>CM076676.1:26594968-27969854 GCA_038501925.1 Xenopus petersii
CTGGCTGGCCACGGCGCCGGCTGATAGATCGTTCGATTGCACATGTGCAAAACTGCTCTCGTGTGCGCATGTGCAGAAGCGCATTTACTGATCGGAAGTCCAGCAGCGCCGGGGAGAAACGGAAACTGTGCTTGTGCCCGCATGCGGAGAAGTGCATTTATGCAAAGATATTACAGCAGCGGCCCGGGAGAGACGGGACCGGTAGGCTACAGAGCAGATACGTTCCTGGTGCCCCCCAGCTTTGTAAATTAGGCACGTGCCTACTCTGCCTACCCCTAGTTCCCGCCCTGAACCACAGCCCTTAAGTAGGGAAGATCTGGGTCTCCAAAGATGCCCCATAAGCTCCCAGTCTTCTTCTCTGCTGATTCACTGCACATGCTCTGTGTTGCTGTCACTTACTGAGCTTAGGGACCCACTCACAATATACAGTACACATAGAATAGAAATGTCACAATAAAAGACTGATTAGTAATTAATACATATAATTACTACATGGCAGCATAAAAACCAGTGCAATTAGCATCAGAATTTAATAATCAGCCCTGTAGCATCAACTTATATTACAGGCCAATCTTATTTTCTGCTTAATAATTTGCGACAGCCCCTAAGTTTAGTTTCTCAACAGCTGCTCAGAGCCCACTGAGCATGTGAGTGTCTCAGACACTTTCCAAGATGGAGACCACCTGTGACAAGTTTGAAGTCCTGGATCATTGCTGCTATTGACAAGCTGAAACTTTAGGCTGTGCAGTAAGTTCATTATAGAAAATATAGCATTTGTAGCAATATTCATTTTTAGGGGTTATTTCTCCTTTAAGGGGGATATAATAATTATGTAAAGGGAACCAATAAACACTCTGATGCTTTATTTATCCATAGATCCTTCCAGCTAAAAACAAGGTCATAAATTCAGATAATGATTTTATAACTTACTATTTGTACTAGCTGACGGGCATCCTTCAAAGCATGAAGGGAAAACCTAGAGCAACTGGACTTGCTGATTAATAACTAAAGACTTTCACTACTCATCTGAGCAGCTTCTTCAGTTCAAGCTGCTCGGATGAGTAGTGAAACATCTTCAATGATAATAATCGACAAGTCCAGGTTGCTCTAGATTTACTTTTACTACTTCTTCTAGATATACCATGACCTTGATGAATGAAAACCTTCATAGACAGAAGACAGAGGTTCCTCATTGTTGGAAATAACTTCCAATCCAGACTAATAAGTGTTCATTTATTGTTAAAATAGACCTCAGTACTTGATGATTTAATATTTAATGATTTATGTTGTACAGGTGTGGGATTTGTTATTCGGAAACCCATTATCCAGAAAGCTCAGAATAACAGGCCGTCTCCCGTAGACTCCATTTTATCCAAATAAACCAATTTTTTAAAATGATTTCCTTTTTCTCTGTACTAATAAAACAGTAACTTGTACTTGATTCCAACTAAAATATATTTAATCCTTATTGGAGGCAAAGAAAACTGTCTATTGGGTTTTTTTATTAAAGATCCATTACCCGGAAAATCCCGAGAAATCTGGATAACAGGTCCCTTACATGTATTTTAATGGTGACAAGCAAGTTTCTGGGAAAATATTCTTAAGACAATTTGCAGTAGACCTGCACATGTCTTGTATGATTTATTAAAGCGGCAATATACCCTCTTTTTCAACATACTGGATATAGGTTTTGCCTATAATTGCCTATTTGCATAAGTGCAAAAAATCAACCATCCACTGAGATGCCATTTGTATAAACAAACACTTCTACACCAAAAAACTTCTATACTGAGACCATTTGCAATTAGTTTCCATTTTTAATTATCTGTGGGTTTTTTAGCTTTTTATTCAGCAGCTATTCAGTTTGCAATTTCAGCAATGTGGTTGTTAGGGTCCAAATTACCCTAGCAACCATGCACTGATTTGAATAACAATTTCAATTTGAACAAGAGACTGGAATATGAATATGAGAGGGCTTGAATATACAGTGGAGCAATAAAAAGCAGCAATAACAATACATTTGTAGCCTTACAGAGCATTTGTTTTTTATATGGGGTCAGTGACCCCCATTCGAAAACTGGAAAGAATCAGAAGAAGGCAGTAAATGATTCAAAAACTATAAAAAAAAAAACTCTTGGAAACCAATTGAAAAGTTGCTTAAAATTAGTAATTCTATAACATACTGAAAGTTAATTTGAAGATGAACCACCTCTTTAAGATGTTCTTTATGATTCACAAAATTATTCTTTTGTATCTTCCCTAACTGGTATACAAGGTGATGTGTACGTGAACAAGACTCTGCTCCAATCAAACAAGCGGAATTCTCTGGAGCAAAATGAAAATGGTGTCAAGTGTGCACCAGAGAAGTCTATTTACCAAAATAAATCACAAAACCAGGTAACGTTTTGAGCCAGATTTCCAGAATATAAATAAATACATCCCTAAATCACTTGCAGGTTTGTACTACCTACAAGAAAATAGGACATGGAAGGAACTTTATACTTGACTAGACTAAGCTAATTATACTCTTGTTTATGACAAGAGAGAGGGAACTAAAGAATTCTGCTATTATCACAGTGTACAGACCCAATCCCAGACCCCAAATGAAATGGCTAGCATACACTGTATATACAAAATCGTTTTTATTGAAAATCCAATGTTTCAGTCATATAAAGTGACCTTCCTCAGGTTCTGGTCAGGGAAGGACTGGCAAATAGCAGCAGAACTGCCAATCAATGGGGAGGCTGAGCCAGAGCATAAGGGTACAAGTACATAGTAGTGATGTGCGGGTCAAGATTTCAGCCACCTGCCCTCCCTCCACCCGCGCCCGACTTCCAGGTTCCAAAAAGGGCTGGGGCAAGCAGGCACAGTGTCTATAAAAGAAGAACCCGGAAGTTGGAAGCCGGCATTTGATGATGGCGGGTGGGGAGAGCAAGATAAGAATCCAACCAGCACCAGCCCGCCATCGGCGAAGAAGAGTGCGAGGTTGGCTCGAACCCGTCCGACCCTCTGGTAAGAAATTGGGTCCCGCGGGTATCGGCCCGGCCCGCACATCACTAGTACACAGGGAAATTTGTGTTTTAAGTCCTTGCTACTGTGGGTAACAAATCTCCCTGAAATGCTTTTCCACAGACAATAAAGTAAATCACAGATGGGAAAACATAACATGACACATAATGGGTGACAAATCTCTCAGTGTGGCAGTAACCATAGAAAATGTTTTGGGGGTGACATACACACAATTACAACTCTTACCATCACCTGACACAATAAGATAGCTCTATGTAATTTGTTCTGCTCCATTGGCGCATGTGCCTCCCTCCTTACTGCACAATACTGCTCACAATAATAGCACCGACAATGCGCATAATGAGCAATACTCTCTGCTTGCTCATTATGCGCATGCATCTCACATAGACACACCTCACAAGGTAACGGCATATGCATGCGCACAACGAGCGAATTGTAGCACTTATTATTATGCGGATGTGTCTGCCCCAACATAGCCACCCACACCCGGAGCCTCCCCCCTCCCCAGTTTAAAGAAACAATCTATTGATCCCCTAAATGGAGTGAGACTCTGTTAGGCCACACTCTGGTGACAGGTGCTATTTAAACACCATTATTAGGACCTAGCACGTGTCCTCTTGCCCTGCTTGATGGTAGAACTCCAGGGGATGTTTGCATCTAGTATAATTCAGTTATTGACGCATTGGCCATAGGGATGCACCGAATCCTTCACAAAGCATATGCAAATTAGGGGTGGGAAGGGGAAAACATTTTTTACTTCCTTGTTTTCTGACAAAAAGTCACGCAATTTCCCTCCCTGCCCCTAATTTGCATATGCAAATTAGGATTCGGATTCTGTTCGGCCAGGCAGAAGGATTCGGCCGAATCCGAATCCTGCTGAAAAAGGCCGAATCCTGGCTGAATCCCGAACCAAATCCTGGATTCGGTGCATCCCTAATTGGCCAAATCATTGTATCAGCCTGATCTGGTTGCCAATCAGCAGATCTTTCTGTATATGCCCAGCTTAAGTTAAAGTTGGTAAGATAAGCATAATTAACTTGTGATATGATTTCTGCATTGTTTAGAAATCAATTGTATGAGAACTGAATGTAACCCGATGCAATGCAGAGATAATACTGCTGTTTTAACATCTGATTGATAAGAACTAACTGGGCCAAATAGCATTACTATTTCTTTTCATGTTCATCTACTAAATATTGTTGTGCTACACTGTTTCTAGAAGAGATCTGTGTCTGAGAACTAAGCTGAGGAAGATTAAAAAAAAATATTTAAAATACATAAATATGTGAAACTGAGTTCAGGGTCGAACTGACTCACTAGGATACCAGTAAAAGTCCCGGTGGGTCCAGACCCTGTTGAGCCCAGGCCCGGACGGGCAATCTGTGGGTTCCGGCAAATGCCAGAGGGGCTGCTGTAAGATGCCATAGACATTCACTATTTAGTGGGCTGGTGGGGTTGTTTGGGCCTTTGTGTGGTCTGTTAGGACCTCTGGGTACCTGAAATGCCAGGGCCTATTTTGATTCTCAGTCCAGACCTGGTTTGAGCCCTACCATCTGCCCATAAGCCAGCTCCACTGCTGTGTGTTCCACTGTGGAATGCACTGCCATCTTTAATTGGCAGTGAAGTTAGTTGAAGGTGGACCTTAGGTGCATTCTTTGATAGAACATAATGAAGCTCTATTACAGTTACTATGGGAAATAAACACTAGATACCATAAAAAGGGATAATTATGAGATTTTTACATCTAAGATTCATCTTAATATCTTCATTCATCTTTTTTTTTTAAGAAGAGATCTGTATCTAAATATCTTGGCATGGAACTGGAATTTTCTATGGCCCAGGCTAGAAGAGAATGGTTGAAAGAACAACATCGGGCTTTGATCAATAAAGAACTTCTGGACCTTGAGCCAGACAAGCTACAACAAGGGGTTTGTCACTTGCCTTTTATTATCTTGTTGCTATTTTGATAAAAAAAAGAGTAATATTATGGCAATTGGAGATGTGCTAAGAAAACAAGCGATTAAATGGGTCATTCAGCTACCAACTCTCTTTTTGAGGTTCATTTGTGTTCAGATAATTTACTAGAAATATACTTTTAGTTCATTTCTATTTTTTATTTATGACTATTTTTCTCATATTGAAGTTTAAAGTTGTATTTTTCCTGTTAAGTATTTCTAAAGCAGCTCGGGGGGGGGGGGGGGCACTGACTCTGTAACTGTTCTAAATACAATAGTTGATGCGTTTCTTATCTTTGGCAGAATCCCTGAGTTTCATTAACGACAACAGTTGTAATTGATGTAGTTGCTAATACTCCAGAGAGATGCTTCTTAAAAATGCCAGACTGAAACACCAAAGACAGGAACGTTCAACTTTAAACTTCAATTTTGCAAAAACTGTAAAAAATACGCCACCAAACGAGCACATCTCTCCCCTATATGCCCATCTTGAGGTAGGCGATATTGGGCTGAACTGGGCACTAGGGCCCAATGATCGAGTCACAATGTGAAGAATACAGGTGGTTGAGAGCAGCATCAATGAACCAATGTGGTCCTCGATCCAACAGGATATTAAATCCACCTGATCAGCATCTGGCTGACTTTTGGCCAGATATCAAGCAGGTAAGCTAGCTGGAGGGCCCAATACACTGCCCAATAAGCTGCCAACGGCTTTTATCTGCCCGTGTATGGGGGCCTTTACTTTCCAGAGAGGATAGGAAGAGAAGCTAAACCACAGTAATTTTATAAAAATGAGGACTGACTTACTAACATGAGCATTAAGTTCAAGTAAGGTTGCCACCTTTTCTTTGAAAAAACTACCGGACTTCCTATATATTTATCTGTTTTCCCTATTAATAACATTGGGATCAGCCATCATTTTTACTGGCCAGGTGGCAACCCTAAGTTCAAGGCACCAAAATACATACAAACCACCATGTATTTACCCAAAGTGCACAATTCCCCCCCCCCCCCCAGAATTCCAGCTCAATAACAGCCGCCCGCTAAGTAGATTTTGATGAAACCTGTGCATGGTTTGCCCTGTGGTTATTCTAATTATAGAAACCCCCTCGTCCGGAAACCTGTGCTTTAAAGGACCAGTAACACCTACAATTGTTTTTAAAAAAATTCATTAGTATACAAGGCCAAATAAACTTTAAAATAGCAAAGCCTTTATTAAAAAAATAACTTACTGAAACTCAGCTTCTGCTCCTCTTCAGAAAAGGCAACAGGTTGATGATCCATCGTGCGGTGCTCGATTTTTCCTCCCTGCCTTCCTTATAGGTGATAGCCAGGGAGAAGAAATTGAGCGCCGCACAATGGATCGCCCGATCACTTTCTGAGAGAGGAGCACAAGCGGAGTTATTTCTTAATACAGACTTTGTGATTTTAAAGTTTAATTTGTGTTTGTGTTTTTTTTTCCGATGTATACTAATGAATTTTTTAAAACAAATTTTGATGATACTGGTCCTTTAAAACAGCCCTAGTCTGAAGGCAAATAACATTTTTAATTGTCTATAGGATTCTGAACCTGAGCAGGAAACCCAGAAGCTGTTGAAAGAGAAGTCTGTGATGCTGTTGCAGCTGGAAGCACTCAGGAGGGAAATGACTGAAGCAGAAAAAGATATGGAGTTGCTACTGAGTTCTTACAGAGAAGAAGCCATAGCACAGAAACAACACATTTTGCAGGTAATTATGCCATCTGCAGATTTGGTGCATTTGGTTTAGATTTATTTACACATCAGATTGTATACAGAAAGCCGTTATCAAGAAAGCTCTGAATTATAGAAAGGCCGTCTTCCCATTGACTTCATATAATCCAAATAATCCATATTTTTAAACGCGATTTCCTTTTTTTTCCTGTAATAATAAAACAGTACCTTGTACTTGATCCCAATTAAGATATAATTAATCCTTATTGGAAGCAAAACCAGCCTTTTGGGTTCATTTAATAATTTTCTAGTAGACTTAATGGGCAAGTCAATCCCAAAATAAAAATGTACCTAATAAAAAAAGAAGAAATAATTCCAAGCAACTTTCCAATATATATTTATTAGAAAATGTTCAGTCTTTTGAAAGTTATTTTTAAAAACTATTGCTATTTAAAGCAGCATTTGCTTAACGCCTGGTTGTTACTGTTTAAACAATGTTGCAAAAGTCTTAGTTCCCCTGCAAAGACAGGTCTGTTAATCAGCTGCCTTGTATTACATTGTGAAGCCACCAGGATAGAGAATAGAAAGGGACAGACTAACACTGCTTTCAGTAGCAATACATATACAAATAACCTAAAAACCATAAAAAATGCAATGAATGTATATTGGAATGTTTCTTAGAACTGTGTTTTCTCTTGTTAGGCAAAACATAATTTTTGGGGTTGATATTCCCTTTAAGGTGTTTCGTATCCAATTATAGACGTTCCTGAGAATTCTGGATAACAGGTCCAATACCATATTAAAATTGCTAAATAGAAGTAAAACTCTTCTTGGTTTGCTCCATATTCAGGTTTTTCACGCTTATCGTGGGCTGTTGGAAGAACAAATGGACGCCCAGGAGCATCGATATCGGAAACTTCTCGAGGAAGCCATACAGGATGCCGTGCAACTTTCTGCGAGGAACCAAGAACTGGAAGCAGAAAACAAACAGCTACGGGATGGTGAGTCATTTGTGTCCCTACCTGCCCTCATACACAGTCAGTTACTTACTAAACGAGTTAGTAGTTCTAGGGTGAATATTGGGGGTATGTAAGAAGTGTTAAACAGAAAAAGTCTGAGCAATGTGCAACTGCTATTTACTCTGGTGCTCAGAGGTTCCCTTTGTATAAAAATTGTGCAGAATATTGAGAATGTATGTAGTGGCACAAATACACTGGAATTTTTGGAAAAAGAGAATTGAGATTATTCTATTGTACTTTACACATAACATCTTCACCCATACGAAATAAGAAATACTTAGCTCAGCAACCCATAGCAACCCGCAAGATGCTTTCTTTAAAACAGGTGACCAGTAAATGTACTGTAAGTAATCTAACTAGTATTTAATAATATTTGGCGAATATGCCTTTGCTGATTTGATTAAAGAGGTTGTTCACCTTTAAATTAACTTGTATTGTGACGTAGTGATATTCTGAGACTATTTGCAATTGGTTTTCATTTTGTTTATTATTTGAGGTTTTTTGGGTTATTTAGCTTTTTATTCAGCAGCTCTCCAGTTTGCAGCTTCAGCAATCTGGTCGCTCGGGTACAATTAATTGAATCGATTTGAATAAGAGACTGGAATATGAATAGGAGAGGCCTGAATAAAAAGAGGAGTAATAAAAAGTAACTATAACAATAAATGTGTGGTCTTACAGAGAATTAGTTTTTTTTAGATGGGATCAGACTGGGGGGCCCGGGCTCACCGGGGCTTCTGCCTCAGGACTCCCCTCCGGACCCTAGGGGCTGCTGCCTCAGGGCCTTTCGTTCTGCAACAACCCCAGCCGCGTATGTATGCAAGCGTGCTGACGCGCTCGCACTCACACTCACGCATGCGCGTTTGACACGCACTCACGTCAGCGCGCCTACTGCTTATTGCCGTAACTGCCAGGATTTTTTCCCGGTATCCTGCCGGCCCAGTCCGACCCTGGTCAGTGACCCCCATTTGAAAGCTGAAAAGAGTCAGAAAAAGAAGTCAAATAATTCAAAAACTTTAAAAAAAATAAAAAATAAAGGCCAATTGAAAAGTTGCTTAGAATTAAGCATTCTATACATACTAAAAGATTGCCAACTGATCCATTATGCGTTACAAATTGTTAATGCACATTTATCATCATATACCACCTCTCTGTTATATAAATACACACCTCCACTGATCAAGCTGAGGTTTGAGGTAGAGTCCTGAAGTGGGTTGGTTACCCGCAAAAACCTGCGGGTAGAAGTTCCAGGTGCGGGTATAGACTGGGTGGTTCTCAATAGCAATTTTTTTACTCCTTTTTTCTGATCACGCCTACTTCCGATGACGTCATTTCCGGTTTACAATGAAAGCACTTCCTGATTCTTGATTGTCAGCTTGTCTGGGTTGCGGATTGCAGGTTGCGGGTACGGGTTCCAAAAAATGGACCCGCGCAGGACTCTAGTTTGAGGTATGATCTAAAGCTTTATAGTTGGCCAGCATCCAAGGGACTTATCCTGCAATGATACCCCCAGCTGGAACTATACAATGAAATCCAGAACCATAAAAGTAACCACTAGATGGCTGGCTAAGAAGGACCTTGTGAGCAGCCACTACAGAAACAAATATGAGGACAAAAGCCAAGCAGTGAGAAGAGAGGTGCATTTCTTACAACTGTTTCAATAATTGCAGGGCAGGCAGTATAATAATAAAAATAAATATTATAATAACATTAAAATACATTTAGCCCAACCTATACCCGTTTCACTCAAGCCACGGTAATAACAGAACCAGAGTAGCTGACAAACACAGTGACTTTCCCAATTTAAAGATCAGTGAAACTTCTACTGCCAAAATTTGTTATGCTGAAATAAATTTTAATAAAAGAATAGGAAGTGGCAAGGCCAATCCAAACAATAGGGCTTCATTATTACGTGCAGCGCAAGGAACAAGTGTAATCAACCATGTTTTGGCACCTGCACCTAAAAAAAAACTGCTGCAGATCATTGCGTTCCAAATCATATCGCGTCTAGACTACTGTAACTCGCTTTTAATTGGCCTCCCCCTCCAGAGACTGTCACCTCTCCAGTCCATAATGAACACTGCTGCGAGGCTCATACACCTCAGCAACCGCTCCTCCTCTGCCTCGCCATTCTGTCAATCCCTGCACTGGCTTCCGTTACCTTTCAGAATCAAATTCAAATTAATGACACTGACTTTCAAAGCACTTCACAACTCTGCTCCACCCTACATCTCTGAACTCATCTCTATATACTCACCCACTCGCTTACTACGCTCCTCTACTGACCTCCTACTCAACTCTTCTCTCATAACCTCCTCACATGCTCGCATTCAAGACTTTGCAAGGGCTGCACCCCTCCTCTGGAACGCTCTCCCACGGTCTGTCCGACTTTCTCCCACCCTTTCTACTTTCAAAAAATCTCTGAAAACGCACTTCTTTCGAGAAGCCTACCCTCACTCCGCTTAACTACCAAACGCAACACCACATACAATACCACATTTCTCACCCACTTACTTCGATCTTGCCCACTCCCACACCTTGTGTATTACTCCCTCCCCTTTAGACTGTATGCATATGCATAGGGCCTTCCTCACCTTTTTGTACCTGTATTGATTGTGATGTCTGTTACTCCATATATTCTATATATGTAATTTGTGTGATGTAGTTGTATAATCACATTTACTTTACAGTGCTGCGCAATATGTTGGCGCTATATAAATACATGTTAATAATAATAATAATAATAATAGTGCAGAGATCTGCATCTTCTCCCCTTGAATACAATACTGCACATTGGCATCCCCCCTCCCACCCCCTCGTTTGTCCTTTAATGTGAACTCTCTACCTAGTGCCAGATTCCCTAGAGTCAAATTGCACTCACTTTTTCTTTTCATCCTTCATTTTTCAGAACTGAAAAGAAAAGACACAAAGACGCTCTAAGAGAAATCCTCCAAACCCTTATAGCAGAAGAATAGAGGAGTGCAATGCACAACGACTATATGACTGCGTGTGTTCAGTGTCCATAGACAATGAAAAATATAAGGAGGAATTTATATAATAAACTTGCCAATTGACTTTCAATTTGGCCCGGACTCACTTATTTACCTAACAAAGTTAGACGTTTTTGTGACATTGGGGAAGCACTCTTAAAATGTTCCATTTAATGGCATGTCCTATAGGCTGAAGCTCATCTACTTGGGCAGATGCTCATCAGATTTTTACTACAAAATAGTTTTGTCTTGGTTCTAGGGATGCACCGAATCCAGGATTCGGCCAGGATTCGTCCTTTTTCAGCAGGATTCGGTTGAATCCATCTGCATGGCTGAACCGAATCCGAATATTATTTGCAAATTAGGGGCAGGGAGGGATATCGTGTGACTTTTTGTCTCAACACAAGGAAGTAAGAAAGGTTTTCCTCTTCCCACCCCTAATTTGCATATGCAAATTAGGATTCAGGTTCAGTATTCTGCCGAATCTTTTGAGAAGGATTCAGGGTTTCGGCCGAATCCAAAATAGTGGATTCGGTGCATCCCTACTTGGTTCATAGGTGTACACTCAAAACAGATAAACTGAGATGCCCTCTGTATAAACAAACTCACATAGGGGCTACCAATAGCCAGTCAAAGCACTTATGTGGTATTCCCATTGACTTTTTCATGCTTGTGTAGTTCCCCAACTCTTTTTACATTTGAATGTGGCTCACAGGTAAAAAAGGGTTGGGAACCCTTGTATCAAAGGAACTGTGGTAACACAATTTTCATCTGTGCAATTGCACATTTGATACATTTGATGCAATTTTACACTGACATTTGATACACTGCAATTTTACTAAGCTTGTAACTTTCTAAGAGGGTGTGCAATGTGTGATAAAAGGACATCACCAGGGAAGATTGGCAAGTATGGGAGGGAGAAAACTAGGGATGCACCGAATCCGGGATTCAGGCAGGATTCGGCCTTTTTCAACAGGATTTTGATTTGGCCAAATCCTTCTGCCCGGCCAAACCGAATATTAATTTGCAGGTCCCTTGTTTTTCAACTTGTTTATTAATGACCTGGAGGTGGGCATTGAAAGTACTGTTTCTATTTTCGCAGATGATACTAAATTGTGCAGAACTATAGGTTCCATGCAGGATGCTGCCACTTTGCAGAGTGATTTGTCTAAATTGGAAAACTGGGCAGCAAACACTGGGCAGCAAACTGGAAAATAAGGTTCAATGTTGATAAATGCAAGGTTATGCACTTTGGCAAAAATAATATAAATGCAAGTTATACACTAAATTGCAGTGTGTTGGGAGTTTCCTTAAATGAGAATTATCTAGGGGTTTTTGTAGATAACAAGTTGTCTAATTCTGGGCAGTGTCATTCTGTGGCTACTAAAGCAAATAAAGTTCTGTTTTGCATAAATAAGGGCATTAACTCAAGGGATGAAAACATAATTATGTCTCTTTATATGTCCCTGGTAAGGCCTCATCTGGAGTATGCAGTGCAGTTTTGGACTCCAGTCCTTAAGAGGGATATAAATGAGCTGGAGAGAGTGCAGAGACTAAGTGCAATTAAATTGGTTGGAGGGATGAAAGACAAATTATGAGGGTAGACGGTCAAGGTTGGGGTTGTTTTCTCTGGAAAAAAGGTGTTTGCGAGGGGACATGATTACACTTTACAAGTACATTAGAGGACATTATAGACAAATGGCAGGGGACCTTTTTACCCATAAAGTGGATCACCGTACCAGAGGCCACCCCTTTAGACTAGAAGAAAAGAACTTTCATTTGAAGCAACGTAGGTGGTTCTTCACAGTCAGGACAGTGAGGTTGTGGAATGCACTGCCGGGTGATGTTGTGATGGCTGATTCAGTTAATGCCTTTAAGAATGGCTTGGATAATTTTTTGGACAGACATAATATCAAAGGCTATTGTGATACTAAGCTCTATAGTTAGTATAGGTATGGGTATATAGAATTTAATTAAAAGTAGGGAGGGGTATGTGTATGGATGCTGGGTTTTCATTTGGAGGGGTTGAACTTGATGGACTTTAACTTTTTTCAACCCAATTTAACTATGTAACTAACTACTATATGCAAATAAGGAGTGGGGAGGGAAATCACGTGACTTTTTGTCACAAAACAAGGAAGTAAAAAATTTTCCCCTTCCTATCCCTAATTTGCATTTGCAAATTAGGATTCAGATTTGGTTCGGCCGAATCTTCCGCAAAGGATTCAGGGGTTCGGCCGAATCCAAAATAGTGGATTCGGTGCATCCCTAGAGAAAACTAGAACTAGATTGCAATGGGAGAGTTGGGCCTTTAAAACTGCATTTCCCAGCTTGCTGTTTGCAGCTTGGAAGGGGTGCTGCAATGGTGTCTGAGCTAGGGGACCTGTAGGGCCCCTAACTGCAGGGCCGGATTTACATAGCGGAAGCCCCTAGGCCCACTGCCATTTGTTGCCCCTGTCCCCTCCCCTTTATTAGTGCAGATTTTCATGGAGATTGTATCTCCTGTGCATCCCCAGTGTTTTTAAACCAATGTGGTTGTGGTTGGGCAGCATGCCGCCCCCCTAAAATCCTGCCGCCCTAGGCCCGGGCCTAGGTGGCCTTCCCACAAATCCGGGCCTGCCTAACTGTCATGTAATCCGTTATTGCTCTATGCCCTGTGATCCCAGGCTCTTTAAGCGACCTTTTGTTTTTTTTTAATAGGAGAAAATAATTTTTGAAAGAAAGAAAAAGAAATAGACTCGGCTTCCAGCATTTCAATACATTTATTGAAAGGCACAAATCTTATTACAATGTATAGAGGCACTTTTGTCACCATTCCTATACAGTGTTTTATTTATTCTCGTTACCTGTACCAGCAATGCTGTAGTTTACCCATGTATTATTGTGCATTTATCTATCCATACCATTGCTTAGCTTTCCTTCTCTTGTTTCTATGCATACCCAATATTTAGCCATTTAGCGGACATTGAAAGAAGAAGGGTAAGTTTGAGTTTACTTTACAGTAGTAACTCGTACCAACCAAACAGCAATAGGCCATGATACATTAACTGCATTTAAGACTAATCAAACCAAAATTCTTAATTGGTTGCTGGGAAGTACTAGCCTGGAGTAACCTATTCTGCCAATCTCCTTTTCTAGAGGTGGATAATGCATTTAACATAAATGAATTGGGTTATGTAACGCTGATGTACTAAATGATAGTGATTTCTCAACTTTTTGTGATTGGCCACAGAAATATATGTGAACCAGTAAGGGGGTTATTTATCAAAATCCGAATTTTTCTTTTGTTTTGTATAAAGAAAAAAGTCCGACCAAACTAGAATCCACGATTTGACCTTATTTATTATTAAATAAGCTTGATTTTTCCTGAATCGCTTTGATTTTTTCAGGTTTTTACTAAAAAGCCAGAATTTTTTAGATTGTTGCCCGAAAAGTTTGATTTTTCAGGCTAATTCCAGCGCAGACCACATGAACTTCAAAATAGGAAAGGGACCTTTACCATTGATTTATACAAGACCTTGGCAGGTTTAGATGGTGGATTTTTGGATTTGAGCTGCGTAGAGATTTAATACATCTCGAAAATTCGAGTAAAACAAAAAACCCCAAAAATTTGAGTTTTGCCCCAAAAAGCCCAACAGGAGTTTAGTAAATAACCCTTTAAGTATCTTTTCAAATTCAACAGTGAATTTAAGACATAGTAATCTCTAACATGCTTCTAACATGCTTCTCTTCTAACTGTATTTAAAAGCTCTATGGCAGTTGCTAATGAAATCTGACTATTCATTTAAAGGACCAGTTAGGACATTCTTGTTAAATAGGGACTTCTCTTCGTTTCTGTGTAGTTTTGCCCCTTTCAGTGCAGACAGAATCTTCTCACCTAGAAAACTATGGGAATAAATATGTGGTATTCTAACATGTCAAATAAATACAGTATCCATGTTTATGAAGATGCAACGGATAAAGTCAGACGCAGAAGCGCGACACAAATGCTTTGCACGGTTTAAAGCGCAAGCTCACACATACAAAGCCACTGACGAAGATAAAGCATATTTTATGCTGAACCGATGCTATCCTTTTTGACCTCTGCCCATGAAACACTTTAGCGGAGACAGGCACGTCCCCTGATTCTCAAATAAATACATTGCAATTGCGATTGCCAGTTAATTCCAATTACATCTTAACTTTCCTAGGGCTGCCCTACCAAGTGCTTGGATAGAGACAACAGTAAAACATTTGCAAATGTTTTCTAAGACAAATAAAGTGCATTTCGTTTTCAGAGACACATAGCGCACAAGGTTTCACTCCTAATTCGGATGACGCAGCAGATCTATTGAGGAAAAACAGAACTCTCTTTGTAGTGTATTTGGCAGGCAATGCACCCGGGTGAAAAAAAAAATCCCCAAACCCCAGTGATCTCAACAATATGCATTTCATGCACTCTACTCTCCAAATGTCTGTAAAATTTCATTTAAAAAAAACATTTGAAACTCTTAACACGGCCACAACGTGACTGATCTACCATTCTTCATTCTCTTATTATAGGCCACAGTTATAAGTGCCGCAGAAGCCACAATAGGTGTTGAACGTTCCTTTTGTGAATATTTCATGAGAACTGTGTCCTGTGCGTATTTTCCCCAAAAAAACCCAAAAAACCTAAAACTAGCTGCCATGTTTTCTTCAGGCTTCACAGCTTGGATATATTCAACGTGAAAAGTTTTGCAGTCCATACTAAAAGTGATGTCAAAAGCATGTTGGATGATGATTTTAATACCCTGGAAGACAAAATGATAAACAACAATCCTTATTAATAAGGCTTTATCAGAAAGCTATATATAAATACACCAATAAACCCTCAAACTAATGCTCCTCTGAATCCTCTGTCAAAAGAAACACCACATTTCTTTCTTTCTATTGTGTACACATGGGCTTCTGTATCAGACTTCCTTCTTTCAGCTTAAACCTCCAGGGCTTGAGCATGCTCAGTTGGCTTCTTTCTCCCTCTCCCCCTTCCTGCTGTAATCTGAGCCCAGAGCTATGAGTGAACAGGGAGAGACTCAGGCAGGAAGCGATGTCACACCAAGCTAATATGGCAGCTGCTATCCTAAACAGACAAAGGAGAGCTTCTAGAGCTGTTTATTCGGGAATGGTACAACATCCTGCAGAATAAATATAGTGTTATAGCTTGCACTATTGTGGCTAATCTATTGGCAATAAACTGCTACGGTAGCTTTCCTTCTCCTTTAAGCACCTGCCTTAATATATCTGTAATGCCTTACTTTTGATCTGACATCCCATTTTCATTAGCTAGTGAGTAATTTTGTGCATCTGTGTCATTTATGTATCCATCATTGGCAGGGCACAGAGCTATAAAGCCATACAATCATATAAAGTATCAATGCTTCATTTTTTTAGTCCGTACCTTTTAGGAGCCAGATTCTGGAATTGTTGGAAGATGTGCTATCCTGTAGTAACTGTGCTTCAGTTGCCTTGCTGTGCGTCCTGACACAATCCACTTGAGCTTTTGAACGTTTGGCTTAGAACATTTACTGGAGGCATATTCAGAAAGGCATTTGCCCACCAGTTCCTTCCAACAGTGCAGGTCTCTGCTGCTAATCTGTAATTTGGAAACATTATAAGACAACATTCAAAAGCAGTACTGCATTATTACACGTTACGCATTATTGTAGGAACCCCCCCCGCTGGGCTATGAAGGCATTAGGGTGGTGACAGACGTGGCTACTGGGGGAGATTAGTCGCCCCGCCGGCTAGAATGCTAATCGCCGACGGGATGGCACTCTGATCGCTAAAGCTTTCCGAAGTTGCCTGAAGTTTCCTTGTAAGGCAACTTCTGGCTAGCTCATCGATTTACATTCTAGCTGACGGGAAGGCATTCAGGGGAGATTAGTCGCCCAAAAAAGAGGCGATTTGTTGCTTGTTGACTAATCTCCCCCAGTAACCATGTCTGCCACCACCCTTAGAGAGGCTTCTCATGAACTTGCTGTGTTGCACAAATTCCAGTGATCTTATTGATTTAGGTACATCTGATCACTTATAGATTTCTTCTTCCTCGCTTTCTGACCTCAAGCTTCACTGTAGCTCCTACCGTTGCTTTGTTCATGCCTTTCCTAGGTCTGATTAGTCTACTTGCTGTCTCTGCCTGCCAAAGTGCTTTACTTGAGTTCATTTTTTTTAGGAACCACACTACTTAAAATAGAAGCCCCATAAAAAAACATATTCTGAAAAAATTCTCATTTTCTTAAGGAACATACTATGCGGATTATTGCTATAATGTAAGATATTGCGAGTGGCGTGCTCCCCCTGTTGTCTCCCAACAATATCCAGTTGTAACTGTGAATCCATTTTGGTGAAATGCTGCTGTCTGTAAGATCTAATAAGATCGAAACAGGCTGTCTGCAAATTTGTAAAATATGGCTCTGAACTATAAGGCTGTATCTGTGCTATAAAACCAGCGGTTATGGATGCAGATAGCCAAAGGGACATAAAGGATTGATTTCCATGTCTCCACCCATAATGCCTTTTGATATTAAGGCAGTTCCTAGGGTTGCCACCTTTTCCAGAAAAAAATACCTGCCTTCCTATATATATTTATCTTTTTTCCATATTTATAGCATTGGGATTAACCATCATTTTTTACCAGCCAAGCTGGTAAAATACCAGCCAGGTGGCAACCCTAAGTGCTATGTATATGGCACGAGGCAAGTAAATATCTTCTGTTTTCAGAAGGCCTTATGCTGCATGTTTTGCACGTGAAGGTCTTTTTGGCTCCTTTTAGCTTGTCTCACCCTAACCAGGCTGGGTTCTTTGCTTTGCCTATGTAAACTGTTTGTTCTTGTATTTGTATCCCTTAAATCTGTAAAGTGCTACGGGAAATGGTGGTGCTATATAAATAATAAAATCTACAGTGTTGGCTGTTGTCTTTAAGAAAACTGTAATAATAGCAGTAAAATCATTGATGAGTATTCTTACATTGGAATGATTCTGCAGACATTCCATCGCATCCAATAGCTCAAACAGCTTCTGTTCTTGAATCTCCAGTGCCAATATTGACAACGCCAGCATGGAGGGCTACAAAAGAAGCAAAACATTTTTCTATTAGTGAAAAACCATTCATGTAGAGAAAATGCCTGATTTTTGAAGAAAGCGTAATAGAGATACACTATACCCGTTAGCGCAGGGGTTCCCAAACTTTTTTACCCAAGAGCCACATTCAAATGTTAAAAAAGTTGGAGCAACATAAACATCCAAAATGGTCCCTGGGGTGCAAAAATATAGGTTGTAATTGGCTATTGGTAGCCCCTATGTGGACTGGCAGTCTATAGGAGGCTCTGTTTGGTAGTAGACATGATTTTTATGCAACTAAAGCTTTCCTTTAAACCAGAAATGTATAAATAAGCACCTGCCTTAAGGCCACATAGAGCAACATCCAAGGGGTTAGAGAGCAACATGTTGCTCACAAGCCACTGTTTGGGGATCACTGCCCTAGCGCAATGGTTCCCAACTGGTGGTTGAAGAGCAACATGTTGCTCACCAACCCCCACTGGATGTTGCTCCCAGTGACCTCAAGGTGCTTATTTTTGAATTCCAGGCTTGGAGACAAGTTTTGCTTGCATAAAAACCAGATGTACTGCCAAATAGGCTACCAAAATAGTCAAGCACTGCCTTTATTTGGCACCCCAAGGACTTTTGTCATGCTTTCAAAACGTTCTTGTTTTACTCTTTTTACATTTACTTATTGGTAAAAAAAAGATGGGGGCCCCTTGGAATCTAGTGGATGCCTAGAATATAATAGAAAATGTGCAGTGCTTTTACTAAAACATCTGGAAAAATTCCCATCAGCACCCTATATTAGTGCATCTAAAAGCAGCCTTAGTGGGCACCTAAACTAGGGTCTAAAACACAATGGTTATTTGCCTGCTGAAGTAATCTCTCCCATCATTAGATTTTTTCCATTTATTTTAATGGGAAATGTGCCTTCAGTTAGAGATACTAGTGCACTTCCACGTCAGCAGCATCTGTTACAGTCAACTTGATTGTCCCCTTTTTCCATTAGATTAAATCTAATGACCTAGTTGCTCCAGTTTCCATTCTACTCACCTTAGCTTTGGAAAATCCAATCCTACAGTGGCAAGCTTTCAGATGAGTTTCAAGTCTCTCTAGAGAAAGCAGCTTTTTCCTAGATAAAACAATTAATATGACATTGTTAATAAATACTTTTCAATCTATGATTACTGTTAATATAGTCCATCTATAAACCATGTTTGCCAAAGACCATGGGGCCTTTCTCTAATTATACTTTGGGAGTCAAGGCATTCTTGAGGCTTATGGCAGAGAGGTCTGTAGTTATTTGGCTTTTTTGCTACTTCTGCTTCTTAACCATAAAATCTAGTACAAACTGTCAAAAGTTTATCCCCTTTCTGCTATTCCAGTAAATGAAGGGTCCTACATTAAAGGGGAAGTAAAGTTTTACATAACACTAGAAACAACAGATAATGCACATACAGTGTTATGCCCTTTCCAAAACTTTTATGTCAGTTTAGAGATAGGGCATTGTCAAGATGGCGGCGACCATGACCCACGTGGATCGATCTTGATGCTGGCGTGATGCGCCCGGCGCATAATTTGGAAATAAAAGGACTTCCAGGTCATGGGTTCGATGCCCGATTATAGGAATTCCTGACTTGTGTTCCTGAGTTCCCTAAAATCCTATTTTGCCGTTTCCTGGATTCCTGACTTCTGCTTTGACCTTGATTCTGATTCTTGCTGCCTGCCTTTTGAACCTTTGCCTGAATTGGACTACGCTTTCGCCTGATCCCTTTTGGATACTGTTGAACTTGGACTTTTACCCAAAGCTTCCTCCTTGGTCGGGGCTTCTCCCTCTGGCCCCTGACCGGTATCAAGAGATATAACACTAAAACAGGTGAAAGCAATGGTTAAACCAGATCCTTTTAGCTATGCTTGCTTTGTGGTTTTTCATACAGTTGAACAAAACAAAATACTTTCAGCTGATGTCACGGAGTGTGCCAATATTGCTAGAGGCCGTGAAAGGAAGCTGATGTATAGGAATATATTACATAAGATGGTTTGCTTTCATAGTCATGTGGTTCATGCATGATGTATACGGTTCATACCTTTCACTTGTCAAGTTGTCAAACACAAGGGAATGATATAGTTGCAAGAGGTGTACGGCTGTCGTAGCTTTAACTTTCCAACCCAACTTTTCCAGAACAATCTTTTCCATACGCATCATGTCAAAAACAGTGAACTTATATTGGCTTATCCTTAGCAGGTCTGTTGCAAGAGGAACATTCCTTTCTTCTTCTATTGCTTTTACAGCAAGGTAGAAACAGGTAAGTCCTACACAGCCTAAATGTTTTGCTTGTACCTAAACAACCGCAAAAAAAAAAAAAACATTTAAGGAAATATATTTTTTTGATTAGCCCCATACATGTTGCACTGCAGCAGTACAGACTCCTATTGGCCACATCAAGCTCTGTGTGTGTGTGTGTCCTCCTTAAATAGATATCCAAATGGGGGTTTATGCAACTATCGCTCACGCAGGTTGAACACTGCTGAATGACAGGAAGGACCATCAGGGATGCTGCGAGTTGCAAAAAGGCCCATTTTTGGTCAAATTACAAAAACAATCCCTACTTTTACCAATGGCAATGCCCAAGTAACCACCTGAGAATTTACAGCTTGGACAGGGTGACTGCAGTTCAATGGTAATGCTGTATAATCTGTCAAAACTGACCCCCGTCCTATGGAAATAACACTGCACTGTGGGTATCAAAATGGCAGGTTGCATGCAAATGTTACACTTGCCACTTACTAAAACAGTATAAACAAAGCGTTGACCAGGATTCATGCTCACCTTCATTTTGGATAAGAACCTGTCCAAAAGATTCACAGATAACGAGAAGGTCTCAGTCCTAAAACCGAAGAATTGAGTCAAGCTAAGCAAATCCTTCACTTCAAAGTCACGCAGTTTGGCGGTCATCCGGAGGCCATTGTCGTGGGTAGATTCAATCAGACGTAAACCACAAACCTTTGGCTGGCATTTCACTTCCAGCTCCAAGAGTGAGTTCAGCTGGCAAAGAAGATCTTGAGCATTGGATGTTACAAGTGTTTCAATCATCTGAAAAAAAAAATGAAAACAGAATTTGAGCCTTTAGCTTAAAAATGTATATAAACTAAATACCGTTAGTACTGGCATAATGGTACCATAGTGCTGGTGTCATTGATTCTATAGTTTTTGATTTCTTTGATCAACACTTTGCCTTGTTTACTTCCAATAGTTTCCCACACCAGGCTGATACAACTCACACTTTGAATAGGGGAGAGGGACTACATGCTTCACTTAAAATGGAAGGTAAAGTAAAATCACCTTGGCCATGCACCTGGGTTTTAAAACTGGCAACCCTTACAGCCCAGTTTCCCAAGTCACTGTACCCCAAAAAGAGAGATTTTTGTACTCACCGTTAAATCTTTTTCTCTTGTCCTATATTGGGGGACACAGGCACCATGGGGCATGGAACTCTGGAACCCAGCGGCTCAGTCGATAGGATCGTCTGTAACTGGGTCCTCGGATCCTATCGACTGAGCCGATTGTTCGACCCAAACTTCCATGGCCTTAGCAACCCAGGTGATTGTGAATATAGGTCTGAAGGCTGTACCAGCCGCCATGAAGGTAGACATGCAGAAACCCTCAAGGCGTTTGTCTATTGGGTCCTTAAACGCTGCGGTGTCTGCTACGGGAATGGTTGTATTTCTGGACAGCCTGGATACTGGGGGGTCCACTATTGGATGCCCAGAGTTCCGTGCCCCATGGTGCCTGTGTCCCCCAATTAGGCAAGTGAAAAAGACCTGCTTGTCTTGATCCAAACTAGATTCACTAGGGGTGCATTACAATTTGTCACCCTCAAGTGATTTTACTATACTATACACTAATATATATATATATATATATATCACACAGAAGCCATGAATATCTTGTAAATTATATTCTTATAAACGGTGACTAGTGATGTCATCAGTTAGAAACAGTGAGTAGTGATGTAATTTTTGTCGCATGACTTTGTAAAACTTGTGTATTATAATACACAATTCCATTATAATACAATTATAATTCCGTGACCATATAAAAGCACAAGGCCGTCATGGAACTCCTTGGTGACTTACAATACCTTATATTTTACAAAAGGGGGTACTTTATTCACTATATATATATATATATATATATATATATATATATATATATATATATATATATATTATACGTTACAGAGGAGTTCCATGATCTTAAAAAAACACAAGGCTGAAGAAGGCAGCAGGGGGTACCTTATTTATTATAATAGCCAAATTTCAGTGAGTCGTGTGACAGAAATGACATCACTAAGGTTCGACTATAACCGATGACATCACTAAGCAGCGTTTATAAGGATATAATTTACAGGATATTCATGGCTCTTGTGTATAAATATATATATATATATATATATATATATATATATATATATATATATATATATACACAAGCCTATGATTAAGGGCTAATTGAGTCCGAAACGCATCAGGCAACGATGCGTGTACATGATTTTATGTAATCTAATAGCTAAACAATAAAGGAGAAACATTTTTTATCGTAGTTGCGGCCTATATCCTTTTGATTTATATATTCATTGACACTGGTGCAGCACCTACAGAGTAACTTACAGACTAACCTCATTCTAAGTATCATAGTGACACTTCAAATGTTACTTCAGGAAAGTTCTAGGCCTGCCCCTTATCTGTACTTTGATATCAGTGCCTGTAGCTCTAGGACCCTGAAGCACCAGTCTGACACTGCAGTCTTCTGAAAGGACAAAGCAATGAACAGACGGCAGAGCTGCACAGAGAGCCCCTCCCCCAGGCTACAGTGGAACAGCTCACCCCCCCCCCTTCTGTACTGAGAGAACTAGTCCGGGCATGTTTTATCAGGCTGTAACATAGAGGCCTAGTGTGAGTGCAGCTGCAGCTAGCAGTTACACTGGTTTCACAGCTTCTGGGTTTTAAAAAACATATATTTATAATTATATTTATAATATTTACAATAAACAAAAGTTACACAGATGGACCCAACATGATACAAAGACACAGTTTCAGCAGGGCCACTTTACTAACCGATTTACACAGCCTATTTCATCCCCATAAAATCCTATATATTAAGGCCATTGATTATTGGACAGAGGAAAGACTGATGTATACTCAGTGGTGGTGCGATCAATACCCCCTCTGGGCCCACCGGATGTTTGCGCCAATGGGAATCCGGTGCCAAATTTTCGTTCAGGGGAGGCCCAGGCCACGGGTGCTCTAGTTACATTACTGGATATACTTGAGGTTGCCACCTGGCCGGTATTTTACAGGCCTGGCTGGTAAAAATGATGGCTGATATCAATGCTATTAATAGGGAAAAAAAGATAAATATATAGGAAGGCCGGTATTTTTTTCCAGAAAAGGTGGCAACCCTAGATATACTATATCAAGTGCATGAACAATACAGGCTGCCCAATCCTGGATTAAAGTAAAGGCCAAAAATGAGACAAACAAGTGAACTACAGTAGAAACTAAATAATTGTATATTATACATTCATTTTATGCCTCGCACTGCACAGGTTACACTGTTTATCTTAATAATATCAGTGACATACATTGAAAAAATAAAGAAAACTGCCCATCACGTTCCACCCTTTGCGCGTGACCCCCCGGCATCACTGCCCACCGTTCCCCCTGGTAAAGTAGTAGCCAACAGCCCCGGCAGGTTCTTACCTTTTCTAGGGTGCGGGAGGTCGGACGCTTATGTTATAGAAGTTGCTTAAAGGTAATCTTGGATTTGTTCTTTCTTGTCCTTTGAGTTGATTAGAATGTGAATATAAAGCACCAGTTAAAGCATAAAGAGTGACAGTTGCTGTAAGAAAGTTGAATTAAGCTTCCCCCACCCCAAAGAAGAAGAAACCCCCCCAAGCGCCGCTTTACTCAGCTGACTACAGAATGTTCCATGGGAACGACTTATATAGCAGGCCTCACAGCCCATCCCTCCAACCCTATTGGTCTGCCTTACCCTTCAGTAACAAATACTGCTAGCTGTGCTGTTTCTTGCTTCAATGTGCCATCTAGTGGAATGTCTCTGTAATTCTTTTGTCTCATTTTACTTTCTTTTTCCACTAAACACTTTCATTTTCTTCCATGCTCATGTATCTCACGTCAGTGCACCAACAGGGATACAGCAATTACGATTCTATTCAATGGGAATGTCTTCATGGAAGTTTTGGAGTCTAAATTATGCGTAGGAAACAGTACACAGTAGGCAGGTCGGACTGGGGGGCCCATCGGACCCCCCTCCTGTAACGCACCGTGCATATGCAACCTGCGCCCCCTCTGCGTGCATACGCACACATCGCTGGCTGCGCGTTGCAGAAAATACATTTATTTTGAAAAAAAACACTGACCGTAGGACTCATTTACATCCACAAACACAGTAGGCAATTTGTGCTTCTCTCTGCAGTGAATTGGGTTGTTCACCTTCAAACAATTTTTCAGTTCAGTTGGTTTCAGATTGTTCCCCAGAAATGAAGACTTTTTTCCAATTACTTTCTATTTACTATTTGTCACCATTTTTCTACTAATGAAGTGCAAAGTTTCACTGTCACGATCGGCACACAGAATCCAGAACCAATGCTGGGCTCCCTGTCCTCGGCTCTTGCTTCCGCCTTTAACAGCTGCCTTTCACTTCGGGAGGAGCCCTCGGCTAATCGGAGAGGAGCCAAGCGAGGGTTCTGGACGAGCAGAGGGGCACGATCGCTATACGAAGTCTTTTTGGCAGAAGATCACCGTTCAAGGAACAGACATAAATCGTAGTCAAACAGGCTGGGTCGGTGCAGGCAGAATTCAAGCGAAGTCGGACAGGCAAGGGTCAATCAGAATGGTCAGACAGGCACGGGTCAGATAACAGAATTCAGAATAGTCAGATAACAGGCAAGGGTCAGGATCACAGAAATTAGAGAAATCAGGCAGGGGTCAAAACAAGAATCAGATTATCAGGATTACTCAGAAATAGCACCAGGATCTCACAAGGATGAACCTAAAGCTCCCCATAGACGCGACGATTCTTCTTGTCGAACGACCGATTTTAGAGAAGTCCGACCAATCTTTCGAAATTATCGTGCAGTTAGTGGGATTCCAACGATCGTACATCTTATGATTTTCGGCCGACATCTGTCAGGAAATTGATCGGCCAGGTCAAAAAATCTTTGTAGGTCCCAGTGCAATCTATCTATGTTTGCAGGGCCAAGCAGGCAGTTCCCCTTTGTTTTCCTGGCAAATTGGTCTTTTTAGTTGATGGTAAATTCGTACGATCGTTCAGAGAAGATCGTGGTCTCACGATCAGGATCTGATCTTTTAAAAATCTCAACATCTATGTCCATCTTAACACTGGGCAAAGGACTGTACATGGATTTCCCTTTAAATAGGGATTGAATTTTGCTCCATTGCGTGCTGACGTCATCATGCCAGCGTCAACGTGCCTATAAGAAGCAGAAGTGCGCGCCTCAGGAAACCAGCACTAAAGGAGAGAGGAGCAGCGAGGTGGGCGTCCCCGCCAGCCCCCTAGACCAACAGGGTAAGTCCTCACATTCACCTTCCAAAGCAGCTCCAGGAGGGGGGGGGTCACTGACTCTCTAGCTGTTCTAAATTGATACATTTAGTTGATACATTTGTTATCTTAGTCCCTGCTGAGCAGAATCCCTGAGTTTCATTAAAGACATGGCAATTCTGCTCGAAATTGCACTTTGCTCACTACGCCATGCACTGTTTTCTTCTAAGCAGAAAACGTATTCTTTTCTTACCTGAGCTACATGTATATACATAATGAAGAATCAAATGTAATATAACTGTAGCTACAGTGTTCTTTTCTGCTATTTAACTCCCTGTATTTGTGTACTATTAATTGACTTCAATTTTGCTCCATGAAGTGGTTACAGAACTACTTCCAGTTCTTCCTGTTCTGTTGGCCATCTATAAATAGGCATTACTTAAAGGGAATGTTCACCTTCAAACAACTAGTTGTTTTCCGATAGATCACCAGAAAACATGACTTTTTCCAATTACTTTCTATTTACTATGTGTTGACGTTTTGCTAATATTGAAATGTCTTTTTTCACCTTCTAACGCAGCTCTGGGGGGGTCGCCAACTCTGTAAACATTTATTTGATACATTTCTTATCTTTGTCCCTGCTGAGCAGAATCTCTGTGTTTCATTACAAGCAGCTGTTGGAATTGATACAATAGTTGCTAATACTAAATGCTGCTAAAAAATATATCAATGAAATGTTGCCCGCAACCCGCATTCTAACCCACTTGGACCCGCTACCAGACCCGCAAGTACCTTATCATCAACCCGGACCCGCTGACCATCAAGAATCAGGAAGTGCTGTCGTAAACAGGATGTGACATCATTGGAAGTAGGAATCTAACCTGAATTACTGAGCTGCCAGATAGAGTCCTGCAGCGTTTCGGGTACCCACAAAAACCTGCAGTGCCCAGCGGGTTGCAGGTAGAAGTTTCGGGAGCGGGTATAGATGCGGTTCTCTGGATTTGCGGGTTGCAGGTCTTCTCAATAGCACGTTTCACTACTTTTTTTCTGATCACTCCTGCTTCTAATGATGTCACTTCCGGTTTACAATGACAGCACTTCCTGTTTCTTGATGGTCAGCAGATTGCGGATCGTGTTGCAGATAAGGCACTTGCAGGTCGGGTAGCGGGTCCAAGCAGATAAGTATGCGTGTTGCAGGTCGGGTTTAACAAATTAGTTCCGCACAGGACTCTACTGCCAGACTCAAACACCAGACAGGAAAGTTCAACTTTAAACTTAGATTTTGGAAAAACAGTTAAAAATAAATAATGGAAAGTAATTGAAAAAAAAGTCTTTATTTCTGGGGAACAATCTGAAAACAACTGAACTGAAAAAAGTGTTTGGAAGGTGAACACTTTCCTATAGCAGTGGGCCTTTAAGTGGCAGATTAATGATATTTGAGGCCCCTAGCATACCCTTTACACAGGGCCCCCCTTCTAGGTTACTCCCACTCCTGTGCATCTGGATGCGTGCAGATCCAGGCGTGCTCTCTATGTTAGGACGGCGGAGAGAGCTTGGGTGCACATATGGGGGACTGGCCGAGCGCAAAGGAATAAAAGAGAGTGCCTGAAGCAGGCCAGTCCACACAAATCTGAAGGCATCATGCACACGCCTTACTTGTCTTCTATTTTCTTCCAGTCCCAGGTGCAACCTGGACCCAGCGCAAATAAAATTAGCATTACAAGTTATGGAAGAATTTAAAAAAAAGCTAGACAGGCCCCTGATCACACTGGACCCCTAGGCTATAGCTTAGGTAGGTCAGTGCATTAATCTGCCCATAGGCCTTTAGTTCAGTGGAATGAGAACTGTCAGATGCTGGCCAAATTCGGGTCAATTGTGAGGCATATTTTTGATGTGACATTTTGCATTTACAGACGTAATGCCAACATTGCAAGATGTATGGGCTAAAATCTTGCTATTGTACAGTTATGGGATCCTTTATCTGGAAACACGTTATCCAGAAAGCTCTAAATTATGGGATGGCCATCTCTCATTGCCTCCATTTTGATTAAATAATTACAATTTTGAGAAGTGATTTCCTTTTCCTCTAATAATAATAAAACAGTAGCTTGTACTTGACCCCAACTAAGATATAATTAATCCTTATTGGAGGCAAAACAATCCAATTGTGTTTAATGTTTAAATGACTTTTTTAGTAGACATATCCAAATTATGGAAATAACCCTTATCCTAAATAACCCCAGGTCCCAAGCATTCAGGAAAACAGGTTCCATACCTGAAGTAGCTAGTCAGTCGGGATCTGGCAGAATTTCTTTAAACAAAAAAAAAAAAAGCAGTATGCCATTGTACCAAACCCACCATCACACTAGCAGGCAAGAGCTGGGGGAGGGCAACACTATCCCCAGGCCATCTAACAATGTCCATTCATACCACAGGGACAGAGGGAAGAAGGGGTTTATTATTGATCTCCAAATTTATTTACATATTCCTCCATTCTTCCAAGCATAAGAAAAGGGTGGCACTCGACCAGAAAAAAATCAGGGTTTAATAAACATGCCTCTAATTGTCAAAGAATATAACTTTCTATATTATATTGTCCCTTTTATAAAGTACTTATTGCTTATGTCCCTGATCTTCATGTAGCCTGACTCCAGAAATAAACTGCCAGCTCTGAGCACGTTGAGATCAATTTACTCGTTGGTTTTAGAACCATCTGGTGCACTTGTGTGATTGCATAACGTGGACATGCCAAGCATTTCAGGCTTATCTTTGATGTACGCTTCAATGCTTCAGACATGTCTGTTTTCTTACTGACTCAGTGTTCTGTATGTGAATATTCAGCTATGTAATGGAACATGCCTTGACATGTTCTATAATCCATTGCATTGAATAAATACATGTTAAGGCAAATCTCCCTCAGAGGACCTACAGAATAAAGTTTTATTTGCAAAGCATTTCTTTATTTTTAGTTATGTATTTATCTTAAAATGCATAATTTGTGGGTGAGTGTATGTAGTATATATGCAGATATTTCGAGGAATGTATATACTGGATATATATATATATATATATATATATATATATATATATATATATATATGCACACACAGATTTTTTAATTATTGCACTGTAACTCAAAGCTGCAATTACGTTATTAGATTGAAGTTTACCCTGAAAAAAAGTTATTTTTTTTTTCTACAAACCCCCTTTGCAGCTGCCAGGCTATCATTGCCATATACTGTAAATGCAGTTCACCGTGCAATGGTATATGTCTAATATCAGATCCCGAGCACTTGCTCACTTTCTATTGCACATTGCTCCTCTACCCCAGCCTTTTGGCAACTGTGGTAAAGAAATGTTTTACATTTCGGCCGAACACAGTCTACACTTTTATGATTTTTAGCTATTAATTTATTTTTATTATTACTCATATGGAGTCACCCAGCACTTTTTTCCCTTTTCAACACTTTTTTGAATCAGGTACAATAAACCACCTGGACTGTGCACTGGTCTAGTGGGAGATGTGTGGCCAATAGACTCCTTCTAAACCTGGCCTCACTGAGGGCTCAAGTACATTTGTCAGGTTTTTTATGGACTTCGTCTTTTTTAAAATTAAGTCATTGAACCCCTGTTGCACTTTGCACTTTTTGCACTTGGGTGATGGAGCACTATCGGACTTAAATATATAAATAGGAGGATCACTCAATTTATAGCAGTGTTGGCACTTAGCCTATGTGTTAAGCCACAGACACTTCTGAAGACAGACAAGGTTTTTAGGGGGAATAACCAAGGCTGCATTTAAAAATGGTGCTCCCCTAAGCTGCTTCCCCCCCCGCCCCACTTTCTTCCCTACCTGTTCGCACCCCCCCCTGTCCCCTACCCGTTTGCACACCTCCCTGCTCCTGATCCACCCATTCCCGACCTGCTTGCCCCCACTTGTTCCAGACTCACTTGCACACACCCCCGTCCTCTACCTGTTCGCACACTTCCCCAATCCCCACCCCTGACCCACTCGCATACCGCTCGCGACCCCCTTCCCTACCACTCGCTTACTTTACAGACAATTCCTTAGATTGCCACAACTGTTGTCCTGGCTGGCAGGAGATTTAAACAACAACATTTCCTGACCAGTCTTCAGTTCAGATGCAGCTAGTGGGCCACCCTAGGCCCAGGCCTTTGTGGCCTGCCCACAAATTCCAGGCCTGGGAATAATTCTTTGTCATCAATAAAGGGAACAGAAGAACCCAGTGTCGAAGTGGGACACTGGGGGTCCACCCAAAAACCTTAGACCAGGGGCCCACTCTCAGTGCTAGTCTCTTTTCTTTACATACTATAATCTATTATTCCCTCTATTCTGCCTCTTTGTTCTCATAGAAACAGGGAATGACCATGAAATAGGCCAAATGTTTAGCAGCATGAGGGCCCACAGACACTTGGGCCCACTGGGACTGTTCCTGGTATCCCTGTGGGCAAGTCCAACACTGGAAGAACCCCAGTAAGTATACTTACAAAGCCTTGTTAGTGCCAACATTAGCTACTGGCAGAGCATTGATATTATCCTTTATTTCTATAGCAGTGACACATTTGTGCAGTGTTTTAAAGAGAAATTGTATTGGGTCATAGAGCTAAGCTCCCTGTTTCTTGCCCCAATACAATTTGTGCATTCATTCCCTGAGGTGCAACATTTTCTGCTCATAAAGTTTAGCCAAAGAGCTGCTCCTCACTATGGATGTAGCCTGTGTTTGGTGGAACTGCATCTAGAAGGTGTGGAATGTTGGCAACAGGGGCATCCTCAGGAATGGCCATAGCTTTGTATGTCATTCAGAATGCACAAGCTGGCAAGGGCCATGGATACAAGGATCTGGGAAGTCCTGTACTTATGCTTATGGCAGAGCTGCCCTCTGCCCTGTGTCAGATGTTGGTTTGATATATATGTTCACAGAAATATGTTCAAACTTTCATAACCTGCCAAATTTTGTAAAACGAACATGGCAATTAGGGGTGTGGCCACAAAATGGGGTTGCGTGGCAACTTTTTGTTATCCCTCTTTCTATTTCCAAAATGTTGGGAGGTATGCGCTAGCATAGTAGTGCTTCTTTTCCAACTATAACTTTAGTGTATTTAATGCTTAATTTATTCTTAGCAGACAAAGGATGAAGATCCAAATTACGGAAAGATCCCTTATCCGGAAAACTCCAGGTCCCAAGCATTCTGGATAACAGGCAAAACAATGCAATGAACACATTCACTCCGATGGAAGGTAATATCAATATTTAATAATAGACATAAATGAGTATAATGTACTAATTCTGCACCGTTTTTTTTTTTTTTTTTTTTTAAATATCTCTCCTCTATTTGTATTTTTTTGCTATCCATTTAGAGGGATTGTTTATAGAAAAAAACAATGTTTCTTCTGTCACCTATGTGGGTTTTCGATGAGTTGCAGCCTAGCTTAAAACTCAAAATATCTAAATACAACAGCAAATAACTGTCTAAAAATATACTTCTTATAGTGGGGTAAATAAATAAAAAAAAAAAAAGTTCTGCCATCACTACCAAACAAAGCGCTGCTGTGTCTCAGTTTGCAGTGATTAGCTTGACTTTCTCTATTTCATGCTCCTGCTTCAATCTAAGCAGACGGGCTATTTTTTGGAGGGATGAGGATTATTTTACAACACAACTTTTGAATAGGCATATGTATGAAAATACACCAGCCATGTCACCGTTATGTGTACACAGCATATTTATAGCACAATACATGTTTTTTTGTGCTTTTTCTCAATAATTCTGCAATTTGGTTTAGATATAGTATCTACAACATATCTATATCTCTGGACTCCTCTGCTGCTTGTGCTTGAATGTGTCTGCTATTTTCATTGTCTTCCATGACTCCTTGCTGGACAACAGACACAAATCTGAAGGCTGAAAAGCCTCTGTTAAGCACATTACACGTTGCTTCATGTTGAAGATGAAATTCTCCCAAAGAGCTCTGGCTTTGTGGCATAATAGGCCTGTATTCCATTGGAGCAGGGCCAAACGGATAGGTGCTGTATCAAATGCAACAAGAAAAACATTATTTACAGAGAAGAAGATTCAATTTTTCAAGCAAGAACACAAACTCTGCATAGAACCAAGAAAAGTGAAGCCTTTTGAAATCAGAAGGTATTTACTTGTCTCATTTGGCTCCTTTCAGCCCTTCTCAACCAAACCAGGTTCGGTTTCCCATTTAGAACCAAGAAATAAAGGGAAAAAATTCAAACTGGTGGAGGAATGGAGCCAAAATCCTGCAATTCCATATTGACTAGGGATGCACCGAATCCACTATTTTGGCTTCGGCCGAACCCCCGAATCCTTTGTGAAAGATTCGGGCGAATACCGAACCGAGTCTGAATCCTAATTTGCATATGCAATTTAGGTGTGGGAAATTAGGATTCGGTTAGGCTGCTCGGAAGGATTCATTGCATCCGTAATATTAACTATATGCATAATTCATAATCCGTTTTATTTTAAAGGGGTTCTTCTCCTTTAAATTAACTTTTAGTATGATTTAGAGACTGATATTTTGAGACATTATTTTATAATTGACATTATTATTATTATTTGTGGAGTTTGAGTTTTTTTTAGAATTTTATTCGGCAGTTTGCAATTTCAGCAATCTGGTTGCTAGGGTCCAAATTACCCTAGCAACTATGCATTAATTTGAATAAGAGACTGGAATATGAATGGGAGAGGCCTTAATAGAAAGATGAGTAATAAAAAAGTAGCAATAACAATACATTAGTAGCCTTACAGAGTATTTTTTTTTTGTATTTTTAGTTGGGGTCATTGTCCCCATTTGAAAGCTGGAAAGAGTCGGAATAAAAGGGCAAATTTAAAATAAATAAATGACGACAACCAACTGAAAAGTTGCTTAAAACCGGCAAATCAATAACATAACATACTAATATTTAACTTAAAGGGGAACCTTCCCTTCAAGGACATCTTGCAGCCCAGAAATGCTTTCCCACAGATGCTGCTGTAAATAATAATCACACTAATTGTGGCATCATCAGCCAGGCATTTCTGCAGGGCTACTGCTAGCCACAATGACCCAGTGAGAGCAGCCATGTCTTGGTAAATTGAGGGCCTGCACCTAACCCACAAGTGCTTAAAACTAGGACACTTGCTTGCAGGTCCGGACTGAGAATTAAAATAGGCCCTGGCATTTCAGGTACACAGAGGCCCAATCAGCCCACACAGAGGCCGAAACAGCCCCCACCAGCCCATTAAATACTAACTTTCTATGGCACCTTATAGCAGCCCCTCTGGCATTTGCCAGAACCCACAGATTGCCAGTCCGGGCCTGCTTGCTTGGTGTTTGAATGAACAAGTAAAGAATTTCTTTCGTATGTGTCATTATGGCAACTAGTGGTTCCAGCCATTGGGATGCAGTCATTATTGCTTCCCTCAGTGTCAGTCTGCTGTTTTATTAATAAAATCATTTGGGAGTGGTGCACGTTGCAAGTTGTACCTCTTATTTTCCTTAAAGGGATACTGTCAAGGGAAAACATGTTTTTTCTAAAATGCATCTGTTAGTAGTGCTACTCCAGCAGAATTCTGCACTGAATCCATTTCTCAAAAGAGCAAACAGATTTTTTTATATTCAATTTTGAAATCCGACATGGGGCTAGACATTTTTTCAATGTCCCAGCTGCCCCAGTCATGACTTGTGCCTGCGCTTTAGGATGGAACTGCTTTCTGGCAGGCTGTTATTTCTCCTACTTAATGTAACTGAATCAGTCTCAGTGGGACTTGGCTTTTACTATTAAGTGCTGTTCTTAGATCTACCAGGGAGCCGTTATCTTGTATTAGGGAGCTGCTATCTGGTTACCTTCCCATTGTTCTGTTGTTAGGCTGCTGGGGGGGGAGGGGGTGATATCACTCCAACTTGCAGTACGGCAGTAAAGAGTGATTGAAGTTTATCTGAGCACAAGTCACATGACTGGGGGTAGCTGGGAAACTGAAAATATGTCTAGCCCCATGTCAGATTTCAAAATTGAATATAACAAAATCTGTTTGTTCTTTTGAAAAATGGATTTCAGTGCAGAATTCTGGAGCAGCACTATTAACTGAAAAAAAACCTGTTTTCTTTGCCAGTATCCCTTTAAAGAAGAATTCAACCCGTAATAAAAAAACCCCTCCCCCCTACCCAGGGTAGGCCCCCCTCCCTCCTCCCGCCCGGCCTACCTGCCCCCCTGGGCAAATGCCCCATATCTTTTACTCACCCCTCGCAGCCTCGGAGTTCACGGCAGGCATCTTCTTCTTCTCTAGTAATCTGCATGCATTGATGGCATTTTCAGAAATTTTCGTTACTTTCTACACATGCGCAGTTGTCCGTGACTGGAAATTTACTCCAACTGCGCATGCGCCAAAACTTCCGAAAAAGACAGAAGAAAGAAGATGCCGCCTGTGAACTGTGAGGACAGAATCTGCACGGAGGGATAAGTTATAAATTAGGGGCATTTGCCTGAGGGGGGGGGGCAGGTAGGCTGGGTTTTTTTTTTTTTTTATTACGGGTTGAATTCTCCTTTAATAATCTGTATAGTTGCATGAGCTTGCCTAGGCAGTCTAGCTAGCTATAAACACTAGAATTGCACCAAATCTACTGTCTTTGGATTGACAATACCCCAATACACACCACAAAAGATTTGCTTTCTGTATTGTAATTTGATTCAAATATGGAATAGAATTCAATAGTCATACAAGACAATTTTGAGACCCGCAGACTGCCCAAGGGCTCTTGTCTTGCATAACTGCATTATTATTTCACAATCCTTACTATACAATGGTATAGTATAGTTGAACACTAGTGGAAAAAAGTTGCACATTGCTAGCTTAGGGTTCTGTTGTTGTTTTTCAACTACATGTGAATGAATAAATATATAGAAATGAAATGATGGTGAACACAAAAGTCAAGCACAGTGGTTTACCTGGGTGGAAGAAATTGAGGTCCAGATGTATGACAGGGATGGTAAAAACCCAAATATGGAGGATTTGCATAGTAGTTAGGCAATTGTAAATAAGAAAGTGGATGCACAGGAGCTGGATCAAAGATGTGGGATGCCATGGTAGAATATGGAGGCATGGGCATTGGTATGGCACTTGGAGGATGCCTGTGATGTCCACTGGTATTATTAAGGAAGTTGCATGATACTAAATAATTTGGGTGTGCTTGAGATGGCATGCTTAGGTTCGAAGTTGCAGGTATACGTGCGGGCCCGAGAGCTTGGGTACGAACTCTATGTTTTACAGGCCGCCCAGTCCTGGTAGGAGGTGCTGGTATTTTAATTTGTTGGTGATTGCAGATTTCATCATTTTTGTTCTGTGAATTTCCTTCTTCTGAAAAAAAAACATGGTATTGTTATTATATTTCAGAAAAAAACAATTATGTACGGATATATCACTACATGGAAGAAACCTCTCTAGCCATTGAGTCGCATTCATTTGGTGTTTGGCATAAAAATAAATGAAATATAATAACACATGATGGAGTTGAAAAGGCTCATATCAGTGGGAACAAGGGCAAAAGCACTAAGGGGAACAAGAGAACACTCCTTCGTTCTCATGCACAGATCATTGCAGGATGTAATAGCTGGGCTGTAAAGGAGAATTCAACCGTAATAAAAAAAAACTCCCCCCTACCCTGGGTAGACCCCCCTCCCTCTTTCCCCCCAGCTTACCTGCCCCCTCGGGCAAATGCTCCCCTAATTTTTTACTTACCTTTCCATGCAGATTCTGGCCATGGGAGTTCACGGGTGCCATCTTCTTTCTTTGGTCTTTTTCAGAAGTTTTGGTGCATGCGCAGTAGGAGTAGATTTCCGGTCCCAAACCACTGCACATGCGCTGAAAGTCACGAAAATTTCCGGTTTTTTTTCCGTGACTTTCGCTGCATGCGCAGCTGTCCGGGAGCAGAAATTTACTCCAACTGCGCATGCGCTGAAAATCCCATCAATACACGAAGATTAGCGGAGAAGAAGAAGATGGCTGGCGTGAACTCCGAGGCCTGAATCTGCCGTGAGGGGTGAGTAAAAAAATTAGGGGCAATTGCCCAGGGTCAGGTAGGCTGGGAGGAGGAGGGGGGGTCTACCCAGGGTAGGGGGAGGGTTTTTTTAAACTACGGGATGAATTCTCCTTTAAACCTGGTGCAATGTGCAGAGCACAACATTGGTGGTCAATTGCTGTATCATAAAAGCAGTTCACAAGCACTAAATGACTAAATAAACTGCAGACATAGATGACTCTAGAGATGCATTGAGATGTAAGTAGCTATGTACTAACTCACCATGTGGCTGATCGCATGCAGAGGCTGGTTTATTGCTCCCTTCTGTGCGTCGGGAAGAGCTGCGTACCTGAGCTGACTTTTTAAGGCATTTCGGTTCATATTTCCATTCTGCAAACAACCAATCAGAAGTCAGAGCAAAACCATTCATAAGATAATCATAAATCAAGGCGCTGTAGCGATGCAGTTTGGGAATTCACTGATTTGCCATTACTGAGCCAATTTGAGAAATCATCAGTATTCAACCTCCCAACCCTGAAACCATCTGATTTTCAACGATATTAAGGGGCATATTTATGAAGGGTCATATTTCGAATTTGAAACCGTTTTTTTTTGGGCTGAATAGGTCTGTTTTCTAGTGAATAGGTCCGTATTTGGCTGAATTAGAACCATACGAATCGAAGTAACAGCGCATTCGATTGAATTCGAATCAAAGTTTTTCTCAAAAAAAAAAAAAAACTTTGATTTTTCAAATTCCATCAATTGACTCCAGATAGGTTCTATGAGGCCCCCATAGACTAAAACAGCAATTCAGCAGGTTTTAGATGGAGAATGGTCGAAATCGAATTTTTAAAGAAACATGATAAATTCTATATTTTTTTTCAAATTGAATTTGGACTATTCCCTAGTTGAAGTACACAAAAAAATAGCTCAAAATTCACCTTGACCGTTGATAAATCTGCCCCTAAGTCATTTCATGCTAGTGAGCTAAAACATTTAGCCAGAAAGAGGAGTGGGTATTCACAGTGTAGCTGACCACATTGTGGCACTCTAAAATACTTCATTTGAAATTACTAAAAACCACATTAAAGGGGTGGCTCATCTTTAAGTTAACGTTTAGTATGTTATAGAATGGCTAATTCTAAGCAACATTTAAATTGGTCTTCATTATTTCTTTTTTAGTGTTGTTAAATGATTTGCATTCTTCTTAAACCTCTTCTCAGCTTTCAAATGAGGGTACACAAATGCTTTGTAAGGCTACAAATGTATTGCTATTGTTGCTTTTTATTACTGATCCGTCTATTCAGGCCTCTCTCTTATTCATATTCCAGTCTCTTAATCAAACCATTGCATGGTTGCTAGGGTAATTAGGACCCTAGCAACCGGATTGCTGTAATTGCAAACTGGAGAGCTGCTGAATAAAAAGCAAAATAACTCAAAAAACCCCAATAATAAAAAAGGGAAACCAATTGCAAATTGTCTCAGAATATAATTTTCTATATCAAACTAAAAGTTAGCTAAAAGGCAAAAACTAATTTTTTTTTTTTAGATCACCAGAAATAATGACTTTTTCCAATTACTTTCTATTTTCTGTTTGTCACCATTTTTTTAATATTGAAGTGTAAAGTGTAATTTTTCACCTTCTAAACCAGCTCTGGAAGAGGGGGGTCGCCGACCCTGTCAACTGTTCTAAATTGATACATTTAGGGGGTTATTTACTAAGCTCCGAATACCCGAAATTCCCCGAAATCCGAAAAATTTGTGATTTTTTAAATTAAATTGGACTTTTAAAAAAAAAAAAAAGAATTTTTCGGAATATATTAAACCCCGAGGGCTAAAAAGCCCGAATATAAAAACACGGCATCTCAAACCTGTTGAGGTTACATAAAAGTCAATGGGAACAGTCCTATTGATTTTTGGTTGTGCCGGTGGTTTCGGGGAATTTCACGATGTTTTCAGAGCTTTTGGGTGAAAACTCCAAAAAAATGTGGAGATTTCAGGGAAAATTCACCAAAAAAACGTGAAAATCAGATATTTTCCCGCAAAGGTGATTTTCAGGATAATATAATAATAAATAAGCGTTAAAAACCCGGGCGGGTTAGATCGGAGTTTGTAGCAGCCGATATTGAGATAAATTCGGACCTTGATAAATAACCCCCTTAGTTGGTACATTTCTTATATTTGTCGCTGCTGAGCAGAATCTCTGGGTTTTATTAAAGTCAGCTTGATACACTAGTTGCTAATACTCCTGAGATGCTGCTGAGAGATGTATCAACTAAATTTTGCAAAACTGATCACCCACACATGGACACTCAGTTTACCTGAATTCAATTGTCTGGTTTCTGTGTGCAGCTAGATTATGCAGTATATACTGCACCTATGTTCTTAATCAGAAAAATAAATAGGTTCAACTATTATGGGTAATTGTTTTCTTTTGTTATTTGTAAGTTATTTAGCTTTTTATTCAGCAGCTCTCCAGTTTGCAATTTCAGCAATCTGGTTGCTAGGAGACTGGAATATCGATGGGAGAGAGTCTGAATAGTAAATAATAAAAAGCTGCAATAACAATAAACTGTAGCCATACGGAACATTTGCTTTTAGATGGGGTCAGTGACCCCCATTTGAAAGCAGGAAAAAGTCAGGAGAAGAAGGCAAATCATTTCAAAAGTAGAAAAAAAAAAAATGAAAGCCAATTTAAAAGTATTTTGCGATTAGCCATTCTATAACATAGTAAAAGTTAACTTAAAGATGACCCACCCCTTTAAATGATGTTAATGTTTGTGGTTTGAATTTCAAGGTCTTTATTTTAACTTTAATGTGATGCCATTTAGTTACCATCCAGTGCTTATCTTAGTGATAAAATACCTGGAAATAATGCCCGATGTTGTCTTTCTAATTTGAACGCCTCTTCATAATAGGGCTCTTTCTGCTCATTGGATAGTTTTTGCCATTTGTATCCTAAAAAAATACTAATTTCTTTATTGTCGGCTTTTGGGTTCAAGCGGGAAAGAGCTTTGCGGTGTATCCTAGCCCATATCATAAAAGCGTTCATTGGCCTTTTTATATGTCCATCTTTTTTATTGATAAATTCCGGACTGGTCATACCTAGGGAAAAAAATAAAAAAAAATCATTTCTGGGATATTTTGTTAGGGGCAAAAATGTCATCCCTTATTAGGTGGATGAGTATTTATATATGAAGCCCATACCTCCCAACATTTTGGAAATAGAAAGTGGGACCAAACCATTTGCCGCGCGGATCTCAGCAAAAATGTTTTGACCATGTCCAATTTTGCGGCCAACCCCCTAATTACCATGTTTATTTTACACAATTTGGCAGGTTATGAAAGTTTGAACACATTTCTGTGTTTTTTATGTGTTATTACAGTTATGTTAATGAAGGTGAATTGCCCTTTAAGCTGCAAGTCACGGTTTCCCTTAAAGGTGGCCATACACGGGCAGATAAAGCTGCCGATATCGGTCGTTTGGACCGATTTGACAGCTTATCTGCCCGTGTATGCGGGCTTCCGACGGGTCTTCCCGATCGATATCTGGCCACAATATTGATCGGGAAGGTTGGAGTTTTACCCGACCGACCCGTCGGAGCCGCTTGGCGCATCGTAATTCGATCGTTCGGGCATACGGCCGACCGCTCGAATTACCCCCGATATAGCCACGCAGTTTAGTGGCATATCGGGGAAAGATCCGCTCGTTTGGAGATGTCGCCAAACGAGCGGATCTTTGAGTCTATTGCCACCTTAAGAGACCTGCTTATCTTAATTTTTTACAATTGTTTTCTTTGTTATGTTGTAGGGGAACTCCACAAAAACATAACTTAAAGGGCACCTATCACAGCCAAAATCAAACACATATTAACAATCTGACCGGTACAAGCTAAACATGTTTAATCAAACTACATATATATTTTTTTGATGTAACTGCAGGTTTTAAAAAAAATCCCTTACTTTGTCAAATGGGTTCTTTCACTGAGGGAAGCCATATTGAGACTATAACAGAGACTCTAATATGCAAATTTCATGAGCATGCTCAGATTGTAACACTGCTTTGAGTATTCTACCCAGAATGCCTTGTTTAAGTAAACTCCTCCATTAGAAGTATCAGGAGATTTCCCTATCTTGTTCCCTGCTGGGTATGTTATTATGCAAATCAAGGGCACACACTAACTTCCAGCAGGTGGCAGCACTACTGAACAGCAGCTAACACAGAGGTTTGGCTGATTTGAAAATAGCTTAGAAGGTTTGATAAGCAAGCAAGGAATTTCAACTGAGCATGTGCGAGATTTCAGAGCTGCAGTTGGCTGGGAAGATATGGGTAGGAGGAGCCAGTGAAATCCAAGATGGCTGCCTCAGCTAGAACTGCAGGGGAGATCTCGCAGAAGGAATAGTGAGCTTATCATTTACATTATACAAACAATTCTAACTATACAAAAATCGGATTTCTTGAACTTTCACATAGTGTATTTACACTTAGTGTAAATGATTTTGGTCATGATTGGTGCCCTTTAAGCTTTTTGATAAGTAAATAATTTCAAGCAACTATGCAATATACATCAGTTAATAAATATGCAGTCTTTTCATGATTTTTAATGATTTCTGACAGTTCCCTAAGGGTAAGGCCACACTGGGTGTTTTGGGTAGATTTGGTCGCCTGGCGACTAATCGCCTCGTCTTTGCGGCGACCAATCTCCCCAAACGCCTTCCCTCACTCTGCACCGGCTAAAATGTAAAAACGCCGGCGCTAATCACACGTTGTGATTTGTTTTGCAAAGTCGACCGAAGTTTCCTCATGAGGCAACTTCGGACGACTTCGGAAAATGAACCGCTGCGTTTCTAACCACATATTCTAGACTCTCTGCAAAAAGCCAATTGAGTTTTAGCAACTTTTCTGGTTGTTCAGTGCAGGAGATCAAAGAGAAAGTAGGGACAGTTCAGTAACAATCCGGTTGTGCAATGGTAGTACAGAGCACAAGGTGGCTGGACTGGTTAAAACTTAATTCTGAGGAAGTGGCGAACTGCCACGAAACGCGTTAAGCGTTGGGGGAGATGTTACATTCATGTTATGAACTCAAATTTTTAATGGATTTTCAATGAATTAAGTTTTAACCAGTCCAGCCACCGTGTGCTCCGTACTACCATTGCACAATTGTATTAAACTCGTCTGGAGCCGGGGACGTGATTGACGTTGCAGCACAGGTGCTAATCTGGACCCACGGGTTAGGAGTGGGTGAGTGCTTGCGGTTTATGCTTTCTATATCAGTAACAATCCGGGACTGCAGGTTTGAGCTGTCAAAATCAGGACTGTCCCGTGAAAAACGTTATGGTATGGAAGCCCCACCTAATGTTACTTGGTATGACATTTGAGGAAAACACTGTAAGTGCAATAAACTTCTTGCTTTTACATTTGCTGATCAGAAAATATAGGAGGATGGTTGCTTAAAAAAAGACATAAATCTCTTCCATTGAACTCCTCAACTCTTCAGTTATTCATTCAACAACTCAAACTGCCCCACGGCTTGCGCTTCCTAATCCATAACATTTCTCTGTGTAACCTACCTGCCTCACATGGGGGGATGTTGAAATTCAAGCCTTCGATATTTAATATTGGTTGGGATTCCAGACTTAATAATGATTGCTGTGCAGGGAGGCAGTCCTTGGATTGATCAACCATCTGTGAAGGTTCTGGCTGACACAGAGAAATCTTTTCCCCATTGTCTTTGGCCATCCTCCACTCAAACAATCTGATTATAGTGCTGTGGTTTTTGTTTGTTTTTTTTGCTGTCTGTTTAACTGAAAATCTGTGTATAATGAAGCAGACAGGAAGTTACGTCACTTCCTGGCTGGAATAAGGAAGTGACAATGGAAATGTAGCAAAGGCAGTTGAGGAGTGTGGGACACACATAAACATCACATATCCTCACTTTATACATCATGAATACCAGGACTGGACTGGGATTCAAAATAGGCCCTGCCATTTCTAGTACACAGAGGCCCAAACAGCCCACACCAGCCCACTTAGTAGTCACTTTCTATGGCACCATACAGCAGCCCCTCTGACATTTGCCAGAACCCACAGATTGCCAGTCCGGGCTTGATGAATACCCAGTTTATGGCTTTCCTGTTGTTGTTAAAATACTATTCACATCATCATCAATAATAATAATAATAATAATAATAAAAAGTCTCATGTTTGTCCACCACTTGTAAGCCACAGCTACCGATCAGAGGTGTGTTTTCAAATAGCTGACCAGTGCTAATTGCAGATTGGTTGCTATGGGTTACAAGACCAGTAGCAAGCTCAGGGCCCTGGCATTGTCATAACCTTCTCCACTTCTCCACACTTTACACCAGACATCCTCCCAACATTTTTTGTGGGACAGTCCTAATTTTGACAGTTTAAATCATAGTTGTTACTGAAATGTCCCCGAGTTTCTCTTCGATCTCCTCCACTGAACAGCCAGAAAAAGATACAAAGTTTATTTAAACGTAATCAAAGAAGAGAGCCCAGAATGCTCAGCCCGTGCATTTATAATCGTAACCATTTTAGATAACCACGTCTCTTGGGGTAACTGGGACTTGTAGCTTAATGGGCAAAACTGTAATAACACATAAATCATGAGTCTTTATTTACATTTTTTAAATGTTGGGCGGTAGGGACTAAATACATCATTATGCATTCACTAGTGCTGCTGGATTCCTTTTCTGATCTGCTATTAGCATGACAGTCATGCTTTCAGCCCCATATTTATACTTTCACGATGGAAGAGAAAAAATACACTAGCTTTGTCAGAATAATATCGTCCTGCACACAGTGTGTACTTTATTTAGCTTTATAAATGTTTTTGTGGGCTTCATCTCAAGCATATTCTGCATTTTCTCATAGAAATCTGCACAATCTCCAGATCCTTGTGTCCCTTTTGTTCAAAGTTATTAGAACACCATTAATGATCAAACACATACTTCGAAATTCGACCATCGAATGGCTTGACTTCGAATCTCAAAGTCGAAGTTTTTTTTGCGGTCGAAGTAAAATCGCTCAATCGATTCGATTCGAAGGGTTTCAACCATCGATCGAACGATTTTTCTTCGACTTCAAAAAACTTAGAAAACTGCTCCAGAAGGTCCCCATAGGCTAACATAGCACTTCAGCAGGTTTAATTTGGCGAAGTATTGCAGTCAAAGTTTTTTTTTAAAGAGACAGTACTTCGATTATCGAATGGTCGAATATTCAAACGATTTTACTTCAAATCAAAGTCGAAGTCGTAGTATCCTATTCGATGCTAAAAGTATCCAAAAAATTACTTAGAATTTTGAATTTTTTTACTTCGAAAATTCCCTCAAATTCACTTTGATCCTTGATAAATCTGCCCCTAGGAGTTACTGACTCAAGCAACAATGCATACTTCTATAGGTATGTTCCAGGATACATTTTAGTATGCTGTAGACAGCAATATTTTCATTTGCAGCCGGTGATCACGTTTTATTTTTTTTTCAAGTTTTTGAATTATTTAGCTTTTTTTGTTCATCAGCTCTCCAGTTTGAAATTTCAACAGCTATATAGTTGCTAGAGTTTCATTTAACCTAGCAACCAGGCAGTGGTTTAATGAGATGCTGGACCATGCATAGGAACGATCCTGCAAAGAATTATAAATAATAAAAAGTAGCTATTAATTTGTAGTCTCACAGAGCAATAGTTCAGCTGTACCTCTTTATCAACAATAATCATAATAAACATGATGTTTGTTATACTCTTCTCTTACAGGACCTTATGTTACTCTTAGATTTCTGCATGCGGTCAATACAGGTATGGGATTTATTATTAGTGATGGGCGAATACATTCGGCAGACACTAATCAGCGTTGAATTTCAGCGAATGAATCTGCGACATTTTGGCGACAATTCACCAGCCAAAATTCTGCTACGTCAAAATTGCCATGCGTCAAAATTGTCGCGTGTCAAAAATTATTCTGATGCCCATTGACTTTAATGCCCATTGATTATCTATAAAAATAGTCACAGCTACTGCCATTTTCAGCTCACATCTGTGTATTTATTTTAAACGTTTATTCAAGGGTGCCTTCAAGGATAATCATAGTAGTCTTTCTGCACAGTGATGCACAACAGTATATAGGTGTATAGTACTGCACAACAGTATACAGGTGTATAGTACTGCACAACAGTATATAGGTGCCTGGTGGCAGCTAATCAGTTTTAAAGACAAGGAAGCTGGGCTTCTGTTAAATATAGGAGTATGTTTCCTTCTTGCATACATAAACATGCACAAGGACCAGTAACACCACATTTTTTAAAATCTTATTACCCCCCAAAGTAGCTAAACTGATAGGCAAGGCTTGCTTCCCCTTGGCTTTCTTCAAAGCTTCAGCTTGAATTTGACATGCAAAATGCCCTATAGGAGCGATAACCCGTAGCCTAAAGCACCTAAACTTTTCTTCAGTGTCTGCAGCTTAAATTTATGTTTCTATTCCTTCAGACAGCATTGAGGGTAATGATGTGAGCATATATTTAAACTGCAGGTGCTGAAAAAAGGCTTAGGTGTTTTCTGTATGAAGTTCAACACACAGAGGAATTCAAGATGCTGTTGCCTTTTCTCCTTTCTCCTATGGGGCACTTTGAAAGTCAAATTCAAGCTGAAGATTTGAAAAAAAATCCAAGGGGAAGTAAGCCTTACCTATAATGATAGCTGTTTTGGGGGGAATTCATCATTAAAATATTTTTAGTGTTACTGTTCCTTTAAAGATGCTGCAAGTTGAAGGCATTGACAGCTGGAAGGCTGTTTGACATCCTTTCTGTAGAGGGTGATGTGAGGAACTTGGGGATTAGTTTCACATGGCAGTTTTAACCGAGCACCACGGAGCGATCCTCTTCTGTCTTCCTCAGAAAAGCCAAACTTTAACTAAAAAGTCAGCTATTTCATTCAACTGCGCATGTGTTTGCCCCAAGAAATTAGAAGAAAGAAGACGCCGGAAAAGGATCGCTCCATGGTGCTCACTGGTATAACCCGGGGCCGGTGCAGTTTTCTGCTGACATTTGGCATTTTGGATACGTTTTTTCTCCAAATGGAGCATTTTTTTAAAATCTTCTTTCTGTTTGTAAGCAAGTTTATGACTCACATGGTCTCGCAGTTAGCTCCAGCTATTTTTTCTACTGGAAGGAATACTTCCGGGTTATGCCAATCCTCTATCCACCGGGATTTGATGGGAGAATCGTCCTGTATTCCAGTGAACAGAACCTTAAAGATTATCTGAGCTGGAGACAGGCTGCCTGTAACTTAAGCTGGCCATAGATGCAAAGATCCGATCGTACGAATCATCATACGATCGGACTTTCCCATCTCCCGACCCGCCACTAACCATTCAGATCAAAGTCTTACCAGTCAGATTAGTTAAAGAAAAGATCAGCAATGTTCTGCCCCTGACAGCAATCGTACGATATCTATGTCCAACCAAAGCTAGTGACAGTCTCCCACTGAAAATCGTACGATCGGCAATACACGCAGAGATATTATCGGCAGCTGACAGAAATTTTCTAACCTGTCCGATCGACCAAACGACCGATTTCCGCCGGACGAAAAATGTCGGGACTCTCCACACACGGTCCGAAAATCGTACGAATCCTCGATTCGTACCATCAGATCTTTGCGTCTATGGCCAGCTTTAGTTTTTAATATGATGCATTGACTGTATATCTTTGCCTTCCTTTGTATTAACTGAATAGAAAAGCTATGACTAAGTTTGGTCAGTTTTTTTTTAAATTAGGGCAACACAAATACAAAGTGTTTTCTTGCTAATATCTTTAACATGAGAATTGGGCTATCTTTATGACATGTGCATGGAAGACACAGCCATTCATATTCATTAAAAACACTGTGTGTGGCTTGTTTTACAGAGGACTCCATCCATTTAACTTTTCTCCCAGTGGAAAAACACCCAGTCCACATGTATGATGACATCCAACAGTAGCACAGATTATTTCAAGGAGGCCTGTTCTTGTCATAATCTGTTATACTATTGGATGCAAATAAAACAGTCACCCAGTGTGACTGGACAGTTTTTGGTTGACACCAGCAAAAAATAAAATGCTTTAGAAAGTCCATACAATCTTTTTCCCCAGCGTTTATATGAATAAAGATGTATATATTTATGTATACAATGCGCACAAATACATATAGGTATGACAACCATGAGATAAGTTTAGGGAGACCCAGTGGTACTTCTAACCTTCCCCAATCTGGGACCCAAAACCTGCAGCTGAATTTTCCAATTCTACTTGGCAATATTATGTTTTCAAAGCATTTTTTCACCATGTTGTTTTCATAGGTCACAACCTGTATAATACCGTATTCTGGTCCCTCGTACAGAAAGGAGGTTTAATACCTGCATAGGCACAGGACAGATTAAAGGTGAGGATTTCGCCTTTTTTTTCTCTGCATTCTTTCTGCTTTCCTGTTTTGTCATGTCACATGCCTGCAATGTGTAGAATGCACCATGCTTGAATACTTAAATTCTAATACAAACACTCCTTAAAGGAGAACTAAAGCTTAACATAGATTTAGGCTAGAATTACTGCACATTATGGTTAGGGGTTCTGTTGCAGCCTAAGAATGGAGCAATCCTTGAGCAGTGAAGATCTTTACATTAGAAGATGCCCACACCAGCTCTCTCTGTTCTTTGTGCTGACTTACTGCACATGCTCTGGGCTACTATCTGTTATTTTATGGACCAGCTAACAATGTACATTACATATAATACAAACAACACAATGCAAGACTAGTTAGCAATGAATTCAGGTTCATATTACATATATATTATAAGTGGTTCAGCAGAAAAGAAGATGGGAAGCTACTGGAGCATCTTCATCTTCATCAGGCACAGATATTTACTGCTAAAGGGCTGTAGTTGCCTTGGGCTGCTATAGAAGCTCAGAACATAATAACATTTCTATCCTACTTCCTTAGTTAAGCTTTAGTTCTCCTTTAAATTAACTTTTAGTATGCTGTAGACGTTGATTTTCTATATTTTTCCAGTTATATAGCTTTTTATTCAGCAGCTTTCCAATGGTATTTCAGCATCTATCTGGTTGCAAGGGTATGGGACCTGTTATCCAGAATTCTCGGGATCTCTGGGTTTTCTGTATAACAAATCTTTCTGTAATTTTGATCTTCATACCTTACGTCTACTAGAAAATCATGTAAACATTAAATAAACCAAATAAGTTGGATCCAGTACAGGGTTCTGTTTTATTATTACAGAGAAAAAAGAAAATGATTTTTTAAAATTTGGATTATTTTGTTACAATGGAGTCTAAGGGAGATGGCTTTTCCCTGATTCGACAAATTCTGGATAATGGGTTTCCGGATAACTGATCCCATACCTAAACAAAATAAAGATAAGAATAAGATAAGAAGGCATTGTGTTACAATGAAAGGTTCTTTTTTAAAAAACGCTCTTACTGTTGTTTTACTATTTAATACAGAACTTTTTTTTTTGTCATTTTACAAAGTTGACATTGTTCCAGTAGCATCTTTGTCCTCCAGTTTAGGGCCTTGTGATATTGTTCTAATAATGTCTATTTGTTTGCAGGCTAAATCTTTTCAGAATTCTCAGAGCATTGTATAGGTATGGGACCTGTTATCCAGAATGCTCGTGACCCGCGGTTTTCCGGATAAGGGATCTTTCCGTAATTTGGATCTTCATACCTTAAGTCTACTTGAAAATCATTTAAACATTAAATAAACCCAATAGGCTGGTTTTGCTTCCAATAAGGATTAATTATATCTTAGTTGGGATCAAGTCCAAGCTACTGTTTTATTATTACAGAGAAAAAGGAAATTATTTAGAAAAATTTGAATTATTTGATTATAATGGAGTCTATGGGAGACAGGCATTCCGTAATTCGGAGCTTTCTGGATAACGGATTTCCGGAAAACAGATCCCATACCTGTACAACCAGAGTGAGTGATGCTTCAACAGCTTTGTTGCCTTGTATTTACTGTTGTGTTAAAAATACAATAAAGGGGAAAAAATAGCCCTTAGTCTAAAGGGTTTTACATCACAGAAGAAATGTGGCCATGATCCTTGTTTATAGGTAAAGTTAGAGCATTATTTTAGGATAAACAGAAATGGTCCATTTGCATTAGCCCACATAACCGGCTTTATGTAAATCTTTAGTAAATCTACAGCTTTCTCTTCTCTATAGTCAGGTCATGGTGTGGGAAGTGAACCCTATTGGGAGCAGTTTTTTCTTTTACATAACACTGTTTGACCACTAGAATGAGCCCTTGTTCCATCCAACTGCTTTGCACAGGTTTTTCCCTAAGGAGCGCATGAATATTAACAAGGTAGTTATATCCTTAATCCTGCCGACAGCACAGTACTGCTTCATGTCTAGTGTCCTCCGTTGCTCCCGTTTTGTGTCCTGAATGATGAGCAAAGAGAATGTGCCAAGGGTCACCAATAGCGAAATTATCTGCACTCTCTTCTACAAATGCAGACACGTGTGCTTATAGGCTGTATGTGCAAATTCCAGGGGTGGCAAGGTCTTAAGTACAACTTAAATAGCATTTGCACTTTGCCCAAATATTGTGAACATGGTCATATATATCTAAGGCTATTAATACAAGGAGAGATCTGGTTAACATGTTTGTGTTGATAAAAGTAGCACTGCTTTACTGTATGAGCAATGCCAACCCTAAAGTTTGGTGGATGAGGAATAATAATGTCATGTTGTTGATCATGTTTTGGGCTAGGACCCCTGGGTTAAAATATAAGCAAACCCAATAAGTAAATGATTATACCTTTATTTAACAATAAGTTATTCAGTAACTCCAGCTTCTAGCCAGTGCTGTGCACTTAAAGGGGTTGTATAAACTTATAGGGGTATATTTATCAAAGAGTGAAGTTAGAGATCGCCACAGTCCTCTAGAGTGAAATTCCACCACTCCATTCATTCCTATGGGATTTTGAAAAGTGTTTTTATCAAAGGATGAACATTCACTTTCACCCATTGATAAATACTCTTTTAAAAATCCCTTAGAAATTAATGGAGAGTTGCGGAACTTCACTCTAGAGGACTGGGGTGCCCTCTAACTTCCCTCTTTGATAAATGTACTCCTTAGTATGTAGAGAGTTATATCCTGAGACAATTTGCAATTGTTTTTAATTTTTTTATTATTTGTGGCTTAATTTGCTTTTTATTCAGCATGTTACCCTAACCATGCTTTGATGTGCATAAGAGACTGAAATACTATAGGAATAGGTGAGGCCTAAATAGAAAGATGAGTAATAGCAAACTGCAATAACCATACATTTGTAGCCTTACAGAGCATTTGTTTTTTTTTAGATGGGGCCAATGACCCCCCGAAATAATCAAAAGAAGGCAAATCATTCAAAAAAAAAAAAAAAAAAAAAAAAAGGCCACTTGAAAATTTGCTTAGAATTATCCTTTATGTACTAAAAATTTACTGAAAGGAACAGTTCAGTATAAAAATAAATATTTCTAATATAGTTAGTTAGCCAAAAATGCCATCTATAAGGGCTGGAGTGAGCAGATGTCTAACAGAACAGAAGCCAACTTCCTGCTGTTATATTAAATTTATATTAAAGGGGTTGTTATCTTTTAAATGATATAAATTTTTAGTATGATGTAGAGAAGGATATTCTGAGACAATTTGCAATTGGAATTGCAATTTGTTTTTTATTATTTTTGGTTTTTGAGTTATAAAGCTTTTTATTCAGCAGCTCTCCAGTTTGCAATTTCAGCAACCTGGTTGCTAGTGTCCAATTTACCTTAGCAACCGTGCATTGATTTGACTAAGACTGGAATAGGAATAGGAGAGTGGTGAATAGAAAAATTTGTAATAAAAAGCAGCAACAATAATAAAGTTGTAGCCTTACAGAGCATTTGCTTTTTAGATGCGGTCACTGACCCCATTGGAAAACTGGAAGGCAAATAATTAAAATATAGTAAAAGATAAATAATGAAGACCAATTGAAAAAATTGCTTAGAATTGCCCATTCTATAACATACTAAAAGTTAACTTAAAGGTGAACCGCCCTTTTAAGGCTGTAAAAGCACTGCATTGTTTACCCTTGTCATCCCCTATTATATTGTTCACACCTGTAATGCCCTGCATTGATCACACCTCCTACTACTGTCAGCACCCACATTGTTCACCCGTTCACACCTCAGCAGCAGCACTGGCATTGTGTCATTGTATGTATGAACTGTTCATCTTTGAGTGGTCCTGATGTGTTTCCCTGACTCCTACCTTGCTCTGTGCGTGCCATACTCTGCCTGCTCTACTATGCCAGTGTGTGCCATACACTGCCTGCGCTACTCTGCCTGTATGTGCCATACCTTCAGGTGTGGGTTTGTTAGCATTTTGAAATACTTGTTAGGGGGTCCCGAGGTGTTTAATCATTTGCTGGGGGGGGGGTGCTGTGTTATCCACAGGGGAGGTGGAGGTATATGAATTTAAGGATATGTATTAAGATGACATGAATTTGTTTCATTCATGAGTGATATCCCTGCAGTGAGCACCAACCTCATCTCATCAGTTGGAACAATCGTTGACTATGTCTGAAAGCAACATCATCACAATCAATGGGAGCCACACACAAGTCTAACATCACCATTCCTATTACAAAACTTCTCGAGTTATGAGTCTGTGTCACCATCTGGCAGTTGGACAGCTTTGACTGTGCCAGGGGAATGCAACCTCTCTGTATGAGTCAACCGTAAAATGGTGGGGGAGGAATAATGTCAGGTTGTTGTTCATGTTTTGGGTTAAGACCCCTGGTTCAACTGAAATGGATCCCAACTTTACAGCATATAGGGATGTCCTTGATATTTCCATATTTCCTTTTTGGGATGGCTGTTTTTGTGTTGCTCAGATCACTGTGCCTCTCAACTTGCTTTCATGCAGTGCATGTGACATTACATGCATAAGAATAATGAGCAAGCTGGGATGTTATGGGACAGAGGTTTATTTATGAAATGGTGAACCCTAACTTTCTAAAAATCCTTAGGAATTAATAGTAGTGGAATTTTACTGTGATAAGCTCCACAACAATTAAAAAGATTTTTATTTTTTGAAAGAACCTGCTCATGGGAAAGTAACATGATGCCTATGATTAAGGAGTCTTTCCCCGAAATGTGTACGGCAATGTTGTTGACCCACTTGTTGCAATAAATATCTCTTATTTTAACCCAATGTGCCACCTGATCTAATTGCTGATTGGGCTCCTACTACAGTTGGGACTACAGCATGTGGGGTTGAGTCTAGAGCAGCCCTTTCTTATCGACTTCCATGGGAAAGTAACCCTGCACAATCAAAAACAAAAGCAATTGATGCATCTCTCCTGCATTTTCTTTAATCAAAATGCCAAATAACAAATCTTAACGGATAATAAATTGGCGCTTAGATTTATGCTTTTTGAATGTTTTGCCTTTATAAAATACATCATTTTTAAATAAGTACAACTCTAATATTGACTATTCTAAATTGCTTTTTATTCTGTATTTTACTGAAATCTAAAAATGTACATTTTAGAAATGAATAAGTTGTGTTTGGCTGTAGTAGGCTTCTTCTGCCTTTCTTAAAAAAAACTTTTAAGAAATGTATCAACACATCGAATAAATCAGATGTTTATGTATAAAAAATTGAGTTTAAAAAGTTATAAATCTAATTTAGAAAGTCATCAATCTGGCTCGATTTGGCCACTTGTGGGCAAAAGCCAAATTAGGATGATCCAACCTGGCGCAAAACAGCTGCTGAATGGGAAATATAGGATTTTTTTTTAAACATAAATTTTGGAAAAACTGTAAGAAATAGAAAATGGAAAACAACAGAAAAAAAGCTTGTTTGTGCTATACATTTTCAAAAGGATATTTTATGTGAAGGTTCACTGACACTTAAATGAAGTAATTGATTATATTGGATTTTTTTCCATTTTGGGAACATATCTGATAATGGAATGAGAAAATGATTTATTAGATGATTATTTGTATCAATCTAATATTCATGACATGCAGTAAGGGGAGAGAAGTGCTCACGAGGAAAGGAGACAAGGAGAAAACAATGGCACATATGGAAAGAAAAGAAAAATGGAGGGAATAAAAAGAATAGTAAATGTAACAGAAAAGAATTCTCCAAAAATGCAATATTTGCAAAAATAATTGAACAGACTTCTGTGGCTAAAGAGCAATGCTTCTTTATTAGTGCTCCAAAAGTAAAGTCTTATGTTTTAATTATTCCTATTGTCCATAGCGGTGTGAGACTTTATCCTAAAACTTAAATTAAACAGAAAAAAGCATAACAATTAACATTTAATGTTCTTCTTAGTTAGAACATTTACCTGGTTCTCATGGCCAGATATATTTTAGTTGGCAGTATGTGGGGACATATAATAGCACAGGTGCTTTTCTAAATGTTTGATGTAATATTTGTATTGCAGAAGTATTCCAGAAGCAGCCCATCTCTGTGAAACAGGATTTATTCACTGCAGACATGTTGATGTTTGCATTTCAAATGGTTTAGCGATTTTTTTCCATAGAATATGTAGAACTAAACATTGGACACTGAATGCAATGTATTTATTAGTTTTTTTTTTTTACTCCATTGCTAGAAATTAATGGTATCTTCTGCCTCCTTTGTGCATTACAGCTTTGTAATTTAAGGGAAAATTTATGTTTTTAGCGTCCTATTTTATATTATAGGTATGGGACATATTATAAGGAAACCTGGTATCCAGAAAGCTCTGAATTATGGGAAGGCCGTCTCCCATAGACTCCATTTTATCCAAATAATCACAATTTTTACAAACCTGATCCAATCTAAAATATAATTAATCCTTATTGGAGACAAAACCAGCTTATTGGAGCATCCTGGATAATGGGTCTCATGCTTGTTATATTTTATATTAATGTATATATATCTAGTCTTTATTTGTACATGTTTTAGGAGTGTTATAAATGAGAAATGAAACAGAAAATACAATATCCTGGGGAAATTTCTGGAGTGTAGTCTGCTTTTATAGAGCTCATTTTTTTTTTTTTGTATCAATAATTTTTTATTGAGGAAATCGTGCATAACAACAAAGTCGGTATCATTGTTACAGTTACTACGTAAAACAGATAGTATCGAAAACGTTTCTGTAGCGAACATTAAAACAGCTGAGGCCAATCGTAACAACAAGCATAGTACATAACAAGAATACTGAACATGTGTCAAGGCTAAATAATACAAAGAGTAAACAGTACACGTTTCCCTTTTTACATAGAATTCAAGAGAAAAAAGAAAAACTACAAAGCATAGGACAGAGGAAAGAAAAGCAAAAAGAAAGGAAAGGAGGAAAAAAAAAAGAAAAGAAAAGGGGGGGGTTAAAGTCCACTGCCGTATCAACCTAGGCTTTATGAATGAGGACTAATCAGTCAGTATCCGCCCACCTAGAAACGTTGCAACCTGTACTCAATAGACTAGTGCTGATCGATTAAGCCCAGTCGGATAGTGGTAGGTGATCCAGGGGTCCCAAACCTTCGCAAATTGGTCCTGCTTGTCTAATACTATGCTCGTTAACTTTTCCATAATAAATACTCCATCTATCCTAGTTTTCACATCAGAAAAAGCCAAAGTCGGAGTCAGCCAAGCTTTTGCTATCACCTGCTTCGTTGCCGTGAAAAAATGTGTAATTAACGAGTGTTGGGCTCGAGAGACTGCATCAATTCTCCTATGTAAGAGAGCATCTGCAGGCCGTTTGGGTAAATTAACTTGCAGGACTGAATATATCAAGTGATACACCCGGATCCATAGGCGACGTGCCCTGGTACAATGCCAAAATATATGGGCCATCGTTCCAGTCTCGGAACAGCCCCGAAAACAATTAGGGCTCGTTTGGGGGTTCCATTTAGCAACGCGACTCGGAACTAAGTACCATCTGCTGATAACTTTATATACAGTTTCCTGTGCTAAAACATTGGTGGAAGCACGTTTAGCACTCAGGAAAATATCTTGCCAGTCTCGATCTTGCAACGTCAACGTCAGTTCCATATTCCATCCTTGCACAAATTTTAGAGAGGTTATGGGCTGGGTATTAACGCTTTGATGGTATATGTAACTAAGGGAGCCTTTCATACGTGGGCGATGGAGGCATAACGCTTCAAAAAAAGTGTTAGGGCCAAAGGAGCATTTCTTCTGCACCGAAGACAAATAGTGTCTGATTTGATGATACCTATACAGTTCCCGATCTGGGACATTATATCTATCCTTCAAATCTGACCAACCTATGATGTTGCCATGTAGTATGAAATGCCGTACGTGTGTAAAGTTATTATCACTCCACCAACGGAACTGAGTCGGTTGAAGCCCAGGCAAGAAAATCGGATTATCAAATAAAGGTGCCATCGGTTGGTGTTTAGAGAGCCAATGGGGATTAACTTTAATTTTGTGCCATAGAGACAATGTATGCTTTATAGTTGGAAAAGTCACTGACCTATGCGAATGCTTATGTGTCCAAAGAAAATCCCCCAGAGAATTACATTGACATATAGCTTGTTCCAGTACAACCCACTTGGGAGGTCGAAGAGGAACAAACCAGTTCAACAATTGTGCCATCTGAGCAGCCATATAGTATTCACGAAGGTTTGGGACACCCAATCCCCCCATGGTTCTATGCCTATATAATAGGCTCCGAGCAAGTCTAGGCCGTTTATTATTCCAAATGAACCGGAAACAGGCATTTTGCAATCTAGATAACCAATCAGCTGGTGGTGCTAAAGGGAGGGTACGAAACAGATATCAGAATCCGAGGTAAAATACTCATCTTTATAATATTAACCCTGCCGAACCACGAAACTGAAAAATTCTCCCAGGACTTCAGGTCACCCATTAGGCGTTTAATGAAATTTCTATAATTAGTGTCACAGAGCGTGCCATAAGAATCTGTAAGGTGAATTCCTAGATACTTAATAGACGTATTCGTCCAGGCGAAATCAAAATTGAGCTTCAGCAATTTTATCATACTAGGAGACATATTAAGAGGTAATGCCTCAGATTTAGACACATTAATCTTCAGACCTGAGCTTGGGAATAGCCGTTATGAAGGCTCTAAGGGAATCTGGGACAAACCGGTCTCCTGCTCTTATGGAATTAAATAATTTCACAATATTTGGGGTTAATTCTTTAATAAAAGCCTTGTAATATGGGCCTGTGAATCCGTCAGGACCCGGAGCCTTTTGTGCCTTCAACGATTTAATAGCCCACTGTACTTCCTCAGCAGTAATGGCTTGATCCATATAATCCCTTTGATCCAAAGTTAAAGTAGGGAGCCCTATATCCCGAAACAATAAATCAGCTTTACATTCGTCAAAATTCGTATGGTGCTTATAGAGTTGCGAATAAAAGTCTCGAAATGACTCCGCTATTTTCTGGGGATTTGCCGTAATGGCCCCTGTTTTAGTTAGAATACTAGGTGTAGGGGATATTTTATTAATGTTCCGTAATTTATTTGCTAACATAGTATCAATTTTATTAGCTTTAGTGTAAAATCTGTGTTTCAGCCATCTAAGTTGTTTCTCTGTTTCTTCCATAAGGTACAAATTAAACTCCGTTTTAAGTTGGCGGATGTGTCGAGAACCAGCAGTACTAGGTTTAGTTCGAAAGGACTGTTCCGCCAATTCCAGTTGACTTGACAATTGGCGGACCCGTTCCTTTTTTTCCCTTTTCTTTCTGGAACATATTTTAATAAGAATGCCCCTAATGTAGGTTTTATGAGCCTCCCAGATTACTGACTGCCTGAGATCTGGAGTGTCATTGATCTGAAAATAAGAAACTAGCTCCTCCTCCAGCTGCGTACGCACCTGTGGGTTTGTGAGAATGGCTTCATTCAATCACCAAATAGGAGCTACTTTGGGGGATTGTAAATTTCGTATGGTTATTCTCACAGGATTATGATCAGACCAAGAACACACCGGAATCCGAGCAGAAGCTACGTTCGCGGTTAAGGAAACACTGAGCAACACATAATCAATCCTAGAGTATGTCCCATTAGGATTAGAGTAGAAAGTATAATCGTTCTTAAAGGGGTTGCACTCCCTCCAGGCATCAGTCAGTCCCATAGACTGTAATTTAGTACGTATAACTTTAGACAGAGGTTCAACATATTTCTTATTGGGATTTAGTGGATCAAACCTATCCCGTCTAGCATTTAGTGTTGCGTTAAGATCACCTCCAATTATGGTTTGCCCTTGAGCATGCTTAGACAGTGACAGAAAGAACCTGTTATAAAATTTACTCTGTTTGCTATTGGGACTGTAGACCGATGCCAAGGTGTAAAGTGCCTCCCCTATAGTGCATACAATTATCACAAAATGACCCTGTGGGTCCGGTATACATTTCAACAACTTAAATGGCAAATTTTTATGAATAAAAATTCCAACCCCTTTCTGCTTCTTTTCCTGCATTAGCTAGAAAAACATGAGGAAATTGAACATGAAAATACTTAGGCTGTGATACTTTAGAAAAATGCGTCTCTTGGAGGAAAAGTACCTGTACACCCATGGACAGATAGTAGCGGAATGCCAGGGAGCGTTTGTGAGGGCTATTCAAGCCCTTCACATTATGCGTGAGAAATACAGCCATCGGAAAGTTGAGTAGTGACGCATAAAAATTACGTACAGAATCCAGAAACAATAGAATACGTTAGTCCAGCCCAAAATAACATAGTTCAAGGCAGTGGTCGATGCAGGAAAATAAAAAGTGAAAAAAGAAAAAATTAGTGAAACAAAAAAAAACAAAACAGGAAACAAAAAATACTTAACTGAGATGGTGAACAAATCCAAACTGCAGGCCAGCATGGATTCCAAGTTTGGCCACGGAATAGGGGCCACAAAAGCGTGTTCCGCCATGTCAGAGAAAATCTCCTCTAATGGCAGCATCACCGATGGTGTGGTGTAAGGTGAGAGGGGGAAACGTCCTCCCTTCCAAGGGATTGTCTCCTGAAGAATTGTCGCAATTCCTAAAAGCGCCAATATAGCTTATGTAAGGTGCCTACGTGTTGGAGCCGCTGTCGACGTCCTGTCTGCGGGTCGTCCTCCGCGGCGTCTGTTCCCATAAAGTGGCCAACGGGCCCTGTGATGATTCATGTGGCAAGCTAGGCATCTTACTCGGGCTGCCAGTAGCGATGTCGGTCTCAATGATCTGTAACGCCCGAAGAATGGATAGTCCTTCCTCTGATGACTTAACAACATGCTGTTTGTTGTTGTAGTTGAAGGAGAGCTTAAATGGGAACCCCCAACGATACAAAATTTTGTGCTGTCGAAGAAGTTGTGTAATAGGGCGCATTGCTCGCCGACGCTGTATGGTTACGCCTGCCAAATCAGAGAAAATTTGATATGGATGGGAGTTATAGGTCAGATCAACAACACCTCTGACTGCCGCCATTACAGTTTCCTTAGTGGCATAATAATGAAATCTGAGAACAATGTCTCTAGGTATCCCACCATCTCTCCTGGGACCCAGTGCCCTATGCACTCTGTCCAACTCTAATCGGTCCTTAGGCATTTCAGGAACCAACGTGGCCAGTAGCGCGGGAATGTCGGTATGCAGGTCCTTAACCTCACTGAGCCCCCTTATGCGAATATTGTTTCTACGGGACCTGTTCTCGTAGTCTTCTAGCCTCTCCAACAAATCGTCATGCTGGGCAGATAGACGGGCTATAGAGACATCGTGCGCATTAACTTGAACAACGACTTCGTCAAGTTTTGACTCAATCTGATCCGTGCGGTGGCCCAATTCCCGGATCTCCCGTGTAAGTTGCGCAGTTATATAAGCCGACATTTCCTCCAGCTCAGTATGTAATAGTGTCTTAAATTTGTGGAGGAGAGTTATGTCGCTAATATGTGGGGAGTCCTGTGCTGTGCCCGAAGAAGCGCTTACCGGACTATCCGTTGGGACATCTTCGGAGTGCGCAGGTGAAGTCGGGCTTGGCGCCGCCATCTTGGGAGTGTCCACCGTCGCGGCGTTCGAGTCAAAGAAGTCTGTGAGCGGTTTCTGCGTTGCTCTCTTTTTAGGTTTAGTTTTGCCAGATCTGGGCATGCTGCCCCAGAGGTTGTTGTGCTTTGGCAGCCAAAAGGAGCAGGCTTAGGGAGCTTTTTAGGTGCTATTTCCTTGATCCGGGACGGAGCGATGTGCCTGCACGTCTGCTCACGGTCGCATCACGTGACGTCTCCTCCATAGAGCTCATTTTTAAATTAACTTTTACTATGATGTATACAGTAATGCTTTAAGAAACATTTCAAAGGAAAAGGAAAGGGCCTGCACAATAAAAATTCACATTAATAAAATTGTAGTCTCAAAGTGGTATAGTTTTTGGCTGCAGGGGGGTCAATGATCGAAGATGGAAAAAAGCATAAGAATTAGACAGTTGTTGCTAGAAATAGGACATTCTCTAACATAGTAAGTTAACTTATAGAAGAACTGAAGCTTAATAAATAAATAGGATAGAAATGCTGCACATTAACATTAATAGGAATATGTAATGGAGTTTCAGTCTTCAGAACTGCACATTATTTAGTCAAGAGAATGTGACTAATAGTGTGTGTGTGTGTATAATAATAATAATAATAATAATAATAATATATATATAAAATGAGCAAACTGGTGTTACAGTATTTACACTAGAGAAGAGATGATTAAGGGGAAATACTATCACTGAGGATGAGGACATTTTAAGTTAATTTCTTTGGTGCATTACTAACCAGTAGACATTTCCAGAGGACACAAGAACACCCCTTGACATAAGCAGAAAAGACGTTTTTACAAACGTCTTCCTGTACTGGACAGATACAGTACATTGATAGGGTTGAATGACATTTTAGAGAAAAAAACAAGGTAACTGATATTGATACTGTGAGTACAATATTGATCAGAGGACTGGCCCATTTGTTGTTTGGGTTAAAAAAATAGAAATTTGTTCCTGAATTGACAGATACACGTACATTAAATAGGCTTGAATGTCTTTTTAGAGCATGAATAAAATGCCACCTTTTTCACTAAATCGGAGTGCTGCTGAAATATCTTCTTAAGCTCAGAGGGTGTTTTCCATGAAGCAAATTGACCTTTATCATACTGTCTTAAAAAAAATAAATAAAAAGATTAAAACCCATTTATTTATCTGCATAATATTCTTATACAGATTTTATTACCTGTATTGTATAATCTGTACTAATCTAGTATTTGATCTTACAAATCATATTTAATGACTTATCGATTTCCCTTCCTATGACAAATAGTGACGCTGAATATGAATTTTTATGACAAACAGAGATCTTAATTACCAGTTCCTAAAGAGCATGTTTATTCCATAGTTCTAATATTTCAGTGTTTATTTGGTGTTTGTTTCTACAAAGCTGTCGACCATCTTGTATATAAACTGAGGAACAGTGCGTAATTTATATGCAGTTGCTTGCAACGGATACTTGAGAGTGCAGACTTGATACTGGGTTGGCAACATGATTGCAGTTTTCCTCCTGCTCGTGGCTGTGAGCGGCTACTTCAGTAAGTCACCAAAGTTTCTACTTGTTCCTAAGACTCTTGTGCCTAGTGAGAACAGAACAGTACTCTCTACTGAGAACAGAACAGTACTCTCTACTGAGAACAGAACAGTACTCTCTACTGAGAACAGAACAGTACTCTCTACTGAGAACAGAACAGTACTCTCTACTGAGAACAGAACAGTACTCTCTACTGAGAACAGAACAGTACTCTCTACTGAGAACAGAACAGTACTCTCTACTGAGAACAGAACAGTACTCTCTACTGAGAACTGAACAGTACTCTCTACTGAGAACAGAACAATACTCTCTACTGAGAACAGAACAATACTCTCTACTGAGAACAGAACAATACTCTCTACTGAGAACAGAACTCTCTACTTAGAACAGAACAGTACTCTCTACTGAGAACAGAACAGTACTCTCTACTGAGAACAGAACAGTATTCTCTCCTGAAAACCGAATAGTACTCTCTCCTGAGAACAGAACAGTACTCTCTCCTGAGAACATAACAGTACTCTCTCCTGAGAACAGAACAGTACTCTCTCCTGAGAACAGAACAGTACTCTCTCCTGAGAACAGAACAGTACTCTACTGAAAACAGAGCCATACTCTCTACTGAGAACAGAACATTGCTCTCTTCTGAGAACAGGACAAAATTCTTTTTGTTTTATATACTTCTATATACCCTGTTGACTAATCAGTCTCTTTATTGATGTATTTATCTGTTTATGCTTAAATACTATATTCTACATTGCCTAAGCATGATGGTGTAATGCTTAGAACTGCTGCCTTGCAGTGTTGGTTCCTAGTCGAAGGATTTTCTATGTACTCCTCAAGCTTGCATAAGTTTTTTTCCCACTCCTAGAACATAGAGGTAGATTAGTTGGCTCCTGATATGTATAGAAACCGTAAGCTACACTGGGGCAAATACTTCAACAGGTTTAACTAGGAATAGGTCAATATCAACTGTTCTTTGAGTATTCTTAAAAAACGTTTCACTACTCATCCAAACAGCTTCTTCGAGGGGAATATCCCAGCATTTAAACCCTTACAGTCACCAGCATCCAACCCAGGGGTTTCCCAGGGTATTCCCTTATAGGGGTATTCTGTCCCACTCAATTGAACAGAAGAAGCTGCTTGGTGAAAGGTTTTCAAGAATACCGAAGTACAGTTGCTTTAAACTTTATTTCTACTAGATACTGTATATCATGACCAGGATAAATAAAGACCTTTATAGATATATTGTGCCTTTAACTTTTTAACACTCACTTTTCAGCTCCTGCCACATCTCAATGTTTGAAGCAGTGCGTTGAACGCTGCTCACTGGCTCCTCCTACTGGCAATCCTATTTGCATACAAAATTCTTTGGTAAGCCAAATGCCTAAAATTCTCTTATTTACCCATGGTTGATTTGACTTTATTTGCTTCCATAGTATTTACTTTGATTTTGTAAACTTTATTTTTGTAGGCCAGAAATCCAATCGGAACCGTTAAAATCATCGGGCGAGTAATGTGTGCCTTTGACAGAACCAAGGTTTGAAAAGTGATTCCCTTCTTTCTTATTAGTTTTGTCTGTGTCCTAACATTAAGGGGCAGATTTACCAAGGGTCGAATATTGAGGGTTAATTAACCCTCGATATTCGACTAGGAATTGAAATCCTTCGACTTCGAATATCGAAGTCGAAGGATTTAGCGCAGAAAATTCGATCGAACGATCGCAGGATTATTCATTCGATCGAACGATTAAATCCTTCGAATCGAACGATTCGAAGGATTTTAATCCAACGATCGAATGAATATCCTTCGATCAAAAAAACTTAGGCAAGCCTATGGGGACCTTCCCCATAGGCTAACATTGTGTTCGGTAGCTTTTATCTGCCGAACTAGGGGGTCGAAGTTTTTTTTAAAGAGACAGTACTTCGACTATCGAAGGGTCGAATAGTCGAACGATTTTTAATTCGAATCGTTCGATAGCCGTAGTCGAAGGTCGAAGTAGCCCATTCGATGGTCGAAGTAGCCCAAAAAACACTTCGAAATTCGAAGTTTTTTTTAATTCGAATCCTTCACTCGAATTTAGTAAATCTGCCCCTAAGTAACTCTGAAGTGCTGCAATTGCTAAACAATATGGGACGTTTGTAAAGTTACCCAGCGATAGATGTTTTCAGCTCATTTCTGCAGACTACATGTCACATAATGCACAGGGATGAGTTTGCCGAAAAGGGTAGTATGGGCAGCTATAATTTGCACTTGGTTCAGTTTACACAGATATTCTTAAAGAAGTGCAGCAATTGTCAGTCTCAGGGAACGCTTCTGAGACTTTAACTGGTGTGCTCCCGAATCTAATAATGCTCATATTAAACCAGCCAAGGCAGCTGGCTTTTACAAGTTGTAGCCTTTCATTACAGCATCTACAGAAAGGCTACAAGCTCATGCTTGGACTAATGCATATTGTACTAATAACATACTGTATTTCTGTCTAGGATTCAAGAAATAAGCTGGAACTCATTTTAGCAGTCAATACATTTTTGGTAAGTAATAAAATGCAGTCATTTTTTAAGTATGTTGAAGCATAGGTCATTTTGAAAGCATAGGCCATTGCTTGTCCTTTTGGATCTGGCCTTCCACACAGTATTTGCAACTATGAGGCAAAACATTCCTGGGCACTAAGAGGAATATAATATAAGAGGAATAGGACTGGACAGCAGAGTTAAATAATTAAATTATTCAAATGTTGATTGAATATATTGTCCTGTTCTGCTACAGTACCTGCTAAATAATTATAGCAGGTATATCCACCCTGCTAACCTTCGGCTGTAAGTGAACAGCTCTCAGCAACCCTCCAGTCCCCCTTTTTAATTATCTTTGAATTATTTTTGAATTTTCTAATAAACACAACAGATGATAAATCATCTCTGACCCAAAAGAATAGTAATGTTAACCTGTATTGCTTATTGCTAATAATCAGTAACTTCTTCATAACAAAGATTTAGGTAGAATAATATATCCTCCTTTCATTTCGATATTTCTGGTTTTAACCAATATAAAAACATCGTTTTCCCAGTTGCTACTGATGAAACCAAAAGAAAGTATTTTAGCAGATTACATTTTTTATGCTTTAAGTTGTTACCAAACTTTATTAATGTCTAATAAAGCAAACAAAGATGATAAATTAATTCAAATTTGCAGTTTCTCTGAGAAGAATGTCTCCAACCTCCTCCAGATCGCTGAAACTTTTGGGCAAGACCACTAACAATGCAACAAGTTTACCCCTTCTTCATCACATTTTGGTCACCAAGAAACACATTTTTTGCCTTTTTGTTTTAAAATTGCTTAAAAAAGACTATAATGATGCTCTCTTTAATCCTCAGACAAAAATAAGCTTGTTATACTTATATGTTATAGATATGTAAACAATTTTTCTGAAATACAGAAAAAAAGACCATATTTTTTTATTAGAAAATACATTTTGAGATTTTTCTTAAAATTAGCATTTTCCAGTATTTCCATAATTTTCTGGGTAACCCCCCCCCATCCTTGTTGTGAGATGTAGTTGCATACTATATGTAGTCAACTTTAGTCTAGAATCAACCTGTAGCACATCAGAAGTCAGTTTAAATACATCCAGCTGAAGCGCATGGGGGTTCCACATTCTGTTTAATGTAACTTAAATGTATTCACCATCCAAAATTACTTTATTTTTTACTGTCAGAATGTAACTGGTTGCCCACGTTCACTCGTCATGGGACCAAGACCAGCAATGGTAAGTATTCTTCCTTATATAATATTTTAATAGCGAATATCAAAACAACAGACAGGTGCCACAAGTGGCCAATGTATATAACTCACTGAATAGAATCAGTGGCCCAGGTATTTCAACCCCAGACCTACGTTTTTGAATAAGCAAATGTAGGCCTCCCTGCACTCCAAAAAATCCACAGGGCCACAGATATAAAAGTTAAAACAACCTTTATTGGAAAAAATGTAAATATAGAGATCTACAGAGGCCCTACAAGATTTGTGTTCATCAAGCACTCATGACTAAGTTCTTGCTGACCATGAAACATGTAAGGCCTCTAGTGAAGAAGAAAAAAATTGGTTCTGTTTAGCTGCTATGCATCAGCATTTTTCAGCAAAGGTAGATGATATATAGAAAGATAGATAGATGTCATAATTATCTATTGTAATTGTTAAGAGTGTAATAAAATATTCAACATTTTTTTTTTTATATTTTGGACACTTTTTTTTTTAATCATAATAGGATGATTTAATCTTGGATGTAAATGGTTTGCTACAAAACCTGCTCAGGATATCAGTCACTGCTTTGGTAAGATACATTTATTAGTCTTGGGTGGGTTTGATGTCTGTAGATGCTACATAACAAATTATCATTATAAAAAGTGTTGCAATTATTGTTTAGCCAGAGATATCAAGGGCTTGATGAATACTTGAAAATGTAATTATATATATATATATATCAATCAACATGTCTCTTGCATAATCTCAAAAGAACTTATCTTCTGTGTTTATGCCAAAACGATATGTTTGTGTAAAAGGCAAAGTAATGGCTAAAGCTTAGTCTTTTTTTCCCCCACTATGGCGCAAATTCCCAAAGCGCCGAACGCTAGCGTTAATTCGCTAGCGTTTGGCATTTTTCGTTACTGCGCAAATTCATTAATGAACGCTGGCGTAATTTCGCTAGTGTTACTTCGCACCCTTACGCCAGGCGAATTTTCGCTAGCGACTTAACTAAGCAAATTCACTAACTTGCGCAGTGTACTGAACGCTACCTTTTACGCTAGACTTCCTTCGCCACCTCAGACCTGGCGAAGCGCAATAGAGTAGTTAGGGATTGTTTCCAAAAAAGTCACATTTTTTTATAAGTCCCAAAAAACCCTGGCGTGTTTTCTACAAGATGGGTGATAGGCTGAAAAAGATCGAAAATATTTTTGGGGCTCCCCTCCTTCCCCCCTACATTTCCTGACTCATAGCAACTTACCTAGACAGTGGGCACATGTGTAGGGCAAAATAAATTTTTTATTTGATGATTTGAAGGTTTTCTAGGCATTTGTAGTGCTAATACGTGTTCCTCCATTGAAATTTGAATTTGGCGCCGTATGCAAATGAACCATCGCTAGCGAAACTTTGCTTCGCTTGGCGAATTAACGCTAGCGCAACTTCGAAAACTTACGCTACCCCTGTGCGCAACTTCGGATTTTAGTGAATTTGCGGAGCGCTGGCGAAAATATGCCTGGCGAAGTGCGGCGAAGTTGCGCCTGGCGCAACTTCGAATCTTAGTGAATTTGCCCCTATGTTTCCAGGTTATTAACACTTTCCTGGCTGCCAGCAACAATTTTCTTGACAGCCAGAAAAGTGTTTGACGGATTTCTCAAAGCATCCACTGCTTTGATCGTTGTGTCAGCTCATAAGAACTTGTTGGACACAGAAAAGTCCTTTGCAGATTCCAACCTTTCTCCAATGCTCTGAAAAAAAACGGCTGTCAATAAAGCCGCTCCTTTGTTTCTGCTTGAAATGATGATCCCTTGCAGCTTTAAAGAAAATGTGTTTTCATGCGCAGAGACATGAAATATCATTTTTCAATAAATGGTGGGAGGGGGTGCAAATAGATTTCTTTTATAGCCCTGACGTGTTATTTCGATTATCATTTCAGAGTCCTTTCAATCTTGCAAATATTCCTATAGCACAGTGTGGCCTACTGGTAAGAAAAGCAACTCATTTATGTTTTCTTCTGAATTCATTATAGCCAATTTATCATATTCCTTCTATGCCTACTCCCATATATATGTGAGATGTCATGCAATCTGCATATTGTCTAAGGTTTATCTTATATGTTCCCAGTTTATAGTGATGCAATATCTTTCACATGACGTATTGAAACTTGTGTATTATAATACATAACATACCCCTTTTGTAAAATATGAGGGTATTAAAAGTCATCTCAGAGCTCCATGACCTGTATAAAAGCACTTGGCCGTTGGCCTTATTCCAATCAACTTTACGAATCAATGAATCATGTTACACAAATGACAGCACTATGCACCAATTCGAATGGATGACATCACTAAGCAGCAAATATAATTATATTTCACAGTGTATTCACAGCTCTTGTGCATCATAAAGGTGTTAAATTACTTTCTGTAATAAATATGATTTAGGAAATGCACCACTTAAGAAGCAACCTTTAATATGCTATAAACCAGTTATACAACTCTATACCAATTATTTAGAACAACATGTTTAATAATGTTTCCATGAGTCTTTAGCATCTGGAAATACAATCACCTATGATGTTTAAATTATTAATATTTTTATGTTTTAATTTCTAGAGCGACCTTCGTCTTAAAATCGATAACATTCTGGTAAGCCTGCATTGCAGCTTGTGCTCTTTTGTCAGATATGGAAATGTATTGTAATAATCACAGTAAATATATCTTTAGTTGGATATAATTACTGTTTATAGATAATAGAAATATATATTAATATGCAAGAAATATAAGTGAGACATACAATTAATAAATACAATTAAGAAATGATGAATTTCTTTCTACAAAGATTTGAGATGACTGTATATAATTATTATTATTATAATGCGTTGTTACCCTCCAGCCTATGCATTTTCTCATACAATAGCTCATTAAAGCAAAATAATTAAAATCAAAAGAAATATTTCAAAAAAAAAAATCTATATACATATATATTATATATATAATTCAATTATATATATATATATAATGTATACACATACCATGTAAAACACTGTAGAGACTAAATTGGTTCATTTTTGCACGTGCCATTTACCTTACTAGTAAATAATAATCTCAATATATTTTTATGTTTGCTTTTATTTAGAAAATTGTCAGTGGCCTTCCAGATCTTCAAATCATTAAAAGCATTGGCGGGAAACCACTTGGTCTCCTGGCAATTTTGCCTAGTGGTTTTTTGGATTCATTGTTGGGTCCTGTTGGTAAACTGGTCTCAACTGTGGGAAGTGTAGTTGGGCCATTTCTTAACCAGGTAGGATCAACAGTCTCAGGAGTGCCAACAATTCTCAGTGGAGGAGGAAGTCAGACATGGCAAACAGGAGCTGCTGGAGGATCAGTAACTGCTGGAGGACCAGGAGCTGGATATTCAGTATTCCCTTATGACGGATATACATATAGCAATAATAATTTAAACCCTAATCTATACCAATATGACAGTTATAGTGGTAATACTGGTTATTCAACATCTGGTGCTGGAACAGGTCCATTGGCTTCTTGGGATAATTCCAATACAGGTTATGAATCAATGAATCCAACCTTTTATGCTTCAGCAAATGTACAAAACATTAACGCAGGCACCGGTGTCTCTGCATCCTCTGATGTAATCCCATCCATGCAATTCAAATAAAAAAGGTAAATATACATTTCTATTACTAATAAAATTAGTCTTTAGCTTTCTGTTTTACCATACTTGTGGTGTTTATCAAATTTTGTAGAGAATTCTTCTAAAAATACTAAAATCTAAAGCAAACTGTGAAAGGCAAATCACAATAATGTAATTAAATAAGAAAAAGAAAAATAAGGAGCAGAATCAGGATTTTTTTTAAATTTTCTTTAGTATCAGTTATGGTTTTTACTGGGAAAATAGAAGGATTGGTTTTCGGGTTTAGTTTTCTTTCCAGTGTTCAAAATAATGCAGGAAAGATCTTATCAAATTGCCCATGGACCTGCAATGCATTAAAATTAACATACTGCTTCATCTTTTTTTAGCAACATGGTGGGGGGGGAGGGCGTTTATCATAATTTTTGTTTGTGTGGCCAGCAACTTAACTCTCCCCCAGTGATTTCACCTTCAGTTCTCCTTTAATATGTATTCCAAGTAGACTGGCAAGTGCAAATGTATCTCTATAGATTTCAGACTAGCATATAGAATGCATGTTATTGCAAATAGTAAGTGCAATGAAGCAGACCCCGCAGTTGCTGGAGGCCAGGGAACAAAGTGCTAGGGCTGTGGGGTCTGCTTCCTCTATAGCTAATATACAACCCACTCCTACCTAGCCACTCTATTACCTGCTTGGCAAGGAAGTAGTGATATGCGGGTCAGGGTTTTCCTGACCCACACCCGCCCTAACCCGCTCCAGCCCACGCCCGCCCGCACCCACGCTTCCGGGTACCTTTTATACACCCGAGACTCAATACTATAAAACCGGAACCCGGAAGTTGGCATTTGATGGTGGCAGCGTGTAGAGCAGGAGAAGAGCTCAACCCGCACCCCCCCACTCACGAGGAGCAGTGCAAGGTCGACCCAAACCTGTCCGACCCGAGGGTCCCGCAGGTATCGGCTCGGCCCACACATCACTACAAGGAAGGGGGCGCAAGTTGGGTGGGAATGGGCGGGATGTGGGCTGGGCAAAGGCGGGATGGGCATCAGAGTGTGCTGGGCCCCTCTGAAGATTGCCCGGTGCACTCTAGTTACACCACTGAGTTAAGTGCTTGGATTAGTCTAAAGCAGATAGATACAGTCACTGCCCTAATACAACGTTGCATTTTATTTTACTCAAGGTTTACTGTATGAGCTAGCTTTGCATTAATGGAAGCATAAATAGGTGACTTGGCTAAATGTAGCCAAGACTTTATGTTGGCATCAAACTTACCCTTTCTGGTTATGTTTATATTTCATTACAAATGCATTACCTGCTTCAGTTGATACCCTTGTTTTCTGTTTTGCAGCAAAAGAAAATTACATTCCAGATGAGCAAAAGAAGAATGTAATGCAACCACATAAAATCGTAGCCCTAAAATATGTATTTTAGTTTATGATTACAAACAAATCACTACATAACTGGAAAATAAATGGCATTTCAATTACATCTAGTTTGTCTTTCTTATTTCGTGGTATGTTGCTATATTGTGCACATACAGTAATTGATTAACATTGGTTATACAACTGAACCCAAAAAAAAATTAGGTGTGAAAAGAGCTTTTTATAAATCACTGTATGAACTTGCATTGTGTTAATTTAAACGCACATATTCCATATCCTTTCTACAGTACTTGGTAAGTTGTACTGAAATGTACAGTTATGGGACCTGTTATCCAGAATGCTTGGGGTCTGGGGTTTTCAAGATAATGTATCTTTCCGTAATATGGATCTTCATACCTTAACTCTAATAGAAAATCATGTAAACATTAAATAAACCCAATAGGCTGCTTTTGCTTCCAATAAGGATTAATTATATCTTAGATTGGATCAAGTACAAGGTACTGTTTTATTATTACAGAGAAAAAGGAAATCATTTTTAAAAATGAGGATTATTTGGATAAAATGGAGTCTATGGGAGACATCCTTTCTGTAATTCGGAGCTATTTGGATAACAGGTTTCCAGATAATGGATCCCATACCTATTACCTACTAAAACATTAGGTCATTCCTAAAACCCCCAACAATTAATGTATTCCATGAAGTGTTAACTATTGACACTTGAAATAAATATTACATTTATTGACATAAATAGATATTGACATTCATGTCATGGCCTTAGCTACCTGCATTATAATTGAATACACTTACCTTGGCTACCAGGACACTAGCTATAGCAGACTGCCATTTCTAGTTTGAAAAAGCTCCTAGGGAAAGGAACATATAATCTGAATAGCAGAGAACAAAAGCAGTTAAAGGGGAACTAAAGCTTCACATAAAAATAAGTAAGAAATATTGTACATTGTTTTCAGTTCTGTACCAGCCCAAGGCAACTTGCGCCCTTTAGTAGTAAAGATCTATGGGGGAAATTTACTAAAGGGCGAAGTGGCTTACGCTGGCGATAACATTTCGGCACTTCGTCAATTTACTAAAGGTATCCTTTGCGTAATTTCGCTGGCGTAATTTCGCAAAGGATACAGACTCTGGCGCTTCTTTGCACTCTAATGCCGGGCGAATTTACGGTCTGGCAAAAGAGCGTTACTATGCAAATTCACTAAGTTTTTGATTTTACTGACCATTACCTCTATCGCCAGACTTGCCTTCGCCACCTCAGACCAGGCGAAGTGCAATAGAGTAGATAGGAGTTCCTCAAAAAAAAGTTGTACATTTTTCTAAGTCCCAAAAAACGCTGGCGTTTTTTCTTTTTGAAAGGGTGATAGACTGAAAAAGATCTGGGCCTAATTTGTAGCCATCATCCACTTTTGTAATTCTAGGAAGGCAAAAAGCCCTATCTCCAAATTTTCTCAGAGGGGAAAGTAATTCCTTTCTAATTTCAAGATAGCAGTTGGACCAGACCCTGGTTTAGCTTTGTATAATGCATTTATTTCAGTAACCCCATATTTTCTTACTTCCTAAAAAGACATCCTACCATCTCAGAGCAAGAAATTCACTTGTACTATAATAAAAGATAAAACCAACTTTCTTACACTTTCTTCCTCTTTCTTCGAACCTCAATGGATGTCATTGAATCCACTGGAAGGATCTATTGTAATATGAAGCATAAAATAATTCAATATACAGTCCCTTGTGAACGAAGACATATTTATTATATCCCCCTTTAATTGCCTCTTCTCCAAAATCTGATTGCCCATGGGGCAAGGACTCATCTGTGCTATTGATGTAGCTCTTGTAAGTTGGCATGGTCCTGTTTTAGGTTCCAAATTTATCTCGCCAACTGAGTACTTCTTTTTAACAAATCTCTGCTTGTTTGGTGACCTTGCCAAAGGGTGGATTTTTCTGTGTGTGTTGCCAGCATTCATTTTACTCTTCTAGAATGCTTATATAATTATGTAAAATGGGATTTATTATGTGGGCTGGAAGATAACAGAACCATAAATCCTCTTGAAGAGCCATGTCTTATCATAAAGATTGATGTGCTGTGTATTTAATTTGCACTATATAAATAAAAATGTGCATATATACATTTTGTGTTTTCCCTTTGTTGAGTGCTGTATAGCTTTTCCAATGTTTAAGGCACCCAGATATCAAAGAATCTATGATATGAGTTGCTCATATTCTAATGGAGTATGGGAAATACAATAATTAATTTTTGAAAGTACCTTATATCATTATTTTGGCAGAGCAAGATTTATTATATTCCTGTAAATGCAGAATACCCAATACTGATATGCAAAAAAAAAAATTAAATGGAACAAAAGATCCTACTAATCATAGGGAAGCTGCAAGTGGGAGGAGAATGAAGGTCAGAAATACAGAGGATTACAATTTGGAATTCACAATACAGAATTGAAAGGACTAGACCATACAGAATATACACAAATATGATACAGGATCAGCAATTAATCCTTCAGATTTAATTTCCTAAATCTTGTACATATGAATTAATAGGAATAGCCAACAAAAATAACTAACAGAGCCTTTTAATTTACATCCTTACAGCATTACAGCAACTTGCCTTTTTTTTTATCGTCCAGCTTTTTCACCCAAGTAGCCATCTAGGGTGCCATCATGGGCAAATAAGTTACCCACATGAGTGATCAATTTGGGAGCTATTATCAGTGTGTATGAGGCTACTTCAATAAGTAGGGTTGCCACCTGTTTGGTTTTGACACAAACAATTTTGTTTTCTTAGGACTGTTTGGGTCACAATTGCCTGTTTGTATTTCAGCCTTGTGAAACCCAAACAATAATCTGGCCAATAACCACCTCTGATGTAAAAAACCACACCCACATGCGGCACAGCCACACCCCCAATTGTCATAACCCCACCCCATATGTCACTGCTCCACCCCTGATGCCATTATCCTGCCCACTTGTTTTTTTGCAGAAGTCAAAAGCAGCAACCCTAATAATAAGTCTGAAAAAGTAGGAACAGAATAAGGTGTGTAGGAGAGGAGTGTTCAGATAAATAACAGGAAAGTATAAATAACAGTAATGTCACTATACTAGTGTAAAGAAAGATGGCAAATGGTTAAATGGTTAAATGGTTTTATGTTGCCTGTTGCTTAAATGTACATTTTGTTATGGAAGAATGTGATATGAATATTCCTACAAGCAGGAGTATGAAATAATGGTACGTTTAGTTGAACAATTTATCTTTTTTACTGAAACAAATTTCAAAATGTAATATTGGTATATTGTAAGAGCTGTTTATGAAAAGATAGTGATTTTTGTGTATATTTCACCAGTGTTAGACTGGTGAATAGCAAACTCCAGGGAAAATGTAGATTTCTGCAGCAAGTAATGTTGTGTATTGTGCCAGCTCAGGAAAAGCTGGATAATGGGTCCATGGAGTGAATAGAGAAGAGCAGGGTGGGCCTTCCATTCCTTGCTCCATTAAGGGTTTACAGCTGGCAAGCTAGTGGTAGGTAGGCAATTAAGCTGCAGGTGAGCTGCAGTTAAAAAGAGGTATGGAACTACACCTCAGGGTTCTTACCCCTGGATATGTCCTGGAGCTGGAGGAGGGTGAGGGGCCATGGACACCTCGAAGTGCAGAAAGGAGGTGATTCTGTGTGCAGTTGGGGAAAGTGTGATTCCCCCTGTGTTCTTGAGAGCTCTAAAAAGGAATGGAGAGGAAGAGACAAAACCCTCCCAGGAGACTAAGGGGCAAATTCACTAAGCGCCGAACGCTAGCGTCAATTCGCTAGCGTCGGGCATTTTCGTTACTTCGCAAATTCACTAACGAACTCTGGCGTAAATTCACTAGTGTTACTTCGCACCCTTACGCCTGCGAATTTTCGCTACGGACGTAACTACGCAAATTCACTAATGCGCATAGTGTACTGAACGCTACCTTTTACGCTAGACTTCCTTCGCCACCTCAGACCTGGCGAAGCGCAATAGAGTAGATAGGGATTGCTTCAAAAAAGTTCATATTTTTTCGAAGTCCCAAAAAACGCTGGCGTTTTTTCTATATTATGGGTGATAGGCTGAAAAAGATTGAAAATTTTTTTGGGGCTCCCCTCCTTACCCCCTACATTTCCTAACTCATGGCAACTTAACTATACAGTGGGCACATGTGTAGGGCAAAATAAACATTTTATTTGATGTTTTGAAGGTTTCCCAGGCATTTGTAGTGATTGTATGTATTCCTCCATTGAAATTTGAATTTGGCGCCGTATGCAAATTAACCATCGCTAGCGTAACTTCACTTCGCTTAACGAATCAATGCTAGCGCAACTTCGCAACCTTATGCTACCCCTGAGCGCAACTTCGGATTTTAGTGAATTTGTGAAGCGCTGGCGAAACTACGCCTGGCGAAGTGCGGCGAAGTTACGCCTGGCGCAACTACGAATCTTAGTGAATTTGCCCCTCAGTGTCTTGAGTGAGCCCCAGAGAGGATTCTGGTAGTTGTGTCCACTGGAAGCCAGTGAGGGCTAAAAACATTTGTTAAAGAGAACACCAGTGAGGGTGTGAATTGGGACTGTTAATGCTTATGTGAAGTGAGTAGGATTCCCTTTGTGAAGCCAGTGGGCTGAAGATTGACTTTGTGACAAATAAAAGCCAGCAAAGCTGCATTTAAACGTAAAGGTGGTGTCGGTCTCCATTCTCTGTGCTAAAAACTGAAGTTCTCGCTACCTGAAGTTCACAGTATATTTGAAAAACACGTGTATGTGATCACAGTATTCTTACAAAACTAAGAAGTCTCTGCGTTATCCTAAAATAATCCTAAAATAATGTTCTGAAAAGACATAAAAGTGACTGACACCCCAGTAACTGTATATATTATATAACACAAGTAACCTGCAACTTAAGGATGTTTCCTTCCATACTTACTGTATTTGGATGGCCAAACAGCATTTATCTCATATTCTTGTCTGATCACCCAAACCAGGAAGAAGCGCACACAAATTATGGATATTGAAACTTTACACTTTGAAGAGAATCCTTGCACTGATGGGATTGCTATTTCTTTAAAGCCAAACTCCATAAACCAACACTAGGGGGCAAATTCACTAAAATTTGTAGTTGTGCCAGGTGTAACTTCGCCGCACTTCGCCAGGCGTAGTTTCGCTAGCGCTTCGCAAATTCACTAAAATCCAAAGTTGCACTCAGGGGTAGCGTAAGGTTGCGAAGTTGCTCTAGCATTGATTCGCTATGCGAAGCGAAGTTACGCTAGCGATGGTTAATTTGCATACAGAGCCAAATTCAAATTTCAATGGAGGAATATGTAGCAGCACTACAAATACCTGGGAAACCTTCAAAACATCAAATAAAATGTTTATTTTGCCCTACACATGCGCCCACTGTATAGTTAAGTTGCCATGAGTTAGGAAATGTAGGGGGGAAGGAGGGGAGCCCCAAAAAAATTTTCGATCTTTTTCAGCCTATCTCCCATAATATAGAAAAAACGCCAGCGTTTTTTGGGACTTAGAAAAAATTTGAACTTTTTTGAAGCAATCCCTATCTACTCTATTGCGCTTCGCCTGGTCTGAGGTGGCGAAGGAAGTCTAGCGTAAAAGGTAGCGTTCAGAACAATGCGCGCGTTAGTGAATTTGTGTAGTTACGTCCGTTGCGCAAATTCGCCAGGCGTAAGGGTGCAAAGTTATGCTAGCGAAGTTACGCCAGTGTCCGTTAGTGAATTTGCGAAGTAATGAAAATCGTCAACGCTAGCGAATTGACGCTAGCGTTAGGCGCTTCGGCGCATAGTGAATTTGCACCTAGAAATTCAGCTTGTGTTGGGCTTTTGGAAGTTGGATATTATCAAGGACTTGCAAATAATAACTTATAATACACAAAAGCCTTGAATATCCCTTAAATTATATCTTTATAAACGGTGACTAGTGATGCCATCAGTTATAAATGGTGAGTAGTGATGTCATTTTATCATATGACTCACTAAAACTCACTAAAACTTGTAAAACGTGTATTATAATAAATAATGTAACCCCTATTGCAAAATATAAGGATATTAGACGTCACCTCGGTGTTCCATGACCTGTAAAAAAGCACTTGGCCTTCAGCCTCGTGCTTTTATATGGTCATGTAACTCCTCGATGACTTAAAAAAACTAAAACTAGTTTAGTATGGGAAAAACATTCAGCTGAATGGGATCTGTTATCCAGAAACCTCCAAATTACAGGAAAGCCATCTCCCATAGACTCCATTTTATCCAAATAATTCAGATTTTTCAAAATGATTTTATTTTTCTCTGTAATAATAAAATAAGACCTTTTACTTGATCCCAACTAAGATATAATCAATCCACATTGAAAGCAAAACCAGCCTATTGGGTTTATTCAATGTTTACATGATTTTCTAGCAGACTTAAAGGGTCCTGTCATCGTAAAACATGTTTTTTTCAAAAACACATCAGTTAATAGTGCTACTCCAGCAGAATTCTGCACTGAAATCCATTTCTCAAAAGAGCAGATTTTTTTAAATTCAATTTTGAAATCTGACATGGGGCTAGACATTTTGTCAATTTCCCAGCTGCACCCAGTAATGTGACTTGTGCCTGCACTTTAGGAGAGAAATTCTTTCTGGCAGGCTGCTGTTTTTCCTTCTCAATGTAACTGAAGGAGTCTCAGTGGGACATTGATTTTTACGATTAGATCTACCATGCAGCTGTTATCTTGTGTTAGTGAGCTGTTATCTGGTTACCTTCCCATTGTTCTTTTGTTTGGCTGCTGGGGGGGGGGAAGGGAGGAGGAGATATCACTGCAACTTGCAGTACAGCAGTAAAGAGTGATTGAAGTTTATCAGAGCACAAGTCACTTGACTGGGGGCAGCTGGGAAATTGACAATATGTCTAGCCCCATGTCAGATTTCAAAATTGAATATAAAAGAAAATCTGTTTGCTCTTTTGAGAAATGGATTTCATTGCAGAATTTGGCTGGAGCAGCACTATCAACTGGTTCATTTTGAAAAAAAAAATTTTCCATGACAGTATCCCTTTAAGGTGTGAAGATCCAAATTATGGAAATATCTGTTATTTTATTATTATAGAGAAAATGAAAATCATTTTAAAAAATTTGCATTATTTTATTAGAATGGAGTTTATGGGAGACCACCTTTCCTTAATTTGGAGCATTCTGGATAATGGGGTTCCAGATAATGGACCCCATACCTGTATATGATATAATATATGATATAACATATATAAGAGGAACCATGGTATAATTTCCATTTCTTTTTCTTAACACTGCACCTGACATGGCTCAAATTTACAGATCCAAATATGAACTTTTCACTGGAGCTTTATCTATTAGAATCTTGTAGGCTTGTTGATTTCAAATATCCTTCTGGTATCTACGCAACCTGTGTGCAATGTTGAAATAATGTTTGACTTGCTTACAAACAGTACACAAAGAATTTCTGGCTACAGTTAATCACCACCTATGCAATACCACACCATAACTAATATGGATTATCGTCGCTATCTTTTTATCTTTGGAGTACAGTTCTTAGATTGCAAAGTTCCTTTCATGTTTTATCTCATCTGTTATAGCAGGACTGATCCGTGTATCAGCTCTGTAAATGTCATGTTTAATAAATCGAGTTATAACTGAACCACCGCAATGCAGATATTTACTTGAGATTTGGAGTTTAGACGTACAGGACCAGAATCACAGCCATGAGGAGTGAAGTCTTCTTCCTACTGTTATCTATAAGCTGTTGCATCAGTAAGTGGTCAATGGGTCCATACTTTCTAACTAATTCCTATAAAACAACACATAACTGTATTAGAAATACATGATTAAAATATTTTTTTGCACATTTAGCCCCTTCATTACCTACTTGTGGAAGGAGAGGGTTTCTAGGATGTCAGCAGCTCCAGCCTACCACAGATTTGTCTTGCCTGAGGAACTCCTTGGTAAGTATATTTTCAATTCTACCATAAACACGAAAGCATTCGCCATGATTCATTTGTAACTTAGGGGCAGATTTATTAAAGGTCGAAGTGAAAATTCAAATTTTCAAGTTTTTTTTAAGTGGAATTCGACTAGGGAATAGTTCATATTTGATTTGAGTTTTTAAAAGAATTCGATTTTTGAAATTTATCATGTACTGGTCCTTTAACAATTTAAATTTGTCTATTCGCCACCTTAAACCTGCTGAAATGCTGTTTTAGCCTATGGGGGATGTCATGAGATCAATTTGGAGTTGTTTGCAGCCTTCCTGAAAATCTATTTTTTTTTTCAGATAAAAAAAACGAATATGATTAGAGTTTGCTGGTCAATCCCATTCACCCAAGTTTGGAAAATTAAAATTTTCGATTTCAAAAATCTGCCCCTTATTGTTAAAAACTAAGGGGCTGATTTACTGACGTTCAAATTTTGATTTTTTTCCACAAATCTCAAATGAGATATTTATTAGGGGGCAGATTTATCAAAATGTGAGTTTAGAGCTTAATAAAGAAAATGGTGAGCTCTAATTTTCACTCAATGATAAATACATTTCTAAAAATCCCATAGGAATGAACAGAATGTGGGTTAGTTATTATTTATTAAAATCTAAACTCACATTTTGATCTGTAAATGTGTAAAAACCATGAAAACCTCAAATACAAAACTTCCCCAGGGAAAACTTGTCGAGGTCCTATAGAAGTGAATGGGCGCTGCACTCATCCTACTGGACTGTTTTTAATCATTTCAAACTTTTAGGGTTTTTTTTGATTTTTGAGGTATTGGTATTTTTTTCTGATCATTCAGTGCTATTTTCTTATTTTGGATTTTTTTATACAGGTCTTTAAATAATTCATGACATACGTGGTTTTAGAGAAAGTTACTTTAGTCGTGGTATCAAAAACCTCTAAAACCACTAAAATTTGACTTTTAATAAATTGGCCTCCAAAAGACAGTTAAGATATCTGAAAATATATATATTATATTTTTTTTAACAGTTCCAAAATCTTCCAGCAACTGTTGCCACATTGTCAAACGTTCTATGTGCCTATAATAGATGCAAGGTATGGTTTTCTCTTATCGTTGATACCTTTCTGTAAATACATTTGATTTAAATAAATTCATCTGTTAATATTGTTGAAATAGGAGACTGTATTAGTAAGTCGTGTGAATGTTCATATTTATATAATAATATTATTTTGAAATATAGTCTAGTTTCAAGCATTTCAAGCATTTGGAAGACTAACCTAGGCTGCGTTAGATATCCTGAAATTACATACAATCCTTAATATCTTTTATAAATTACACATTATATACTCTATTTGCTTTTTCTCTAATGAATGATTTAGGAAACTTATAAATTACCCGTTATACACTTATTTGTCTTTTCTCTAAATAATGATTTTTATTAATGTATAAATTACACATTATACTATGGAGCCTGTTTACTAACAAGAATTTCTTTTTCATGCACCTCAAAAAATTCATGGTTTTTCTATATTTCTTTAAAACTCTAAAAACTCTTTAAAACTGTAAAAAGTACAAACAACTCTAATACAAAAATTTGACAATTATTGAGGTTCTACAGAAGTTAATGGGAGCCAAGTGGACCATTTTTACTTGATTCAGATTTTTAGAAGCTTTTTTTTTTTTTCAGCTAGTGCTCAAATTTAGCACATCGTCCAGTGTTTTTTCCATTCATAATTTTTTTTATTCGGATTTGCAACTGTCATTCATGATTTTAGAGAAATGGAGTTTAATCGTGGTTTCAAAAACCACTAAAATTCGATCTTTGATAAATGGGCCTCCGTATTTCCTTTTTTTCTAATTATTTATTTATTAACCTTTAAATTGATCACATTTACCATCATGGACTTTTTAATACATCGCTTTGCTTCAATAAATATTAAAAACCATTACTCTTAAACAACATTCCAATAAATTTTAAAAATTTTCAAGTGTTTTAAATATTTTGTAATTTCTAGGGAATGCATGAAACCCTGCTAACCAAATCCGATCCCAGAAGTTGATGATGTGCAGGCAAAAATTGCAGATGCAACAGTAGATTTGACACTTTCTTTAGGGTTTGGATTTGGTTTGGACAAGTTCTTGGATTCAGCAGAATCTGATTCCTGCTGAAAAGGCTTCAACCACATCCTGGATTCGGTGCATCCCTAGTAATTTTAATAAAAACAGCTTTGTTTGTCTGTTAAGATTCTCGTTCCCGAAAGTTGACAGAGTGCAGGCAGCAATGGCCAATGCACACGTGAAGCACACAAGCAAATTTTATACTTTATTTAGGGGTTGGATTTGGTTTGGCCAGGTTCTTGGATTAGCTGAATCTGAATCCTGGTGGAAAGGATTGGATTTAGCCACATCCCAGATTCAGTGCATACCACATCATTTCTATTAAAAGCAGCTTCTGTTTATATTTTTTGCTATTCTGGTTCTAAACATTGAAACAATCTATCAGAATCCATCCGAGCTGAGGAGAACTGACTTCTACTGCATTGTTGTAAGAGTAAGAACAGAAAGGGATATACAAATAATGCTCAAAATTGCAAGCACTTGATGAACGGGCTAGTCTCCAAAATATCTTTTTTATTCTGCAGAAGCCTTTGTTGTGGAGTGTGCTTATGTTCTATATGTTCTCTGTGTTTGGATAACTCCTTTTTGCAGTAGAGTTTACATTGAGTACCTACCTGTACTTAATAAAAAGTAGTAATACGGAAGAAGTAATTGTACAATTTTCAATTATGATAACATTTACAAATAACTTTAACACCACTGAATAAAATGTTAATATAAACTAGAAACTTGCTTAGGGTGATATATATTTTTATTGGGCTAAAAACGGTTTTAGGTGGAAATATGCTTTAACAGATTCCACTAATAACTAGATTGTACCTAATTTATACCAGGTTTCATCATATTCAGAGTTAAATCTAACCTTGCTATCACGTTCTAACAAAAACATTTAAATTTTTTATTCAGGGTACAGAAAAAAAAGCTGACCTTGTACAAGCAGTTCAAAAACTTGCTGTAAGTATATATTTTAGAAGCTGTACAAAAAAAAGAGTCAGTGCTGAAAAATTAGGATCGGATAAAAATATTATGTTTGAATTTTAAAACAGACATTTTTTGATTTACGCGTGTTTCCATTTTAAAACATTATTGCAATCAAGGTAGTTATGGTGTTACCTTGTTTTTTATGTGTGTGTGTGTGTATATAAATAGATAGATAGATAGATAGATAGATAGATAGATAGATAGATAGATAGATAGATAGATAGATAGATAGATAGATAGATAGATAGATAGATAGATAGAAGTATAGCAGATATATTATTCATGGACAAAGTATAATTGAGGATCCAAACATCCAGTTTACTTTAGTAGTTAGGTGTCAGATTTTTCAGTAAGTACATCATGGTACATGTGCAAAAGCTTTTAATATTATTTTGCCATAATGATTGCTGTTGAATGCAATAAATTCAAGGTAATTCATTTCCAATTCAGCCATCAGTAACGTCTGTATACAACAATTCGCTGAGTAATAAATTCAACATTTTATTAAACTTCAATGTATTTTTCTGTTCCAGACTTTTAATGACTGCACCATTGGAAAAGTTTTTGGAAGAGATGCCAATATAGTAAGTCTGTGTTATGATTCTATACAAAATGAAATCTATTTCATTATTATTACCATAATTCGTAATATAGATATGGGACCTGTTACACAGAATGCTGGGGAGTTGGGGTTTTCCAGATAATGGATTTTTCTGTAATTTGGATCTTTATACCTTGGCTACTAGAAAATCATGCATATTAGAAATAAACCCAATAGGCTGGTTTTGCTTCCAATAAGTATTAATTATATCTTAGTTGGGATCAAGTACAAGGTACTGTTTAATTATTACAGAGACAAAGGAAATCATTTTTAAAACTTTGGATTATTTGGATAAAATGGAGTCTATGGGAGATGAACTTTACCTTATTCAAAGTTTTTTGGAAAACAGTTTAATGGATAGCATACTTATAGTAGATTTAGGGGCAGAACATGTTTTTTTCCAAAACACAGTTAATAGTGCTGCTCCAGTAGAATTCTGCACTGAAATCCAATTCTCAAAAGAGCAAACAGATTTTTTTATATTCAATTTTGAAATCTGACATGGGGCTAGACATTTTGTCAATTTCCCAGCTGCCCCTGGTCATGTGACTTGTGCCTTCACTTTAGGAGAGAGATGCTTTCTGGCAGGCTGGTGTTTTTCCTTCTCAATGTAACTGAAGGACTCTCAGTGGGACATGGCTTTTTACTATTGAATGTTGTTCTTAGATCTACCAGGCAGCTGTTATTTTGTGTCAGGGAGCTGTTATCTGGTTACCTTCCCATTGTTCTTTTGTTTTGCTGCTGGGGGGGAAAGGGAGGGGTGATATCACTCCAACTTGCAGTACAGCAGTAAAGAGTTATTGAAGTTTATCAGAGCACAAGTCACATGACTTGGGGCAGCTGGGAAATTGACAATATGTCTATCCCCATGTCAGATTTCAAAATTGAATATAAAAAAATCTGTTTGCTCTTTTGAGAAATGGATTTCAGTGCAGAATTCTGCTGGAGCAGCACTATTATCTGGTTCATTTTGAAAAAAAAAATTCCCATGACAATATCCCTTTAACAATAATTACTGCCCTGTAAAAATTGCATTTGGCTTTTTCTCTTTTCAATGCTGAAACAGTCCATTCCATTGTCTGACTGTTTAATTTTCTTGCAATTTTGTAATGGGGTTTAAAGATTTAGATTGGTGATAGGTCTACCTGCTGCAATCTGCTCTGATATATCAGCTATCAGATTGATAATATATTAGATTGATAAATACTTTTCTGACTATCATGGGAATTGTAGTTTTTTTTTAGTAACTAAGATTTTAACTGGCATTCCTCAGCTCATATTTTAGTCAATCTTCCCCCCAAATGATGTTTTGTACATTTTCTGCATTTATTAACACAATTAGGGGCATATTAATAATGGGCTGTAAAATTATGTTCACCTACAAGTGTACACTTATGTCAAGTAAATGGAGTATTTATAAATGAGTTAATGTAATGCACTGTGATCATGGAATGGCCAGTGTCTTTTAATGCCAGTCTAATGACAAACATTACATGATTAAGAGAGCATAAGAGATTTTGTAATGATTGAAGTAAACGGGAAAAATGAATTCAGAAAAAGTTCAAAGTTGTGTCGCAAAATGCCGTTTATTTTTCTTTATGTGGATTTTTCAAATGAAAATTTATTTCTAATACAGAATTTCACATGTGGCTGCTCATACACCAAAATTCATTACACAGCTTCATAAATTCACATTTGTATACACAAGTTGTCCCATAAATCTATTCAGAATGTTTTAATTTATCAGGAAGTAGCGTACTAGCATATTAGCAGTCAGATGATATTTCTTGAGAATACACAGATGACAATGTATGTTTTTTTTCTTCCCGTTTGGCATAGGAAGATCTACTGGTGAATGTAAATGGATATCTTCAGAATCTGCTAAGGAATATCATAGAATTGCTGGTAAACAAATTTGTCAAGTAGTTTCATTTTTGAACATATCAACATTTGCAAGCAATCATAATAATCCTTTTTTTTTACCTGAAAATGGGACTGCTAAGCAGTCCTTTGGCTTTTGGGAGAATCACTGTCTAGCTTCTCATTGAAATGAATGGGAAATGATAGTTGGGCATCACTTGGAAATGTGGGTTTAAATATTCCCAAATGATGCCTGCTTAATAACATCTCCGTTCCCATTGAGATGAATGGGAAGTGGCTGTCTACAGACACAAGTGTTCCTCTCAAGCAATCAGAAAATATCTACATTCTTCCAGCTTTAACAAAGACCTTAAATAGATTTTCTATTTGTTTTTTTAATATTAGTATTTTCCTGCAAGGTAATGTCACACATGCCATTTTGACTGGTGCTACCATCTGGGTGAAAAAAAGAGTCCCCCCTTCCATCTTTCAACTGTTCCTAATATTTTATTATGATTTTGATTATGATTGAACATACAGATTATGAACAAAATACAACAATACAATAGAGGTAAAGAGGGCCCTACTTACAATCTAAAATCCAGTAATCTGTTGGACACATGGTTTCTATATTACACAAATAATGGCAAAAGGTGGAGGTATGCTCAAAAATGCTTTGGGCATTTCTGTACACTTTATGCACCACAGTTCCATAGAATACCATAGGAAATGGTGAAAGACGAAAAAGACCAATTGGACTGCAGTTGTTTTCCCCTGATGAAATGTCCATGTGTAACATTAGACTAAAACTGACCACTCAAAACACATCTGATAGAAATGAATAATGTACTTTTGTTAATGCAGTCATTAAAGTTGGGTCACATATAGGCCGAGTAGCAGAATCTTCAATCAATTAAATATTTAATCATAACAGACACCCTTTAATGGGTGCAACCCATGTAGTTCCATTTGCCAATGACCCCAATACTTTCCAAATATGACCATTGCATGGCCTGCACTTTTTACTTTTTATTCTGGCCTTCCTAAATGCCACTGTAATCTTAACATTCACCTTCCTTCCTTATAGTCTATAGTTGCATAGCCTTTGCTTGGACATGTGCATCAGGTCTTGCTTTATCTAACATATACAAGGTTTTGGGACAATGCAAAACTTATCTTGATAACAGTTCTTCACATTTAAATAAGGTATATAGTATAACTTAAATGTATCTTGCTGTGCTAATATGATAAAGTAGAATTTGCAATTATTTCTTTGGGTGACAGGTCCTCTTTAATTAAACATTTTGATGGCAACTCTCAAGGATGAGCATACCTAATAGCAGGTTTTAAATTGCAGCAAGTGGGTAAATAGCATTATAGAGATGTGAGTTACCCTTTATACAGAGGCAGTATTTCTCTACCAATGAACTTCATATGTTAACTTGATTAATATTTAATCTGCAATAATTTCTGGTTTTGGGAATATCCATATATGATTTTTATGATTTTTTTGGGGGGTTTTCAGAATGCAGTTGTACCGCCAATGACCATTCCACCATGTGAATCACAAGTAAGGAAATTTGTTGGTGTCTCATTCTAATTGATATGTTTAGAATAACAGCTAACTAGACATTTTAGCCATGTTATCATGACTATGAAGCTTTTCATTCATCCAGGTCATGGTATATCTAGTATAGGTAAATTTAAAACAACTGGACTTGCTGAGTAATCAATGAAGACGTTTCACTACTCATCCGAGCAGCTTCTTCAGTTCAACTGATTGGCGTGGGACGTTCTCGGCATATAAACTCTTCCACTAATCCAATCACAATGGCACATTGTAACTCTTCAAAGAGGCGACATCTGAAGAAATTCACAGAGGTATTAATTCTGTGTAGTTACTGTAATAGGATTATCCAATATGTCAGCAACTCCTAAAAGAGGTGTTACTTGTGAGAGTTGCATGAATGGATGTGTGAAGTGTTCCGAAACCACTGGGGTACAGATGTTAGAACAGCATTGTATGTAGCAGACAGGTGGTGTCGAAGGCCCCCGCCTCTGTTCAGGGATGGTTTCTCTTCCTTGACAGGAATCGCCTCTTTCACGCCTCGTTCAAACTAGCGGCTTCTTTATCCAATTTTTGGACCTTGCTATCTTCAAAGGAGTGTCCCTTGTCTTTTTGGTGAGAAAGACAGCTGAGTTTTGCCCTGTAGAGTTCGCCCTCCTATGCTGATCCATTCACTTGGTGAGCAGTTGTTTTGTCTCCCCAATGTATAGATCTGTGCTCTCCTCGCTACACTGGACTCCGTATACCACATTGCTTTGTTTTTCTTTAGGGGTTGGATCCTTTGGGTGTACCAGTTTTTGTCTCAGTGTGTTGCTAGGTTTGAAAAACACAGGGACATGGTGTTTGTTAAAAATCCTCCTGAGTTTCTCAGACACTCCAGCTACATATGGGATGACTAGAGGAGCTTTGAAAGAGTGTGGCTACCCAGACTGGGCCTTTGTCAAAACAGCTGCAACCAAGCCCAACAGGAACACCAATAGAAATAACCGCCCGGAGACACATAGTAGGCGAAACATAGTCATCCCATATGTAGCTGGAGTGTCTGAGAAACTCAGGAGGATTTTTAACAAACACTATGTCCCTGTGTTTTTCAAACTTAGCAACACACTGAGACAAAAACTGGTACACCCAAAGGATCCAACCCCTAAATAAAAACAAAGCAATGTGGTATACGGAGTCCAGTGTAGCGAGGAGTGCACAGATCTATACATTGGGGAGACAAAACAACTGCTCACCAAGCGAATGGCTCAGCATAGGAGGGCAAACTCTACAGGGCAAGACTCAGCTGTCTTTCTCACCAAAAAGACAAGGGACACTCCTTTGAAGATAGCAAGGTGAAATTATTGTATAAAGAAGACCGTTGGTTTGAAAGAGGCGTGAAAGAGGCGATTCATGTCAAGGTGGAGAAACCATCTCTGAACAGAGGCGGGGGCCTTCGACACCACCTGTCTGCTACATACAATGCTGTTCTAACATCTGTACCCCGGCAGTTTCAGAACACTTCACACGTCTATTCATGCAACTCTCACAAGTAACGCCTCTTCTAGGAGTTGCTGACACATTGGATAATCCTATCACAGTAACTACACAGAATCTAAACCTCTGTGAATTTCTTCAGATGTCGCCTCTTTGAAGAGCTACAATGTGCCATTGTGATTGGATTAGTGGAAGAGTTTATATGCCGAAAATTTCCCACACCAGTCAGTTGAACTGAAGAAGCTGCTCAGATGAGTAGTGAAACGTCTTCATTGATTAATCAGCAAGTCCAGTTGTTTTAAATTTACCTGTACTAGATATATCATGTTATCAGTTAATTGCATGTACTGTATATACAGTCTTTCCATACTGCTATCCTGTTTCCTTAGGTTTATTTAAAGTAAAATTGTACATTGAACTGCATATACTTGAGAAAATATAAATGATATGGCATTGCCCATTCATCGTATAATTTTCCAGTTAGCAGAATAGTAGAATGTATATAGTATACAACATTCTAGGATATTATAGATTAAATGATATCTATAATGTAATATATTTATATTTTCAATTTTCATTTAGGATGTCATCTTAAATAAATCAACACAGCCACTAGGAAGATTAGTTGGAGGTTTAGGGATATATTGGTTTCCCAGTGCACTGCCAAAAGAAAGCCAACATCTACCAGACGAAATAACAGTGAAAAATGAAAAACTACTATCAAGACTTGGAGAATCAACCTCAGGAATTGGGGTTGCTGCCTCTGGACTTGGTGGAGTGATATCAGAGTTTAGCAAAGTAAAATTAGAGGTTGGAGCATTAATATCAGCGCTTAAAGTAGTGATGTCAAGCATTAAGGATTTGAAATCAGGAGTTGGGGGGGTAGAATCAGAGATTAATGACCTGGAATCAAAGCTAAGAGGAGTAATGTCAGGTTTTGGAGAAATTGCATCAGGGCTCAAAGGGATGACATCAGAACAAGGAGAGGTGACATCTGGGTGTGATGAAGTGACATGTGGCTCAATGGGACTGGAGACAACACTTGGAAGACTTACATCAGATATAGTAGGGCTGAATGAAAAAATTGTTGCAGGGCTTGGCTTAAATAATGGGGTTCTGCCTAATACAATAACTGAAGAAACATCTGGAGGAAGTACAGGCTTGGGAGGTTTACTGAATACTGCGGTGGGAACTGTCAATAGTGTTCTTAATGGGGTTACTGGTGGGAATGCCCTAACTGGGGGAACATCTGGAGCAAGCAAAGGGTTGGGTAGTTTACTGAATACTGCAGTGGGAACTGTCAATAGTGTTCTTAATGGAGTTAATGGTGGGAACACCCTGACTGGTGGAACTGCTGGATTAAGCACAGGATTGACAGGTTTGTTGAATACTGCTGGTGGAACTGCCAATAGTGTTCTTAATGGAGTTATTGGTGCAAATACCTTAACTGGGTTAACATCTGGAGGAAGCACAGGGTTGGGAGGTTTACTGAATACTGCTGGTGAAACTGTCAATAGTGTTCTTAATGGAGTTACTGGTGGGAACACCCTGACTGGTGGAACTGCTGGAGGAAGCACAGGATTGACAGGTTTGTTGAATACTGCTGGTGGAACTGCCAATAGTGTTCTTAATGGAGTTATTGGTGCAAATACCTTAACTGGGGGAACATCTGGAGGAAGCACAGGTTTGGGAGGTTTACTGAATACTGCAGTGGGAACTGTCAATAGTGTTCTTAATGGAGTTACTGGTGGGAACACCCTGACTGGTGGAACTGCTGGAGGAAGCACAGGATTGACAGGTTTGTTGAATACTGCTGGTGGAACTGCCAATAGTGTTCTTAATGGGGTTACCGGTGGGAATGCCCTAACTGGGGGAATATCTGGAGCAAGCACAGGGTTGGGTAGTTTACTGAATACTGCAGTGGGAACTGTCAATAGTGTTCTTAATGGAGTTAATGGTGGGAACACCCTGACTGGTGGAACTGCTGGATTAAGCACAGGATTGACAGATTTGTTGAATACTGCTGGTGGAACTGCCAATAGTGTTCTTAATGGAGTTATTGGTGCAAATACCTTAACTGGGGGAACATCTGGAGGAAGCACAGGGTTGGGAGGTTTACTGAATACTGCTGGTGGAACTGTCAATAGTGTTCTTAATGGAGTTACTGGTGGGAACACCCTGACTGGTGGAACTGCTGGAGGAAGCACAGGATTGACAGGTTTGTTGAATACTGCTGGTGGAACTGCCAATAGTGTTCTTAATGGAGTTATTGGTGCAAATACCTTAACTGGGGGAACATCTGGAGCAAGCACAGGGTTGGGTAGTTTACTGAATACTGCAGTGGGAACTGTCAATAGTGTTCTTAATGGAGTTAATGGTGGGAACACCCTGACTGGTGGAACTGCTGGATTAAGCACAGGATTGACAGATTTGTTGAATACTGCTGGTGGAACTGCCAATAGTGTTCTTAATGGAGTTATTGGTGCAAATACCTTAACTGGGGGAACATCTGGAGGAAGCACAGGGTTGGGAGGTTTACTGAATACTGCTGGTGGAACTGTCAATAGTGTTCTTAATGGAGTTACTGGTGGGAACACCCTGACTGGTGGAACTGCTGGAGGAAGCACAGGATTGACAGGTTTGTTGAATACTGCTGGTGGAACTGCCAATAGTGTTCTTAATGGAGTTATTGGTGCAAATACCTTAACTGGGGGAACATCTGGAGGAAGCACAGGTTTGGGAAGTTTACTGAATACTGCAGTGGGAACTGTCAATAGTGTTCTTAATGGAGTTACTGGTGGGGACACCCTGACTGGTGGAACTGCTGGAGGAAGCACAGGATTGACAGGTTTGTTGAATACTGCTGGTGGAACTGCCAATAGTGTTCTTAATGGAGTTATTGGTGCAAATACCTTAACTGGGGGAACATCTGGAGGAAGCACAGGGTTGGGAGGTTTACTGAATACTGCGGTGGGAACTGTCAATAGTGTTCTTAATGGGGTTACTGGTGGGAATGCCCTAACTGGGGGAACATCTGGAGCAAGCACAGGGTTGGGTAGTTTACTGAATACTGCAGTGGGAACTGTCAATAGTGTTCTTAATGGAGTTAATGGTGGGAACACCCTGACTGGTGGAACTGCTGGATTAAGCACAGGATTGACAGGTTTGTTGAATACTGCTGGTGGAACTGCCAATAGTGTTCTTAATGGAGTTATTGGTGCAAATACCTTAACTGGGGGAACATCTGGAGGAAGCACAGGTTTGGGAGGTTTACTGAATACTGCAGTGGGAACTGTCAATAGTGTTCTTAATGGAGTTACTGGTGGGGACACCCTGACTGGTGGAACTGCTGGAGGAAGCACAGGATTGACAGGTTTGTTGAATACTGCTGGTGGAACTGCCAATAGTGTTCTTAATGGAGTTATTGGTGCAAATACCTTAACTGGGGGAACATCTGGAGGAAGCACAGGGTTGGGAGGTTTACTGAATACTGCGGTGGGAACTGTCAATAGTGTTCTTAATGGGGTTACTGGTGGGAATGCCCTAACTGGGGGAACATCTGGAGCAAGCACAGGGTTGGGTAGTTTACTGAATACTGCAGTGGGAACTGTCAATAGTGTTCTTAATGGAGTTAATGGTGGGAACACCCTGACTGGTGGAACTGCTGGATTAAGCACAGGATTGACAGGTTTGTTGAATACTGCTGGTGGAACTGCCAATAGTGTTCTTAATGGAGTTATTGGTGCAAATACCTTAACTGGGGGAACATCTGGAGGAAGCACAGGTTTGGGAGGTTTACTGAATACTGCAGTGGGAACTGTCAATAGTGTTCTTAATGGAGTTACTGGTGGGGACACCCTGACTGGTGGAACTGCTGGAGGAAGCACAGGATTGACAGGTTTGTTGAATACTGCTGGTGGAACTGCCAATAGTGTTCTTAATGGAGTTATTGGTGCAAATACCTTAACTGGGGGAACATCTGGAGGAAGCACAGGTTTGGGAGGTTTACTGAATACTGCAGTGGGAACTGTCAATAGTGTTCTTAATGGAGTTACTGGTGGGGACACCCTGACTGGTGGAACTGCTGGAGGAAGCACAGGATTGACAGGTTTGTTGAATACTGCTGGTGGAACTGCCAATAGTGTTCTTAATGGAGTTATTGGTGCAAATACCTTAACTGGGGGAACATCTGGAGGAAGCACAGGGTTGCTAGGTTTACTGAATACTGCAGTGGGAACTGTCAATAGTGTTCTTAATGGAGTTACTGGTGGGGACACCCTGACTGGTGGAACTGCTGGAGGAAGCACAGGATTGACAGGTTTGTTGAATACTGCTGGTGGAACTGCCAATAGTGTTCTTAATGGAGTTATTGGTGCAAATACCTTAACTGGGGGAACATCTGGAGGAAGCACAGGGTTGGGAGGTTTACTGAATACTGCTGGTGGAACTGTCAATGGTCTTCTCAGTGGCATTACTGGTGGGAATACCATAACTGGTGGAACATATGGAGGAAGCACAGGATTGGGAGATTTACCGAATGTTGTCAGTAGTGTTCTTAGTGGAGTTATTGGTGGGAATAACATAATTGGGGGAACAGCTGTAGGAGATTTGCAGAATACTGTTGCTGGAGCTGCCAATAGTGTTCTGAATGGAATTATTGGTGGGAATACCCTAACTGGGGGAACATCTGGAGGAAGCACAGGATTGGGAAGTTTAGTAAATACTGCTGGTGGAACTGCCAATAGTGTTCTCAGTGGAGTGAACAGTATAAATCCTGTCAACACATTACCAAATTTACTTGGATTATGGGGAAAATAGCAAATAAAATCTATACTTGTTTCTTTCTGACTCGAAAAAGCTGACTGGCTAACCTAAATTTAGTTTATTCTTTAGAAATGTCATAATAGATTTAGAATTGGTACTGAAATACTGAACACTGCTGTAACCTCCATGATTTTTATATATATATATATATATATATATATATATATATATATAAATATATATATATATATATATATATATATATATATATATATATATATATATATAAAAAAAGATGAAAGTGTGTTCTATTGTTTGCTTGATTGTGTGCTTATTATATGAATTTGGAAACAGTATGCTTTACTATAACATATCTTCTTAAAGATCATTCTCTCATCCACAAGGAAGTACTTTTGTTTTAAAAACACAAAGCCCCACATGCAATGGCCCTGTATATCTTGGGACTCATTTTCATGTTATTACAAATCATTCATTTGCGTAAAGAATGCAGCAAAACTTTTCAATAACCTGTTTCTTACACGGTAAAATTACTACTTTTGGCTCACAAAACTTTCGCCCAGACCTGCCCACCAGATCAGAGTTCAGCATTTCATAGTTTATGAATGAACAATCTTTATCCCAAAATCACTTGGCTGCTAATCTGATTAGTGAAATTCCATAGTATCAGATTATCACTAACCTAGAGGTTTTACTTCCTATCAGATCCTCCCCTATCAATAATATAATCTGCCATGCAAACCAACACCTTGTTCTTATAAATGGGACACTAGCAACTACAATATTATCAATAACGCTAAAAGACGAAGGCTTATTTCTAAAACTGACTTTAGCTATGGCATTGGAGAACTGAATATAATGCTAATAAACAGTATAACGTATTTCTGTGCCTCTTTTTTTATGCATAATATTTCTGATGAGATGTGGAACATGTATTAAAAAACCTGCATCGGGTAGCTCTCATGGACATAAATTAGCTTTACGGTCTGGCCACACGGGCATATTTGGGGAGAATAGTCGCCAGACGACAAATCTCCTCTTCTTCGCGTCGACTAATCTCCCCTATCTGCCTTCTGCCGACTAAAATGAAAATCGCCTGGGGGCAGGCACACGGAGCGCTTAGTTTTCCGAAGTCACCGTAATTGCCTCACAAGGAAACTTCGGGCGACTTGGAAAATGAAGCGCGCTGTGTGCCTGCCCCAGGCGATTTACATTTTAGCTGGCGGAAGGCAGGGGAAGGTAGATCGGGGAGATTAATTGCCGCAAACAAGAGGAGATTTGTGGCCTGGCGACTAATCTCCCAGAATCTGTCCATGTCGCCAGACCCTTAAGGGAGTCTAGTATCCTATACAACCACTCAGCAGATTCAGGGGACCATTTTCACCAAACAAGGGTAGCTTCCTCAACCAGTAATATTGTGAACAGTAGGTCATATGTTTTGCCAGTTTGTCATGTTTATAATAATTAATAATACTATGCATTTATAAAGCAGCAGCATATTGTGCAGCGATGGACAATAAATGGGCCTATACACTGAACATAGAGTTTACATACAAAAATAACCGATACTAAAGTAAAGAGGGCCCTACTCAAAAGAGCTCACAATCTAAAATCAAACTGAATAGCTAATACAAAGTAATTATTCTAAATTTATGTAGATATACAGAATGTGTTAATCTATAGCTATAGACATTTCAACCTACTTATATCCTGAATCCCCTTTTGCAGTAATATTTTAATATTACGTCACAAAACTGTGGAGGACAATTACAGTGGTGCATGAAAGTTTGTGAAACTTTTTGAATCTTCAGTATTTCTGCATAAATATGACCTAAAAGACCATATGTTTTTGACCCAAGTGTAATAGCCTGCCTGGAGTTGAACCAGAGACCTGGTGATTCTGTGCTGTCTACGTTATCGCTGCTCTATGTGAGCAGACAATGAAGGCCCTGGTTCAGTGCTATGGCTATGCTTGTAACTGCATGTAAGCATGGCTCATTTCACTTGTTGCCAATCTGGCCACAGGTGATCAGTGTAAGTCATTAGACTGGCTATAAAACCCCCCTACTCTGCATTGACTCATGGCCCAAGATAGGTCTATGTTACATAGTTCCTGGGTGCGTTATATTGTCTGATCCTATTACCAGACCACTGCCTGACCTGAACCCTTGCTGTTCTGCTGCCTGTATCGACCTCTGCCTGTTCTTCGGCTACTCTATTGGATCTTGTTACTGTACCGCAAATCAGTTTGGTTTGACCCTGGCCTGTGACCTAGACTACGCTTCTGCTTCCTGATTCGGTACCGTATTGTCTGTTTTGTATTGACCCGGCCTGTACCGTGACCATGCTCCTTTTTCCCCGTCATTTCTGTATACGTTACAGTCCCTTGCCTGCCCAGAGCTTCCCCCTTGATCCACTCACGTTAAGTCCTTGCACCATCTGAGTAGCGGGGGGCTCCTCTCAAAGCTAAGGCGGCTGCTATGGGCAGAAGTGTAAGCTGAGACCAGGACCTTGGGTTTGCTCTGAGTTTTGGGATACCATATGTTACACCAAGTCCTAAAATTAGATAATGCGAAACCAATGAAAGGAAAAAGTCAAAACCATTATACTTTTATTTATGGGGGAAAATTAAAGTTACATATTTGTGTGTGCAATTTGTAGCAAGCAAAAACAGTCAACAAGAAGATTGGGTCATATTTCCACTTTCCACTAAGCTCTGGTAAGGCCCCTTCTATAATATGCAGTGCAATGTGGGTATCCAGTGCTCAACGTGAAGGTCTAGATGGAAGCTTCAGATGGAAGCTTAATCAGATTAATTGTAAATAAAACCTAAAAGCCATTAGAATAACTGGAGTGGATATTCCTGTTGTTCAATAATTATACAGTGTATATACTGTATGTACATATATATATATATATATATATATATATATATATATATATATATATATATATTTATTGTATTTTTGCAATTTATTTACCAAATGCAATATTCAGCTAATACATGAGATGCAATAGCTGTATATATTAAGTATAAAACTCACTTAGGAGCAGATTTATCAAGGGATCGAAGTGAATTCGAGGGAATTTTCGAAGTAAAAAAATTCGAAATTCAAAGTAATTTTTTGGATACTTCGACCATTGAATAGGATAATACGAATTCAATTCGAAGTAAAATCGTTCGAATATTCGACCATTCGACCATTCGATAATCGAAGTACTGTCTCTTTAATAAAACTTCGACTTCAACACTTTGCCAAATTAAACCTGCCGAAGTGCTATGTTATCGTATGGGGATCTTCTAGAGCAGTTTTTGGAAGTCGAAGAAAAATCTTTCGATCGATCACTGAAATCCTTCAATCGTTCCATCCAAGGATTTAATCGAACGATTTTACATCGACCGCAGGATAGCAAAATTCGATGAAAAAAACTTCAACTTAGATATTCGAATTCGAAGTATTTCAATTTGATGGTCGAATTTCGATGTATTTTTAACTTCGAAATTCAAACCTTGATAAATCTGCCCTTTAGTGTTTATTCCTGAAGTTCCCTGCTGTTGGTGCACTCTTCACGGAGCACCAAATACATTTCTAGAACTCAATGACCAGCACAGCATTAAGATGCTTTTGTCCTTACCATCTGCTTTTTTTGCACTTTGCACACTGAATCTTGGTTTCATAAATGAGCTCTTATAGATTCTGTTGGGTGACCTGTTTAGGGAACCCAGAGTCAGGTCTAGTGATATATATTAATTTTAGACATGTTGCTTCTTCAGAATCTATTTTGTATAAATAAATTATTTACCGGTTCTTTAAATCAGGTTCTAGCTCTGTAAAACTGCAGATACAATAATATCAAGTTATAACTGGGCTTTACTTGCAAGCAACTCGATCCTCCAGTGAATTAATGAAATAAAAGTTTTCCAGGATTAAAAGGATTCATTAATTAAGGGGAAAATACCACATCATACTTAAATCAGCTAATGTATGTGGACCAGACCAACTCCATCAAGTCACTGAAAGTTTCTCTTCAGCTTCTGCTAAAGTATAAATATCCTCTGATTTTTAAAAACATGGTTCTCATATACTGTATAGCTAGAAGAGAGGGTCCGCACACTCAGGAAAAAAGTTTATTTCAAGTGAGGCAAGAACTAATGTGCTGAGTGTGTGGCTACTGCACACAGGCACCATTGAACTTCTACACAAGAGTGCTGGTATCTCCCATATGAGTATGTGTGTGTGTGTGTATATGTATATATATATATATATATATATATATATATATATATATATATATAGTTAGTTCCATAAGGTGCCAGCACTCTTGATAATGAAAATTAATGTGCCTGGGTGCAGATTCAAAAAAATATCTCCATCTGCTGTAAAGGATCTGTACTCACAGGTCTTATAATTAAACAATATTCTGTTAATTAAGCAGGACTAACGTTTTAGCCTACCCCAAGGTCTTTCTCAAAAGTGTATATATACTCTATATATAAATATATATATATCTACAAATTCAAGAAGTCCTCTGCACTCAACCCATTATCAATATACTAAGGACATTGAGACATGTGCCTTAAAAAAAACAAAACAGGGATTGTTTGTCCATATATTGCAATATATTTAAGCTGGCCAACTATGTCAAAGTCATCCCATATCTGGTCAGTCCTACACTCAACGTACATCTGATTCAATAAGAATTCTATTGCTTTGTTATACATTTTACACAGAAGTTTTACCTGCAACTTACTTGCTGCATTCAAGGTTAAAACTCCCAAACATGGTTGCCCTTTTATTGGCCACCAGTGGGATCACCTGACTATAGCTGGGAAGGGTGGGAGCTACAACATGGAGCTGGTCACTGCCCCTGTATAAACTATAACAAACAAGGAAAAGTTGTGCTCATCACTCATTTGTGCACTTAAACCATTAGTGCAATGAGGCTGTGAGCACACAATTCATACAGAAAAATACAAGAGGTTCTCTGCACTCAACCCCAACCCATTATCAACACCAATTTGCTCACTGTCATTAATATATTGATAATGGGTTGAGTGCAGAGATCCTCTTGTATTTATCTGTATGAATTGTGGTCACAGCCTCATTGCACCCCCATCTAATTATTTAAAAATTAGTGGTGAGCACTATATATACAGTATATATGGCAGAAAGTGACATTAGGTCAGTTGCAAAGGAAACATTACTTATCAGTACCAGGTGCCAAATGGCTGAAAACCAAGACATTCTATAAACCTTCCTCAAACAAGGAAAGTAAGCAAAGGGTGATTATCTAAATTATTTCCAGTCTGCAAATCTACTTGATTGTCCAGTTGCTGCGGGATAAGATAGCAAGAATAGTCATAATATAGAATAGTGTATATAACTTTGTATGGGAAGCATGTGTAGGTCATTACATGTGCATTACTATGTTTCTCAATAATCATTAAGGAACGTTTGATCTTGGTGCATTACACTTGCATGCTGCCTTTTCTTTAACAGGTTTTCAAATTTCACATGGTTTGTTAAAGTTTTTTTGGGGCTGGTAAATAGTTTGGAGTGGTAGCAGGCAGATGTGTTGGTCTACCTTGTTCTCTTTCAATGACATTTTAATTGTGTACTATTTACATAGCAAATAAACACGTAGGCCAAAAGGAAGATTAAGAAAAAATTTGCCAGCGCTCGGTTTGCCTTTAAAAAATAATTACAAAAAATTAGGTGTTAGTATCACACTAATGGCCAAAATATGTAAGCTCATGTGCCACGTCAAGGCCCCTCATTGTACGTGAGTCCTACACTATTTGTGAGCATTCTTAGTTTGTAATGCATTTAAAATCAAGTCCCCCAGCAACTAGTGTGACTGAGTAGTAAGACCATTGTGCACTTACCCTTAGCTCAGGAGCTCTAGTGGGAAAGCTGGGAGCTTTTAAGCCACAGGGTAATAAGAATTTCACTGGCACACAGGAGTTGCGATAGCAGGGCAAGCCCTTGCAATTTTATTATGCAATTGTGCAATACTGCACAATCGCATAATAAAATTGCAAGGGCTTGCCCTGCTATCACAATTATATATATATATATATATATATTACCCTTCGCTCAGAAACTATATATATGGCTTAAAAGCTCCCTGCTTTCCAACTAGAGCTCCTGAGTGAAAGGTAAGTGCGCAATGGTCTTACTACTAAATGTGGCCATTCACGGGCCGATAAAAGCTGCCGACAGACCGAGTCGTCAGCTTATTGGTCCGTGTATGGGGCCCCCCGACGGGCTTCCCCGATCGAGATCTGGCCGAAAGTCGGGCAGATCTGGATCGGATGGGACTAAAAATCCCGTTGGATCGCGGCCGCATCTGTTCGTTGATGCGGTCTCACGATCCAACTGCCCGTTCCCATTCGTTAGGATCCGATTGTTGTGCCCTAGGGCCCACGATCAGATCAGCCTGATATTTCCCATCTCAAGGTGGGCAAACTGGAGAGAGATCCGCTCGTATGGCGACATCGCCAAACGAGCGGATCTCTCCGTGTATGGTCACCTTTAGTCACACTGGTTGCTGGGGGACTTGATTTAAATGCACTACAAACTTAGAATGCTCACAAACAGTGTAGGACTCATGTACAATGAGGGGCCTTGACGTGGCACGTGAGCTTACATATTTTGCTAACACCTAATTTTTCGTAATTTTTTAAAGGCAAACCGAGCGCTGGGAAATTTTTTCTTTCTCTTTGTGTACAAATATTGACTTATCGTTTTCGGCAGCTGGTCAACTCCAGAATGTGGGTTAGACCGAGCGTTGGGACAATGATGTCTATTACAGCTGGTCCACGCCACAGCGTGAGTTAGACAATTTCTTTCTGTTTCATGTACAAAAGGATTAGTTTGCAAACCTGTTCTGCTTAATGAACTTAAGTTGTAACTATGAAATAAGTTTTTTCTGCTCCGATGCAAGCATGTGATGCTTCACTCACAAATAACTGTTCTAGAATAACTATTTACATTTATTTTTGCACAACATTGTGTTATGGTCAAGAGAAATTCATCCAAACTGAAATCATGAATGCTCTCCTAGATTAGGAATGGAAACTTAGATTCTTGTAAATCTGGTTTATAAAAATGTTCCAACTTCAACAAACAAAATACAGGCACAAATTACTGGCTCCAAAAAATTCAATAAACTAAAATATCTTTCAAACATACTCTCAATAACCCTGGAAAATCATTATGTTTAGATTGTGTCTGCACCAAGCCCAGCAGTTGCCATATTGTCACGATCCCCGCCCGGAGCAGTTCCAGGAGCTCCGGATGGCGTGTCCTCCCCTGCCGGCGTTGCTCCCAAAATGGTGGCGCCCATGGCCGCCACGTGGGTAGAGGCGCTGGCGTGATGACGTCAACGCGCCGACGTCGGCGCAAGGACGCCAATGATGTCACTATAGCGCCAAATTCAAATATAAAAACGCTACCAAGACGCCAGAATGGCGCCCAAGTATAGGAAACATTTCCTGAGTGTATCCTGGGTTCCCTGTGAGCTGCTATTGCTGAAATCTTGTTCCTGATTATTATCCTGACCCATTGCCTGGACTTTGGACTTTGCTGTTATCTGCCTGCCCGTGAACTCTTGCCTGGATTCTGACTACTCCTTTGATTAACCCTTTGGACACTGCAACCTTGCTCCCTCAAGAGGGCTTCCTCCTCAATCCTGACTACCTCCCTGGAGGGAGCTCCGGGTTCCCTGATATTATACTTGGGACATGGATCCTACTGAGGAAGCTACGCCTGATGTCGGACGAGTGCTCTGCGGACTTGCATCCCGCATGGAGGAATATGAAGCCCAGCAGTAGCGCATAGGGCAGGCACTCGATTCCCTTCTCTCTCGAGTGCCTCCAGCACCTCCTGCTTCCCAAGCTGCTGTAAATCCTCCCATGGCGGTCGTCTCGTCTACCACAGGTTTCTCGTCTGGTGAGCCTCGTATTCCGCCTCCTCTTTGCTTCAGTGGGGACCCACAGGCCTGCAGAGGTTTCGCTACACAGTGCCCGATCCAGTTCGAGTTTCAACCCTCGCACTTCCCCAATGAACGTTCCAAGGTGGGGTATGTGATGTCTCGTTTGGTGGGCAAACCGCTTGAGTGGGCAACATCTCTTTGGGAGAAGAATTCTCCACTGACTTTTGATGCCAAGTGTGACAAGCTGGCGGCTTGAACAGGTAACTTTTTGGGGGGATTAGTCAATGGTGAGCAGGCAGCATAGGAAAAAGGAGCATAAAGACAGGGACACACAGCTTCTTCAAGGAAAACACAGGTTTATTTTCCCACTTTTCAAAGACAGTCAATAATCCACATACACAGGGGTGACCATTTTATCATACAAACAAAATCATAAAAATAAAACCTAGCCCATTGGGCACTACCTTCCAACTCTGGAGCAGTCCCTGACTAGGCTGGGCCCCTTGTGGACTACTAGCAAACAAAACAATTGTTATGGCTCACCCCTGTACTCACAGTCTTGGAGTGAACCTTTTAGCCTCCTGGCTTTTTTCCAATGTCCAATTCCTCCTGTCAAGATCATCGCTTCCTTGTACCCTCAATTCGCTGATCAAATTCTGGCTGGTCAATCTTCTGCTCCTCCTGATACCCCCATTGGGATGGCGTTTGTTCCCTCCGAGCTACGTCTGCCCATTCTTCAACAGACCCACTGCAAGCAGGACATCCTGGTCCTGAAAAGACTCTTGAACTCCGACGTTTAGTCTGGTGGCCGACTATCCGAAAAGATGTAAAAGACTTTGTTGCTGCTTGTACAGTTTGTGCCACATCCAAGCCTAGCCATTCCCGCCCCAGTGGGTTATTGCAACCTTTGCCTATTCCTTCTCGTCCATGGACTCATTTAGCAATGGACTTCATAGTTGAGCTTCCTCCCTCTTGTGGGAACACGGTGATCTGGGTTGTGATTGACCGCTTTTGCAAGATGGCCCATTTCATTCCCCTGAGGAAGCTTCCCTCTGCTGTGGAGTTGTCTCAGCTCTTCATCCAGTATGTTTTCCACTTGCATGGTTTTCCTGTGGAAGTTGTCTCCGACAGAGATTCTCAGTTTGCAGCTAAGTTTTGGTGTTCCCTGTGCAAAGATCTGGGTATTACTCTCCAGTTCTCCTCCGCTTATCATCCCCAGACAAATGGAGCAGCTGAACGAGTAAACCAAGCTTTGGAACAGTTCTTGAGGAACCACGTCTCCCTTTGTCAAGATGACTGGTCTGATCTCCTCCCATGGGCGGAATTTGCTCATAACAATGCATGCCACGCTTCCACTGGAAGGTCTCCGTTCATGTCGGTGTATGGTCAGCATCCTCAAGCCTTCCCCCAGGACTATGTGTTGTCTGACGTCCCGGCTGCTGATGACCATGCAGCCCACATGTCTGCTATTTAGGCTGCAACCAAGTCGAACTTGGAGAAGAGCACTCTGGTTCACAAGACATTTGCAGATCGTAGACGTAGACCCTCTCCTCCCTACAAGGTTGGTGATAAAGTCTGGTTGTCTTCCAGGAACATTCGGTTGAAGGTGCCATCTCCTAAGTTGGGTCCGAATTCCCAACGTGTTTCATGTCTCTTTGGTAAAACCCGCTACCTCTAACCGCTTTTCTGTGAACCAGTCTCCCCCTCTATCTCTGTGGATGGTCAACAAGAATATGAGGTGGAAAAGATCTTTGACTCCAGAATCTCCAGGGGCTCTCTTCAGTACCTCATCAAGTGGAAGGGCTTTGGCCCTGAAGAATGCTCCTGGGAAGGACACTCTGATGTTCATGCTCCTCGTCTTGTGAGGGATTTCCACTCCAAATTTCCCCAGAAGCCAAGTCCTGGTGGTCCAGAGGCCCCCCGTGAGGGGGGGTACTGCAGGGCCGGACTGGGAGTAAAAAGCAGCCCTGGCAAAAAAATCAAAGCAGCCCACAAATACGTGCTAGTCTTTTACCTATACACATGTATATCTATCTATATCTATATCTATATATATATATATATATATATATATATATATATATATATATATATATATATATATATATATATCCACAAAACCCCTGACTTCTAATATCCTTATCATTTACAGTCGGGGGTACATTATCCCTTATAATACATGAGTGATACTGAGAGTTCCCTGTATAACTCAGCCTGCAGCCTTGTGCCTTTATTTGGTCAGAGAACAACCCCTCAGTGACTTCTAATATCCTTATATATACCTCCCAACCCCCATATACACTCTGTGCTGCACTTACCTACACTATCCCCCGATATTTACCTCCCATATACACCCACATATAGAGCAAGCAACAATAGGACAATTTCCTGCCTCAATACCCTGTAATGTAACAGTTAATTTTAAAACAGCAGAATAGGGAACAATACTATTTTCTTCTGTCTCTACTCCCCTGAAACAGTTAATTATAAACAGCAGCAAGCATAACCAACAATACCATCTGTACTGGGTCCTTAAAGCCCCCCCTTTCCAGCAGCCAGTATGCCTAGAGAATTTACGATCCTTCTTGTGACCCACGTTAACTTTAAACAGCAGCCTTCCAATAAGAGTGTGCACTTCTCCAGAGCAGCAGAGAACAGGCGCCCAGTGCAGGCCAATCCTCCCACATTCTTTTATTGAGAGACGTGCACACTCTTACCTGTCCCGTGTTGTTTAAAGTTAAATGGTACAGCAGACCAAAGCCACAAGACGGCTGTACTGCTCCTACATGAATATGTGTACCTTTGAAGAGTAGAGCACTGCTCGCTCAAACACAAGCAGGTCATCAATCTGGTAGGAGGTGGGCTGGGCTAATTGCGAGGGCAGGCATCAGGAGAATGCACGCTCCTGCGTGCACTCTCAGCATATAATCAGAAGAGGCTGCCCACAGATCTTCTTCCAGTCTCCGCCCTCGTGGCTCAGCCCTCCCCCTGTCCTAAAATGCTTGCCGTAAACCTAAAGTAGACGGCAGGCATTCTTTCTAAAGTAAGCACCGCATCTAATAAGGCAGTGTGCGGCCCACTTCAACACAGAATAGAGCGGCCCCTCGGGCATTTGCCCGAATTGATACATTACCAGTCCGGGCCTGGGGTACTGTCACGATCGCCGGCGTGTCCTCCCCTGCCGGCGTTGCTCCCAAAATGGTGGCGCCCATGGCCACCACGTGGGTAGCGGCACTGGCGCGATGACGTCAGCACGACGACGTCGGCGCAAGGACGCCAATGACGTCACTATGGCGCCAATTTCAAATATAAAAAACGCTACCAAGATATAGGAAACATTTCCTGAGTGTATCCTGGGTTCCCTGTGAGCTGCTATTGCTGAAATCTTGTTCCTGATTATTATCCTGACCCTTTGCCTGGACTTTGGACTTTGCTGTTATCTGCCTGCCCGTGAACTCTTGCCTGGATTCTGACTACTCCTTTGATTAACCCTTTGGACACCGCGACCTTGCTCCCTCATGAGGGCTTCCTCCTCGATCCTGACTACCTCCCTGGAGGGAGCTCCCGGCTCCCTGACACATATAGAGACAATTGGGAGATTTTGCCTCTTGTCCAGAAAATCTAGGAAGTACAGCAGAACCTCAAATATTCTAATAATACCAAATACTTTTCTTGTCAGAGAAAACATAAATTTAAATATATGAAATAAATATATATGTATCATATCTGGGCATTTGATAGTGTACCTTCTACAGTGCAATACTGCAGTAGAACCCCCTTTGTATGTTTTTCAGGGGACCAGAAAAAAAAACAGTAGTAAGAAGTAAAATCAAAAATAACTCCCCAATTTATTATACCGATTTTATTATACCCCAAAGCTGCAAAAAATCCGAATCCAAAAATATTCCATCTCAAACCTGTCGAGGTCATGTAGAAGTCACTAGCAGATGTCCCTGAAGTTGTTGATCTGTGCTGGATAATCTGATAAAGTCGGGTTTTTGCATTGAAAGTTCTATAAAGTTGAGTTTTCAGAGCATCAATCGTATGATACGAATCGACGATCGATTTTATCTCAATTTTTGTGGAAGGGAGTTTGGTCAACTTTGTTTTCATAAAAAAACTGAGATTAATTCTAGTTTTAGTATATCCAAATTATGGAAAGATCCCTTATCCAGACAACCCCAGGTCCCGAGAATTCTGGAAAACAGGTCCAATACCTGTACTATGCTAATACAGCTTAAAAACCTATTTTTCTTTTACCTTTAAAAATAACAACAACATACTGGCGATCAACAGCGCAAGGAAGTTACACTTTTTGTTCTTATAGTCATACCTTAGGAGAGGAGCAAATAAAATTAGAGGCAGCAACCATTCCCTTCTGTTTATTTAGCAAACAGATGCCCCATACTGTATGTGTTGTGAAATTCCCACCCATGGATCATGAGTGCATGCTCATAAGTTAACATAATAGTGACATCATGAGAACAGGAATTTTGGCTGCTATTTCCTCACATCTGCTAGGGCTCCCAGGGCACTGTTAAAATCTGCACCTATCCGTGCTTTACAAGTCCCCTTCTGCCAATATCTCCCACACCAGCAGCCTAAAAGGGACATCTGCTGCCTAAAGGAAGAAAAACTGGCTCTCTAGCACACATAGAGCCGGAGAACTAAACGGGGCCTGAAAAGGTAAGAATCATGGTGGTGGTCTGTGTGTTTACATCAACACAAAATGGTGCAGGCACGCTGTGCTTGTGTCCAGCCACTGCTCACCACTGGTGGAGTTTGTTGTTGTGAAGTGCAGACTCTTTTATTTACCCCGTGAGATTGACTCCATTCATATTATTGGAGTTTACATTCCTCCCCACGCGAACACCAAAGATGCACTCTGGGAGCTGTACAGCGCTATCACTGATATACAAAACACTCACCCAGATGGACTGATTATCATCGCTGGAGATTTTAACCATGCAAATCTCAGGTCAGTGCTCCCTAAATTTCATCAGCATGTGGAATTTGCTACGAGAGGGCCAAACAAGCTGGATCAGGTTTACATAAACATTTCCAGTGCGTACCGAGCAGAGCCCCGCCCACACTTCGGATACTCAGACCACATCTCTGTTATGCTAATTCCAGCATGCAGACCACTCGTCAAGCACTCTAAACCGGTCCTGAAGCAGGTGAAAACATGGCCAGCAGGAGCCATGACTGCTATTCAGGACTGTTTTGAGTGCACTGACTGGAACATGTTTAGGGAGGCTGCAACCACCTCCCCACCTGCCCTCAGAAACCCAAAGCTCTTCACTGGCACCCCCTTGCTATTCCGGACAGGACTTTCACGATGGCCACAGTCTCATAGCCCTCTCTTTTACTATCCTGTTCCCTGTCACTATGTCCCTGACTGGTAGAGGATCCATCGGAAGGCTACTTAACTCCTGGTTGGGGTTCTTAACTGCAGTCTGCCCTTGCTACCTTTTCCTATCTACCTTGTACACCTGGTGCACACTATTACATCAATCTCCTAACTAAGCCTACCACTTACTTCAGGGCTGGGCTCTATTGGCAGGGTTAAAAATTACATCACTACACAATTAATAGGATGCTGCTGCTCTTGTGGCCAAATCCTTGTGGCTAAATATACTTTTTCATACATTACAATTTTCAGCGTTCAAAAAACCCACATTACAAGATGGCAAAACATATCTGCACAACTCTTTTTATAATTGTACAGGTATGGGACCCTGTAGAATCCAGAGAGCTCCGAATTATTGGAAGGCTGTCACCCATAAACTCTTTTTTATCTAAATAATCCAAATTGTTGTTAATGATTTTCTCTGTAACAATAAAACAGTGCCTTGTACTTAATCCAAACTAATATACAATTAATCCTTAATGGATGCAGAACCAGCCTATTCGGTTTATTTATTGTTTACATGATTTTCTAGTAGACTTAAGGTATGAAGATCCAAATTACTGAAAGTACCTTTATCCAGGAAACCCCAGATCCTGAGCATTCTGGACAATAAGTCCCATACCTGTAGTTGGTTACGCAATATGTTGGTGCTATATAAATACATGTTAATTATAATAAAATAATAATAAGCCACTAACATCATTGCTGACACAGGTGATACCTCATCATGGAAATTCCATGCATCCTACTTGGTTGCAACAGTTTGGGGAAGGCCTTTTCTGTTTCAGCAGGCTATCTGAATCTGTCTTATTTTGTCTCATTAGGTAGTGCACTACCTACAGCTAGTGCTGTCCTTATTTCACATTAGAAATACTGTACATTTCTCAGGTTAGCTTAACAAGAGTCAAGAGTGAGTTTGTCATTTCATCCATATATGTTTGTACAGTACAGTTCCTCTAGGACCATGGTGCTACACACAACATAGATGTACCGACAACAGACAAAAAGTGCAAGTGCAAAAATATGCAACTCCTGAAAAACAGGACAGCATAGTGCAGGGACAGGACAAGACAGTGCACACTCAGCTTATGTAATATGTTAAGTAAATAATGCTAAATGTCAGACATGATGGGTTTATCATTGTGATATGACAGTAGCAAGAACATGATAAAGAACATGATAAAGTGCAGTTGTGCTCATAGAGAACAATTGTTTCCAATGGCTATTTATTTATACAATAAGGTCAGATGGAGTGTGTAAGAGAGATCTGTCCGGTCCCTTAGTATTCAGGAACCTTATGGCTTGGGGGAATAAACTGTTACACAGTCTGGTAGTGAGGGCCCTAATGCTTTGGTACCTTTTTCCAGATGGCAGAAGTGTGAACAGTGAGTGTGAGGGGTGTGTTGGATCAGCCATAATGCTGGTGGCTTTATGGATGCAGCGAGAGGTGTAAATGTCCGTGATGGAAGGAAGAGCAACATCTATGATCTTCTCTGCTGTCTTCACTATCCTCTGTAGGGTCTTGCGCTCCATGACAGTGCAGTTCCCAGCCCAGACAGTGATACAGCTGCTCAGGATGCTCTCAATAGTCCCTCTGTAGAAGGTTTTGAGTATGGATGGTAGGAGATGGGATTTCCTCAGGTTGCGCAGGAAGTAGAGGTGCTTTTGGGCTTGGCTAAGAAGATGTTGTTGTGGGACCAGGTGCGGTTCTCTGCCAGGTGGACACCAAGGAATTTGGTGCTTTTGACGATCTCCACATTAGAGTCTGTCTATGTACAGTGGCAGGTGGTGACTCCTAGTCTACCTAATGTCAACAACCATCTCCTTTGTTTTGGCTACATTGAGAGACAGGTTGTTGGCTCTGCATCAGTCTGTTAACCGCTGCACGGTCGTGTCATCAGCAAACTTAATGATGTGATTTGTGCGGTGCGTAGCTGCACAGTAATGTGTCAGCAGAATGAACAGTAGAAGACTAAGCACACAGCCTTGAGGGGCTCCGGTGCTCAGTGTGGTGGTTCTGGAGATGATGTTTCCAATCTTGACTGAGGTCTGTCGGTCAGGAAGTCCAGAACCCATCTGCAGAGGGAGGTGTTCAGTCCAAGCAGGCTCAGTTTTTTCTATCAGATGCCAAGGAATGAGTGTTGAATGACGGTGTTTCTTTGTCCAGATGAGTGAGTGCCAGATGGAGGGTGGTGGCTATTGCATCGTCTGTTGAGCGATTTTGACGGTATGCGAACTGTAGGGTGTCCAGTGCTGGTGGCAGCGGGTTTTTGATGTGTTTCTTGACAAGCTTCTCAAAACACTTCATGATGATGGATGTGAGTGCCACAGGATGGTAGTCGTTGAGGTAGGACACTGATGACTTCTTCAGCACGGAGACAATGGTGGTGGTTTTGAAGCACTTCAGGTCAGTGGAGGTGATCAGAGAGATGTTAAAGGTGTCAGTGAACACATCTGCCAGCTGATCTGCACGTTCTCTTAGCACTCTGCCAGGAATATTGTTTGGTCCTGCAGCCTTCCGTGGTTTTACTCTTTCCAGAGTCATCCTCACGTCAGCCATCGTCAGACGCAGTGATGGTCTTCCTCATTCCTGTGTTGTTCTGTGCTTCAAACTGTGCATAGAAGTCGTTCAGCACATCTGCAACGGAGGCGTCAGAGGCAGATGGTGTTGACCTGTAGTCAATCTAGTGTATACAGTCTTTAAATGCTGTGATGCATATTTTTCTTTAACTCGCACCATCCCCTGTGAGATATTAATATATCTCAATTTCTCCCTATATCCTTGTTTAGAGAACAATCCTTATCATAGAGATAGGGATCAATATTCAGTATCGCATAGGTACAGTATAAAGATGTCATTAGTCAGAAGTGAAAAGATAACCACAAAACGAATTCGAATATCAGCAAAGTATAGTGTCTTTATGTACATCAGGTATGTACAGGTATGGGACCTATTATCCAGAATGCTCAGTAGCTGAGGTTTTCTGGATAACAGATCTTTCTGTAATTTGGATCTCCATACCTTAAGGGGCACATTTACTAAGGGTCGAAGGGAATTTCGAATTTCAAAAACTTCGAATTTCGAAGTAATTTTTGGATACTTCGACCATCAAATTCAACTTCGACTTCGATTTGAAGTGAAAAACTTTGACTTCGAAAATCGAAGTACTGTCTCTTTAAAAAAGTTCGACTTCGAAACTTTGCCATCTTAAACCTGCCGAATTGTTGTTTAGCCTATGGGGGACCTCCTATAACCTAAATCTTGAGTGTTTGGGCACGTTTTGAGAAATCCAAGGATTTTTGATACGATCGTACGATTTTAAAAATCCTTCGACTTCGAATGTCAGACTACCCTATTTGATGGTCGAATTTCGAAGTTTTTTGCACTGACTTATAGTTCTTTGTAGTCCCATGAATATAAATGGAATGGGCATTTAAAAGTATAGTCTGTAGAAAAAACCCAATGGCACCCAGGACTGCGTGAATTCTTCTAGTATTTATTAAAGTGGAGTGCAATGCAACGTTTCGGGGAAAATCCATTTGTCAAGCATACGGATTACAACAAACTTGTACATATATCAGTGAAGTTTAAAATACAAATACGACACCCATACTCCTCCCATCACAACAAGTATGTGTAAATATATAGTATATAGCAAGTCCAATCTCAGTTCATCATGGGTTAATGAAAATAAGCCAATCCAACAGAAGTGTCTTTCAAATGTAAGAGAAATCACCTAGCCCTTTATAAAAAGGAAAAATTAGTACATAACCCCAAATGTAAAATTACCTATAAAACAGCAATAGATACTAAAAAATACGGATTGAAAATATTACCCTATGTGAGGAAGACAGGAGTCCAGGATAACTGACCCTGATAATAAATGATGTAGAAAAATAGAAAATGTATCTGTAAGAGATAAGACATAATAAAACTATTACATATAGTCAATATTTACAAAAATCAAGACATATTATATATTTTTTTTTCAGTCCTTTCGGATGACAAGTTTGCAGTAGCCAAATCCAAAAACACTCCCTTAGTACTGACTTAGTAACCTTTTTCTATCCTGCCCTTGTCCAACAGTTACCTTTTCTACAATTTGCCATCTCATTGTGACACCTGGTGGCCATGGATGTGAAAATGTTTAGCTAAAAGGGTTTCTTTTTTTATTTTTTGATCTCTTTTATTACTCTTTGAAGTTTCACTACTTCCAGTGCTTAATTTTTGAAACTCTAGAAATATATCAGGTTTGAAATTCTGTATTACTGATTTATGTTCATTCAGTCGCTTTTTAATAGGTCTAGTGGTTTGTCCTACATAGGCCTTACCACAAGGGCCCTTTATGCAATATATCACATTTTGACTATCACAGGTGGAGAAACAATGGACCTGATGCTTAGTGCCCAAAGTTGGGTGCATCACCACCTCTCCTGGTATAATCCCATTACAATTAGGGATGCACCGAATCCTGGATTCGGTTCGGGATTCGGTCTTTTTCAGCAAGATTCGGATTCGGCTGAATCCTTGTGCCTGGCCAAACCGAATCCTAATTTGCATTGCATATGTAAATTAGGGGCTGGTAGGATAATCACATGCCTTTTCGTCACAAAAGAAGAATTTTTTCCACTTTTTCCTTTCCTGCCCCTAATTTGCATATGCAAATTAGTATTCAGTTCAGTATTCGGGCAAATCTTTCACCGGGGATTCAGGTGATCTATTTCCCAAATAGTGGATTCGGTGCATCCCTAGTTACAATTTCCGCATTGTCTGCAGGGAAAAGTGCCCTTGATGTTAAGCCATCTGGTGTAGATTCCTTTTGTGTGTTTGTCTTGTTTTTATTAAATCACCAATATTTTTACCCCTACGATAGGAGAATATTGGGGGAAGTTGAAATAAATGGCCCAATGTTGGATCAGCTTGTAATAATCCCCAATTCTTTGTGATTATTTTTTTACATGTTTTGGAGTTAGTATCAAAAGTAAAAACAAAAGGGATTCTTGCAACACTTTTCTTTGTTTTACCCTGTCTAATCCAAGTGTCCTTGCGGGGAATTCTTGAAACCTCCTGTTTAATAGACAACAATTCACTTTCCTTGTACCCTTTCTCCACAAATTTTTTAATAACTTTGGTGGCCTCCTATTCAAATAGATCATCATTTGATGTAATATGTTTTACTCTCAACAACTGGCTTTTAGGAAGACCCTAAATATACCCCGGTGGATGGAAACTAGAAGGTCTACGTGTCACTGTTTTTCTAATATTGAAGTGTAAAGTGTAATTTTTCAAATTCTGAAGCAGCTCTGAGAGGGGGGTCGCCAAACCTGTAAACTGTTCTAAATTGATACATTTAGTTGATACATTTCTTATCTTTGTCCCTGCTGAGCAGAATCTCTGGGTTTCATTACAGGCAGCTGTTAGAATTGATACAATAGTTGCTAATACTCCAGAGATGCTGCTGAGAAATGTTTTAACTAAATATTGCAAAATTGTAACAGTTAAGAGTCTGCGCCTGAATTACTGAGCTGCCAGACTCAAACACCAGAGACAGGAACATTCAAATTTAAACTTAGACTTTGGAAAAACAGTAAAAAATAAATAATGGAAATGTCTTTATTTCTGGGGAACAATCTGAAAACATCTGAACTGAAAAAAGTGTTTGGAAGGTGAACAACCCCTTTAAGGTCAGAAAGAGATTTACCATGTGTAAACAGTGCCAGTAATTTTTAATTACTTTTTTCACAAAGGGTGAATGGCCCGTCAATGAGGATAAATGATGTTATCTTACTTCTGAAACTTCAAGTAATTTATCCGTGTCCATAATGTCCCTCTGTTCTGTGCAGGTCATCCTTCTAAAAGTCTCATGCTGTAAATGTCATTTTTGGATGTCTTTTAGTGACACCTGGTGGATGAAAACTGGTAGGAAGTAATGTGTTTGTTGTAATAAAAATCTCTATATTCCAAAAATCCAGACAATTAGCTCTGTATGTGTCAATCTCTCAAGTAAATGTAATTATTCTATGTATAATATATATATATATATATATATATAGTTACAAAAGGCCTTTAATTTAAACTTATTACCTTGACAGACAATAGGGGGCCCATTTACTTAGCTCGAGTGAAGGAATAGAAGAAAAAAAACTAAAAATCGTTCGAATATTTGACCATTCGATAATTGAAGTACTGTCTCTTTAAAAAAAAACTTTGACCCCCTAGTTCGCCACATAAAACCTACTGAGGTGCCATGTTAGCCTATGGGGAAGGTCCCCATAGGCTTTGGAACAATTTTTAGGTCGAAGAAAAATCGTTTGATCGTTAAAACACTATTTTAATCATTCAATCGAATGATTTTTCGTTCGATCGAACGATTTTTCGTTCGATCTAACTATTTGCTGTAAATCCTTCGACTTCGATATTTGAAGTCAAAGGATTTACATTCGACAGTAGAATATGGAGGGTTAATTAACCCTCGATATTTGACCCTATGTAAATCTGCCCCTAAATATTATCTTACTCTTAAAGAGGTGGTTCACCTTTAAGTTAACTTTAAGGGGTAGATTTACTAAGCTTCTAATGGTGAATTTCGAACTTTCTGATTTTTATGGGGGGTCAAAACTCACAAATTAGAAATTAAAACCACCGACTCAAATTCATATGAGAGATTTATCACACCTCCACCCTGGAAACCGTTCTGATCCGACTATTCTCCACCTAAAACTTGCCGAGTTCATGTAGAAGTCAGTGGCAGAGGTCCCTTGAACTTTTTGAAGATATTGATAACAGTGATGAGCCACATTTTTGTCACGTTTCCCATAGTCCCCCCGTAGTCTCCAATGGGAACAAAATGTTGTGTATAAAATTAAAAAAAAAAAGTTGCGTGTCAAAAAATTTGATGTGTAAAAGTCGATTTTTTGGAGGAAATGAGTTTAAAAAAATCACTTACTCTAAAACTTGACCTTTGATAAATAACCCCTCTAGTATGTTATAGATTACCCTATTAACATTGCAATTGGTTTTTATTATTTTGTAGTTTTTAAATTTGCCATTCTCTTCTTCACCTTCCCAGCTTTCCCATGGGGGTCATTGTCCCTGGCACCTAAAAACTATTGCTCTGTGAGGTTATAATTATGTTGGCTTTGAAAAAGCCAACATATTGATCTACTAGTTCAGCTCCTTCGTCTGCGGCGGACCACCGAAGACGCCTTTTTTCGTATTGACTTTGACAGGGAAAATTTTCAAATCGCTGCCGCTCGTACAGTTTTGAAGCTACACTCCCCAAACTCGGACCACATATTGTTGGTGCCACGCCGAATAAAAAATATGTATTTTGGGGGGGGCCAACAGCCAATGAAATTTTAGCAATTTTCTAAACGCTACTCCTCCTAGAGTTTTAGGAGTACAATTATGAAACTTTGCACACTTGTTGGGCTCATACCCGAATAGGTTGCTTGTGCTCTGTTAAGCAATCCCCTCCGTGGCCCTGTGGCGGCCCCCCAAAGACCCCATTTTTTCCCATAGACTTTCATTGGAAAATTTGAAACTTTTGTCACTCGTACAGCTTTAAAGTTACACTCACCAAACTTGGGTCACTTAGTCATGGGGTCAACCTGAAAAGTTCTGTCACATTTTGGGGACTCCAAAAAGTGGGCGGAGCAACAAACAGCCAATCAGATTTTCCCTATTGACTTCAATGAGAAAATGTAAAACACTGACATTTCCACAGTGTTAAAACCAGAGACCCAAAACTTGGCACCATGGGTCACTGGGGTTAAAATTTTGAAAAGTGGGTGGAGTCTACCACAGCCAATCAAATATTAGCCATTTGTTTAAATGGGAAACGTTAAAACTGTCGCCGCTCTTAGATTGTTAATGGGAGGGTCCTCAAACTTGGCACAGTTGGTCACAGGGGGACTGGGGTTCAAATTTTAAAAGTGGGTGGAGCCAAAAACAGCCAATCAGGTTTTTAGATTGTTTTTAATGGTACAATTTGATCTGCTTCAATTTTCACAGTTTTAAACCAGATTCTACCAACTTTGTGTAGTCTCTATGCACCAGGGGCGACTGGCCCCAACACCTCTTGCGTTTCAAAGCCAACATCTTGTGGTTTCTTCAGAAACTACATCATCTAGTTTAATTAGTTATTGCTACTTTTCATTATTGATGTTTCTATGCGCTTCCTCCGCTATTCATATTACAGTCTCTTATTCAGACCACTGCCTGGTTGCTAGGGTAAATAACATTCTACCCACCAGATTGCTACTGAAATGCCAAAAACCTACATAATTGAAAGAGCCATAAAAGTAAAAAAAATTAGACCTATTGCAAATTGCCTCAGAATACCAATGAATACATCATACTAAAAATTAATTTAAAGGTGAACCACACACTGAGGGTTTGGAATATGAGCCAGAGCAGGCTAAAAAATATGGTGTCTCTCTGTACCAAGCATTGGATTTTGAATACAGCACAAGGTGCAGAGTAGAGCCTGCACTAATCATTTAAGTAGGATAGGATTGGATTAAATAAAATAGTTCTGCCACCATACTGGATTTATGTATCTTCGTTACCATCATGTAATTTTTCTATTATTACAGGGGAAAAAGTAATTGTTAACAAAATATTAATTGCTTTCTTAAATATTACTCTATTACTGCAACGAATATATAATTTAAAGTGGCTCTCCCTGGTGGTTTAGTGGCTGGCAGGGACACCCGCCGCACCTCCGGCGGGGACGCCCGCCGTGTGCATCCTTCTTCCTCTGTGCCGGTTTCCCCTATGGTGCGCGCAGCGCGCACTCTGGTTTTTGCACGCCAGCGTGATTACGTCATTGCGCATGGAGCGGAATTCATTTAGTATTTAAGGGGAATTCAGCACTAAAGACCTTGCCAATTGTTAGGTTCTATTTAGTTGTTCCTAGTGCTAATTCTAGTGTATTCTACTGATCGTCTGTGTATTGACCCTTGCTTTGCCTGACTATTCTGAACTCTGTATCCTGACCTGGCTGTTTATTCTACACTCTCCAATCCTGATTCCGGCCTGTCTGACTATTCTACTTTCTACAATCCTGAATCCGATCTGTCTGGCTATTCTACGTTCTTCATCCTGATTCCGGCCTGTCTGGCTATTCTACATTCTTCATCCTGATTCCGGCAGCATCCAAGCATTAGCCGAGGGCTCCTCCCAAGGTGAAAGGCGGCTGTTAAAGGCAGAAGCAAGAGCAAAGACCAGGGAGCCTAGCACTGGTTCTGGATTTAGGGTGCCGAACATGACGATTACATTCTTGTATTCTGAAGCTTTCTGGATAATGGATTACCAGGTTATAGATCTCATTCAAAGCAAATTAATGAGCAAATGCATTCTAATGCAAAAGCAATGAAGGGTTAATTTACAAGCAGCAGGGCAGTGTGCAAAGTCCAAAAACTAGTGCAACCCACCCTGTAGATTGCAGAACTGCTGCAGGTCTTTGCTCTACATGTTTGATTGGAGTTAGGGGTTAGATAAAAGATAATAAAATGTATACGGAGTGAAGCCAGAAAAAATGGCCAAATTATTTAATTTTCAGAGGTGTTAATAGAAAAGGTGGATATATTGAACAAGAGAGATACAATATATAAATAAGAGTATAATATACCTACTAGTTAGTTGGAACCTTTGGTGATTGCGGGTACCCCTGTGGATTCCGGTGTTCACCGAAGCCCTTTTGGGGCCCCAGGCTTTCTGCTGCTGAATCTACAAGGAGTAGTGCAAATACTAACAAGTCCAAAACAAGGTAGCGGCAAGTATTAAGCAAAAACATAGTCGAAGGTCAGGCAAAGGGATCAAGGCAGGCGCCAGGAATCAGAGTCAAAATGTCAGGCAGAAGTTAAAAACCAGGAATTCAAACAGAATAAATACGCTTCGGCAGGATCAGTACACTGAAGCCAACTTGGGCACTCTCAAAATGGAGGACTGGGCTTTTAAATCTGTTTTGGCACCAAGAATTCGAATTCAGCGCCTTTTCGTGATGTTGCGACGCTCGGCGTCAGATGCTAGCATCACTTAGTCCCTGAAGTGCGCGCCTGATGAGAGAGACGATCCAGGAGGTAAGGGACGGAGAGAACCTCCCGGGGCATCTCACAAAGGGGGTTTAGTTGGGGATAAAAGTTTTGATCTTTCCCGGAGGGTAACTACGGGATAAGGACAGGGCCATAATGTAATGGGGCGGGTTGATTATGTTATGGGGCAGATTAATGTTAAACCTTGAGAAAAAAGTTAGCAGAAAACAGGGGGGGGGGAAGATAGAGAGGTTGGGGGGGTTGTGATGGGCATTCACGTTTTACGGATATTAGCTGTTATTCTTGTCTGCTGTATTCAGACTATAAGGTTACCACCAAGTAAATTAGTCAATATTAAGGTATCTGTGGATCCGCCAGCCAACGGTTCCAGATTTTTTCAAACTTGGCAGGGCATCATCGTGCCAGATATGTCCATTTCTGCAGTGGAAGCATGTCATCAATTAGCTTAATCCAAAAGTTCAGGGACAGAGGCTCCAACGCTTTCCAAGTCAGCAGGATTTCTTTTTTGGCATAATGTAATAATTGTAATAGACATAGCCTATCTCTGGAGGGTCAGGTCTCCAGTGTGCCCCAACAGACCGAATTCTGGAATCCGGATGTTGGGAAGTCCCAGAGAAGTATTCATGAAATGAAGTATTGTGGTCTGGAATTGCTGGATTTTGGGATAATCCCAGAACACATGTAGGTGCCCTGTTCTAGGTTACATTTCACACATATCTAGATACCCTGGATTGATTTGTGCCAGCCTATGTGGGGTCAGGTACACCCTATTCAGAAACTTAACATGTATGTATCTGTCCCTCATTGAAATGCTAGTTTCAGGGATTTGTTCGACCAAGTCTTCCCAGTCTCCCAATTCAAGCTGGGTGAGATCTTGGGCCTGTTTGCGACTGATGTGCTTAATGGGATCAAATTCGCCCTGTAGTAGGATTGCATAAAACCTACTGAGCAGTTTGGAAAGCTCGGGTCTGCTGAGGTAACGCTCAAGGGTACTTTAGGCAATAGTGGGGGCTCCATCCGCGAACTGTGTCTGGAATGCGTGCCTGAGTTGGAGGAATCTAAACATATGATTCTGTAAACCGAACTCCTCTTTCAGCTGTGGGGACTGCTTAAGCCCGAGTGCACAATATCATTTGACCGTTTTAACCCTGCTGTGGCCCACTGGGCAGGTTCTTGGATTTTGAAAGGGCTTTATTGCCCCTTAGTGGGGTCCATTTGGACCAGCTGGTTGTTTTATGGTAGACAGAACCGACTGTTCTGGTGAAGATTTGGGTCACTGTTTTCATAGGGGGTGTTATAGGGTATGGAGATGGAAGACCGCTGTGCAGCTGGTTGGCCAGGGCCTTGGAAGAGGGGACCACCACTGCCTCTACCACTATTGATTGGTTATTTGGGTCAGGGTTAAGCTACCACCATGCATACACTAACTGGCTGGCATAGAAATAGGATAGGAAGTAAGGGAGGGCTAAGCCAACTTTTTTGACTAGAGCATTGGCAGAGTGATTCGTGGTCGTTCCCTCGCCCATATAAACTCTCTAACACAAGCCTCTAGCGATTTGAACCACAACTTGGTCGTCAGAACTGGCGCATTGTGAAATACATAAAGGAGTTTGGGCAGGAATACCATTTTTCAGATATTGATACTGCCTGGGAAGGATAGCTGGAGGCTGGACCAGTGTTGACATTTTGAGGGATCTAACAATCGTGCCAGATTCAGTTCTGGAAATTTTAGTGGGTTTTTATGTATCACTATACCGAGTATAGTATATGGTGACTGTAGTAAGGAGCTCAGATAGGACTGTGTGGGGTTGCCAAGGTAGACTATTATGTTGTCTGCATACAACAAGATTTTTTCCTCAAGTGAGACATCTTAAGTCCCTCTGTGCCAGGGTTTTGTTGGATTTTTATGGTCAGGGGCTCAATGAACAGGGCAAACAGGAGGGCCGACAATGGGTATCTCTATCTTGTGACCCTTGCCTAGCTGAACTCCTGAGGAATAATTCAGCGTTCACTAGAATTTTGGTTTTTGGGGAGTCATATAGAGCTTTCACCCACGTCACTCCCGTGCCAGGAGGGCCTATAGATATGACCCCTCCACCGTGTCAAAAACTTTTTCTGTATCGAGAGATACTGCTACTCTTTCCCCCATGACCTCATGTGTGGCCCATATATTAGTAAAGAGTCGCCTGATGTTGATATCTGTAGCCTTATAGAGCATGAACCCAGTTTCATCGGGATGGATTAGTAATTTGGTTACCTGTCTGAGTCTAGTTGTTAGAATCTTGGCTAGCAGCTTAATATCCGAGTTCAGAAGAAAGATTGGTCTGTAGGATTCACATCTCTCTGGGGGCTTTCCCGCAAAAGCCTTGCCGGCATCCCAGACTATCTGGTCAGGAGCTGTACCTTTGTTAGTGCCCAGAATTCTTGAAATTGTACCACGAAGGCCTCACTAATAAGGTTGTGAGAAGCCCACTTTGGGGGAAGTCTGCATTGTCATGTTCCATGTTCGTCACTCAGTTGGATTTCCAGCTGGAGAGGCGCATGATCCGAACAGATTCTGGAGATATAGGAGGTAAAATCAACCAGTTGCATGGCGGGGGGGGGGTTAGGCTAAGGCCAGTGGCAAAGGTGTAGCAAGAGTATTTCTGTGTGTGCGAGTATGTCCACCCGCAGTTGCCCTTATCCATTCTTCGAAGGCTCCAGTGTCCCCTTTAAGTGGTCAAAATCTATCCAGACTGGGGTTGAGAGCCGCATTGAAGTCACCCAGCCAAAATGTCGGATGGTCCCACAACTTGGCTACTTTTGACAGTATAGTCTGTAGTGTACTCTGTTCGCCAGGGGGTGGGGAGTAGATGTTGATCAATATCAACATGCGGGTATTTATCATGACTTTTACTATCAGGTATCTCCCATACCTATCTGAGAACATGGTCAAAATCGTTGGCCTGACCACTTTCCTAAATATAATGGCTACTTCCCTAGAGTATTTGGAGTACTCTGCATGAAAAACATAGCTGAAGCCACTCTCTTCTCTCGGCCCTAACCCTTTGACCAGTTAAATGGGTCTCCTGCAACAGAATTATATCTGCCCCTTGTTTCTTGAGGTGGTCTTATACCAGTGATCTTTTGACATTATCATTTAACCCCCTGACATTCCAGGAAATTAATTGCAGTTTAGCACCCGCCATAACATGCAACAATGACTTACTGTACTGACCCACTTGCTGGAACATACTATACAATACATTTACTATGGGAGCCCAGAACAAACTTGAGTCGCGAGAGAACAAACTTAAGTCTCCAACTGTTCCCCCACCCTGTATCCCCCAAAACACATGGAGATACATTATTCCTAGAACAGTGTCTCAAAGTGAGAGAGAGCCCAAAACTGTATCAGTGGACCAACTGGTCCGCGGAACAAAGTCAACCAACCATCCGGTCTGTTGTCAGTTTCAGCAACTTATGTAATTGCGTGAGTTCACCTTTTACTGGGACAGTACAATCCTAAGGTACTCAAATGCTCCTTCAGTGCCCCTGTCCTTTCCAATATGGCCTGCACATCCTGCTTCAACAGTGATAACTCCACCTTCACTTCCTCTATCTTGGTGGTAAGTATAGCCGTGAGTGTGGATTGGCAGTTAGTAATCACCATAAGGATGTCCTGCATGGAAGGTACGGGGGCCTCTGGGGGTCCCAAAGTGCTGGCTTGCTATGGCTGTGGTTTGGGAGGTGGAGAGGGGGAGCTGGGGGTACCATATTGGACTGTATTGCGCGCATATTGTTTTAAGCATGCTGCCAATTCGGAGCGCATTCATTTGGTATGTTTCCCCATTTTTCTGGTCTGAGGTTCCAGGTATGTCCAGTAAGCAGCCTAGACCTAGTGCTTTTACAGGGTGTAAAATGGACAGTCCAGGACAGGGTCGGACTGGATATTGGGGTGCCCACTGGCTTACAAACCTGCGGGGCCCCCTGCATGCACGTGCAAATGGTGCTGAGCATTGCATATGAGCGAACGGTGCCACGTGGTGCCCATGTGTGAACTGCGTGACCGCAGCCGCACTCGCCGCAAATGTTTTTTTTGTGGGGCAGGAGGTTTTTTCCGCGTGTCCCGCCGGTCCAGTCCAACCCTGGTCCAGGATCGTGTTCAGCCGAACTGCCCCACAACACTGCCTGCTAGCCTCTGGCCAGTGCTCCTTTTAGGGAAAAAATTGCATCAGCATGGACAGTTTGAATTACAGGGCTGTGCTACAGAGCATATTCAAATTGAATTCTGATAACTGGGAAAGATAAATAAGTTGGCACCACAGAAACTTCACCAGACCATTGTAGATTTTGTTCCACAGGAGCACCGATATGTGTAATAAATAGGGATGGGCGAATTTGATCCATTTCGTTTCACCAAAAATTCACTGCCATCAAAACATTTTTGTCGTGCGGCGAAATATTTTTGTTGTGCGTCTTTTTTCTTTTTTGGACGCACAGCACCATATAAGTCTATGGGCGTCATTTCTGTGGCGAAACAAGCAAAAAGATTTGACCATCCCTAGTAATAAACCTAGTGATTCTATTCAGTATGTGTGTGGGACAGTTGCCTACCATTCTGTCACTGCCAGTAGATAAGACTGTCCTTGTTCTTTAAGAGGAGTTTTCTACTACCTTGTGTCAATCCTTTATTAAGGGGCACATTTACTAATGGTCGAATATCGAGGTTTAATTAACCCCCCGATATTCGACCCTCGAAGTTAAATCCTTCGACTTCGAATAATGAAGTCGAAGGATTTAGCGCTATTCGTTCAAACGATTTGAAGGATTTTAATCCATTGATCGAACGATTTTCCTTCAATCCCAAATTGGCTAGAAAGCCTATGGGGATCTTCTCCATAGGCTAACATTGATGCTCGGTAGGTTTTAGTTGGCGAAGTAGGTGGTCAAATTTTTTTTTAAAGAGACAGTACTTCGACTATCGAATCGTTCGATCCAAAGTCGTAGCCAAAAAAATACTTTGAAATTCAAAGTATTTTTTATTCTATTTCTTCACTCTAGCTAAGTAAATGTGCCCCTAAGTGTCTCTATTGCATATTCTGGTGATGAAGGTGAACAGTGTCATTTAGTGGGTCTATGGTGCCATAATGTATTGTCTATAGGTATCTGAGTTTTAGCTCTTACAGGGTATGTAATAACCCAAAGTCTAGTTAACCAGACCAACCAAGCAGATGTTTGTATTCCAACAGTTACCCATTCCACTATATGCTAATTGCCAGGGCTGATCCTATCAAATGTGGGGCCCAATTGGGATCATGTTGGCGGGGCCCCTGGACAAAGTGTTGCTGGCTACTGACACACCAGTATTTAGGAAAATAAGGGCATACAGGCACAAAATATAAAGGAAAGGGGCAGACAAGGTAAGAGAGTGAGAGGGATGAAATAGGGGTACATAATAGGGGCACACAGGGGACGAGAGAGAGGGAGGAAATAGGAGAGTGGACTGGGCCAATTCGTTTGGGGCAGGCTGGGCTGATTCAGCTTGGGAGCAGGCTTGGTTGGATTGGGGGCAGGCAGGGCCTATCAAGGTTGGAGGAAAGCTGGGCCTATGAGAGTTGGGGGCAGGCTAGACCAATGTAGTTGGGGTATAGGCTGGCTTATAATAGTTGGGGGTGGGCTGGACCTATGGATTTGGGGATGGGCTGGACTCTCAAAGTTGGGGGCAGGCCAGGCAGCATCATGTGCTGAGGGAAATATTATCTGTGCTGCCCTGTGGTGCGGGGCCCCCAGAGGTGCGGGGCCCTATTGGGCCCAATTGGTCCAATAGGCCAAAGGCCGGCCCTGCTAATTGCTGATTGCTTGCTAAGGTTTATAAGAACAGTAACAACCTTGTTACATCACACTATTGAACCTTTTGGTCAAGTTAACTTGAATATGCGTGAAACCTGTTGAATATAAAATAACACATTAATGCCCCCCAAAGCTTGTATGTCCACAATATTTAGCAAACAGCGCAGCAGGGCTACTGTCCACCTTTCACTCCATTACAGTGTGTCTCAGTACCACATGGGTTTTATAAACAATGGGGATCATATTTTAAGTGTTATGGCTTCTTCTAACATTGGTTGTATCATATAGTACATAAATGTCAGTTATCTTGTTACCTTACCCACTGGTACATGTTCACTGTTTGGCATCTTTCTACTATATTTAATATAATCAGTTTTCCTCGGCCATATAATCTCTTTATCAGCTCTTCTTAATACAAACATTAAACATTCAACCAATTTGTTAAATCATTACGTCTATTACACACCATGACAAACTGGCATAGACGCTTCTGATGTATAATTTGTCTCAGACTTCTAATATTTCAAAGTTAATTTCATGTTTTACGTCACCTGCTGCAGAACAAGCATGGCACAATTATCTGCCGGTCTTGTGTTCTATAAATTCAACGAAAGCTTCAAGATTTTATTGCAGTGGCTTGCACCAAATGTTCAGCTTGCAAAGTTGGTCTCCCAAGGACTGCAGTATGAAGATCACCTTGTTTTTCTGTGTAGTAGCTGTAGTAGCTACAAGCTCCTGCTTGGGTAAGTTACGCCTTGCTTGGAAATTCTAGGGATACTAAGCACTAATCTAGTTGAGGGGGAACATACAAAAAATGTACAAGTATGAATGTATAGTCCCCCAAGATGAACTGGATATTTAACTAATCTGAAAAAGGGCTAATTAATAAAAACTGGATTTAAGGACTATTCTCACTAATGGGCACACGATTAAGTCAACAGTGCTTAGTTCCATTAATGGTGCATCTGGCACTTGGGGCAGAGTTTAGTGCTCACAGATGCAAGGGAGTACTTTACCCCTGTGAATCTCATTTCACTGTACTTGAGCCAGTTTGGTCTCTTTTGATAGAGGTGACAAAATGTACCAAAACGGGTCATTTATTACATGCAGGGCAAAGTGCAAAAAACAAACAAAAACTGCCATGGTTCTTGCATTTTGCGCCCTGCAGCTTAAAAAATTGCTGTTGGTCTCTCCATTCCACACATGAATGTAGTGCTTTTAGAAAGGTTCTCCTTTCAGTTTATTTTTAGTATGTTATACTATGTTATGCTAATTCTAAGTAACTTTTTAATTGGTCTGCATTATTTATTTTTTAATAGTTTTGAACTATTTGCCTTCTAATTTTGTCTCTTTCTAGCCCTCAAATGTGGGTTACTGATCCCATCTAAAAACAAATGTCCTTGAAGGCTACAAACTTACTGTCATTGCTACTTTTTAATTACTCGTCTTCCTATTAAGGCGCTCTCCTATTAATATTCCAGTCTCTTATTCAAATGAATGCATGGTTGCTAGGGTAATTTGGACCCTTGCAACCAGATTGCTGGAATTGCACACTGGACAGCTGCTGAATAGAAAGCTAAATAACTCAAAAACCACAAATAATAAAAAATGGAAACTGATTTTTGGGTAATATCGTTCTCCACATTATACTGATATAACTTAATGATGAACGGCCCCTTTAATGCTCTTGAATTAAACCCTGTAATGCCAATTTTGATTTTATATCTCCAGCTACTGCATTACCACCTTGTGTCAGCAGCTGCGTTCAGAATTGTCAGAGACTGAGTACTGATGTGCCCTGTGTAAAGAGCTCATTGGTAAGTAGACGCCTTTTTATACTGTTTATCACAAATGAAACTATTTTAAAAAAAAAACAAAACTTTATGCAGAAATATTTATTTCAAACCGTTTGAGAAAATTGCCTAATAAAGTACTGATTTGCTTTGCAGTTCAGGGATACTCCAGGAACTATGACTTCTCTGATTGCCGTCCTTTGTGCATATGACAGATACTTGGTATGGATAGACCATTTTTCTTTTATTGAACCTTTATCTAGGGGTTATTTACCAAAGCTTGATTTTTTTCTGGTCACAGTTTTTTGGGCAGAGTTTTTCTCGAAAAAAAACCCTCACATTTTTCGAGATATATTATACCCCGAAACCGCTAAAAGTCCTAATCCGAAAATCTGCCATCTCAAATCTGCCAAGGTCATGTACTGAGGAGATGTCGCTGAGGAGTTCAATTAATTGTATCTGTTATTTATAAAGGACAATATATTACTTGGTTTTCTGCAGTTGGCTAACCTTTTGCATACAAGTACATGATAGGTTTAGGTTATAGCTGATGTAAATTAAGCATGGGCTTACTATCAGGTTGACAGCACTGCAGAAAAGGCTAACGAGACATGCTTGTGTGCTGCTGAAAATGCTCAGTAAGTGTCACCTGTATGAGCTCAGTATGAGGCCACTTGAGGTACCTACAGCATTGTCAGTTAAAGAGTCAGCTGGTAACCTTTTGCTCTGGCTGGTAATTTATTGCACCTGGCCAGTGGTGATTTTTATGGAAGATGTGCATCAACCTAGAGAGCAAGGTTAGTGATTGGACTCAATGGCGAGTGCCCAACATAATAGCACCCAATCATTTCATATTTAAAGAAGGGCCTTTCTTGTTGTTGTGAGTGAGCCAGTATAACCTGAGGTTACCATGGTTGAAAGTGTTTAAATCTTAAAAAAAATCAGACATCCATAATCGTTCTTTATTTTATTTTGATAAAATTGTGTTTATTGTATATTCTTCTAAAGATGTACTTATTTCTGTTTGTACAGGGTACGGGAGACATTACTCCACTGACCACCTCCATACAGAGACTTGGAGTAAGTTAATAAACCCCCCTAGATTTACAGAGGGGAATATAATCAAGAAGGAATAACTGAATCATAAAATGATTTGCTCTGTATGCTGCGAGGAGGACAATCTTGATTTGTTTTCCAATAGCAATGATGATTGCCCTTGGGGAAAAAAATGAATGGTTGGTTTGGATATACATTGCATTAAAATAACGTAGCATGGACTTTTTTCATCTGATAATTAAGTTCCTCCTGATTTACCAATGTGGAAAAAATTTCTTGGAAAATTCCAAGAATATGATATGGCGAGGTCACCAAACAAGTAGATATCTACCCAATTTGTCCAACCACGCGTTGGTTCTAATTAGGTAGGCTCCTAAGGGCAACGACTGCACCAATGGGATCTCCAAACTTGCCCTGACTATTACACTAATTAACAGATTTATTAAAAAAAAATATAATCAAGTTTATGCCACATTTCCAGATAATGACAAGTAAAAAAAAAAACACAGATCTAAAATGTTTTCCTACTGGCGTTTACCAGATCACAAATATTTTTAAACTGGAGTTTACCCAATAGCAAATGTTTTTACATTTAAGTTCACCTAACTACGTTTTTGGATTCATCAATAAAAAAAGAAATCAAAACTTTTAGGGGCAGATTTATTAAGGGTTGAATTCAAAACTCGAATTTTTTAGTTTTTTTAATGGTCAAAACTGTCAAATTTGACTAGGGAGTCATTCAAATTCAATTAGAGTTTTTAAAAAAATTTGAATTTGGTTTTCGAGATTTATCATACTCTGGCCCTTTAAGAACTCAAATTCGACTATTCACCATCTAAAACCTGCTGAATTGCTATTTAAAAAACGTAAAATTTTACATTGTTTGTAGCCTTCCTGACATTCAAGTTTTTTTCCAGAAAAAAAACTTGAATCTAGTTTTTAAAATTAGAATCTAGTTTAATTCGAGTTTTCGGGTCAATTCCATTCACCCGAGTTAAAAAAATTAAAATTTGACCTTTGATAAATGTGCCTCTTAATGTAAAAATTTGACATCTAACACCTTATAACCCTTTTTTCCCCCAGTTAAAGTTTTTTTTTGTTATTGAATGAAAAAATTTATAATGGGCCGTTTTTTCAAGGTTTGAATTAAAACTTTTACTGCAAAGCTAAAACTTGATATTTCGTAAGCTCAAAAATTATGAATGCAAAACTTTGGGATCTGAAAGCTTGTGAATTCATGTAGCTGTTGTTTGGAGTTGTCTTACAAACATTTTAGTAATCTTTATCTATTTTCTTTTTCGTTTTTTTGAAATTGTGTAGACCCATTGAAAACAATGAGTAGAATATAAATCCGCTGCATTTTTTCATGGTTTTATTTTATCAAGTTTTTCAGATCCAAATTATTTAATAAATAAACACATATTCGAGTTTGTTAAAAAGTCTAAAATCCACAAATTTAAATGTTGATAAATAGGCCTCTAAGTATACGCTTAGACATAATGCCCATCATTTATTATAATGCCAAATTAAACTTGGTCAAAATTACATTTCAGAGTCTACCTGACTGCTCCACTGCAGATATCCTGGTAAGAAAGCAATGTTTAGAATTTTTTTTTATTTTAAACATAATTTTAAAATGTTTAGATTTTCATTAGAACTCACAATTTTCTGTAAAATACTAAACCTTACTATTATTTTATTTATAATAACCATATGGTTGCATAGAGGTGGATTTAGCCAAGGGTCTCTTTGATTCTAAGTAACTCTTAACTTAACTCTTAACTTAAAATGAGCATTTACAATTTTAATAATTATTTATTTATTACCAATTCATAGTAACGTGGAAAAATATTTCAAATTGGGATCTAATGAAAAGATAGAATGTTCTAGAACAGCGCTTACACTAACGTATAAAACCTCATAGGCATTATTTGAATTGAATATGTTTTAAGGGGCACTATCATTTTGTATTTGAGTGCTGTCAGATTTATCCTCTATTTAAGAAAGAAAAGGCTTGAACCATCACCCAAGCCTGTTATTTGATTATGTTCATTAATAGATAAGATATACTTGCTAAATTAGATATATTCTTTCTTACTATAATATCACATTTCCTGTTTCAGCCATATCTCATGAATGGAGGAGTTAGAGGACTAGTACAGACAGTACTAGGATATGTGGTAACGTATATCAATAACGTTATATAGTAAAAACTACTTTTTGCGTTACTTAAAAAATATTATTGTGTTGTTTCCTATACTAAGAAAAAAAACCCCACTTTAAAATAATAAACTTTTCTTCCTCAGTTCTGCTGAACAAAGAAAAAAAATAGTTAAACAAGTTACAATCTACAAATAAGCCTTTTGAATAATGATCTGCTCCTTATCTCAGCAGATGCTGCTTATGGTTTGATTGTCCTTGTCCTTTCTTTGTTTATAGGGAGGGAGTAAGTTCAGTGAAAAACAAAACATTTTTTTCAGTTTTTTTCAGTGTTTTTGCCTTTATAATGGAAAAATATGGATTATTACTGTATATCTGTGCTCTCTCCCCCAGGTAGTCAAACGAACTTACATGTTGCAGTAAAGCTTCTTCAAGGCCTTAGATCTATTTTACAAAATATTTATTATGTATTTTACAAATCTACAATTTATTGTAGATGTGACAGTTTAAGTGGAACAAATAAAACCAAACAAATATCTGATTCTCTCTCTAATCACAGAGCTCAGTTCCAAAGTACTTCTAACCCCCCTTATGGCAGATAAAAACATAAATAACAAAAACATAAACAAAATATTAGCACATTAGGTGACGGACACTGTACCTTTAGGGCAGAGACATAGGTGAAGATTCAGGGAGATTAGTCGCACAGCTACAAATTGATCTCCCTTGTGGGGTTTTGTTTTCAAAAGTCGCCCGAAGTTTCCTCGTGAGGCAAGTTCGGAAAACGAAGCGCTCCAAGTGCCATCCCGCTGGCGATTTAGATTCTAGCTGGCGGGAAGGCAGTTTGGGGAGATTAGTCGCCCAAAGAAGAGGCGATTTGTCGCCGGACAACTAAACCTCCCCAAATCTCCACATTTGTCTCTGCCCTTAATGTACAAAACAAGACAATTCCAGGTATTTTCTAGCAGTCCCCTAATTTAATAATCTTTCTCCTATCACTCTCCCTCTGTTAGATGGCCTCTGTAGAAGACTATATTCTATATGCTAATGATTCACTAGATGGGATTATTCAGAGGAACGCTGTGGAGCACTGTACATGAGGGAGTAGGAAATGAACAGTGGTGAAATATGTCTCCCTTCAACATGTCTCCACTTGCCAGCTCACAGCTATTACTCAAATATATATATATATATTCTTTTTTTTCCAGACTGTTCTCAGTGGTACTACCAACGTTGTATCTCCATGCACACCATTGGTAAGAATTGTGTATTTGTTTTTTTTTTATGTAAGTTTCATTTGAAGAATGAATTGCTAAAAATTCTGGTCAAAAAGAGTCAACTGATGTCGGAATCAGATTTTCCAGTGTGTGCTTGAGAGGATATGAAAACAATACATTAGGGGGTGTATTTATTAAGATTGGAGACAAACATCACTGGTAGTGTTGCCCATAATAACCAATTGGCAATTAGCTTTTAACAGCCACACGTTAGAAAACAAAAGATCTGATTATTTGCTATGGGCAACATCATATACATGAATCATTAAATAATAATTAACATTCATGCGATAGTTTCTTTGTGCAATTGGGTGGGGGAGTCAAGAAGGAGAGCAGGGAAGAAGCTGACTGCTTGCTCTGTGGGGCAGGTCTAGGCCAGCAGAGCCCACAGGATTTTCTCCCTGTGTCCCGCTGGCCCGGTCCGACCCTGTAATATTTATCAGTCACCCTTATTTTGTAGAGATCATTTAATTGATTCAAACAAGTGGCAAGCAAGGTCGGTAAAAGATAAGAAAGTTTGCCTCTATACAATGAGACAATGCATAACTGAAAAATGTCACAAAAAAATTGCAAAATAATAAAATATTAAGTTTTAATCAGTGGGGCTCCTTTATCAACACTGGGTGAATTTTGCCAGTGGACAGTAACCCACAGAAACCAGTCAGGCAGCTGAAGGTAGAATGATAAATACAACAATTTGTTACTGCCCATGGGCAAATTTGCCCAGTGTTGATAAAGGTGCTAAAACACTGGGGAGTTTTCTAGGAGTTTTAGAAACTCTTCATATATGTAGGGTATATGTGGGAAGCATCTTGGCCTTGCAAGAATAATATTGAACATAATGTTATATTTCAGGAGAGTGGAATCTTGAATCCAAAAACCAGCAAATACAATGTACTGATGAGTAATTCTAGTTGTTGCTTTTTTTACTTATTTACTTATTTGTTATTTGCAGGTCCCTCTTCTTGCAAAACTATCTTCTAAACTGGTAAGAGTGATGATGATTTAAAAAAAAATAAGAAAATAAAAAAAAAATAAAGCTTTTATGCTGGAACTAAAACAACAGTCCATAGATAGATCGACCTTTAAGGCAGCAAGGACCGAACCCATACAGTCCAACCCATTGCTCCTCAATTGCTTAAGCTCCATACACTGGTGGTGTTGATGCTCGAATGTGGTGCAAGGGAAGCACTGAGTTTTATCTATATTTTCTATGCCACAGGATAAAATGCTTAATGTGATATAATCCAGGTATGGAACTAAATGTAGGCAAAGCAGGGTGCAGCCAAGGAATGATGCAATTAAAAATAAAATAAAAAAGTATTGTCTATAATTCATTTCCACTCCACTGAGTCCATCCTTCCTGTATGTGATTGAAGGTGAGTAAGCACCTAGTGGAGTGGGTGGCAGCACTAGGGTGGTGAGTGAAGGGGGACTGTTGAGAGGGTGGGGGTAAGAGGTATTTACCGTGGGCTTCAGTACCTTTTGGCCTGACCCTGTGTATGCCCCATTGTTAAATCCTCCTCATATATATTCCAAACAGCAGTGTAGTAAAGTAAAGTTCTACTAAATGGCAATTGACCCTGCATTATGGGACAGTGACTTACTGAGAGAATAGCAAGAATCCCTGCAATAAAGCAAGGCAAGTTTTTTTTGTGGTTGGCCAGATAAGGAAATATAAATAGTTACACGCATGGACTATGGCTTCCTCCATGTAAGCATAAGTACTAATATAAACCAGCATTTCCCCAAATCTTCTTATATGATACATTTTCAGGCAAGAGTGAATACTTCTTTTTCAGAAGCAGTCACTGTAGAGCAGCTACTGACCTGCCAGATCATCTAACGATGAGGAAAACGTATTTAAAAAAGCAGAAAAACCCATGCAATTCAGTTATCGAATTATTACTTTGCTCTGTTCATATGATTTGATATTCTTATTTTAGTAATTTGCTTGTTGTTTATCTGTGTTTTCTTTATAAAGGGTGGTGCTCCTCTACTTGGAGGAATTAAAGAAACTCCTACAACAGTGCCAGTCGTAAATCCCGGTCTTGTGAATGCGCTGTTAGATACAGTGAAAAGGCTTCTTCAGGCAGTACTGGGAAATAATGCAGGATTGGTTGGGAATTTGTTAGGGCCATTAGGAAATATTTTAGGTCCAGCAGGGGGGTATAACGATCAGCCTGGTAAAGGGCTTTTGGATGGAGTGACATCAACTGTAAATAATCTTTTAGGAGTAGCACCAACCAATCCAAAAGGGGGATCTAGTACTGTTACAGGAATTGTAAATGGAGTGTTACCAGTTGTAAATGGTTTAACATCAAATCTTCTAGGATCTTTGGCAGGAAATCCAAACGGGGCATCTGGTCCAGGAATTTTAGATTCAGTGGGCCCCCTTGTAAATGGTTTAACATCAAATCTTCTAGGACCAATAGCAGGAAATCCAAATGGGGGATCTGGCCCAGGACTTTTAAATTCAGTGGGCCCCCTTGTAAATGGTTTAACATCAAATCTTGTAGGACCAATAGCAGGAAATCCAAACGGGGGATCTGGCCCAGGACTTTTAAATTCAGTGGGCCCCCTTGTAAATGGTTTAACATCAAATCTTCTAGGACCAATAGCAGGAAATCCAAACGGGGGATCTGGCTCAGGACTTTTAAATTCAGCGGGCCCCCTTGTAAATGGTGTAACATCAAATCTTCTAGGATCAATAGCAGGAAATCCAAATGGGGGATCTGGTCAAGGACTTTTAAATTCAGCGGGCCCCCTTGTAAATGGTGTAACATCAAATCTTCTAGGATCAATAGCAGGAAATCCAAATGGGGGATCTGGTCAAGGACTTTTAAATTCAGCGGGCCCCCTTGTAAATAGTGTAACATCAAATCTTCTAGGATCAATAGCAGGAAATCCAAATGGGGGATCTGGTCAAGGACTTTTAAATACAGCGGGATCCCTGTTAGGATCAGGTGTTCTAAAACCAGTTTTAGGGATCGATCCTTTTGGTCAGTTGCCTTTAGTAGGAAATATTTTAAGTCCTATGAGTAGTAATAATGGATATAGCAATATTCAATCAGAAACCACAGGTTCAGTTTATGGTTATTGGCAACCAAATTCAGACAGCACCTTGGAAGCATCTTTCGATCTTGGTATAAATGCTGGGCCAACAACAGGGTTCCAGTCTAATTGGGCTAGTTCTAGTGGGAATGGAGGATTGAATAGTAATCCGCAAGTAAGTGGCACCAGCATGGACCCATACTCATCTCTACTTTTGCAATCTGGAAAATAAAAAGGTACATTAATATATATTTCTATATATGCACCTGCATTTGTTATATAGGATACAGTACATGAGGATATATAATCACAATCTATTATTAATAAAAACAAGCGTAAAGGCAAGAAATTTAGCAATAAAAATATCCATGCCCCGCCTTTACATGCTAGGTAATTCTTTGACTCTTTTATTTTTTTTATTAATTATTCATTGTAAACCTAGTAGGGGGTTGCAGGCATTACTTTTCCTGTCACTGGTGTATGTTAAAATATAAATCCTATTTAAGTGGCAAAGGGGCATGATTAAAGAATAAATCCAAAATATAATATATGTCCAAAAGGTATTGGACAAAAACAAATGTCCATTACTTTGTAACTGAAAATGTAAACATTTCAATAATATAGCTAAAACTTGAAATATTTTATCATAATATTTTCTCTTCTAAAAGAAACCTTTAGCATTCTGCACATGAAATAGGATCAGTTATCTGTACTTATTCTAAATGCCACTATATGCTAAAATTACAAAAATCCTGGCTTAGCCCAGACAAGGGCTAAGAAAATTAGGCTTAGCCCAGATGCAGGTCAGTACTGGTAGAGTTTTATGGTATTTTACCATTTGTGCAATAATTGCGATACTAATTCTATGTCTGGAGTATTCAGTTAAGGACCATGTTAAACTGGCCATGCCGCCAATGTCAGAACTTGTCCCTCAAAAATACTCAGAAAGTTCAGCTCCTTTAGTCTTTATTTCTGGAGATATAGAAAATAATAAAAATAATCTCCTCAGGGGCAGTTATAAAGAAAATGCAGGCTGAGAATAAAAGAGAATAATGCCTATGATTAAGTGCAGGATGCATGAAATGTGTCAGGCGGTGCTTTTAATCAAACAAATAAAGATTATGTTTTAAGCAGCATCCAGTCTTCAGTGTCCAGAAGTGTGAGAGCCCAAAAAGCAGATTGTTTGAGAATAAAAGAGGTTTAGGGAAGACTGAAACTGTTTAGCTGAGTTAAATGTGTCTTCATGAAAGTGATACAAATCTGCTGTAAGATGATAAGGATAATTACAATGCTTTTAAGAATTTTAATTTTTTTGTTGTTTTCCCTAGGTGATATGAAATCCACACGCCATTGAGAAGATTTACATAAAACTTCACAAAAAATTATCTTTGTTTAGCTTTAGTTTATGATTTTGGAAGCTTGTGAGCTCACATTTAATAAATCAGATTCAGACCGATGCATGTCTTGCTTTTTTGTCTTGAGTCAGTTTGGCTGTATATAAAAAACAAAACAGCGATGCTGATATTATTAAGCAAAATGTACAATTTGCCTGGTATACATTGGTACAGTAGCTTGCAGTTGAGTTATATCACAATTCCAGTGGCGTAACTATAGAGGAAGCAGACCCCACAGTTAAATATTGTGGCATATTGCGCAAAGAATATAATTATTTGGTTCATTTTTAGTTAATATCTGAATTCTGGATGATTGAGAAATTGCTGGATTTCTAGATGAGGGATCCCATACATGGAAACATGAATTTGCCTCATTATAGGCCCCTGGTAAGGCCTCATCTGGAGTATGCAGTGCAGTTTTGGGCTCCAGTCCTTAAGAGGGATATAAATGAGCTGGAGAATGTGCAGAGACTAAGTGCAACTAAACTGGTTATGAGGGTAGACTGTCAAGGTTGGGGTTGTTTTCTCAACTCTTGCAAGGGGTCATGATTACTCTTTAGGGATGTAGCGAACGTCGGAAAAAAAGTTTGCGAACATATTCGCGAACTTGCGTCAAAAATCTGAACGGTTCGCGAACGTCGCGAACCCCATAGACTTCAATGGGAAGGCGAATTTTAAAAGCTAGAAAAGACATTTCTGGCCAGAAAAATGATTTTAAAGTTGTTTAAAGGGTGCAACGACCTGGACAGTGGCATGCCAGAGGGGGATCAAGGGCAAAAATGTATCTGAAAAATACATTGTTGACACAGCGCTGCATTTTGTGCTGTAAAGGGCAGAAATCACACTACGTCACTCAGGTGATGTTTCTGGACACGGAATGTGAAAAAGCTCACACAGCTAGATGGCAGTTGTTTGAAGAACACACTGGGCAAACAATGCCTACAAGGTCAACGTATACACTACTACAGCAGTGGATACGGAATATATTATTGCTGCTTGAACAACGTCACTCAGGTGGTGTTTCTGGAGACGGTATTATTATTGATATTTAGACAGAATGTGAACAAGCTCACACAGCTAGGTGGCAGTTGTTTGAAAATGAAGAACACACTGGGCAAACAAATTGAAACAATGCCTGCAAGGTCAACGTATACACTACAGCAGTGGATACGGAATATATTATTGCTGCTTGAAAAACGTCACTCGGGTGGTGTTTCTGGAGACGGTATTATTATTGATTAGGGATGGCGCGAACTGTTCGCCGGCGAACTTGTTCGCGCGAACATCGGGTGTTCGCGCTCGCCGGAAGTTCGCGAACGTCGCGCGACGTTCGCCATTTTGGGTTCGCCATTGTTGGCGCTTTTTTTTGCCCTCTCACCCCAGACCAGCAGGTACATGGCAGCCAATCAGGAAGCTCTCCCCTGGACCACTTCCCTATAAAAACCGAAGCCCTGCAGCGTTTTTTCACTCTGCCTGTGTGTGCTGAAGAGATAGTGTAGGGAGAGAGCTGCTGCCTGTTAGTGATTTCAGGGACAGTTGAAAGTTTGCTGGCTAGTAATCGTTTTGATACTGCTCTGTTATTGGAGGGACAGAAGTCTGCAGGGGTTTGAGGGACATTTAAGCTTAGGTAGCTTTGCTGGCTAGTAATCTACCTTCTACTGCAGTGCTCTGTATGTAGCTGCAGTGGGCAGCTGTCCTGCTTATGATCTCATCTGCTGACTGCTGCAATAACAGTAGTCCTTGTAAGGACTGCTTTTATTTATTTTTTTGTTGTTTTACTACTACTACTACTACTACTACTACTACTACTATAAGAGCCCAGTGCTATTAGTCTAGCAGTGTTGGGGAGTGGGACTGGTGTGCTAATCTGCTGCTCCTAGTAGTTCAGCAGCACCAACTTTAATTTTTTTTTTTTTAATATTCATTTTTTTTTTATTTTACTTTTTTTTATTTTACTACCGCTGTAGTAGTGTATAAGTTGACCTTTTAGGCATTATTTGCCCTGTAGGCATTTTTTGCCCAGTGTGTTATTCAACCAACTGCCATCTAGCTGTGTGACCTTGTTCACATTCTGTCTAAATATCCATAATATTATCGTCTCCAGAAAAAACACCGGAGTGACTTTTTTCAAGCAGCCATAACATATTTTACGTAATCTGTATCCATCGCTGTAGTAGTGTATAAGTTGACCTTTTAGGCATTATTTGCCCTGTAGGCATTTTTTGCCCAGTGTGTTATTCAACCAACTGCCATCTAGCTGTGTGACCTTGTTCACATTCTGTCTAAATATCCATAATATTACCGTCTCCAGAAAAAACACCGGAGTGACTTTTTTCAAGCAGCCATAACATATTTTACGTAATCTGTATCCATCGCTGTAGTAGTGTATAAGTTGACCTTTTAGGCATTATTTGCCCTGTAGGCATTTTTTGCCCAGTGTGTTATTCAACCAACTGCCATCTAGCTGTGTGACCTTGTTCACATTCTGTCTAAATATCCATAATATTACCGTCTCCAGAAAAAACACCGGAGTGACTTTTTTCAAGCAGCCATAACATATTTTACGTAATCTGTATCCATCGCTGTAGTAGTGTATAAGTTGACCTTTTAGGCATTATTTGCCCTGTAGGCATTTTTTGCCCAGTGTGTTATTCAACCAACTGCCATCTAGCTGTGTGACCTTGTTCACATTCTGTCTAAATATCCATAATATTACCGTCTCCAGAAAAAACACCGGAGTGACTTTTTTCAAGCAGCCATAATATATTTTACGTAATCCGTATCCATCGCTGTAGTAGTGTATAAGTTGACCTTTTAGGCATTATTTGCCCTGTAGGCATTTTTTGCCCAGTGTGTTATTCAACCAACTGCCATCTAGCTGTGTGACCTTGTTCACATTCTGTCTAAATATCCATAATATTACCGTCTCCAGAAAAAACACCGGAGTGACTTTTTTCAAGCAGCCATAATATATTTTACGTAATCCGTATCCATCGCTGTAGTAGTGTATAAGTTGACCTTTTAGGCATTATTTGCCCTGTAGGCATTTTTTGCCCAGTGTGTTATTCAACCAACTGCCATCTAGCTGTGTGACCTTGTTCACATTCTGTCTAAATATCCATAATATTACCGTCTCCAGAAAAAACACCGGAGTGACTTTTTTCAAGCAGCCATAATAAATTTTACGAGATCCGTATCCACCGCTGTAGTAGTGTATACGTTGATCTTGTGGGCAGTATTTGCACAGTGTTTTCTTCAAACCGCCATCTAGCTGTGTGAGCTTGTTCACATTTTGTCTAAATATTGATAATATTATCGTCTCTAGAAAAACCACTTGAGTTACTTTTTTTCAAGCAGCATTCATATATTTTACGTAATCCGTATCCACCGCTGTGTATACGTTGACCTTGTAGGCATTATTTGCACACTGTTTTCTTCAAACCGCCATCTAGCTGTGTGAGCTTGTTCACATTTTGTCTAAATATTGATAATATTATCGTCTCTAGAAAAACCACTTGAGTTACTTTTTTTCAAGCAGCATTCATATATTTTACGTAATCCGTATCCACCGCTGTGTATACGTTGACCTTGTAGGCATTATTTGCACAGTGTTTTCTTCAAACCGCCATCTAGCTGTGTGAGCTTGTTCACATTTTGTCTAAATATTGATAATATTATCGTCTCTAGAAAAACCACTTGAGTTACTTTTTTTCAAGCAGCATTCATATATTTTACGTAATCCGTATCCACCGCTGTGTATACGTTGACCTTGTAGGCATTATTTGCACACTGTTTTCTTCAAACCGCCATCTAGCTGTGTGAGCATTTTCACATTTTGTCTAAATATTGATAATATTATCGTCTCTAGAAAAACCACTTGAGTTACTTTTTTTCAAGCAGCATTCATATATTTTACGTAATCCGTATCCACCGCTGTGTATACGTTGACCTTGTAGGCATTATTTGCACACTGTTTTCTTCAAACTGCCATCTAGCTGTGTGTATTATCGTTTCCAGAAAAACCAACTGAGTTTTTGTTGTTGTTGTTTTTTTAAAAATAATGCCAGGCAAAGGCAGGCCGCCACGCAGAGGCCGTGCTAGGGGCCGTGCTGCTATGCAATCCTGTGGCCCTAGCAAATTGCCCAGTTTTAAAAAGCCAATGACCCTGAACTCCCAAAATGCTGAAGAGGTAGTTGACTGGCTTACACAGCACACCCCATCCTCTACCGTTTCTAACTTTACCACAACATCCTCCTCATCCTCCACTGCTATGGCCACCCCACGTAACACTTCCTCCACCACCGGTGCCCCTTCTTCACTGGAGTCAGAGGAGTTATTTTCCCATGAGTTTCTTGAACTGAGTAATGCGCAACCATTATTGCCAGAAGAAGATGAAGGAGATGAGGACGTTACACCAGATTTAATTCTGGCAGAGAACACGACAGAGATGGACATAATGATGAGTGATGAGGAGGAGGTCCCCGCTGCTGCTTCCTTCTGTGATGTGTCAGAAGAAATTGATGCATCTGAGGAGAATGATGATGAGGAGATTGATGTTTTGTGGGTGCCTAGTAGAAGAGAGCAAGAGGAGGGTAGTTCAGATGGAGAGACGGAGAGTCAGAGAGGCAGTAGGAGAATAAGACTTAGAAGAAGCAGGGATCAGTAGGGCAACAACATGTATCGGCACCTGTGATCAGCCGGCCAACGCACCCGCCATTGCCGCCAATGCCGCCAACTTCTACTGTTACCGCCAGATCGCACACTTCCAAAAAGTCAGCAGTGTGGGATTTTTTAATGTGTGTGCCTCTGACAAAAGCATTGTAATTTGCAATGAGTGCAGTCAGAAACTGAGCCTTGGTAAGCCCAACAGCCACATAGGTACAACTTCTATGCGAAGGCACATGAGCGGCAAGCACAAAGCACTTTGGGAGCAACACCTCAAAGGCAACAGGCAAACTAAAAGCCACACTCCTTCTGGTCCAGCATCTTACTGCTCTACCTCTGCTCTCCTTGACCCGTCTGAACCACCCTCCACTCCGCCTTCCACCTTGACCACCTGTTCCCATTCCCAGTCATCTGCCACCAGCCAAGTTTCTGTGAAGGCCATGTTTGAGCGTAAGAAGCCAATGTCTGACTGTCACCCCCTTGCCCGGCGTCTGACAGCTGGCTTGTCTGCACTCTTAGCCCGCCAGCTTTTACCATACCAGCTGGTGGACTCTGAGGCCTTCCGCAAATTTGTAGCAATTGGGACACCGCAGTGGAAGGTACCCAGCCGCAATTTTTTTTCTAAAAAGGGAATACCACACCTGTACCAACATGTGCAGAGCCAAGTTACCGCATCTCTGTCACTTAGTGTTGGGCCAAAGGTCCATATGACTACTGACGCATGGTCCTCCAAGCATGGTCAGGGCAGGTATGTCACCTACACTGCCCACTGGGTGAACTTGGTAATGGCTGGGAAGCAGGGAATGGGTAGCTCAACAACAACAACAGTGGAGTTGGTGTCACCGCCACGGATTGCACGCGGTTCTGCCACCACCTCTACTCCTCCATCGCTCTCTACCTCGTCTTCTTCCTCTTCTTCTTCTTACTCTGCTGCTGGGTCCTCCTTCTCCTCCTCCACACCTGTGCACCCCCAGCTCCACCTAGGCTATTCGACGTGCCAGGTACGCCGTTGTCACGCTGTCTTGGGGATGACGTGCCTGGAAAGCAAAAACCATACCGGATCTGTACTCCTGTCATCTCTGCAGTCACAGGCCGATCGGTGGCTGACCCCACACCAACTGCAGATCGGAAAAGTGGTGTGTGACAATGGAAGCAATCTGTTGGCAGCGTTGAGACTGGGCAATTTAACACATGTGCCCTGCATGGCACATGTGTTAAATTTAATAGTCCAACGTTTTGTCTCCAAGTACCCAGGATTCCAGGACGTTCTCACCCAGTCCAGAAAGGTGTCGGCCCATTTCAGACGTTCCTACACAGCCATGGCACGCCTTGCTGACATTCAGCAGCGCTACAACATGCCAGTCAGGCGTTTGATTTCTGACAGCCAGACTCGCTGGAATTCAACGCTCCTTATGTTGGAACGTCTGCTGCAACAACAAAGGGCCGTCAACGAGTACCTTTTTGAACTGGGTGGTAGGACTGGATCTGCAGAGCTGGGGATTTTTTTCCCCCGTTACTGGGTGCTTATGCGCGATGCCTGCAGGCTCATGCGACCTTTTGAAGAGGTGACAAATATGGTCAGTCGCACCGAAGGCACCATCAGCGACCTAATACCCTTCGCTTTCTTCCTGGAGCGTGCCGTGCGACGAGTGACAGATGAGGCTGTAGACCAGCGTGACGAGGAGCTGGAAGCGCACGATTTATGGTCGGAATCACCAGAACGAACCCAGGCACCTGCTGCAACGCAGGGAGAGGTGCCAGAAGTGGAGTCAGAGGAGGAAGATGGCTTTGTGGAGGAGGAGGAGGAGGACCAACAGGAGCAGGCTTCCCAGGGGGCTAGTGGTGACCTTTTGGGGACCCCTGGTCTTGTACGTGGCTGGGGGGAGGAGACCGTGGATGATGCAGTCCTTGATAATGAGGAAGCGGAGATGGATAGCTCTGCATCCAACCTTGTGAGAATGGGGTCTTTCATGCTGTCATGCCTGTTGAAGGACCCCCGTATCAAGAGGCTTAAGGAGAAGGACCTGTACTGGGTCGCAACGCTACTAGACCCTCGGTACAAGCATAAAGTGTCAGAAATGTTACCAACATACCACAAGTCCGAAAAGATGCGGCATTTACAAACCAGCCTGCAAAACATGTTGTACAATGCTTTTAAGGGTGATGTCACTTCAGGAACTCATCAACATTCCAGGGGCAGAGGTGCCAGTAATCCTGCCACGAGCACACCTGCAAGGACAAAGCCCTTTGGCCGGTCTGTAACGTCAGACATGCAAATGTTTTTCTGTCCAAGGCAGCGCCACAACCCTTCTGGATCCACCCTCAAAGAACGCCTCGACCGGCAGGTAGCGGACTACCTGGCATTAACTGCAGATATCGACACTCTGAGGAGCGATGAACCCCTGGACTACTGGGTGCGCAGGCTTGATCTGTGGCCAGAGCTGTCACAATTTGCCATGAACCTCTTGTCTTGCCCAGCCTCAAGTGTGCTCTCAGAAAGGACCTTCAGTGCAGCAGGAGGGATTGTAACTGAGAAGAGAACTCGCCTAGGTCACAAAAGTGTCGATTACCTGACCTTTATTAAAATGAATGAGGGGTGGATCTCGGAGGGTTACTGCACGCCGGAAGACTTGTTCTGACTTCTATGCAGCTGTCCTTCTCTTCAAGCCTCATGACTCCACACACAGCTGTCCTTTAGCGTCCTCCTCCCTCCGCCACCGTTACAAACTAGGGTGCAAACCCTACTGGTTTAATTTTTTCTGGCCTCTGTGCTTCAGTGGCTGCAACCAAAAAAACTGGGCAAACAATGTCTACAAGGTCAACGTATGGCAAAAAATGACTATTTTCAGCATTTATATGGCATATTTTTTCTGGCAACTGTGCTTCAGTGGCTGCGTCCAAAAAAATGCATATTTTCTGCATTTATATGGCATAATTTTTCTGGCCTCTGTGCTTCAGTGGCTGCAACCAAAAAAATTTATATTTTCAGCATTTATATGGCATAATTTTTCTGGCAACTGTGCTTCAGTGGCTGCGACCAAAAAAATGCATATTTTCTGCATTTATATGGCATAATTTTTCTGGCCTCTGTGCTTCAGTGGCTGCAACCAAAAAAATTTATATTTTCAGCATTTATATGGCATAATTTTTCTGGCAACTGTGCTTCAGTGGCTGCGACCAAAAAAATGCATATTTTCTGCATTTATATGGCATAATTTTTCTGGCCTCTGTGCTTCAGTGGCTGCAACCAAAAAAATTTATATTTTCAGCATTTATATGGCATAATTTTTCTGGCAACTGTGCTTCAGTGGCTGCGACCAAAAAAATGACTATTTTCAGCATTTATATGGCATATTTTTTCTGGCCTCTGTGCTTCAGTGGCTGCGGCCAAAAAAACTGGGCAAACAATGCCTACAAGGTCAACGACGTTGACCTTGTAGGCATTGTTTGCCCAGTTTTTTTGGCCGCAGCCACTGAAGCACAGAGGCCAGAAAAAATATGCCATATAAATGCTGAAAATAGTCATTTTTTGCCATACGTTGACTCAACGTATATGGCAAAAAATGACTATTTTCAGCATTTATATGGCATATTTTTTCTGGCAACTGTGCTTCAGTGGCTGCGACCAAAAAAACTGGGCAAACAATGCCTACAAGGTCAACGTATGGCAAAAAATTACTATTTTCAGCATTTATATGGCATATTTTTTCTGGCAACTGTGCTTCAGTGGCTGCGTCCAAAAAAACTGGGCAAACAATGTCTACAAGGTCAACGTATGGCGAAAAATTACTATTTTCAGCATTTATATGGCATATTTTTTCTAGCAACTGTGCTTCAGTGGCTGCGTCCAAAAAAACTGGGCAAACAATGTCTACAAGGTCAACGTATGGCGAAAAATTACTATTTTCAGCATTTATATGGCATATTTTTTCTGGCAACTGTGCTTCAGTGGCTGCGTCCAAAAAAACTGGGCAAACAATGTCTACAAGGTCAACGTATGGCGAAAAATGACTATTTTCAGCATTTATATGGCATATTTTTTCTGGCAACTGTGCTTTAGTGGCTGCGTCCAAAAAAACTGGGCAAACAATGCCTACAAGGTCAACGTATGGCAGTTGTTTAAAGAGAACAGTAGATTACTAGCCAGCAAAGCTACCTAAGCTAAAATGTCCCTCAAATCCCTGCAGACTTCTGTCCCTCCAATACAGAGCAGTATCAAGCAGATTACTAGCCAGCAAACTTACTATCATCTGTCCCTGAAATCACTAACAGCTCTCCCCCTACACTATCTCTTCCAAGCACACACAGGCAGATTTTTCAGATACATTTTTGCCCTTGATCCCCCTCTGGCATGCCACTGTCCAGGTCGTTGCACCCTTTAAACAACTTTAAAATCATTTTTCTGGACAGAAATGTCTTTTTTAGATGTTAAAGTTCGCCTTCCCATTGAAGTCTATGGGGTTCGCGAACCGCTCGCATTTTTGCGCAAGTTCGCGAATATGTTCGCGAACTTTTTTTCCGACGTTCGCTACATCCCTATTATTGATATTTAGACAGAATGTGAACAAGCTCACACAGCTAGGTGGCAGTTGTTTGAAGAACACACTGGGCAAATAATGCCTGCAAGTGCACTACTATTGGTGCACTACTATGAAGAACAGCAAACAGCACTGGACACGTTAAAGAACAGTAAGATCAGTAAAATAAAAAAATATATATATGTATATTAAAAAAAAAAATACTCTGGTTGGTGCTGAACTACTAGGAGCAGCACAGTAGCACACCAGTCCCACTCCCCAACACAGCTAGACTAATAGCACTGGGCTCTTATAGTAGCAAAGTAAAAAAACAAAAAAGAAAATAAAAGCAGTCCTTACAAGGACTATTGGGTTATTACAGCATTCAGCAGATGAGATCAGAAGAGATCAGTGCCCACAGCAGCTACATACAGAGCACTGCAGTAGAAGGTAGATTACTAGCCAGCAAAGCTACCTAACCTAAAATGTCCCTCAAATCCCTGCAGACTTCTGTCCCTACAATACAGAGCAGTATCAAGTAGATTACTAGCCAGCAAAGTTACTATCAACTGTCCCTCAAATCACTAACAGCTCTCTCCCTACACTAGCTCTTCCAAGCACACACAGGCAGAATGAAAAAACGCTGCAGGGCTTCAGTTTATATGGAAGGGGAGTGGTCCAGGGGGTGTGGGGGTGGTCCAGGAGGGAGAGCTTCCTGATTGGCTGCCATGTATCTGCTGGTCTGGGGGAGAAATGGCAAAAAAAAGCGCCAGCTAAGACGAACCCAAATTGGCGAACGTCGCGCGACGTTAGCGAACATTCGGCGAACACGAACAGTCGATGTTCGCGCGAACAAGTTCACAGGCGAACAGTCCGCGACATCCCTATTACTCTTTACAAATACATTAGAGGACATTATAGACAAATAGCAGTGAATCTTTTTTTCCCATAGAAAAGATCCAAGAATGAGAGGCCATGTGTAACATAGAGGCAAAGGTTGGTACAGGCAGCAAAGTAGCAGTCAGGAACAGGCAAGGGTCAAGGATCGAGAACAGAATAAACTCACCCAGGAACTATGAAAATAAACTTGGGCAATGAGTTGTAGGTCGCTTTAGATACGTGAAATTTCGCGCCATGCAATGACCTCATGCACCGGTGCCGAAATAAAGCATTTGCGCATATTTTGACGCACACATCAAGGAGGAAGCGGCAGCTGCTGTTTGTATCTCTGGTGTTTGAGTCTGGCAGCTCAGTAATTCAGGTTCCGAATTGTTACAGTTTTGCAACATTTAGTTGATACATTTCTTAGCAGCATCTCTGGAGTATTAGCAACTATTGTATCAATTCTAACAGCTGCCTTTAATGAAACCCAGAGATTCTGCTCAGTAGGGATAAAGATAAGAAATGTATCAACTAAATATATCCATTTAGAACAGTTTACAGGGTCGGCGACCCCCCCTCCCACAGCTGCTTTAGAAGATGAAAAAGACACTTTACACTTCAGTATTAGAAAAATGGTGACACATAGAAAATAGAAAGTAACTGGAAAAAGTCAACATTTCTGGTGATCTTTTGGAAAACAACTAGATGTTTGAAAGTGAACAACCCCTTTAAGAGTGGCTTGAAAGACTGCATAGACAAACATATCTATCTATCTATCTATCTATCTATCTATCTATCTATCTATCTATCTATCTATCTATCTATCTATCTATATATATATATTTCAAGAGAAGACCAGCAACACTGGTATATTTGTGCATCAAAATAAAGGTGTATTCACATTTGAATGAATAGCTATTGGACTATTCTTGCAAAATGTGAATACAAAACGTGAATGCAAAATTTTTTAATTATTTACCGTGCACTTGGGGCAAGCCATATAAGCAGGGTGCTGCCCATGTGAAGATATATATATATATAGTGACTAACTAGCAACAATGTTTAGAAAAGTTATAATATAGATACATCTGAGTTTGCTATTTTGTCTTCTTTTTAAACTAATGTAACTAAGGGATGAATTATATTAAGTTATTATTGACTGATATGTTTTTAATTCTTGGGGATTTATTGTATTCACAATGACAGGCTGAATGGGTGGTCGCTCCATTATGATGATGACTATATGTCACTGATGATGCTGCTGTTTCCCACCAAATACACAGATTTAAGGCATTGTTCATTGTTTATGTGACACTTTGAGAAAGCCCGTGGGTCGGCCAAAACGTCAGACCGTGTTTTAAAAATAAAACTTGAATTTTAATTAGTAAGACCTGTGCAGATTCTTCTCTCTCTCTCTCTCTCTATATATATATATTATATAATTTTTTGAATTATATGTTTGGGAAACACCACTGTCTTGGAGGAAAGTGCATTGAAAAGAGTGCATTTAAACTGCATGATATGTGTTGCAGAGGGATACCCAGCATACGTAGGGTTAATATTCCCTCTCAACCAAGTAATTAAGTGGCAGCTGAGAGAGGACACCTCCTAGAGTGGAGAGAAGTGGGTGCTGCTGACAGAAGGGATCTTACTAGCCAGCAAGAGTGTTTCAGAGGCTGATGAGCCTGAGTCCCAGGAGGAGAAGCCAGCAGGGCTGAGTGAATCCAGTTTCCCTGGATGGTGAGAAACCCTGAATGTTTTCCATTGAAGTTGCTGAACTGTACGCTGATTGTACCTAAATGTTTTCAATTGAAGTTGCTGAACTGTTTTCGGTTGCCCTGTTGGGAATGCCCAGCGCTTAATAAACCTGTGTTTTGTCCGAAGCTGTGGTCTCCCAGTATCTAAGCTTACAACCCTACAGTTACCTGCCTACCAAACGCTAATTCCCCCATAAAGTACAGGTGAGTGGCAGGTCACAATTGGTGCTTGGATGAAGGCAGTGCTTTAAAGAGACATACACCTGTTTAAAAGCACCCTTAAGAGATTGTGCTAATATGGCAACTGCTGCTGCTGCTAATCCCTGTACTTCAGATGTTCAGCAGGAGGCTATGAGAGCTGTGTTAAAGCAACAGGAGCAAAAATATGGCGACAGGTGGAAGCAGTTCCACAAAGACTGGGAGAGAGTCTTCGCGCCAAGAATGGTAAAGATGCCATTGGGGAAGAGAATGATAAAAGCCCCACAAGTGAAAAGTCAGTTGCAAGGAGCAGTGGCTGCTCCTGTAAAATCTTTAGCCAAAGAGACTAATTTTTTCTATGTACCACAGAGTGAGTTCTACCAGCAGGCTTTGTTAAGGGTACAGCGGCCAGTGTTTTTGCAACAGATGGCACAGAAGTGAGAAAGACTTTGTGTGTGCTTGGATTCAAGCAAGGAAACGAGTCCCAAAAGTTGGAGCCCCACCGGTTTCACTGTCCAGTCGGGCAAGGTTGGCCAGAGTTCACCCCCAGCAGTTCCAGAGAGTTTCATGCCCTACAAAAATGGTAAGACTGTTTGTAAAGGGGTGGTTGAAAGGGAACAGCAAGCTGGTGGGGTAAAAATTGGGACTGTGTTAGTAAAGACAAGGTTCTGGGACCTAAAGCGCTAAGTGCACAGGGTCTCTCTCAGGGTGCGCTGGGTCTCTTAACACAGGGGTCCCCAACTGCCCAGAACCGGGCCCCGGACAGTCCTGAATTGGGCGCAGAAATTAATTCGGTGCCCAGAATTGGATGCTGACCCCTCCCGACCCCCTCCAACCCTTGCCAAAAATTTGGCGTCTACACCAGTCCCCGGACCAAAAAAGCTTGGGTCTTAAAGGGACTGTTGAAAGATCTGTGGAAGTAAAAGTGGGTCACACTGGACACTAAGTTCACGGAGTCAGGGATATGGCATGAACTGCTCTTATTTGTTTTACCACTGCAGGAGGTCCCAGCTATGCAAGTGAACCTTAAGTCAACTGTATTGGGGACTTTTGAAACCACAAAAGGGTTTCAAAACAGTTGTCCACTCACTGGTCGATGCCAGTGACACTAATGAGGAGCTTGTACTGGGAACAGACTTTCCCTTATTCTGGGGAAACCACAAACCACTGAATGTGGGGCAATCAAACCAGATGGTGAATAATAAAATGTTATGTGTAATTTTGCTGTCCAATTTCCAGATATGAATTCTGTGTGTGTGTGACTGTGGGGTGTGAGGTAACACCCATGGTGAAAAGTGTAGGGGTGACCCCCAAAGTAAGTGTTCCCCTAGAGAAGGTGAATGAGAATTCACAGTGGGGAATATGTGAAAGCAGAGAGAGAGGCTGGAACTACACGGTGCGAAATCACGTCGGATTTGGCGCATCCAACGTGACCCCTGCACTTCCTCTTGTCCGATCGGAAAGGTGAAGTGAACCCTAAGCCCTGCTCCATGTATAATGTGTATGAGACTGTGTGCAGGTCTGAGAATGTATGCAAAATTGTGTCTGTAGACTGCACCTTCTGTTTTCTCCCAGGTCAGCTGACAATTGCCCTTTTGAAAGGTCGAGGGCTGCAAGTGCCAAGCTGAGGGAGATATTTGACCTGTCCTTTAGAAGTAGTGTGAGCAAAGTGTTACAGGTGGGGATTCCCAGACCACCGATAGGGAACCCCTAGAGACAGAGGGTTGTGCTAAGCTCAGTGAGTGTGTGTTGAGTAGCAACAAAACTGAGTGTGTTGTGGAAAAAGATAACAAGGTAAGCCACATGAATAGACTGGGGATGAAAGTGAAGTTGATGTAGAACTTCCTATTAAGGCTCCAGGTTGTCAGATTCTGGATACCTCAGATCCTATTTGTGTCACCACTCCTGTTCTACAGGCCTTAGAGGAGTGTTGCAGACAGAAAGTGTCTGTCCAGTCCAGTGTGGATACCAATGCTGTTAAATGTGGGTTGCTTGCTAACACTGAGCATGTAACTGATTGTGTGTCAGTGTGTGTGACATAAATCTGTGACCAAGAAGGACAACCTATAGTGGGTAAATGTAAAATGAAGAGTGTGTATGATGGTGACAAAGACGCCAAAGCATGTGTGTCTGACAGGGTTGATACAAGTCCAGCCAAAGTGTCTTCCCCAGTTGGAAAAGCGCAGGAGTTGCGTGACCACTCCCATAGACATACATGTGTCATATCCCTATGGTGAGGTAATAAGTTTGCCTTAAAGGGTTCATCCAAGAGAGTAATACCTTCCATGATTGGGGGTATTTTAAAAATAAATAAGCCTCTATATGCAGGTTCCGGTTCAGTGACGGAATGTGTTGCTGCCTGTGATGAAAGTGACTCCCGTGGTTCATGTAGGGTAACCTGGGCGAGCAAAGTAAAGCAAAAGTGTGAAGAAAACTGATGATGCCTGAGAGAGGTTCATATTTACAAGAGACCATACGTCTGATTGACATGTATGTGTTGGATGTGTCACATGCTAAAGAAAGGTTGAAATCACGTCTAAAGGGTTGTATAACTGAGAAGCGGCAACCTTGCCCTTCAACCGAAGAAAGAGGGATTTCTACCTCCAGTTTTTCCATTCTAAGAGAATAAGAGTTTTATTTATTTATTTGGGGGTATCAATGTGTTCCACCCCTGGGTTCGAAAACAGGGTGTTTGGGAAACAGCAGTGTCTTGGAGGAAAGTGCATTTAAGCTGCATGATATGTGTTGCAGAGGGAGACCCAGTACAGGTAGGGTTAATATTCCCTCTCAACCAAGTAATTAAGTGGCAGCTGAGTGGAGAGAAGTGGGTGTTGCTGGGAGAGACAGTACCTGGCAGAAGGGATCTTACCAGCCAGCAAGAGAGTCCCAGGAGGGGAGGCCAGCAGGGCTGAGTGAATGACGTCTGAAGTTATAGAGGGTGAGAGTTTACCTGGATGATGAGAGCCCAGTGGGTGAGAAACCCTCAATGTTTTCCATTGAAGTTGCTGCACTTTACCCTGAATGTACCTGAATGTTTTGCATTGAAGTTGCTGAACTGTTTTCGGTTGCCTTTTGTTGGGAATGCCCAGCGCTTAATAAACCCCTGTTTTGTCCGAAGCCTTGGCGTCCCTGTCTCTAAGCTCCAGATCCTACAGTTACCTGCCTACCAAACGCTAATTTCCCCATAAAGTGCTGACTATTGCAATATATCTGTAGAATTATGTGTATATATATGTGCACTGCGGAAGGGTTGAACTTAATGGGCCTTGGTCTTTTGTTTTGACTTAAATGAACTTGGTCTGTTTTTATGTTGTACAATTATTCATTGCACAGGCACAATACTCCTTATATTACATGAGTGCTCAAGTGGTCTGGGGTTGACTGTCCCCCTCTGTTAATAAAAGAGCAAGTTTGAAGCAATGTCTGTACCTCTGGCTCCTGTGCAGCAGTCGATTACTCTTGCCCCTCTGTCAATAGGTGAAACGTTCTGTTAGAAAAATATTTATTTTTAACTCAAGCAGCGCTCTTGGTCTCGATCAGCAGTTTTACACTCTGCTGTAACCATGGTGATTTCTTATGTAACTGCAACGATGTGACTGAAGGCGTATGCTTATCTTGGGCCAGCGTTATCGATATTACATGCACATGACATTTTTTCCTCATTTGTGGCTTTCATCTGAAGTGGATAAGGGACATGCATTTAAGTGATCTTAATTCTTATGACAGCATGTACAGGACTATCTAATCTACAGGTATGGGATCCATTATCCAGAAACCTGTTATATAGAAAGCTTCAAATTAAAGGAAGGCCATCTCTCAGCACATTTTATCCAAATAATTAAAATTTTTAAAAATGATGCCTTTTTTCTCTGTAATAATAAAACAGTAGCTTGTACTTGATCCCAACCAAGATATAATTAATCCTTATTGGAAGCAAAACACGTCTATTGGGTTAATTATTTAAATGATTTTCTAGTAGACTTAAGGTATGAAGATGCAGATTATAGAAAGATCCAATATCCAGAAAACCCCAGGTCCCGAGCGTTCTGGACAACCGGTCCCATACCTGTAGAAATGAGTAAAAAGCAGCAGAATAGAGACATTAAATCTGTTGCCACTAGATGGCAGCAACGTTGCAGCAATTAAACAAAAATAATAACAGTTGCAGCAGACAGTAATATGATGGGGTTATGGACAGAAATGAGCAAACGGAACACAAATTATGTTGCTGAACTATTTTGTTCAATATATATCAAACATTGAACTGTGGAACCCAGATGGATTCCCAGCATTTCAGCATGGTTTTGTATTTAATGAAACTTTGCAGAAGCTGATAAAAGTGTCATTTTTTTAGAATGTATTCAACCCTTTGAACAGTGGAACCTATTAATTGCCAAAAAGGTATTAGCAGTTGAGATATGCATTACTATGTATCTGTGGGCCCATGGACTAAAAAGGAAGGTGGAGGAACAGGGCAACGACAAGGCTAGGAAGGGTCCCTTAGTCATGGGATTTGGGGTGTTGTAGTTTATCTAGGGATTGGCCAAGGGGTGATGGGCTACAGTTAAGTGAACAGAGCAGCAAGGAGTGGTCACCATTAGGGGCGTAACGTTTGGGCCCTGGGCCCCCCAATGAAAATGTTTTTCCAGGCCCCTGCTCCACATAATCCCCACTGCACATACTCACAGGTCAGCCTCAAACACCCAGCCGCACATACTACTGAGTAAGCAGACCTGCCTCCTACATACCTCCCAACATTTTGGAAATAAAAAGGGGGACAAAAAAAGTTGGCGCACATAGCGGGGCAATTTTTGTCTGACCACGCCCATTTTTGTGACCACAGTTTTGCTAAGGAAAGTGAATTGCCCTTTAAGCTGAGTCTAACTTTTCCCAAGGGACCTGTTATCTTATATTGTTATATAATATATTGTTCTAGATATATTTGCTTATCTAGAAATTGTAACAAAAGTATCTTATCTGAAGCTGGGGTTGTTCTGGGCTCTCTGCCAAAAGCCAATTAAGTTAGAAGCTTTGTTTCTTTTTCTGGCTGTTCAGTGCAGAGAAAAACTGAACTTAACAGTACAAATGAGGGACTGTGGGTTGAGCTGTCAAAAAACAGGACAGTTGGGAGGTATGCTCCTATACGGCCCATCAGAGGTCGCCATTTTACCTTTGCAGCCCCACCCTTCCATCCTTGTATACAGCAATGATGAAGGTGATTTGGGTTGAGGGGACACATGGGCCAGTTTAACTCCAATGTATTTGACCTGCAAATGCACAAGGTATATTATTTTTAATTCAAATGTGAATATATCCATGGCCTTACAGACACAGTATCATTTCCTCTGAAACAGCGAATGACCTGTCCAGAGGGTATGTGAGTCTGAGGAATGATTGCTTATTCTTATATAACTGCCTACATTGGCCGACCCGTTTCGCCAAAAATTCGCCACCAGCTAAATGTTCCCGACGCCCATTGAAGTCTATGGTCGTCAATTTTTTTTTGACGCACGGCAAATTCTTTTTGACGTGCACCGCCATGCAAATCTATGGGCATCATTTTCGCTGCGAAACAAGGCGAAAAATTCGCCCATCCCTACTTGTTAGTCTTCTTGTACCTGTATACCACACTAAGGGTAGGACTACACGGACATTTTCGACTTGATCCGACAAAACGCCGGCATCAAATCGCATGCAACGGAAATAAGGTAAGAGATCGAAATGTCGGATGAAGTTGCAGCATTGATGCGACTTCATTTGACATTTCTATCTCTTACCTTATTTCCATTGTATATAATTTGACGTCAGAGTTTTTTCGCAGTGCATTGGATCACGCCAAAAACAACGGTGTAGTCCTACCCTAAGGTGCACACAACTGCACTATATTCTGGGAGCACAATGAGCCGTGTCTTAGGGTGCAATTTAAAGTTCAAAAACCACGGCCCTTTTCTTTCAATAAATTAGGCTTATGGGATTTGAAAACAACAATAAAGGCATATTCACTGGTGTTTGATAGAAGATGACAATACTCACATACGAACTGTAGTCTTAGGAGCGATTGCCCCAACATTTTCCTAGAAGGACTGAGGAAGGGACTTTAAAAGAGGTTTGATTTATAAGCCACTTTTGGAAGAAGTTACGGCAATGAAGATAATTTATCTTGCTGGTGACATATAACAATTGGATGGGAAGGCTCTTGTTTAGATCATCCCATATGTGTGTGTTGATTCAACACCAAAGAGAAAACTTGGAATAAGATTGTATGGGGAGAGCAAGTGTATGTGCAGCATTCTGAACAGGGAGGCTTCTGAAGACGCTGGTAGAGCAAGTGGAACTTGCTGGTACAGATATGGGATCAGTTATCTGGAAACCCATTATCCAGAAAGCCATTTCTCATAGATTCCATTTTAATCAAATTACAATCTTTAAAAATTATTTCCTTTTTTCTTTAATAAGACACCAGTATCTTGTACTTGATCCCAACTAAGATAAAATTAGTCCTTATTGGAAGCAAAACCAGCCTATTGTACTTATTTAATGTTTACATGATTTTCTAGTAGACTTAAGGTTTGAAGATCCAAATTATGGAAAGACCCTTATTTGGAAAATCCCAGGTCCCCGAGCATTCTGGAAAACGGGCCCCATACCTGTTGTATAAAAACAAAAAAATAGTGCCTGCCACCTGTTTTACTGTCTCCACTCAATGGACAGAGGGTGCACAATGTGGCAGAAAGCTGTGTTGAAGTGTTGTGCCTGCAATAATTGAATTGTTTGCTATTATTATTATCATGGTATGTTCATGATTTTATATGATTTTAGGAGAGGGAAGAGTCTTTGTTGCTTATATACGATTGTTACTGGCATTCACCATTAAATACAGAATTTTACATTTTGGCCTGTTAGAATGTTAGAGTTTTACTAAAACTTTTGTTAAATTGCTCCAGTTCAATAACACATTGCAGCATATTTCCTTTAATTTTCTAACTTAGTGCCGAATTTGCGCTAGCGTCCTCTTTGCTCACATCGCAACACTTCGGCAGGCGTGAATTCGCCCAGACAACGCTAATTCAATAACATGCGAAGTTAAATCCAGGGCGACGAACACTGGCGAAGTTGAGCAACCGTTACTACTGCGGCAAGCAAATCGAAGTTGCACTAGCATTGGATGCATTTTTTGGAAGTCCTATACATTCCATTGCACTCGCCTGGTCTGAGCTGGCGAAGGTAAGTCTGTCAGAACAGTTAACGTTCAGTAAAATCTGCATCTTGGTGAATTTGCGCAGCTACGTCCGTTCGCCAGAGCAAAAATTTGCCTGGCGTTAGAGTGCGAAGTTGGGCTAGTGTCTATCTTCTTTGCTAACAAAGTTATGCCTGCACCCATTAGTAAATCGTTGAAGTACCAAAATGACGTCACTCTGGTGAATTTTCGTCAGCGTTGGTCACTTCGCCCTTTAGTAAATTTGCCCCTTATTCTGTTCAAAGCTAATTGCTCACTGGTTGTTATTTTTAATGGTACTAGTGAAATTTAAAGACCGTACACGTACCGATATTATCTTACAAAACTTTTTCCATGTATGATGGTCCTGGTAGTCATCTACTATGGATATCCATCAGTTCAGGAATTGGGCATGTTTGTGTGTCCCCTATGCACTCTCCAGATTGGGCCCTGAATGGCTGCCTTATGTAATAACCAATAAGAAGGAAGGATTAACGGTCACCTGCTCAAACACAAGCATCTTATTGGTTACTAGGGGTTACTGCACCGGGGAAAATGTTGTGCCTTTTATTACATATGTGCTAATGAAGGAACGGAAAGGCTACTGGCCTGCGTGAAATTTCTACATTATTTTAAAATTTTAGCCTCCGCAACTTTATCTCTGTTACTATGCTGTCATAATAATCAAAATCACAACCTTCGGCAAATGATTGAGCAATAAAAAGAAGCTTTTGGCTATTTCACTGCAATGATACCATTTTTAAAAATTCTCATTTCTTTTCGCCCTTCATGTTCTGAACCGTTAAGACATTATCATGCTGAGTAACAGTGTGAATATACAAAGAGAACACTCGAAAATCAATCAGTGCAAGGTCACCCTGTAGTATTATTGACTATGTAGATTGGAAAAGATTCCTTCAATATTAGAGAGTCTAATGAGGATAGCACTGTGATTAAGCATTGCTTAGACTTCTTCTACTCAGCAAAACATGTCTAATCTGTTCTCATTGTTAAGAATGATTGAAAGGAAAAGGAAAAAATCCGGATGAAAATTTTTTTCTGCAGCATAAGGCAAAAAGTATATTGACCGTTCTTTATATCACAAAGCAATTCCACTTATGACATGCAACAGTTAAAGGGGAAATATATCACATTTGTATGCATTATTTGCTTATGTCTTTAAGCAGGCATTAGGGCTCATTTGCTAACAGAGGTGTTTTATGCAGCATTTTTCTAAGATTCGATTTACCGTTAAACAAATTATCGGTATAGGAACCTTTAAGGGAAGACCATCTCCCACAGACTCCATTTTAATCAAGTTTTTAAAGATATTTTACTTTTTCTGTGTAATAATAAAACCGTGCCTTGTAGTTGATCCCAACTAAGTTATAATGAATCCTTATTGGAGGCAAAACAATCCTATTGGTTTTATTAAGGGGGTTATTTAGGAAAGTCTGAATTTATCTCAATATTTACTGGAAAAAACTCGGACCAAATCTGCGCCCGAAAATTTTGTTTCACGGGAAAAAATCCTAAAAAATTGTGAAAAATACACACATTAAAAAGGTTACCGTAGTAAATGTGAATGCCGATGAGGTCCCCCAGAGGATACCCCTCACAGTGCCAATCCCTTCACCCACTTCGAGATCCCTCCCATATAGCGTGAGGTTGAAGGCACTTAAACTAGTTGGTAACAATGACCTAAAGCCATAATTATGCAACGCACATTCGGTGGAATACAGTGTGCATCAGGCACCTCGAACTGAGAGTAGCTGAGCCCTCAGATCAATAGAGCCTCCAACCCCTTCACCCACAATGAGTCCCCTCCCGATTCGAAATTTGCAATTGCGGGTAAAGGGTTAGAAGACCCTTGGCAGTGGACGCTCAATACAGATGGCAGAATATGATGCCTCATTTTCAACAATGCGTTTCAGCTGTCTGGTTTGAAATTGTGATGTCATCCTAAATACAGGTATGGGAACTGTTATCCAGAATGCTTGGGATCAGGGGTTTTCTGGATAAGGGTCTTTCCATGATTTGGATCTTCATTCCTTTAAAGGGATTTTGTCATGATTTTTATGGTGTATTTTTCATTCCTAAATTACGCTGTTTACACTGCAAATAATTCACTTTACCATATACAATTTCATTCCTAACCCAAAAAGTGTGTGTTTTTTTTTTTTTTAGTTTTAATATTGGTGTATAGTCAGTAGTGATGGGCAAATTTGGGGTGCTTAGCCGAAAAATTTGTGAATTTCCTGCGAAATACGCAAAACGGAAAATTTGCAAAACGGCACCGACGTCTCGTTTTTGACGCTGGCGTCCAAAAAAACAGACGCCGGCGTCCATTCTTTTTGACACCAGCAAATTTTCACGGCGGTTTTGCAAATGTAATCGTCGGCGACGAATCGCGGGAATTCGCTGCGAAATTCGCCCCTGACTAATAAATTCGCCCATCACTATAAGTCAGCCATCCCAGGTCATTTTGCCTGGCCATGTGCTTTTAGGAAGAGCCAGTGCTGCACTATGGGAATGCTTTCAGGTTTTAATTTCTCCTACTTAGTGTAACTGAATATGTTCGCACTGGGACATGGGTTTTTACTATTGATTGATATTCTTATATCTACCCGGGAGCTGTTATCTGGTTACCTTCCCATTGTTCTGATGATGAGCTACTGGGGTGGAAGGGAGGTGCGTGATTTCACTGCAAATTGCAGTGCAGCAGTAAAGAGTGACTAATGTTTATCAGAGATCAAGTCACATGGCTGGGGGCACCTGGAAACTGGCAATATGTCTAGCCCCATGTCAGATTCCAACATTAAATATAAAATTTTTTTTTGCTCTTTTGAAAAACGGATTTCAGTGCAGAAATCTGCTGGAGAGGCACTTTTAAATGACGCATTTTTGAAAATAACATAATTTTCCATGACAGTATCCCTTTAAGTCTACTAGAAAATGATGTAAACATTAAATAAACCCAATAGGCTGGTTTTGTCTCCAGTAAGGATTATTTATATCCTAGTTTGGATCAAGTATAAGCCATTGTTTTTTAAAATAATTAAAAAAAACTGCATTATTTTGATATGGAATATGGCCTTCCCATAATTTGGAGCTCTCTGGATAAAGGGTTTCTGGATAACAGATTCCGTACATGTACTTGAAAAAGTGAGAGGCAGGGAGATGTCCCGCTAAGTTGAACTGCAGTAGGCTTTGCGCATGAGAAGAGAAAGGACTTCTTCATGGGGTGGCACTGCTATCCCAGGACTCACTATCACCTGGACTGACTGACACAAGACCAGAAGACTTTCATGTTTAATGCTGCTTGCCCAAATGTGGGGGACTCATTTATTTGATATTTCTGTACTTGCTATTGCTATAGTTGCTATTTTTTTTTTGTTTCCATACCCTACAACAGGGATACCCAACCTTTAGAACCCGTGAGCAACATTCAGAAGTAAAAGGATTTGGGGAGCAACACAAGCATGAAAAATGTTCCTGGGTGCCAGATAAGTGCTGTGATTGGCCATTTAGTAGCCTCTATGTGGATTGTCAACCTACACTAAGGCTCTGTTTGGCAGTGCACCTGGTTTTTATGCAACCAAAACTTGCCCCCAAGCCTGGAATTCAAATATAAACACCTGCTTTGAGGCCACTGGGAGCAACATCCAAGGGGTTGGAGAGCAACATGTTGCTCACGAGCTACTGGTTGGGGATCACTGCCCTACAAGAACTAAATTCATACTATATATTATTATTGGATCTACAACATTTTCATAGGTCTTTTTACTACTCCGAGGCAAAAGTTCCTTTACTCCACAGTTATATTTCTTCATTCTTTCCAATCTGCTTCCATGATTTCAGTACTGGGTTCCCACCTCCAAAAGTAGAAATACTACTACATTATTGCAGAAATACAGTAGGTCTTATAGTCTGTTATACAGCGAAGAGCATCTAAAACTGATGGGAGTCTAAGCTCTCATTAAGATATTGACATAGATAATTCCCTGGTCAGAGGTATGGGGCCCACATACTATATTCTGCACTGCAGAAACATTCCACTTCATGAATGCTTAAGAGACATCAATCACCGGGGTTTCAACTGTCCTCATCCCAGCTATTGATTATCTCAATATTAACCAATGCCACCTTGACTCTTCCCACTCTAACACGGATAGGACTACACACCGCTTTTTCAAGACCAAGGAGAAATTGTCTTTTCCATGCATTGTAATGGGATCCAGTGTCATGTAAGACTTCTGAGCTATTAGCAGTTTCATTGGGATGTTAATTCTGTGTCTATTATTTGTTTAGGACAACCATAAGGAATATCCAATTCGTTTTCCGGTTCGTCATCAAAGCCACTGGGTACTGATAGATGGATATGGCCTTAATAAAATTCTTCTTAAATACAGAAAACTATTGTTTGGAATAGCATAGTACAAATTCACACTAGTATGTGTCACTGTCTGTCATGGTCTGACATACTGTATATCCTATATATAGTCTGTTCCATGATGAAAGTTCCAGTTAGGAACTGAAAAATTAGATTTAATAAACCTTCAGTTTTTTTTTCATCTATTTTCCTGTTGGAATCTCCTTGGTGTGCTGTCAATTTGGTTGGTATTTACAGTTTTTAGGGCTGGCATCCAGGTTTTTTTGCTGTACTCGTGGATGTGTGCTCCATTTGGTGATGTGTATGTGTAACAATTCAGCAAAATTCTCATTCTCATAAAGGAGCTCGTCTATTTTAACACTAAAATTATTAATCAATCTGCACCCACACTATATGTAGGGTTGCCACCTTTTTTCTAAACAATACCAGCCTTAGGGTTGGGGGCCATTAGTGACGTTACTTAGGGTTGTGGGAAGGGGCAGGGTAGGTAGAAAAAGAGGCCGTTGTGTGGGCGGGATAAAATGGCGGAACATATGCAAACCTTTCCTTATATGAAGTGCTCTAGCAATGAGACAGTCAGGGAAGGGAGGGATTTGTGGGTATTACAAATTTACTGGCACATTAGTACATTGCCAGTAAACTTGTGATTACAGGCCCGGCACTAGCTGGTGATTTACCGGCTGGGTCGGTTGGCAACCGTAATTTTACATGATTTCGGATGGTCGTGTCCCCTGTGATATGTCGTAGAACATGTCCAACAGGAAACGTTTAGCAGCTATACCATAAATTAGGCTGTGTTTTGACCATCGGGAAACACATATATCTATCATGAAATCCAGCCCAGCAAAGGTATGGGTGAAATGGCTTTTGGGCAGCCAGTGTTCAGAGGAAGCCTTTTATAGATCGTGCCCGCTCTGGCTCATTGTCTTAATAAACAGGTTTAGTACCTAGAGAAAGGTGTTCCTGTGAAATCTTAGACTGAGGGAGTCCAGTGTTCCAGCAGTTTAGTTACCGGTTTTAAATTTTGGCTTGTCTGACTTTCAGGGCCGGATTTAAATAGCGGGCGCCGCTAGGCCCGTTACCGTTTATTGCCCCTGTGCTCTACCCTTTATCAATGCAATTTTTCATCATTGGGACTGGATCAATGGGGATTAAATTAAATATCTATTGAATCTCCTGTCAGAGCCGGGCCAACCCGGCCAGGCGCCCCCAGGCAACCTGGCCGAGCACGGCGCCGGCTTAGTGTGCGCGCAATCGCGAAACTACGCGCATGCGCGCAATCGCATTTGCCGGCGCCAGTCAGGGAGACACAGGACCGGACACGGGGTAGGCGACAGAGCAGGTACGTGCCTGGCGCCCCCTCAGCTTTTCGCCCTAGGCACTTGCCTACTCTGTCTACCCCTAGTTCCGGCCCTGTCTCGTGTGCATCCCCAGTGTTTCTGAACCAATGTGGTTGTGGTTGGGCAGCATGCCGCCCCCTAAAATCCTGCCGCCCTAGGCCCGGGTGGCCTCTCCACTGATCCAGGCCTGCTGAATTTCCCATTGTATTGCATTGATTATGTGTGTATGATTTGGACTGTTATTAACTCTGTCCTTGTTAATGCCTGGTACCTTATTTGACTGATCTGTATGACCGGGCCCACACAATTTTCCACTCTGATTTAATTCCTGGTACCGTGGTCTGAATTGTGTTTTTCCCAGCCCACCTTGACTAAGGGTAGGACTACACCAACGATTTCAGTGTGATCCGACGCGCTGCGCAAGAATGCAGGCGTCACGTTGAATGCAACAGAAATAAGGTAAGTAATGGCGTTGTCGGATAGTGTCGCAGGGTTGATCCGACGTGACACGACTGTTGCATGCAGACGCTACATGTTGCGTCTGCATCCGACAGTCGTGTTGCGTAGGATCAACCATGCGACACCATCCGACAATGCATTCACTTCCGTTGCATCTGATTTGATGCCTGCATTTTTGCGTAGCGCGTCAGCACGGAAATGGTCCATGTAGTCCTACCCTTATTCTCTATTGTTCTCGCTAAGTGGCTGCAGCATATATCGGTCCAGCTAATTCACTCTCTGTACTCCGTTACTGTCACTGAACTGTCTCTCTCTCAGCTAAAGGGCAGCCTCAGCTTTCCACTCTGCTTTGTGTCCCTTCAGCTTGATGCATTGTTACTTAGACTGGTGGTGTGTACAGATTCATTAATAACATCTGAATGTCTCAGCTTCTCTGATTCATTTTCTGTACTAATTAACAATACCAGGATACTTAAGGCAACAGAAATTATACATTTTTAAAAATCACTTTGAGGAGCCAGGACCTTCCATTTATGCCTAATGCTTCACATTCCGTAAACAAAGCAAAATAATAAAGGGTATAGGAAATCATTTACTAAGGGAGACAAGGAGTGAAGCGGTGGACATTTTTTTTGCCAACTATGGACTTTTTCCCTCATTTAGCCTTGCAGTGTTTATTGCTGTCTATCTGGTAGCTAATTGCATGTTGTGAAACACAAGTTAATCCTATTATTAAAGTATTTCTTCATTATTTAAATGGTTATGCAATAAAAGAGGGTAATGCTCACTTACACCGTAATTGCAGTTGTGGTTGCATCAAAAGGAATTGTATTGGCACCATTACTTAAAGGGTTTGTTCACATTTGAATTAACTTTTAGTATCATGTAGAGAATGATATTCTGAGACAATTGGCATTTGTAATTTTTTCATTTTATTTGTGTTTTTTTTGTATAGTTATTTAGCTTTTTATTCAGCAGCTATCCAGTTTGTAATTTCAGCAATCAGGTTGCTAGGGTCCAAATTACCCTAGCAACCCTGCACTGGTTTGAATAAGACACTGGAATATGAATAAGCAGAGGGCCTCAATAGAAATAAGAGTAATTAAATGTAGCTATAACAAAACACATGTAGCCTTACAGAGCATTCTTTATAGAGGGGTAGATCAAGGCCCTGGTTACATTAAATAAACCCTTTTTGCATTTGGTATGCATCTGCTGTGCTTTATCTGGCTCTCATTGCATATTATGTGGGAGCAGAAAAAAAGGAAGGATAAATAGAAACCATCATACCCCCAATGAAAAGAAAAACTAAAGCATTTTACAATAGAAGGCCAATGTACTTCTCCCTGGCCACAACCGCTGCACCCGACACCTGAAAAGGGCTCCTACTGCCTTGGGCCAAAATCAGGCTGCCATGTCTGATGCTTCACATCAGCCCCTTTTGAGAGTTGGGTGCAGCCTTTGGGAAGGGCTGGCTGTGAGTGGCCCTCTTTTATAAAACAGAACTTAGTTGTCCTTTGAGACTTCTATATGCAAGCTAATTTGGCATGTTGATAGGACAAGTACAGCTACAAACAACAAGGGAAATAAATGGCATCTGTGAGTTCTCCACATGTCCTACAAGAGAAGATATGCAAAGAGCTGGAAAATTCAATAAAAGAGAATTGAATGCACTGCATGCGACGTTGTACAACAATAACTTGCAGGATTGAGTTATGTGCCCTGGAGATATTAATCTAATTCGCTTCACATGCAAACGCTGTAACTCAGAATACGGCAGTTTATGGAATACACATCTTTGTATCACCATGACCTACATTATGAGTGGAATTAAGTAAGGGTTTAGGTAGTCACAAATGATAACAAGATTATAAATAGACTTGATTGATTTACTATTTGTTCTGTTTCCCAATGCGCAAAGTTCCCCGGAGACTGCAGGAAGGGTACAAGCAAATGTAATGCTGAAAGCCACGCCACTTGGAAAACACAGATTTAATACTTATGAATGAGATGGATACACAAATACTTGAATCTTCTCTAAATCAATATATTTAGTATAACGTATTGGAACTAAAATGATAGGATCTCAAGCAGTTTCACATGGCCCACAGCTGAAGGTTTTACCCTTCTCTGCCAAAGGGCATTGGGGGCAGGGCTAGAACTATTGGCAGGCAGAAGGCCTAAGGAGCAACATTTCTGGGGGGTGCCAGGCATATAGGTCTTCTGACGCCTCTAGCTCCTGAGGGATCTGCAGTCTGCTTCAGTCTTCTTCACTGCCTGAGCATGCACTCAATCACAGGGGTGGCATGGATGAGCACACTCTAGCTAGGGAGCAGATATAAGTTGGCCAGGCACTGCAGCAAGGGGTGCAGCAAGGTCTTGCACTCTAGAATGGGCCTGTGCCTTCCAGATGAATACAGAAATGCCTGCATTCGGCAGGGCTGTATTCACATGGAACAGGTTGGAGTAGTTGGATTCCCCCATCCCAGCCACTATCTGCCCTCTAACATTAATTACATTTAAATTAATTCAATTTAATTAATATTATTAAATACTGTAAATGTTCATTTACTAGTTTCCATGTGCTGTGCTGCTCTTCTGGAATAGAGAAGCTGGGTCTGTAGAGATTCGCTACCCTAGCTCTGTCATTTCTTCTTTTGAAAGCATAAATATGGCTGCCACTCCTAAGCCTCACCTGGTGGTATCTCTTCACAGAATATGCAATTAGAGGAGTTTTTATTAGTGTTTTTAATGTATTCAAAGTGCAGAAAAAAGCAAAAAGAACTAAAGGAGTTATTGGCAGAAAACGACCCAACTTAGTCTTCAGCATCAAAAAGACCAGTGATTGTACCATCAGGTAGATATGGAAACTATTTTATATAGAGATGTGATTCTCACCTATATATTTTTTTTCTCTCTTTCACTACAACCCTTGAATCCAGATTGTCTCACAGACACTACGTGGCCCCAAATCTGGCTTCTACCTGCTCCACTCTGAACTTTAATACTTAATGTTTACCATCCAGTTCTCCAATTGGGAAATTCTAGTACACGAAGACAAATTAAATGTAATAATAAAAATAGGGATGCACCGAATCCAGGATTCGATTCGGGATTCGGCCAGGATTCGGCCTTTTTCAGCAGGATTCGGATTCGGCTGAATCCTTCTGCCCGGCCGAACCGAATCCGAATCCTAAATTGCATATGCAAATTAGGGGCAGGGAGGGAAATTGAATGACTTTTTGTCAGAAAGCAAGGAAGTAAAAATTTTTTCCCCTTCCCACCCGTAATTTGCATATGCAAATTAGGGTTCGGATTCGGTTCGGTATTCGGCCTATTCCTTCGTGAAGGATTCGGGGGTTCGGCCGAATCCAAAAAAGTGGATTCGGTGCATCCCTAAATAAAAATAATAATAAGCAATAATGTCCCTTAGATTTTTTTTGATCTTTTGCAGATTCATTAACGGTTTTTGGACATGAGCAGTGCCACTGAAATCTGGAACTTGTCCATTCAGCTTAAGTAATGAGCTGTCACTTACAATACAATAGGTTAATGAGGGTTAAAAGATTTGTTTTGTGCAATGAATTTATGGTTTTGAATTTGTCTGACTACTGAAACCTCGGTCCTAAAAAGCACATGAAGATAACGGTGCAACGACCCTTTGTAATAGTAACAAAGCAATTGAGGTTACCAATAATGTATTGCCTGTATTGTTACAATACTGTAAATGTCATATACAGCATCTTTCTCCTTTGCCCTCTATATATAACTGTATTCTGATGTATCTCTTACTATAAAGTTCTTTTCATTTTTTTAATGGAAACTAAAACTGCACTGAACTAAATTAATTAGCTTCTTCTAAATATATTTCTTGTCAATGAAGGTCTAGGAAATGGGTCCCCCTATAATACTAGGATGATCATTTATTAATATTAGGGTCATATGGTGATGGTTAATAAAGATGTTTATGTAACAGGTCAAGTAACAGCAGTATAACTTTAATGTAATGTCCCTCAGTGTCTGAATGGCCCAGCAGGATACCAGGAAAAGTCCTGGTGGGCCCAGAAGTTGGTGGCACTTCTGCTCCTAACTGTTTGACTCATTTTATTGTCATTCATTATTTCTCTAGAGGAACAAAGATGGTTCTCCCTTTAACTCGTCTCGGAGAAATATTTTTCCCTAGGCAATGCCTAATGAAGCTTACAAAAAGCCCCCAAAAAAGAACAGTATTATATAACTGGATGGCTCTGTGCCTTAGAGAATACATAATGGTACACTTGGGGGCAAATTTATTAAGTTGTATTTTTTGGTCAAAACTAACATTTTAGGGTTAAAAAAAAACTTGAATTTTTCAAGTTTTTAAAAATGTTTTGAGATTTTATTATACCCTGACCCTGGAAATAGCTTGAATCTGAAAATACACCACCTACAACCTGTTGAGGTCATGTAGGAATCGATGAAAGGAGGTCCCTTGAACCATTTGAACATGTTAACAGCCAGCTTGATTTCAGTGTTTTTTGGAGGGTTTTGCCGAAAAACTCGAATGACTCAAGCTATTTGAGTTTTTTTTGCCCGAGAACTCTATCAATTTGAGGTTTTGGGACTCGAACTCGCAGAATCAGGTTTTTCCCATTCAAGTATTTTCTTAAATAAGATACCATTCTTTTGAGTTCAATTGAGGTAAAAAAACCTCTTAACATTTGACCTTCGATAAATAACCCCCTGAGTGTGCATACTGTAGTATGGTAGTTCTTCAAAGTGAGTTGCTCAGTTAGCAGCCATGGAATCGTGATTCATGGCTAGTAATCTACACTATAATAGTACTAGTAGGATTTATTTTATTAACACAGTTAGAAGTTTTTTTTTCCCTCCCTACCTTGAGTGAGGCTTTTTATCTGAGTGATGTTGATGTGCACTGTCTGCCACTGCTAATGAGAATCTACACAGGACCAAACTGTATGCTCAACGCTTATGGCCTTAGATTGCCTATTGATAATGGAGGAGGAGGAGAGAACTATCAGCACTTTGACTCTGTCTAGACTGAATAGCATGGAGTCTGACTGTAATATATTAAAAACACTTATAAAATGAATAAATTATTAATCATAGCTCATATGGATGGAGTAATATGCAAAAGCATTAACAAAAGACTAAATTGTAACCCCAACCAATGTCACTAATGCTCATAATATTATTATTATATAACACTATCATTAGCATCTTGGGCACTTTATTATTATTTAATTATTATTATTATTATTAATATGACTACTACAGATCATAAATGAGCATGGTCAGACTGGGGCATCCAGTGCCCACCAGGGCTGACTTCAATGGTTCTCCTCCTGGCGTCTGCCCTCCCCCCCTCCAAGTGACCCTTACCTTTTACATCCCACCTCCTGAACATTCCACCTGTCATTGGGTAGAGGGGGCCGGGTTGGGAAACGGGCCTAGGTCGGTGGGGCCAGTGTCCTGCTGGCCCAGTCTGACACTGTAAATGAGTAGATGTGTTGTGGCATTGCCTGAGGTACATTCAACCTATGCAGTGAACTGTGCCACATTTTCATCATGGTGACCTGTTGTGACCATGACCATGATCAGATGAGCATAGAAGTTAGCCTTAGCCAGGGTAAGTTAGTACAAATATCATTTGCTACTTGTAAATTTTCTTATGCTTGTGATGAAAAAAATGGTTTGAGATTTGGTACGGAGCAAAGATTAGACTGAAACCAAATACTTCCAAAAAATGGTTAGATTCAGGCCAAACCAAATATGTGCATCCCTACCTACAAACCACCACTAAGTCTTGCACTAGTAGATTTATGTAGAAGAGAACCATGAAGAATTATTCATTACTGTGCATTAAACAATATACATGGGTGTCATGAATGGCTTTGTTTTTATATTTCAGCTACAAACAAACCAGAAACCGTGACAAAGGGCTGTCATGTTTTATAAAAGATCCACAGATGGCAAAATACAGCAGATGGTATGTGAGTTAATGTGAAAAACACAGATTTGTCTGTCTTAAGCATTTTGTTATTATGTTGAAATTGTTTAGCTTTGTATTGGGGTTGAGCTAAATTGCTGTAGATCCTTAAGCAATCCTCGATAAGTCATTTTAAGCTATGCATTAAACTATATAATCACTGCCACAATATTGACTCAAATTCATATATCTGGTTAAGTATTGGAAAATGCACTGTTTAAAAATAAATACGAGCAATTCAAAGCCTTAACTCCTTCATCTTTTTTTGGCAGTCAGGGGTCAGTATGCTGGCAGTCACCAATGCCTCTTAACTTTAAGGGGCAGATTTATCAAGGGCCGAATTTCGAAGTTGAAAATACTTCGAAATTCGACCATCGAATTGAATTACTTCGAATATCGAAGTCAAAGTTTTTTTTTTTCATCGAATTTGGCCATTTGCGGTCGAAGTAAAATCGTTCGATCGAACGATTAAAACCTTTCGAATTGAATGATTCGAAGGATTTCAGCGATCCTTCGAAAGATTTTTCTTTGACTACAAAAAACTTAGAAAACTGCTCTAGAAGGCCGCCATAGGCTAACATAGCACTTCGGCAGGTTGAATTTGGTGAAGTATTGAAGTCGAAGTTTTTTTAAAGAGACAGTATTTAGATTATCGAATGGTCGAATATTCAAACTATTTTACTTAGAATCAAATTCGAAGTCGTAGTATCCTATTCGATGGTCGAAGTATCCAAAAAATTACTTTGAATTTCGAATTTCTTAACTTCGAAAATTCCCTTAAATTCACTTCGACCCTTGATAAATCTGCCCCTAAATGTTGGCCAACTCTGTCAATGATCTTCATGCACTTAAACCTCAATTTATGGATTTTAATGGACAAAATTGTGTTCCCACTCAGGGCATCCACTCAGTAATGTGCTTAGTAATAGTGAACCACAAAACATTGTTTCCCAAAAAGCTTCCGAAATATACTACAAACTAAAATGTATCATCCGTTGATGTCCTAGTTGGACCTTTATGTTCCTGGATCCTCCCTTGGGCACGAGTCCTTTCTGATCCCCAGATTTATTTGCATATTTTTAACTCAAAACTCATGTACTGATACTGTATTTATATTTCCAACCTCTCCCTCCCTGGATTTGGTAGGATATCATGTGCACGACATCCCCATTTAGGTATGTGGGAAGCCCTAAGGTCACAAGAAGCCCATGCAGACCCAAACAGTAAACTGGTCATTTTAGAATTGTTCTTAAAAAAATAAAATAATTGTAAGGTCATTTTTTGTTTTTATTAAGGATGCACCGAATCCACTATTTTGGATTTCGCTGAACACCCGAATCCTTCGTGAAAGAATTGGCCGAATACAGACCATCTCCTAATTTACATATACAAATTTAGGGGTGGGAAAGGGAAAACATTTTTTACTTCCTTGTTTTGCTTCATTTTCCCTCCCTGCCCCTAACTTGCATATGCAAATTAGGATTCAGTTCGGCTGGGCAGAAGGATTCGGCCGAATCCGAATCCTGCTGAAAAAGGCTGAATCCCGAATCGAATCCTGGATTCGGTGCATCCCTAGTTTTTATTAAACTTGAACAAGTTTAATAATCAAAAACAGGAAGGTTGGTCTGACCTAATAATAGTAGTAATATATTAAAGAATTGGATTTTTTCCACTTCTTGATTAGCCATCTAAGCCCACTTTATGGGTAGGTTGCATTGGAAGATATGGAAGACATCCTCATGTAGTAAATGGCCGAATTAACCCTTTAGAGAACATACCACCATTACAGAGAATGGGAGCCGTAGTTGAATAGAGAAGAGAATAATCTGGAGGTCCACACAATCCTGCAAAAAAAACCAAAAAAACCCAATAACAGCTTTATTCACTTGTGCAGCTTCTCCAGTATCAGATTTTCATACTGTTCCAGTACTGTTTTAATAATAAAAATCATTAACACAGTACAGGGATTACTAGAGTTCTTGGACCTCTCCTGCTACCTATGTCCTGCCTTCTTACCTTCAGGCCAATTGGCTCTATGGCTCCACAGCCTGCATTAGGGGTGCCCTTCAGGCCTGGACTGGCAATCTGTGGTTTCTGGCAAATGCCAGAGGGGCTGCTATAAGGTCCCATAGAAAGTCAGTATTTAGTGAGCTGGTGGGGGCTGTTTGGGCCTCTGTGTGGGCTGATTGGGCCTCTGTGTACCTGAAATGCCAGGGCCTTTTTTGACTCTCAGTCCAGCCCTGGTGCCCTTTATGTGACAACAGGACCTATCTAGCTCCCTATGTGCTGGGTCCCTGATTGGCAAGGTACAGTATCACCAGGGTGCTGGCCCCTTCTTACTTCTCATTGGAGCCTCCTCTACGTTGCTAGCTGTCTTACCACTATCTCTCACCACCTACAGTGAGCTCCAGAAATCTTTCTAAAGCTAATCTAACTACTTGGCTCACCTTCGTACCAACTGAGGTAACAGAACTTGTCTTATCTATTTTAGATCAGCCAAAGAGTCCACTTCTCAGTTTATATAGATTTCCTAGGTAAATGCCCTCTTGAGTGCCACATGGGAAAACCTTCTCTAGAGTCTCTTCAGGATACGTCCCTACGTAACAGCACAATTTAGTGACTGGAATAGCAACGACTATTTACATAAAATGTATTTATTATTATATATCTAGCCTTTACAACCTAGCAAATACAGGTTTAGGTTCTATTATCTAGAATGCTTGTGACCCCGAGATAAATTATTGAATTCAATAAGATTTTATTTCCTGGCACATCCTTACTCTATCCTATGTAACAATTAGTGATGGCCGAATTTATTCGGCAGGCACAAATTCACAGCGAATTCCCGCGATTCGCGCTGGCGACATAAAAAAATGGACGGTGGCATCAAAAATGAGATGCCGGTGCCGTTTTGCTAATTTTTCGCCATTTTGCGTGAAATTCACTAATTTTTCGGCGAAGCGAAACGCTCCAAATTCGCCCGTCGCTAGCAACAATTTGACTGTTTAATACAGTACCCGTCAACTCTCTTTTTCGTTCAACTTCTAGCTGTTTCTAATGTTATTCTTAATTAATTAATTTTATATATCTTAAAATGTAAGATTTACATCTTAAAACCTTGGTATTAATAAAGTCTTAAAAAAATCAAAGCTTTTCTTGACATGTAAAGTGTTAAGTATTCTCAGTATTAATGATCAGTGCACAGTAAAAGCTATGCACTCATGCCTGTATATTTCTTGTGTCCATGCAGTGGAACATTGATGGAATCTAAATCCAACTCGAGACCTGGGAACAGTTTCCCCTATAGCTGAATTTTAGATACCATGGGGCAGATTCAATAAAGGGTGAAGTGGGTAATACTAGAGACTTTCCGCCAGCGTTCCTGGGACATTGCCAATTCACTAACAGATGCAGGCACTAATTCGCTAGCGAATTGGACTGTTACTAGCGTTCATTTGCACTCTATCGCCAGGCAACTTTTTGCTCTGGTGAATTATTGTTACTCCACAAGTGTGGATTTTACTGAACGTTCGCTCTTTAGCCAGAGTTGACTTCACCACCTTAAACCAGACGAAGTGCTAAAAAGCAGCTCAATCTTCTGTCACTTACATCATATCCTGTGTGCTGAATATGCATTAATGTTCAAAAAACGCTGGCGACTTTCTTTTTTTTTTAAGTGGGAAAGGCTACAAAAGTCCTAACTTACTTTTTTGGGTAACCAGTTTTCTCCCCACATTTGTATAACATTACAACATTAATTTTACAGTGGACTCATGTGTAGGGCATTATATTAACTCTCTTGTCTTTATTAAGGTTCCCTAGACATGTGTAATAAAAAGTAGTAACTTCAAGCATTTGCTCAAGCCCTCCATATAACGTTAAATGACCTGTTGTATGCAAATTGACCTAAGCGCAAGATCACTAGCAAATTTTCGCTAGGCACAAACGAACGCTAGTGCATCTTCGCTATGAAATACTCGCAGAGTTCGGGGTACAGGGCACACCTTTGCATATTAGTGAATTAGCATAGTGATAACAAATTTGCGCTTGGCAAAGTGGTGCGATGTTTGTGTGTGAAGCGGTCGCTGGTGACAATTCGCCCTTTAGGGAATCTGCCCCTTGTGTTGGGTTTTTGCAATCTACTTAATTTTAATTGGCCATGTTGTATTGTGGAGTCGGAGTAAATGTGAAAGTAAATGTAAAATATTAAGAAAAGTTTGCTTGTTCTTGCCTTTAGCAGAATACCAATTAATTCCAACTTTGAAGCCTAGCAGTGCTGCTTTAGCAGATCTTCCTTCTTTATTCACTTTATGAAATATTGAGCACTTCCTTTATCGTTATTTTTGTAAACTGAACCAGAAAGATGGCTTTTTTCTGTGTGTGCTCTCTATATGCAGTCTGACAGGAGCGGAAACATCCAAATGTTTTAAAGTTGTCTTTTTCCACTTTATAGCATAAAAATAAATGGTATATACCACAATATATAGTAGTGAGTGGGCTCACTCAGCAGATCTTGCTATTGTCGGTACTTTTGCTAAATCATTATTTAGTGACATAGTAGTGGTCATTAGAGAAACCCATTGTTGACTCTAAGCATACTTCTTTTTCAATTTTTTTTTTTTTAATGCTTTTTTTATGGTGGATTTTGTATAAAAACAAATTTGAAAAAAAAAATTAGATTATCTAATAGTATATATATCTATGATTCGAAATATTTTATTTGGTTTTCACAATAAACCATAAAAATCAATATGATAACAAATAGTATGTAGAATAAGAAGATTAATACAATGACATATTATACAGAATGTATAACTTACAATGAAGTGATATGTAAAATAAAATAGAAACTAACAATCACTAACTAAGCCAGTGGACGCATAGACATTCTTAAAAGAAATAGAAGAAAGAAAAAGCCCATTGTCTTGGGAATGTCAGATAACCCCCCTATGAACATTTTACAATTGAAGAAACTGAGATATTTGACTTCTGGTATTGGAGTCACAGAACTCAAAGTAAGGAGACCATATCAGTCTAAATGATTCTTTGGAATTATTTCCTGTAGTTTTTACTAATAAAGCTTCCTGCCAACTAAGCTGGTTCATATAAGCCATTGTGTCTGTCAATGAGGGAGACTCATTTTGTAACAGTTAAATAAAGCCTTTCTGGAGGCAGCCAAAAATAAAATTGTCAATATTTTATTTTCTTGGGACTTAAATTCTATATTAAAATTTGAAGAGGGTCATCTAGAAGCAACAAAGCAAAACCTGGAGATAATTTAATTTTTATTTTCAGATTAATATTTAGAAAACTGGTAACTTCCTTCCAAAATATACTTATCTTTGGACAAGTCCATAGTGAAAAAAGTGCACATTATACTCACCACACTTGGGACAGTATAAGCATACTTCTTTATACTATTTTTGTTACATTCCCAGAAGTATGTGTATTACTGAAATACAGCTATGCCTCATATGTTTTCTGCCAATCATATTGCACTGGACAAAAGTGGGAAACAGAGGAAGGGAAGGAGGCTTGTGTGGACAAGAGATGGCAAGAATGAAGTGAGCTGAGAACAAGTGAGAGAAAAAGAGAGAGAATAAAGGCAGAGATAGTAAAGAGACGCAATGGTATTTTAAGGACTCAAGGAATTTGTCTATAGCCATTCTAAGCTTATTACTCACATGTACTGTACTTAACTGATTCACAGCATGATACTTTCAAGCACCTGTGCCAATTATAATTATTCATACTTCTTGTGTCACAAAACATTTACAAAGGGATAGGAATAAGTGCAGGAGCCAGAACAATGCAGCTGTGAGAAGTCATCTTGGTTGTCTAGCGGGGATGCCCTCTGGGTTGCTCGTGAAGATGCCCACAGCCTTAGACTCCTGTGCACCAATGCGCAATGTTCTTCTGGTGTATTGTCACGCGTGCCAGCGACTGCCCTGTTTATAAGTGACGGTGCTGTGATGTCATCATGCTTTGGTGCAAAATTCAAATAGTCTCCTATTGTACACTGCCCAATGTAAAGGTCTATTTATAGTTCCTGGGTGCGTTTTCCAAGTCTGTTACACTGATCCTTTATTCTGCCTGTTCCTGACCTTGTCCTGTAAGCTGCCTGTACCGATCTTTGCCTGTTATCCGACTATTCTCTTGTAATCTGTTCCTGTAACATGTTTGGCGTGGATGGCCCAGTTTGTGACCCTGACCCTACTCTCTCTGCTCCTGAATTTGTACCACATTGTGTGACCGTTACCGACCTGGCCTGTCTTTTGACTACGCTTCTTGTTTCCAGTTCTGCTAATTCATGCTTGGTTCCCTTGCTCGCTCAGAACTCTCTCTTCTTGGGGCTCTTACAATAAGGCCTGGCGGCATCCGAGTAGTGGAGAGCGTGTCCCGAAGCCAAAGGCGGCTGTTATAGGTGGAAGGGTGAGCCGTAACCGGGTCCTTGGAGCTTGTTCTGAATTTGGGGATACCATGCATTACAGCAGCCCTTGGAGTCCCAAGCATTAATCACTTAGCCCTTCTAGTGCTGTATCTTTGCTCTGCACTCTGGGCTAAGGGCAAAGGGCTCTGATTAAGGTGGCACCTTGGACCATTTTTTTCAATGAATGAGCCATTCTATATGAATTGGCTAACAATGCCTCAACTTGTTTCCCCTTCAAGGAACACTAATTGGTGATGTATGGGTGTTAGATCTACTTGGTAGAGTGGACCCAACTGTTATAATGTTAGAACTCTCAATGCTAAATAATGAGGTTCTTTTCTGCAGTTGCTTCCATTTGAGTATATTCCTCCTGTACACAAGTGAATAGTTCATTTTTTTAAAAAAAAATTATGTGCATCTAGAGCTAGACTGAAATAATTGATGAGATTTGTAGGTTGCTTACGGAACAGTAATTGGGTTGAAGAAATCAAACATAGGGGCAGTGCTTGCCATTCAGTTTCATAGGCAGGCAAGCATACAGGGAGGTCCATTTATTGTAGGTCGAATTTTAGAGACATTAGAGCCACAATTAAACTCAGGAATGCCATGATAGTTATTAAAAAGTACTAAAGGAAAAAAAGTGCAGAAAAAAATGAATATTTCTATAACCTCTAAAACTTTTGAGTTTTTCAGATAATTACTAGTGAAAGAAAATCTGAAAACATCAGTCTGAATGGCTAAAAAAAAGCCCAATTAGATCAGTGCAGGACCCATTGACATATATTGGACCTTGATTGCTTTCACTTGGAGAAGTTCTGTATTAGAGTTTTTCATGGTTTTTACACTTTATAAATCTTGAATTTTTGGACCTTTAGAGACCTTTTGTTTTTAAAAACTTGAATTTTTTAGAAAAAATAGTAACTGTGAAAATCATGAAATAGTTGGTCATTAACCTGATTGGCTGAACAGCATGGTGCACGTTCTACAATGGCCACTTACCATTGGCAAAACTGTGTAGTAGAAAATGGAACAGCACCACCAACTCTTCTACACCAACTTCTCCTACAGATTAACCTAATTGTCTACAGGTTGATTTTTAGACCCACTGTCCATAAATACCAACCAATCCGCTCTGGTCTTTTTGAGACTTTATTTCATGTTGCTATTTAGTTTGAAGAACTGGATCACTATCTGCCTCATGCCATAGGGTTGGTTGATACCTCTTTTACAGTGCCCTATATGTAGACTACTAGGGCTTGAATTGCCATAATCCTTTCATCACACAATTTTACAACTAAGAGAATGGCGAATGTATCAGAAATGTCATCTAAGCGACATACAGTTTCTAACTTGGTTTAAGTAGTGTGGGAGGAAGGGGTCATTCTTTCACCATATAGAACTTTAAATGGGATTTTGTGCCTTCCTCTGGATCAACTTAGTAAGGCAGGTTAAAATAGAGTTAATAGGTTGAATTAACGGACATGTGCCTTTTTTCAACCCAACTTACTGTGATACTAAGTAATAGAAGGCTGAGAAACTGGGAGCAAACTTTTAGACATTATACTTGGTTAAAAATAACAAAATTCTCTTAATTAAAATTCAATGAAAGAAGTTGCCGTTGTTGACATTCTGATCTTGAAAACATGGAGGATGCGTGGTAATTACATTTTCACAAACTTGCAGAATCCATTCATCCCTGTCTCTTTCTAAGTGAAAGTTATTCATGAGCTGGTCTAGTAATACAGACGACTGCCACACCTGGCTTCCTCCTGTTTCTAGAGTTTGGCATCCTCTTGAGATTTTTTTGCAGGCTGGTTATTTTAAGAAGTTTTTTAAGGAGCTTGAAGGATACATTTTATCTTAATAAGAATAACCTATCAACCAAGAAAGCCATATGACAACTTATAAGCGCTCAGTATAGGCAAAAGTAGCCCAAAATTAATTCCACACTTGGTGACTTCAGAAAACGGGTTGTTTATAATGGATGAGTTTGACTGACAGCTAGAAAAGGACTAGCAGTCTGTCACAAAGAAATGATAAGATTAGAAGCAGTGAAGAAGCTTGGTGGGTTAAAGAGCTTTTGGAAACACTGAATGTAACTATTGCCATTTAGTATTATTAGTTTTAATATTCATAGCATGTCGTGGAAACTTCCAAATGCCGTTTGCATTCATGTTAGTGTAATTGACATTGCTCCCTTAGGAGCACTAAGGATTGTGGGAAACAGAAATCACAGGGAATGTCATCTGCTCCTTATGCTCCTCTAAATTCTTCCAAGATAAAACCTCTAATTATTGTATTCATATTCTAATACATACAAAAATTTTAAATACATTTCTTAATTTTGTTTTTCTCTACATCCCAGCAAGGGCCTCCGTTTAATTTGAGAGTCAATTCTTCCATTATCAATAGCTCACATTTTTTATTATTAGCAATATAATAGTGGGATAGGGATAGATTTAGTGAACAATATTCAGATTTTAAATTCTTATTGCTTTGAAAAACCAAAAAAGTATTGCATTATTATGTTAATCTCGCTCCGGATTTTACCGGGGACCTTAATATGTCAGATTAGAAAAATATGAAGTATTATAGTCCCTGCCTTGTTAACCCTGGTATGCATAAAAATGTGGTGATTAATAAAGTTTTGTGTGCACATTTGTGCACTTAACACTTAAAGGAGAATTCAACCCTTAACTAAAAAAACCCTACCCCCTTACACTATGTAGACCCCCCGCCCTCCCCCCTAACCTACCTTAGCTGATATCTCAGGGAAATGCCCCTAACTTTTTACTTACCCCTCTGTGCAGATTCAGGGATCGCAGTTCACGCAGCCATCTTCCAGGTCTTCAGCAACTTCCGTCTATTTTGGTGCATGCGCAGTTGACGCAAACCCGAAATTGCTCCAACTGTGCATGCGCTGCTTCGCCGGTCTCAGTCTCAGATTACAGAAGATGGCTGCCGTGAACTGAGGGGTAAGTAAAAAGTTAGGGCCATTTCCCCGGGTTAGCAGCTAGGCTGGGGGGGGGGGGAGAAGGGGGGTCTACGTAGGGTAGGGATTTTTTTTAATTAAGGGTTGAATTCTCCTTTAAAGCTCATGAGTGAAACTAAACACACACCAACATTTATGTTACGTTTATTAGAGAATAAAGTAAATGGAATGTAAACCCTACCTGTGATAAATTATCTCCTTTAAGACAGTGTTTACAGTAATATCTGCTGATTTAATTGATGTTAAGCTGCCCTGGCTGCCTGCCCTTAACTTTGACCTCCATCTTCTCTCTCTATATATGTAGTTGATTTATTGGCAGTATCAGTGCTAAACAGTTCCTGCAACGAGACAACTTATAACTCACAAGAATTATTACTTACCATCAAGAGATTAGATGTAATGCATTTCCCATTGTTGTTTCATGTAAAAGCAACTTGTCTTAAAGTGCATCTACTTCTTCATATACGTGGTGAATCAAATGTGAGGGAGGATACAATTTCTGCAGAAGGTTACACGCCTGTAATAACTTTACAGAGATCTGAAATAACAGGATCCTAAAGTGGCGATTCAACTGTAAGGATCATAGAAGTTATTGTTCAATGAAAGATCAGCCAGAATGTTTTTTTCTAAGAAATCTTTTTTTGTAGATTCTCTGTTAAGTGCGTAGGATGAATAAAGAGAAACTGGTGAAGGTTGCAGACATTTTATTAAGTTAAATACAGAAATGGATGACTTAAATCAACACATGTGGTCCTCATATTTCACAACAAAATGTTATAATGGTCAGGATACTATACTCCAATTATGACTTTATGGGGCAGAGTTGACAAAGGTCAATTTGTTTTCCACCTAGGTCATTTTTTTCATATTCCGTTAATTTATTTCACCCCTATCCCCTTTCCTCTGAAGCTCCTCTGTTAACATGAGTACTTATGGTAGATTCATCTGCTGCCATTAGGGAACTCCAGAAGAAGAGACTTACAGTCCATAGGGTATATGTATCTGCTGCCATGGTGGAAATCAAGAAGAGCAGAATTAGTCCATAGGGTAGATTCATCTTCTGCCATGGTGGAACTCCAGAAGAAGAGAATTACAGTCCATAGGGTAGTTTACAGTCCATAGAGTAGATTCATTTGCTGCCATGATGGAACTCTAGTAGAAGAGAATTACAGTCCACGGGGTCGATTCATCTGTTGCCATGGTGGAATTCCAGAAGAAGAGAATTACAGTAGTTAGGGGATAAGAATTCTCACTTCATCCAAGTTCTCCCCATGGCCGAAATGGATGAGATTTAACAGCAAAAAGCATGGAAGTAAAGGTAATTAAACACAATCGCTAACCTAAAGATTTAAATTGCTAGAATGTTCAAACCTTTCCAAAGAATAAAATTGAACCTCTTGACATCTAGTTTGTAGTGTGTCACAAAGGTTTCATGGATTTTCTGTTTGCTTGCCTTGCTCTCCTGTGGCATATTTTCCTCTGCTACCCACAACATTGTCAATACCTTAGTATAATGTGCTTTCAGTCCTTCTGGCATCTCCACTTTCAGTTCTATATACATTGTCTTAATTACTGGCCCAATCTTTATAACAGTAGTTCTAGAAAATCTCCAGGGAAAGAGGATTATGCTGGGTAGAATAGTATTAGACATTTTTATTCACTGGTAATAAACACAATAAAATATGTATTTCTTGATATTTGATATCTCCCCTATGTGCACAGGGGTGGTTAGGTTACCCATCAAGGCCCAATAACGCTGATTAAAAGTTAGCAACATACGCTTTAATTTAAGCCTTAAGGGGAGGCTAGGTCCACTTCTAAAACCATAAAGTTTGGTTTTCAACTTTAAAGAGAATTACCAAACATTTAGGGGCACATTTACTAAGCTCGAGTGAAGGATTAGAATAAAAAAGACTTCATATTTCGAAGTATTTTTTGGGCTACTTCGACCATCGAATTGGCTACTTCGACTACGACTTCGAATCAAACGATTCAAACCAAAAATCGTTTGACTATTCGACCATTCGATAGTTGAAGTACTGTATCTTTAAAAAAAACTTCGGCCACCTAAAACCTACCGAGCACCAATGTTAGCCTATGGGGAAGGTCCCCATAGGCTTTCCAAGCAATTTGTGATTGAAGGAAAATCGTTCGATCGATGGATTAAAATCCTTCGAATCATTCAATTCAAAGGATTTAATCGTTCGATCGAACGATTTTTCCTTCAATCGTTCGAAGGAACGAATTGAGGTAAATCCTTTGACTTCGATATTCGAAATCAAAGGATTTAACTTCGATTGTAGAATATCGAGGGTTAATTAACCTTCGATATTCGACCCATAGTAAATGTGCCCCTTACTGTATGTATTTTAATTTAAAAAAGGAGACGATTAGAATGTTTCTTGCATGTCATGTATAGTATTTTGTAATATTAGATAAGATAAAACAATTTCAAAATAGATTTATCAGCCTGATATTGGCTTCTAGTCCCAGTGGTAAACTTTTGATCCCAAGTGGTGTCATTACATCATCCTAACTTGGATTGATTTGCAGGTTTTCTCTATCTTCTACACTTCATACTCTTTGAATCAGAGATCTACTTCAATTGCAGTTTGCTTACTATCTTACTATTGGTTCTATGGGTTCAGCAATCTTTTATAGGTTGACTAAACCTAGCACTGGAACCTAAGACACACAAGACCCATTTACCAACATTCTCATTTTAGTGGTGTTATAGTTTTTTTAAAACTGCAATGAAACTCTATTTCTCTAAAATCCCGAATGTCTTGTAATTTATTAAAAGTTTAGATTGTAAGCTCTTTTGGACAGGCCCTCTTTGCCTATTGTATCGATTACTCGTCGCTCTGTATGTAACTCTGTATGTTCTTAGTATAACCCCATTTATTTTACCGTGCTGCTGAATATGTTGGCACTCTAAAAATTCATAATAATAATAAAAAAAATCCAAATATAACGTGCACAAACGAAAAAAAAAATCAAATGTCTGAATGGCTAAAAAAGGGTCAAATAGCATCAGCACAGCTCCCATTGGCTACAATAGGACCTACTTCTTTTACTTGTCAAGTAATTGTAATAGTTTTGTATTAGTCTTTGGTAGTTTTTACACTTAATAAATCTCAAAGTTTTAGAGAAAATTATAGAGAAACAATTTGATTTGGGGGCAAAAAAGAGAAATTTGAATGTTAATAAATAGGCCCCTTAGATAAAGTGATGGGGTCTGCTTCCATTCTTATGTAAGAGGTTGGGCACTAATAGTGTGAAAAAAAACTTTCTCAGATCAGTGTTATTGATATGGGTTGAATTCCCAACTCTGTGTAAGCCAGTGGCGGATAAAGAACATGTGAGGCCCCTAGGCTACACTTTATACAGGGCCCCCTTCTAGGGTTTGGCTTTATTTTGGTGCAGTACACGCTAGGTTTTTTTTTTTAAACAAAAGCCGACCATAGTGTAAATACGCTAGTGGTTTAAAGCTTAGGCAATGGCACATGACGCTAGCGTTTTTTCACTGTCTGCAGAAATGATTTCACCATCTGCAGAAATTATTTCACGGTCTGCAGGCTACAAAAATTATTTCACTGTCTGCAGAAATTATTTCACAGGGATTAATATTTTGCAGGGATTGCCTGAAAAAGTCCTAACTATTAAACTTTTTGGGTTGCTAGGGTCCAAAAGAAATAAGGCCAGGCCCGGATTTATGGCGAGGCCACAAAGGCCCGGGCCTAGGGCGGTCAATTTTTAGGGGAGGCAGGCTGCCCAGCCGCATCCTTAGCAGTACTGGGGACTCAAAGCTCCCCAGTCAGGGTCAGACTTGGGGGCCCGGGGCCTACCTGGACTACCGTCCAGGGCCCCCCTCTGACTCCCCCCACCCTCCTACCGTGATTTGCCGAGCACGCATGGCGCTCATGCTTAATGGCCCTGCTTGGCGCACCTGTGTGAATGCGCAGATGGCCCTGCGCCTAAAATACCTTTTTTTTGTAGAATGCGAACCCGAAGGGGTCTGGCCCAGAAGGAGCCCATTAAGGGTCGGGCCCACCGGGTTTTTTCCCGGTGTCCCGCCGCACCAGTCTGACCCTGTCCCCAGTGCTTCTGTGTCTGAGAGCACCACGGCCAGCGATAGGACCCTTCGGCCACAGGGGGTGAGGATGGCTGGCACTGGGACAATGTGGTCTCGGGGTGCCGCTTCATCGAATCCGACCCTAAATAAAGTTATGTAGTACTGGTCAAGTGTTATACACACACTTATTTAAAGGAGAAGGAAAGTGCTTTTATGCTTGGGGGTGCCAAAAAGACATACCAAAAGGCTCACTTATGAAATGTACCATATCACATTGAATTGAATCAAGCCCAATGTATAATTTTCTCAATAGAGCCTGCTTTGCACTTAAATAGCTCTCTTATTGGCTGAGAATCAGAAGGAACAGACCTCGGCAGTGATTGATCTTCTACCTATTCACCTGCAAGTACAGAGAATACTTGTCAATAAGTCGTATTTTGATTAAATATATGCAATTTGGAATCCTTCAGTAATGATACATTTTAGCTTTGTTCAGACACAGATAATTGATAATCCCAACAAAGAATAACAATTTCATGAAAGCAAAATAAATGTTTAGAAAATGTCTGTGAAACATTACAGTACAGTAAATGGTAAATTGTTGGGAACATCACAGTGTAACAGAAACTGTAGGGCTTTTGCTTTTTTTTTTTAATCCAAGCTTAAAGGGCAAGTCAACCCCAAAATTAAAATTTACCTTCTAGAAGAAAACATAATAGTAACATAATTGTAACTTTTGCTTTTTTAAAGTTAAAAGGTTGTAAAAACAATGCTATTGAAAGCAGCATTCGCGTAACTCCTGATTGTTACTTTTTTAAACGATGTTGCAACTTTAGTTCCTCAGCAAAGACAGGTCTGTTAATCAGCTGCCTTTGTATTTTTAGCTTCCATTGTATCAACAGTCTGAGCCACCAGAACAGAGAATAGAAAAGAACAGACAAACACTGCTTTCGGTAGCAATACAAATAACTGAAAAAAAAAACATTGAAAAGTGTAAGGAATGTATTTTGCAAAGTGCTTAGAATTGTTTTTTATTTAATAGGCAAAAGAGCATGTTTAAAGGACAAGGAAAGGCAAAAAAATAAAAAACCCTGACCCGCACATCACTATCCTATGTGTTTGCCTTGTAGCCGAGTGTCCGTCATTCTGGAAAGTGATTTTATTAGTTTTATTTTGAGGGACATATATCTGCCAGGATATATCCCCTCCTACTTTTACTGTACTATAAAGTACCCCCTGTTGTAAAATATAAGGATATTATAAGTTACCGAGGAGTTTCATGATGAGGCCGAAGGCCGAGTGTTTTTATACAGGTCATGGAACTCCGAGGTAACTTCTAATATCCTCATATTTTCGAATATTCCAATAAATAATATTTATTATAATACACAAGTTTCAGTGAGTCATGTGACAGAAATGGCATCAGAATTTACCGTTTATAACTGATGACATCAGAACTCACCGTTTATAAGGATATAATTTACAAGATATTCATGGCTTTTGTGTATTTTATATATATATATATATATATATATATATATATATATATATATATATATAGTTCAAAAGGACCGTAACTCCCAAATCAGTGAAAAATCTGTGTTTTATTTTCCAAACTTGTGCATCCATGGGTTCAAGGGTGGCACATGCTTATGCAAATGCTTATATGTATAAATACGAAAATTAAAAATTTTTGTTGGCACACCCATTGTTCAGACCATATGGCTCCTTTTATAGGCACTATATTGACTGTGTTCTTTCTGTGGCTGGGATCAGTAATGGAATTGGAGAAATTTGTAAATGATTTAATGGAAAGTCCAGTCAGGTTTACTCTGAAATATGGTGTTGAAAACATTTAGTTCCTAGATGTTAAGATATACAAAGAAAGTGATAAATTGAATACTTGTATTTATGTGAAACCTACAGATAGGAACTATATAGTACATTACCATAGCAACCACCCTAGACATTTGTTAGACTCGTTGCCCAAGTCACAAATGCTTAGGGTGGTTTGGATCGTGACATGCGAAAAAGAGAGGAGGACTTGACAATCATGTCAAAAATCTTTTTGGAGAGGGTATACCCACCCAAGGTGGTACAAGATATAGGAGAGTGGTCCTTAGGGCTGAACCGAGAGGAAATGTTATCTGAACAAAGTGGTATAAGCAAAAGTAAAAATAGGGTTGATGATATGTACTATGTAAGCCAGTATGGGGTGTCATCAAGTTATATGCGGCAGTGTGTAAAGAAACACTGGCCAATAGTACTTAGCGATGATAGCTTACATAGACAACTACCCCAAAATCCCAAGTTCAGCTATAAGAGGGGTAGAAGCTTGAAGGAGGCTGGACATCTGAGGGGTGTTTTAAGGAGTTGAGCAGCAGATGAATTTGTGAGAAAGAGTAGGACTTTTATGTGGTTATAACTCGCTGTTGACTGGGGAAAGAAATTCTCTGAAAGCCAGACTATTTACTCCAACCAGACTGGACACTGCATTTGGCGGACGTAAGCTATTTTGTATTTTTGCTGAATTCAAGCTTATTTTTCCGTTTCCATTTTTTCTGCTGCTGGAAAAGTTCTTTAGAGTTGCAAACTGAAACAGATTTGTTTTTCCTTCACTCTGAAGTGGCTTTGAATTTATGGTGCAAAAGTCGATGTGATCCGCCCCAAACTTCACAAAATATATATTTATATTCATATTATGATCTGTCTCCGTACAGGATATTTTAAGCCAATTCCATGCATAATATTTATAATATTCTATATAATCGGACTCTCTCCTATAGTGCATATTCATTGGTTTTGACACATTTTTAATTTTATTTTTACAGTTTTAATGGTGATGGATTAAGATTTCCATTACAACTCTTAAAGTATGTGACCCTTGGTTCATCTTTAGTCTATATCAGGGCTAAGATGGGGGTCAGCTCACTTTAGGGCTCTTACAGATGAGCGTTTTTAGCTGTGCTCCCCTGCGTTCTGGTTTCATGCGTTCAGCTGTAGGGGAACGCAGGAGTAGACGCACTGAATTTTTTTCAATGGGGCTGTACTCATGTAAGCACCGAATGCAGGTTGGGACGCAGCATGTTGCATTTTTCCTGTGTTCGGCGCTTACATGCGTCTGTGTGAGTACAGCCCCATTGAAAAATTTTTAACTGCATTTCTTTGCATTGAGACCAGAAACGCTATACCTCAGGGTTGTTTTCTATATATTTTCTTTGTCCTCTAGAGAAGATAACAAACTTGGAATTTTCAACCTGACCAACTTGCGTCTGCAAATGAATATGTGAGGGTCCTAACCACCCTCACATACTGTATCTGGGAACACTTCTCTAAAATAATCCTTTCCACAACCAATTTTCTGCACTAGCAAGTAGCTTGAATCCTGCAGAGGTGTAAAAGTTCTTTGGGCTTCAGCAAGCAGAGTACAAAAGGAAAAAAAAAATAATTTTTAAAATATTTGGTCATGATTAAATTTGGATGCACATTAAAATATATGAAAAGACTAATAAGACGAGGTTAAAATAAAAGTTTAAAGAAAAACGGACATCCCTGTAAAATGGCAATGATCTGCTGAGTGGGTGTTGATCATAGCAAACCAAATACACTGTGTCCTTTACAATCCAGATATTGGTTGTGTTGGGCACAGACAAGTAAAAAGAAATGAAACTCTCCCTGTAATGTGAGCTAACATTTAAATAAAACACAAGACTCAGTATTCCCTTTTTGGGGGTGGAGGCCGGCTACTGCTTTTATTAAAACCATATTTGTTAATAAACCTATATCCCTGTCCTTGCCATGTTATACCAAGCCCAAGTTACCACAGATGCCAGCCACGGTGGGCATGTAAAGGGAAAAACCCACTGACCATAAGGACCAAAAACAATTACCCGCCAACAGCTGTGACAATAATATATTTGTTAATATTTGTTACTTGTTATTCTTAACAATTCTTAACAATATGGAAACCAATCCATTGAAACTTTATTAACAAATAAATGTAACAATTTAAGTGTAACAGTGCAACGGGTGGGGGTGGGATAATCGGCAATTAGGGGAGACCAGACATGTGCCAACCTGCACAGCGCTCCGGGTACCTGTGACATCACACTAGGAGGAGGGTAAGCAGCTTCACCTTTTTATAACAGCCCTCCCTTCCCATCAACCAATCCTTTCACCCCATGTAGCCATTCCCAGAGTTCCTTCTGCTCCCAGTACCTCCCCACAGTCCCGGGCACCCTTCGTTACCCACTTTTTTGCCTTGCAAACGATCAAGTCATGAGAAAGTGAAAAGCTTTACTGTCCCCTGCATCACAGTGAAAATACATTTAATTGCCAGCATTGTTTGCAGGTGCCATTTTGGTCATCAGCATAGTCAAGCTGGCTTATTTAAAGCTAGTGCACTCCAACTTATTGTTATAAGACCTTTTCTGTAAGAATGTTGGAGATGGAACTAATTTATTTGACATGTTTTTTTTTCCCTTTAAAATAAACCCACCCTTAGATTTTTTTAAAAAAAATTAGTTAATGCCAGCACATTCTACAAACAGCTCCTGAATTTTTACATCTCAGTTTGTTAATGTTTACTTTTCTGTTGTGTTTTTTTTTTTTTTTAATTAGGTTGTAGAGCATAATTTGATTATTTGGAGAAGTCCCCTCTGCAATAAATACTGGCAAATCTTCTACTTCTTGCATTTCTAATCAAAATTATTAGAATATCATCAACTAGTCTGGCATATTTTCATGATATCTCCCTGGAGAGACAATACAGTATTTAAATAATAAGGGACCTAGAAAATTCTCATTATTGTTGTGTCTTAAATGTAAGCCTCCCTTCTTTATATGCTCCTTTATGCAGTGTCCTCTCATATTTCACAGATTATTCAGTGTACTTTGGAGCCTTAATAGTAAATGGCCTCTCCTTGAATCTTCCTCTAAATTGCATAATCTACGAAGAAATAGAAAATGCTGAGCAAATAAATTGATTTTGCAAAAGCATCGCCGAGAATGAAAAAAAAAAAAATCATAATGGTCATCAAGGTTAGCTACAGTATGTGCCTGAAGTGTTTGTTTTGTGTGGTATAAAGATAAAAAAGCAATTATAGAACCCAATGATATGCTGTCAAATGGAACACTGCAAAAATGTCCTTATATCCATATTATGGAATAAACATTTGAGTCATGGTACAGATGTGTGACTGAACCGTAAAATGGCAAAAATTCAAGCTAAATGTAGTAATCCAAGAAAATAAACCTCTCTACTTTTGTATGTTATTTAAACTTAATAATAAAGATTACTGTATATCATAACCTAGCAACGAGTTATAAAACATCATATAATATAATGCATAGTGGGAGTTATCAAATCCCAACACTTCTTCCACTACTACTCCTCTGAGCCAGCCCAGTCTCAGACTCAGGTGTTGTCCCTCAGGTGGGAAGTGTAGTAGAGACAATATGCTTCTTCAGTTAACTCTAAATCCTACAGATCCTGAATATATTATCAAATGTAGGCAAACGTTGATGGATTGGTACCAACAAGGCCTCTGATACTGATTATTCTCTACCTCATAGCTGCTCAAAACAGCTGGATTTCTTAAGCGAAATAAAAATTAGTTTTTACATTCAATAGCAGAGCATATCACATACTGATACCCCTTTGGAGACAGACCACTTCACCTCTGTGACACCCTTTGGCACACTTGGATTACCCTGATTTCCTCTACACTATGATTCCTACACTAAACTATAGGTAGCATCACCTGGCAGAGACACCTCCAATCTATCCTCCTGTAAGAACTCACCCTGGTAGTCTTGTGGGGGTGCAACGGGGACACCTGCCGTGTCCTTCCTCTGGTGCACGGTTGCGCATTCTGAAGGGCTGACAGTGCTGCTCACTTCCGGGTTTGAGCGAACGGCGCGGGTGACATCATTGCGCATGCAAGTGAAATTCAAATACAGTATTTGAAGGCGCCGTTCATGCATTGCCCAATGTAAAGGTTCTTATTGAGTTCCTGGGTGTATTCTGAGCTTGATTATGTTGTGTATTCTTGTGTCTGATCCTTGCCTGTCCCAAACAATTAAAAAAAACTATAAAAAAAAATAATGAAGACCAAATGAAAAGTTGCTTAGAATAGGTCATAACTTTTTGTAACAAAACAAGGAAGTAAAAAATGTTTTTTCCACTGTCCCTAATTTTTAATATGCAAATTAGGGTTTGGATTTGGTTCTGTATTCGGCCGAATCTTTCATGAATTCGGGGATTCGGCCTTATTAGTAACCACACAGTATCGCCTGGGGGAACTTAAAGGAGTGTTCACCTTCAAGTTAACATTTAGTATGTTATACAACTACCTATTCTAAGCAACTTTTCATTTGGTCTTCATTATTTGTTTTTTATAGTTTTTTTTTAAAATTATTTGCCACTTCTTCTAAATCTTTCTTGTAGAGCCCTGCAGCGGGTCGGGTACCCGTGGGTTACCAGCAAAAACCTGCGGTACGCTGCGGGTTTTGGGTAGAAGTTCCAGGTGCGGGTATAGACGCGGGTTGGCTGGTTGGGCTGCGGGTCTTCTCAATAGCGATTTTTTAGCGTCCTGATTCTTGATGGTGAGCAGGTCACGGGGTCTGGGTTGCGGATAAGGTACTTTCAGGTCGGGTAGCTGGTCCAATCAGGTAAGAATGCGGATTGCAGGTTGCAGGTATGGGTCGGGTACAGGTTCCAAAATATGGACCTGCGCAGGACTCTACTTTCCTGTTTTCAAATGAAGGGTCACTGACCCCATCTGAAAACAGATTTTCTCTAAGGCTACAAATGTATTGATATTGATAAATGTTATTACTCATCTTTCCATTCAGTCCCTCTCCTATTCATATTCCAGTCTTTTATTCAAATCAATGCCCTAGCAACAAGACTGCTGAATAAAAAGCTAAAAAACCCAAAAAACACAAATAATGAAAAAGAAAAAAACAAATGTACATTGTCTTAGAATATCATTCTCTACATCATACTAAAAGTTAACTCAAAGGCAAACCAACCCTTTAATAGATAAAGTGCAATATTTGCACTGTATCTGCTTAAATGTTGGTTCCACTAGGGTGGAGGCGGTAAGCAGTGAGCACACTCTGGGGCAAAGAGCACACATATATATATATATATATATATATATATATATATATATATATATATATATATATATATATATATATATATATATATATATATATATCTATACATACATATAACAGTCCAGTGAGTATCCTCACTCCAAGGCAGACACTGTTGAATACAAGTTAACGTGTGTGTGTGTGTGTGTGTGTGTGTATATATATATATATATATATATATATATATATATATATATATATATATATATATATATATATATATATATACTGTATATACACATATGGAAAATGATAGCTGGATATCCAGGGTAGGAAAGACATACATTATTGGTGCCCAAATTGGCCATATTATAGGATACTAAACTATACAGGCATTCAGCATACTAAACAAAAGTGCAAAAGCAGACTAAAAGTAGTAGAGCTGAGCGACGGTGGAGAAAGACACAAACTGATCCTGACTTCATCCACTTCAAATTCATGCTCTCCTGCTATAACCGAGCTGTATCATTCGCCACAGAACAATACTTCTCTTATCTAATATCTACTATGTCCTTCAAACCACAGCAGCTGTTTGCCACATTTAACTCACTCCTATGCCCCCCTCCACCCCCTCCACCTATTAATGTTACCACCCAAGACCTTGCTCATTTCTTTAATGAAAAAATCGATCTCATTAGGCTGTACATACCGTCCGACAACAATCTCAGACTAACGTGCAGTCCACTCACATCTACTTTACACTCCTTCACCCCTGGAACTAGATGAAGTTAGCAAACTTCTAGCCTGCTCAAAACCCACCACCTGCTCCCTTGACCCCATACCCTCTTGCCTACTCCACCCAATCTCTGATACACTCTCTCCTGCACTTACCCATCTATTTAATCTTTCACTCTCTATTGGTACCTTTTCATCAATATACAAACGAGCACTAATCACTCCTATCCTCAAAAAACCTTCCCTTGATCCCAGCCCCCCCACTAACTATCGACCGGTCTCCCTTCTTCCATTCGCATCCAAATTACTAGAAAGGCTAGTTTCCAAACGCCTGATCCAGCATCTCACTCACAACTCCCTCCTCGACCCCTTGCAATCTGGCTTCCGCCCATCACACTCGACTGAAACTGCACTCACCAAAGTAACCAATGATCTTCTATTGGCAAAGTCTAAAGGTCACTATTCCATTCTAATCCTTCTAGATCTCTCTGCAGCCTTTGATACAGTTGACCACACACTCCTCCTTGACATTCTACACTCAGCTGGCATTCGGGCTCTTTCATGGTTTACATCTTATCTGTCTGACCGTTCCTTTAAAGTTTCTTTCTCTAAATCTACTTCTACTACTTCCCCACTCTCTGTTGGAGTTCCTCAAGGCTCTGTTCTCGGCCCCCTGCTGTTCTCGCTCTATACAACTTCACTAGGAAAACTCATTCAGTCATTTGGACTTCAGTATCACCTTTATGCTGATGACACCCAACTCTACTTGTCTACTCCTGATCTTTCTAATTCTGTCCTTTCCCAAGTCACAGACTGTCTCTCTGCTGTCTCCTCCTGGATGTCACAGCACCACCTGAAACTGAGCCTTTCTAAAACAGAACTCATTATATTTCCTCCAAGATCTTCCCCTGTCCCTCAGATATCACTCACTGTAAACAACACCTCCTTTAATTCCACCACACAGGCACGCTGCCTAGGAGTTATCTTAGACTCTCATCTGTCTTTTTCACCACACATTCAAACACTAGCAAAATCTTGCCGTATTCAACTGCGCAACATTGCTCGAATACGACCATATCTCAGTTCAGAATCAACTAAAACACTGATTCAGACTCTCATCATCTCCCGCCTTGATTACTGCAACTTACTCCTCACAGGTATTCCAACAAGTCACCTTTCACAACTCCAATCTGTTCTAAACGCGGCCGCTAGACTCATTCATCTAGCTTGCCGCTCAACATCAGCTGCTCCCATATGAATGTCCCTTCACTGGCTCCCAATCTCTTCTAGAATCAAATTGAAATTACTTACACTCACATTCAAGGCCCTTAATAATGAAACCCCTCCCTATATTTCATCTCTGATCTCCAAATACACTCCTTCACGAAACCTACGCTCTGCTTCTGATCTTCGCCTCACTTCTCCTCTGATCCCTTCTGCCCATTCTCGTCTACAAGACTTCTCTCTGGATTCTGCTTTTCTCTGGAACTCTCTGTCACAAGCTGTCAGACTTTCTCCTTCTTTCCAAACTTTCAAGCGCTCCTTAAAGACCCATCTGTTTAAAGAGGCTTATTCGATGTACTTTAATTAATCATTGCTGTATCAAAAATGACATAGTGTTTATATAATCCTAATGTCTCAATTGTACCCTAACCTTTTAGTTTGTAAACTCTAATCTCTAGGTCCTTCTAACCCTATTGTATTCTGTAATCCTTGTTTCTTATCCACCATTTATTCCCTGTTTGCTATAACTGCAGTAAAGCACTGCGTATCTTGACAGCGCTATATAAATAAATGATGATGATGAATAAATCCAGTATTAGGGTTAATAATAATGCTGTTAAATCAGTGTGTTATTATTTGAATTGCATCTTTACACATCATTTCCCTGTATAGGCTTTAAAGGAACAGTTCAGTGTGAAAATAAAAACTGGGTAAATAGATAGGTTGTGCAAAATAAAAAATGTTTGTAATAAAGTTAGTTAGCCAAAAATGTAATATATAAAGGCTGGAGTGAACAGATATCCAATAAAACAGCCAGAATCCAACTTCCTGCTTTTCAGCTCTATAACTCTGAGTTAGTCAGCGACTTGAAGGGGGGCCACATGGTACATTTCTGTTCAGTGAGTTTGCAATTGATCCTCAGCATTCAGCTCAGATTCAAAAGCAACAGGTATGACCCATGTGGCCCCCCCTCAAGTCTCTGATTGGTTACTGTCTGGTAGCCAGGGTAACCAGTCAGTGTAAACCAAGAGAGCTGAAAAGCAGGAAGTAAGTTCTGACTGACTTGTAATACGTCAACTCACTCCAGCCTTTATACATTACATTTTTGGCTAACTAACTATATTAGAAACATTTTTTATTTTGCACAGCCTATCTATTTACCCAGTTTTTATTTTTACACTGAACAATTCCTTTAACTGATTAACCTTAGCAACAGTCTGACTGAACTAATAATAAATAAAATAGACAGAAATATATATATAAAACAGGTAATATAAGAAATACTAAAATCTGTAGACTGCCTGAATTGACCTCTGCCTGTTTTTGACTATTCTCCTCTGTGTATGACCTCTGCCTGTGACCACAAACTTGTGCCTCTTGTTTGTTTTGATACCACATTGCCCGTTTGGTTTGTCCTGGCCTGTGCATTGACTCCGCTATCTGCTCCCTTGTCCTAACCCCTCACGTTCGGTTCCTGTGCTTGCCCACAACTCTCTCCCTGGTTCTCCTGCATTTTAGACCTGGCAGCATCTGAATAACAGAGGGCTACACCAGAAAGCCAAAGGCGGCTGCTGTAGGCTGAAGAGTGGGCTGAGTTTGGAACCTTGGAGTTAGTTCTGGATTTGGGATTCCGTACATTACACCTTCTATGCTGGAGTGTAGAACTGCTATTTCTGGCTCAAACTACAGCATCTAACTTAAAATTTTAAAGGGCTATTTAGATTTTGAGGTTTGTGAGTTCATTTCCACCTCAAATAAACTCACCTTTTAAACCAACTGAAATGCTTTAATGACAAGAGCTACACTTACCACTCTCATACCCTATGGACCTTTACACTTCCCTTGTAGTCTAGTCAGGGCTGCTTCTGCCATGAGGCAAGGTGAAACCCTTGCCTCAGGCGGCAGCGAGCGGCCAGTTACAAGGGGCGGCAAAAAGCCGCCTCTTGTAACTTTAAGAGCCGAACTTCCGGGTTTTAATCCGGAAATTTGGCTCAGCTAGTGCAAAGAACGCTATAGCGCTCAATGCACTAGCGATACTGCCCCCTGAAACCCGCTCCAACGCTAATTTTTAAGCGCGGAGCGGGAGAGGAGGGGGGCGGCATCTGGGCTGCTGCCTCAGGCGGCAGCAGCCCCATTATCGGCGCTGAGTCTAGTTGAAGAAATAACTGCCTGAAACATTCATTATTCGTTATTCCTTGGATAAACTTTTTGTAGTCAGTATAACAATTCAAAACCCAAAGCCACTATTGATTCCCAGTAGACACTCAATGGTTTTAGAGCAGATATCCTGGAACTCGTATAGTTTAATATTTGTTATTGTGACATGTAGGGCTAATGCATGATTAGAGCTCTATAATTCTTATCAGGTTTTTCATGTAGTTTTTACCTTGTATGCTGTTAGTAGTACTTAGAAGGGAAAGTGGCAATAATGGTGCCAATACAACGATGGATGTCACAAGCAGCAGTTCTCATTTTTTTCATGAATATCTCTTAATTATGGAGCATCATCATTTTAATATCTGTTATTGGAATTTTAGCTGAGGGTAAATTATGCGTGTTGCACAGAAAAAACCCTACATAAGGCATAACACAGAGGGGGACATTTATAAAGTTTGCGCATATTCGCAAATGGTTGTATTGTCCATGTTTTTTTAATGTGCAAACCAATCTGCCCTGTGAAAAATTTATAAATGAGCCCCAGAGACTTAGGGGGGTTCTAATACCACTGTTTCCATGTTAGGTGCAGGCTTACAATTTTGCTGTAGTGCAAATGGTACCCTCAGTCTCAAAGCTGTCATTAAAGTCTATGAAATGGTTTGTGCAGTTCTTACTATAGAAGCACTATTACTATGGTTCTTACTATGTAATACTGAATAAAATAAATGGTATAATTGTGGAACTTCATTTCATCACAAGGAGTCAAGAAAGGTTCAATTAATCTGATGAAATAAGATTTAAAAACCTGTATGTCTTGTGTTATCAGGAGCAGTATGCTTATATATAAAATAATATAAAAAAAAAAAAATATTTTAACTGGAACTGTTATCTCTTTGATTTGCTCTTTTTTAAATTTTTTTTTCTTTTTCCCTCCTTTGTCCTTCGTACGCCTTACTTTGTCTGGGACCATCATTCTTATTCTTTCTAACAGACATGAACATATTTAAGCTTTTTGTGTGATTTATTTTAATTCTTTTCTGATAACAGGAAGCTATAATTTCTCTCCTAGTTATTTGATTGAATCTGGGGTTCATCATTTCTCGTAGCGAAAGCTATTAATTTTATGGTCAAGAAAGAAAGAAAGAAAATGAGACTGTCATTGCTAGTCGAAAAAAGAAAAACATTCTTATTTACAGTATGAGCAGGGTGCTAGTTTATTTAATAAGTGGATTAAGTGAGGGATGACCTTATTTTTAATTATTGCACAGTCCCATGATGTTATTTATTTTTTCTCAGGGATTTAAATACTTTATCCAGTCATTGCCCTTCCCCCCCATACTTGCCATTGGGAATGGCAAACTCTGCCATCCTGAATTTTGGGGAGCCCTAAAAAGAATTTGTTGGGGCTACAATAACTTCTATTTAAGCCACAGGCCAAGAAGATGACTTTAATATTGGACCAGGGGCAAACAAAGCAATACAGGTATGTAATCTGAAATGCTCTGGCCCTGGGTTTTTCTGGATGACTGATCTTTCCATAATTTGGTTCTTCAAAGGTCTTCTAGAAAATTATGTAAACATTAAATATGTAGGAGTGTAGAGGTTTAGGTTCTTTATTCCCATGGACATAATTAAAACATCTTGATTGGGTCCTCGGTAACCCAAGGGAAGCTGTTTCCTTTGTCATATGTGAAAATATTCTGCTGACAGTTGAGTGACTAGCCAGTAGATGTCACTATATAAAAGGGTAAAGGTTTTCCTTCCTATGCACCAGTGAATGCGTTAGCCAGCTAAGCTGGGTCCTTTTTCCCATAGAGGAGAGGCAGTAGTTCCCCAGAGGTTATAAAAAGTACAGCATAAATATTGAAAAGATGATGTTCTTGAAGGGAAAGGACCATTTGAATGCACAATGTATGATGAAACAGGTTGATAAACACTGCTGAGCATTGGTACTGTTAAAGGCAAAGCAGAGACCATAGCTGGGTGGAACTTAAAACAATGGGTTCACATTCCAGTGTCCACTGGCCTACCGGGATACCAGGAAAACTCCCGGTGGGCTCAGGTGTCAGTGGGCCCTTATGCTGCTAAACTTTTGGCCTATTTCATGGCCATTCCCTATTTCTATGAGAACAAAGAAGCTAAATAGATGGAATGTTAGATTATTGTATGTAAAGAAAACAAGCTAAGAGAATAGAGGTTGATTGAGGATATGAATATTATTATTTTTAGTACTAAGAGTGGGCCCCTGGTCTAAGGTTTAAATAAAATAAAAATGTTTTATTAACTAAAGGACTAACGTTTCGGCCTTCTTTGTGGATATCCTATATAATAAAGTTGAAGTGTCTCTGCGTCCAGTCCCTGTGTCCGTGGGATTGCGCTACTGCGCATGTATGGGGTGCCGTTTGTCCCAAATACATTCTGTATACAAAACTATCCCTAATACACAGAATTAATGTCTCTCATGTTATATAAGAATTTCTGACCATACACAGAGAAAAAAATATACAAAAGACTTATTTCTATTGAAGAATGAAAACAAAATCTGGTTAGTGCACAAAAGAAGACTGGAAATTTATTCCTCAGTGATCCACCGTTAGCTTTAGTAAATCAGACTCTTCCACAGACCAATGGAGTAGCCATCTCCACCTCAGTAACATGAAGTAACAAGAAAGTCCGGAGAGTCTTTGCAAGTATGTAGTTTTTATTGTCGCACTACATGTTTCGGACCCATATGGTCCTTCCTCTGGTGCATGTTATAAACAGTGTGTGAAAAAAACAGCTTTTAAACCCTCCATTACCCATAAGCCCCACGTGTATCTACAGCTCCATCTTGTGGCCAGTAGACAGTAATACAACAGTATATTTTAACATCTGAATACTATGTTTCCATCTATTCACTTGTAACACCAATAGCACATTCTGTAGTTAGGCGATACAGTTACAATTATGTTTCAAAATAAGTTAGCCTCACCATGGTGGTTTAGATATAATGTCCATTGTATCAGTGCCCTCTTGTTCGAGACAACTGTAAAAAATACATATACAGGTTTTTAGTAAGAACTTTGCAATTTTAAAGCCATTTATCTCAGCAGCATTTTTAACTATTTCACAAAAAACATTTTCACAGAAAGCATTTTAGACTCCAAGCTTCATTAATCCCGAATGGTTCAATGCAATTTAGTCTTTCCATCCATCTAGCCTCACATTGTAACAGTGTTTTCTTTCTATCGCCTCCTCTTAGGGGGCGATCCACTTGTTCAAGGACCATCCACCTAAGGCTTGCTGCATTATGTTTAGCTTCAGAAAAATGTTTCCCAACTGGTGTTTGGGTTTTCTTTTCTGTTGGATTGTATGAACTGATGGACCTTTTATGTTCCCCTATCCTTATTTTTATGTTACGCGATGTTTGTCCCACATAAACCATACCACAGGGGCATTTTAGTGCATAAACAACCCAATCAGTATTACAAGTGGAATATTGTTTGATTGGAATCTTCTTACCATTATGTGGATGGGTGATGTAGTCCCCTTTAATTATGGAGTTACAGCAACTACAGTTCAGGCAAGGGAAGGTGCCATTTTTTGGGGTGCTCAAGAACCTTGTGTTCTGTTTTTTTATATGAATATCAGCTTTAACCAGATGGTTAGCAATATTTCTCCCTCTTTTATAAGAAAAAAGCGGTTTGTCGCGAAACAATCTCCCGAATTTATGGTCTTTACTCAAAAGTGACCAATGTTTTTTTACAATGCCTTCAATTTGTTTGCTCAACCCCCCATATTCTGTCACAAACGGGATCCTTCTGTCCCTATTTGGTATTTTCTTTTTTTGTAACAGTGTTGGCCTAGAGAGTGCTAGTACTTCATCTCTTGTTGTACATAGCCTTTCATGATCATAACCCCTTTCAGTGAATTTATTGATCAATTTATTGGAGGCTTCTACATATTTTTGGTCATCAGAGGCTATTCGCCTAATGCGCAAAAACTGTCCTTTTGGTATGCCTCTTATTGTGTTAGGGCACAAAAGGATGTCATTATTTCACAAACTCCATTCTCTACAGTTTAACAAGCAATCTATACAAATGTATAACCTCCATGTAACGGACGCACTTATGTGCAAAGTTACTTACAGAATGAATTATGTAAAAACAAAGTTGGACATAATATATAATAGTGTAACTAACTAGTGCTTATCAAGCTAGATTTGACTGACAAAATAGATATTTGTGACAGAAAGCAAGATTTTATAGCACAGGATTCATTCTTTCCACAAAATGACAGTTCTGTTTCACAAAACAGATAAAATAACCATTCTGTGAAGCAACACTGTCAGTCACATTCCTGAACCAATAAGAAGAAAGCTTATTGCCATATAACAAACAAGATGAGAAGTGGTCAGCTTTGCTCCACATGGCTAAGGCAAAGTATCTGACCTGCTATAGAGGGCGCCCTCTAATGTCCCCTGTGCTCCATAGTAATGAAGATGAACAAACCTTTCCTAAAAGAGCTGCTGTTAAACACTACAGGTTCATAAATGGAAGTTTTTACAAATGGCTGAGAAATATAATGCTGCACTTATAATGATTGTAGAGAAAGAAAAGTATGCAAAACTTATATAAATATGATCATTTTAGGTGATATGGCTAGTCTTATTGTAGTAACCTGCTTGTGTGGCCATTTTGGTTAAGGGCATTCCTGCTGTTTTGCCATTATCTTATGACTCACTCCTGTTCCTCTTCCTGTCTAAGCTGAGAGCAATAATGGGACAGGCCACACCCACCTTCCATGTTGTATTAAATGTACCAGAAGTTGCTGTGCTTGTCTGGCTGCTTTGCCTGACTCTCAGAGTCAGTTATAAGTTTTGTATATGATAGTTAGACTCCAATGTCCTAGCTGTAATCTTGCACCAATTAGCTTGTAGTAGTCTCTTAATAATTTGCTTACCAATAGTTCAACTACTACATAATAGCTTTAGCCAGAGACTTGGGACTGATCATGTGCACAGTGCATACCTCCCAAATGTCCCTTTTTCAGAGGGACAGTCCCTCTTTTGACAGCTCAACCTGAGGTCCCTCATTTGTACTGGAAAGTCCCTCTTTTCTCTGCACTGAACAGCCAGAAAAAGAAACAAAGTTTCTAACTTAATTGGCTTTTGGCAGAGAGGCCAGTACAGCTAACAGGTGCAACTAAGATGCTTTATAACAATTTTGAGATAAGAAAATAAGTAATTTTAACAGTTTAGATAAGGAGAAATATTTTCAAACTTTTATAACCTGCCAAACTTTATAAAATGAACATGGTAATTACGGGGTGTGGTTTTTGTCCCTCTTTTTACTTCCAAAATGTTGGGAGGTATGACCACGCATTCTGTATAGTATGATGTGTAGTTTATATGAGCAGTCACTCCTGAGTACTGTGTGTAAACAAAAGGGGGTCATTTAGGCAGGGGCAATTTTACGGGATCATAATCTATTTATATAGAAGCAACAATCTATACAATGCTTTATATTTATTTATAACAAAAGACTCTAATAATGCTGTCCCCTTACCTGCCCGGTGCTTAACCCTTTCACATCAGAGTGGGTCGAGGGGGGCACAACACTTAGAGCAGAGAGCACAACTGCGCCCATGTCACATGCATGTCCAGGGCCGCCAGCAGGGGGGGGGGGACAGGGGGGGACAAGTGTTCCAGGCCTGAAGGGGGGCCCAGAAGTGCTGCATTTTTCAAAGAGCGGGTCCCCTTTATGAGCGCCCGAGCCGTGCGGCCATTTAGCATATTACCGAATGTGGTAGTGCCGAAAAGACCCGAATTCACGAAAGGAGGTGAAGTTGAAGTCCTGAAGCCTTTTGTTTACACACAGTACTCAGGAGTGTCTGCTCATATAACCTACACATCAACTATACACATGACTGTGCACATGATCAGTCCCAAGTCTCTGGCTAAAGCTATTATGTAGTAGTTATATAATAGTTATAATATATATAATACACAAAAGCCATGAATATCCTGTAAATTATATCCTTATAAACGGTGAGTTCTGATGTCATCAGTTATAGACGGTGAGTTCTGATGTCATTTCTGTCACATGACTCACTGAAACGGGTGTATTATAATAAATAAAGTACCCCCAGTTGTAAAATATGAGGATATTAGAAGTTACCTCGGAGTTTCATGACCTGTATAAAAACACTCGGCCTTCGGCCTCGTGTTTTTATATGTTCATGAAACTCCTATGTAACTTATAATATCCTTATATTTTACAAGAGGGGGTACTTTATTCACTATATAACTATAGCTAAGCACATTATTAAGAGACTACTACAAGCTAATTGGTGCAAGATTACAGCTAGGAGGAGACATTGGAGTCTAACTATCATATACAAAACTTATAACTGACTCTGAGAGTCAGGCAAAGCAGCCAGACAAGCACAGTAACTTGTGGTACATTTAATACAACATGGCAAGTGGGTGTGGCCTGTCCCATTATCTCAGCTTAGACAGGAAGAGGAACAGGAGTGAGTCATAAGATAATGGCAAAACAGCAGAAATGCCCTTAATCAAAATGGCCACACAAGCAGGTTACTACAATAAGAATAGCCATATCACCAAAAATGATCATATTTATATAAGTTTTGCATACTTTTCTTTCTCTACAATCATTATAAGTGCAGCATTATATTTCTCAGCCATTTGTAAAAACTTCCATTTATGAACCTGTAGTGTTTAACAGCAGCACTTTTAGGAAAGGTTTGTTCATGTTTATTACTATGCAGCACAGGGGACATTAGAGGGCGCCCTCTATAGCAGGTCAGATACTTTGCCTTAGCCATGTGGAGCAGAGCTGGCAACTTCTCATCTTGTTTGTATATGGCAATAAGCTTTGTTCTTATTGGTTCAGGAATGTGACTGACAGTGTTGCTTCACAGAATGGTTATTTTATCTGTTTTGTGAAACAAAACTGTCATTTTGTGGAAAGAATGAATCCTGTACTATAAAATCTTGCTTTCTGTCACAGATATCTATTTTGTCAGTCAAATCTAGCTTGACAAGTACTAGTTAGTTACACTATTATATATTATATCCAACTTTGTTTTTACATAATTCATTCTGTAAGTAACGTTGCAAAAAAGTGTGTACGTTACATGGAGGTTATACATTTGTGCGACAGATTGCTTGTTAAACTGTACAGAATGGAGTTTGTGATATAATGACATCCTTTTGTGCACTAACCAGATTTTGTTTTCATTCTTTAATAGAAATAAGTCTTTTGTATATTTTTTTCTCTGTGTATGGTCACAAATACTTATATACCATAAGAGACATTCATTCTCTGTATTAGGGATAGTTTTGTATACAGAATGTATTTGGGACAAACGGCACCCCATACGCATGTTACATATGTTCTAGCGCCCGTTAATTTAATGGGCTTAATGTCTAGTATATATATATATATATATATATATATATATATATATATATATATATATATATATATAATGAAAACAATTGCAATTGGGCAAAAATGCTTTTGCTGCCTTCCCTCATTTTTAATTCAATGTTGAGATTTTTCTGAAATCATTTACTGTCCTGAATCTCATGGAAAATATATCACAGAGAAAATAAGGGTTTTTCTAATTGTCACGTAACTAGCTGATGTACATATATATTGGGAGGGTTTTAATGGACTTTCTGAACATAATTGGAATCAATTAAAACCAGACACTAATCTATTAATTATTTATTTATTTTTTTACATTGTCATTTAAAATGAGACGGAAGCAGGCTCTAATAGGAACAGAGTAGCGCAGAGTGCTAGTCCAGTCTAAAGAATCAAGCATGCCCTGATATTGCTGAAAAGATTATCTTAATGGAAAGGATTAATCTTGACTTAATTAATTTGCAGAAAGCCTTCTGCCCAAAGCAAGTATATTTAATGAACAAACACACCAGAATTGCCAACACACAGATACGTTTTGCTTTAAAGGACAAGGAAAGGCAAAACAATAAAATCCCATTTTTACATTCTTTAATGAAAAATAAACCTTTCTCCAATATACTTTAATTAAAAAATGTGTACAGTTTTTATAATAAACCTGACTGTATGCAGTGAAATTCTCCCTTCATTTATTGCTGTGGATAGGAATTGTCAGATGGTCCCTAACTGCTGAGCAGGGAAACAATCATACTTATGAACAGCAGGGGGAGCTCCCACCTTACTTACCAGCCATGCAGAATTCAAGCAGCTTTGTTTATGACGATCCCTAAGCAGCCCAGACCACACTGAGCATGTTCAGGGTCAGGCAAAGATGTTTAACAAAGTTACAAGATGACAGCCCCCTATGGCCAACTTTGAAAGCATAAATCATTTGTTTGATTAGGCTTTGTGGTGCAGTAAGTTCATGCTTATGTTTACTATACAAAATAAAGCATTTCTAGCCTTATTCTATTTTAGACTTTCCTTGTCCTTTAATAGTAAATATCTTCAATGTAGTGAGTGGAACTACAACCAATGCATCAAATCTTAATTTATTGTCAAATCTTAATGTAATTTAATCATCTAAACCAGTGGCTTGTTAGCAACCTGTTCCTCACCAACCCCTTGAATGCTGCTCTCAGTGGCCTCAAAGCAAGTGCTTATTTTTAAATTCCAGGCTTGGAGGCAAGTTTTTGTTGCATAAAAACCAGCGGTACTGCCAAACAGAATCTCCTATAGGCTGGCAGTCCACATAGAGACTACCAAATGGCCAATCACAGCCCATGTTTTTGCATGAACATTTTTCATGCTTGTGTTTCTCCTCAACTCTTTTACATCTGACATCTTACTTGATCTTAACAGCCTTTAACAAGTTTCAAGGTTCTTTCTATACCAACCAATTCAAATCAAATCAATTTCGGGTTCCCTATGGCATACTACTTCAAATATATATATATATATGGGTTGAATAACAAACTAAATAGATATCCTCAGGACCTCTTCTAAAAATTCCAGTTGTGACCATCTTATCCCCATTTCCCTACCCCTGGCCACTGACTGAAGCATAGAATAAAAAAAAAAGTTAAGTGGTCCTGAGTAGTGATGGACTAATCTGTCCCGCTTCGCAGAAAAATTTGCGAAACAGTGAAAAAATTTGCAAAATGGCAAAAAATTAGCAAAACTCATTGAAGTCAATGGGTGTCTAAAAAATTCTGAAGTGCATCAATTTTGACGCGAGCGACAATTTTTATATGTGTTACTATTCTGTCCAAATCCATTTAAAGTCAATGGGCATCTGAAAATTATATGTAGCGCGACAATTTTGACTCACGTCAATTTTTTTTGTCACAGCTGATTTTTCTCCAGCAATTTATTTGCCGCAGTTTCATGGATTTATTCGGCCATCACTAGTCCTGAGGCAGGGGTCCCCAACCTTTTTTTTTTTTTTTTTTACCCTTGAGCCACATTCAAATGTTAAAAGAGTTGTGGAGCAACATAAGCATCAAAAAAGTCTCTGGAGATGCCAAATAAGGACTATAGTTGGCCATTTAGTAGGCCCTATGTGGATTGTCAGCCTACAGGAGGCTCTGTTTGGCAGTGCACCTGGTTTTTATACAACCAAAACTTGCCTCAAGTCAGAAATTCAAAAAGAAGCATCTGCTTTGAAGCCACGTTGAGCAACATCCAAAAGGTTGTCAAGCAACATGTTACTCACGAGCTACTGTTTGGCGATCACTGTCCTAAGGGGAAATGAAATCTAACTTTTTTCCCTTCCATATACTAGGTTTGTATAAGGTATAAAAACCATAGCTTGCTGTCCCATCGGATAATATAAAACAACCAGTGATGTAGGCAAAATATAAAAATTGGCCCTTTTTTGACACTGTAACCTCAGCAATTTCAGAGTAAAACCTATAATTTTGACGTGTGTCAAATTTCTATGTGCATGCCATACAAATTAATTTGCATGCAGTGAAACACGGAAATTCACTGCAAATTTGTGTCTGCTGAATTTATTCGCCCATCACTACTGGGAGGGGGTGACAAATGTTAGGCACCCTCAGTGTTTATAATCTTTTAACTGATACCCTGGGATGGAGCTCACGTTAGCAGAAAACTGCACTGTCCTTGGGTACTGAGCGAGCACTATGGATTCATGCTCTTCTTGAATGTAAATATCTGCAACTTGCTGGACCTCAAACTGCCACTTGAACCAAAGCTGTTGGTGTATGGTTTATGTTGCGGAGTTTACTTAGGGCTTTGAATTTTCTAGACAATAATTAGGAGCACAATGACAAGGAGCATATTTTTAAAGGTGACATAAAAGTGGAATATTTCCTGCTTTTTTGTGTGTAAAGTGGCATTCTCTAACATGATATACTGGAGCTGCTGGTAGAAAAAGCGGTTGAGAAGTTTACTGTAGAAACTTATATCTATAAAAATGATTTAAGAAATGTGGGTATCGTAAGCAGTTTTACAGACTACAAAGTATAAATTATATATTTTACCCACCTTATACTATTATTATTAATAATAATAATAATGATAATAATCATAATAATAAAGAATACCATCAGTGCCCCCCATATCTGACATGAATAGTGGCTAATGCTTCTGTGACAGACAGGTTTATTAGTTAAATAATGGAGTATGCTAAACTTATTCATATTCCATCTTATATTTATTATTAGTGAAATGTTGACACTGCATGACTGACAGTCAATTATCACTATACTTATAATGAAGCAGCTCCCAGCCTCAGGCTTTGCTGCAAATCACATTGATTGCTATTAGGTTTACACATTATTTTCCAGGCATATTATACTATGGAGAGGGAGATGGAGGCAGCAGAACGCTAATTACTGTAATTTCTTCTCACTTAAGGTTCAAAACTGCATTTTGTAGGTCACTAAAAAGTTTGGTAAATAAATTTTGAAGAAAAACTCAACTGCAGGGCTAGAACTAGGGGTAGGCAGAGTCGGCACGTGCCTAGGGCACAAAGCTGGGAGTGCACCAGACACAGACCTTATCTGCCATCTACCCCATGTCCGTCAATTTGCGTATGCGCGCGAGAGCTTCAATACGAGCATGAACGATCCCAGCCGGTGCCAAGACCAGTCTAGGACGTCTGGTTTGGCTCTGCTCAACTGTAAATGTTTCAGAAATACTTAAAGTAATCAGATGTGGAATGCATCGAATACAGAGAAGGGGGACTAATACTGGAAAGGAATTTGCTCTATGTAGTATTTATGAAAAAAAAGAAAATTGCATTGGAGATCTCTTGCACTCAATGCCTGTACTGGAAAATAGCAGTTACTGGGCCCCACAGCAAACTATTTTTCAGACCCCCAAAATGTCTGGAGATTAGCCTGTTTTACCAAAATTTATTGAAATTGTATATGAATTAGGGCCTCAGGGTCTGCTTCCTCTATAGTTGTGCTCCAGTACTAGAATGTGGCCCAATGACCCAGACTGCAGTGCAGGGAAGCAGGGCTTGACTGGGTTTGGATGGCAGCCTGCCCCAAGCCCTTTCTCAGTTTTTAGAGGACTGGTCAATTTCAATTTCTCGGGTGGTAGCTGGGGGAAGGTTACACAAAGGGACATAATCCTACCTCTTCAGTTGGTTCTGGATGGTTTGGAGAAACAACAGTTCTCAATGTGCCACACTCAGGGGAGTAACTACAGAGGAAGCAGACCCTGCGGCTGCAGGGGGCCCAGGAGGTACAGGGGCCCCATGAGGCTCTCATTGATGAGCAATTTCAACATATATTGGTAAAACAGGACAAACACTGGATATGTTGGGGGCCCTAAAATTAATTTGCTGTGGGGCCCAGCAACATCTAGTTACGCCACTGGCCACACTCTCTCTCCCTTCCTATAAGATGGGTGGCCTTTGTCACTTTTGCTGTAGGGTACCTTTTTCGGAGCACCAGGGAAAGTAAAACCGGGTATTTGTCAAAAGTGGGAATAGCTTGGTGGGCCTGGGGTCCTGTCAGGAAAGTGGTCAGCTTTGGTTTAAGGCTGGGAAGAAAGGAAGCAGGAACCAGGCATTGAATTTGCGATGACGGTCAGTCCTCTTGGAGGTGAGTTAGGATTGTTGGTTAATGTAAATGGTTTTGTTACAAATTGCTAATGTTATACATTTTATACATGGGAGTTTTATTGGAGAAAAATGGGTAGTGGGTTCAAGTAGGAGAAGGGTGCAGTCTCTCATGCTAAAAGGAGAATAATGCACCTGTTATTGTTCTTACAAGTATGAGGTAGCCTCTGCAATTCATGCCAAATTTAAAAATAGTGCAGTGACGATCACACTGATGCAAGGGAACTCTGTACTTAACACATGCCTTTTTGTGGATTGTATGTGACCACTAGGGGAACCCGATTTATTTCAGGTTTTTGTTTATATTGTAGAAGGTGACTTCTGGGAATCCTGGTGGCTGCATGAATGTATTGATCTACAATCATGGGGTTGTAGCCCCTGTTGATGAAGTCTGCTTTGAGTGCTTTGAGGTGGTGGTTCCTTTCAGCGGACAAACCATCATATCTAATGTATGACAGCTTTCACCCTGACCACACTAAATCATCTGCAGCCAGGCTTTATAATACAATCTTATATGTTCGGACACCACTGAAAGGAGATATATATATATATATATATATATATATATATATATATATATATGTGTGTGTGTTTATATATGTGTCTATCTATAGCTCAAAATCTATATCTCTATATCTCTCTATCTCTCTCTGCCAGCTATAGTCAGGTGATCCCACTGGTGTCTAATAAAAGGGCAACCACGTTTGGGAGTTTTAACCTTGAAACCTTAAAACTTAGTCCCTTTGTAAAATGTATAATGAAGTAATAGAATTCTTAATGAATCAGATAAAATTGAGCGTAGGACTGACCAGATATGGGATGACTTTGATGTAGTTGGCCAGCTTAAATATATTGCAATATATGGACAAACAATCCCTGTTTTGTTTAAAGGGTAAGGCATTTTTCAGTAGCAGTATGCACAAAATGTCGCTGTCTTGATAATGGGTTGAGTGCAGAGGACTTTTGTATCTATCTATCTATCTATCTATCTATCTATCTATCTATCTATCTATCTATCTATCTATCTATCTATCTATCTATCTATCTATCTATCTATCTATCATCATATCTCTATATCATCTCTATCCCTATCTCTCTATATCATCTCTATCCCTATCTTTCTATATATCTCTATCTCTATATATCTACCCATCTCTCTCTCTCTATGTCTCTCTCTATGTCTCTCTCTATGTCTCTCTCTCTCTATGTCTCTATGTCTCTCTCTCTCTTTATATATCCATCTCTGTCTCTCTCTCTCTCTCTCTCTCTCTCTCTCTCTGTCTCTCTCTCTCTCTATCTGTGTGTCTCTCTCTCTCTCTGTGTCTCTTTCTCTGTCTCTCTCTGTATCTCTCTCTCTGTGTCTGTCTCTCTGTCTCTGTGTCTGTCTCTCTCTCTGTGTCTCTCTCTCTGTCTCTGTCTCTCTCTCTCTCCTCTCTCTCTTTCTCTCTCTCTCATATATCTCTCTCTCTCTCTCTCTCTCTCTCTCTCTCTCTCTCTCTATATATATCTATATCTATATATATATATATATATATATATATATATATATATATATATATATATATATCCATCCATCCATCCATCTCTCTCTCTCTCTCTCAGTCATAATATTCCATCTACTTCCACATCGTTCTTTCTTTTTTGGTACTTTTCTTTATTGTTCTTTTCATAGCCAGTTGATGGCAGCATGGATCTGCGTGAATATCTGACCTACTAAAGTGCCAAATGCTGAATGGAAAAGTTATAGAATGTTGAAAGAACTTTTATTAACTCTCTCCGATACACATCCATTCCCAGACACTTCCAATTTATACTGCCCAAGATGCTTCCACTTAATCCTATCATAATACACTCAACTGTAATTTAATTACAGTTCTTTATGCTGTATGCATTGCATTCGCCACTGAGAGGGAGAAAGCTTAACTCTTTCAGCCACCACTAATATGTCAATTGATTCTAGTTAGTTTTACTAATACTGTTATCCAGAATGCTGGATAATAGATCTTTCTATAATTTGGATCTTCACCCCTTAAGTCTACTAGAAAGTCATGTAAACATTAAATAAACCCATAGTCTGGTTTTGCTTCCCATAAGGATCAATTATATGATACTGTTTTATTATTACAGAGAAAAAGAAAATACATTTTACAAATTACGATTATTTGAATAAAATGCAGTCTATGCGAGATGGCCTTTCCGTAATTCTGAGCTTTCTGGATAACGTTTTTCCGGCTTAACAGATCCCATACCTGTATAGCATTTTCTGATTAAAATCATCAATCTGTTATTGATCGATATTGGCATAACTTGGCATGGACAACATACGGCTATGGCCATATTATGTTGGCACAAATGAATGACACACAAAAATTATTTGAGGATGGTCTGTGAATCATTCTTTACCACCTTCTGCACAAAATGTGTAGCAAATTAAAAGCCAGCCCTTATTATGGAAACTTAAACTGGTATTTTCCTATGTGCTATCAATTTTTTTTTAAATGTCATTCTACTTCCTTCCATCCCTAAAGCTTTATCTGTATGCTATTTATTGTATATATGTTATTTATAACTGCTTTACAGACTAGAGACTAGGAATATGTGAGTTAACTGGAAACATGTTATCCAGAAAGATGCTAATTATGGTCCATAGACTTCATTATAATCAAATAATCCACATTTTCAAAATGATTTCCCTTTTCTCTGTAATAATAAAACAGTAACTTGTTCTTGATCCAAACTAAGATATAGTTACTGGAGACAAAACCAGCCTATTGGGTTTAATTAATCTTTAAATTATTTTTTTTTAGTCGACTTAAAGGGGTGGTTCACCTTTTAGGTAACTTTTTGTATGTTATAGAATGGACAATTCTAAAGAACTTTTCAAGTGGTTTTCATTATTTATTTTTTATAGTTTTATAATTATTTGCCTTCTTCTTCTGACTCTTTGCAGCTTTGAAATGGGCGTCGCTGACCCCTTCTAAGAAAGCAAATGACTTGTAAGGCTACAAATGCATTGTTATTGATCATTTTTACTACTCATCTTTCTATTCAGGGCCTCTTCTATTCATATTTCAGTCTCTTGTTCAAATCAATGCATGGTTGCTAGGGTAATTTGGACAGTAGCTACCAGATTGCTTTAAATGCAAATTGAAGAGCTAAATAACTCAAACACCTTAAATGAAAAAAAAAAATGAAAACCAATTGCAAATGGTTTCAGAATATTACTCTCTATATCATACTAAACTTTATCCCATAGGTGAAAAACCCCTTTAAGGAGATCCAAATTATGAATAGATCCCAAACCCTGAAAACCTCAGGTCCCAAACATTCTGGATAACAGGTCCCTTCAGGTCTTGTATAATAAAACAACAAGTATCAAATTAATAAGAAATGCTTTACAAAAGAACTGTAGCTGAGAATAGGAGCAATTGTTAAAGCTATATAGATAAATTAGACTAACCCACTAACCCACTTTAACATTTTCTCCTTGTCTTCCCCCTTTCCTTCTACACTCATCTTATCTCTGCATTATACCATTTTTACCCAGGCACTATATTCCCATGCAATACTGCCTGAGGCAAGGTAAGAATTATACTGCATAATAAGCTCTTCTACTGCAGAGAGCACAATTCCACTCTTCACTAGTGATGTGCCCCTACCACTCAGGGCTGAAGGTAGTCGGCAAGACTGCATCAGGCAGGGTCACAGAACTGCCCCTATATCCTATACCATATAATGGTAAAAAGCACAGAGAGGAATTAATGTCAAACATAATAGGCTAGAAGATTCAAAACATTTATTTGTGCAAACCCCCATTACGCAAAACAATTAATTAACCAGCTACAAGCAATGTGCTGCTATTAGATATTCAAGTATCATGTGCAAGAATGATAAATGCCACCACCCCCACCCTTACATACATACATTTCCTATCCCTGATTTTTATTCCCATATACTCTTCTTTTGTTTTGCTTCTACTTTAATTTGAACCCCCTCATTTCTATTTGTATAGCAGTCCTTGAGGGCAAATTACTGTACAGCTGAATAAATTACAGTAGTAGAACAAACAGGGGGTCATTGCAATAATAAATACAAATAAGTACAAAAATACAATACACATAAACTGGGTCGGACTGGGCCGGCGGGGCACCGGGAAATAACCCCAGTGGGCCCCCGGCTCTTGTGGGCCGCACCGGGCCCAGGTTCACACCCACATGTGGTTATGAACATGCACACAAATACGGCACCGCGTGCATGCGTACAGACGCGGCAGCGTGAGCAGAAGTACCAGACGCCGGCACTGCAGGGGGTCTGGAGGGGGGCCCTGGGGCAGCAGCCCCAGTTGGCCCAGGGGCCCCCCAGTCCAACAGTGCACATAAATATAAAGTATAGTTTCAATATAGATTGTGTTTAGTGTCAAGGAGATAAAAGGCTGGGGGTCCCTGCCTTATAGGGCTTACAGTCTAACTAGGGTAACTCAAAGATACTTTAGTGCTGTAGGTTATAGTGGGTGACTCCATATAAATGCCCGTTCCCTGTGCAGGTGTTATGCAAGTTTGCCAAAAGGTAGTCTGTAGGCAAGGCCGTATTTATATAGGCCCCAGTGGGTCTGTGCCTAGCAAGGCACGGTTTTGGGGGGCGGCCCTTGGGGTGCCTATTTTTTTTTTCAAAACCCTCCCCACCCTCAGTCATGTGGGGCGGAACTACCAGGGGAGCAGGGGGTGCGAGTGGGCCAGGGCCCGCACCCCCTCAGGGCCCCCCAGCAGTCCGCCCACCGCATGTTCCCCGGCCAGTTCCGGGTGTACGGAGGGGGGCCCGGCTGCGCGTCCTGCGCCAAGGCCCGCCCCCCTCTAGTTCAGTTTCTGCAGCCACGGATTTCCATAGGAAATCCGGTGACGGCAGGGTCGGACTGGGGGCTTGAGGCCCACCTCCGGCACCCCCTGCCACTCTGGCACTCCGGTGCCGGGTATGTGTAAGCCACGTCAGTGCGCATGTGCGCTGTGAAACCCTAGTGCGCACGAGTGAAATTTTGATTTTGCTGCAACCCCCCACAAAGAGGGGTCGCGTGCCACTGGGAAGCGGATCTGGGCCTGTGGGGCCCACAAGACATTGGGGCCCACTGGCTTTTTTCCTAGTGTCCTGCGGCCCGGTCCGACACTGGGTGGTGGAGCTGAGGGGGTAAGGGATACGGGGCCCAAAGAAGAATGTGGAAATGACGATGGGGTGGGGTGCTGACGTCACTTCTGCCATGCCGGCATGTGACGTCAGCGTGCACAACCTAGGAGCGGCATCGACCTAAATTCAGCCCTTTCTTTAGGGTAGAGTTTAGTTTTGAAGACCTATTAAGAGAGGATTCTCTCTGGAGAAATTCAGGAATGGCATTGCAAATATAAGGAGCAACAAGACAGAAGGGTTTGAAGAGGGAAACAGCTGTAGTAGTGGGGGATACAACCAAGCGGTTTCTTTAAGAGAAGAGGAGGATTCAGTCAGGAACAAATAGAGAGACAAGAGAAGAGATGTAGTTAGGTGCAGAGGAGTGAATGCTTAGAAGGTTATTAGGGGGACTAAATTACTAGAAAAATCATGAGCTGATTGGTACAGGTACCAAGTTATAATATATTTTCCCTAGATATAACTATATTAAGGTCTGTGGTACATGTCTATGAAAGTTTTCATTCATCCAGGTCATTGTATATCTAGTAGAGTAAATCTAGAACAACTGGACTTGCTGAGTAATCCTTGAAATCAATTTTCATAGACAGCACCATTAGTACATTTCTTTAAATTCATTTATTAGGAACATGTGCTCAACAATGTTTCAGACCATCATCGGTCTTTTATCAAGCCAGCAATGGCGGTCTGAAATGTTGCTGGGTGTTTGGGTCAGAGACCATGTTCCTAGTAAAGGTGTTTTAAAGAAATTCGCTAATGGTGTTGTCTATGACAATTGATTGCAGCAAAGACCGTGGAGGATGAAACTGTGGGACTTGCACCAGATTGTAGCAAATTGGAAGGCACGAGTGCTGAATAAATAACCTGTTGAGTAATCATTGAACACAGGGTGATTTGAGTGTCTGACTCTTCTAGCAAAGAACCCTGATCTTCAAAATACTCCAAAGCTTCCCATCACAAAACTTGAAAAACACTTTTGCTAATGGCAAACACAGTCAGTACCAACCACAAATTAATTTTTTGCCATTTTAAAGTAGGGATGCACCGAATCCACTATTTTGGATTTGGCTGAACCCCCGAATCCTTCGTGAAAGGTTCGGCCGAATACCAAACCAAATCTGAACCCTAATTTGCATATGCAAATTAGAGGTGGGAAGGGGAAAAATGTTTTACTTCCTTGTTTTCTGACAAAAAGTCACGTGATTTCCCTCCCCGTCCCAGATTTGGTTCGGCCTGGCAGAAGGATTCGGCCGTATCTGAATCCTGATGAAAAAGGCTGAATCCCGAACCGAATCCTGGATTCGGTGCATCCCTATTTTAAAGACTTCTGGCAGCTTCTTGTGTCTGCCAAATACTGAGCACTGAGCAAGAAACCCATAGAGCGTCACTGGAACAGGTGGAGCGGAGTGGGGGCATGACTGAGGGGCGAATAGGACTGTTTGGGGGGAGATGCAGTCAGCGGCGATTCTGACTAAGGAGCCGCCTGAGGCGGCTCCTGCAATGCCGCCCCCCCTCACCAACTTACGCCCCGGGAGGGGAGGCAGAAACACTATTGCGGAGAGCGCAATTGCACTCTCTCGCAATAGTACAGCCGAATTTCCGGTTCAAAGCCCGGAAATGCGGCTCTTCGAGGTGCAGGAGCGGCTTTTTGCCGCCCCTGGAATCCTTTCAGGCGCTGCCGCCTGAGGCGAGCAGCTCAGCTCGCCTCATTGACAGCGCGCCCCTGGGTGCAGTATGGCATTATGGGGATTGTAGTGAAAAGCAAGCAGGATGGAAGGAGAGGGGCTTAAGCTATGAATAGGGGTGTGTGAGGCGGGAAATCAGTCTGACCAGGAGGAGGCACAGGTAACAGCGTTTCCCTCCCGCCCGCCCGAATAAAGGGGGTTGGTTAAAAAAGTCGCAGCTTTGGCGTAGTGGGGCTGCCTTACTGGGTAGCCAAAGGGCGTAAGGTGAGATTGGCCTGGGGCTAGGCTTAGGGGAAAGGAGGCACAGCAGGCATGGAAATAAGTGATGGAGGCCTAGTTTAGGCTGGAGAACGGGATGGTTAAAAGGAATACTGTAAATTATTGCAAACTTGTGTTAAATGTTATATGCAGCCTTCAGTGGCTTGTATTTTACATATGTCAACATGTTACTCATTTTGGTATATGCAGCCTTCAGCGGCTATTGTGTTTTTTACACATGTAAGGAATATTACTTACTATGTGTTATAAGAAGAATGATGGTGTGGTTGTGGTGAATAATTTACATAAATTTGAATAACGTTATGGAATAAAATAAGCTGTGGCCCTTTTCACCCAGAACTATTGTGTGGAGTATTTATGGGGAGTTGGTGGGTTGGAGGGCCGACATTGAGTTATACGCAAGCCATGTTTTGCTAAGGGAATAGTTGATTTCATGTGTTTTGATTACGGCAGTCGTAATGGCCAAATAAATTTGCCAGACACCGATTCCCAGCGAATTTCCGCGTTTCGCCGCCAGCAAATATTTTTACAGAACCGTGTCAAAAATCAGTAAAAAAATCTTCTGCTGCTAATAAAAATTGGTGCGTCAAAATTATTCAGACGCCCCTTGACTTTAATGCATTTGGAAAAAATAGCTGCTCGTATAAAAATTGTCTCATGTGTCAAAACTGACATGCATCAAAATTATCTTGATGCCCATTGAAATGGGACGGATTTGCCCATCTCTATACAGCAGTTCTTAACCAGAACACCACGGTGGTGCAAACACTCAGGGGCCGATTCACTCAGCTCGAGTGAAGGGTTCGAATGAAAAATACTTCGAATTTCGAAGTATTTTTTGGGTACTTCGACCATCGAATGGGCTACTTCGACCTTCGACTACGACCTTCGACTTCGATTCGAACGATTCGAAGTAAAAATCGTTCGACTATTCGACCATTCGATAGTCGAAGTACTTGCCCTTTAAAAAAAACTTCGACCTCCTACTTCGGCAGATAAAACCTACCGAAGTCAATGTTAGCCTATGGGGAAGGTCCCCATAGGCTTGCTAACCTTTTTTTGATCGAAGGATTTTCCTTCGATCGTTTGATTAAAATCCTTCGAATCGTTCGATTCGAAGGATTTAATCGTTCGATCGAACGAAAAATCCTTCGATCGTTCGATCGCAGGATTTGCGCTAAATCCTTCGACTTCGATATTCGAAGTCGAAGGATTTCAATTCGAGGGTCGAATTTCGAAGTATTTTTAACTTCGAAATTCGACCCTAAGTGAATCTGCCCCTCAATGTACTGTGATTCTCTCAATGTAATCAACCCTTTCGCTTAGTCTTCTTTTTGGTCTTTTACTTTTATAACTATTCATTTCTTATTCTGTTTGATGTTTAAGGGATTCAATTTGCCCAGTGGACTATGGTTGTTTATATATCCTTTAAGCATTTAAAAAATGTTCCCGTTGGTTATTGATGTTAAATCATATTCTTATCGCCCCCCCTGAACTTGTAGCTGGTTTCAAAAACTTCTAAAACCACTAAAATGAGAATATTGATAAATAGGCCTCCTAATGCTAGAGATCAATTAATTTTGTTGGGAAGCAGCTGCCCTATTTCTAAGAAGTAGAAGAAATAAAGGACATTACTAGCTACTTTTAAAAAGCTAGATATAGTTTGTTTAGAAAAAAATTACCCAGGCAGTTGATGATATCCAGAACATTATTTTGTTTCTTGAAATAATTGATTATTTGGTAGTCTCAAAAGGATTCAAATGTGTGAATTTTTTTTTTCCTTGCTATGCCTAAAATTATAAAATCAAATAATGCACAGAGTGTGTTGCTTTGAATTGTAAGCTCCTGCATGCACTGCCCTCCAATCCTGTTTTATTCAGGGAAATGCAAGTACAGGTATGGGACCTGTTATCCAGAATGTTCAGGACCAGGGGTTTTCCAGATAAGGGGTCTTTCTGTAATTTGGACCTCCATACCTTAAGTCTAGGTAAAAATAATTTTAATATTAAATAAACCCAAAAGTATGTTTTGCTTCAAATAAGGATTAATTGTATCTTTGTTGGGATCAAGTACAAGGTACTGTTTCATTATTACAGAGAAAGTAAAATATTAGACTTCATGAGAAAATTTTTTTTTAACACTTTTGATCATTATTATTTTTTAATGGGTTTTAAATAGTGATGGGCGAATTTATTCGCCAGGCGCGAATTCGCGGCGAATTTGCGCGATTCGCCACCAGTGAATAAATTTGCGAAACTCCCGAGAAAATTCGCGTCTAAAATTCGCGTCAAAAATTCGCCGGCGTCAAAAAATGTTTTCGGAAAAAATGGACGCCGGCGTAAGAAATGGGCGCCGGCGTCAAAAAACGGGCGCCGGCGTCAAAAAACGGGCGCCGGCGTCAAAAACGAGACGCCGGCGCCGTTTCACAAATTTTTCGCCGTTTCGCGAATTTCGCGCGAAATTCGCAAATTTTTCGGCGAAGCGAAACGGCGCAAATTCGCCCATCACTAGTTTTAAATGTTATATTTCTCTCTTTCTAGGCTATAGCATTTCCTGTAAAGCTAAATATATATATTTTGGAGCAGTAACCATCTTTTTGTATAAGAAAATGTTTTCATTGTATAGTTCTGTTGACAGTCACCGATGACATTTTACCCCTGCAATATGCCAATTTAAAGGGGTTGTTCACGTTTGAAATAACTTTTAGTATGATGTAGTGATATCCTGAGACAATTTACAACTTGTTTTCATTTTTTATTAATTTTTGAGTTATTTAGCTTTTTATTCAGCAGCTCTCCAGTTTGCAATGTCATCAATCAGGTTGCTAGGGTGCAAACTACCGTAGCAACCATGCATTGATTTGAATAAGAGACTGGGATATGAATAGGAGAGGGCCTGAATAGAAAGATGAGTAATAAAAAGTAACAAAAGCAATATATTTGTAGCCTTACAGAGCATTTGTTTTTAGATGGGGTCAGTGACCCCCTTTTAAAAGTTGATTAGAATTGGCCATTCTATAACATACAACAAGTTAATTCAAAGATGAACCACCTCTTTAGGGTTAGTCCACACGAGGAGATAGTCGCCTGGCGACTAATCGCCTCTTCTTCTGGGCAACAATCTCCCAGAACTGCCTTTGCGTGTCTTCCCATCCGCTACAATGAAAAGCCGCCTGCGCTAAAGCACACGCATCGCTTCGTTTTCCGAAGTCGCCCCACAAGGAAACTTCGGGGGACTTTGGAAAACGAAGCAAGACGTGGCCCTTTAAATCCTTGATACCATGTAGAGTACTTCTAGGTGAAGCCTATATTCAGCTGTAGCTGATATTTCAGGATGCAAGCTGAGAATGAGAGCTTTAGATTCCGCTGGATTAACCTCGAGTCCCGACACATCATTAATGTGATTAATTATATTATGTGGTAAAGGGGATGTAATTAGTCTTCTAATAGGAAGAAGAAAGTTATCAGCTTTCATGCTGCATTTTTAATTTACCCCTCCTCCAAGAACAGTAGGTTACTGATAATTGAGGTGGTCATGGGCTTTAATATAGAAGCAGGACAGTAGACTAAAGGAATTCCGAACCTATTCTAAAAATAAAAAAGGAAAAACATAAATAGGAGACCTTTTTTTGGTTTGTTAACATCAACTTATTTATTTTTTAGCGTCACTGGTACTTTAGGCTGATCTTATGATACGGACATAGTTTTTCTTCGTCTGCTCACCAAATGAATATACAGGTATGGGATCTATTACCCAGAAACCTATTATCCAGAAAGGCCATCTCACATAGACTTCCATTTTATCCAAATATTCAATATTTTTTTTTAAAGTATTTCCTTTTTCTCTGCAATAATAGAACAGTAACTTGTACTTGACCCCATCTATAAGTAATCCTTATTGGGTTTATTTAGGGGGTTATTTATCAAAATCCGAATTTTCTAATTTTATTAGTCCAAGCACTAGAATCCATGATTTGACCTTATTTATTATTAAAAAAAACACGATTTGACTGGGTCGGTGAAAAACTAAATAAAATCGAGGGAAAATGTGAATCGTACGATTTTTTTTCCTGAGTTGCTTGATTTTCCGAAATTATTGCACATAAAGCCAGAGATATTCGGAATATTGGGTTAATTCCAGCACAGACCACGGAAACTTCCAAATAGGATAGGGACCTCTCCCATTGACTAATATAAAACCTTAGTAGGTCTGAGATTTTCAGATTGAATGTCCATCCTCGGAGTATAATCACTATTTCCCACTAAAAATTGGTTTTTATAGTTAAAACTCTAGTTATGTTTTTTGCATTCAGACTTCTATAAATAACCCCCTCAATGTTTACATGATTCTAGTAGACTTAAGGTATGCAGATCCAAATCACTGATACTCTGTTGTCCGAAAAACTCCTGAGCATTCTGGATAACCGTTCCCATACCTGTACTTGTATCTGGTTTAGAGTGACATAGCCCAAAAAAATATATGCAAAATAAGAAACTATAAAAAAATACTGACGACCAATTGAAATGTTGATTAAAACTCAAAGGTGAATCGCCTCTTCACTTTGAAGTATTATTTATGTTAATACATTTTTCATAGGAAAGAAATCAGAAAATAAAGACAATTTTTCTGATTTGCTATATGCGAGTGGTTGGTTTTGATTCACTTTATTGTAACGTGCTGCAGTAAGTGCTGCCTAGGTGACCTCAATTATAATTCATTTACTACAGGTTTTTGGCAGCTGTCCATTTAATACTTCTGGTAACATTCTGTAGAAGAATAGAAAGATAAGGAAGATGGTGGAATTAATTTTTCCCCTTTGAGTGGAAAGCATCAACACTGGATAGCAAGAACAAGTATGAATTTGTTATAGCCATTACAGCTTTACTTTTTGGGGGTTATTTATCAAAATCCAATTTAATGTTTTAATTAAAAAACAAAAGTCTTACCAAACTACAATCCAGTCTACTTTTTTGGATTCTCGAAAAAGTCAGAAATGTTTGGATTATAGTACGAAACCCAGCGTAGACTATAATATCTTCACATTGCAAATAGGACCTTACTATTGACTTCTAGAGGACCTCAATAGGTTGAGGATGGAGTATTTGCGGAGTCTGACTTTTTGCAACTAGAAATAGTTTTTTTGCATTTGGACTAATAAATAACCCTCTTAATATATTGTAGGTAGTCTTTTATTGTAAAATGGTATTTGGCCAGTCAGTGACTCAAAAATCTGCTAAATCTGTTTTTCGGTTATTCAGTCATTAGAATCCACTTCAAAGCCACTTTTTTCATTTTTTTTTTTTACTTTATCATTATAAAGATATTCTTTGAATTTCCATAGCCTTTTCTTCCAATAAAGGTCAAAACACATTCAATTTCTTTCTCCTGCTTTCTAAATAATGTCAGTGTCCGTAAAATAAACAGTGTGTGGTGCACATAGCTGTACGGCATTCTGAAAAAGATCAATATTCAGCAGTTTGTATCATTCAGCTCTTTACTTTTTGGTTGCACTAATGAATTATTAGTAAGTGTTGGGTTCAGACACCAAGTTCAATAGTGATTGGTTGAAAAAATTTCAAGGACAAAGTGCAATGAAGGCTTTGGGCGATCATCAAGGAAATAATCCTGTAGAAGCACAAGATGTACAGCAATGAATATTGTGCAGCACTAGCTAACAATGTTTCTTTGGCATAAAAATGCAATTTAATGTTTAAACAGCAATTACTTGAACAAATTGTTAAGTTTTCATGAATATGCTTCTTTTTTTCATGATCAAAAATGCTTGTATGGTAATAGGTATATAAATAAAATTGACAGTCATTAATAAACTAGGTAATAGGAATTTACTGTCAGAAAGCAAGCGAAAATGCATGCAAATTAATGGGTATGTTCTGAAATGTCTTTTAATTATGGCCCTTGAGAGAGAAAAAGGATTTACAGCTGTGGAATTGATGGATTTAATGGCATACAAATTGCGTGTGACTTTTGCTCATCTATACTAGAATGATGCAACAATTTGCTAGCTGGGAGTATTTTGGTGCCTATGGTGCAGTGTGTGGAGTAAATCATTAGGAAAGGGTAGCGTTGATGTATTGATATTAGCACTTAGATACCCAGTTTAAGAATAAATAAGGGACCTATTTGCTAACATTCAGTAAATCTATAGAAGTAAAGGTGGCCATACACGTGCCGATAAAAGCTGCCGACAAACCGTGTCGGCAGCTTATTGGCCCGTGTATGGGGCCCCCCAATGGGCTTCACCGATCGAGATCTGGCCAAAAGTCGGCCAGATCTCGATCGAATGGGACAAAGAATCCCGTTGGATCGCGGCCGCATCTATTCGTTGATGCGGTCCCGCAATCCGACCGCCCGTTAGGCCCTAGGGCCCACAATCGGATCAGCCCGATATTGAGCACCTCAAGGTGGGCATATCGGAGGGAGATCCGGTCGTTTGGCAACATCGCCAAACGAGCGGATCTCTCCATGTATGGCCACCTTAAGTCAAATCAACTGGACTTGCTGTGTTTTACAGCAAGTCCAGTTGATTTGACTTATTTCTATAGATATACCATGGCCTGGATGACTGAGACTCTTCACAAACATACCAACATTCAGATTAACCTTTTTTTCATGAATCGTCTTTTTTCCTTTAAAAATGAAAGTTTTTAACATTTCTCTAAAAAATTAAGATTTATGAAGTGGGAAAAGCAAGCAAAACTCTAATGCAAAACTTCTCCAAGTAAAAGCAGTCGAGGTCCCATAGAAGTCAATGGGAGCTGACCTGATCCTGTTGGACTTTTTCCTTTAGCCATTCAGACATTTAGAGGTTTTTGGATTTTTTTTGTTAGTTGTATATCCTAAAAAAAAAAAGAATTTTTTCTGCAATTTTTTTCCATTCGTACTTTTTATACTCAGATATTTTAATAAATGTCATGGCATTCGTGATTTTAGAAATAGTCATTGTTTCAAAAAGCTCTAATACCACTAAAATGTGACCTTTAACAAAAAAACTGCAGATTGGCGTGCTGGAGAACTTGCAAATCTCCCTATGTTGCCGCTAACTAATGACACCGCACCTGGGTGGCACGCAGCCCTGTAAATTTTGCCGCCCTAGTCCCGGACCTTTGTGGCCTTGGGCAATTCGTTTAATTCCGGAGCACTAGGTGTTACTGCTCTGGCAAGAAGAAAGGCTGGCATGTGCGCCCTCAGGGCAAATCCAGCCATGTCTCTATGCCAGCCAGTATGCTAAAAGCACAGACCTGCTGTAGAATTTCTTTTTGGTGGTCTTCCATTAGTAAAGATTAAAATCAAATTTCTTTTCAAAAAGAAAAGAATAGTAAATCCCCAGTACTGCATGCAAATATTTGTTGATGCTTATCCCCTTTTGTTTGTCTCCTCTTTTTCATAGTGTAAACCAGTCCTCCCCAACCAGAGGCTCATGAGCAAAATGTTGCTCACTAACCCCTTGGATGTTCTTCCCAGTGGCCTCAAAGCAAATGGTTATTTTTTAAATTTCCGGCTTAGTTGCAAAAAACAAACAAAAAAACAGTGCCTCCTGTAGGCTGCCAATCCACATAGAGGCCTTTAAAGAGCCAATCATGACCCTTACTTGGCACCTCCCATACTTTTTCCATTTGAATATTGCTCACGGGTAAAAAAGGTTGGGGACCCCTGATGTAAACTCTTTGGACAGGAACCGCTTTACAACATTGGATTGGATTAAGTGATGGGCCAATCTGTCCTGTTTTGTTTCGTCCAAAAAATTGTGACACAGTGAAAAATTTGCGAAACGCATTGAAGTCTATGGGCGTCTTTTTTAACATGCGACAATTTTTACACACAGTTTTTTTGTTCAAATGCATTAATTTTTGCAATTTTTTGCCCTATTTCCTTGAAAACATTTGCAGGTGGAGAAACGTAAATTCACCCCAAATCCATGCCTGCCAAATAAATTTGTCTATCACTATTGAAATTCCTTCCCCATTGAATATTATCACTGTTCTATGAGCTCTAGCCCTGTTCTTGTTTATACTTTGTACAGTAGCAAGCAACTTTCTGTCTCGGCACTAATTCCACCAACTGATCCAGTAGACCCATCGGAAACTTGTTTGTTTCTTATAAGTGCATCCGATAGCATTTAATGTTGCCTCTAATATGATTATTTTGTTAATTACTGCAATCACATCAGCATGATGTAAAGAAGCCCTGAAGTTAATTACAGAAGAAATAAGTAGGCTTAATTATGTTTCCTCAGATTTTAACCATTTAACTTCCTGAATATTTTCTGCACAATAATGGAGTGTATTATGCAATTAACTATGAATTTACAGCTATTTTGAGATGATATCTGGAGACTCTGATGGGCATTTTGTATCCTGACTTGCTTATAGGGGGTATGCCACATGATATGAACACACATTTAGGGGGTTATTTATCAAAGGTCGAATTGTAGAGCATTGTAACTTTTTTTTATACCTAGAGTAAACTCACAACTCAATTTTTTTTCCGATTTAAGAAAAACTGGAATGGAAAAAACTCTAATCAGGGAATTCAAGGTGAACAATCTGAAAACTTGAATTGAATCATTTGAAATTGAACATCATGAAAGCTATTAACATCTTCAAATGGTTCAAATGGGACCTCTGCCATTGACGTCTACATGACCTCCACAGGTTTTAGCTGGAGTATTTTTGGATCTGAGCTATTTCCAGCTTTGGGGCATAATAAATCTCAAAAAAATTTAGTTTTTTATTTTTAACCCATAAATTAAAGTTTTGACTGAACCCCCCCTCAAACTTGAATTTATATGGTTAAATGCTACTCGACTGCCCCTAAATGGAATACTCAAACTGGCCTCCTTATTGGCCCCAAAAGTTACAACTTCATTAATTATACACCAAGATTACACCTTCTATTGAATCATACTGTTCATAGAGTAAATGCACCCTATGGGGTACTGTCAGTGGGATTAGTAAGGGGTCATGGGGGAGGAGTGAGGGGGGCATACAGTTTACCAGCTAAGGAGGGCCCTCTGTTACAAGGAAAACAGAATAATACTAACTTTATAAAGAATTCTCCACTAAGTAATGCAAATTTCAAAAGTAAAAGTAGTAACCTACGCTGTATGCTGGCAAATGCACGGAGTTTGTCAGGAAAATTGGAGACCTAGAATTAATTGGTATCACTGAGACTGGATTGTGAATTTAAATGGTTACACCCTTTTTAGGAGGGATTAAAAAGAGGAGTGTGTTTGTATGTAAAGCCTGAATTAAAGCCATGCGCTAAAGAAATAACAATAGCTGGCACTGATGAGGGTATAGAATCACTCTGGGTAGAGATTTTGATTGGGCAAAAGGTTACAAAAAGAATTATCATTGGTGTATGCGATAAACCACCTTGTATAAGTGTCGAGTATGAAGCCCAGCTACTCTTGCAGAAACAAGCGATTTCACAGCTGGGTCAAGTTGTTGCTATGGGTGACTTCAATTATCCAGACATTGACTGGGGTAATGGGGTTGCTTAGACAGAAAAAGCTAGTAGGTTTGTAAATATGCTGAAGGACAACTTTTTATTCCAGCTCGTTCAAGAACCTACTAGGAATAACTCTCTTTTGGACCTTGTAATAACTAACAATACTGAACTGATCTCTAATATTTGTGTGGGTGAGCATTTAGGGAATAGTGATCATAACATGGTCTCCTTTGAGATACTGTTGCATAAGCAATTCTATAAGGGAGTAACTAAAACACTAAATTTCATACGTGCAAACTTTGACAGTATAAGGGCATCTCTGCAACATATTAAGTGGGAAATGCTTTTCACAGGGTTAAACACAGAGTAAAAATGGGAAGTCTTTAAAATGCTACTTAATAAATATACCTGTTAGTATATTCCCCTTGTAAGCAAGGAACGTTGTTATAAAGCAAGACATTTTTGGTTTAATAGAAGTGTTGGTGTTGAGGTGGGTAAGAAAAGATGTGCTTTCAAGTTAGCTGGGACAGCCGAATCATTTATAAGGTACAAGGAGGGCAATAAATCACGCAAAGAAGCTATAAGGCAAGCTAAAATTGATATTGAAAAGGATAGTGCAGCAAACAGTAAAAAAAATCCAATTTTTTTAAATATGTTAATAGTAAAAAATGAAGCAGGAAGGGGTGGGACCTTTAGTATCAGAGGGGGTCAGCTGGTTGATGAAAACAAAATAAAAGCGCAGATTCTGAAATCATATTTTTTTTTATGTCTACACAAATGAGGAACCAGTCAATAAAGGTTTCCTTCATAATTGTAAGGCATCCTGGCCGTCCTCCGCGCGTCCAAGATGGCGGAGCCCAGAAGAGGCCATGCGGCGTCCAAAACGTGCTGACACTGACGCACATTCTGGCGCACGTCCTGTGACATCACCTAGCACATTTTGGCATGAAAACCCACCTATTAAGGATGCCAGAAGGTTCTCTCAGTGCCCAAGTATAGGTTCTTCTATCTAGAGTTCCTGGGTGTCTTCTAAATATTGATTCTTGATTCTCAACCTTGCCTGAAACCTCGACCTTGATACTTCGTTGCCTGGACCGACCTTTGCCTGAAACCTCGACCATGATATCTTGCTGCCTGGACCGACCTTTGCCTGAACTGACGATTCTTCTGCCTAATCCATTGTACCACAAACTGGTATGCACTGCAAATTGTGCCTTCGGGCCCTGACAGTAATAGTCCCAATTCCTGTAATACAACTAATGATGCATGGTTCACACATGAGGAAATCCAAAAGAGACTAGAACATGCTAAGATTAAAGGTCCAGGGCCAGATGGTATTCATCCCAGGGTACTTAGTGAGTTTATCTCTGATTTCCAAACCTCTCGACTTAATTTTTCAGGATTCATTGAGGTCTGGCATAGTGCCGAGAGACTGGCGAATTGCTAATCCCATTCTCAGCCTCAAAACTATAGGCCAGTTAGTCTGACGTCCGTGGTAGGAAAGCTTTTTGAAGGGTTAGGATAAGATACTGGACTTTATAGCAAATCATAATACTATGAGTGTGTGCCAGCATGGTTTTATGTGTAATAGATCTTGCCAGACTAACTTAATTTCTTTTTATGAGAAGGTAAGCAGGGACCTCGATTCTGGGATGGCAGTGGATGTGATTTACTTTGCTAAAGCATTTGATACAGTGCCACACAAAAGGTTACTGGTTAAATTAAGGAATGTTGGCCTGGAAAATAGTATTTGTACCTGGATAGCAAACTGGCTAAAGGATCGACTACAAAGAGTGGTGGTAAATGGAACATTTTCTAATCGCACCAGTGTTGTTATTGGAGTACCGCAGGGCTCTGTACTAGGTCCTTTGCTTTTCAACTTGTTTATTAATGACCTGGAGGTGGTCATTGAAAGTACCGTTTGTATTTTTGCAGATGATACGAAATTGTGCAGAACTATAGGTTCCATGCAGGATGCTGCCACTTTGCAGAGTCATCTGTCTAAGTTAGGAAACTGGGCAGCAAACTGGAAAATGAGGTTCAATGTTGATAAACACAAGGTTATGCACTTTGGCAAAAATAATATAAATTCAAGTTATACACTAAATGGCAGTGTGTTGGGAGTTTCCTTAAATGAGAAGGATCTTGGGGTTTTTGTAGAAAACAAGTTGTCTAATTCTGGGCAGTGTCATTCTGTGGCTACTAAAGCAAATAAAGTTCTGTCTTGCAGAAAAAAGGGCATTAACTCAAGGGATGAAAACATAATTATGCCTCTTTATAGGTCCCTGGTAAGGCCTCATCTGGAGTATGCAGTGCAGTTTTGGACTCCAATCCTTAAGAGGGATATAAATGAGCTGGAGAGAGTGCAGACACTAAGTGCAACTAAATTGGTTAGAGGGATGGAAGATTTAAATTATGAGGGTAGACTGTCAAGGTTGGGGTTGTTTTCTCTGGAAAAAATGCACTTGCGAGGGGACATGATTACACTTTAGAAGTACATTAGAGGACATTATAGACAAATAGCAGGGGGCCTTTTTACCCATAAAGTGGATCACCATTCCAGAGGCCTCCCCTTTAGACTAGAAGGAAAGAACTTTCATTTGAACAAAATAGGGGGTTCTTCACATTGACAGTGAGGTTGTGGAATGCACTGCCGGGTGATGTTGTGATGGCTGATTCAGTTAATGCCTTCAAGAATGGCTTGGATGATTTTTTGGACAGACATAATATCAAAGGCTATTGTGATACTAAGCTCTATAGTTAGTATGGGTATATAGAATTTATGTGAAAGTAGGAAGGGGTGTGTGTATGGATGCTGGGTTTTCATTTGGAGGGGTTGAACTTGATGGACTTTGAATTTTTTCAACCCAATTTAACTATGTAACTATGTCAGGTTTTTGCACTGTACACCTTAAGAGTAATTTATGACTGTAAGCACTTTAAAATATATTGACTGCTTGTGATTTCTGATGAAATGCATGCACAGTTGCATTCATTTTAGTGAATTAGCAATGACACTGGAATTCTGAAAACACTGCATTGTGGGAAACTAACATGGCAATAGCTCTTGACAAAGCACTTTGCTCACTGAACTAAGCAATCTTCTCTACTCTTATATACGTTTCATTAACTAGTATTCCTTCCTTCACCATAAAATCATCCATCTGTATTTTATAGATCTAGATCCTTGAAAACAGAAAATATATAATTAAGACAAGTTAAGTGACAGATACATACAGGGAAAAATACTAGATTGTCAAAATGAAACATTACTAGACCTAGAGTTCTAACTCCTTTTGAGAAAATACTTGGAGGCACATCCAACTAAAACAGGCTTGATCTCTCAATTATTGATAAAAAATAGAATGCCAATACCTTAGTCGTAAATGGGGGGTTCCCAAATTTATTAAGTGTTCTGGACACGCAGGTCACGATCAAATGTTTCGAGACATCAACTGCTGCCCTTCCTCAAGTGCCCTTCCTCATCACTTGAGAAAGGGCAGTTGATGTCCCGAAACGTTTGATCGTGACCTGCGTGTCCAGAGCACTTAACACATTTGGGAAGTGTCTTCTCATAAGTGGGCTGGCATCTGGGACAAATCACGCAAAAATAGTAGAGTAAAAACATTTCTAAAGTGATATAAAGTGATGTTGAAGTGGTATCTGACCCTAGATAGACAGGCCAAAGTATTTCCCCAAACATGTCCAGCATGCTATAGAGGTTGCCCAACCAAGGGCCACATCCTATGGTCTTGTCTCGAGATTGCAGAATTTTGGAGAGAGATTACTGAGCTGATAAAAAGGGTTTTAAAAGTACTGCTGAATATTGAAATGCTCCACCTTCTATTGGCACTCCCATTTCCCAGTCTTAAAAAATCCGCCAAGAAATTAGTTAGATTGAACTCTGAAATTGTTGTTAGCTCTAATCACTGATGTTTTCTCTGTGCAAGCAAATACTGAACTACAGGTATGGGATCTGTTAGCCGGAAACCTGTTATCCAGAGAGCTCAGAATTACGGAACAGGGATCTCCCATTGACTTTGTTTAATCCAAATTTTTAAAAATTATTTCCCTTTTCTCTGTAATAACAAAACCATACCTTGTACTTTATCCAAACTAACATAAAATTAATCATTTTTGGAGGCAAAACAATTATATTGGGTGTATTCCCTTATTTATCAAAATCCTAATTTTTATTTTAATTAAAAATAAATCTGACCAAATTTGAATCCATGATTCGACCTTATTTATTATTAAAAAAGCATGATTTATTTGGATCAGCTAAAAACTTGATAAAGCCTAAAAAAAAAAAACACTCGGATGTTTGCCTGATTTTCAGGCTAATTCCAGTGCAGACCACATACACTTCCAAATAGAATAGGAAGCTCTCCCATTGACTTGTATACAACCGCGGCAGTTCTGAGATGGAGTATTTTAGATTTCTTACTTTTTCCATCCTCGTGGTATAATAAGCTAGAATGTTTTTGTTTTTTTCCATTAAAAGTTTGGATTTTATAGTTAAAAAACCTTGATTTTTTTGATTTGGTCTTTAATAAATAACAAATTTTTTTTTGACGCCTGCGAATTTTCATCTGAATTTTTCCACCTATCACTATAAATAACCCCCTGAATGTTTACAAGATTTTCTAGTTGACTTAAGGGGTGGTTCACTTTAATGGGCCCATTCACCAAGCTCGAGTGAAGGAATAGAGGAAAATAGAGTAAAAATAGTTCGATTTTCGAATGTTTTTTTTGGCTACTTCGACCATCGAATTGGCTACTTCGACCTTCGACTTTGAATCAAACGATTCGAACTAAAAATCGTTCGACTATTCGATAATCAAAGTACTGTCTCTTTAAAAAATTCTTCGACCCTCTAGTTCGCCACCTAAAACCTACCGAGGCCAATGTTAGCCTATGGGGAAGGTCCACATAGACTTGCTAACACTTTTCTGATCGAAGGATAATCCTTTGATCGATGGATTAAAATCCTTCAAATCGTTCGATTCGAAGGATTTAATCGCTCAATCGAACGATTATTCCTTTGACCGTTTGATCGAACAAATTGCGCGAACTCCTTCGACTTCGATATTCGAAGTCGAAGGATTTTAATTCGGCAGTCGAATATCGAGGGTTAATTAACCCTCGATATTCAACCCTAGGTAAATGTGCCCCTAAGTATGTTATAGAATGGCGAACTTTAAGCAACATATTTTTTTCTGTTTTACAGTTTTTAAATGATTTTCCGTCTTCTTCTTCTGACTGTTTGCAGCTTTCAAATGTGGGTCACTGACCCTCATCTAAAAAATGATCTGTAAGTCTACAAACGTATTGTTATTGTTACTTTTTCATTTTCAACTTACTATCCAAACTTTCTCCTGTTCATATTCCAGTGTTTTATGCATATCAATGCATGGTTTGTTGGTATTTTTATTGCGCAGACCTCGTTTATAAAAGCAAAATTCAGAGAAAAGGCTATTCAAATAAGTGAGGTTATTTATTAGACAAAGACAAACAAGACAAGAGTTTTGCCTAGGAAGTTGTCACAATCACACCACAACATAGTACTTAAGTGTGACAGGAGAACTTCACAAAGACACTCCTCTTACAACAAGCTTTTATACCTTTTTACAGAGCATTTACCATAAGAGCAAAGGGTACACGGAAATACCATACATGGTCAAAAGCCCTCCTTCTTTATTAGAAGGCATGTACGCTTACTAGAGTAAATATAGCGATACCTGTTACATCATTTTATGTTTCCCTGATTCCAATATACACGAACCATAAAATATATGTCTTCTAGTTTGAGACAGGATGGGTATTTGCAGTTCTGAAGCAACACTTGTGTATCTCATTGTTGTTTAACTTCTGTCTGCAGAGTCTTGACCTTTGGTCAGCATGTCATTGTATGATTACCTGAGATCATCAGCATTCCCTTCCCCTTATCTGCCTTAGGTCTGGCCTTTGTATGTACCAGGACGAGGGGTCTAAAGCTTTAATTTATATTAATAGTCCTAAATACCAGCCATTACCCGTCATGGAATAGGGTGTTCTCATTATTCTATTGTCAATATCATTATTTTATTGTCAGGTTGCTAGGGTGATTTGGATCCTAGCAACTAGACTGCTGAAAATGCAAACTGGAGAGCTGCTGAATAAAAAGCTAAATAACTCAAAAACCACAAATAATAAAGAATTGAAACCAATTGCAAGTTCTCAGAATATCCCTCTCTACGTCATACTAAAAGTTAATCTAAAGGTGAACAACCCCTTCAAGTTATGGAGATCCAAATAACAGAAAGATCCCTTATCCAGTACGGTGACCATTCATCCCCGTTTGCCAGGGACTCCGTTTTAGAGCTGCCATCCCCGTGTATAAAAAAGGCCCCCGTAAAATCCCTAGATCGGCAGGCATTTAGCCAGCCAGCTTGCAGGTCCTTCAAGACAGAAGACTGCGCTATACAAATTGGCCAATCAGGAAGCACTACAACAAGAGAAGCTGTGACGAAGGACTGAGACACTATTTTCAATTGCCGAGTGTGTCTCTTGTGTCTCTTGTGGTATAATACGATCCCCCCTCCTGCTGCACAGAACCGCTTTCACAGCTAAGGATGGAGGAAAGGAATGCAGCAAGACAGCAGCAGCACCGCTCACAAAGCTGGGTCAGACCCTGTCCCAGAGTAAATTCAATCTGCTTGACCTTGCCATTCTGGACTGATTTTTTCCCTCCACATAGTCCACATTTACAGTTTTGTACAGTGTACATAAAGTTTTCACATATTGTCACCTATGCTGTCTCTATCACTCAAAATAATTTACTGTCTTGGAGCATTATACAGGAAATTACCACTCTGCCATCCTACTATATGAGTTCTGGGAGTATTTATACATGAAATAATCTCTGTGTCAACTGACTATGAGTTCTGGGGTATTTATTCATGGAATTTCCTCCGTGCCATCTGGCTGTGAGTTCTGGGGTATTTATACTTGAAATAATCACTGTGCCAACCTACTATGAATTTTGGGGGTATTAATACATGAAATAATCTCTGTGCCAACCTACTATGAATTCTGGGGGTATTAATACATGAAATAATCTCTGTGCCAACCGACTATGAGTTCTGTGGGTATTTATACTGAAATAATCTCTGTGCCAACCGACTATGAGTTTCGGGGTATTTATTCATGGAATTTCCTCCATGCCATCTTGCTATGAATTCTGGGGGTATTAATACATGAAATAATCTCTGTGCCAAACTTCTATGAGTTCTGGGGGTATTTATACATGAAAAAATCTCTGTGCCAACCTACTATGAATTCTGGGGGTATTAATACATGAAATAATCTCTGTGCCAACCGACTATGAGTTCTGGGGGTATTTATACTGAAATAATCTCTGTGCCAACCGACTATGAGTTTCGGGGTATTTATTCATGGAATTTCCTCCATGCCATCTTGCTATGAATTCTGGGGGTATTAATACATGAAATAATCTCTGTGCCAAACTTCTATGAGTTCTGGGGGTATTTATACATGAAAAAATCTCTGTGCCAACCTACTATGAATTCTGGGGGTATTAATACATGAAATAATCTCTGTGCCAACCGACTATGAGTTCTGGGGGTATTTATACTGAAATAGTCTCTGTGCCAACCGACTATGAGTTTCGGGGTATTTATTCATGGAATTTCCTCCATGCCATCTTGCTATGAATTCTGGGGGTATTAATACATGAAATAATCTCTGTGCCAAACTTCTATGAGTTCTGGGGGTATTTATACATGAAAAAATCTCTGTGCCAACCTACTATGAATTCTGGGGGTATTAATACATGAAATAATCTCTGTGCCAACCGACTATGAGTTCTGGGGGTATTTATACTGAAATAATCTCTGTGCCAACCGACTATGAGTTTCGGGGTATTTATTCATGGAATTTCCTCCATGCCATCTTGCTATGAATTCTGGGGGTATTAATACATGAAATAATCTCTGTGCCAAACTTCTATGAGTTCTGGGGGTATTTATACATGAAAAAATCTCTGTGCCAACCTACTATGAATTCTGGGGGTATTTATACATGAAAAAATCTCTGTGCCAACCTACTATGAATTCTGGGGGTATTTATACATGAAAAAATCTCTGTGCCAACCTACTATGAATTCTGGGGGTATTTATACTTGAAATGATCTCTGTGCCAACCTACTATGAGTTCTGGTGTATTATATAGGGATGGCCGTATTTTTTCGTCTTGTTTTGCTGTGGAAAAGACGGACATAAACTTGTATGGTGGCATGCGTCAAAAAAATTTGGCCGCTCGACAATTTTGATGCCCATAGACTTTAATGGGCGTCGGCGACAATTCGCTGGCGGCAAATTTTTGGTGAAACAAAATTGCTCAAATTTGCCCATCCCCAGTATTATACACAGAATTGGAGCTGCGTTCATTTATATACTCATAGAGGTTGTATTTGTAAAATTGGGAGTGGTTAGTGAGGGTGTGCCTTGCACAGTGGGCACGGCCTAAAATTTTTGCCGCAACGCCATTTTCTGCCCTATCCCTGGTTTTCACTCTGATAATCTGGTCACCATATTATCCAGAAAACCCCAGATCCTGAGCATTCCAGAAAACAAATACCTTGTATATTTTGTATTGTACCTACTTTGGACGTATCTTCAAAAATTCAATTAAACTATGTTACAAAAAACCCCTTTCAACTGTTTATTCTATGTTAAATCAAAAAATAAAAGTAAGACCGTCAACCCAAACATAAATGAGCCCTTCTCCCTAGCATTGCTGTCATTTGATCTGAGAAAACAAATGCCGGATTTATTAGAGAAATGAATATATTGCAATAAGAGACATTAGCAGTTAACATTTCATAGATTTATTCTGAAGGAAAAGTAATGCTGTTATGGGGTATGGTGATGTAGACAGCTCTACTGAACTGATTCAGTTTTAATTTAGAACAAATGAGTAGTGAAAAGGCAGGAATAACACACAGCCATTAGACACTGATTAAACTCAGCCACAGATGCATGCATTATTCTAAACTTATTAACTTCCAGACAGTGTTTATAATTTTATATATGAAATCTGCTCATCCTGATTTTCAAACATTATTACTCGACGGTTCAGAAGCCGAAACAAACACTTTCTCTGGGTAAAATGATTATGAATCTACAGGTTGCTTAAATCAGAATGGCAGTAGTGATGAACGAAACTGCCCTGCTTCACTTTGCTGAATACATTTGTGAATGCATTGGAGTAATCAATTATTTTCTCTAGCAAAACAAAATGCATGGCCACATTTAAGCACAGCTTTGTGCATTTTTAAAGCTCACAAAAACACAAATCTGCATCAGGCAAAAAGAATGTGCTCATTCCTAAAGGACAGTTAGCCAGTTGTCAGGCTCTGGGCTGAAGTGAGTACTGGTGGGCGAATACATTTGCGGCAAATTTCTATGTTTTGCTGATAGCGAGTAAATTTGCGAAACTGCTGCTAAAATTTGCCAGCGTCAAAAAAATGTTTGGACGCTCGTCGAATAAGTCGCTCACGTCAAAACCACCGAGCACCAACATTATTCGGACACCCATTGACTTTAATGTCGGTGTTTCGTGAATTTTACGGGAAATTTTTCATCAAAGAGAAACAGTACAAAGTCACCCATCACTAGAAGTGAGTTAAAACACGTTTAGCATGCCAAGTACTCAAGCAACACAATATTGCAGTGGATTAAAATCACTGTGCCCTACATTTATGCATGCAGCTGTTAAAGCCATTACTAAGGGGCACATTTATTTAAGGGGTAGTTCACCTTTAAATACATTTTAATATAATGGAGACATAGATATTCTGAGAAAATTTGTAATCGGTCTTTATTTTTTTACATTTTTTTTAGGTTTTTTCATTTAGCTTTTTTGTTCAGCAGCCCCTACATTTGATATTTTAGCAGTTATCTGGTTGCTAGGCAGTGGTTTGAATGAAAGATGGGAATATGAATAGTAACGGGCCTGCATATAAAAATAAGTAATATAAAGTAACAATAACTATAGAATTATAGCCTCAAAGAGCAACAGTTATTTGGCTGCTTGGGTCAGTGTACACCATTTGAAAGCTGGAAACAGAATAAGAAAAAGGCAAACACTTAAAAACTAAAAACAAAATAATAATGACAATCCGTTGCAAACTTGCTAGGAATAGGGCATTCTATAGCAAACTAAAAGTTAACTTGAAGGTTAACCGCCCCTTTGAAATTATAAAATGCATATTTTCAATCTAAAATTTCCTTTATTAATTGAATCCTAGTCAAACGATGTGATTTTCACATGTGGCACGTGAAGGAAATTTTCTGATTTAATAATTTTTTGTAAATATGCTAGCAATTAATAAATTATGATCGTTAAATAAAAAAACTTTAAACTTTAATCATGATTTGTTTTCCAGGATCACATTAAGAAGAAAAACATGAATTAAAAAATTGATAAATTGAAGGTGAATCTGACCGCACCGAAAATGATGCTTAAAAATAATGGCTTAAATATCCAAAACAAAATATTTTAGCATTTTCAAGGGTAACGAATTAAAAATTAACTAAATCATTTTTTTTCTGCCACCATGTACTTTGTAATGATGCGTAATGAGGAGTAAGTGAACTCTCTGAGATTTGTATGGGAGAAAACAAAAGCCTGTTAAGTTTGTTTATTAAATTGCAAAAAATATAGAATGGGCGCTGCTAGTTGAAGGTCAGCAGAATGGCTATGGGTGGAAGTGGAAGCAAGGGTTTTCTTTATGTCCTACAGGCAGCACACAAATGAGTAATACCTCTGCTCCTCTCCTGGTAGGACAGAAAAAAAGATCACACCAATTTAAGAACATATATATATATATATATATACACCTCCCCCAACACCACTTCCCCTATGTTATTTTTTTCTGTCCTGCCTGGTAGGAGGAAGAGAAGTCATTGTATGCGGAAGTGCGGGGTCAGGACCGGAGAGGATTGCAGGTCTCCTCTTTACTGGGTGAGGTAAAAGTTACAACATTTATCTCCTCAGAAGGGGGTGTGGGACATCTGCCTAAGCTATTTAAAGCTCTTGGAGGTGTTGATTATTGCCCATGCTGTTATTCAGTTCCTGCGGTGCTGTGCTGCCAGGCTGCTGAGAAGTTGTGGGCTGCTTAAAGGAACAGTAACATCAAAAAATAAAATTGTTTTAAAGTTATTCTACAAATAAGCTGCTGTGTAGCAATGGGGGCAGCCATTCAAAGGAGAAAAGGCTCAAGTTACAAAGCAGATAGCAAATAAGCTCTGTCTGTCCAATGGTGTTATCGGTTATCCATTAGTTAACCTGTGCCATATAGCCGTTTTTCAATCTCCGCCATTGCTCCACAGCAGCTTGTTAATATGAACTATAGTAGTGTTTTTGAAGCAAACAGATCAGTTTTACCAGTGCAGGACAACAATACATGATATTTTCATTACTTTAAAGCACTTTAATTTTTTGGTGTTACTGTTCCTTTAAAGATGTCACATTGTGGGAAAAGGAAGAGGAAGTCAAAGCATACACTGTGTGCAGGATGTGAACAGCCTCTGCCATAAGATTGTAGTGAGCACTTATGTGAAAACTGTGCTAAAACAAGTCTGGCTGCAAATAAGAAGGGTTTATATCATGGTTCAAGGGTATTCTATCAAAAGCTATCAAGCTATCAAATAGCATCCGTGGGTTCTACTCCTTTGCCTAGGAGATCTGAGAGGAGAGTCTCATTCTGAGGCTTCGTCATCGATTCGTCATCGATCAAAAGATGAATTCTTTTTGTTCCAGGTTGATAATATTCCTAAGTTAATTAAAGAAGTAAAGAAAGTTATAGGGGTCAAGATTGCTGACCCGTCAGAAGTCGGGAAACAGGATTTATTGTATTTCTCAGAGAAAAAGGCTGCAGAGTTTCCATTACATCCATCTATAAAGCATTTGATGGAGTTGGAATGGCAGAATCCAGGGAAGAAACCGAATGAATCTAAATGATTTAAATTTATGTTTCCTGTGGACTCTAAGGAAATACAGCAATAGGAAGAACCTCCAAGTGGATGTTCCAATAGCCAGATTATCCAAGCACACTACTATTCCAGTGGAAGAATCAGCTGTCAAGGATCCTTTGGATCGTAGAGCCGAATGTGCCCTGAGAAGATCTTATTTTGCAGGGGCTAGTATCTGTAAACCATCGCTGGCTGCAGTGTCAGTGTCAAGATCCTTAAAGGAATAGTTCAGTGTGAAAGTGAAAACTGTGTAAATAGATAAGCTGTGCAAAATAAAAAATGTTTCTAATATAGTTAGCCAAAAATGTAATGTATAAAGGCTGGAGTGAACAGATGTCTAATAAAACAGCCAGAATCCAACTTCCTGCTTTTCAGCTCTATAACTCTGAGCTAGTCAGCGACTTGAAGGGGGACCACATGGTACATTTCTGTTCAGTGAGTTTGTAATTGATCCTCAGCATTCAGCTCAGATTCAAAAGCAACAGATATGTCCCATGTGGCTCCCCCTCAAATCTGATTGGTTACTGCTTGGTAGCCAGGGTAACCAGTCAGTGTAAACCAAGAGAGCTGAAAAGCAGGAAGTAGAGTCCTGACTGACATGTTATTTATCAAATCACTCCAGCCTTTATACATCACATTTTTGGCTAACTAAATATATTAGAAACATTTTTTATTTTGCACAGCCTATCTATTAACCCACTTTTTATTTTTACACTGAACAATTCCTTTAAAGTTCTGGGTGAATTCTTTGGAAGAAGAGATTGATGCAGGAACTTCAAGGGACAATATTTTGGATATGATGTATCCTATTAATTTGGCAACGGATTTTCTCTATGGTAATGCAATCGATTCAGTAAAGCTGGGGGCTAGGACTATGGTCCTCTCTACGGTTGGCAGAAGAGCTCTGTGGTTGAAGGCTTGGTCAGCGGATCTGGCTTCGAAAAATTCTTTAATTGCTATGCCCTTTGAACCAGGCAGATTGTTCGGTTCTTCATTGGACAAGTTGTTGGATAACCTTACCACAGGGACGGGGAAAACTCTTCCTCAGGATAGACCAAAGACTCAGAGAAGGCAACATTTTCGAGGTTACTCGAGGAAGTCACCCCCACGATCAAGTTCTTATTGAAGGTCTTTCAGAGACCGAGATGGAGGCAGAGACTTCAGGGATAGAGGAAGGTTTTTTTGGTGGAAAGGTTCCCACAAGGGAAAGGGGACAGATGAAGGATGCCTCCACTTCTAAGTCAGTGGGCTTCTGATGCCAGAAGGCAGGAAGAAGTAGGCAGCAGATTGGCCTTTTTTCTTCCGGTTTGGGAAAAGACGACGAGATGCTTGGGTTCTAGAAATTATAAAAAAAAAGGTACTCCATTCCTTTCAAATGTCAGCCAGTAAGAAAATTCTGTGTGAAATCTGGGAATTTCTCACCAAAAAGGTTATGGAGCCAGTACCAGAACTGGAACATCAGAAGGGAGTATATTCTCATATCTTTTTGGTTCCAAAGGTGGACGACTGCTTTCATTTGATGATAGATCTAAAATTTCTGAATCTGTTCATAAAAAAGGAGAAGTTCAGAATGGAGTCTTGCAGAAGGAAGACTTAATGATAACGTTGGATCTGAAGGATGCGTATTTACACATTCCAATTCACCCAGCCAGCAGGAAATCTCTGAGGATAGCTGTTTTTCTGGGTTCTACGCTACTTCATCTGCCCTTCCATTTGGAATTACATTTTTACGAAGGTCATAGTGGTTATAGCAGCTCTTCTCAGACAGCAAGGTCTGTTTGTAGTTCCATATCTGGAGGATTGGTTCCTCAAGGCCTCTTCTCAACATCAAATGGCTCTTCATCAGGAGATAGCAATCTCAACTCTGATGTCTCATGGTTGGATTTTAAATGAAGAAAAGTCCAACTTGCAACCTTCCACTTGTGTAAAGTTCTTGGGCCTGTTATTGGACTCAAAGAGACAAAGAGATTGACACTGGTGACAGCAGTGAAGAATCTCAGGCAAAGTCGATCAGTGTCCATTCGCAAAGCTTTGAGAATTTTGGGATTGATGACTTCATTCGATAGAGGCTGTTCCTTGGGCAAAAGCTCATATGCGTCATCTCCAACAAGAGCTTCTGTGTCATTGGAACAGAGAAGAAAATTCTTTGGGCAAAAGATTCAAAGTGTCTGTCTATCTGAAGAAGAGGTTGGGATGGTGGCTGCTTTCACATGTTCTATCACAAGTTTATTCTCATAACCACAGATGCATCAGTGTGGGGATGGGGTGCTCACCTGGCAGATCATGTTACACAAGGCAAATGGTCAGACTGGGAAAGGAGGCATTCTTCCAACTTCAGGGAATTGAAAGCGGTGAGGCTGGCCCTGTTGAGATTAAGACATCTAGTGAAGAAAAAAGATGTAATGGTTCAGTTCGACAATATGGTGACTGTGACTTACTTGAACCGTCAAGGAAGGACCAGGTCTTCACTGTTGATGAGGGAGTGTCGGAGAATTATGCTATGGGCGGAGCTTGATATTCCCTTGTTGAGAGCTGTTCACATTAAGGAGGTGAACAACGTTCTGGTGGATGCATTGAGCAGGAAAGATCTGGATCAAAGAGAATGGGAACTACACAAGTTTTCGAACAAGTGGTGGAGAGATGGGGCTTACCTCAGATAGATCTTCACGTGTGAACAGGAAAGTTCAGAAATGTTGTTCTCTAAGGAAAATGGAGGAGCCCACTCACTTAGATGCCATGACAATTCATTGCTTGTTCAGACTAGCCTATGTATTTCCTCCCCTGCCGAGGATTCAGAGAGTCCTGCAGAAGATCAGGCAAGAGGAGGCGTCGGTGATGAGGACTGCACTCTTCTGGCCAAGGAGGACTTGGTTCTCAGATCTTATGACCCTGTCCAACGGTCAGTTTTGTAGACTTCCCCTCAGGAAGGACCTTTTGCTTTAGGGTCGATGGAAACATCAGGATCCAGCTTGGTGGAATCTCACAGCTTGGAATCTGATGAAGAAATGCTACTAGATCAAGGGTTGTCTGAGGAAATGATCCAGACACTCCTTGCTCCAAGAAAATTATCTACTTCTAAAGTCTACAAGAGAGTCTGAAGGATATCTCAAGATTGATGTGCTGAGAAGGGGTGCATTCCAAGAGAATGCTCTACAGCTGAAATTTTACAGTTTCTGCAAGAAGGGTTTGACAAAGGGTTAAGTCCGAATACTTTAAAAGTGCACATTTCGGGCATTGTCAGCAATGCTACACAAGAATGTGTCTTCATTTCCTTTGGTGAGATGCTTTATAAAGGCGACAAAAAACCTAGGCTGTCGGTATTGGTGCCTCCATGGGATCTAAATATAGTGTTGGCAGCTGTCAGGGAGCCGGGAACTCCCTCCAGGGAGGTTGTCAGGATCAAGGAGGAAGCCCTCTTGAGGGAACAAGGTCGCGGTATCCAAAGGGTTAAACGAAGAATAGTCAGGATCAGGCAAGAGTTCACAGGCAGGCAGAATACAACGAAGTTCAAAGTCCAGGCAAAGGGGTCCAAAGGGGTCAGGATACAAGGCAGGAACAGGATTTAGGTAATAAGGCACACAGGGAACCCAGGATAAGCTTAGGGGAAGTTATCCTATACTTGGGCGCCATTCTGGCGTCTAAACAGGCTTTTTATTTGAATTTGGCGCCTTAGTGACGTCATTGACGTCCTTGCGCCGACGTCGGCGCACTGACGTCATCGCGCCGGCGCCGCTTACCCACGTGGCAGCCATGGGCGCCGCCATCTTGGGAGCGACGCCGGCAGGAGAGGACGCGCCGCCCGGAGTTCCTGGGCCTACTCCGGGCGGCGATCGTTACAGTACCCCCCCCTCACGGGGGGCCTCCGGACCACCAGGACTTGGCTTCTGGGGAAACTTGGAATGGAACTCCCTCACCAGACGAGGAGCGTGGACATCAGGGTATCCTTCCCAGGAGCATTCTTCAGGGCCAAAGCCCTTCCACTTGATGAGGTACTGAAGAGACCCCCTGGAGATTCTGGAGTCAAGGATCTTCTCCCCTTCATATTCTTGTTGACCATCCACAGAGATAGTAGGAGGAGGAGGCTGGACAACAGAAAAGCGGTTGGAGGAAGCGGGTTTCACCAAGGAGACATGAAACACGTTGGGAATTCGCATCTCAGGAGGAAGCTGAAGTCTGACTGCCACAGGATTGATCACCTCCAGGATGGAAAAAGGACCTACAAACCTTGGACCCAACTTGGGAGATGGTACCTTCAGCCGAATGTTCCTGGAAGACAACCAGACTTTATCACCGACCTTGTAGGGAGGAGAGGGTCTACGTCTACGATCTGCAAACGTCTTATGAACCAGAGCACTCTTCTCCAGGTTGGACTTGGTTGCAGCCCAGATAGCAGACATGTGGGCTGCATGGTCATCAGCGGCCGGAACATCGGACAACACAAAGTCTTGTGGGAAGGCTTGAGGATGTTGGCCATACACCGACATAAATGGGGACCTCCCAGTGGAAGTGTGGCAGGCGTTGTTATGAGCAAATTCTGCCCACGGGAGGAGATCAGACCAGTCATCCTGGCAGAGGGATACATGGTTCCTCAGGAACTGTTCCAGGGCTTGGTTGACACGTTCAGCTGCCCCATTCGTCTGCGGGTGGTATGCAGATGAAAACTGAAGAACAATTCCCAGGTCTTTGCATAAGGAACGCCAGAACTTGGCGGTAAACTGGGTGCCTCTATCGGAGACGATCTCCACCGGGAAACCATGCAGGCGGAAGATGTACTGGATAAATAGTTGGGACAACTCCACCGCAGAGGGCAATTTCTTCAAAGGGATGAAATGGGCCATTTTGGAGAAACGATCAATAACAACCCAGATCACAGTGTTCCCACAGGAGGGAGGAAGTTCGACAATGAAGTCCATGGACAAGTGGGTCCAGGGACGGGAAGGAACCGGCAAGGGCTGTAGAAACCCACTGGGGCGGGAGTGGCTTGACTTAGATGTGGCACAAACATTACAAGCAGCAACAAAGTCCTTCACATCTTTGCGGATATCAGGCCACCAGACCAGGCGTCGTAAGAGTTCAAGAGTCTTAGCTGGGCCAGGATGTCCGGCTTGCCTGGAGCAATGGGTCTGTTGCAGGATAGGCAGACGCAGCTCAGGAGGAACAAATGCCATTCCAATGGGAGTGTCTGAAGGAGCAGAAGACTGACCAGCCAGGATTTGGTCGGCAAACTGTGGATACAGGGAGGCAATAATCTTGACTGGAGGAATGATTGGCTCTTGTCTCTCAGGAGAGCGGTCCACCGGAGAGAAGCTACGAGACAAGGCATCGGCCTTCCGATTCTTGGAGCCTGGGCGATAAGTCAAGATAAAATTAAATCGAGAGAAGAAGAGAGCCCACCTTGCTTGTCTGGGGTTTAGCCTCTTGAGGGACTGGATGAACTCGAGATTCTTATGATCGGTGTAAATCTGAACAGGAATCAGAGAACCCTCCAGGAGGTGACGCCACTCTTCAAGGGCAAGTTTAACAGCCAAGAGTTCTCGGTTCCCAACATCGTCGTTCTGCTCTGCGGACGAGAACTTCTTGGAGAAATAAGCACAGGGGTGCAACTTCCCATCAGCGGGGTGTCTCTGAGACAGGATGGCTCCGGCTCCGACTTCAGAAGCATCAACTTCGATGCAGAAGGGTAGTTCAGGATTGGGGTGTCGGAGGACAGAAGCAGACGTGAAGGCTTCTTTCAAGGACTGAAAAGCATCAATGGCAGATGGAGGCCACTAGCTGGGTTTACCCCCTTTCCGGATGAGGGCCAGGATAGGTGCAATGTGGGAAGAGAACCCCCGGATGAACTGCCGATAGTAGTTAGCAAATCCGATAAATCTCTGGATTGCCTTGGTACTCAGCGGGAGAGGCCACTCCTGGATGGCAGACACTTTCACGGGATCCATCTCAAATCCCTCAGGAGAGATAATGTATCCTAGGAAGGGGATCTTAGACACCTCGAAGACGCACTTCTCCAACTTGGCGAAGAGAGAGTTCTTCCTCAGACGAGAGAGTACCTCCTTCACCTGGGAGCGATGGCTTTCTAGGTTTTTAGAAAAGATCAGGATGTCGTCCAGGTACACGACTACGAACCTTCCTAGGAGATCCCGGAACACATCGTTAACAAACTCCTGGAAGACGGCAGGGGCATTGCAAAGGCCGAAGGGCATAACGAGATATTCATAGTGCCCGTCACGAGTGTTGAAAGCCGTCTTCCATTCGTCACCCTCACGGATGCGAATGAGGTTGTACGCCCCCCGGAGATCTAACTTAGAGAAAATCTTCGCCCCCTTCAGCTGGTCGAAGAGCTCTGCAATCAAGGGTAGTGGGTACCTGTTTTTTACAGTGATTTTATTCAGACCCCGATAATCTATACATGGCCGAAGGTCTCCGTCCTTCTTCTCCACGAAGAAAAACCCAGCCCCTGCAGGAGAGGTAGAAGGGCGGATAAACCCCCGCTGGAGATTTTCTTGGATGTATTCCTTCATTGCGGTAGTCTCTGCAGGAGAGAGAGGGTAAGTGCGGCCTCTGGGGGGCATGGCTCCTGGCAGGAGTTCGACAGGACAGTCGTAGGAGCGATGTGGAGGAAGGAATTCCGCAGACTTCTTACAGAACACATCAGCGAATTCTTTGTAAAAGGGAGGTAGAGACTTCAGATCCGACAAAGAGATATTCACCCTCCGGAGGGGTTCAGCAGGAAGACAGTGTTGCTGGCAAAATGGACTCCACCGGATAATCTGTCCTGCAGTCCAATCAATGGAGGGATTATGCAGGCGTAGCCAAGGGAGACCCAACACAACTGGAACGGATGGGCAGGAAATAATTAGGAACGAAAGTCTTTCTTTATGCAGCGTCCCAACCTGCACAGGCAATTCCCCAGTCGTCATGGAGACAACTTCAACCTCCAGGGGTCTGTTGTCAATGGCAATGACACGGAGAGGAGTAGACAATGGGAATAAGGGAACTTCCATGTGTTTGGCGAATTGAGCGTCCATGAAGTTCCCAGCAGCTCCAGAGTCAATGAAAGCAGAGCCAACGATAGTCTTAGAGGCTAGGCGGATCTGTAATGGAAGGAGAAACCTGTGAGAGTTCTCTAGAGACTTTGGAGTAGTGCCCCCTACATGCGTTACCCTAGATATACCTCGGGGAACAGAACTCGTGGGCTTCACCGGACAAGAGTTCGCAAAATGAGACTGTCCGCCACAATACAGACATAAGCCGGCCATTCGTCTACGAAGTCTTTCTTGTTCGGATAGACGAGCCCTTCCAACTTGCATTGGTTCCTCCGGAGGAGAAGGAGAGGCTAGAGTAGCCTGAGTCTGCAGGAGAGGTCTCTGGAAGCGAGGAGCCAACAAGGGTTGAAATCTTTTACAGCGCTCCCTCTCTACTTGATGCTCTCTGAGCCGAGTGTCCACCTTGATAGAAAGTGCGATCAGATTCTCCAGCAGGTCAGGGGACTCCCTGGAGACAAGATCATCTTTAATGCGAATAGACAGACCTTGATAGAATACGGCCTTATAGGCATCGTCATTCCAGGAAGTCTCAGCCATCAAAGTTCTAAAGTCAATAGCATAGTCACTGACACTGCGGTTTCCCTGCCACAGTTGCAGAAGACGAGAAGGAGCATTAGTGACCCGACCCGGGGCATCAAACACAGTACGAAATGCTTGAAGAAAGGCCTTGGCATCAAAAGTCAGTGGAGAATTCTTCTCCCAAAGAGATGTTGCCCACTCAAGCGGTTTGCCCACCAAACGAGACATCACATACCCCACCTTGGAACGTTCATTGGGGAAGTGCGAGGATTGGAACTCGAACTGGATCTGGCACTGTGTAGCGAAACCTCTGCAGGCTTGTGGGTCCCCACTGAAGCGAGGAGGAGGCGGAATGCGAGGCTCACTTGACGAGGAACCTGCGGTGGACGAAGCGGCCGCCAAGGAAGGATTTACCGCAGCTTGGGGTGCAGGGGGTGCTGGAGGCATCCGAGAGAGGAGGGTATCAAGTGCCTGCCCAATGCGGTACTGCTGGGCTTCATAATCCTCCATGCGGGATGCCAGTCCGCGGAGCGCTCGTCCGACATCAGGCGTAGCTTCCTCAGTAGGATCCATGGCCCAAGTATAATGTCAGGGAGCCGGGAACTCCCTCCAGGGAGGTTGTCAGGATCAAGGAGGAAGCCCTCTTGAGGGAACAAGGTCGCGGTATCCAAAGGGTTAAACGAAGAATAGTCAGGATCAGGCAAGAGTTCACAGGCAGGCAGAATACAACGAAGTTCAAAGTCCAGGCAAAGGGGTCCAAAGGGGTCAGGATACAAGGCAGGAACAGGATTTAGGTAATAAGGCACACAGGGAACCCAGGATAAGCTTAGGGGAAGTTATCCTATACTTGGGCGCCATTCTGGCGTCTAAACAGGCTTTTTATTTGAATTTGGCGCCTTAGTGACGTCATTGACGTCCTTGCGCCGACGTCGGCGCACTGACGTCATCGCGCCGGCGCCGCTTACCCACGTGGCGGCCATGGGCGCCGCCATCTTGGGAGCGACGCCGGCAGGAGAGGACGCGCCGCCCGGAGCTCCTGGGCCTGCTCCGGGTGGCGATCGTTACAGCAGCTTTGTGTGAGAATCACTTTGAACCCTTGAATTCAATTTCTATGAAGCATCTATCTTGGAAAACAGCCTTTCTGGTTGCAATAAAATCAGCAAGGAGAATTGGGGAACTTCAGGCTTTATCGGCATTTCCTCCATATTTCCTTTTTTTACGGAAAAAGTTTTGCTCAAAACGTTGCCAGGGTTCTCTTCACAAGTTCATTCTTGCACTAACTTAAACGCTCAAATTATTCTGCCATCCTTTCTTAGCTCGACAAAAGAACCATTGGAAGATAAATTACGTTGTTTGGATGTGCACAGATGTCTCCAGCTGTATATAGAAAGATCTAAAGAGACAAGACAGTCAGAGAATCTTTTTGTATCTTTTTCTGGGAAGAAAAAGGGGCTGAAGGCTTCAAAAACTACAATTGCAGCTTGGGTAAAGAAAGCAATTTCAGTAGCATATGAATTGGCTGGAAAAGATTTTCTTCCAAAATTGAAGGCACATTCTACAAGGGCAGTTTCAACTTCCTGGGCGGAAAGATCCCTTGTGGATGTGGGAGAAATTTGTAGAGCCGCAACCTGGTCAAGTCTTCATACCTTTTCAAAATTCTATAAGCTGGATATAGCAGCCACTCAAAATGCAGTCTTTGGCAGCAGAATATTGAAGTCGGCTCTCTGGGCATATTCCTCCCTTATAAATGTAGCTTGCTACGTCTCATTTGTGTGCTGCCTGTAGGACGTAAAGAAAAACTAAAATTTAGTCTTACCTGAAATTTTCCTTTTCTTTAGTCCAAAGGCAGATCAGTTGAGTACAAGGTACTGCTTTATTATTAAAGAGAAAAAAAAAACATAAAGTAAATTTTTTCAATTTAAATAATTTGATTAAAATGGAGTCTATATTCATAGTATGGGGAGAACATGGGAATGGCAGAAAAAAAAATCTATAAAATTCCACAAACACAAGATTTTAGGCAGTTATTCATTAGTCTGAATGCCAAAAACTCTAAAAAAAAAAATTCTACTATAAAATCAAAATTTTTATAAATTAATTTTGATAAATATCCCCCTTATAGTATGGTGTAGTTCTTGCTGTGTATGTTAAACAAGAAACAAAGCTAATTTAATAGGAAATAATTTCATAAATTCCAACTAAAGAGTTTCAGGATACAGTTATTTAACAAATCTGCCCATGCAAGAATACACATGGGATCAAACAGAAGAAAACAAATCTGCACTTGCAGATGGTTTACGACAGACATGTACTGTATGGTTAAATGAACACTCAATGACTGTGGCATATTATAGTCTGAACAAATCTGCAAGCATCTGGAATTTATGGTTAGCGTTCCTATGGTAAACGTTTACATTTATCTTTAAGACATTTTTATACATTTTATGTCAAAGGCAAGATTTCCCCCTACATGTTACAGATTCAGCATGTTATGCAACTTACTTACACTCACACCTGTGAACATATTCCCACTATCACACGGTCTATTAAAGAAGAATCCAATTTTTCTTAGCTAAAAAGTGACTTCTTTTCATTATTCTTATGACATAAAGCTCTGCTCTACTTGCATGTGTGCTATATAACTAAATAATAATAATAAGGCTGTTCTACTGAGACTCTGTAAGGCCAGAAGCCCTATAACATATGAGACAAAGGCCCTTCTAATATATGCCCAGATACAACTGCAAAATTTACTCCCTTAGGGGCAGATTTACCAAAGTGTGAGATTACTGGTAAGGCCTCATCTGGAGTATGCAGTGCAGTTTTGGATTCCAGTCCTTAAGAGGGATGTAAATGAGCTGGAGAGAGTGCAGAGACGAAGTGCAACTAAATTGCTTAGAGGGATGGAAGATTTAAATTATGAGGGTAGACACGGTTGGGGTTGTTTTCTCTGCAAAAAAAGATGCTTGCAAGGAGGACATGATAAAATTAGAGTACATTAAAGGACATTATAGACAGATAACAGAATATCTATTTTTCCCATAAAACCCCTTTAAACTAGAGGTTGGAGAATTCCCTGCTGGGTGATGTTGTGATGGCTGATTCTGTTTAATGCCTTTCAGAGGTGCTTGGATGATTGAGAAGAACAGTATCATAGGCTATATGAAGGGGCCAGTGGGAGTATGTGTGTGTATGGTGTAGAGGACACCAGGGTTGGATCCTTGACGGGAGGTATATTTCCCCATTATTTGGGCTATGGTCCCTTTAAGCAGCATGTATTCCACCCAGGTACACACCTGATTTTGACTCTGCATAAAGAGGAGTCACAGGTGCAATTGAGAGAGAGAGAGAATGGTGCCTGGAGCCTGTGAGCTGCAAGTCTTTGTACAGGCTAAAGGAAAGGACTGAACCAGATATCCTTGTGTGCAAAGGACTAAAGTCTGCTAATCCTGGACATTTGTTGGTTTTTGTTGTTTGGCCTCAAGTGGACTGACCAGGCCTGCTTTGGACATTGTAAACCCAACGGACTTTCACAAGCTGAAGTAAGCTGTTTATTATATGTTAATTTTACTTTCTGCTGAGGAAAAGCTACTTTGAGTTTAAGTTTCAAAATAAATTGACTTTCTCTAAGAAACTGTGTACTGCGTGCTGGCTGCGATTCCCCCCTCAATATTACAATGGATACTGGGTTTCTTTTGGAGGGGTTGAACTTGATGGACTATGGTCTTTTTCCAACCCAACTTTCCTATGTAACTATTAGAGCTTGTCTCTTTCTATTCAACCCAACTTTACTATGTAAACAGCTCGCCACTTTCTATTCTTTCTATTCAACCCAACTTTACTATATAAATAGCTCGCCAGGTTCTATTCTTTCTATTCAATCCAACTTTACTATGTAACTATTAGAGCTTGCAACTTTCTATTCTTTCTACAACTTTACTATGTAACTAGCTCACCACTTTCTATTCTTTCTATTCAACCCAACTTTACTTTGTACAGTAACTATTAAAACTTGCCACTTTCTATTCTTTCTATTCAACCCAACTTTATTATGTAACTATTAGAGCTCGCCACTTTCTATTCTTTCTACAACTTTACTATGTAACTAGCTCACCACTTTCTATTCAACCCAACTTTACTATGTAACTATTAGAGCTTGCCACTTTCTATTCTTTCTGTTCAACACAACTTTATTATGTAACTTTTAGAGCTCACCACTTTTTATTCTTTCTATTCAACCCAATTTTACTATTTAACTATTAGCTCGCTTTCCAATGGGATTTTAAGAAGTCCATCTATGAAATGGTAAACTTTCACGAATAAATACACTAGAAAGTGGATGAGTTTTCTATGGTGAGCTGTAATCTCACTCGTTGATGCTTACCCAAAACCATTGATTTGGACCTGCCATTTGCCTACCTGTTTACTGTATGTATGCCGGTATCTACCTTCAGCCTTGGATACTTTGCCTGGGTAACTCTTTGCCTGTTTATCAAGCACCTGTCCCAGATTAGCCTCCTCCTTGTGGTCCATATGTCCAGTGGTCCATATTTGCTCTTAGTTTGTGCATGGTGATATTTTTGTGTTGAAACAGAGCCAACCCCAAACCCTAGCCCAAAGCAGAATCAGCCCCTGAAGCCATACATTTTGCCTCCACTGGTATAGTGACGCTCTAGAAGCAGCCCTGTCCTCAGTCCCATTATTCCTACTCCACCAATCTTTACTGTTGGCGAAGAGTAATCTTTAGGCATCAGCAAAACCCAGAGTGCCAAATGGTAAAATACCATTTATCTCTCCAGAGTATCTTGATTCCAGTACTCCACTGATGACCTTGACTTTAACCCTGTTGGTGTTTAGCATTTCACACAGTAATATTAGCTTTGTTTGCCCATAATTATCCATAAATATTCTCTCTAGAAACAGTGCTTGTCATTACATTCCTTCCAGAGGCAGGAACTCACCAGCAAGACCCGAATCCTAAACAAAGTATCTTTACCTTTTGGGTACATAATGTAGTCTTAGTAAGCTTATTTTCAGTTTCACCGCCAAACTAGTTGTTAATAGAATCAGAACCAATACCCTGTTTTGATCTTCTGGTAAATTTGACATTCTGAAAGGAAGTAAATAGTGTTCAAACTTTTCCTTAATTGTATGCTAATGCAATAAAACTGTCATACTTATAAGAGTGGCACAGTTTTCCTTCTGCAGTCCTATATATATCGAAGATATTTTTACAGAAATACATATACACGTTTATTGCTTTGTATAACTGTCAAGCCACAAGAACAGTACCAAGTGCAATTTAAAAAAAAATAACAGCTAAAGCAACTTTTAATGAGAGAGAGAAGAGAGGCTAAAGCGGAATGTTCTTATAAGTCCCATATATAATTATTTTTTATGATCTATTTAGGTTCCATTAGCTGGCAAGATACAGCCTTGTGTGTCCCCCTATATTTTCTGTCCAGATTTTAACCTCTAAACCTAAATATAACATTTGCTTAGCAAGAGCAAATTCATTTTAAGCAGCTCTCCTATATACAGTAAATGTCAACTATTTTCATGTTATTTGTAACTAAACAAATAATTTCTATTGAAGCAGTACTTGTCTCTACTGTACTTTGCTATTACCTGCATTACAGGTACCATTGTAACATTGTAGCATTTTTCAGGTCTTCTTCAGACACACTTGTGTTTCCCACAGTTCCTTGCACTCATCCATGATATTCTTTCTTTACAGATTGTTTCACCTTAAATTGAACTATTAGTATGCTATAAAATGGGTAATTCTACGCAACTTTTTAATTGGCTTTCGTTTTTTTTCTTTTGTATAGAGTTTTTTAATTATTTGCTGGAGTGTTTCCAGCTTTCAAATGGAGGTCACTTACCCAATGTAAAAACAAATGCTCTATAAGGCTACACATTTATTGTTATTGCTTTTTCTTATCTTTCTATTCAGACCCTATCCTATTAATATTCCAGTATCCTATTTATAACAATGCATGGCTGCTAGGTAAATTTGGAACCTAGCAACCAGATTGCTGAAATTACAGCTATAGAGACCCGCTGAATAAGAAGCTAAATAACTCAAAAAGCACAAATAATAAACAAGGAGAACCGATTACAGTTTTACAAATTTTAATTATAATCCATTAAAATCTCTGCATCTGAGGAATTGTTAATAATAAATAATGAAATATTTTGTATTCAGATTTTAAAAAAAAAAATAATAACATGACATAGGTTAATAAACATAAGAATTTACTGAAATGTGTGTCTATTCATGGATTAATTGAAAAATGACTTTCAGCCACGAACGGCACAAGAGTTCATCAGTGCAGACTTTTTCATTGTTATTGGTAAATGTGCTTACCTTTGGGCAAATGGCTTTAAGGTTCAAGATTTTGAAGAATCGGTAACTTCTTAATCTAAAATTGATTTATTGATGAACAGCCTACAGGACGTGTAATTACTTCTTATGTTATTTGACAATGACATTGGCTCCTTTTAACCTTCCCCATTAAACTTTAAATACTTGGTACCAGAAAAAAAAACAACTTTAATTGTCTCTCCTCGGAATGATATATCACAAAATGCCACTGAAAGTAAAATTATCTAGCACTGTGTTTTATTCCTTTTATTATCTTACAACAGACATTTTACTTTTTTCTAGGGTTTGGCACGCCAATTCCATAGTTTTTTTTTTAACAACCTCTTGCCTTGAATTATATATTTATGAATTTGGAGGAACTTTCCATATGTCACTCCATACAAAATTTTAAATAAAAATAAACAAGAAGTCAGTTCAATTAACTGTATTACTGTAAAAACGGCAAGTTCACTAATGAGTAAGGGTGAGTTCAGTTGAATTTATTAAGGCATCCACATGCACATTTTTTTTTTGAATTTGAGAAGTTGGAGATTTAGGAGAAACACTAGTCCAGAAACTTCCTAAATTCTTATACTTGCTGTTTATTTGGATTTATTTGAATTCTCATTAGATAAATTGTTTAACTTGAAGCATACTTCTCAGAATATAATTAGAGTAATACTGCTACAAGTATGGCACTTGTTATCTGTTAACAGACGTAACCTCACTTCCTGCTAATACCATGATGATTTCCAGTGTCCCCTAAACTTAGCTTCTCAACAGAACCCCAAGTTTAGAAGATGCAGAGGTGCTATGGATAATTTTGAAGCAGTTGGTCATTACTGGCTCAAAGCTGGTGAACCTCTGGGCTAGTACATTAAGCTCATTATATAATAAGATAACTTTCTAGCCATATCATTTTTAGGCTTTAAAACATTCCCTTCAATCCATTAGTCTACTGGTGGTATTTTATAGCAAAAAAAAAAAAAAAATGACAGTCCATTGTGTCCATATACAGTAGCATTTTTTTTTTGTTCTAGTACAAGTTTAAATAATGAAAACAAATGTATGAGTTGCTATACTAACTGCAGTTCCAGTGTTTCATGCCACAAGGGGTCTTAATGACGACCTGCAGCACAGGAGTAATTTCCAGCAGTGAGATTCAATGGCTTTTGGAACATGCAGTCCTTTGTTAAGCATTGGTTGCGTATGGATTAAAATGTTGCAAGGGATTCTTAATCCTGAAGTGTTTTATCAACACATTCCTCTAATGCTAGAAATTGTCTGTGTTGTTTTGTGATCTGTTTTTGCACTGGCCACAGAAACAATACTGGTTGTGATCAGATCACTTGATATGATATCTTCAGCTCAGCATTCAATACAATCATTCCTCAGCAATTGAGTGTTAAGTTGAGCATGCTGGGCCTGAACATCTCTATCTGCAACTGGATACTGGACTTTCTGACCAAGAGACCTCAGGTAGTCCGAATGGGGAAAAAACACCTCCAGTACCATCACATTGAGCACGGGAGCTCCCCAAGGTTGTGTGCTTAGTCCACTGCTGTTCACACTGCTGACTCATGACTGTGTGGCAAGTCATGGATCCAATCACATCATCAAGTTTGCTGATGATACAACCGTAGTAGGTCTCATCAGCAAGAACAACTAGTCGGCATATAGACAAGAGGTGAAATGGCTAACGGACTGGTGCAAAGTCAACAATCTGTCTATGAATCCAAACAAAACAAAGGAAATAGTTGTTGACTTCAGGAGAACATGTGGGGATCATTCTCCACTGTACATTGACTGATCTCCGATGGATATTGTCAAGAGCACCAAATTCCTTGGGGTACATCTGGCGGAGAACCTCTCCTGGTCCCTTAACACCAGCTCTATAGTGAAGAAAGCACAGCAGCATCTCTACTTTCAAGCTGAAAAAAGCCCACCTTCCACCTCCCATTCTCACTATCTTCTACAGAGGGTCTACTGAAAGCATTTTATGCAGCTGCATCACTACCTGGTATGGAAACTGCTCTGTATCAGATTGCAATATCCTGCAACGGGTGGAGAGGACAGCGGAAAAGATCATTGGGGTCTCGGCTTCCTGCCATTATGGATATGTACCACACTCGCTATCTCCAGAAGGCTACCAGCATTGTCAGGGATAGCGCCCACATTGATAAATGTGCCAAGTAGAGAGAATGAACGTTCGTGCGCACGTTTGGCGAGAAAGATAAGACTGTGGGCGACCCAGTGATGGCAGTCGCTGCCCCACAGAACCACCAGGTCACTTTACATTGGTTTACAGCAAGAAACATTTAGGCAAATAAAATATAGCAAAAAAAACCTGATAGAAGAGTTATAGAATAAGCACTTGTTATACTGTAAAAGTAACAATAAAAGACAAAAAAACACAAATAAAGAGCATAAACATGAAACTTATAGATGCAGCTGTTACATAACCTATATTTACATTTAATTGTTCATTGGCTGTATTTTGCTAGCTCACTGTTTAAATTAACGTAAACATTTGTATGTATTAGAAAATGTATCGACTTGGTTATAGTTTTCATTACTCCTGGGATAGAGGTTGTTCTGGCCTTGCATACAATAAAGGCAGTGCCACATCATATGCAATATGTTGCATTGAATAAATATTAGTTTTGAGACTCTACAGACGTGTTTAAAAAGTTGTTTAGCAGTATAACAGATGGCATATGTCTCAACATTATTAAATTTATAACTAAACCGCTATTTATAATGTTTGTATTTGAGAGTGTGGTTACTGTATAAAGTAAGGACTAGACTACTTTTTCCTGGATAGAAAACTAAATTCTATTTATTGGTAATGTAGGCAGTTGGACTGCATATAAGCATGGTTGGTACCTTTGGGTTATCAAAAACAAAAGGTATCTCTCATATGAGGATCACAACCACAGCAACATACACACAACCACAAGCCCCTAGAAACATTTGTTTCTTGAATCGTACTTTTGAGCACAAACAACATTTTTTTCATATAGCTATAGAGTTACAATTTTTTAGTAATTCATCAAGGGGCAGATTTATCAAGGATCGAATTTCGAAGTGATAAATACTTCGGAATTCGACTATTGAATGGCTTTACTTCGACTTTGAATATTGAAGTCGAAGTTTTTTTGCACCGAATTTGACCGATTTGCGGTCAAAGTAAATTCTTTCCATCGAACGATGAAATCCTTTGAATCGAATGATACGATTTCAAAAAACGTAGAAAACTGCTCTAGAAGGTCCCCATAGGCTAACATAGCACTTCGGCAGGTTTAATTTGGCGAAGTATTGAAGTCGAAGTTTTTTTTAAAGAGACAGATTATTGAATGGTCGAATATTCTAACGATATTACTTCAAATCAAAGTCGTAGTATCCTATTCGATGGTCGAAGTATCCAAAGAATTACTTCAAATTTTTATCTTACTTCGAAAATTCCCTCGTATTCACTTTGACCCTTGATAAATCTGCCCCCGAGTGTAAAAATCATAAAATCTATTAATACAGAAGTATGGCAAGTAAAAGCTGTCATGGTCATGTAGAAGTTAATGGAAGTTCCCTTTCTTTTCTTGCCAAGATCAGCCTTAAATTTGTGGTTTTAGAAGTTTTCTGAGATCAAAACATTCGTTGCCATACACATTTTTCATTTGATTACGAAAAATTTGGGGTTTTTGAATTTTTTCAACAGCTATTTTCATTTGTACTTTTATATTCAGAACTTTTATAAACTTCCATGGCATTCGTGAATTTAGAGAAATAGTTTAATTGTGGATTCGAAAACTCGAAATACCGCTAAAATATGACTTAAGTAAATGGGCCGCTAGATTGGTCCATTGATTCGTTTGATAAGAAAACCTTGACAACAAATAAGCATTACGATAAATACAGTTGTTGCATATACTGTATATTTCAAAGGAAGGCATCAAAATATTACACTGTAAAAACAGGTCATTTTTCTTAAATCGAAAATACAGAGTACACAATTTCTCTAGCTGGCCCTAAATATAAGACAAAAATGTTCATTACAAATGCCTGTATAAGAATTTATGAACTAAAAATTATTTTCTGCTTAGAAATTAACACGGTTCCAGCATGTTCTCCAGGTTCCCTGTAAGTGTAAGTAATAGTAGGTGAGATAAGAAAGAAAGGAAGACAACATGGTTAGGGCAGAGTTCTCCAACCTTTTTTTTTTACCTATGAGCCACATTCAAATGTAAAAAAAGTTGGGGCTCAACACAAGCATGAAGAGTCCCCATGGATGCCAAAAATGGAACCCCTATGTGAAGTGACAGCCTACAGGAGGCTCTCCTTGGCAGTACACCTATTTTCTATGCAATTAAAATTTGCCTCCAAGCTTAGAATTCAACAATAAGAATCTTCTTTTAAGAGAGCAACAACCAAATGGTTGGTGAGCAACATGTTGCTCACAAGCCACTGGTTGGGGATCACTCGGGTTAAAGGAGAAGGAAACCCAGTACGGTGCGGATCTACTGCGCATGCGGCAAAAGTCATGAAGTTTTCCGATTTCACTTCATGACTTTTGGCGCATGCGCAGTAGATCGTACCGGCAAAATGCTCCTACTGCGCATGCGCCAGTCAAAGCAAGAAGAAGATCGCGTGGAAGAAGATGGCGTTGGTGAACTCCATAGACTTGACCTGCGTAGAAGGGTAAGTAACAAGTTAGGTGCATTTGCCCAGCGGGACGGGTAGGCCAGGGGGGAGGAGGGAGGGTGGGCAACACACTGGAAGGGGGGAGGGTTTTTGCGCCGACTAGGTTTCCTGCCACCAGAAACCTCATTATTGTGCACAACCTCAATCCCTCTTAAACAAGATCAATCCCACCAATGAATTCTTAAGTTTCAGACTGGTTCTGTATTGTACGTTAAGTGAGCAAGTTTCACCAAGAAACAGGTTGCTCAGTATCAGGGCCCCTACAGTTGTCTCCTCTCACACTCTTTCCATATCCAATACGGCCACCGATGCAAATGAGGTTGGGGGTTCCACTGCATAATGATAATGACTACCTGCTAGTGTCAAAAGCTGATTTAAACTTGTGAGAAATTATTGGGATATTTGGTTACTACTCAAGGTACTTGAGTACTTTGGCCTATGCTTGGAAGTCCTACCTGATTTCTAGCAACGATTCAGGAAAACTGCAAAAATTCTAATTACTTTGCATCAGTCTTGATGGGGTCTAGACAATCTCACAGGACTGATATTGAAAGTGAATAGGTTGCTTGCCCATTTCACATTGCTTTAATCAACAGGGTGTGTGTAATTAAGTGCAAACCTATTATGTGCATTTAATGGGAGCCATGGAAGTTATACCTCTTACTGGCATGTTTTGCCCAGGGGTTCATTGCATCTTTGCTCCATGTATGTCATTCCATATTCACAGCATCAGACTGAGGGATCTGTGCCCACCAGGGCTGCTACATCAGGGCCAACTGTAAATCCTTTCTGTCACCCTTTCCCCCCTACCAGCGTGTATCTTCTTGCGCATCGTTTGCTTTTGCAATCGGGCGTGGGGAGGTCAGGAATGAGCTACTGGCTTTGGGGAGTGTGTTTCGGTCCAGTCCCACCCTTCATATTCAGAAATAACCAACACTTTGTTACAATGTGCAGCTTTGCATTTTTTACTTGTACAGGTATGGACCTGTTATACAGAATTCTTGGGTCCTGTGGTTTTCTGGATAATGGATCTTTCTATTAAATGGTCAAAATCAGCAGCTCTAGTTACTGTGTAAATGCTTGGTTGTTCTTGCACGTCTTTGTCCTTTTTTACACACGTCTTCAATATATGAAATCATCAGACTAATGTGAGCCGAAACATGCGGTAGCAGAATGACAGTTACTGAATTGCTGTAATGCTGCCTAAATGTGTATGTAAAATATTTAGAAATCCAGTAAATATTAATGAACGATGAACTCAAATCAGCTGTTTCAGCTGCTCCAAGCTGACCTATACCAACTTTAATGTAGTATGGTAATTGAAAGGATCTCTGTACTTTTCCCTGTATTTATTCAAATCATACAGAAGAATGCCGCAGAAGTTGACAAGTCCTGGAAAGAATCCATTTATTCGGGAATAAATTTCCTGACGGTGGATTTATAAATGTCAATCTCTCGAATAAGTTATTTAAGTTTGATAAGTGATTGCCGTATTAGCAATGTTCATTTGTGCAGGGCATGATGCAAAGTTTAAATAACAAGCAGAAACTACTGTTTTTTATTTTTTATTTTTTTACAATTATGCAACGTACCTAACACTTCTCACCCTAGACACCAACATATTTTGGATAATGGATTCCGTACAAGTATTACCTGCTCCAGGTAATTACCTGCTCCAGGTATTTGTGCTCCATTCTGGAGAAAAGTAATACAAGTATGGGTTCAATTATCCGTAAACCTGTTATCTAGAAAGCTCCAAATTACTGAAAGGCTGACTCCCGTAGACTCCATTATATCCAAATTTTTCAAAATATTTTCCCTATCCTCTGTAATAATAAAACAGTATATTGTACTTGATCTAAACAAATCCATTATTGGAAGCAAAACCAGCCTATTGGGTTATTTTAATGTTTGCATGATTTTCTAATAGACTTAAGGTATGAAGATCCAAACTACAGAATGATCCACTATCTGTAAAACCCCAGGACCTGAGCATTCTGATTATTAGGCCCCATACCTGTACTTGTAAAGAATATTTTATCCAAAATGCTTGAGACCTGGGTCTGAATGGAAACCACCCTTTTTTAAGGCTTCTAAAATATTTAAACTGTAAAACAACTATGATAGCTGATACGATAGAACAGCATAAACGGGAATCTTTGTTTTCTGGCATGTTCTACCAATTTATGTAAAACATTAGCTTCTGTCATTGGGCATGGAGTAAGTTCAGGGGCACAGCTGCAGCGTCGCTAGGAGGTATAGGGTCGCTAGGAGATATGAGGCCCTAATTAATGAGCAATTTCAACACATTTTGCTAAAAAAAAGGACAACCTCTGGATTTGTTGGCGGCCCTAATATTAATTAGCTGTGGGGCCCTGTAACATCTAGTTACACCACTGGCTCCATTCCAGGGTTGGGAGTGAAGAAGCCTACATGCCACCCCACATTATTATTAACATGTATTTATATAGCGCCAACATATTGTCACTGCCAAATGCAAGCAGCACATGCAGATCTCTTCTCTAAATTCTGAAGTGCAGGACACATAGCTTGAAAAACACTTTGCACCTTGGCCTCAACCTTATAAATGACCCCTAAAATGTGTGACACCAATCACCACAATGAGACTTAACAAATATAGACCAATGATGAAGTTAGCAAACCTTAGCTTTATTGCAATATATTGGCAGAGGTATTGGATCTATTATCTTAAATAAGGGATAATAATTTGCAATCACCATGCTTGCGTTTGCTTAAAATTCTTTAAACATTAAATAAACCCAATCAGATGGGTATGGGATCAATTATCTGGAAACCCGTTATCCAGAAAGCTCTGAATTACGGGAAGGCCAGCTCCCATAGACTTCATTTTAATCATGTAACTCATTTTAAAAATGATTTCCTTTTTCTCTGTAATAATAAAACGTACATTGTACTTGATTCTAACTAAGATATACAGTAATTAATCCTTATTGGAAGCAAAACCAGAATATTGGGTTTATTATATGTTTACATGATTTTTTTTTAGTAGATTTAAGGTATGGAGTTACAAATTACTGAAAAACCCAGGTCCCGAGAATTCTGGATAACAGGGCCCATACCTGTTATTACTGTTATTATAGAGAAAAAGGAAATCCTTTAAAAAAAATCTAATTATTTGCTTAAAATGCACTCTATGGCAGACCATCTTCCTGTAATTCTGGATAACTGGTTTTTGGATTAGGGGTCCCATACCTGTAAACTATATGGCACAGTGCATTAATATAAGTATTTAATATGCTACATTTTATAGAATGCTTCCCAGATTCTGAGCTTTATACACTAGAAAGCTAGGACAATGAAGTTTCACTGGATGTATTTATTTTGGAATCTTTAAATGAATATGTTATAGTGATTCCTTATTTAAAAAGATAAAGCAGATCAAATAGTGCTGTACCGTTATATTTAATGCATTATGCATCAAAGTCTGTATTACAGTGAAGGCAATTATTCGCAAAGCACATAGCAAAGGAAAGAATAAAGAATAGATGAGAGGATTGAATATTAGTAGCTGAACTGAAAATGATGAGAAAATTAATTTACTGGAAGTCTGTATGTATGAAAGAAATAGCCTGGCAGAAAGAGATAATTTAAACAAACTGAATCTGGTATGAAATATGAAGCTGACTCATCCAAACAGAAATAACCACTTTTTAATTGAGAAAAGTTGAAAAATCCAATTCAGCTCGTGCTCGTCTTTATGTGAGACAATAAGTATCATATTTTTTAAAAATCTAATGAAGAGATGTATTATGCATTTGGAATTGAGAGAGCCATTATACGTACAACAAAACTGTCATAGTGATTTCTAAGGGAGGCTCATTTGCACTGAAACAAACCTCTGCTTATAATTGTTCTAGAGAGAAGTTGCTAGGTTCTCATTGAGATTCGTAAACATGTAGAATTGGTTACTTAACTCAAGAACACATTATAAGGACCTTTTATTAAAGGAAACATACCTACCTACTTTTCATCCCTATCATATATGCCCGACTGTTAGGAGGTTATTGAATTTTTCTGGTCTGGCATTTTGGGGCAAAACTCAAATTTTTAGAGAGAGAAAACCCTCACATTTTTTTCAGATTTATTATACCTTGATGCTGCAAAAAGCCTGATCTCTAAAACCTCTAAAGATTCACATTTTTCAGACAATTACTAGCAAAAGAAAATCCATAAACCTCAAAGTCTGAATGGCTAAATAAAGTCTAATACAGGGATCCCCAACCTTCAGAACCTATGAGCAACATTCAGAAGTAAAAGGAGTTCGGGAGCAACACAAGCATGAGAAATGTTCTTGGGGTGCCAAATAAGGGCTGTGATTGGTCATTTAGTAGCCCCTATGTGGATTGTCAACCTACATCGAGGCTCTGTTTGGCAGTACAATACGTCTGGTTTTTGTGCAGCCAAAACTTGCCTCCAAGTCTGGAATGCAAAAATAAGGGGTTGGAGAGCAACATGTTGCTCACGAGCTACTGGTTGGAGATCACTGGTCTAATACGATAAGTGCAGCTCCCAATGACGTCTATGGGACCTCAACTGTTTTTACTTGGAGAAGTTTTGTATTAGAGTTTTTCGTGGTTTTTACACTTAAAGCAGAATGAAAGCTACAGAGACATTTTACTACCATTAGATTAGCTGCAATAGTACAAGCTAGAATGCTATATTTATTCTGTAGAATGCTTTACCAAACCTGAGTAGCTCTCTGTTTGTTTAGGAAAGCAGCAGCAGTATTAGCTTGGTGTAACATCACTTCCTGCCTGAGTCTCTCCCTGCTCACATAACTCTGGGCTCAAATTACAGCAGAGAAGGGAAGGGGAGGGGGAAGAGGAGCAAACTGAACATGCTCATTCCCGGGGCAAGGAGGCTTTAGCTGAAGGCAGGAAGTCTGATACAGAAGCCCATGAGTACACAATAGAAAGACAGAAATGCAGTGTTTCTTTTGACAGAGGACTCTACTACTTTGAGGGTTTAATAGTATATTTAGGTGGACCTTTCTGACAAGGCTTACTTAGTTTTAACCGTCCCCTTTAAAGGAACAGTAACATCAAAAAACAAGTGTTTTAAATTAATAAAAATATAAGTAGTGTTGCCCTGCACTGGTAAAACGAATGTGTTTGCTTCAGAAACACTAATATTGTTTATTTAAATAGGCTGCTGTGTAGCAATGGGGGCAGCCATTCAAAGAAGAAAAGGCTCAGGTTACACAGCAGATAAGTTATGTAGAACATAATGGTGTTATCTGTTATCTACTATTTAACCTATGCCATATAGACTTTTTTTCAATTTCCTCCATTGCTACACAAGCCGCTTGTTTATATGAACTATAGTAGTGTTTCTGAAGCAAACACATTAGTTATACCAGTGCAGGGCAACAGTACATGATATTTTCATTACTTTAAAACTAGAACACTTTAATTTTTTGGTTAACAACAACATTTCTCAAGCGGGGTACAAATACCATCAAGCAATAATGATGATAATAATAATGCATTAATCGGTTGGGGTGTCCACAAACAGACCACTTGAAATTATATATACAAAAATTGGGACTTTCTAACCCCCAGCCCATAGGCCCAAAAGTCTATAATGCTGTGAATAATCACACACAAAAAAAAAATCAACATAAATAAAAAGGCAATATTTATTCAACACCATGCCATAAAACCCAAATTAAAACAACTTAAAAACAAGCAGCACTGCATGTTGGGTTTGGGATCCCTCTATTATTCTATTATAGATATTTAATCCCATCCACTGATTATATAAATCAAGTGTGTGGGAAACTGAATATGACCTTGTTAGGTACTATGTATACTATCTGCATGTAAGGTAGAACAATCGGGTAAGCCTATACACTGTTGGAGTATATGTAGACACTTCAATAATGGTATGAGGGCAGGCAACCTGAGTAGAAATGGTTATGTCTTTTAGCAATCATAAGGGAAGAATGGGTCCCAGGATCTGTGATGCGCACCATCCCAAATTGCATGTAAATCCAAAGTTCCGGACATAAATATTAGCACCCTCGTTGCCCTTGTATCTGTATTTAGCTTGTATAGTTGCATTTGGGAGTGTGTGCGTGGTGACCAAATCCTTATGCACTAGACAATGTCCAATAATATTACGAATGAATAAATCGGTAATCAAATCCAAATGGCAGGGATTAGCGATTCAGCAATCGCCGTGTTTTTTTTATTTTTTTATTTTTTGGTGTTTTTGTAAAAAAATACAAGTCTGTCAAATTTTCTTATCTCTGCATACATCTTCTAAGTAGGGATTAGGCAGAACATAAAGATCATAGTTTACCATAGACTGTAGCCTTCTACCACTGCTCTGTAACTTCAATCCACCCACCCACCCACCCACCCATCCATCTATATATCATCTATCCATCATCTATCTATCTATCTATCTATCTATCTATCTATCTATCTATCTATCTATCTATCTATCTATCTATCTATCTATCTATCTATCTATCTATCTATCTATCATCTCTGTGTAATACCTATGTGTATATATTCACAGATATGTGCATACAAACAGTTTACATTTAATGTCGGACCATAAGAAAGCGTAGGTGCTTGTCTAAATAACGAGACAGAATAGCTCTGGGCTAGCTAAAAATATAAATAACTTACAGGGGCATAGAAGGAAATCACAACCAAAGCTGTCATAGCATATTCTATTTTGGAATATCTGTTCATTAACCTGTAGGTGTATGTTTTGCATTAAATGCCAACTGTTCTTAACCAGCAGATTAAGTCAATGCAAAGCAGAAATAAAGTCATCTATTAAGTCTTTAAATATCACTTCAGCTGACGTCAGAGTCATTGACTTTTACAAAGCAGGTGTCAGGACATGCACGGGTTTCACAAGTTATAATTTATAGATGGTGGGGAAAGAAATCCTTGTTTTTAATCAGCACTGATTATGAAACCTTTAAAGAAACTGTCGGTTTAACTCATTTGCTCTCAGGTTGTTAAATCATAACCCAGTACTGGCCAACAGGTAAGGTAAATGTAAAAACAACAGTTTGCAGTAATTATGACTATAGAGTGAGGACAACAGGCAGCAATACAAGCTCAGTCCTAAAGCCCAGATGATATCATATAGTAATGAGTGAATCACTCTCTCTCGTATTGCTGTACCAATTGGCAAAGCTCTGCATTGCATTTTAACTTAAACTGATGGAATCCTGGATGGAATTAATATAATTCAAGATCGATCTATCTGTGTCCCAAAACTCTTCTGAAACAGCTTGACATAAATAATATATACTGTAACAGCAGTTATGACTTGGGCATCAGACACTTTGCTCTTTTAGATACAGGTATGGGATCTGTTATCTGGAAACCTGTTATCCAGAAAGCTCTGAATTATGGGAAGACCATCTGCCATTGACTCCATTTCATCCAAATAATACAATTTTTTTTAAATGATTTCCTTTTTCTCTGTAATAATAAAACTGTAGTTTGTACTTGATCCAAACTAATATATAATTAATCCTTATTGGAGGCAAAACCAGACTATTGGGTTTATTTAATGTTTAAATGATTTTCTAGTAGACTTAAGGAACGAAGATCCAAATTATGGTTGGCTACATTATCTGGAAAACCCCAGGTCCCAAGCATTCTGGATAACAGGTCCCATACCTGTACAATAATTGATCATTTCTGTGTTGGATGATTATTTAATACATTTTTGGACCCCTTTGACAAGACGGTTATTAAGGTTATGTTATGTTTGATATTCTATTAATATGTTTGAGTCAAGATGGAATGTTTCCTTTAATTTCATCAAATTGAATTTCTACATTTACTACACAATACAATACAGGTATAGGATCCCTTATGCGTAAACCCGATATCCAGAAAGCTCAGAATTATGGAATGGCTGTCTCCCATAGACTCCATTTTATCCAAATAATCCACATTTTTAAAAATGCTCTCCTTTTTCTGTGTAATAATAAAACAGTAGCTTGTACTTGATCCCAACTAAGATATGATTAATCCTTATTGGAAGCAAAACCAGCCTATTGGGTTTATTTAATGTTTAAATGAATTTCTAGTAGACTTAAGGCATGAAGACCCAAATTACGGAAAGATCCATTGTCCGGAAAACCCCAGGTCCCGAGCATTCTGGATTCCATACCTGTACTACGCAATATTTTGTACATATGTGCAATACTAGTAAGATATTCATCTTCTGCATCAAAGGAAGTTTTTTTCAGAAACATATGGATGATCCTCTTCATTAAGCTTATATTTTCCATGGATGCACAAACACATACATCATTTGATTTCTCTAAGGTATAATATTAGCCTAGCTTGTGAATTTTAATGTCTGCAATAAATTAAATTAAACCAGTTAGTTATAAACAGAAGCACTACTGATATTCTAACGCTGAATATTTTTTTTTATAAAATATCATGATAAATAATCAAGAAACATACTGTACAACAGCTGAACCATTGTCTTCCCTGTCCTACAATTAAAATTAAAAAGAAATCCATCAAACATCTGAAGGCAAAACTCTATGAGAATCAATTGCTGATTTAATTATTTGAGCAATCATAAACGGGCCCTGAGTTTCTCATTGAGGTATAGCTCACATATATTGTATTGCCACTTTCTGTGCAGAAAATAGTTATTGGTATTTATAAAGTATTTTCAAAAGAATCAATAGGTCACATACAGTATTTATATATAAATAACAGATTGTTGCAATGCTTTCAAAATATCTGAATTCCTTTTAACAAAAGAAAGTACTTTGCCTACATTTCTTTGTTTTCGGAAAACTCTGAAAAAACTAGTGGCAGATATCTATTTTTTAACAAACCTGAAGGCTTTTATTTTAGCTTTAGGCTTTAAAGTAAAGAATTGAAGAACATTCTATTAGAAAGAAGTGACTGCACTGCCTGTTCACCTGCAAACTCATAAAGCGTTTATTACAAAACAAAGACAAAGGAAACCAAATCCTTGCACTGACTTTATAAACCTTTCGTGGCTTTGTAGGTTTTATCAGGGAAAGTTTAAGAAAGAGCAGGTCCATTGTCTTATTCAATATTTTTAATCCATTAAAACAAATTCAAATTTCTGATTTGATATTCCCAGTGATCTGCATCATCACTTCAGGTCTAATAAAGATGATCAAATGGCAGAGATACATTTGTGCTGAGAAATTCCCTTAAACTTTAATTGACCTAGTCTCTGAACTATACTTAAAAGGTAAAATGAAGTTGCTGCTACAAAAGAATAAAACCTAAATTCTATTCATTTTCATGCCAACTAGTTAACCCAATTTTGCAGAAAGACTGATGTGGGCGTTAAATAGAATTGCAAATCCTATTTCCTTCTTGTACTGTATCCTTGGCTGGTTCAAATAACAGATTAAATATGAAACCTGAATAATTATTTTTTAAAAAATTGCGTTTTAGTTATGCAGCAGAAACAACGTTGGGCCAGATTCTATTCAGTGAGAAAAAGGTTATGGCTGAGATTCAATTTAACTTGCAATTCGATTTAGGAAAACATCTCACAGTTTAGCATGTGAAAACTCTATGGGGAAAAAACTGGAACTGAATTAGGAGAAGTTTTTTTCTCCTCAAATCGAATCTCATCCATGAGTTTTCATGTGATAAACCAAGCGATACATTTTTTACAATGATTTCAATCAGGCCCATTATCTGTGATATTTTAATTCTTGTAAAGGAAATGTTGGTTTCTCTATAATAAAGCATTTCTTTGGAGTTTAGAAGACCTGTCAGTGTGACTTTACCTGTGTTAGCAAATTGTAAAATCTATAGTACTGTGTATATATACAAAGGGACTAGGTTTTACCTGCAACTTACTTGCTGCTTTCAAAGTAAAGTTGCAGGTAAAACCTAGTCCCTTTGTAAAATGTTTAATGAAGCAATAGAATTTTTAATGAATCAGATAAAATTGAGCATAGGGCTGGCCAGATATGGGATGACTTTGACGTAGTTGGCCAGCTTAAATATATTGCAATATATGGACAAACAATCCCTGTTTTGTTTAAAGGGTAAGGCATTTTTCAGTAGCAGTATGCACAAATGTCGCTGTCTTAAATATATTGATAATGGGTTGAGTGCAGAGGACTCTTGTATTTGACTATATGTATTTTGTGGTCACAGCATCATTGCACCCCCGCCTAATGGTTTTAAAAAATAGTGGTGAGCACAACTTTCCCTTGTTTTATATATATATATTTTTTTTTTATGTGGTGAGGTCACTACCAGGATACCTGGGAAAGTCCAGGACGGAGCTTATTTATGCCCCAGGTTCCTAACAGAGTGGTTTTGGGACTGCTAGTCCAGCCCGGGTGTTTTGAGTTGTACTGAGGTATTCCAGGTGGTTAATTAAAGAGGCAGCTCAAGCCAGAGTGGAGAGTTCCTGGCTGGGGAAAAGACACGGGAGAGCTGCCTGTGTGAGAGGGATTGAAATCACCAAAAGGTTTGGGATTTTGTATATTCCTGTATGTTCTCTGTTTTGGGGAGACAGGCGGTAGGCCTTCTCCTGGTTAGTTAGGAAAACTGACTTGTATTAGTTAGAAGCCCACTAAGTGGCAAGGATTTTATTTTAAATTATTTGTTTTGTTTATTTTGCTGCAAGAAACAATAAACTGCCAAAAAGAGACTATACTCTCATGAGTTGTGCGTGGGCTGTGTTACCCCCAGAAAATTGATCCCAGCTACCCAAATCCTTACAATATATATATATATATATATATATATATATATATATATATATATATATATATATATATATATATATATATATAAAGGATTATTGATTTGAAAAAATTCCCTATACATATATATATATATATATATATATATATATATATATATATATATATATATATATATATATATATATATATATATATTAGACATTGCACCAAGGCTTCTATGGATTTTTCCTCCAAGTGCATTCTTTCTGTGGTTCTTTCTTTCGTTGTGGTTAAATCTCACAAATGGCAATTAAGAGGTCAACTAGTTGAGAGATTTAACCTTGGAAAATCAAGTGGTGGGTAAAACACAGACTTAATAGCAATGACTTGAGGAAATACTAAAATTCTTAATGAATCACATGAGTGTAGGAATGGCCAGACCAGGGATTACTGTGATTTAGTTGGCCATCTTGAATATATTTCAGTAGGGCAATCAATCCCTGTTTAAAGAAGAGGGCATTTTTTAGTTGCTTTATGCACACAATATTCCAATATGGGTGAGTGAATATTGTGGTCATACCCTCATTGTATGCCCACCTAATAATTGAAATTCATTTAACAGTGAGCACAACTTTCCGTTTTTCTATAGAACCTCATATGTAACTGATTTTAGTAGAAATATCCGAATATACAATCCCTTATCATGTACAGTTGTTAAAACCTTGAAACTTTACTTCGAAATGCAGATCCACCAGGTGTGAGTGTAGAGGTATTGGATATAAAATGCTTTTAAAGTAAGTCAATTGTAATACAGTAGGGAAACAGAAACTATTTTTTTTGCCTATAGCTGCAATTTATCTACTGTATATGGGGGAACTAAAAAAACTACATTTCCCAGAATTCCTTTTTCCTTTGTCTATACTGGTAGCAGCTTCAATGGAAACAATAAGTAATATAGTATGCCCCCGGTACGGAGGAAGATGGTACAACCCTGCTTTATAAAAGCCACATTCATCAAACAATGGAACGCCCATATTGGCACATTTAAAGGAAATTTAAAAAGTGACATTGTGTGATGCTTTATGCCACCTTTATAAATATTTTCCATTTCTTTAGTACCAGAAAAGAATGAATTTAAAGTCTTATTTTATGCAAGTTTCTGTCTGTGAAAGTGCAGGCTATTTTGATGTCGATAGTCATTTATTCCTGTAGCTTTAAGCATTCATATAACATCTGTTACTGTAGTTTCTCTGGAAAACTTCCCTCCGGGGGTTCTTCATGAGAGGATACAGAAGGATTCTATCACACATATGAGCTGATTAGAAAAGTATTGGATTACAACGCCACATCTTGTACCGACTAATTAAAAAGTACTTCAGCAGCAGGATAGAACCAGAAGATGTCGCATGAAAGAATCACCAGTTGTTTTGTTATTAAAGGTGATGCCTCATTTAGCAATACAAATAGAAGTGCCACTTAAGTGAAATTATTTATCTGAGTGTGGTGTGTCCTTCCCACCAGTTTTTCTTTTAATTATAGAAATATATTTGATAAGAATCCACACCCCTTCTTGAGCAGCACGGTCATCAGTTTATTTAATGTATGCCACAAAAAAAAAGTTTCTGGATCAAAGTGAAAAGTCCAAAAGAAGTGGTGCAAAGCCCCCTTTATTTTGCACTTTACACCATTCCCTCTTGAGTTTCATCCAGAGGCCAAACTCTCTGCACTTCTAGAATGGAGAGCAAAGAGTTGTGCCTGCATTCATTGTTGTTGTGTACAAAACAGCCTAAATAAAAATGGCCTTGTATTCTCCTGCTTAAAAAGGATGAACACCTTTAGACTAGAGGAAAAGAACTTTCATTTAAAGCAGTGTAGGTGGTTCGTCACAGTGAGGGTAGTGAGGTTGTGGAATTCACTGCCAGCAGGCCCGGATTTGCGGCAAAATAGGGGCGGCATGCCGCCCAGCCGCATTATGGGGACGTTCGCGTCCCCATTCAACTATACCAGCTGCGCCGGCGTTTTTTCGCCGGCGCGCTGGGAAGGCGGGCGATAGGACCGCGCGGCCGCCTGGTCGGACGGCGCGGCCTAGGGGCGGGGAAGAAATCCGGCCCTGACTGCCAGCTTATAAAGGTTATGGCTGATTCTGTTAATGCTTTTAAGGTTTGGATGACTTCTGGGACAAGCATACTATCATAGACGATTTAAGGCCATATACCAGTGGTATTAGAGCTTTGTAGAACCATTATTAGACTTGATTTCTCCAATACCACGAATGCCATGAATGTTATTAAAAGATCAGAATATATAAAATACAAATGGGGAAAATAGAGCAGAAAAAACTACGAATATCTCTAAAACCTCTAAAAATTAAATATTTTCGGATAATTACTAGCAAACAAAATCCAAAAACGTTGACAACATTGAGTTCTATGAGACCTCCACTGCTTTTACTTGGAGAAATCTTTAAAAAACTGATTTGATATGAAAAAAAAAATATAATTTGATATGAAACCTGAATGTTAGTAAATAGGCCCACAGTATAGATATTTGTATACAGTATAAAGTTAATGTGAGTGTATGGAGTGGTCAACATGATTGTGTGTATGTCTGTGCGCTGGGTTTCATTTGGAGGTTTTGAACCTGATGGACTTTTTTCAACCCAACGTAACTATGTAAATACAAGGAGTTGCTTTTGCTAAGGCTTTGTTTGATCTTTATGAAACAAAATCTTGATCTAATGACCAAATCCTGCATATATGTGCACTCCTTTATTAAGGGACAAGGTGCAAACTGCAAAACCTGGGCCACAAAGATATAAAAATCAATCCTTTTCCAGTCTCTCAGCTGAAAAAATTTCACAGGTATAAAAGCGAATCAGCGCCTATGGCAACAGAGAAAACAGACAAAAGAACAAAAATATGACTGAATATTACATGCAATAAAGAAATTGCCATCTTGTAAGTAGGCACTTTGGCCAAAGTTGGTGGAGGTTTGTGCAATAAGCTTACATGCACACTCTGGAGAAGTAAAAAGGTTCTTTAAAGGGGAACTAACACAAGAGTTTTCTTGTTTTCCAACACAAGGTGTCATTTAGAGAAATCTGAACATATACTACACCATATTTTTGTTCTGTTGTCTGTTTTCTCTGTTGCCATAGGTGCTGATTTGCTTTTATACCTGTGAAAACCTGGGCCATAAGAGCCATGTACATTTTTCATCTTGCTCAAGTGCAGTAAGACCATTGTTCAAAGGGGAAGCAGTGTTGGTAAACAGGGCAAAACTGGGGTGGGTATGGGGAGGGGGTGGTGCACTACCCAGGACCCTACTAACAGTTAACCTGAAGAAGTAGCCGTGAAATTCACAAGAACATCACCATAATTGCCCCATAGCTATTGTGTAAATGGGGGTCCCCTAGCACAACTTTCATTAAGAATATTCTGTCTAGGAGTAGTAGGGTATAGGGATGGGCGAATTTGACTCGTTTAGTCCGCACAACGCCATACAAGTCTATGGGCGTCATTTCCGCGGCAAAACAAGGCAAAAAAAATTGCCCATCACTAGTAGGGTATGCAAGGTACTATGGAGCCCTTACTTAATACTTATCAGGCATATAAGTATAAGGATCCTTGCGCCTGTCAGCTCTGTACCTTTTCAGTTCAGGGAAAGGGGCAGAGAGCAGTTATGATGATAAATGGGGGTTCCAAGTAGTAACCACATTCACTAGAAATACATTTTTAAAAAAGAATATGCTGTTTGCCAGATAATTAATACATTTTGTAGTGTGTTAGCTATTAAACTGTATCTATATTCAAAATAACCATTTTCTAATGGGATTCATCATACTTGATTTTACATGATGCAAATGCTTCCAATTAGTAGTTTTAAATCAGTATAATAGAGTCTCACAGTGTGAGACCCGATGTGCAATCAGTCTGTTAGAAAATTACTGATTCCGCCGCATACCTGATTAATGGTTTAGTTACAGAAGAATCAGAGTACAATGACATTACCAGCATACTCTGCTCTGTGTATCCGAGAAGAAATATATAGTATATAGATAAGCAACTGATAAAATCAATAAACAATTTTATTCACTCTAATCCTTTTATACCACAGTTATGTGGAATCATGTTTATTTATAAAACCAAATAAGTATTCTTTTGAAATGTGTGAAGCCATATGCAGAAAAAACTGAGATAAATAAGTTGTAGTTCTAAAAATGTGTAAAAAGATTAGATTTGTCGGCCAGATCAGAAGAAATAGAATTGTAAATAGTCATTGTGCCGCAATTAGTGATGGGCGAATTTGCCTGGAACGAATTTTAAGAAAAATGGACGCCAGCGTCAAAACCGGAAGCTGGAGTCAAAAACGAGATGCCGACGCCGTTTCACGACTTGTCGCCGAATTTTTCGGCGAAGCGAAACGTCGCAAATTAGCCCATCACTAGCTGCAATGCTTGTTTTTGATGATTTTATTTCTAAGGGAGCATGTTTTTGTGTTTCTGCAAGTTTGAGGTAGTGTTGAGCGATTCTGTCCCAATTTGCTTTGTCAAAAATATTGTGAAACAGAGAAAAATTAGCAAAATGCATTGCAAGTCAATTTGTGTCAAGATTTTTTTTCTACACGCAACAATTTTTCTCACTCCAAATACATTAAAGCCAACGGGCGTTTTTTCTTATGTCGACTTTTTTTGTCCAAATGCATTAAAGTCAATTGGTGTTTTTTCTTATGGTGACGTTTTTGTCCAAATGCATTAGTAAATGGGTGTTTTTTCGTGTTGCAGACTTTTTTGTTGTAGTGAATTTTTCTGCTGCAAATTTTTGCCGTAGTTTTGAGAAAAAATTTGCAGATGGCAAAATGCTGAATTTTGCCACGAATCCATGGCTGGTGAAAAGATTTGCTCTTCGCTAGTTTCAAGCAATTTTTACAAGTGTAAAATTAGTGGAGCAAATTTAAGCACAAAGGCAGACAATTTCAAAATGAATGAAGTTTAGAATTAGTGGCAGGGTGTTATGACTGGTAGTAGGAAGGATGTAAAAGCAGAAAAAGTAGTATGTTGGGGCAGGTAGTGGGTATCTTGGAGCAGGGGGATGTTTGGTAGGTGTAGCTGAAGAACAGGACTGATAGAGGAGCTCACACACAGAAAAAAAGTTTGGCTCAGCACAGGACTTTCAAAAAAAAAAAAAAGGCTAAAAGTCAATTAATGATTAGTGCATAAGAACCCCACTAGTGGTTACAGGGTAACACAATGACTGGGCGCAGTTCAACAGCAAAAATTATCCAGTTTTCAAAACACACCACACTCTCGAATCTGATTCAAGATAACAAGATAAAATGCCAAACGGAAAAACTGCAACAAAATATTGGGTTTATTTAATATTTATATTATTTTTAGCAGCCTTAAGGCACAGTGATCCAATTTATGGAAAGGTCCAGAGCATTCTGAACAACCGCTTTCAAACCTATACTTTTTTTGCTTTTGAAGCCACTGACCGTGGCTACATGGAATGTTGTTCAGGATAAGGAGAGTTTGGCTGGATAAAAGAATTGACCTCAAACTACCGATCCATCTGGATTTTCCAGACTTCTGTTTTAAGTATTTTTTTTTCTAATTTCCTTAAAACAATGGCAATGTAGAACTATGCAAGATTAAGGGGCAGATGTATTAAGGGTCGAATATCGAGGGTTAATTAACCCTCGATATTTGACTGGTGAATTAAAATCCTTCGACTACGAATATCTAAGTCAAAGGATTTTGTGCAATCTGTTCGATCGAACAATTAAATCCTTCGTATCGAATGATTCGAAGTATTTTAATCCATCGATCGAAGGATTATCCTTCGATCAGAAAAAACTTTGGGGACCTTCCCCATAGGCTAACATTGACTTCGGTAGCTTTTAGGTGGCGAACTAGGGTGTCGAAGTTTTTTCTTAAAGAGACAGTACTTCGACTATCGAATGGTCGAATAGTCGAACGATTTTTAGTTCGAATCGAAGTCGAAGGTCGTAGTCGAAGTAGCCATTCGATGGTCGAAGTAGCCAAAAAAAACATTCGAAAATCGAACTATTTTTCCTCTATTCCTTCACCTTCGAACTTAGTGAATGGGCCCCTAAGTGACATCATCCTCATCAACTGGTGAAAGGAAAAGAAGGAAAAGGGATAGTTGTGGACACTTTATATTATTATCATTAAATTAAATTTTTAATGAGATGTTATTAACTTGGCTTAATGGATTGTGGCGTCTTTGTGTGTGTAATATGAATAATTGTGTATTCAGTCATTATGTGCCATCTGCGAAAGAAAATACTCGTTGTGCCAAAAATGTTATTGTAGCTGTCAAAAGGTGGATTACATCATGAAAAAATAATGCATAACAATAAAATAATTATTTTGAGCTTTAATTAAATTTCCATCTGTTATCATTATGGCAGAATGTAGAAAAATGAACCTGCATTTACAAACATACATACAATTAGCTTATTTTAGGTTCTGAAGGCTTCCAGAATTTGATGCAATGCTAATTCTCACCTGCACATTTTTATTGATCTTGTTTTTACACCATGTTTTTATACTGTTTTTCAGAATTGATAACTTCAGGAGAACAAGAAAAAACTGTTAAGAAATCTTCCTTCTACATCTGGCAGTAATACAAATGCGTGAGTTAAAACTGTTTTCAATTCTACAAACGTACTATGTAATTACGTTGACTATTGAGTGACCTTTATGTCAATTATGCAGGATATTACCACAATCGTGTCACATTTAACAGGGTTTGATAATGTGGACCACTTGCTGGTTATTCATTTTGATTCAAAAGCTTGCTGTTTGGCAATGCATGCAACTTTAGAGAATTTTACTCTTGTAGAGCTTTTGATGGGGTCAAGTAATATTCAATATTCACATTTTGCTAAAAATATACTGCAATCACTCAGTTTGCCAATACAGGGTTCACCTCCAAACTCTTTAGTACAGGTATGGGACCTGTTACCAGATTTCTCGGGACCAGGGTTTTCTGGATAATGGATCTTTTCATAATTTGAATCTCTGTGCCTTATGTATAGTAAAAAAATCATTAATTAAAGACCAACAGCATTGTTTTACCTCCATTAAGGAATAAATTATATCTTAGTTGGGATCAAGTACAAGGTATGGTGGTGTTATTATTACATAGAAAAAGGCAAATTGTTTAATATCTTGTCTGATTTGATTAAAATGAAGTCTATGGTCAATGATCTTTAATTTCAAGCTTTCTGTATAATGGGTTCCCACACCTGTATAAATAACGCATATTGGCAGATTCCCCATTCTCTAATATTTGTAACTACCATCAAGCCTTTAGTTCAATTTACTGTATTAAAAGCACACATGAGATCAGAGAACAGAGACATGACCTAATCCCCATGCATCACGTGGCTTCTGCCTTCTTTCTCCCAGCCGTAAAGGGATCCTGTCATTGGAAAACATGTTTTTTTCAAAACGCATCAGTTAATAGTTCTACTCCAGCAGAATTCTGCACTGAAATCCATTTCTCAAAAGAGAAAACAGATTTTTTTTATATTCAATTTTGAAATCTGACATGGGGCTAGACATTTTGTCAATTTCCCAGCTGCCCCTGGTCATGTGACTTGTGCCTGCACTTTAGGAGAGAAATGTTTTCTGGCAGGCTCAATGTAACTGAATATGTCTCGGTGGGACATGGGTTTTTACTATTGAGTGTTGTTCTTAGATCTACCAGTCAGATGTTATCTTGTGTTAGGGAGCTGCTATCTGGTTACCTTCCCATTGTTCTTTTGTTTGGCTGCTGGGGGGGGGGGGAAGGGAGGGGGTGATATAACTCTAACTTGCAGTACAGCAGTAAAGAGTGATTGAAGTTTATCAGAGCACAAGTCACATGACTTGGGGCAGCTGGGAAATTGACAATATGTCTAGCCCCATGTCAGATTTCAAAATTGAATATAAAAAAATCTGTTTGCTCTTTTGTGAAATGGATTTCAGTGCAGAATTCTGCTGGAGCAGCACTATTAACTGATTCATTTTGAATTTTTTTTTTTCCCATGGCAGTATCCCTTTAAACAGAGGCTGACTATCCTACCATCAGGACCCCATGCCTACTGAGCTACTCATGCTTCATATCAAATACCACATTTTCATTCCCCCTGGAGGTCTGAGTAAAGGTATCCTTCACTAACTGTGACTACATCATCACCCCACCTCATAGGGAGAGAAGGTGGGACATTGCGAGATGTTGCTCCTCGCTCTGCACGGAACCAACTGGCAAGTTAAGGGACCAGACAGCCCTAACTAACACCCATCATGCCCTGCTCCCCGATGCTTTGCCCCTTGTCATTGGGTCCTCGGAGAAGAGAAAGACTCTTCATTGACAATATTACAATTAAAACTAGTTATTTTGAATAGGTTTTGGGAAGGTATCTTACTAAGAAACTAGCTTAAATATCAGGCCCTTTGTTGAATTCCTCATAGAAAATAGACAATTTTAAAATATTTCATACTGACAATATTGTTTGAAGTGGGAACACTCACAGAAGAGAAGAGCAATAATCCAGAGATAGGAGAAATCCCTGACAGAATCTCAGTTCTAAGAAACACAGTCCAAGTGGCTTCTTTCTTTGTTGCTTTTGGAAGAAAATTAACTTTACATTTTAATAAACAGTATTGGGGTGCCAAATCCAGACAAGTAAATGTTCAGACTTGATAAATAGTAATGGGCGAATTTGTCCTGTTTCGATTCGCCATGAAATTCAGAAATTTCCTGAGATGGGCGTCCGTTAATCAGCGCCAGTGTCTAAATTGTCGCCAGCACCAATGTCGGCGTCAAAAAACGTTGACGCCAACGTATTCCAAGAATACTGTCTAGTATTGTGCACTGAAAGGCATAGCACAGTAGTTAGTAAAATCTTTGTTTATATATATTTTACATATAATAAAGGATATTTTCTGAATACAGGTATGTGATCCTTTATACAGAAAACTGTTATCCAGAAAGCTCTGAATTATAGAAAGGCCATCTCTCATATACATTTTATCCAAATAATCCATATTTTACAAATGATCCTCTTTTTCTCTATAATAATAAAACAGTAACTTGTACTTGATCCCAACTAAGATATAATCAATCCTTATTGGAGGCAATACAATCCTATTGGGTTAATTTCATGTTTGAATTATTTCTAGCAGGCTTAAGGTATGAAGGTTCAAATTACAGAAAGATTACAAATTACAGAAAACCCCAGGTCCAGAGCATTCTGGATAACAGGTCCCATATTTGTATAATAAATTGACGCCACAGTGAAAAAGAAGTGTCTTGAGTCAAATAAAATAAGGGAGTAAAGGAGTACGATAAAATATTGACCTGCATTTGTTTTCAACAGATCGTGATTATGCTGATTAAATTACATATATCTAGTTTCTCAAAGCACATTATTTTGTTTCTGAATCGCTTTTTAGGTCAGAGTTAAACATTTAGTTAGACCGAGACCTACAATTAACTTTCCAAATAACCTGTACCCTTTTATGGTGCAGGATTAAATTTATTCTAAAAGTGATTGAATATTTTTTATACTACAGTAAATCTTTGTAGTGCAAATATACAATAATGTATGGTTAGTATTTCATAATTTATAGCTTTCATAATTCATTACAGTACTCACTTAACACTACAAACAGTAGAGTAAGCATTCACTGGTCATGCAAAATGCTTCTGCAGTCCATATTGTAACCAGCACTTTGAATGATTCATTGACATTCTTTTAGAAGAATTAAAAATAAATGTCACTCAAAGGTTAAATTAATAATAAGCAAAAATGGCAAGCTGCAGTTGATTTGATGCGACCACCACTCTGTTTCATGAAAAAGTAAAAACGTGCAAGATCCTAAGAATTGTAGTGATGCATTATGTATGCTCACACCAGTGATAATATGACTTTTATTCTACTTACACTTATCATAAGATTTCATATTGTTTAAACTCTAACTGAACAAATACAGTTTTAGGGTAAGAAAGTCTTATGAGAGATATGTGAGATTAAAGCTCTCCACAGAAAAACTCACCCACTTTTTAGAACCATATTTAGAGACGTAGGAAAGGTAAAGTTCACCCTGGGGTGAACATGGGGTAGAACTTGGATTCTACCTACTGATATTTCAAAAATGATTTCATAAATATTTTTAATAAATCTGCCCTTAATTGTACATTATTTTCTGAAATATCAGGTCAGTTTGTAGAATGGTTGTCTATGTTTCCATATGGTTTATACCAATCACCATTACATAAACGTTTGTATCGAGCATCTATAAATAGGACCGGTAACTGCTCCCTTGCCAACAAACTGGTTTAACTGGTTTGAGTATAATAGACTCTGAAGCCATGCTTTCAGTGTCCATCTTGTGCTGGCTCTAGCCTGTGCAGGAGGCAGAGCTCGAGTGGAACCTAGACAGGTCAGGTCTAGTAAGAATAGGCTACTCACCCTTATAGATCACTCTAGGAGTGACAGACAGTTAGATTATTTAGCTGAGCAGTTTGAGGCTCCTACGAGGATTGTAGTGGGATTAAGATCCCAGGGTACTCATTGCCCAGAAGTAGGGACTAAGGGGTCCGTTTACTAAAGTGCGTTAAAACTATTCGCACAAAATATAGACAGAATTTTCGGCAAATATGTTATCACCAGTTTACTAACCTGTGGTAAATATAAATTTGCGAATTTTCTTGCGCAAGAATAATTGTTCGCCAGTTATCTCATTCACTGAAAATAACGCTATGTACACATTAACGCCTGGTTTACTAAACAGCGAAATGTGCTAAAGACAAAATTAACGCCAGAATATTCGCAAACTTTTACCGCCACCTACAGTATGTAGTGGCATAAAAGTATTCTTTTCACCAGAAAATTCTCAAGGGGCAGGAAATATCCCATAATACTTTTTTTTTTACCCATCATTCTTTGCTGACAGGAGAGAGATCTGTAGCTACTGCTGACAGGATGTTTCGGCTTCTGCTTCTATCTGTTGCAAAAGCAGCAGTTTCAGCTCAGAATCGTATTATTGGCAGCGGCATCACAGTCCAAGGATTTGTCAGCCTCTACGCTTTTTTGGTTTCATTGTGATTGGCTACATTAAACTGTGCATTTCTATAAAGCAAAGAGATTGACTGGTATCATTTCTTGTTCCTATGATTCTATTGGCACTCTGGAAATGTTGCTGGATGGTATAATCATCAGTTAATAAAGGGGTCCGTTTACTAAAGTGCGTTAAAAATATTCGCACAAAATATAGACAGAATTTTCGCCAAATATGTTATCGCCAGTTTACTAACCTGCGGTAAATATAAATTTGCGAATTTTCTTGCGCAAGAATAATTGTTCGCCAGTTATCGCATTCACTGAAAATAACGCTACGTATACATTAACGCCTGGTTTACTAAACAGCGAAATGTGCTAAAGACAAAATTAACGCCAGAATATTCGCAAACTTTTACCGCCACTTATGTAGTGGCGTAAAAGTATTTTTTTCACCAGAAAATTCTCAAGGAGCAGGAAATATCCCATAATACTAGTTTTTTTGTACCCATCATTCTTTGCTGACAGAAGACAGATCTGTAACTATTGCTGGCAGGATGTTTTGGCTTCTGCAAAAGCAGCAGTTTCAGCTCAGAGTCGTATTATTGGCAGCGGCATCACAGTCCAAGGATTCGTCAGCCTCTACGCTTTTTTGGTTTCATTGTGATTGGCTACATTAAACTGTACATTTCTATAAAGCAAAGAGATTGCCTGGTATGATTTCTTGTTCCTATGATTCTATTGGCACTCTGGTAATGTTTCTGGATGGTATAATTATCAGTTAATAAAGTTTATGAGTTTTGAAGGTGCATTTCTGGCCATAAATGTCACAGTAAAAATTGTCATAATAACCGCCATAAAAGAAGACTATTTTATAGCATAAATATTCGCAAAAACTTAATTTTTCGCCAGAAAATTCGCAACTCGCTAAAATTACCGCTAACGTAAGCTGGTTCCTTAACGTAGTTACCGCAAGTGATCGCATTGACTTCTGAGCGCATCGCTGTTTAGTAAACTTAGTCGCTGCGAATATTCTGGCGTAAAAATATTCTCAGCGATAAAATGCGGAAACTTAAAGTCAGATTTACTGCACTTTAGTAAACGGACCCCTAAGTGTACAGACCTAGGGTAGATAGATTCCTCTCAGGTTCCACTTAGGGAAAAGGCTGAAAGCTGGGTGTACCTCCTCAAAGCTGCATGTATTGTTCCTATCTCTGAGGAGAATCATACTGACCAAAGGTGTTGTGAGTACTGCCTATTCAATGTACTGTATGATCCTGCAAATGTTCTCTTTATGTACACTCCACTAAGGATTGTATATTGTGCTCAATAAATCTGTTCTATGGTTAAGTTATAAGAACCACTGGCGCCCAATTCTTTGCACCCTGAATATAGTTACAGTTGCACTACACCCTGCTTCCACATCGCTGCGAAGGCTCACTCCCTAAGATTTCAAGGTCTCATCCGGAGCATACAGTATGTACTGGGAGTGAAGCTTATAGTAGAGTAAGGTGCACTCAATTTACTATAGCGCTACATAAACATCACTTGAGATTTTTAATTACGTTCCCCCTCTGGACTGCTGTCAGTCCTACTCCCTCTATCAAAGAAAGTTTCAAATGATGACCGGTACATATGCTGGTGCTATGACTTAGCTTGCTTTTGCTTACATACATGAATATCTAACTTGTTGATATCAAGAACACTATCTTATATTACCTACAAGAGAAGTAGAGCAAAAACTCCTGAGAACCATAGCCAAATAGGAAAATGTCTAATAAAAGGGCAAACAAGTTTGGGAGGTTTACTTTGAAAGCAGCAAGTAAGTTGCAGGTAAAACTTAGTCCCTTTGTAAAATGTATAATGAAGCAATATAACTCTTAATGAATCAGATGAAAATTGAGCGTAGTAGGACTGGCCAGATATGGGATGACTTTGACGTAGTTGGCCAGCTTAAATATATTGCAATATATGGACAAACAATCCCTGGTTTGTTTAAAGGGTAAGGCATTTTTCAGTAGCAGTATGCACAAATGTCGCTGTCTTAAATATATTGAGAGTGGGTTGAGTGCAGAGGACTCTTGTATTTGTCTATATGTGTTTTGTGGTCCCAGCCTCATTGTACCACTGCTTAATGCTTTTAAAAATTAGTGGTGAGCACAACTTTCCCTTGTTTGTTACAAATAGGAAGAGCAGTCAGGCCACCACACTCTTTCTGTTTAACAGGGTTGTTTTTAAGGGTAGCGACACAAGCGAATATTTGGGAAGAATTAATCGACTGACGACAAATCCAGGTCCGGATTTATATAACAGGCACCCCTAGGCCCGCTGCCGTTGGTCTCCCCCTGTCCCCTCCCTTTTATTCGCGCAAATTTCAATCATCTGAATCAGAGCAATGGGGATTGTCACGCAGGAAATTTAAAAAATGATCTCCTGAGCATCCCCAGTGTTTCTGAACCAATGTGGGTGTGGTTGGGCAGCATGCCGCCCCCCTAAAATCTTGCCACCCTAGGCCCGGGCCTTGGTGGCCTTTCCACAAATCCAGGCCTGGACAAATCGCCTCTTCTTCGGACAACTAATCTCCCCGAACTGCCTTCCCGCTTGCTAGAATTGAAATCGCTGGCGGGATGGCACTCGGTTTTCCAAAGTCGCCTTAAATTGCCTCATCAGGATTTAGATTCTAGCTGGCAAGAAGACTTTTCGGGAGATTAGTTGCCCAAAGAAGAGGCGATTTGTCACCGGGCAACTAAATCTCCCCAAATCTTTGCGTTTGTCTCTGCCCTAAAAGTTCATGTGTTCTTAATTCCATTCTTCTATTAATTCAACAGTGTTTGCTCTCCTGCTTTACTGCCAGGAGGCAATTATTTCTTTATTTTCTTTTCCCCACCTCTATGACTTCATAATAGAAGGACTAAAATCATTATTCTAGTCTATGGTATTCTCATCAACAGTATGACCAGAACCTACAAAAACAGTGTTTACATACAGTACAGGTATGAGATATGTTATGCAGAAACCCATTATCCAGTAAGCTCTGAATTACAAGAAGTCCATCTCCCATAGACTCCATATTAATCTAATAATTCACATTTTTAAAAATGATTTTCTTTTTCTCTGTAGAAATTAAACAGTACCTTGTACTTGATCCCAACTAAGATATAATTAATCCATATTTTAGGATATTTATTATTATAAATTATTGCTTTTTTGTCGATTTTAAGGTATAAAGATCCAAATTAGAGAAAGATCCCTTATCCCGAGCATTCTGGATAACTGGTCCTATACCTGTATTTGTTTTTACTATACTGTGAGCGACAGAATACATTTATATCTAGCATATGCATCTATCTCTTTACTAGGCATAATTGATAAAATATCTGTTCAAAAATAAACGATTCAATGTTTTATTTATGTTCTTCAGGAATAATGAAACTGCAGCATAATTAACCAATCCAGATTTGGTTTCAATGTTTGCCAAAAAAGTGGACTTTTTATATATATAATAGAAAGGTGAATTCCAAGCTGCCTGGTTTATTGTGTTTTTAAATTCTACAGTTTTCCTATTTTTAAAGTTACGTTATGCCAGGATTGGACAAAGTAGGCCAGTCGTTATAATTGACAGTTTTATTTGTAAGTGTGTTAAAAACCATAAATAATTAACTCTTTGCTTGAGGGAATAACATTGGCTGCAAGTAACCTCTCTATTAAAATCCGTCTATCTTGTTTTCATAGTTTATTTTAATATTGCTTTTTTTTTTCTTCAAAATTAGGTATTTTTTTAGGATGCGTTTAAACATTCGTGCAGAAACTTCTGGTAAAAAAGGCCAATTTTCTTCTAAAAATGAGTCACTGTGAATGACTCACTATGAAGGAATGACATGTTCTTTTATCATTTCTGACAGAACTTTCATGTGGAAATGGAACCAACCCTTAGAGCTTTCCAATAATACACCTGTTCTATATATTGCTGTTGATGAAAACACATATACAGTGAGTCCATAAATTATAGTAACAAATCCACAGATGCACAGCACTAACAATATTTAATAATGGACATATAGTTGGCAAACTATGGGGCCTATTTATTATGTTGTGTAAAAAGCTGCGTAAAAATAAATGGCGAATTTATCAAGCCGTGTTTTATCTTAAACCATGTGAATGCCAGATTTTCTGCCATTATTTTACACTGCTTCAGACCTATGTAAACAAGTTCTGGTGGAAGTTGTTCCAAGAAAAAGCCATTTTTATCACGGTGAAGCCTGGTGATGAGTGCCAAATTATTCTGCATTTTTTTACACCACATAATAAATATGCCCCTTTTTGTACTAAACAACAGAAAGTGAAACTTTTGGAGATCTACAAGTAATGTGAAAATTTGCCCAAAAATTCAACCATGTTTCCATTCCCTTCAGAAGAAATGTGACACAGCAAAAGCTTTTTTTTTTTGGGGGGGGGGAGTCCATTCTCCAGATTTCCTTTAAAAATGTTGTCTGGTGTTAAAATACATTTTCCAAGCTTACATATTTGTAGAACAAAGAAAGACAAGAGCTGACGTTAAGGTTTGCTTATTCATTTAAACTCTGAATAAATAGACAACATACATTTAAGAAGTAGCAAGAAACTGTGGCACATGCTGCAGGAAAAATATATCGGAATTTCCTGAAAAAGCCAAGAAAAAAAATGTAAATCTTGTACAGGTAGGATCTCTTGCCTGGAAATGTGTTATCCAGAAATCTCTAGATTATGGGATGACCGTCTCCAATACAGTAAATTTTAAGCATTTGCATTTTTAAAAAACATTTCATTTCCAATTTAGTAATAAAACAGTAGCTTGTACTTAATGGTAACTAAGCTGCATGGAGCCATATTGGCGGCAACACAGTTCTATTGGGTTTATTTACATTTTTAATGATTTTTAGAAGACTGAAGGTATGATGATTACAGGAAACAAGAAGTCCCGAGCATTCCAAATAATAGATTCCATGTAGTGACTGTATTGACAGTTAGTTATTAGTGTATAAGAAGCACCATTTGAAATAGTCCTTGTATAGAAACAATCACCATGCATTCTGTTTTGGAAATACAGTACGTGGCGACTCAAGGGAAAACAGTAATCTATAACATGAAATGGTTTGAAGCAACAAAGAAAGCAGGTCATAGCTAAACTCTTATAAGATTGGTTGATTCAGATGACCAGTGCTAGGCAGCCCCACATAGCTTTAGTTTTCACTTAAGAATAAGGGGGTTATTTAACAAAGTCCGAACTTAATCTCAATATTTTCTGAAAAAAACTCCAACCAAATCCGCATGTCTTTTTTGTGCTTATTTATTAATACACTTTACCAAAAATTTTGTTTGCGGGAAAAAAACCCGAAAAATCTGATTTTCACGATTTTTTTGGATCTTTCATCAGATTTTCACAATTTCTTTGGATTTTTTACCTGAAAATTCCGAATTTTGCCCGAAAACTTCTGGGTATTGCCAAAAACCCAGCACACATCAAAAAATCATTGGGACTTCTCCCATCGACTTAAATGCAACCTCGACAGGTCTGAGATGCCGGATTTTCAGATTCGGACTTTTCCCATTCTCGGGGTTTAATAAATTCTGAAAAATTCGTGATTTTTGCATTCAGAGTTTAGTAAATAACCCCCTAAGTCTATAATTGCAAGATTTGATTGGTAAGAACACCATCCTTACCTCAGCTGAAAAACATGGTCCTTACCGCAGAGACTATACATAACTACAGGACATGTTATCAAGAATGATAGGGACCTAGGTTTTCTGGATAAGGGATCTTTCTATAATTTGGATCACCATACCTTAAGTCTACTAAATAATAATCTTATTTAATATTCATTATTTTGCGTTTATTAAGAATTAATTATATTTTAGTTGGGATCAAGTACAAGGTACTATTTTATTATTACAGAAGAAATTATTTTTTAAAACTATTTGATTAAATTGAGTCTATGGGAGATGGCCTTTCCATATTTTTGAGCTTTCTGGATAACAGGTTTCTGAATAAGAGATCCTATACCTGTACAACATTACTTTATTGACACATGTACAGGTACGCGTCCCCTATCTAGAAAGCTCTGAATTATGGGAAGACTGTTTCCCATTGAGTTCATTTTAAGCAAATAATTTCCTATTTCTCTGTAATAATAAAACAGTACCTGGTACTTGATCATAATTAAGCTGCACAAATCCAAATTTGTGGCAAAAAAATCCTGTTAAGTTTATTTACTGTTTGAATGAACTCAAATGATCTTGAAACTCGAATGGTAGCTTATTTAAGAAAAAACTTAAATGTCAATCACTCAATTCTGCGAATTAATTGAGTTTTCTCTGGGAAAATACTTTAATCGATTAAATTGAGTTCTCGATTAGAATTTTCAGCCAAAACCCTCCAAAAAAAAACAAAAAAACCTTGATCATCAAGCCAGCTGTTAACCTCTTCAATTGGTTCCAGGGACCTCTACCATTGACTTCTACCTGAACTTGGCAGGTTTTAGGTTGAATTTGAGTTATTTCCAAGGTAGGGGGATGATAATAATAAAATTGGAACCTTAGTAAATATGCCCCTAAATGTTTTTAGCAGACTTAAGGTATACAGGTATTGATGGTATATATGGAAACCTTGGATTGACTTTTGGATAATGATAAGAATAGTTAGTTATTATACACAAGGAATGGCCCTATATAAAGGAATCAGTTTTTAAAGGTTCCATTGATTTTGTTTTTGTTTATACATTAATACATAGAACATTGGTTACTCAATAAAGACAGAAACTTTTTTCCCATCCCCTCTTTTCTCACCCCATCATGCTTTTTAATTTTGTAACTATAAATGCATGTAGAATGTTCTACATATACCTTGCATGTCATATGCAGACAATTTACCTCTCATGAATCCTTGCAATGAAATTGAACTGCAATAATGAAATGTGTGCAATTTTTAGACTGATTTGCTCTTGTAAGAGTCAGAGACCTTAAATACAATGGGCCAAATTCAATTAAGTGAGAAAAAGTTATCGCATGGTTTATCACAGGAAAAGTCATGGACAAGATTCTTTTCTCCAAATCCAGTTTCAGTTTTTCCCCATATACATTAATAGAGTTTTTACATGATAAACTGTGAGATACGTTTTTCTGAATTAAATTGCATCTCAAATTTAAGTCCATGTGCTAAACCTTCTTCTCAATGAATTGAATCTGGCCCAATGACTGATTTGCTGAAACCAAGAATCCAAGCTTTTTGTATAACCTTAAGATGCTCCATCGTTATAATTAAACAAATACAGACATGAATTAGCTTTCACTAGAAAAAAATAATTAAGGTTAAAAAAAGTAAATAAATGTCTAATAAAATGAGTTCCTGATCATTTAAATGGAGCAGAACAGCTTGATTACTTTGCTTAACAGCATGTTTATCTCACTTCAAAACAGTCCTTCTGTCTCATTTGCTAAATTATAAAGCACAGAAAGGTGAGCAGCTTTGCATTAGAGAAATTGCTTGGTCAGGCAACAATGATGTAGTTCTGTGTTTTGGAAAATATGTATTACTCTTTTAATTCCTTAGGTATTTTAACTCTGAGAAATGGTTTATATTTGTCAGTTTCTGCACTCATGATAATGCGTTTGTTCTAAGATTCTAAATGGCTTCCATGCATACCATAAATATAAAAATGGATTAACAGAAAAATATTGTCACCACTTAAAGTTTTTCTAACTGCAATTTTTTTTGTTACTAAATCAGTATAACCTTTATTTGGCTGCAGCTTCAGTGAGTACCATCTGGTTTTCTAAACCGCAATCTTTTTCTGGTTGAGGCTTTTGGGCAAAAACTCAAATTTTTAGATGAAATTATACCCCAAAGATGCTAAAATTCCCAATCCACCATCTCAAACCTGCAGAAGTCATGTAGAAGGCAATGGCAGATGCCCCTTTTACAATTTGCAGATATGATGATCTGTGCTGGGTTTGGTCCGATAATCCGAAAAATTTGGGGGTTTTAATCGATTACCCAAAACATTTAGCAATTCAGGCATCAAATCTGAAATATTTGTACGATTATAGTTTTCCCGTCGATTTTATTGTTTTTTGACCTGACTTTTTCGAGTTGTATTGATAAATAGTATAAAATTGTGGATGGGATTTTGGTTGAGCTTCGCTTAAAAATGATAAAAATAGTAAATAACCCATAAATCTCCATATTGAAGCCTAGGCCACTCTTTCTAGCTACCCTGTCTAGCTAACACTCATGGATATATACCTATACTCCTTTCACGGGTCCCATATCCTCAACTTCACTATGGGGCTGATTTAGTAAAGGAAAGGAGTCATATTGTTTTAAAAACAATAATGTGCTAGATGGAATGTGCTTAAAATATCTGCAAAAAAATCCTACTCATCTCACCCATCTGTTACTCTTCCTGCTGGCTCTATTCCCAGACCTGTATTTACAAATGTGGCACCCCTGGGCCGTCTCTGCTCATCTCCCCCCTCGTATGCCTACCCTTCTCTGTGTCCCCTTCCGCCTCATTGTCGCATTGCATCACATTGCGTTGTCCTCCCCGTCTTTTTGTGCCTGCACATATATTTTAAGATGTGCGCATATACGTGCATGCACAAGAAGACGCGGAAGGGGAGCAACTTGCTGGTAATCGGCTGGGCGGCATGCCGCCCCTGAATTTCTGCTGCCTAGGCCTGGGCCTTTGTGGCATTGCCACAAATCCAGGCCTGTCTATTCCCAGGCTGTGCAGGGGAGCCAGCACACTGCACTGTTGAATAGGAACTAATCAGCAGCTAGGCTGACTTGAGGGGGAACTGAAGCCTATCTTTGCTTGTTTGACTGCAGGGCTGTGATTGACTGTCCCACTCCTACTTTGCTGGCAGGGACCATAAGGACACACCCACCCCTCATTTAAAACACCTCCAGGGACTGTAGCAGATCTATAGGGAGATCCAATAAAGGAGGCATTCAAATAATATTAACTCTTAGCCCAAAGTAAAACCACAACCACATAACATTCGTTATTGTCTACAATATCCGGTGGGTTATCAACAATCTTATATGCCTATATGTTTGTATTTATTTTCCCTGAATCAAAATTTATAAGTACTCAAAAATGTGTATTTAACCAATTACTCTAAACCATGAAACATGTGATATTTATTCAGTATAAATATCATGATGAACTTGAATACAAAACTTCTCCATCTAAAAGCTGGTGAGATCATGTATAAGTCAACGGGAAATGTTCTTTCCCAATTGCTACATCTTACCTTGCTTAGAGCATTTCGAGTTTTTTTTTTATTTGTAATTTATTATGAAAACCAAGATTTCGAGTTTTTTTTATATTCTTATTCAGATTCGTTCCACATTTTTATTTGTTCCTGTGTTTTACATTCAGATCTTTTAATAAATAAGTAGACATTTGTGGTTTTTAAACATTTCAGTTACAGTAAGTAGAGTTTTGGGAAAAAACCTATAAAACTACATGAATATACTTACATACAAAGCTCCCTGCTTTCAACTTTTAGCGGCGGAGCGGGTCCAGGGGGATGTAGCATCACTAGTGTAGTGAGCACTATTGCACTCACTGCACTAGCAGGGCCGAATTTCCATGTTAAAAAATGGAAATTCAGCTCTTAAAGTCACCAGAGGTGGCTTTTTGCCACCATTGGTAACTGCCCGCTCCATGGCGCCTGATCAAGGTACTTGCCTTGCCTCATGGCAGGAGTGGCCCTGGTTCCACTGCCAAATGCTGAAGATCCCCAATAAGTAATAACATTCCACAGCTCACTTTTTTTTCTATTGCTATTTTTCAGTTGGGGTCTTAAGATGTAGGGGTAACTAGGGATGCACCAAACCCTGCTTTTCAGGGTTTGTCCAAATTCCTAAATATTGGAATTTGGGCGATTACTGAACCGAATGTACATGTAAGCCCCTCTTCTGTGGCGGAAAAGCTGGGGCATAGGTGGAAATACTTGCCTGTAGTGCTCGCCTAAACGGCCGGCACACTGATTTTTAAAAAGTTATATAGGGTTCGGATACAGTCTTGGATTTGGCAGAATCCGAGTCCTGATAAGAATAGCTTGGATTTGGCCGGATAACAAAACAAATCTGGGATTCGGTACATCCCCCTGCCCACCTCTTATGAATTTAGTGATGCTGAAAACAGGAAGTGTTGTATTCATGGCAAATGCGCAGGACTCCGAGCTTCATTTTCAGAAAAGTGGAGGGCACAAGTGAGCAAATTTTTTTTTTGTACTTTGCAACCTGCCCTGAACTTTGTAAATGTAGATGATTTATATGCTGATTACAATATATCAGTAAGAAAATACATATGTCTGGAGCAACTTCAGCAGTGAGGACACCACAAGGTTATTTATTATGATTGTTTTTTTATCATATTTAAATTGTGTATAATGAACATAAAACAGTATCCATTAACACTAGTATTAGGTATCTAATATAATTATTATAATATAATAATATAATTATTAGAATCAGAAGAAAGATTTAAATCAACAGTACCAGTTGAAAGATGGCATATTATTTTCTGTATATGTTCTTCAGTCAATTTCCAGATCATATTTTATGAATATGGCACCAGTGCATAATACAATATTTTCTAACAAAGCTTCAGGTTTTCGTTTTTGCCACTACAGTTTCTGCAAATTACTTTTTTGACCTACTAGGATGAGTACATTTTTCATTTTTTCATTTATTGATCTTGTTCTTCTGTAGCAATATCCCAGGCACAGAGATTTTTGCCATACTTACAAGTTACCTAGAAAAATAAAACGTGCTACCGTCTATGCAAAAATGAGTTTGACATTTTTATTCACGTTCTGAAATAGTAATAACATAAACATAATATAAAATGGTTGATGTAAAAAAAAAGTTCAAAGATGTATTGTTGGAGCAAATGAAAAAAATTAAGGCAAATAAAATATAACTGTACTGTTATGGATACAATACATTTTTTAAACATTATTTCTTTAATTAACCATTGTGGAAAATGTAAGGATCTTGATATACTGTGTACATATTAACTGTAATTACAGAATATTCAATACCATTTCGTTTCACTCTTAGAACAGGTAATGGTCTGTATTTATTAGGAGATAAGTTATCTATTCACCTTGGGTGCAGTTTCACAGAAATCAACAGAACGTTCTCTATTAATACAAATATAGAATTCAATTTACCCCAGAATGTATTTCTATTGATAAATATTGATTGATGTGTATGCAAATGTATATTGATGTGACCTCATTAGTGATGGGCGAATTTATTCAACAGGAGCGAATTCGCGGCAAATTCCCGTGATTCGCCGCGGGCAAATAAATTCGCAAAAACGTAGAGAAAATTCGCCAGCGAAAATTTTAAAAAAATGGACGCCAGCGCATTTTTGTCAGCGAGTTTGAGCCAGGATCAATAAAACTGACACCGGCATCAAAAAAACATACGCTAGAGACACCGGCGCTGTTTTGAAATTTTTTTGCCGTTTCCCAAATTTGGCGACTAATTTTTTGGCGAAGCGAAACGCCCCAAATTCGTCCATCACTAGACCTCATGGCTATTTTACCCAAGTCAGATGTTGCTCTGTAGACGATAAAGTAGACAACCCATGGCAACAAAATTAGTTATGCTTTAGACACAATACAGCTACAAAACGCCTACAAAAATAAATATAGAAAATAATAATAAAAAATAATAATAATAAAACCATACACAATACCTCTTGAAACTCATGTATTCTTAATTGTCAGTATCTACTGCACTTAGTCTGCAGCACATTATACAGTGTGTGGTTGGGTACCTGAACCAGAGAGTTGCCAGAGACCCAATTACCCTAGCAACCATGCATTATTTTGAATAAAAGGCAGGCAAATGAATAGGAGAGGGAATTAAAAGATGTGTACGGATAATACATTTGTAGCCTTAAGGTTCCCATAGACGCAAAGATTTTTCTTTGATGAAGGTCCAATATTAGTGCAATCCAACCAATCCGTCAAATTATCGTGAGGTTAGTGGGAATCGAACAATCGTGAATCTAACGATTTTTCGTCCGTCATAGGTCAGAAAATGAATCGGCCAGGTTAGAAAATTATCAGTCACAGTGAAATGTATCCATTGTCTAATTGTTTGCAGGGCCAAGCAGGCAGCTACCCTCAGTTTTCCTGGCTTCAACTAGACAACATCGCTTGAAATGGTCTTTGTAGTTGATGGACAAATGGTACATTTAACGATCGTTTCAAGATAAGCTTGGTCTAACGATAATGAAAAAAAAAAATCTTTAGATCTATGGCCAGCTTTACAGAGCATTTGTTTATAGATGGGGTCAGTGACCCCCAAATGAAAGCTGGAAAGAGTCAGAAGAAGAAGGCAAATAATTAATAAAGAACTATAGAAAAAAATAAATCATGAAGACCAATTGAAAAGTTGCTTAGAACTGGCCATAGCATTCTAAAAGTTATCTTAAAGGTAAACCACCACTTTAAATATCAATTTCTAACATAATACAATTTTTTCCATTGTCACATTTTCAGAGTAAGTCCATTTACATATGTGCAGCGTGCAAGAAATTCTGGATAATGAATAAATTATATGTAGCTCCCTTCTGGTGCACTTGGACACAAGGGGGGGGTACTTATCAAAGGCTGAGTTTGTGAGGTTGGTGAGTTTTTTCTACCTTGAATAAACACACAACCCTAAGGTTTGCTTATTTATGAAAAAGTCACAATGTAAAAAAACTTGATTGAATGCAATCGGGTGAGGAAACTTAAATACCTCAAATTTATTGAGTTATAGGCTATAGATAGTATTTTTTCCGATTAAAGCTATTTCCAGCTTCAGGGCATAAAAAATCTCCAGAAATTAGAGTTTTGCCTGAAAATACCCCCCAAAACAACTTGAGCTTTAATAAATCATGAATTTAGAGCTTTAAAAAAAATATATCAAAATTTGATTGTCAGTAAATGAGCCCCAAATTGTCAACAACTTGCATTTATCAAGAAAGATTTTATCTACTCAGCTTGCTCAGTTACCTCTGCTAGAATGATACATAATATATATGTTTTCACTTGTCCATCATTTTTGTTTTGTCCAAAGTTGAGATATAGTGATGAGCGAATTTCTCCCGTTTCACTTCGCAGAACAATTTGCAGAAAAATCGTGAAATTGGAAATTTTCACTGAAAAATTGTGAAATTCAGACATTTTCATGAAAAATTGAGAAAATCTGAAAATTGTTGCCCGCGTCCAAGCTGACGCTGGCTTTAAAATCAATGAGCGCCTGAATAGTGTTGACGAGCGCCAATGTTGACTCGATCGACTTTTCGGACACACATCCAAAAAAATATTTGACGACGAATTTATCCGGTGCGTTTCGCAGGAGATTCCAGGTGCCTTGCCTTGCCAGTCGAATTTATGAGATACTGTAAATTGCTTCTTACGCCTAATCCTGATTTCAAAATTAGATTATGCAAAAGTGCCCTCAATCCAGAACAATATGGAAGGCAGTTTAAAACCTTAGTCCTAGTAGAGGATACCTCATTAAAACTATCTGTACACAGTTCTTCAATCAGTTCTCTACCAAGTACAGTGTTCCCATTAATAAATAAAAAAATAAGGGCCAATTATAAATCTTCTTAGCTAAATTGCATCTACAGATTGCATAATCTTTTGTTTTTTATTAATGACGACTTCTTGAATCTATGCATCCAAGTGCGATATAAAAAGGCATAATATATTTTAGCAAGAATATGAAATAGCATTCCCATTGTTTGGACAGGAATTTAAAATGTGTGACTACATCCTTGGGGCCTAATGGTTAATTCTAGTGCATTTTATAGCAAATCTCTCAGATCCCTGAGGCAATGTCCTGATTCAAGTGTGGATGTCAAATACATTTTTAAAATGGAAACTATGAATCCCAAATATGTCAGAATGTGATGGTTACAGCATGTTGCTGCTCTGAGCTTTGCAGTGCTTAGCTTGTTAGTGAGATGGAGTTAAGGGCAAGAAAAAAAAATCAACAATGAAGTAAAAAAAAATAATAGCTTATTTATTTTAGCTTAATAAAATCACCTTGTCTATTCATTAGTATTAATAATACATACACATACATTATAATGAATATGTTCATGCTCTCCAAACAATAGTATTAATAATAACAAATAAAATCATCTACAATAAATAAGCATTTACCTGCTAAATTTGACAACTGTTTTTTTTCTTATCTTTTTCCTGCAAGATTCTAAACATATTCAAACAGAAAATTACATGACTAGACTTTATTAGAAATACATAAAAAGGGTACAAATGGAAAAACAAAACAAATGAGTTGGAAATAAAATGTATTTACCCTATTTAAGGATAACAGAGAAAACAAATCAGGTCTTCTGGGAATATGCCGTATGTATTACCGTAGAAAGAATCTGGATTAATTCACTGAATTGTAACATTTTTGAAGAGAACATCCTATTCCATAATTGGCCAGGGCTGTGAAAATTTCTACATAAATTTCACAGATGGGAATGTCTTTCGGTTTAGTTCTCAACAAAATGTTCTTCAATTGAAAATGCTACTAAACAATGTAACACCATACAACATTTTGGGAGGGCATATTTAGGTGGTTATTTATTAAACCTACGACTTTATCTGTCAGAATTTTTGGGGCAAAAACTTGTTTTTTCGTGGAGAGAGATTTATTATACCGCAATGCTGCAAAAAGCCCAAATCAAGGTGCATTTAAGGAAGGCTGGTTGGGTTGAAACATGTAGTGCATGAAACCCCTGAAATTAAAAATACTATAATAAAGTTATGTAATGAGACATGGCAGAGCTGTGAAGTTGAAAACACACAATTAGTGTGCACTTACCGACAGCTGCTCCACGGGTCCAGATTACATCTGTGCTGCCACGTACCCACGCCTCCGGCCTTGGACAGACTTAATGCAAATATACAACAGTTCGTACGGAGCACACAATGAGTTGGATAAAATCTTAATCTAGGTATCTAGGTAATCTTAGGTATGATTAAAACAATAAATTGATCTCATATATATGTGACTTGTATCCCACGCTTGACGCGTTTCGTGGTGTCTCGCCACTTCCTCAAAAGCATAAGATATCCAAACCCCACTTCCCAGTAAATATAGCCACATTAACCCGACCCCATAAAACCATTAACCCCCATAGGAAGGTGATACAACAAGGTCTAAACAGACTCCTGGTAACTAAATGCTATCTGGGGAAATTGTGTTTACATTCAATCAGAAAGAAAACTGAATATATCATAGCTACACACTTTACAAATCATATAATATAGGGAATAAAGTACCCCCTTTTGTAAAATATAAGGATATTATAAGTTACCGAGGAGTTTCGTGACCATATAAAAACACGAGGCCGAAGGGCGAGTGTTTTTATACAGGGCATGAAACTCCAAGGTTACTAATATCCTCATATTTTGCAACAGGAGGTACTTTATTTATTATAATACACAAGTTTTAGTGAGTCATGTGACAGAAATGACATCACTACTCACCGTTTATAACTGATGACATCAGAACTCACCGTTTATAAGGATATAATTTACAAGGTATTCATGGCTTTTGTGTATTATAATAAAATATGTTGCTTATTGAACATCTGTTTACATTTTCAATAAGATAAGTTAAATTGTCATTTAAATATAATAAAGGGATTTGATCAAGTCTATGGGAACATTTACTATTGGTCGAATATTGAGGGTTAATTAACCCTCGATATTCGACCCTTGAAGTTAAATACTTCGCAATTCATTAGTTTGAACGAATTTTAAGGATTTTAATCCATCGATCGAACGATTTTACTTCGATCCCAAATTGCCTTGAAAGCCTATGGGGACCTTCCCCATAGGCTAACATTGGTGCTCAGTAAGTTTTAGGTGGCGAAGTAGGTGGTCGAAATTTTTTTTAAAAAGACAGTACTTCGACTATCGAATGGTCGAACGATTTTTACTTTGAATCGTTCAATTCGAAGTCGAAGGTCGAAATAGTCAATTCGATAGTCGAAGTAGCCAAAAAAATACTTTGAAATTCAAAGTATTTTTTATTCTAATCCTTCACGCGAGCTAAGTAAATGTGTCTCTATGTGTCGTGTCTCAATGTTAAAAAACCTACAATATAAACACAATACGTTCAATTATACAGTATACCATATTTTACATCAACACAAAAAATGCACTAATTGCAATAGCAAGAGATCTCCCATTCTCTATTGAGTCCCCCATAATTCTCAGTTGCTTCTAGCCTGCGAAGTCTTTGATCTAAATCTCCTTTCCTTACACCTCTAGGTGGCTTATCTATTTGGAAACTTATACAGACTTCACCCTGATGCTTTTCCACCAAGTGTTTGTTTGGCTATAGCTGACTTCAGATCTATCCGGTCAACAGCCGACATATGTTCCAAAATATGGGTACTAGCCATCCTAATTGTTTTGCCCATGTACTGGGCCCGCATCCACAGTTTGCTAGATAAATAACCTCTTTGGACATTAAAATACTGCTTGATGTTGTAGGTGGCCCCTGTTGTTGTGCTTTGAAACATCTTAGAGACCTTAACCAGTGAACAAGTCTTACATCTGGTTCATCCACATCTATAGGAGCCCTTATATTTAAACCAAGCACTAGTACCACTCTGCTCCTTAGTAGTATACAGACTCTTCGAAATATGTGCTGCCACATTCTTACCTCTCTTTATATACAAATGAGGGTGTTATATCCAGGATCTTCCCAAGGACAGGGTCCTGTAAAAGTACACCCCAATACTTCTTGATACTCCTAATAAGATGGGCATCACGATTATGGGTTGTACAGAAACAAACATCCGACTGTCTCTTTTTTTAGCTGTTCTGGAGAATTCACCCTGATTGGAATCAGTCCTGTAGTTCAGTAATTTCTCACAATCCACCTTAACTGCTTTATCGTATGCTGTTTTTATGTCTTGAAGCCTGTATTCCCTATCCGCAAAGCAATCCCACAGCAACATTGCTTGTTCATTGAAAGCATCCCAAAAAGAGCAGCCCACAGGGATGCCTCTTATGCATGGACTCGGATGACTGCTCTGTGCATGTAGCAAAGTGTTGTGGGTGATTGCCTTGTGAAAGAGGGTAGTAGTAATCTTGTCACCCTGTGTTTGAAAAATCACATCTAAAAAAGGAATTTCTGATACAGGAGTCTCATACGTAAATTGAATTCCTTTAACTGTTGGTTACAGTATGTTACAAAGGCCGCAAACTAGATATCATCCCCTTCCCACACTCCTATACAATCATCAATGTATCTATAGATTATATGATTTCTAAATGGGTTTTGGTCTCCAAGAATGAAAATTCTCTCCCACCAGCCCATGACCAAATTAGCATAGGTGAGTGCAAAAGAAGATTGTTGTAAATAAAAGCACCCATTGAACAAAAAGTTAATACAAATGTAGCAGAAAATCAATCCCTTCTATACCTGGAGAAACGTACTGCTAACCAATACCGTATTGACTCCAAGCCGATGTCATGGTCTATAGAAGAGTATAGGGACACAATGTCCATCAAGAACCACCTATAATTTGGTCTCCACAATAGATCCGCCATTTTATTTAAACACATCGTAGTGTCCCTTAGATACGTTGGGAGTTTAAAAACTAAGGGTAACAATAGCTTATCTATATATTTGGACAAATTCTCAGTTAGGGAACCTATACTAGCCACAATGGGGTACCCCTTCACATTTTCCAGGGATTTATGTATTTTTCACCACAACATCTCTATTCTGTCCCAGGGTTTTTAAGGCCTTGTATTCCCCAATACTCAAATTGTTACATCTGTGTAAATTCATTTTTTTATTATCTTTTATCTCAATTGCCTCAATATCCCACTGGACCAATTTTTGAAACAAATCAATTGCACTACTTTATGATTGTATGGTGTAGAAACTGGAACGTTTCTTCAAATTAGTACGTGATATAGGGGGTTCCTCCACACAAGAAATCTCATTCTCATTCTCTCAACGTTCATCATGTGAAAGAACATAAGCCGATAAGTTTATCACACTATCACTGGTATTGGATGGTACATTTAAATGTGTTGTCCGTTGCCGTCATTAGATTGGGATATAAAAGGATCTAGTTGCTCACTTGCAATGGGACCATCATTCACCAACGAGGTTTCTTGTTGCGATCCCTGTCTATCCCCATCCTGTGACCTGACATTATTCCTCCATCCCCCTCGCCTTGTATGTTTCGGGAGCTGCGGGTATTGACGGGGTCCCTCCGTATATAGCCTCTGCACCTGTATCTTTCGCCGAAGTTGCCCCGATCTCTGTGATCCTCCTCCGATCTCTGTGATCCTCCGGTTCACTTTCTGATAAATCCGGTACTGAGGTTAAAAAAGAGGATGAAGATATGCGAGAGCTGTGAAGTTGTAATGGAATTTCCTTCTGGAATTAGTTGTAATGGTAGATACATTATATTCTGTAGTTCCAGGAAAGGGTTGGATCCCTTTTAGTGACTAAGGAATGTAAATAAATAGTGATGGGCGAATAAATGCGCCATTGTTAAATTTGCGCTGAATTTCCACGTTCCGGTTTTCTCTAAACCGCGTCAACCGCGTGGAAAGAAGGATGGGATAGGGAGGGGAGGCCGTGGTGCTGGCCATGGGCATCCAACCCCAACCCCACAATACAACAGCCCAGCTTACGTGCCATGCCCAGTCTGGGCACTGTAGCGCAGCACAAGCTGCCATCGCAGCAGCAGCAGCAACAACAACAGCAGCAGCAGCAAATGCCACAGCAGCAGGTGGCTCTGGGTCACAGTGGGGCAACTGGCACATGTAAGACTGTGGCAGATTTTTTTGCCACTGCTTCCCGTCCCATACACTCGCAGCAGGCAGTGGTAGAGGCGTTGGTAGACTGGCTGACCCAGGCTTCCTCATCTGCAGCGGGCACCAGTGAGCGGCAGGAGGTGGCATCACCTGCTAGCTCAGTGTGGGATGACACCCCATCCCTCTTATTTGATCCTGAGGTGGACTTGGGCCCAGCACCCAGGATCTTTTTGATGATCAGGCAGGAATGGGGGGGGGCATTCATGTCTGATGAGGAGGAGGTCATGTCACAGCCCACATCAGTAGGGGATATTGGGCAGGGTCCCCTAATGGCAGGGCAGCAGGTTGCTGGTGTGGGGTCAGACACCAGCATGCTGGATGTGGGTATTGATGCCATGTATGAGGCAGGGTCTGGTCTGGGGGTGGACGATGACAGGGACAAACCCTGGAAGCCGGCTCCGGAGGATTACAGCAGCAGTTCAGGGGGGGAACTGTTTGTTATTGATGAGGATGAAGAGCCGGCTCCACCAACCACTGCTAGGAGGGGCAGGCAACAGGGCAGCACTGCACCTTGGTCAAAAACCTATGGGCGTATGGATGGGGATCATCCCCTAAGCTCTACAGCAGGCAAGGCAGTAGCCCGCACTTCAGCAGTGTGGGCATTTTTCACGTGCCAGGCAGAGGACCAGACGGTAGCAGTGTGCCAGCTCTGCCAGCAGAAAGTTCGAAGGAGGCAGGCAGGGTCACATATTGGAACGTCAGCTTTAAGTTCCCATATGAAATGTCATCACAGGATGACGTGGGAGCAGCACCAAATTGGCAGGGCCCAGGGGGGCAGTGGTGCTTCCTGTCCACCTCCTCCCATTCTACAGGGAAGAGGTGCTAGCTCCCTAGACCCTGCAGCAAGGGAAGAGGATTCTGGGGCTCACAGTCAGAGGCAGCCACTGTGTAGCTCAGCCTCTTCTGCAGCCTCCTCCTCCTCAATGCGGCCCCTGTCCCACCAGGTTTTCCTCCCCCAGTTCCTCACCCACAAGATGCCTCTCTCCCCCTGCCAATCTCAAGTGCAGAGGCTTAATGGCTGCCTGGCAAAACTTTTGGCAGTGCAGCTGCTGCCCTATCAGCTAGTCGAAGCAGCCCCCTTCTGACAGCTGATGGCTTGCGCTGCCCCTAACTGGCAGATCCCCAGCTGCCATTATTTTGCCAGAAAGGCCGTCCCTGCCCTCCACCAGAAGGTGGTGGAGAATGTGTCCCTGTCGTTGGATCATGCTGTCGGCGGCAGGGTGCACTACACCACTGACATGTGGACCAGCAGGCATGGGCAGGGGATGTACATATCCTACACTGCACACTGGGTCACCCTGATGAGTGCTGGGTAGGGTGCAAGCAGGGGCGCTCCACTCAAACTACAGGTGCCTCCCCGTCGGGTATAGGGTAAACCACACATGCCCACTTCCTCCTCCTCCACTATGGATGAGCCACCCCTGAAGGGCCCCACAGCTACACTTCAGTGCAGCACAGGCGATGTCAGGCTGTGCTGAAACTCCTCTCCCTGGGCGAGAGGAGTCATAATGCACCTGAGCTCATGGCTGCCTTCCAGACTCAGGTGCAGCAGTGGTTTACTCCCCACCAGCTCCAAGCAGGTAACATTGTTTGCGACAATGGTCGCAACCTGCTGGCCGCCATCCACCTAGGCCACCTGACCCACGTGCCTTGCTTTGCACATGTCCTCAACCTTGTGGTACAGCGCTTCCTCAAGATCTACCAAGGTTTGGGTGACATGCTGGAGAAGATATGTAGGGTATGCGCCCATTTTCGCAGATCCCCCAACGACAGCGAGTCTTTGGCACGGATGCAGCAGCAATATAATCTGCCACCCCACCGGCTCATCTGTGACCTGCCAACGTGCTGGAATTCCACCCTGCACATGGTGGAGTGCCTCGTAGAGCAGCGCTGGGCCAGGGGTACTCAGGGCGCAGATTTAGGGTACTTCAGTGCAGAGCAGTGGCAAAGTAGTTGCCCCCTTTGAGGAGGCCACACGATTTGTTAGCAGGGACAATGCGTGTCTTAGTGATGCAATACCTCTGGTGTTCCACCTCAAGCGCATGATGGATGGGCTGCTAGAGGAGGGTGACATGCCGGAGGAGGAGGAGAGGGCCCCGTAGGCAGGCAGAGGGGGCTGGGAGGCAGGATGAGGAGGAAATGGTGAGCGATGAGGAGGATGAGGGAGAGGAGGACTGGGTGCCTGAGCAGCATGGGGAGCAGGGCACACGCCACTCAACCACCCCAGCTATTGTCCGTGGCTGGGAGGGTACAGAGCAGGGGCAGGTTTAGCCACATGACCTGCTGCATCTGGAGGGCAGTCAAGAAGAGGTTGGTCGGGGGCACCTCTTTTACGTAGCTTCCCATATGCAGACTTGCCTCCAAAGCGATCCCCGGGTCTGTCAAAGACCAGGAGGATTATTGGGTGGCCACTTTGCTTGACCCATGGTACAAGGGAAAGGTGGGGGAGTTCCTTGTACCCAGCCAGAGAGAGAGGAGGGTGGGTCAATTGAGGAGGGCTCTGTGCTCAAAACTAGTGGAGGCCTTCCCCCAGTCTGACACTTCTCAGGCCTCCTCTACTTCACACACCCAGCAGAGACGGGGGCCTAGCACCAGCAGCAGCAAAGGCAGAGATCTCATGGGTGTGTGGAAGAGCTTTTTCGAGCATCAACGGCCAGCAGCAGGACCAGTCAACACCCAAAGCCACCACCAGCAGTGGGTGGAGCATATGGTGGCTGACTACATGGGGTCGGTCAGCATGCAGGATGCCATTCGCCCTGATGATGACCCGATGCATTATTGGGTATTGAGGCTTGTCCAGAACTGGCACATTACGCTCTGTAGGTGCTGGCTTGCCCCCCTGCCAGTGTCCTGTCAGAGCGTGTCTTCAGTGCCGCAGGTGGTGTGGTCACTGAGAAGTGGACATGGCTATTCACTGGCAGCGTGGATAAGCTGACATTTATCAAAATGAATGAGGCATGGATAAGTGGGGATATCCAAGTGTCCATTGCAGACAGCAGAGACTAGCCTCCTCTCCTCCTCCTCTTCACAAATGTAGCCTCCTCTCTCCATTGCTGCCCATACTCTCCTCCTCAGTAGTATTGCTCATTCCCCATCTGTCTGCACCGCCTGCCCTTGCTGCTGCTGCTGCCTGCTACAATTATTAACTTCCTTTGCCAAAACACTGATATGCGCCCGTGACAAATTATCGTTTCGCAAATCTTTCACCATTTCACAGGAAATTTGGTGAGTTATTCGGCGAAACACCACAGATTCACCCGTCACTATAAATAAAGGTTACACGTAATAACACTCAGGGACACAGAATAGAAATGTCACAATATAAGGCTGATTAGTAATTAATACAGATAATTACTACATGGCAGCACAGAAACCAGTGTAACTAGCACACAATTTAATAATCAGCCTTGTAGCATCAGCTTATTTTACAGGCCAACTTAATTTTCTGCTTGATAATTTGTGACAACCCCTAAGCTATTGCTGCTATTGACAAGCTGAAACTTTAGGCTGGTGCAATAAGTTCACTACATAAAATGTCATTTATGGCCTCATTCATTTTTAGGGTTTAGTTCTCCTTTAACGAGGCAGATTTTTTTTCATAAAGATGAAATGATACAAATATAAATGAAAGATACAAGATAGATACAAATATATATAAACAGAATAATAAACATAAATGTTGTGTGTATATGTGCTGGTACAATAAAAAAAAAATATATAGCCATATTCATTTTTAGGGTTTAGTTCTCCTTTAAAGTATTTTTTGTCTTGGTGACAATATTGTCTCGACTACTTTTGTTGCAGCAAATTTTTCCATTGTGAATTTTTTTTATCTCTGTTTAGCGAAAAAATTTATAGATGCCGAACAGTAATGGGCGAATTTCTCCCGCGAAATGGCGAAAAATTTGCAAAAAATAGTGAAAATCAAAATTAACCCCTGCATTCAATTTTCGCGTCAACTTTGACGATGGCAACTTTTTGGCGCCGACGAATTTTTATGGGAGAATTTATTCACCGGTGGCGAAATGCGGAAATTCGCCACAAATTTGTGACAGGCGGATTTATCACTAAAGGCAAAATGTGGAATTTTGCTGTGGATTCATGGCTGCAAAAAATTCGCTCATCACTGCTTATTAATCTTGAATTTTTAGAGTTTAGAGTTTTTAAAAAAAATAAGATGGAAAAAAATAAAAATCTATAACCTGATTGTATGGAGATTAGTTGATATTTCCTTACTAGGCTATTTTGTGTTATTATTGAGGTTTATAGATATGGAAAATCATATGTTTTTATTCATTAGTAGAATAAGCAAATTGCATTGATATATATATATATATATATATATATATAAATAAAATATACATATGCAAAGAGCATTCCTGTAGCTATTCTACTACACCCCTGGAGAGATATAGTTACTATCTGCCTGCAAGCTTTTCTCACATCATTGAAAGCTATAGATTCCAGTGAGACAGCGTCTGACTTAGGACATGGCTGAATTTGTCCAACAAATTTATGAAAATAAAGGAAATACCAGGCTTGCCAGGCTCTTTAAAGGGGACATTGACTAAATATACTGTACATGAGTGATGTAATTTCAGGTATCAGAAGATAGAGAAAGATTTAGATAATCCCCGTTATGTGTCTTATAAATAGTATTTGGATGTAGATGTATTAAATTACATTTAGGGGGTTGTTTACTTAAATCTGGATTTCTTATTTTTAGCTTATTTATTAATAAAGAACTCGATTGAATCAGATCATGGAAAAACTTTATAAAACCGAGCGAAAACCCGAATACCCTGAAAAGTCTGAATTTTGGGCTAAACCAAAAGGATTTGGATTCGGGGGTTGGGCTGAATCCAAAATAGTGCATTCGGTGCATCCCTACTAGAAACTGGCAGTGATGGGTGAATATCTCCCACTTCGCTAAGCTGCGAAATTCACGAAATTTCCAGCAAGATAAAGTTCCAGTAAAATAAAATTCACGAAACTCAAATCTTGACTTTATGCCGTTGATATTCCAACGCCATTTGATGCGCATTATTCAATGGGCGTCCATTTACTTGTTGGCGGCGTCGGAATTGTTGTAGAATATTCACGACAATTTTGCAAATTTATTCGCTAGCGCGAAACATGGAAAATCGCTGCAAATTCGCACCTGCCAAATAAATTCGCCCATCACTACTATGAACCACCCCTTTGAAGAGGCCAGTGCCATTACAAGGATTTTTCTAACTGATCTTTTTTTGTCTAGCTGATCTTTTTCCATTTTAAAAATGTAAGCATTCGGACAATATCTAGCTGGCAGGATCTGCCTCCGATTGCTCCTGAGGCAGGTAGGGTAGCCCTGCATGTTACAGAGCACCCTGTCTAGACAATCATACATACAGTACATACATAAGTTGTGGAGCACTCATAGCCAAGATGACTAGTGATGACTAGTAGCGCATTTGTCCCATTTCACTTTGCCATGAATTTCACGAATTTCCTGAGAAATTTGCGAAACTGGTAAAAAATTTGCGAAACTGTGATTTTAAAAATGGCCGAAACTGTAATATGACTAGGAGAGAGCTGAATTGAAAGATGTATAATAAAAAGTAACAATAACAATACATTGAGTGATTCCCATTTGAAAGCTAGAAAGAGTCAGAAGAAGAAGGCAAATAATTAAACTATAATAAATTATCGTTTATCGCATCTAAATTGGCGCCGGTGCCCGAAACCGGCGCCAATGTATTTTCACAGCAAATTCACGAATTTGAATTTAAATTCACTGCAAATCCGTGCCTGGCGAATAAATTCGCCCATCACTAAAGATGACGGTGCCTATGGCTATGCGCTGACATCATTGTGCTGTGGTGATGTACCAATGTGCCCCAGTAACCTGTTCAATGCCCAGATATAGTTCTTTCTTGTTAAAGTTCCTGGGTGCTCCTAATTATTTTTCTGACTTGATTTACTAGTTCCTGACCAGCTGCTTTGTCTTTGACCTTGATACTTGCTGCCTGCCCTGATCTTTTTGCCTGGAATTGACTACAAACTCTCAACTCTTCGGATACCTCGAATGGACTTTGCTGCATTGTTTCCTCCATGGTCTTACTCCTACCATCCATCATATTTGGCCCTGACACATTACCTGATTGGAAGGGTCATGAGCAGTAGCATTTTTCGGTTTTCTCAACCACCATAAGAGCTGCTGCAGAATAATGCTATATAATGCTCATGTGCTGGCTTTTCAAGTCCAGTCCTTTGTCCGAAGATGAACATCGCCTTTAAGGGTGCTCCTGTGTCCTCCACCATTGAATTTTTTTCCTTTAACAAGTTATATAAGTATAAAGTTACACTGATGATATTGTTAATGTAATATCATAAATCTACATCCAGACACAAATGATAAAAACATAGAGATATCTTATATACAGCTGGTACTGGTCTAAACCTTTCTTCATATTCTGATATCTGAAGTCACTGCCGTGACATCACTCCTGTATAATGTTCAATCAACAGCCAACCAGATGCATGTAACAGTACCCAACATTCTTTGACAGTCAGTCAGTTTAGAACATGTGCAATAATCAACTACAAATTATAAGTATATATAGGGATGCACCGAATCCAGGATTCTGACTTTTTGTCACAAAACAAGGAAGTAAAAAATGGTTTCCCCTTCCCACCCCTAATTTACATATGCAAATTAGGGTTCGGATTCGGTTCGGTATTCAGCCGAATCCTTCACCAAGGATTCGGGGATTTGGCCGAATCCAAAATATATCTGATATTTTTTCCTAGCATGTAATCCTTCAAATGTTGCCTGACTGCAACTTTCAATGGTTTCTGACAGCTGAAGAAGTTTTAGGAGTTGCTTCTCAACTAGCAGCAGAACTGTAGGCTGAACACGATGACAGATGTAAGAAATCTCTTTACAGCCTTGTGACCTGTAGAAAAAAAGCTAGGGCTGCATTCCAACAGGGAACCAATCTTTAAACATGAATTAAAATGTCAAATTATAATTCTGTTTACTCTGTCCAGAACTGTACTTACTGTTGGGAAATATAATGATTAGAAGGCACGTCAGGGTTTCGTGAGTTTCATAAAAGCATTCTACTTGAAAACTGTGCTTTTATATATCCACGAGATTCCTTGGTGACATCTCATATCTTTATAATGTATTATAGCAAGCACATTATGTTATATACTTTTTTCCAGTAGCCTTAAACTTTCATTTAATATGCATGTTGTGGTTCCTATTAGAGCCCACAGAATGATCGCCATATGAGCACTTGTTTTTTTTTCTTCGTGAATTGATGCCCTCTGGTCTCTTCAAGTGCTGGATAAAAAAAAATGTAATTAAATTAAATTGTCAGCATTTTTTAACTGTGCCTAATTAACATTTTCATCATTTACTCTGAAAATGTATCTCATTGACAAGGAATTTAAAATGTTAATTAACAGAACACTGCCGTTGAGTTTGTTGGGTTTTTTTTTTCATTTTATGGCAATAAAAAAATATTGCTTATTAGGATCATTACCCAAGGGAGCATTGTAATAATTGGATTTAGCACTGCCATTAAAAATGACAAGTCATACTAACAGAACTGAATGTAAAATTATATAGTTTTCTGGTTTTTAACTTTCTTCTATATGTCTAGGTTGACATTTTTTTATGTTAAAATCTTACTCTGGAGTAGTATCTTAGAGCAGACCATCAGCAATTAGTCCTCAAAGGTCTGCTGTAGGCCGGATGTAAGGAGCCCCCTTCCTCTTCAGGGGTGCCGGTGGGGCGACATCATCATGTAGATGTATGACGTCATTGCACTGTTTTGCCACTAAAATCGGAAATAAATAGATGCCGAGTGTCGCGTGTGGCTCCCTAAATTCAGAAAAGTGCAAAACTCCTGGTCACGGTTCAATCTTCTGCCTTTGGCCTTGGGAGGAGCCCTCAGCTACTCAGATGCCGCCAGGTCTTAACTTGAGGGGAGCAACACAAGTATTCTGAACGAGCAAAAGGGGCACATTCGTTACCATGGACGGGGGTAGGACGGAAGGCAACAACAGCTTTATAGAATAGACAATAAAGTGTGGTGAGACAGGCCAGAGTCGGTACAGGCAGAGTTCAAGAATAGACAGGCAGGTCGGGTCAGTATAGGCAGAGTTCAGAATATTCAGGCAGGCAAAAAGTCAGGATTTGATAGAGAATAGCAGAGTCAGACAAGCAGGGATCAAAACCAGAGAATTCACAGACAAAAATCACACCCAGTAAATCTATCAAAATAGACCTACTGGGGCAATGAGTTTGGACTCGAAGCCCCTTTAAATATTTGAATTTTGCACCAAACACATGATGACGTCACATGCACGGCTAGTAATACTTGAACGTGCATGCCATAGGAGAACCTGAGGAGAGAGGATCACCGCAGCGGGAATCCCTGCCGGCCCACTAAACCACCAGGGTGAGTCCTTACACCAAGGACCTGGGTTCAATGTCCAAGTATAGGTCTTACCTCTGTAAGTTCCTGGGTGTGCTACATTTGCTAATTGACTGATTCCTGGTTTATGACTCTTCTGCTTTTTTTCTGACTATGCTGATTGCTGCCTGTCTCTGACTTTTGCCTGAATTACGACTCTGAGCTTCTTAATCCCTTGTGTACAGCGAATTGGACTGATCCTGCCTGTCGGCATTGCTGTTTCATCCATGGTCCCAACTTCAGCTCCTGTGAGGCCCTGACATAGGGCTTCTGAATTGGAAAGCAGGGACCAAGGAAGGAGCAGTACTGGGCTACAGGCAGGATGGGCAATGAATTGGCACGACAGAACAGACAAAATAGGAAGACAGGGCTGGCTATCCAGGCATAGTTGGGAAAAGCCTACTAGCCAGGTACAAAGGTTTAGTTTGTGGTCAAAGTCCTGTCACAAGACAGATGTTTCACAAATGGTCAAGATAACAACCAAATTCAAACACCTTGACTTGACTATGACTCAATGTTGGTCCCATCCCCACACGCCAGTAAAAATTCACAACCACAACCTCTTGGGTGGAACGGCTGCAGCTTGATTAATTACATAAGGCTAAGGTCACACTGGGCGATGTCGTCCGCGATTTTTAAAAGCGAGTCCTGGCAAGTCATTTGTTTTGTCGACACATCAAGGTGCATGCAAATCGTGAGCTAATATGTACACAGCGCGATTTGAGATCACCTGTAACTTTAAAACGCGCAGAGACCCTTTTTGGAGCGATAGGTGAGAAATAGCATGTACATAGAGAAGCACAGAAATCTCCCACAAACACACACAAAGAGTAGTAGCCGCGATAATATTGAAATTTTCGCGCTGACGTCAAGACGCTACGGAACAACGCTACAAGAGGCCGCACCAGTACAGTCAAAAAAAACACGCGAGGCAAGACGTAGCACATAGCACTATGGGATGATAATAGCTTCCTGGTAAAAGTCGCTCGAAACTTTCCTTCTGCACAAAGGTGATTGCCTTGTTGCCGCGACTTTCTTTTAAAAATCGCAGGCGACTTATCGATCAGTGTGACCTTAGCCTAAGAGTACATGAACTTGTGTATATGTGTAAAACACTAGCCATTGAAAGCTGCATATAACCATTAATGAAATCTTATGATAAATGAACAATACTTCAAACCAGTTTTCCAGCCTAAGCCTCCACCACCTACTGTGCTGTCTTGCCCCTAAACCTAGCCCCCAGGCCTATCCAACACCAACCTCACCTTAACACAATCTCCATATTTTTCGCTACCTAGTAGGGAAGCCTCACTATGCCAAACCTTCCCCACACAGTGGGAGGGTGGGGTGCTGTCTGTTCCAATGTAGTAACCAGGTAAAAGGGGTTCCTCACTATCCTCCTTGCTATTTAAAGGCTAGGCCCTTTCCCTCACACTACAATATCTATAATGCCAAAGCTGCCAACACCATAAGTTTTTCTACTCATCCCTCTGCCACACCTGTCCCAGACTTGTCCAATAGGGTTTCTGGAATTCAAAAGAGTGAAGTGTTCACATAGGAACAGAATCTGGTTCAAGATGACCTGCGATCAGTCAGCCTCACTGGCTGTGGTAGTGGTAAGTTTGAATATTGAACCTTTAGGCCAAGCATGGGACCAAAATGCTGTTCCATTGCATCCAGACCAGTGAAAACTTGCCATAACCGTCATAATGATGGTGGTGCTACTTTACAAAGACAACATTCTGAGTCTTTGCTAAATGTTACTTCAACTTTTTGGTGTAAAATTGCACCTGTTTGAGAATTTCTAACAGAGTACATATCACTCTCTCTACCAACAAAAAGTAATCTTGTTTTATTTATGTTTAATTTCAATGGGATCTGTCACCATTTACTGTAACAAGCACATACATTAAACTTATGTTAACTTAACATTAATGAAAAAAAAATTTTTTATTAGTTAACGCAACTAAAAACAGTTTCTGTTTGGCTAAAAATTCCCTTCTCTCCTTACCTGACTATTCATACCATTCCATAGCCAGTTCTCCTTCAGCCAAGATTCAAGTTGCCATAACGTCTTACGGCTTTATTCAAACGCTTGGGAAGATTACATCGGAGGGAGTATGATTCTAACGCGTTTCATGCCCTAAAACTGGGCACTTCATCAGATGAAGTGCCCAGTTTTAGGGCATGAAACTCGTTTGAATCATACTTTCTCCGTGACACTTTCCAAGATTGCGACCCCTCCCTGTGACAAGTTTGAAGTTCTAGATCAGTGATCCCCAACCAGTAGCTCGCGAGCAACATGTTGCTCCCCAACCCCTTGGATGTTGCTCTCAGTGGCCTCAAAGCAGGTGATTATTTTTTAATTCCAGGCTTGGAGGCAAGTTTTGTTTGCATAAAAACCAGATGTACTGCCAACCAGAACCTCCTGTAGGCTGCCAGTCCATATAGAGGCTACCAATAGCCAATCACAGCCCTTATTTGGCACCACCCAGGAACATTTTTCATGCTTGTGTTGCTCCCCAACACTTTTTACATCTGAATGTTGCTCACGGGAACGTTGCTCATTGCTGCTATTGACAAGCTGAAACTTTAGGCTGGTGCAATAAGCTCACTATATACTATAATATGACATTTATAGCCTCATTTATTTTTAGGATTTAGTTCTCCTTTAATGAGGTAGATGTTATTCATAAAGATAGAATGATCCAAAGATAAATAAAATATACAAGATAGATACAAATATATATATATATATATATATATATATATATATATATATATATATATAAAAGTTTACTGCAATTCAGTTTTATTATGCTGAAATAAAACTCATGAGTTTGAATTAAGATCTCAAAACTTCAAATGTTCAATATTTGATAAGATAAAAAACTATGTAAAAGCGTCTAAGTTCAAATATATTTAAAAATAATTTGGTTATTTTTTTTTTAAGTTCGAGACTTTCACGTTTTTTTTGAATTTGCAGATCCATTGAAAATGGAATACAAATTTGATGCATTTGAGTTTTAATTCTTCACGTTATTATTTAACCAAGCTCTTTATATTCAGATTTTTTTTATAAAATAATATTTTGCCTTTATTCTAATTAGAAAAAAAAAAAATTGAAAAACCACAAATTGTTCTACATTTTATTAATAGGCCTCTTAATCTGGGGAAACATTAAAAAAGTTTAAATAACGCAATTAGTCAATAAAAAAATACTCCAATAGCTTATACAAATAGCATGCATTGAAATGTTAGAGATATGCAGATAATTCATTTGCAAGACACCAAGGTTTGACTCATTTTAGTTCCTATTTTTACTGATGAAACACGCACTGTTGCCTGACAATGTGTTGCCTTTCGCCTGTAAAATGTAACATTTATTTTTTGCATTCTTTACTAAACCAACTTAAGATCCTTATTCTATACTTTTTGCCAATGTGAATTGAGCCTATTTATAGCACTGCACAGTTTTCTGTTTTGGTAGCAGTGTTTTCTCTTTTACTAAAGCTGTTCTTTTTCTTATACGCGTAATGCCCATTGCTCCGGCATGCACAGGGGAAAGGTTGCACTCATAATGGCTCCGGGATCTTGGACACAGTGGCCTTGGGCCTGCTTTGACTGATGTTATAGATTTCCTTTTTGTCATTACACCCCTTTCCCCAGCCCTGTGTCTGTGCATAAGGTATAGTCAGGCCCCTTTTCCTCTGGAAAATGCAAAATGGGGCTTTAAAGGGGCAGTTCATCTTTAAGTGAACTTTTATTATGTTATAGAATGGTTAATTCTAAGTTTGGGCATGTTGTGCCCAGTGGCTTTCTTTGGGTCACTTTTCCTGAAGTTTAACTTTGGGGGTTTGGCCCAAGGAAATGATTCCCTGTGGAAAGTCTGTATCAGGAACTGGGTATCGCCTTTTGTAGGGACATGGTTTCAAAGCGGTAGAATGAAGAGATTTCGGATAGTACAGGGATCCCTCCCATCACACCTAGTTCTCGCTCTGAAGATTCTGAAGAGGTGGGATGTCAGGGTGGGTGAGCTGGCCACATCATCCCGAAGGCAGTTGTATCACAGGGTGATCAGGGACTATTTTACTGTTCCTCTTGCTTTGAGAGACTGTGTGGGTGACATCCTTCAGGAAAGCCTTCGATATCTTAATGGCAAGAAACTCCCCACTAAGTTCTTTGACAACTGTTGGCTTTCACTCCAAGGGAAACTCTATGTCTGGGGCAACTTAAATTACCTTAGTATTGGCAGCAAAAATTGCCCCTGGGAATGTGAAGAGGTAGAGACCCAGGATCACTTTCTGGTCAGTTGCCCTGTGACTAGAGACGTGTATGGTCAGTTAGCCGCAGCTCTTAAAGTTCCCGCCCTGAAAAACTTGACCTATACAGAGTCAGCCTATGGGGTTTCTGTCAGGCAACATCTACTGGACCATGAGACCCTTTACATTATCATTGCCTGCACAAGGTACCAGATCTGGCAGCATAGGTGCAGGAGATCCTTTGGCTTTTCTGGTGCTACTCCTGATAACATTGTTAGGGCAACTCTGGCTCAGTTGAGTTTCCTGAAAGAAGAAAATGAGAAGGTCTGTGGCTAATAAAAAGCGATGGCAATGGGTGCACCTTCCTCCGTAAACTTGCATCTTGTTATACGCTGTATGGAAACTGTTGTATTGGTATTGTCTCCCACACTCTGATACTGCTCTCCTTTGATCCTCAGGGTGATGGCAGAGATATTGCACAGCACAATGTACAAGCAGAGAAATGTCCTGGAAATAATTTCTTTTGTTCTTCATGCATTTCTGGAAGGGAGGGGGAGTTTAGTTATTGTTTTTGTGTTGGGTGGTATAAAGGCCATATGGACAAAAACAAGATTTTGCAAGTTTGGCCTTGTGAATTGGTGATTTGGACTATTGCCTATGGGCAGAGGGATGGACTCTGCGGGCAGGAGGGTGTATGGGTGGGTTTGCTGTTTTTTTGATTTTCTGATATGTTACCGTTTTGAATTAATGTAAGTGTATTTTTATAATAAAAATCCTCACCTATTCATATTCTAGTCTCTTATGCAAATCAATGCAGTGTTTATAGGGACATTTGAACCCTAGCAACCAGATTGTTGACACTGCAAACTGGAGAGCTGAAGAACAAAAAGCTCAAAAAACACAAATAATAAAAATTGAAAACAATTCCAAATTGTTTTCAGAATATCCCTCTCTACATCATACTTAAAGTTTTAGTTTAAAGGTATACAATCCCTTTAAGTAAGAAAATGTATAATGCACAGGGGAAATGACAGAAGAAGAAACAATTTAGGCTGGAGAATAATAAGGATGCAAATTTCATGGTAGAGTAACGAATGTGTGGGAAAATTAAGTCAGCAATTAATGATGTAGAACCTTTAGGAGTATCTTTATTTATAAAGTTCTTTGACACAGATACACTTGGGGTTATTTTCTACTTTAGATACTTAGATTGTAAGCTCTACGTATACTTACTACATTGTACATAAACACTGCTGTATGAGGCACAATTGAAGGTATTGTTCACCTTTGAGTTCACTTTTAGTATGATGTAGATAGTGATATTCTGAGACAATTTGCAATTGGTTTTTAATTTTTTATAAATTTTTTTTAATAAATTGTTATTAATTGTAGAAACGTTGTCACAAAACTGACGGAACTGCAAATAACCAATAATAACCTTCAACGTTCAGTGAATGATGATTCTGTCAATACCGCATTCCAAGTGTTGGAAGGGGATCAGCAGAAATCCTTTCATTGATTTTATGGCAAATACATTTACAATTTAAAACCAATGTAATTTAAAATAGAATAAATTAAATTAAAGCAAAGTCAGAATCAGAAGTTACATTATCATATCAGAAAACTAGAGATTTTGTTTCTCACTCATTTATATCTGCAATTTAAATTTTACATGAGAAATTATTGCTTCTACGGAAACGATGAATTATTGATTAACTGTGCACATGTAGTCGCATAAATTCAGAGTTCCCTGATGATTTATTCTTTCAAACTGGGGGGTTTTAAAAGTACATTTGAAATTGAAAACATGCTTATTTACTTATTTGTTAGTATTTTTTATATTGTTTCCTTGTCAGACCACCGATATATTTTATGTATTTTAAAATGAATCCTCATTCGTGATGCTGTCTATTAATGTCTGATATAAATTGTAATTTGGCAGCAGCACATGCAAACTGTTAGTCTGGTAGAATTTCTTGTGGAATTCCTCAGCTCTTGAGCTTTGTAATTCATCAAGGTAATTAGCTGGTTTAGGCATATACCAGTTTGTAGCAACATTGTTTCTATTCTTAGGGGGCAATATATCAAAGTGTGCAAATAGAGCTCACCACAGTAAATTTTACTCTATTCATTGATACAAGCCTCTATTTGTGGTAAGGCCACGAAAGCCTGGTCCTAAGGCGGCACAGATAAAGGGGCAGCATACCATTTAGCCATATTTGGGGCACTCTGGGGTCTCTGTGCTTCCTGACCCATCAGTGCAAATGATGGCACTTGTGAGCGTTTCTGGGGGGGGGTGTTGGACAGTGGAGGATGCCAGCCTCTGTGTGCCCCCACACATGAAATCCAGCCCTGCCTTTAAAAATTCCCTTGGAATAAGTAGACAGACTAGGGTGTTACAGTGGTGAGTTCTATTTTCACACTTTGATAAATCTGCCTCTAAGTGTAATTATGTTGGTAAATGTATATGCCCAGGGAAATGTGAAATGGTGCCTCGGTTTGGTAACAGTAGACATGAGCTTAAAATTATTATGAAAGAAGGGATTACTCTGTGAATGTAGTGCTGGTGAAGTAGTCTAGTCAGGGCTGCCATCAGAAAACAGGGAACTCCCATACTAAGCCAGATTCGAAACCAAAGGGTTCCCTATACCTATATGGGTCCTTGGGCGGTGGCCCCTTCCAACTAAAGAGAATGGGAACTATGTTCAGGGCCAGAACTAGGGGTAGGCAGAAGAGGCATGTGCTTAGGGCGCAATACTAGGAGGGTGCTGGTCATAAACCTCTTGCCTGCATACCCCTAGTCCTGGCCCTCCATTCCCCCAGTCCTACCAGCTCTCCTACTCAATCTCTTTGCCCCCAACCCCGCAGACATAATGTGGCCGCACATGCGTGCTAGTGCAGGGGGTGGGGTGGCTTGGCCTGGCCGATACTATGTTCCTTATCAAATGTCAGGCCATGCCCCAGATCCACCAAGGACATACCTCATTCTGATAAAACTTGCTCCTGACACAACCAAAGTGCACCAAATTATTTACTAAGCATCTTCCCCTTTGTGGTCCCCAATCGTATCTTTCCCAGCCGGAGTCATGGTGAGGTCCCTGACTGGATTCCTGCCTGGCTCACCTTGATTGTGGCTCTGAATCTAGTTACTGAGCATTTGGACCATATAATTATTTGTTGATCAACTTAAATACTGTACATTGGAGAAAATCTGGCTGCCGCATAAGATATAATGGTTAAAGACAGGCCTAAGCTATTCGATCACAGGGAACTCATGACAAAACTAGTAGGCTGGAACATAAAAGATCATTGATGAATGTGAAAAGATATTGATCTGCTAGGAATGTGGCAAAATGTTATGAATTTCCTACAGAAAAGCCAATTTTCTTTTGATAAATGTTTTGATAAATGTTCCCCATAATGTTTGTAATATTTCATAGTCAACCCATTATTCTGCTTCTGTAATAAAGCAGTCCAGTCATGCCTTGGCAAGAATCTAAATGAATGTGTTATACAGTTACTTATTGTAGTGGCTGCATACCAATATAGTGTGTCTAATGAGCCTGCTCCTCAAACACCTGGATACAGTTATAATTACTTGTATGTTGAAAAAACCATTCTGTTTAGCTTGAGCTTTGCACACTGCACTTGTGTAAGTAAATTAACCCTAATAACTTATATGGCAGGTCTGTTAAATAAAACATTTTCATCCAAAAGGGATATGTATAGCACAATTTAAAATTTCAATCAGTGAGCATCAAAATGGTATAACCCTGGTGGACAACCCTCTTTCACCCATTTACTTTAAATATTGTGCACCACCTTAATGTGTCATTATATGCCCGAGCTGATGCCATTTTATTGTGTTACTAAAAATGTGGATTTAAAATATGCTTATAACCACATATAAAGAAAGGCCCATGTGGGACATGTTACCTTACCATAACAACAAATGTTGTTTCAGCTATAGCCATGTGAGAACCTATAGATTGTGCAGCCCCTTCCCCATAGTCCTTGCTATTGAACTGGTCACTGGTTCTTCAGGCCACAAGCCACCTCCTGAGTCACTAGGCCATGCCCACTTCTGACTTTGGAAATAATAAGGAATGTTGTAACCATGAGACCTTCAGCAGCAGCTAAAGTTAGTTACCAAGATTGAAAAACACATTCCAACATTTTTAGTCCATCACCAATATGCCTCAAGGGGGAATACAACTTTGTCTTTTCTAGCATTTGTTTTCATGCAAGGTAAATTTGAAAAGTCAGGTGAGAATTACCTATATGGGTAAAAAAAACAATGGGAAATTGAAAATGTTAAAAGGGGTTGTTCACCTATAATTAAAATTTTAATATGCTGTAGAGCAGTGATCCCCAACCAGTAGCTCGTGTTGCTCCCCAACCCCTTAGGTTTTGCTCTCAGTGGCCTAAAATCAGGTGATTATTTTTAAATTCTAGGCAAGTTCTAGTTGCATAAAAACCAGATGTACTGCCAAACAGAGCCTCGTGTAGACAGCCAGTCTACATACAGTAGAGGCTACCAATAGCAAATCACAGCCCTTATTTAGCACCACCTAGGAACTTGTGTTGCTCCCCAACTCTTTTTAAATCTGAATGTTGCTCATGGATGAAAAAGGTTGGGAACCCCTGCTGTAGAAAGTGATACTCTTGAGACAAATTGCAATTGACCTTTATTTTTTATTATTTGTGGTCTTTGTGTTATTTAGCTTTATCCAGTAACTCTCCAGTTTGTGATTTCAGCAAGCTGATTGTTAGGGTCCAAACTATCCTAGCAAACATGCATTGATTTGAATAAGAGACTGAAATACTAATAGGAGTAATGCATTTATAGCCTTACTGAGCATTTGTTTTTAGGGGGGGCAATGACCCCCATTTAAAAGCTGGACGAGTCAGAAGAAGCATAAGACAAATAATTCAAAATCTACAAATAAGAAAAATTAAGGTCCATTGAAAAGTTGTTTACAATTAGCCGTTCTATAACATACTAATAATTAACTTAAAGTTAAGTTAAAGTTGTTGCTCATCTTTAGTTTAGCCCAGAGCTGGGCCTGTTCAAGTCAAGTCAAATCAAGTCAAATGGATTTTATTGTCATTTCAGCCACATACAGTAAATACAGTGCATAGCAGAAACGAAATGGCGTTCCTCCAGAACCCCCCGGTGCTATACAACAACTACTATAGTACACAGTCATGCTGGGCAAAGTGGACATTTCAGTTCCTTATGAATATATTCAGTTCAGTCCTTGGGAGTTGAGATACCTGATGGCTTGTGGAAATAGACTGTTTTGCATTCTGGAAGTCAGCACTCGAATACTGCGGTATCTTTTACAGGATGGCAAGCGGGTAAAGAGATCATGTGCAGGGTGGGTGCTATCCCTGACAATGCTGGTAATCTTCTGGAGACAGCGGGTGTGGTACATATCCATAATGGCAGGAAGCGACCCCAATGATCTTTTCCGCTGTCCTTACCACCCTCAGGATCTTGCGATCTTATACAGAGCAGTTTCCATACAAGGTAGTGATGCAGCTGCATAAAATGCTTTCAATATACCCTCTGTAGAAGATAGTGAGAATGGGTGGTGGAAGGTGGGCTTTTTTCAGCTTTCGCAGAAAGTAGAGATGCTGCTGTGCTTTCTTCACTATAGAGCTGGTGTTAAGGGACCAGGAGGGGTTCTCCGCCAGATGTACCCCAAGGAATTTGGTGCTCTTGGCAATTTCCACCGGAGATCCATCAATCTACAGTGGAGAATGATCCCCACGTGTTCTCCTGAAGTCAACAACTATTTCACTTTCACAGGGAAAGTGTCGCGATCGCCGCCCGGAGCAGGTCCAGGAGCTCCGGGCGGCGCGTCCTCTCCTGCCGGCGTCGCTCCCAAAACGGCGGCGCCCATGGCCGCCACGTGGGTAAGCGGCGCCGGCGCGATGACGTCAGTGCGCCGACGTCGGCGCAAGGGCGTCAATGACGTCACATGGCGCCAAATTTGAAATAAAAACCCATTTTAGACGCCAAAATGGCGCCCAAGTATAGGAAACCTTGCTATAAGTATTTCCTGGGTTCCCTGTGTTCTTATATTCCTAAACTTGTTCCTGATTAATATCCTTGACCCCTGCCTGGACTTTGGACTTGTTGTTATCCGCCTGCCTTGAACTCTTGCCTGGATTCTGACCACTCTTCTTGAGTAACCCCTTGGACACCGCAACCTTGTTCCCTCAAGAGGGCTTCCTCCTTGATCCTGACAACCTCCCTGGAGGGAGCTCCCGGCTCCCTGATATTATACTTGGGCCATGGATCCTACTGAGGAAGCTACGCCTGATGTCGGACGAGCGCTCCGCGGACTGGCATCCCGCATGGAGGATTATGAAGCCCAGCAGTACCGCATTGGGCAGGCACTTGATACCCTCCTCTCTCGGATGCCTCCAGCACCCCCTGCACCCCAAGCTGCGGTAAATCCTTCCTTGGCGGCCGCTTCGTCCACCGCAGGTTCCTCGTCAAGTGAGCCTCGCATTCCGCCTCCTCCTCGCTTCAGTGGGGACCCACAAGCCTGCAGAGGTTTCGCTACACAGTGCCAGATCCAGTTCGAGTTCCAACCCTCGCACTTCCCCAATGAACGTTCCAAGGTGGGGTATGTGATGTCTCGTTTGGTGGGCAAACCGCTTGAGTGGGCAACATCTCTTTGGGAGAAGAATTCTCCACTGACTTTTGATGCCAAGGCCTTTCTTCAAGCATTTCGTACTGTGTTTGATGCCCCGGGTCGGGTCACTAATGCTCCTTCTCGTCTTCTGCAACTCCGGCAGGGAAACCGCAGTGTCAGTGACTATGCTATTGACTTTAGAACTTTGATGGCTGAGACTTCCTGGAATGACGATGCCTATAAGGCCGTATTCTATCAAGGTCTGTCTATTCGCATTAAAGATGATCTTGTCTCCAGGGAGTCCCCTGACCTGCTGGAGGATCTGATCGCACTTTCTATCAAGGTGGACACTCGGCTCAGAGAGCATCAAGTAGAGAGGGAGCGCTGTAAAAGATTTCAACCCTTGTTGGCTCCTCGCTTCCAGAGACCTCTCCTGCAGACTCCGGCTACTCTAGCCTCTCCTTCTCCTCCGGAGGAACCAATGCAAGTTGGAAGGGCTCGTCTATCTGAACAAGAAAGACTTCGTAGACGAATGGCCGGCTTATGTCTGTATTGTGGCAGACAGTCTCATTTTGCGAACTCTTGTCCGGTGAAGCCCACGAGTTCTGTTCCCCGAGGTATATCTAGGGTAACGCATGTAGGGGGCACTACTCCAAAGTCTCAAGAAAACTCTCACAGGTTTCTCCTTCCATTACAGATCCGCTTAGCCTCTAAGACTATCGTTGGCTCTGCTTTCATTGACTCTGGAGCTGCTGGGAACTTCATGGACGCTCAATTCGCTAAACACATGGAAGTTCCCTTATTCCCATTGTCTACTCCTCTCCGTGTCATTGCCATTGACGACAGACCCCTGGAGGTTGAAGTTGTCTCCATGACGACTGGGGAATTGCCTGTGCAGGTTGGGACGCTGCATAAAGAAAGACTTTCGTTCCTAATTATTTCCTGCCCATCCGTTCCAGTTGTGTTGGGTCTCCCTTGGCTACACCTGCATAATCCCTCCATTGATTGGACCGCAGGACAGATTATCCGGTGGAGTCCATTTTGCCAGCAACACTGTCTTCCTGCTGAACCCCTCCGGAGGGTGAATATCTCTTTGTCGGATCTGAAGTCTCTACCTCCCTTTTACAAGGAATTCGCTGATGTGTTCTGTAAGAAGTCTGCGGAATTCCTTCCTCCACATCGCTCCTACGACTGTCCTGTCGAACTCCTGCCAGGAGCCATGCCCCCCAGAGGCCGCACTTACCCTCTCTCTCCTGCAGAGACTACCGCAATGAAGGAATACATCCAAGAAAATCTCCAGCGGGGGTTTATCCGCCCTTCTACCTCTCCTGCAGGGGCTGGGTTCTTCTTCGTGGAGAAGAAGGACGGAGGCCTTCGGCCATGTATAGACTATCGGGGCCTGAATAAAATCACTGTAAAAAACAGGTACCCACTACCCTTGATTGCAGAGCTCTTCGACCAGCTGAAGGGGGCGAAGATTTTCTCTAAGTTAGATCTCCGGGGGGCGTACAACCTCATTCGCATCCGTGAGGGTGACGAATGGAAGACGGCTTTCAACACTCGTGACGGGCACTATGAATATCTCGTTATGCCCTTCGGCCTTTGCAATGCCCCTGCCGTCTTCCAGGAGTTTGTTAACGATGTGTTCCGGGATCTCCTAGGAAGGTTCGTAGTCGTGTACCTGGACGACATCCTGATCTTTTCTAAAGACCTAGAAAGCCATCGCTCCCAGGTGAAGGAGGTACTCTCTCGTCTGAGGAAGAACTCTCTCTTCGCCAAGTTGGAGAAGTGCGTCTTCGAGGTGTCCAAGATCCCCTTCCTAGGATACATTATCTCTCCTGAGGGATTTGAGATGGACCCCGTGAAAGTGTCTGCCATCCAGGAGTGGCCTCTCCCACTGAGTACCAAGGCAATCCAGAGATTTATCGGATTTGCTAACTACTATCGGCAGTTCATCCGGGGGTTCTCTTCTCGCATTGCACCTATCCTGGCCCTCATCCGGAAAGGGGGTAAACCCAGCTTGTGGCCTCCATCTGCCATTGAAGCTTTTCAGTCCTTGAAAGAGGCCTTCACGTCTGCTTCTGTCCTCCGACACCCCAATCCTGAACTACCCTTCTGCATCGAAGTTGATGCTTCTGAAGTCGGAGCCGGAGCCATCCTGTCTCAGAGACACCCCGCTGATGGGAAGTTGCACCCCTGTGCTTATTTCTCCAAGAAGTTCTCGTCCGCAGAGCAGAACTACGATGTCGGGAACCGAGAACTCTTGGCTGTTAAACTTGCCCTTGAAGAGTGGTGTCACCTCCTGGAGGGTTCTCTGATTCCTGTTCAGATTTACACCGATCATAAGAATCTCGAGTTCATCCAGTCCCTCAAGAGGCTAAACCCCAGACAAGCAAGGTGGGCTCTCTTCTTCTCTCGATTTAATTTTATCTTGACTTATCGCCCAGGCTCCAAGAATCGGAAGGCCGATGCCTTGTCTCGTAGCTTCACTCCGGTGGACCGCTCTCCTGAGAGACAAGAGCCAATCATTCCTCCAGTCAAGATTATTGCCTCCCTGTATCCACAGTTTGCCGACCAAATCCTGGCTGGTCAGTCTTCTGCTCCTTCAGATACTCCCATTGGAATGGCATTTGTTCCTCCTGAGCTGCGTCTGCCTATCCTGCAACAGACCCATTGCTCCAGGCAAGCCGGACATCCTGGCCCAGCTAAGACTCTTGAACTCTTACGACGCCTGGTCTGGTGGCCTGATATCCGCAAAGATGTGAAGGACTTTGTTGCTGCTTGTAATGTTTGTGCCACATCTAAGTCTAGCCACTCCCGCCCCAGTGGGTTACTACAGCCCTTGCCGGTTCCTTCCCGTCCCTGGACCCACCTGTCCATGGACTTCATTGTCGAACTTCCTCCCTCCTGTGGGAACACTGTGATCTGGGTTGTTATTGATCGTTTCTCCAAAATGGCCCATTTCATCCCTCTGAAGAAGTTGCCCTCTGCGGTGGAGTTGTCCCAACTATTTATCCAGTACATCTTCCGCCTGCATGGTTTTCCGGTGGAGATAGTCTCCGATAGAGGCACCCAGTTTACCGCCAAGTTCTGGCGTTCCCTATGCAAAGACCTGGGAATTGTTCTTCAGTTTTCATCTGCATACCACCCGCAGACGAATGGGGCAGCTGAACGTGTCAACCAAGCCCTGGAACAGTTCCTGAGGAACCATGTATCCCTCTGCCAGGATGACTGGTCTGATCTCCTCCCGTGGGCAGAATTTGCTCATAACAACGCCTGCCACACTTCCACTGGGAGGTCCCCATTTATGTCGGTGTATGGCCAACATCCTCAAGCCTTCCCACAAGACTTTGTGTTGTCCGATGTTCCGGCCGCTGATGACCATGCAGCCCACATGTCTGCTATCTGGGCTGCAACCAAGTCCAACCTGGAGAAGAGTGCTCTGGTTCATAAGACGTTTGCAGATCGTAGACGTAGACCCTCTCCTCCCTACAAGGTCGGTGATAAAGTCTGGTTGTCTTCCAGGAACATTCGGCTGAAGGTACCATCTCCCAAGTTGGGTCCAAGGTTTGTAGGTCCTTTTTCCATCTTGGAGGTGATCAATCCTGTGGCTGTCAGACTTCAGCTTCCCCCTGAGATGCGAATTCCCAACGTGTTTCATGTCTCCTTGGTGAAACCCGCTACCTCCAACCGCTTTTCTGTTGTCCAGCCTCCTCCTCCTACTATCTCTGTGGAGGGTCAACAAGAATATGAAGTGGAGAAGATCCTTGACTCCAGAATCTCCAGGGGATCTCTTCAGTACCTCATCAAGTGGAAGGGCTTTGGCCCTGAAGAATGTTCCTGGGAGGGACGCTCTGATGTCCATGCTCCTCGTCTGGTGAGGGAGTTCCACTCCAAATTTCCCCAGAAACCAAATCCTGGTGGTCCGGATGCCCCCCGTGAGGGGGGGGTACTGTCGCGATCGCCGCCCGGAGCAGGTCCAGGAGCTCCGGGCGGCGCGTCCTCTCCTGCCGGCGTCGCTCCCAAAATGGCGGCGCCCATGGCCGCCACGTGGGTAAGCGGCGCCGGCGCGATGACGTCAGTGCGCCGACGTCGGCGCAAGGGCATCAATGACGTCACATGGCGCCAAATTTGAAATAAAAACCCATTTTAGACGCCAAAATGGCGCCCAAGTATAGGAAACCTTGCTATAAGTATTTCCTGGGTTCCCTGTGTTCTTATATTCCTAAACTTGTTCCTGATTAATATCCTTGACCCCTGCCTGGACTTTGGACTTGTTGTTATCCGCCTGCCTTGAACTCTTGCCTGGATTCTGACCACTCTTCTTGATTAACCCCTTGGACACCGTGACCTTGTTCCCTCAAGAGGGCTTCCTCCTTGATCCTGACAACCTCCCTGGAGGGAGCTCCCGGCTCCCTGATAGAAAGTGAGCGGTTTCCCTGTTCCAGTAGTTGGCTAGGGGTGTCAGGTTCCCCTAAATTTTAAAAAAGGGTAATCACCATGTGCACAGTTTATTTGGACCCTAATAACAGGATGAGCTGGTTGGTGTTGGAGAGTCTGAAGTGAAGGTGGAAGGGTTAGTGTTAGACAAGGTCTGTAATAGGTTACGCTAAGAGTAAGGGTAGAGCTCCACAAGCATTTTTGGTCGGATTGACGCCCACCGACAAAATGCATGCGACAAGTCAGATGGAGTCGCACGGAAGAAGATATAATTGGACTGAATGAAAAGTTGGAGTTAACAACTACATGGTCTGACTTTCGGATGAATATGCTGCTTTCTGTGTCCACATCCAACAGTCGTGTCGCATTGGATGTAATGTAGTAGTTACCTCTGACTTTTCACTCAGTCCAATCATATCATTACGCGTGCAACTACATCAGGGGGCATCGATCCAACCAAAAACGCTTGTGGAGCTCTACCCTAAGAGCGAAGATCAATGTTGTTAGAAGAGCAGTCAGAGACTCCAGTGAGGAGAAAAGGAGGGTAAGTAAGTGTGGTGTCATCTGTCAGCATAAGAAATGAAGTGGTTAGACTTAGTGATGGGCGAATTTGCGCAAAAAAATTCGCGAAACGGCGCCGGCGTCTCGTTTTTGATGCCGGCGCCCATTTTTTCGACACCGGCGCCTGTTTTTGACGCCGGCGCCCGTTTTTGACGCCGGCGTCCATTTTTCGAAAACAAAATTTTTGACGCCGGCGAATTTTCGCGCGAGTTTCGCGAATTTATTCGCTGGCGGCGAAACGCGCAAATTCGCCGCAAATTCGCGCCTGGCGAATAAATTCGCCCATCACTAGTTAGACTCAGAAATAGATATTTTTGGCAGTAATGCACCACTGTAAACAGCCTTGTAGAACTGGGAACTAGTTCACCTACATGATAGTAATTTCTCTGGGGGCTATAAAAACTATGCCTGTGTTAACATCAAGTTGATGTAAGTGGATGAAGTATTTACTGAGTGGTTGATTATTGTACCATTCTTGCAGTTACCACCAAAGAAATTGTGTAAGACCAAGCAAATATATATATATATATATATATATATATATATATATATATATATATATATATATATATATCACCTATTAGAACTGCTGGCATCCAAGTTTAGAGATCAGTCCTGTGTGTGTGTATTTCAACCCTTTCTCCACGACAGATGATGCAGACCCTGTGACTGCATCGGGACCCAGGAGGGATAGGGGCCCCATGAGGCCCTAATTCATATACAATTTCAATAAATATTGGTAAAAGAAGTAAATTTCTAGACATTTTTGGGGCCTGAAAAATAATTTGCTGTGGGTCCCAGTAGTATCTAGTTACACCACTATCTCCACCAAGGGCCCATCTGAGAGTTTCAAGTGTAATGCATGCTGTACCAGGGAGTTGCAACAAGTTGGGTAAGACAACCAAGGTCCTAGATACCAAGGAGTTGGTTCATCTTCTAAATAAATTACAAATATCATAAGCACATTTTTATCTGTCCATTGCTCACAATATGGACTAAATACTGTTCAAGTGTAGCTTCTGTTAAAAGGATGAAGACAAAGTAGGCACTGCAAGGATCTTTACAACTCCTAGCTGACTCAAGATATCCTAGAGGCTTTTGAATGGCTTCATTTTAAATGTGGGTGTTTTTAAGAAATAAAAATGCACGATTTGTTGTTGAAGTCTTCATTTCAAAAATTTCGTTTGAAGATCACTCAAAACATCTGGTGCCACAGTCACAAGAGCTTCTGCCACTAGATGTCATTCCATATCTGCTTGTTGCTCAAATGATCTTCACTTATCACACACATTTTCTTATTTCTCTGTTGCTTTCTTCCAATCAGTAACACAGTCAGATATCTCCCTCTCCAAGTAATTCAAGGTGTCAGAGTGTGAAATTGGAATGTTTTCATACAAGTGCCAGTTGATTAGTTATTGCCATCCATTCACTGTTGCGGTTCTTTAGTTATCAGCGTCGCTGTCTTTGCCTTTCATTAACCTACATGTAGTTTGTTTTCTTTATGAAATTTCAGTTTTTAGAACCTAAAACACAGACAAGCCCAATTTTCATGACCAACATCCCAGATCTGATCTATTCTCACATGTTCATGACCAATGAAATCCTTTGAGAGAGAGTCTCCCCATCACAGCACTGTAAACAGAAATATTAACTGGATCTGCTGTCTGTATTTTCCTCAGCTTTTACTTTCATGTAATAATTTCTGCATATTAGTCGCTGCAAACACAGTTAATTAATGGATCATTATGAGAATCCTCTTTAGGGATTTCTAGCCTCTGTCCACCAGCAGTTGTTGAAATATAGCTCAAAACCCAGCAGCCGGTGGAATCATTTTCTGCATCATTATGCTAATAATGTTTACCTAATAAGGAAAAAGTCAGTATTTCCATAGTGATTTTCTCCTAAGATTAAGTAAAGTGATTAGAGAATTTAAACTATGAGCGTAGACTCTCATGGTTGGAGTTGTTTTCTCTGAAAGTCTGGGACATGATTACGCGTTACAAATACATCAGAGGGCATTCTAGACAGATTGTTGGGATCTTTTTCCCATAAACTGACCCCTTTATACTAGAGGAAGAGAACTTTTATTTAAAACATTGTAGGTGGTTCTTCACAGTGAGGACAGTGAGGTTGGGGAATGCACTGCCGGGTGATATTGTGCAAATTCTATTAATATCTTTACAGGGGTTGAAGGACTTCTTGGACAAGCATAATATCCACTGCCATTGGAATCTTAAGATCTACAGTTAGTACAGGTGAGGTTTTGGTATATATAGTGTACAAGTAAGATGGGATGGCAGGTATATATGCCCATTCTTTACATTTTGAGTCACCCATTTAAGAGTCATCACATGGTTAACCAGGCAGAGGCATGTGCTGGACATCCAAGGGCTGTTTTAAGGTAGTGAGCAGCAGGTGAATGTGGTGTGTGAGATTAGGAGCTGCTGTGCACTTCACTACCAGATTGTTTGGCTCTGAGAGAAAGTTGGAGACTTTTCTGCTTTGTCATTCGCCTGTGGGATTCCCAAAGAGAACAGCCTGGGTAGTCTCCTGTGTGTAATGGATGCTAGATCTAGAGCTAATGTATGCTTTATTTGTTCTTTTTGTTGCTGAATACAAGCTATATTCTTTTGCCAGTTTTTTGCTGTTGGAAAAGCTCATTTGAGTTGAAAAATATCTTCAAGGTGGAGTGGCCTGCAATTATGGTGTGATCCCCCTAAACTTCACAATAGTTGTACAGTATATAGTGAGTGTAGAATGGTCTGTATCTATATATATATGTGTACTGATGTTCAACTGGAGGGGTTGAACTTGATGGACTTTGGTCTATGTTTTAACCCAACATAACTATATAACTTAAAGGATTTTATAGGCAATGGGGCAACCATCATAGGCATATTAGGTATGGCAAGAAACCAGGAGGCTAATGGAAGAATCTGCTAAAAGTTCATAACAGAGAAACATTTGCACAAAAGGTCCAACTGGTGCTGGAAAAAAACCTGGTGGGCCCAACCCAACGTCGGCCCAGATCCTCTCCCTTGCATCCGCAAGTGGGGGTTGTTGTGGGGACCCACAGGGTGTTTGCAGTTGGGACAGGGACCTGAGGATTTTGTGGCTGGTGGGCCAATTGTGGCAGCATGATTAGGAAAGTGCATGCAGGGGGGTCCAATGCTGTTTGCACAAATAATCATTTTTATTTTTTTGTGAATAATTTTTTCTTACACGTAATACATCTTTTTCAAACCCCCATAGGATTTACTTTTCCCAATGGGCAGTGATTTTTTTTCTAATTATGCATTGTATTTCATTACCCCATTCTAGGTTCACAAGGCATTGGCTACTCAAGCCAAATTCTCTGGCTGATTGGAGCAGATTCACCTTGACTATGAACCTGTGTAGCTTAACCATTGCTTTCCATTATGCAGAATTGAATATTTGGCTTAATAAATACTTTAATTCAAGCGCACTGTGCACACTCTATGGTTCACTATAGCATGCAATATATTTAATTAGTAAAATACAGCGCTAAGTGGGTATAGTTGTTAAGTGAATCGCCAACCAAGCACACACACACAGCACTGGAAGTTATTACCGGGCTAATTAAACCATAGGACAGGTGTGAGTTATTAAACTTGCAGCCTAGGGTTTAAGAATATTCAATTTGATTTTCATTCACACAAAGATACTGAGAAATCAGATTAACAGCTGAGCTAAATAAAAATATGTGAGATGTCAAATGTTCGACTACAGCTCTATCTATATTTAACCTAGTCTCTAAGCTCTCTTTTTTAAGTTGCTCAAAAAGAAATGGAAATATGACCGCTGAAGACTCACCCCACCACGGCATATCAGCTCTGTAAGCTCCATCTGCTCAGCTGCCAGCATTCCAGCTGTAATATGGATCCAAATGAGCAATACAGGTGGCACTCTGGATGAAAAATAAGGAGGTTTATTGTAGCATATCAAACGCCTTACGCGTTTCGGGAAAACATTCCCTTAATCATAGGCATGCCTCTGATGCACAGTTTGCATTGGGACCCTGTGTTTATCACCTCCTCACTCCTTATCTCTGATATCATTCTTCACGGCTCTCAAGGCCAATGCTTTTTAGCACTGTTCTAAATGCTGTTGTTATACTTCTCTATTTCAGTTGCTTTCCTATGCAAATCCCTTCACAGCCTCCCAATTCCTTCTCCAACATAATAATAACTATTATCAATAATTAGAGGGGTTATTTTTTGGCAAAAACTCAGATTTTCGAGATGTATTATACTCCAAAGCTGCAAAAAGTCCAAATCCGAAAATCCACCATCTCAAACCTGTTGAGGTCATGTAGAAGTCAATGGGAGATATCATAATCTGTGCTTGGTTTCATCCAATAATCCAAAAAACAAAGGGTTTTTGAGCAATAAACCCCAAAAAATCTAGAGATTTGGGCGTCCATTCCAAAAAATTCATACGATTTTTGATTTTATCAAGTTTTATGAACATTTAGAATGTTATAGACTGAACAATTCTAAACAACTTTTCAAATAGTCTTCATTATTTATTTTTCTAATCTGTTTTATTTATTTGCCTTTTCCTTCTGACTCTTTCCAGCTTTCAAATGGGGGCCACTGACCCCATCTAAAAAATAAATTGTTCTGTAAGGCTACACGTGTATTGTTATTGCTACCAGTTATCACTCATCTTTCTATTCAGGCCCTCTCCTATTCATATTGCAGTATATTATTCATACCAATGCATGGTTGCTAGGGTAATTGGAAACTGGAGAGCTGCAGAATAAAAATCTAAATAACTCAAAAACCACAAATAATAAAAAAAATAAAAATCAGTTGCATATTGTCTCTTCATCATACTAAATGTTAACTCAAAGGTGAACAGCCCCTTTAAGGAGGACTATTTGATGCACCCTGAATTATCAGAAGTCAAAATATCATAAAGAACCATCACCAGTTATTTTCCAAATCTTGTTCAATGGTTTCACAATGCTACACTTGGCTGCAACGATGCAACAATTGGGGGAAAGAAATGTTCCATTGTGGTACAAAAACAAAACCACAGCAATTTGCGTCCAAAATTATCATCATCATCATTTATTTATATAGCGCTGTCAAGATACGCAGTGCTTTACTGCAGTAATAGCAAACAGGGAATAAATGGTGGATAACAAACAAGGATTACAGAATACAATAGGGTTAGAAGGACCTAGAGATTAGAGTTTACAAACTAAAAGGTTAGGGTACCATTGAGACATTGTATAAACACGTTGTAATTTTTGATACAGCAATTATTAATTAAGGTACATCAAATAAGCCTCTTTAAACAGGTGGGTCTTTAAGGAGCGCTTGAAAGTTTGGAAAGAAGGAGAAAGTCTGACAGCTTGTGGCAGAGAGTTCCAGAGAAAAGCAGAAGCCAGAGAGAAGTCTTGTAGACCAGAATGGGCAGAAGTGATGAGAGGAGAAGTGAGGCGAAGATCAGAAGCAAAATTGCACTTTACGCACTTTACCTAAATGACCCATCTTGTCCTGTCAGCAGGTGTTATTTTCTTATTTTACATTTACATAAAAAAATAAAACTGGAGAAAAAAAATGTATTCAAGTAACAGAATACATCAAAATTTCTCTCATTCATGATATTTTGAAAATTACTTTTTCGCTGTACATGCTGTGTCTTCAAACACAGAAAGATGTATCTAATGGGAAAAGAATCCATTTTGCTAGTGTTTTTCCCATTCAAACAGATGTTTGCAATTATATTATTTTCACACACTCATCTACTAATCTGCGTGGGTAGCTGACATATTTTTTGCCCATGTAGCTGCTGGGCATATCCACATGTCATTCTAAATAAATTCTGAAAGATAAACAAAGAATCTTGACAGCAGATAAAGAGATTCCTGGCAGCAAATAAAATGTGTTTTAGCAGCTGTTTGATTAATGGCCGTGTATTTGTAATTCCAAATGCAGTTTTCATTCTTTAAGTACAAAGTTTGCTGAACGGAAAATATTTGTCACTCTTGAAGTTTCCCCATACATAAAGGTTTTTCATTATTTGCTGAAATTCACCGGTTTAAGAGGCATGGATGTCTAGCAGAGGAATCTGAGAGAGGAGAATTAAAATGATCTAGCTGATTGAGAAACAGAGAGTTGTAGTTTAAGAATAGCTGGGAGCCAGATGCTTGATACATCTGGCCTAGCACAAATGACACGTGGACACCAGGATTTGACATTAATGACTAGCAGAAAGACACAGAATAGACAGAAAAACATAACTCTCCTTAGAACAAGAACTTATAGGAGGGCTTGAGGCATGTCTGTAAATGATTAATAGATCAATAAATGAATAAATGAAAGCTTTAGCTTCTGAACACTACATCCTTCATTCATTCATTCATTCATTCATTCAACCAACTTGTAGTGCATAGATCATAAACTCTTAGATACATGCACTAAGGGACCAAAGCCGTATAATTTCCACATTTCCAAAATGTTGTACTTTAGGTAAATAGCAGATACGCGTTACATGTTGTTTGTAACTGAGGCTCATCATTTTATGTGGAAATACAAAGAGGCCATTTGACCCGAATGTCCTTCCCGCAAAAAGTTTGTTTTTTCCAGTCTAGGATTTCTGGATGTATAGATTCGTATACCATCCCATGTACTGTAACAATTATTGGAAAATGTATAACATTTGTTTTCTATAACAATGTGTAATGCAGGGCTCAAAGTGGAAACATAAAGGCAAAATACACCATCTTTTTGCACTGAGCACCCTGCCCTACATACCAGATAAATTGCTGCAGGTTTCTGCACCCCAAAACTGAGCACAGAGACCTGCAACCACCCCCTCCATGACTAGACAGTTGCCTGCATATGCCAGCACTATATTCATGAGTGGACAAAGGGATGTACAGAAGCCCCATCCCTTTGAACCACTGTGGACTCCATAACAGTGCCCTTCGATCAATGGCGTTACTATAGAGACAGCAGACCCCGCGTTCATGGGGGACCCAGACTCTGGAGTCTGCTGCACAAATATCCCCCTTCTGTAGGCACTTGTATATGTAAAAGTGTTCATGCACTGTGACTTGAGAGTGTGAGGAGGTATGTGGGTAGGAACAGGGCTGGTGTGCACGCCGGGCTCTTTCAAATTTTTCGGTGACTGTTTATGCCACTGCCTTTGATAAATCCTAAAAGAACAGTGCTGCTCTGCAACCACAGCTACAGTGCTCTACCTTATGCACCAAATTTTCAATCCGATGCCAGGTGCTGAAAATACTGCCACAAGTCAAGCACTTGTGCACCCCTTAGTGCTTCTAATGCCACCACTATCTTCCACTTTCATCCCCAAAAGTCATGCTAAATGACAAATGTCATATAACCAACAGAGGGTGCTGTGTGATATTGCAGTCATTGTTATTCTTTCATATAACCAACAGATGGCACTGTGTGATATTGCAGTCACTATTATTCTTTCATATAACCAACAGAGGGCGCACTTTTATTCTTTCATATAACCAACAGATGGCGCTGTGTGATATTGCAGTCACTGTTATTCTTTCATATAACCAACAGATGGTGCTGTGTGATATTGCAGTCACTGTTATTCTTTAATATAACCAACAGAGGGTGCTGTGTGATATTGCAGTCACTGTTATTCTTTCATATAACCAACAGAGGGTGCTGCGTGATATTGCAGTCTCTCCCCAAGCAAACTGTTGGTATAGGAATGATTAAAAGTGACTGCAATCTCAGCTACTGCCCGCTGACTCGAGTTATGTTCTCTAAAAAAAACTAGATTCTTACAATATCTATATACAGCACAATTTCAGACTCATTCCAGTGTAGAACATATACAATATGTCAACACTATTTATTCAGTGGTTTTAACATTTTTAATTTGTGATTGATATCCTTAACACCCATGTTCCATGTAGAGTAGAGTTTGGAGTAATTATAAAGCAATATTTAGATTTGTAATTGTAACAAACTGTGGTTGGTGGGGCCGCGGCTTCTAATATCATTTAGATACCACAATCCTACATATGTGAAGTGACTGCACAATAGCCTGGAGCCAGATTTAAACAAAAATTTACTTTACTAACCTGGGGTTATGACCTAATTATGACCCAGTTTTTACTCCGAATTACAGAAAGGACATCTCCCATAGATTTCATGTTATCTAAATAATACAAATTTTTCAAAATGATTTCCTTTTTCTCTTTAACTATAAAAACAGTAGCTTGTACTTGATCCAAACTAAGATTTAATTGATCCTTATTGGAAGCAAAACCAGCCTACTGGGTTAAAAAGATTTCTAATAGAATTAAGGTATGAAGATCCAAATTATGCAAAGCTATATAATATCCGGAAACCCCCGGGTTCCGAGCATTCTGGATATACCTGTGTGTATATATTATATATATATATATATATATATATATATATATATATATATATATATATATATATATATATATATAAATAAATATACACACACACACACACACCAAGGAACATGAAACATTTCTCAATTAAATGAAAACATAACGATTAAAGCAAATAAATAAAGTAAATAAAATAAAACAGTATAGCTTAGAGGACATTTAAGGACAAGATGATAGCATCATTTAAAGTGTTTTGCCAATTTCTTTAAAAGAGAAAAATAACAATCGGTTTTATAAAGTAAGGGATGTCTAAATTATGCACTGAAAATTGAGTCAAGGATTGTACATACGTTTCTTTCATGCCAGAATTAATGCATTTTTGCCTGCAAACAGAAATACATTTTCTTATTTATTCACATGGCCAGGAAGGAAAGGGCATCTAGAATTAAATCTGAATTCAGTTTGAAAGAAGGCCTCGGCTTTAATACAAACTGAATCAATCTAGCCCATTCCTAATATTACATTGGCATATTTTCGTTTGAAATGGTGGTTTGGAAATTAAAGTGGGCTTTTGTTAATAGAAGGAAGAAGGTTAAAGCAGCTACTTATTCTGAAATTCTCATGTGTGCTGTGTGCTTGGGTTATTCTAATATTTAAAGTTTTAAGATGCCAAATATCAGATGACTTTTTTTTATATGAATGCATTTTCCTGGCCCTTGTTATAATTTGAAATCATAAAATAATTAATTAGGATAGTAGAGGTATGGGATTCATTATCTAGAAACCCGTTTTATATATATATATATATATATATATATATATATATATATATATATATACTTTTTTGGATTCGGCCGAACCCCCGAATCCTTTGCGAAAGATTCGGGCGAATACTGAACCAAATCCAAACCCTAATTTGCATATGCAAATTAGGGATGGGAAGGGGAAAACATTTATAACTTCCTTGTTTTCACCTGATTTCCCTCCCCGCCCCTAATTTACATATGTAAATTAGGATTCGGATTCGGTTCGGCCAGGCAGAAGGATTCTGAATCCTGCTTAAATAGGCCGAATCCTGGCCGAATCTCGAACTGAATCCTGGATTCGGTGCATCCCTAATATATATATATATATATAAGGGATGACTTTGACGTAGTTGGCCAGCTTAAATATATTGCAATATATGGACAAACAATCCCTGTGTTGTTTAAAGGGTAAGGCATTTTTCAGTAGCAGTATGCACAAAGTGTCTCTGTCTTAAATATATTGATAATGGGTTGAGTGCAGAGGATCTCTTGTTTCTACTATATGTATATTGTGGTCACTACCTCATTGCACCCCCTCTTAATGTTTTTAAGTTAGTGGTTGAGCACAACTTCCCCTTGCTTGTTATAGTTTATACAGGAGCAGTGACCAGCTCCATGTTGTAGCCCCCACCCTTCCCAGCTATAGTCAGGTGATCCCACTGGTGTCTAATAAAAGGGCATCCAAAGTTTGGAGTTTACTTTGAAAGCAGCAAGTAAGTTGCGGGTAAAACTTAGTCCCTTTGTAAAATGTATAATTGAACAGTAGAATTCTTAATGAATCAGATAAAAATTGAGAGTAGGACTGGCCAGATAAGGGATGACTTTGACGTAGTTGGCCAGCTTAAATATATTGCAATATATGGACAAACAATCCCTGTGTTGTTTAAAGGGTAAGGCATTTTTCAGTAGCAGTATGCACAAAGTGTCTCTGTCTTAAATATATTGATAATGGGTTGAGTGCAGAGGATCTCTTGTTTCTACTATATGTATATTGTGGTCACTACCTCATTGCACCCCCTCTTAATGTTTTTAAGTTAGTGGTTGAGCACAACTTCCCCTTGCTTGTTATAGTTTATACAGGAGCAGTGACCAGCTCCATGTTGTAGCCCCCACCCTTCCCAGCTATAGTCAGGTGATCCCACTGGTGTCTAATAAAAGGGCATCCAAAGTTTGGAGTTTACTTTGAAAGCAGCAAGTAAGTTGCGGGTAAAACTTAGTCCCTTTGTAAAATGTATAATTGAACAGTAGAATTCTTAATGAATCAGATAAAAATTGAGAGTAGGACTGGCCAGATAAGGGATGACTTTGACGTAGTTGGCCAGCTTAAATATATTGCAATATATGGACAAACAATCCCTGTGTTGTTTAAAGGGTAAGGCATTTTTCAGTAGCAGTATGCACAAAGTGTCTCTGTCTTAAATATATTGATAATGGGTTGAGTGCAGAGGATCTCTTGTTTCTACTATATGTATATTGTGGTCACTACCTCATTGCACCCCCTCTTAATGTTTTTAAGTTAGTGGTTGAGCACAACTTCCCCTTGCTTGTTATAGTTTATACAGGAGCAGTGACCAGCTCCATGTTGTAGCCCCCACCCTTCCCAGCTATAGTCAGGTGATCCCACTGGTGTCTAATAAAAGGGCATCCAAAGTTTGGAGTTTACTTTGAAAGCAGCAAGTAAGTTGCGGGTAAAACTTAGTCCCTTTGTAAAATGTATAATTGAACAGTAGAATTCTTAATGAATCAGATAAAAATTGAGAGTAGGACTGGCCAGATAAGGGATGACTTTGACATAGTTGGCCAGCTTAAATATATTGCAATATATGGACAAACAATCCCTGTGTTGTTTAAAGGGTAAGGCATTTTTCAGTAGCAGTATGCACAAAGTGTCTCTGTCTTAAATATATTGATAATGGGTTGAGTGCAGAGGATCTCTTGTTTCTACTATATGTATATTGTGGTCACTACCTCATTGCACCCCCTCTTAATGTTTTTAAGTTAGTGGTTGAGCACAACTTCCCCTTGCTTGTTATAGTTTATACAGGAGCAGTGACCAGCTCCATGTTGTAGCCCCCACCCTTCCCAGCTATAGTCAGGTGATCCCACTGGTGTCTAATAAAAGGGCATCCAAAGTTTGGAGTTTACTTTGAAAGCAGCAAGTAAGTTGCGGGTAAAACTTAGTCCCTTTGTAAAATGTATAATTGAACAGTAGAATTCTTAATGAATCAGATAAAAATTGAGAGTAGGACTGGCCAGATAAGGGATGACTTTGACGTAGTTGGCCAGCTTAAATATATTGCAATATATGGACAAACAATCCCTGTGTTGTTTAAAGGGTAAGGCATTTTTCAGTAGCAGTATGCACAAAGTGTCTCTGTCTTAAATATATTGATAATGGGTTGAGTGCAGAGGATCTCTTGTTTCTACTATATATATATATATATATATATATATATATATATATATATATATATATATATATATATATAGATATATATAGATATATATTATATATATGGCTCGAGTCTAAGAGCCGAAACGTTGAATAAACCCATTTTTTTCATCACAAAAGACCTTTGAGTGCGGATTTCTTTGCTCTGCTCTGATATTAATATATGTTCCAGCACCTAGGCATTTCCATTGTTTTCTGAGTGCACCTATCCAGTAGTTTGTTTATATATCTACAGTATATATATAACGATAATGCAGATGATACCCGCACTCATTCACAACATGTCGTTTTTCCGGGTGCTTGGTCAAAATGGTATATAAAATTGTAAAAAGGACCAGCACTCCGTTTTCCCAAAAATTCGGTAATTTATTGTAATATCACAGTGTCTCCAACATTTTGGCCCACTTTGGGGCCTTTATCAAGGATATTACAATAAATTACCGAATTTTTTGGAAAACGGAGTGCTGGTCCTTTTTACAATTTTATATATATAAATATTGTAATACCGGCACTCTCGATAACTGCGATAAATGTGCCTGGGTGCAGAGACAGCAAAATAAACGAAATATGTCCAGAAGAATCCGTACTCACAGGTCTTACTAATTAAAATTTAAGTTTTATTTTTAAAACACGGTCTGACGTTTCTGCCAACTCACAGCCTGCTCATATATATATACACACAGGTATAGGACCTTTTATCTAGAATGCTCGGGACCTGGAGTTTTTCCGGATAAGGGATCTTTCTGTAATTTATATATGTTAATATTTTTGAAAATTTGGATTGTTCTAGAGTCTAGGAGAGACGGCCTGTCCCTAATTCAGATCTTTCTGGATAACAGGTTTCCATATCATTATATATATATATATATTTTAGCTATTTATTCATTGAACTGTTTTAATGTTGCATGTATGGTCTTGAGAAAGGTCTTAGACACAGACCGAAACGTTGACCTTTTTAAATGCATTAAATAAAATTTTACTTTTTTAACCATTTAAAAAACGTTCCTGGTGTGCACCTCACTTTTTTGTTTTTTGTATACTGCTAATGAGAGTAGCACCTGGGTCATTATTTCTGTCAAGGTGTGCTGAACATTCATGGACTATGTGTGGATAAGCGTCTTTTGCAAGACTACTAGTTCAAGCACCCTCTTTTTTGTTACCTATTTTCGGCAATTGTTTTTGGTTTTTTTGTTATAGACTGAACATTCTACTGACTCTACAAGCTCCACAATGGATGAATATATTGATCGAGCATTCCTGTCCAATGATTATGCAGAAACATGGCACATTTCCGAGGCCGATGCAGACAGAGTTCTATGGCAACAATCGCATACTGAACTACCCTGTAAATCTAGTGAGGTTGATATAGCGGCAGAGTGGGAACGATTAAAACGCAGAGAAGTGGATTTGGATCTCCACGGCATGTTCCTGTCGGATTATTATAGACTTAAAAGGATACCGAGAGGCTTTAGGATCCGGAATATACCCACTATCGGCAGATCTAACCCCGAGTTCTGCAAAAAGTGGATCGGGGTATTGAACAAGTGTTCCTTGGATCTAATGATCCTCGTGATCGAGGAAGTGTCAAGTGACATTATTAAAGTCAGGAAATCGCTGACTACTTACGAGACGGAACATCAAATAGTGTGGTCAGGGGAAGCATCTAACGCTGCACTATCCAAGGCGCGCGCCTCTTTGGAGCAGTACAAGCAGGATTTGGTGCGCTTCAAAGGAGAAACTACGCCGCGTGAATGAGGATTATACCAATTGCCGTGTGTATAGGTGGCTCAGCGGCGGACGTGATCCGGATCAGCAGACTGGCCACTTCCGGCGGGCTCCTAGATACAAACTGAAGAAACCGCTTAATACAGTGGATATTAGTTCAGGCGACTCAGACGGCGATGATCTGTCCGCGGATAGATCCCGTGGACAGGAGGGAAACGCTGCAGTACCGACTAATGTGGAATCGCCTCCTGCTTCAATCCCCTCAACTCCCTCATCTCCTTTTTTAGGGGAGCACCCTCCAGGGAAGGACAAACCACCGATAGGACGTACAAGAAGTACCCAACGCGGAGGGGGCAGAGGAGGAAGGGGACACAGACATTAGAGGTACCGATTTTCAACTTATCACAGCATACACTGTCTGCCTCCGAGTTAAGACTTTTACAAAAGGGTCTGTCTTTCGTGCCGACTTGCAATATGGATTCTTTGGACTGGGACATTGATTTTTTTCAAACTCTGCAGGGGTCTCTGTTTGAGGGATCACTTCAGAGATAGTCCTGGCATGATTGAGGAACCTAACAAATTGAAATTAAAGAGTCTCTTCACTCCCCCGTGTGTACATCCAACTATCAAACTGTTTAAATATGCTGTAGAACAGGGTATGGAAGCCAATACCGATATCCCATGGGTTAGACAGAATATTACTAAGGGTGAACGGGCTGCTATTAAAACTCTTCAAGAGGATACAAACTTAATAATACGTCCAGCTGACAAAGGCGGGGGCATTGTGCTCTTGAACTACTCAGAGTACAGAGATGAGATATTAGGTCAATTGGGTACTAAAGAGGTGTACAAACAACTGCGGGGGGATCCAATAAAATCCTTTAAGTCCCAAGTGGATGGGGTACTTGACCAGGCTTTTGAGGATAACATTATTGATTCAACCTTAAAGGAATACCTGAAACAGGAATTCCCCATTTGTCCTATATTGTATACTTTACCAAAGGTTCACAAAAGCCTGATTAAACCCCCTGGCCGCCCCATTGTCTCAAGTAGGGGGTCCCTATTACACCCAATAGGTATACATTTGGATGTTATATTACAGCCTGTGGTACAGAATACCCCTACATACTTGAGAGACACTCCTCATTTACTGTAATGTCTGAGATCTTTGGTGATTCCTGTTGGAAAAAAGTGTTGGCTGGCCAGTTTAGGCGTAGTTAGCCTTTATACCTGTATTCCACATGGGGCTGGGATTGAAGCGGTGAGGCGCTCATTGGAGGAACATGAGAAATATATAGGCCCTCCTATCCCGTTTATACTTGAGCTGCTAAAACTAGCACTGACCATGAATTATTTTCGGTTCCAGTCTGACTACTTTTTACAAGTGTCTGGCACGGCGATGGGGGCGGCCATAGCGCCCTCATACGCCAAATTGTTCATGCATCAATTCGAGCAACGCTACATTGTGCCCAAGTATGGGGACCGGATTCTCTTCTTCCGTCGCTACATAGATGATGTCATTATTGTCTGGAGTGGCACGGAGGAAGAGTTTCAGTTGATGGTCTGTGAATTGAATGCATTAGACAGCCCTGTAAAATTCACACACGAGATACACTCTGAGACAATACATTTTTTAGACATTGAAATTTCGAAACATGAAGATCATATTGAATATTGGCGATTAATACATTAAGTCACGATAAATCTATAGTAATCCGTCCCGCGGATAAAGGCGGAGGAATTGTGATCCTTAATTACAATGATTACAGAGAGGAACTTTTAAAACAGCTCTCTGATGATCGAATTAATAAACGCCTAGATTCAGATCCTGTTAAATTGTTTAAGAAGGTCATTGATAATTATCTTTCTATTGCCCTTGACAATGGTTGGATCACTTTGTCATTACATGATTTTTTAAAACAGGACTTTCCAATTTGTCCAATCCTATATGCCCTCCCCAAGGTGCACAAAAGTTTGGAGTCACCTCCGGGGAGGCCTATAGTGTCTGCGAGAAATAGTTTACTACACCCACTAGGGATCTACATTGATCAGGTGTTACAACCTATTGTACAGTCGACACAATCTTATCTAAGGGACACGCCTCATTTTCTTGCTTATATTAATTCTCTGACTTTTCCAAACGATGAGTCCCTGCTGTTGGCCACTGTTGATGTGGTTAGCTTGTATACAAGCATACCACATCAGGAGGGTCTAGCTGCAGTTGAAAAATCATTGAAAGAAGTAGACAATTATATGGGTCCACCAATAGAGTTTGTTATTGAATTACTGAATATGTGCCTAAATTATAATTATTTTCGATTTGAAGAAAAATTTTTCCAACAGATCTCTGGCACAGCGATGGGGGCCCCAATGGCCCCCGCATATGCAAATTTATTCATGTTTCAATTTGAGGTGGCCCATATTTTGTCTAAATTTCATCATAATATTGTTATGTATAAACGTTTTATCGACGATATTGTGTTGATTTGGAGGGGCAATGCAGAGAGTTTTGATAATATGATAAGTGAACTTAACGTATGTTCAGACACTATCAAATTTACATCCAAATGTGGTAGTGAATTGGAATTTTTGGACTTGTTTTTGTCCTTACAGGGGTCCGGTTTGGAATACACGTTGTTTCGCAAAAAAACTGATCGTAACACTTTATTACACGCCTCGAGCTGTCATGCTCCAGCCCTTAAACGATCTTTGCCATTATCACAATACTGTAGAGTGTTAAGAAACAACTCTGATTCCTTTAAGTGTGAGACACAGCTGTCACAAATGACAGAACGATTCCAGGAAAGGGGCTATAATAAAAAAGATTTGGACAAAGCCCTTAGTCTAGCTAGACAGAGAGTTTCATCAGTGAACACTAGACAAGGGGATAAGAATAGTTTAATATTATCTACTCAATTTAATGGTCTGTCACTTTCAATTTGTCGAGCTATGCGCTCAAATTGGAAGATAATCAAAGCGGACCCCAAACTTGATAAAATCAGTCCCAAGCCCCCGATGTTTGGTTATCGTAGGGGAAAAAATTTGAGAGACTTGTTAGTTTTGAGTGACCCAGTACAATGTTATTCTACACAAAATGTTGATTCCACTTGGCTTCCTTCTAAGAAATTAGGTTGTTTTAAGTGTCCTACATGTCTGTCTTGCCGATATATGACCACAGGTAAAAGTTTTGTTCATCCCCGGACGGGACGGCGGTATTCGATTCGCCATCATATCACGTGTACTACTACACACGTGATTTATTTAATCACTTGTCCTTGTGGTTTGTCGTATGTCGGCAAGACAGACATGGCACTGAGACTTCGTATGGATGGCCACAGGTCGGCCATCAATACGGCGTTCAGGGACAATAAGACTTCTAAGCCTGTAGCTAAACATTATCTCGAGATGGGGCATGGTTTGCCCACCTTTAAATATATGGGGATCGATCATGTCCCCATGCCACATAGGGGAGGAGATCGTTCACGGTTGTTGCTGCAGCGCGAATGCTTTTGGATTAAAACCTTAGATACACTAGCACCACGAGGGTTAAATGAATATTGTTCATTTAATTGTTTCCTTGATAAACGGTAGCTCTCTGCATTTTAAACATCTTTTTGTCCTCCAAAATAAGATACATGTTGTTTACTCTGTGTGAATTATTTTTTTGATTTCATTTATGTATATGTATTGAGCACTTTAATTGTTACCAATTATTCCGCTCCAATTAGGAGCTGCCATGTCAGTATCTGGGCGGGGTAAGTAAGTTTTAAATTTTGTAACTGTAACACATCTTGTTAGAGGAAAAAGCATCTTGAGAAAGGTTCTAGATTCCGAACCGAAACGTTGATGCAACTTATTTAATGACTTCCTAATAAAGTAACATTTATATTAACATCGGTGTGCGTGTAAACTACTGGATTTCTATATATATATATATATATATATATATATATATATATATATATATATATATATATATATATATATATATATATATATATAATCAGGACCACACTTAGGTGTCCAAAACTTTAGGGGACTGCCTAAGGAGTAACTAAATCTTTAGTTCCCTACATAGTTTTGCTTTATTTAAATAATATATTATATAATTTGTTAATGGGATGAGATATAGTTGTATATAACCATTTAATGATGGTTGGTGTGCTCCCTCCAGATACAGCAGTACATTTACTGTTTAGGATTACCTAATGGCACATACTACCACCACAGTATATTTTTATGAAAATGGTTTATTCAGATGAAACAGGGTTTTATATACTGGCTGTCTAATGCAATATATTTTTATAAAGACCTACATTATTCCAGGGGTATAGATTTCCTTTAATTTAAATCCCTCGAGATTCGGAAGAAGAAACTTGAAAAAATAACATGCCTAATGCCTATTTTCCAGAACTATGGGTTGTATCTGTCTTGCAAACAGATACTAAGGCTTGGCATACAAACTGGATATTTTCATGATATTGGCACATGTATCACAAAGGTAGCAGCATGCACTTCTTTATATAGTATGCTAACCATTGCAGTTGGTTTGTTGTGCACAGTACCTTATTACTACTGCCTAAGCTATAGAAGAACATAATTAAAGTCTATTGTTTGCACTGAGCAGCAGCTGTACATCTGTGATTGCACCTTATTAATTAGTTGTATGTTTTTCTGCCCAATGAATACCCTTAGGGGGCCTCTGCATGGCATATGGACACCTTTCAGCATTCTGTTAACGTGAAACACAAATGAATAAGCTGGCATCATTTTTTTTACAAGATCATCTGCCTAGATCTAAGTGTGATTATTGCTCTTTTAGTAGTTAACAACAAATACAATTGGATTTTTGAAAATCAAGTTACATACATAATACAGGTATGGGACTGTTATCCAGAATACTCTGGACCAGGTTTTCCAGATAAGGGATCTTTCTGTAATTTGGATCACCATACCTTAAGTCTACTAAAAAATAATGTAAATATTAAGTAAACCCAATAGAATTGTTTTGCCTCCATTAAAGGTCCCCATAGATGCGACGATTCTTCTTGCCGAACGAACGATTTTAGGGAAGCCCGACCAATCCTTTGAAATTATCGTGCGGTTAGTGGTATTCGATTTTTCGCCGACATCTGTCGGGAAATTGATCGGCCAGGTCAAAAAATCTTTGTCGGTCCCAGTGCAATCTGTCTATGTTTGCAGGGCCAAGCAGGCAGCTCCCCTTTGTTTTCCTGGCAAATTGGTCTTTTTAGTTGATGGTAAATTCGTAGGATCGTACGATCATTCTGAGAAGATCGTGGTCTCACGATCAGGATCTGATCTTTTAAAAATCTCAACGTCTATGGCCATTTTAAGGATTAAATTATATCTTAAAATATAATTACTCATTATTGGAAGCAAAACAATCCTATTCGGTTTACATTTTTGGTAGGTTGAAGGTATGGAGATCCAAATGATGGAAAGACCCCTTATCCGGAAAACCCCAAGGTCCCAAGCATTCTGGATCCCATACCTGAACAATGAGTACTTAGTTATAGGTGTGGAAATTTACTCTAGACTTTGTCTGCCTGCACAGTCTGGAGAAAACCAGTTAAATGGATGGCTAGTGACCATAAACAAGCACTACATTTTTCAACTTCTATTGGGTATCCTCAAAAATTATAGCACTTTATTTTACTGGGTAGAGTTGTTTCTTACCAACTGTTAAACTTTATAGATTGAAGTAGCTATTCTAAACTCTACACAGATTTCTGGACAGTCTCCTTTAAATGCAGTCACTATCTTGTTGTGTATCTGATCATCAGTAAATGATCAATAAACAAGTCTACTTTCTAAAAAGGATGTTAAAAGGATATGCTAGATTCATTTTATTATGTTTTAAAGATTACTCGACATCACAAGAATCTTCCTACACACCAGCTATAGCGCAGCCTTTGCCCATGGATTCTATAGATTACAAAGATGGCAGGTATCTCCACATCATTGTCTCTAATAACATTCTTATAAACAACATTCAAATGTATTTGTAATTTTTAATAGAATCCAAATGGAGGCAAAACGCCATCTGAAGCCTCCACAATTTTCTTCAGTGGGGGAGAAGATTTCCTGACTCCAAGACAACAATCTGACAGTCCTTGGCTCAGCTTTGTACTAAGAAATACTTTCACTCACTTTTTCTCACCTGCTTAAAAGCCATCCTACCCCTTCTTAAAGCTACATAATCGAATGTATCTGCCAGTGCAACTTTAAAATGAAATCTTGGTTCTTCTAATCTTTGTGGGTGTCCTTGTATTTGCTAAAAGGACCACTATTAAATAAAGCATCAGAGAGTTCAATATATGATCTGTTATATATACATATCATAGCTCTCCTTAAACACCTCTTCTCCAGTTAAAACAATCACAACTTGGCCAGTCTTTCCTCATAACTAAAACTTTCAATATCCTTTAATAGCTTATTTGTCCGTCTTTGAACTTTCTCTAATTCACAGTCCTGCTTGGGCCTTACCAGTGCATTGTAAAAGTGAAGAATGAGTTTCTCCTCCCGCAAATCTTAACCCCTTGTGGGATTTAATGATAACTGGGGTTCTACCTTTCTACAATGTCTGATGTGCTTGGTTAACTTCTCCTCTTACTTTAAGCTTGGATGCCTATGAGTAGCTTCAGCCTTCAAGGAATTGATACCTTGACAGTTCCAGTCAGAGAATATCTTTGTGACCATCTAATGACACTGAGTGAATGCTTGATGTGAACTGTTTAATAATGTGTCAAATTCTGTATCTGTGTCAAAATCTGTATTAAAAAATGCATATTAAATTATTTCAATACCGAATACAGGTAGGTGACTTGTAATCCAGAATACTCAAGACCTGGGTTTTTCTGTATAAGGTATTTTTCTGCAAAGTGGATCTCTATACCTTAATTCTACTAAAAAGTCAACTAAAAGTTAATTAAGACCAAAAGCATTGGTTTGCTTCCAATAAGGATTACTTGTATTTTAGTTGGGATCAAGTACAAAGTACTGTTTTATTATTATAGAGAAAAAGGAAATACTTTTTAAAAATTGGAATTATTTAATTAAAATGGAGGCTATGGGAGATGGCGTTTTTGTAATTTGGAACTTTCTGAATAAAAGGTTTCTTGATAATGGATCCCATATCTGTAATATGTTGAAGTGAGTAATGCATTTTACAATACTGGATTCAAGTTAAATTGAGTCTGAGTGATCTAGTGTCTCCCCATCATTCTAGAAACACTCTTAGGGGGTTATGTAATAATTGGCACTAAGTTTGCCCAGGGGAAGTAAGCCATATCAACCAATCAGCAGTTAGAATTTAATAGTCACCTGTTTAAAAGCAAACATCTTATTGGTTGCTAGGGTTTACTGCTCCTGGGCAAACGTAATGCCTTTTATTACATATGGGGGTTAATGTTTATCTTCAAAGCTGCTGGGTCATGGAAGATTCTTACAAATTTCTTCACACCGTATTTTTTTCACAAACAAAATCTTCAGCTTCACCATATTGATCACTGGCCAGGACCCTTCTCAGAATTTAATAACAAGCATTATTAGTCTTAAGCAATATTTCCCAGCGGGAATTAGTTAATTTAGAAATTCACTACTATTCTACACATATGCATATGTATATCTGTAATGTAATATCTTACTCTTGTAACTTCCACTGAATCTTGTGGGTGCTGGGTTTTGTTACAATAAGAATATGGCCTAACTGAGATTCTTCCAGAACCTTTTGACTACCATAATGTGTGGATTCATCTCCTAGAGTGCACTGGGCAGAGCTAGGTTGAATTCCAATCTGAGCTTCAGCAGGCCCACCAAAGCTCAGCCCCTTTGAAGATACTGGTCTCCCTCCAATCTATGATCCATGGGTGTCCTGAATAGACCCTACTGACTGCCAGTGGTAAAAGAAAGTAATCTAGAAACAAGCATATCATTGGCTCACACCTTCCCTCTTACAAAGCACAATTGGGTCACATAGTCCACAGTAGTCTATTATACAGTTTCATACTCAAGTTAAAACTCAGTAAAAAGTAAAAAATTGTGACCTTTCAGCCATTCCCTGAGCTGCTTATCATTCCAGCAGAAAGCCAGTAGAGAACACCAATTCTTGAAGAACCCAACCTTTAGCAATAAAGACTTTGACTCATTCCCAAAATCAATCTAAATCCAATACACAACATACCAACCACAAACTCATTGGATTTTATGTTTATCACATTATTATGAACTTGGATAAACTGGATTCCTATAGCTCAAGTAATTTTGGATACTGGAACTATGTGACCTTTCATAGCCATTTATAGAAGCATTCTTTGGCATACCTATCCTGCTTGACAACAAATCTTACCATATTTTAAATCTTTGACCATCAATTTGGTGCAGCTTTCATGAGTAACCTTTCAGTTTCAGTATGGCACTAAAATGAAAATTTTAGGGCAGTGCATTAAAATGGTGCATGTGAAAGGTCATCAGCTTAAAGGATAGCCCATCATTTGTACCCTCCTTCTGAATGTGTACACAAATATATAATCACACAAAAACTCTATATTTTAGTGCGGAGCTAGCAAACATTTATCATGTGTTCATCTTAATCTGAATTCCAGGCAGAGGTCAGGACAGGCAGGATCAAATGCCAAAACTTGGCTGCAAGAGATGCAGTTACTGGCTGCCACTTATTCACCCTTCATACCTATACATTTATGGACATCAAATAACACATAAACTTTGGTTAATTAAAATGCTGACAGTTGAATCTTGCCTAGACCTGCAAGTACCCTCCTGGTACCTTCACAGTTAGGGGGATATTTACTGAAACTCGAGTTTATCACAGTATTTTATTAAAACAAAGTTGACCTAACTCCCATCCATGAATTAAACTCATTTATCAATAATTCTTCTTGAAAAAGTTGTTGCAAGAAAACACTGCGCCAAACTCGTGCTTCAATTCGAATCGTAAGAATTGTAGAAAACGTAACTTTAACTCTACTTAAAGGGGGGCTATACCCCCAAAATGAACACTTAAGCAACAGATAGTTCATATCATATTAAGTGACATATTAAAGAATCTTACCAAACTGGAATATATATTTAAGTAAATATTGCCCTTTTACATCTCTTGCCTTGAGCCACCATTTTGTGATGGTCTGTGTGCTGTCTCAGAGATCACCTGACCAGAAATACTTCAACTCTAACTGTAACAGGAAGAAGTGTGGAAGCAAAAGACACAACTCTGTCTGTTAATTGGCTCATATGACCTAACATGTATGGTTTGTTGGTATATTTGTGAGTACAGTGAATCCTACGATCCCAGGGGGCGGCCCTTATTTTTTAAAATGCCAATTTTCTATTTATGATTACCCAATGGCACATACTACTAGAAAAGTATATTATTATGAAAATGGTTTATTTACATGAAGCAGGATTTTACATATGAGCTGTTTTATGCAATATCTTTCTATAGAGACCTACATTGTTTGGGGGGTATAGTTTTCCTTTAATTGGATTTTTAATCAAAAACCAGTGCGGATCACAATGTCAAGAAACATCTTCCAGGGCATATGCCACTGACTTCTACATGACCTTGGCAGGTTTGAGATGGATTTTTTTTAGATTTAAATTTTTAGCAGCTTTGGGGTATAATAAAACTGTAAGAATACCTGGTGGTCTAGTGGGGCTGCGTGGACGCCTACCTCCTGCCGCTCCACTTGCTTAGTTTTGCCTATATTCAGAGTGCCGCGTCAAATAATTTCGGTTGGTGCAAAATTCTAATATTTAAAGGTGCAAATGTTGTATTTTCATTGCCCAATGTAAAGGTATATTCCTATAGTTCCTGGGTGCGTTTCTATTGTCTATATATAGATATATAGTCTAAATATATATATATTTGTATTGCCTGACCCTTGCCTGTTCCTGACCTTGCCATTCTGCTGCCTGTACCGACCTTTGCCTGTATTTGACTATTCTTTGGATTACAATTTTGTACCATGCTGCTGCGGTTTGACATTGTCCTGTGACCTTGACTTTTCTCTGTCATGTGATTTGGTACTGCATTGCGCTTCTGGTATTGACCCTGCCTGCTTCAAATCTCTGTGACTGCTCTCACGTACTTTCAGCATACTTTCAGTTCCCTAGCCTGCTCAGAACTCTCTCTTTGGAGACCTGGCAGCATCTGAGTAGCGAAGGGCTCTTCTCAAAGCCAAAGGTGGCTGCTACAGGTAGAAGAGTGAGCCATGACAGGATCAAGTTAGTTCTGAGTTTGGGATACCTTACGTTACAAAATCTCAAAAAATTTACAGTTTTCCCCTTTAAAAACTCAACTAGAAAAATTTGAGGTTCAATAATTGGGCCCCTTAGAGTCCATTTTATTAAAAGTTGAATTTTAGTGGTAGTAGGGCTTTTTGAAACAAAGATTAAACTCAATTCCTCTAAAATCAGGAATACCATGAAAGTTATTAAAAGATCCCAATACAAAAATGAATAAAAATAGCTGTCAAAAAAATGACTAAACCCCTAATGAACACACTGCTAAACCATGACCAAAAGTCAGATTTTTGCGAGAAAAAAAGGGAACTTCCATTGAATTCCACATGACCTTGACAGCTTTTACTTGCCATACTTTTGTATTCGTAGATTTTATGGTTTTTACACTTGAAAAATTGTGAAAAAATTGTAACTATATGAAAAATGTTAGTCTGCACTAAAATGTAAAATTCGGATAACTTTCATAAATCTGCCCCTTAATATTATATATGTATGCTTCTAAGCAGAATCTTTTTTTCCTTACCTCTTATTTGCAAGTTTACAAGATGTTTCCAGTCTTAGTTCTTGCAGGCTCTGTTATTTCCTATTTTAGTTTCTTTTAAGCAGTGTTTTCAATAACATAAAAGTATGCAGCAGAAACTCTCTGTACCCTTCACTGCTGTTTGTATATTCTAGTCTCATTGATATTCATTTCACATTCCACTCACTGTCATTCACCCAGTCTCTTATGTTAGCATTAGCTGCTCCCCTACTGGCCCTTGAGAATTTTCTTCTGTTTCTTTTTCACTCACTCATCCCTGTTTTTCTCACAACAGCTATCAATAGTCAAAAGATGTCTGCTTTTCTATGAGATATTTCCTGTGTAGGATATATCTTTACAAAATCATATTCCATATTAAAAAAACAATTACAATGTAACTTTTTTTCTTAATGTGTAATATGACATCAATAATACAACTTAATCATGTTAAGTAAAGAAAAACATTAGCTGATTTGTTCTGATCAGCAGAGGGTCAGCAGATATTCCTGGCACAGCTGAATATAATGAACACAGGTTGTTTCAAGATACTTTAAGTAACTATTCTGTGGTGTTTATACAAATGGCCTGCAGATGTCACTGTGCTCAAGACTTATACTGTGCATACTTCCTAGACATCTTAAAAAGTGATAGTTAGTTGTGTAATGGTTGCATGAGTCTGCTAATAATGCACTGTTATACTCTACTCATCCTCTGCTACCAAAACATAACATAATCTTCTGTGTACTACATTCTTTCTTTTAAAATAGAATACTGGCATGGGATCCATTATCCGAAAACCCATTATCCAGAAAGCTCCAAATTATGGAAAGGCCAACTCCCATAGATTCCATTTTCTTCAAATAATCCAAATTATGTTTCTCTATAATAAAGCAGTACTGTAACATCCTTCCTGGATTCAAACCAGCAACCTGGTGTTTACATGCTGTCTCTATGTAAGCAGATCGCTAAGGTCCTTGTTCTCTCCTATTGCTTCCATGTAATTGCAAGTAAGCATGGCTTAACAGTGTGGCCACAGGCAGGGCCGGGCCACGCTGCACAGGCGCCCTAGGCAAACCCGTCACACATGGCACCGGCTTAGCATGCGTGTGCATGCGCAAGGTGGCACATGCATGAACACGCGTTTGCACACATACACCAGGGCGAAAAAAGACACAAAAAGCACAGCGAGTTGGGCAGAGAGGGGACCGGACTGGGGGTAGATGACAGAGGAGGTACGTGCCGGACGCCCCCCCCCCAGCTTTGCGCCCTAGACAATTGCCTACTCTGCCCACCCCTTGGCCCGGCCCTGGCCACAGGTGATCAGGGTAAGCCATTAAGCTGCCTATAAAACCCCCTTACACTGCACTGAATCAACGTAGGTTTATTTTCAATAGTTCCTGGGTGTGATTCCTGTCAGATTTTCTGTTCCTGACCGTTGCCTGTTTTTGACCTTTCTGTATTACTGCCTGAACTGACCGTTGCCTGTTTGACCACTCTTTTGGATCCTGACTTTGTACCGTGTTACCACCTGGTTTTGACCCTGGTCTGTTTATCCTGACTACGCTCCTGGATCCTGATTCTGTACTGCACTCTGGTATTGTCAAAGCCTGTTCCACAACATCACTCTCACTGTTCCCCATGCCTTCGGTATACGTTGTGGTTCCCTTGCCTACCCAGAACTTCCCCCTTGGTCCTGTCACATTAAGTCCTGGCAACATCTGAGTAGCGGAGGGCTCCTACCAAAACCAAATGTGGCAGCTAAAGGCAGAAGTGTAAGCTGAGACTAGAACTTTGGGGTTTATTCTGGGTTTTGGAACACCATACGTAACAACTTGATCCAAATTACGATATTATAAATCCTTATTGGAAGCAAAACCAGACTATTGGGGTTATTTTATGTTTACATGATTTTCTAGTACACTTAAGGTATGAAGATCCAAATTATGGAAAGATCCATTATCTGGAAAACCCCAGGTCCTGAGTATTCTGGATAACAGGTCCGATACCGGTAATCATCAAAAGGGTAGAAGAGAGAGAGAGAAAGATTGTCTAACATTTATACATTTTCCAAGACAACTTGGAACTATGGACAGTGTACATATTTGGTATTTCCATCAAAAGTCCAATTATGGTTGCCATTTGCAAGTTTATGTATTGGATGAGGCTAGCTTTTGCTACTATGTGTCAGGAAATGCCAGGAATCGAACTCTTGTCTATTTGTTGAACCATACCTGCACCATTCTCCTGAGTCACTGGGGTTCCTTAGAGTCAGTGTGGGTTTGTTATTATAATGGACTTGTACTATCTCTCTGCTGATCTCTTGCCCCTCCATCCTTATTAACTTCAACTTTTGTCAATAAAAATTTTTCTCCTGTTACAAGCAACACCTGGTTGCTTGATCATTAAGCTCCCCAGCCAGATCTAGCCTGCGACCCCTTGTTCTTTGCCTTGTTCCAAGTTCCTAGTTTCTGAATCCTCTCCCTCTTCCTGCACCCTTGTCCTGGTACCCCGCCTGCTTCATGTGGACCTTCCAGTACTGACCTCGGCCTGCTCTCTGAACGTTCTCATTGACTCCCTGCTGCAATCGTGTGAACTCCCAGCACTGATCTTTGCTTTCTCTCTGGATTTTCCCTCTGGACTTCTGCCTGTCTCGAACTTAGCATGTTTATTGGACTTTCGCTGCTAGCCGCCTGTCCCGATGTTTGGCCCGTTGACTGGACTTTGTTTTGCCTGCTGGTATCTTAGTTTATTCTGTTTATTCACTGGTCACTGTTTTGCACTTTTTTCATTAAATTTTAACTTTTTAATGGCTTCCAAACTCCGCTCTCCTATATATAGTTATACACCGGGTTATCGGTATCCTCCTATCTGTCCTCAGTGACAGAACGTGACACTATGGTTTTGTTGCTATAATGTTCTGATACCTATTTCCTTAAGGATAATGGATGCCTGGACAGGAATGGATTAGTTTTTTTTACAGTTTAGAGAGTAAAGTAATAATTTATGTTGGCTTCCTCTAATTAAAATAACCTATGAAGCACGTGGTATGCCTGACAAGTTTGATAAAATATGGGAGAAATGGCTCGATGCTTATCCCCTGCAGCCAGAAGTATAACTAACCCAGATGTTGGACTTCACCATCATATATGTATGTTTAGGTATCGTTACCCATCACATTACTCTGCCTCCAGTGGGTTTTAGACAACGTTGGATACATTCTATCAAGAGTCATATACCATCTGTATAAGAGTATCCTGTAATATTCCATGATTTACATTTTTGAAAAGGTTATCAGTGACAGTTAAACATTTTTACCAATGGAAGAGCGGTATTGTTTTTCATATGTATTTTTTTCCAAGTGTAGTGAATTGACGTATTTTTATAAAAATTGGTCTTCCAGATTTCTTGCTGTGTCCAGCAAATATATACAATTTTAGAATAAAACTATATCTTTGACCAGCTTTAGAGGTGGTATTCTTCAGTCTTTTGGAATACCTTAGAGGGTCAAAAATATAATGGCCACTCACAAATTTAAACAATGAATGCATGCATGTTAGTTTCTTTCAAGGAAATATACTGTGTGTAATAAACAGATATGGAATCTGTTATAGAGAATGTTTGGGACTTGGGGTTATTTCAATGATCTTTTCCTAATTTGGATCTTAATACCTTGTCTGCTAAAATCATTTGAACATTATTTAAACCCAATAGGATTGCTTTGCCTCCAATAAGGATTAATTATATCATATTTGGGGAAAAAGTACAAGGTACTGTTTTATTATTACAGACAAAAAGAAAATAATGTGTACAATTTTGAATTGCTTTATTAAAAATGGAGTTAACAGGAGATGACCTTTCTGAATAACGGATTTCCAGAAGACCAATGTGTTGAGAAACTGTGGAAACTATACATGTAAAACTGTGCATACATGATATTTAAAACTCCACAACTTAAGTCTCAGCAGTCAAGCAAAAAAAAAAAAACAACTCAATAGTCACATAACTAGACCTAATCTATTGCTTTTCTTGATAAAATGTCGTACATCTTTGCTACAAACTGGTATGATGTGGGCATTTTTCTGCATTTCTGTTTAATGTTGTTGTTATAACCAGTTTATATGAATGATTTGTTGGTCATTTTCAGTTTGATTGCTTATAAAGTAATAATTCAGTCAATTAGACAAATAAAGGTGAACTGGCTTTGCTGGACCAGAAATAATTTGAGGGCAGTTATGAAAGTATCCAGTTTATCTGACATCAAAGTAAACTTGTAGGCAGAAATAAATGGAGCAAATACCATATGATTTAACTGTAAGTAAACCCTTACAGTTTCTTAAAATATTCAGTTTTAGTCTTTTTCATTTACAAATACAACCATACCTGTATTTGCTGTAATCATGTAAAAATATATGTAGTGCCCTGCCATGGATTTTCCATGTACAACAACCTAATAGTAAACTATGGGGTCTATTTACTAAAATTTGGATTTCCTTTTTATTTCAAATTGTATTTTATTTCTATAAAAATTCCTAATTTTTTTGAAAATTATACTAAAGATTAAAAAATGTGAGATTTATTAAGTGTACAAACCACTATAAATTCCAATATAAAACCTCTCAAGGTCCATAGAAGTCAATGGGAGCTGCTTTGATCCTATCGGACCATTTTTTTTTAAACGTTCAGACTTGTGGAGACCTATTTATCTAAGGTTGGATTTTAGTGTTTTTTGAGGTTTTTGAAACCACGACTAAACTCACTATGAATGACATTCATTAAAAGATCCGAATAAAAAAAAGCATGAATGGAATATAATGCGCTAAAAAATGTGAATACCTCAAAAACCTCTAAAAATTCTAGATTTTTCAACAACTGCTAGCAAAAAAGAGCCTGCATTGATGTAAAACAATCCAATAGGATCAGCGCAGCTCCCTTTGACTTCTATAGGACCTTGACAACTTTTACCTGGCAGAGTTTTGTATTCGTTCTTATGGTTTTTACACTTTAAAGGAGAAGGAAAGCCCCAGGGCGCAAAACCCCTCCCCCCCTCCCCTCCGTTGCCCCCCCTCCCTCCTCCCCCCTGGCCTACCTGTCCCCCTGGGCAAATGCCCCTAACTTGTTACTCACCCCTCTGCGCAGGTCCTGTCCACGGAGTTCACAGTCGCCATCTTCTCCGACGCGCGTCTTCTTCCTGCTCTGACCGGCGTTTTCTGGCGCATGCGCAGTAGGAACAGTTACCGGTACGGCTCTACTGTGCATGCGCCGAATGTCTGAAATCGGAAAACTTCGTGACATTCGGCGCATGCGCAGTAGAGCCGTACAGGTAACTGTTCCTACTGCGCATGCGCCAGAAAACGCCGGTCAGAGCAGGAAGAAGACGCGCGTCGGAGAAGATGGCGACTGTGAACTCCGTGGACAGGACCTGCGCAGAGGGGTAAGTAACAAGTTAGGGGCATTTGCCCAGGGGGACAGGTAGGCCAGGGGGGAGGAGGGAGGGGGGGCAACGGAGGAGAGGGGGGGAGGGGTTTTGTGCCCTGGGGCTTTCCTTCTCCTTTAACTTTCAGGATTTTTTTTTTTTTTAAAAAAATAGGAAAACCACAATTTTTTAGAAATTGGGGAAAAAAATCTAAATTCCATTGTTAGTAAATGGGCCCCTCTGATTTTTTTTTCTTCTAATTGTCTGAAAAACTCATGTTTTTAGAGGCATTAAGGATATTCAGGGTTTTTTTTTAGAGAAATGAGTTTAATCATGGTTTCAAAAACCTCCAATACCACAAAAATTCGGCCATTTGTAGATGGATCTTCATTTGTAGTAAATTGCCAGCATCATTATTTCACAACCTTGTGCTATTTCCTATTTTACCAAAACTGGAAACCAACAACCCCAAGTACCACTTTGTGACCACCATGTTAAAACGGGAGTCAAAGTACTCATTGATTGAGAAATTCATTAATAGAGAAATACTCAAACATGTCTCAAACAGGTTAGAAGGGAATGGAAACCACAAAGTTGAAATCATTTAGAGGTCACATAGTAAGTTAGGTTGAAAAAAGACACACGTTCATCAAGTTCAACCTTTTAAGTCATATACGTATGACCTGCAGGTAATCTGGATCACCAGAGGAAGCCAAAAAATCCAATTTGAATCCTCTCCAATTTGCCCCAGAGGGGAAAAAAATTCCTTCCTGACTCAAACACGGTCTCTTTATATACCCTTCCATAGAAGGTGGAAAGAGAGACAGGCAAAGTACAATACAATGAAAAGATTGGGAGTAATTATTAATTCTGACACAGGAAGATGAAGTCTTCCTACTGCAAACATTAATAAATAAAGTATGTTCTAATATACTGCAGCACATTGCTTCTATTTTCTGTCTTATATACATAAGTTGGGTTGCTCATTGATTGACCTCTGCGTAGCTATATTAGGAAACCACCAAATGGACTTGACTTATTCTTATTAAAAATACAGATGGCGGATTGCTATGGTATCAAACCTCACACAGGATGCACCACAGGACATAAGGCAACATTCATTTTCCAGGAAAAAGGTGTGATAATTCTCTTTTTCAGTAGAGAGGCATGTGGAGAGATATAATCTGCTTTATTTGCATCTACACGATTAGTGTTGGTTGAAGTGAAAACTAACTATATCTATATAAACAATAATATGATATTGGTGATAAAATGTAATTCATTATACTTTGTCCAATTATGTTCTGCAGGAAATACAACTGCCTGCCCTGTTTGTGATCTATTGTCTTAATGTTTCTACTGAAGCTGCTATAGATACTAGAATCTCAAATTCCTTATACACAATAGTGTTCTAGTATGATATTCTGTATACGTCAGATCCACCAAACTTGGTCCCAATTATGATCGATACAGCCCAAAATGCCAGATCTCCAGTAAGGATCAAACCATGAACATTAACCTAATTACAAGTATGGGGCATATCCTGACATAAGGTTCATAGTAGTCTTATGGGCAGATTTATTAAGGATCGAGTTGTGTTTTCCACAAAAAAAAGTTTTTCTTTTGGTCTGTAATACATTTTTCAGTTTAAACATTTTTCATGTAGGAATCAATGGCAGAGGTCCCTTGAACCATTTGAAGATGTTAATAGCTTTCTTGATTTTAAAGCTTTTTTCTGAGACTTTTGTCCAAAAACTCAAATGATTCAAGCGATTTGAGTGCCTTTTTTGCCAGAAAGTCGATTAATTCGGGCTTTGCCACTCGAACTCAACGCAAACGAGTTTTATCCATTTGAGTTTCTTCTTAAATAAGAAATATTTCGAGTTGTGAGTTTATTCGAGGTATAAAAAAACTCTAAGGTGCAGATTTATCAAGGGTCGAATTTCGAAGTGCAACAAACTTCGAAAGTCGACCATTGAATAGGGTAGTTCGACATTCGAAGTCGAAGGATTTTTAAAATCGTATGATCGTATGATGAAATCCTTTGAAACAAACGATTCGATCGATTTAATCAACCCATCGTCCAATTTTACCAAAAATCCTTCGATTTCTCAAAACTTGCCCAAACACTCAAGATAGGTTATAGGAGGTCCCCCATAGGCTAAACAGCAATTTGGCAGGTTAAGTGTCGAAGTCGAACTTTTTTAAAGAGACAGTACTTCCATTTTCAAAGTCAAAGTTTTTCACTTTGAATGGAAGTCGAATTTGGCCTATCCAATGGTCAAAGTACCCAAAAAATACTTCGACCTTTGATAAATCTGCCCCTAAAAGTCAGAACACTGTTGTAAGCACACCTGACCCTCTCATAAACTGCACCTTCCCCATGCTCACACCTCTCACTTTCTTCTGCTGTAGTTTCCCTAATCAATGGAGACTGGGCCCCAGGTTCAGTGGCAGATGGCAGGCCACCTTCAGCAATTTGCCATCCTATGCCCGTGCATTTGTGGCCTGCCTGCAAAGCTGGCCTGATTTCATATCCCATTTTACACTTGACATTTTTAATGAGCTTAGGGTTATTTGTAAATACAATCGCTATTCAAACTAGTATCTATTTTTTCGCTTCTATTTTCTGCATTGTTAGTTCTAACAATTGAAGAAAATGCAGCAGAAGTCAGCTGACAAATTAGGTAATATATTGTGGGAAATGGAGTCTTGACTAGAGGAGAGCTGGCTTCTGCAGAATTATTTCACTTATCAGAACCAGCAGTTCAGAAACAAATAGGCACATTTACAAATGTGTTAAAAACCACTGGCCACGCATAATGGGAAGGTGCTTTTATCATATCTACTTTCTTTAGAAAACATTTTCTTTTTGGCTTCCCATTCCCTTTATTGGCAATCATTATGGTTACAATGCATCAATGGATCAAACTACAGCTAAATGATATAAAAAACAATTGGTAAAAACTTAAACAGGGGAATGTAATAAAAGTCGCAAAGAGCAAAACAATTCGCACCAATAAGACTAAAAATCCACATCTCGCAAAGTAATATTGTTCCTTAAACTGTTATTGCATTGCGACTTTTAATTGCGCATTGCGACTTTTAATTCGCACTCATAAGAAGTGCTTGAAGGTGTCGTAATCTTTTGGAGCAAACATAACGACTTTTTCAGTAAGAAGTTTTATTACATTGACTGCGCATTGGCGCAAACTATAAAATTCGCAAACGGTCTTTCACTGTTGGAAGTGGTCGCTAAACAGTTTCCGGGCTCGCAAAAGCTATATTAAATTCGCACAAAGCAAAATTTGTTCGCGCAAAGGCATAACTTTTCGCATTGCGAATAGTTTTTCCGTTAGCGATTTTTATTACATTCCCCCGATAGTGTTCCTTTTATTGCATACAACTGCCTGTTCCAAGCTGAATATACAAGAGGTTTATAGTTAATAAGGAAAAGTGTGATAGCAGCACTTGGCATTTAACTAAAAATCATATTGTTACGCTTTGCTTCTATCACAAAGCCAAATTCTAGTGTAATTGTTTTTCTTTTTAATATAATGAATAATAGTGTTTTTTTTTTAATGCCTCACTGATTAATTTACAGTGCATGCTGTATTGTGTTCCTTTTTATTAATTATGGCACACACTGCATTTCATTACAGGTATGAGCTTATAAATGCATGATCTAAGCTGCTAAGCACATGTAATGTATTAGGGCAATAGACTTAACCTTATAAATGGAGTTTTGTTGTTTGACTTTTATTGCCAATGACTAATAAATGATGGCAAGCACCAGCGCTGCCCACTGTTCTTTCTGAATTTATTAAGGAAAAAAAACAAAAGTAAATTAGATACATTTTAAAGCTGTTAAAACCCACAGAACAAAATTCATTAGTAGCAGGGTACAACACTTATCATAATTTTAAGTTCATTAAACACAATAAAAATGCAAAGACTACGATAATTGATGTAAGTGCCACATCCCTGTAACGAATGTAATAGATTTAGCCTTTTTATTACATTACCTGTTGTGTAAAGGATATTAAGAACTCGGTTATTATAAAAAATGCTGCTTTCCAAAAAAATATTAAGCTTATTTAGCTGGTTATTATTATCCCTTCCGGTATATTAAGCCACAGTTAAATCATATTTTTCAAAATTCTTTTGCAGTAAAAAGTCTGACTCCATATTATATTATAGATAAGGATGGGTAATGTTCTGGTAATTGTCTCTCTTCTTTTGAAGACTTTCTTTGACAAAATATCTCTTGGTGATTGTGATTATTTTGAAATAAGTTCTGACTAATTTGAAAATTAATGACTGGAAAATTAAGAATGCCCTTATTAAGGGACTGTGAAGTCTTTCAGCAGACTTCACGGCCGAAAATATCCGAACAGATTTTTAGCCAAAAGTATAAGACACAATTACACAAAATGACGCAATCACAGTGGGAACAGTGACTTCTGTATTTGTCTGTAATCTAAACTGGCCCAAGAACAATCCATAGGGTAATTAAGTTTTTATAAGGGATTAGGGGCGAACAAAAATCACTGTGCAGCAAAACAGAAGTACCATTTATAAAACTGTTGATGATTCACACGTGTACCTGTTTAAAAAAAAAATGTTTTGAATATTTTTAAACATGATTTCCTTTTTCTCTGTTAATAAATCGGTATCTGATACTTGATCCAAACTAAGATATAATTAATCCTTATTGGAAGCAATACTCATTTTTTTTGGCTTTATTTAATGTTTAAATGATTTTCTAGTAGATTTAAGGTATGAAGATCCAAATTACGGAAAGATCTGTTATCCGGAAAAACCCAGGTCTTGAGCATTCCTGATAACAGGTCCCATAATGAGTATACAGACAGTAGTGTGCAAGGGGGTTATGAACTAATAAAACACGAATGGGTTTATGTACATAAAGAGGTCATGAAGGCACGATTTTTCACAGCGTCCATTTTGACGCAGAAAACCTGAAAAATTGGCAGTTAAAAAAGACTAGATGTTTTCGCGATTGATTATGCCCCAAAGCTGTTACAAGTACGAGTCCGAAAATATTCTAAAACCTGCCGAATTCATGTAAAGGTAATTGGCAGATGTCCCCTTAACCATTTGAAGATGTTTAAACCCTCACAAAATTTTTGGAGTTTTCAGGGTTTTGTGGTTTTCAAGTGTCAAACTAAAAAATGTTTTTCCCGATCTGATTTTTTCCGATTTTTTTTTAATGATAAATAAGGGCAAATTGTGGATTCTAGTTTGGTCTGACTTTTTTTTATTAAAAAAATCTGAAACATTCAGAGTTTTATAAATAACCCCCTAAATTTGCCCAGGAGCAGTAATCCATAGCAACCAATCAGCAGGTAGCATTTACTTGTCACCTGTTTAAAAGGAAACATCTTATTGGTTGTTATGGGTTGCTACTCCTGGGTAGGGATGTAGCGAACGTCGGAAAAAAAGTTCGCGAACATATTCGCGAACTTGCGCAAAAATGCGAGCGGTTCGCGAACGGTTCGCGAACCCCATAGACTTCAATGGGAAGGCGAACTTTAACATCTAAAAAAGACATTTCTGGCCAGAAAAATGATTTTAAAGTTGTTTAAAGGGTGCAACGACCTGGACAGTGGCATGCCAGAGGGGGATCAAGGGCAAAAATGTATCTGAAAAATCTGCCTGTGTGTGCTTGGAAGAGATAGTGTAGGGGGAGAGCTGTTAGTGATTTCAGGGACAGATGATAGTAAGTTTGCTGGCTAGTAATCTGCTTGATACTGCTCTGTATTGGAGGGACAGAAGTCTGCAGGGATTTGAGGGACATTTTAGCTTAGGTAGCTTTGCTGGCTAGTAATCTACTGTTCTCTTTAAACAACTGCCATACGTTGACCTTGTAGGCATTGTTTGCCCAGTTTTTTTGGACGCAGCCACTGAAGCACAGTTGCCAGAAAAAATATGCCATATAAATGCTGAAAATAGTCATTTTTCGCCATACGTTGACCTTGTAGACATTGTTTGCCCAGTTTTTTTGGACGCAGCCACTGAAGCACAGTTGCCAGAAAAAATATGCCATATAAATGCTGAAAATAGTCATTTTTTGCCATACGTTGACCTTGTAGGCATTGTTTGCCCAGTTTTTTTGGTCGCAGCCACTGAAGCACAGTTGCCAGAAAAAATATGCCATATAAATGCTGAAAATAGTCATTTTTTGCCATATACGTTGAGTCAACGTATGGCAAAAAATGACTATTTTCAGCATTTATATGGCATATTTTTTCTGGCCTCTGTGCTTCAGTGGCTGCGGCCAAAAAAACTGGGCAAACAATGCCTACAAGGTCAACGTCGTTGACCTTGTAGGCATTGTTTGCCCAGTTTTTTTGGCCGCAGCCACTGAAGCACAGAGGCCAGAAAAAATATGCCATATAAATGCTGAAAATAGTCATTTTTTTGGTCGCAGCCACTGAAGCACAGTTGCCAGAAAAATTATGCCATATAAATGCTGAAAATATAAATTTTTTTGGTTGCAGCCACTGAAGCACAGAGGCCAGAAAAATTATGCCATATAAATGCAGAAAATATGCATTTTTTTGGTCGCAGCCACTGAAGCACAGTTGACAGAAAAATTATGCCATATAAATGCTGAAAATATAAATTTTTTTGGTTGCAGCCACTGAAGCACAGAGGCCAGAAAAATTATGCCATATAAATGCAGAAAATATGCATTTTTTTGGTCGCAGCCACTGAAGCACAGTTGACAGAAAAATTATGCCATATAAATGCTGAAAATATAAATTTTTTTGGTTGCAGCCACTGAAGCAAAGAGGCCAGAAAAATTATGCCATATAAATGCAGAAAATATGCATTTTTTTGGACGCAGCCACTGAAGCACAGTTGACAGAAAAATTATGCCATATAAATGCTGAAAATATAAATTTTTTTGGTTGCAGCCACTGAAGCACAGAGGCCAGAAAAATTATGCCATATAAATGCAGAAAATATGCATTTTTTTGGACGCAGCCACTGAAGCACAGTTGCCAGAAAAAATATGCCATATAAATGCTGAAAATAGTAATTTTTCGCCATACGTTGACCTTGTAGACATTGTTTGCCCCGTTTTTTTGGTTGCAGCCACTGAAGCACAGAGGCCAGAAAAAATTAAACCAGTAGGGTTTGCACCCTAGTTTGTAACGGTGGAGGAGGGAGGAGGACGCTAAAGGACAGCTGTGTGTGGAGTCATGAGGCTTGAAGAGAAGGACAGCTGCATAGAAGTCAGAACAAGTCTTCCGGCGTGCAGTAACCCTCCGAGATCCACCCCTCATTCATTTTAATAAAGGTCAGGTAATCAACACTTTTGTGACCTAGGCGAGTTCTCTTCTCAGTTACAATCCCTCCTGCTGCACTGAAGGTCCTTTCTGAGAGCACACTTGAGGCTGGGCAAGACAAGAGGTTCATGGCAAATTGTGACAGCTCTGGCCACAGATCAAGCCTGCGCACCCAGTAGTCCAGGGGTTCATCGCTCCTCAGAGTGTCGATATCTGCAGTTAATGCCAGGTAGTCCGCTACCTGCCGGTCGAGGCGTTCTTTGAGGGTGGATCCAGAAGGGTTGTGGCGCTGCCTTGGACAGAAAAACATTTGCATGTCTGATGTTACAGACCGGCCAAAGGGCTTTGTCCTTGCAGGTGTGCTCGTGGCAGGATTACTGGCACCTCTGCCCCTGGAATGTTGATGAGTTCCTGAAGTGACATCACCCTTAAAAGCATTGTACAACATGGCTGGTTTGTAAATGCCGCATCTTTTCGGACTTGTGGTATGTTGGTAACATTTCTGACACTTTATGCTTGTACCGAGGGTCTAGTAGCGTTGCGACCCAGTACAGGTCCTTCTCCTTAAGCCTCTTGATACGGGGGTCCTTCAACAGGCATGACAGCATGAAAGACCCCATTCTCACAAGGTTGGATGCAGAGCTATCCATCTCCGCTTCCTCATTATCAAGGACTGCATCATCCACGGTCTCCTCCCCCCAGCCACGTACAAGACCAGGGGTCCCCAAAAGGTCACCACTAGCCCCCTGGGAAGCCTGCTCCTGTTGGTCCTCCTCCTCCTCCTCCACAAAGCCACCTTCCTCCTCTGACTCCACTTCTGGCACCTCTCCCTGCGTTGCAGCAGGTGCCTGGGTTCGTTCTGGTGATTCCGACCAGAAATCGTGCGCTTCCAGCTCCTCGTCACGCTGGTCTACAGCCTCATCTGTCACTCGTCGCACGGCACGCTCCAGGAAGAAAGCGAAGGGTATTAGGTCGCTGATGGTGCCTTCGGTGCGACTGACCATATTTGTCACCTCTTCAAAAGGTCGCATGAGCCTGCAGGCATCGCGCATAAGCACCCAGTAACGGGGGAAAAAAATCCCCAGCTCTGCAGATCCAGTCCTACCACCCAGTTCAAAAAGGTACTCGTTGACGGCCCTTTGTTGTTGCAGCAGACGTTCCAACATAAGGAGCGTTGAATTCCAGCAAGTCTGGCTGTCAGAAATCAAACGCCTGACTGGCATGTTGTAGCGCTGCTGAATGTCAGCAAGGCGTGCCATGGCTGTGTAGGAACGTCTGAAATGGGCCGACACCTTTCTGGACTGGGTGAGAACGTCCTGGAATCCTGGGTACTTGGAGACAAAACGTTGGACTATTAAATTTAACACATGTGCCATGCAGGGCACATGTGTTAAATTGCCCAGTCTCAACGCTGCCAACAGATTGCTTCCATTGTCACACACCACTTTTCCGATCTGCAGTTGGTGTGGGGTCAGCCACCGATCGGCCTGTGACTGCAGAGATGACAGGAGTACAGATCCGGTATGGTTTTTGCTTTCCAGGCACGTCATCCCCAAGACAGCGTGACAACGGCGTACCTGGCACGTCGAATAGCCTAGGGGGAGCTGGGGGTGCACAGGTGTGGAGGAGGAGAAGGAGGACCCAGCAGCAGAGTAAGAAGAAGAAGAGGAAGAAGACGAGGTAGAGAGCGATGGAGGAGTAGAGGTGGTGGCAGAACCGCGTGCAATCCATGGCGGTGACACCAACTCCACTGTTGTTGTTGTTGAGCTACCCATTCCCTGCTTCCCAGCCATTACCAAGTTCACCCAGTGGGCAGTGTAGGTGACATACCTGCCCTGACCATGCTTGGAGGACCATGCGTCAGTAGTCATATGGACCTTTGGCCCAACACTAAGTGACAGAGATGCGGTAACTTGGCTCTGCACATGTTGGTACAGGTGTGGTATTCCCTTTTTAGAAAAAAAATTGCGGCTGGGTACCTTCCACTGCGGTGTCCCAATTGCTACAAATTTGCGGAAGGCCTCAGAGTCCACCAGCTGGTATGGTAAAAGCTGGCGGGCTAAGAGTGCAGACAAGCCAGCTGTCAGACGCCGGGCAAGGGGGTGACAGTCAGACATTGGCTTCTTACGCTCAAACATGGCCTTCACAGAAACTTGGCTGGTGGCAGATGACTGGGAATGGGAACAGGTGGTCAAGGTGGAAGGCGGAGTGGAGGGTGGTTCAGATGGGTCAAGGAGAGCAGAGGTAGAGCAGTAAGATGCTGGACCAGAAGGAGTGTGGCTTTTAGTTTGCCTGTTGCCTTTGAGGTGTTGCTCCCAAAGTGCTTTGTGCTTGCCGCTCATGTGCCTTCGCATAGAAGTTGTACCTATGTGGCTGTTGGGCTTACCAAGGCTCAGTTTCTGACTGCACTCATTGCAAATTACAATGCTTTTGTCAGAGGCACACACATTAAAAAAATCCCACACTGCTGACTTTTTGGAAGTGTGCGATCTGGCGGTAAGAGTAGAAGTTGGCGGCATTGGCGGCAATGGCGGGTGCGTTGGCCGGCTGAACACAGGTGCCGATACATGTTGTTGCCCTACTGATCCCTGCGGGCTGTCCTCCCTGCTTCTTCTAAGTCTTATTCTCCTACTGCCTCTCTGACTCTCCGTCTCTCCATCTGAACTACCCTCCTCTTGCTCTCTTCTACTAGGCACCCACAAAACATCAATCTCCTCATCATCATTCTCCTCAGATGCATCAATTTCTTCTGACACATCACAGAAGGAAGCAGCAGCGGGGACCTCCTCCTCATCACTCATCATTATGTCCATCTCTGTCGTGTTCTCTGCCAGAATTAAATCTGGTGTAACGTCCTCATCTCCTTCATCTTCTTCTGGCAATGATGGTTGCGCATTACTCAGTTCAAGAAACTCATGGGAAAATAACTCCTCTGACTCCAGTGAAGAAGGGGCACCGGTGGTGGAGGAAGTGTTACGTGGGGTGGCCATAGCAGTGATGAGGAGGATGTTGTGGTAAAGTTAGAAACAGTAGAGGATGGGGTGTGCTGTGTAAGCCAGACAACTACCTCTTCAGCATTTTGGGAGTTCAGGGTCATTGGCTTTTTAAAACTGGGCAATTTGCTAGGGCCACAGGATTGCATAGCAGCACGGCCCCTAGCACGGCCTCTGCGTGGCGGCCTGCCTTTGCCTGGCATTATTTTTAAAAAAACAACAACAACAAAAACTCAGTTGGTTTTTCTGGAAACGATAATACGCACAGCTAGATGGCGGTTTGAAGAAAACAGTGTGCAAATAATGCCTACAAGGTCAGCGTATACACAGCGGTGGATACGGATTACGTAAAATATATGAATGCTGCTTGAAAAAAAGTAACTCAAGTGGTTTTTCTAGAGACGATAATATTATCAATATTTAGACAAAATGTGAACAAGCTCACACAGCTAGATGGCGGTTTGAAGAAAACACTGTGCAAATACTGCCCACAAGATCAACGTATACACTACTACAGCGGTGGATACGGATCTCGTAAAATTTATTATGGCTGCTTGAAAAAAGTCACTCCGGTGTTTTTTCTGGAGACGGTAATATTATGGATATTTAGACAGAATGTGAACAAGGTCACACAGCTAGATGGCAGTTGGTTGAATAACACACTGGGCAAAAAATGCCTACAGGGCAAATAATGCCTAAAAGGTCAACTTATACACTACTACAGCGATGGATACGGATTACGTCAAATTTATTATGGCTGCTTGAAAAAAGTCACTCCGGTGTTTTTTCTGGAGACGGTAATATTATGGATATTTAGACAGAATGTGAACAAGGTCACACAGCTAGATGGCAGTTGGTTGAATAACACACTGGGCAAAAAATGCCTACAGGGCAAATAATGCCTAAAAGGTCAACTTATACACTACTACAGCGATGGATACGGATTACGTAAAATTTATTATGGCTGCTTGAAAAAAGTCACTCCAGTGTTTTTTCTGGAGACGGTAATATTATGGATATTTAGACAGAATGTGAACAAGGTCACACAGCTAGATGGCAGTTGGTTGAATAACACACTGGGCAAAAAATGCCTACAGGGCAAATAATGCCTAAAAGGTCAACTTATACACTACTACAGCGGTAGTAAAATAAAAAAAAGTAAAATAAAAAAAAAATGAATATTAAAAAAAAAAAAATTAAAGTTGGTGCTGCTGAACTACTAGGAGCAGCAGATTAGCACACCAGTCCCACTCCCCAACACTGCTAGACTAATAGCACTGGGCTCTTATAGTAGTAGTAGTAGTAGTAGTAGTAGTAGTAGTAGTAGTAAAACAACAAAAAAATAAATAAAAGCAGTCCTTACAAGGACTACTGTTATTGCAGCAGTCAGCAGATGAGATCAGAAGCAGGACAGCTGCCCACTGCAGCTACATACAGAGATTACTAGCCAGCAAAGCTACCTAAGCTTAAATGTCCCTCAAACCCCTGCAGACTTCTGTCCCTCCAATAACAGAGCAGTATCAAAACGATTACTAGCCAGCAAACTTTCAACTGTCCCTGAAATCACTAACAGGCAGCAGCTCTCTCCCTACACTATCTCTTCAGCACACACAGGCAGAGTGAAAAAAACGCTGCAGGGCTTCGGTTTTTATAGGGAAGGGGAGTGGTCCAGGGGAGAGCTTCCTGATTGGCTGCCATGTACCTGCTGGTCTGGGGTGAGAGGGCAAAAAAAAAGCGCCAACAATGGCGAACCCAAAATGGCGAACGTCGCGCGACGTTCGCGAACTTCCGGCGAGCGCGAACACCCGATGTTCGCGCGAACAAGTTCGCCGGCGAACAGTTCGCGCCATCCCTACTCCTGGGCAAACTGAGTGACTTTTATTACATATGGGGGTTAAAACCTCATCGCTCAACTACAGGTAAGCCCTGATATGGATCTAGCAAGTAGTAAAACTATTATTGATTTGTGTTTTAAAAGTCCTTAAAATCTTTCTTTCCCCATTAATCTTCTAATAATAGGTATTTTAAGCAAGACCAACTGATTTGAATAATCAATCTATTTTATAATTTATTCCTCACTACAGATATAAAAAAATACAATATCAATGGTTCGGTTGTTAAAGAATGTTTTATCATGAAACTGAGAATTCATTCATACTGTATGAAAGCAAAATATTGTTGCCTGCAGCTCAGCAACTGAAATATGCCGCATCCAGTGCAATTATAAGCACATTGTCTTTTTTAATATCTATTGATCTTTCAGTGTTTTGAGCTCCTAGTTTGTCTATTTTTAAGTTTATTCTGAAAAGTAGCTTAATAAAAAAAATAAATAATTACAGCAACTTTCAAAAAGTGTCTCGGCAATACTTCTTTAGAAATTGTCTCTGCCAGAGCACATTTTTCTTAATTACATGTATTGTTAACTGTGCAAGTGATTAGCAGACAGACACAGAGAGAGAGAGTATATGAAGGGTGTTTAGGGGGCAGATTTATCATGGGTCAAATTTCTAAGTACAAAAAACTTCGAAATTCGACTATCAAATTAAAAAACTTTGAATTCGAATATCGAATTTGAAGTTTTTTCAACAAACTTGAGAATCCTGCAGTCGAATAAAAATCATTTGATCAAACGATTAAATTGTTCGAATCGAACGATTAAAATGTTCGAATCAAGCGATTAAATTGTTCGAATCGAACGATTAAAATGTTCGAATCAAGCGATTAAATCGTTCGAATCGAACGATTCGAACAATTTTAGCGATCGATCGAAGGATTTTCCTTCGACCTCGAAAGACTTAGAAAATGGTTGTAGAAGGTCCCCATAGACTAACATAGCACTTCGGCAGGTTGAATTTGGCAAAGTATTGAAGTCAAAGTTTTTTTAAAGAGACGGCACTTTGATTATCGAATGGTCAAATATTCGAACGATTTTTACTTCGAACTGAAGTCGAAGTAAATTCAAAGTCGTAGTATCCTATTTGATGGTCGAAGTATCCAAAAAATTACTTTTTTTTTATTTCGAAAATTCACTTGAATTCACTTCGACCCTTAGTAATTCTGCCCCTAGATGTGTACAGAGAGAATTAAAGGCAACAATTGATACATGTAGCTACATGTAATTTCAGTAGATTACTCCACAATCCCACTACCTACCTACTTTTGGAGTCCTGCCCATAAAGATGCCATAAACATCTGTCTAGCCTAATTATTAGGTACAATAAGAATGTAACATTTAGAGTAAGGGTTAAGGGAAGTGGGTGCAATAGCCCCCCCCAGAAAAGATTTAAATGAAATATGGGTACAGATATGGGATTTGTTATCCAGAAAGCTCTAAAGGCCATATCCCATGGAGTCCACTTTAATTAAGTAATTCTAAATATAAATTTTCCCCATAATAATAAAACCGCACCTTGTACTTTATCCTAATTAAGATATAATTCATACTTACTGGAAGCAAAACAATCCTATTGAGTTTAATGTTTAGATGATTTTTTAGTAGACTTAAGGCAGGGGTCCCTTTTTTACCTGCGAACCACATTCAAATGTAAAAATAGTTGGGGAGCAACACAAACATAAAAAAGTCCCTTGCAGTGCCAAATAAGGGCTGTGATTGGCCATTTGGTAGCCCCTATGTGGACTGACAACCTACAGGAGACTCTACTTGGCAGTATACTTGGTTTTTATACAATTATAGAATTGCATTGTATATAGAGAATGCTTTTGTAATTACTGCAATTTAGCAGTGAGCTCTTGTACATAAGTGATCTAATATTTAGGATGTATCCATTTATGTGTTGAAATTAATTGCAGGTCAATGATTCCCCTACCTTGCATCCTTGGCTGATGGTAGATGGAAAAAATCATCTTTGGGAAGAGAGATTGTTGGTTCTTCTGCTGGATCAGTAAACTGATAAGGTAAATACAGTATATTTGTCAGAAGAACTCTGACATTGCTGGTTTTGCAGATACACAGTATAAAAAGTTTATGAATAAATGAGTTCCATCTGTGATACATTAGTACAGGTATGGGACCTGTTATCCAGAATGCTTGGGACCTGGGGTCTTCTGGATAAAGGATCTTTCTGTAATTTGGATCTTCATACCTTAAGTCTACTAGAAAATCATGTAAACATTAAATAAACCCAATAAACTGGTTTTGCTTCCAATAAGGATTAATTATATCTGAGTTGGGATCAAGTACAAGCTACTGTTTTATTATTACAGAGAAAAAGGAAATCATTTTTAAAACTTGATTATTTGAATAAAATGGAGTTTATGGGAGAACGCCTTTCCGTAATTCGGATAACGGATCCCATACCTGTACTATATAACTAAATAAAGTTCTTACTGTAAAACCACCAAAAATTTGCATGCCCCCAGTTTACTTGAGTTATGTTTATTCTAATAAACTGTTGAGACCTCTAGATGATTTTTTTCCTATAGCAACCAGGGAAGTAGTAGGTTTGTTAGCAGTAAGAAAAGGAAAGCACCGATCTATTTGTTTGTAATGGGCAACTGCACAGGTGTAGTTGAATTCCTTTCTTAGTAAATAAGTCCCACTTGTGAGCCTTTCATGTGCAAATCTCTTTATTGATCCTGGAGAAATACTTAAAGGAGAAGGAAAGGCTAAAATGAAGTAAGCTTTATCAGAAAGGTCTATATAAATACACCAGTAAACCCTCAAAGTAATGCTGCTCTGAGTCCTCTGTCAAAAGAAACACCACATTTCTTTGCTTTTATTGTGTACACATGGGCTTCTGTATCAGACTTCCTGTTTTCAGCTTAAACCTCCAGGGCACGGCCTTGAGCATGCTCAGTTTGCTCCTCTCCCCCTCCCTCCTCCCATCCCTGCTGTAATCTGAGCTCAGAGCTGTTATTGAGCAGAGAGAGACTCAGGCAGGAAGTGATATCACACCTAGCTTATATGGCAGCTTCTATCCTAAACAAACAGAGACAGTGTCTAGAGCTGTTTAGTCAGGTATGTTAAAGCATTCTACAGAATAAATATAGCATTCTAGCTTGCACTATTGTGGCTATTCTATTGGCAATAAACTGTCTTGGAGCTTTCCTTCTCCTTTAAAAGATAAGGAAAGTCTAAAATAGAATAAGGCTAGAAATGCTGTATTTTGTATACTAAACATAAGCATGAACTTATTGCACCACAAAGCCTAATCAAACAAATGATTTATGCTTTCAAAGTTGGCCACTGGGGGCTGTCATCTTGTAACTTTGTTAAACATCTTTGCCTGACCCTGCACATGCTCAGTGTGGTCTGGGCTGCTTAGGGATCGTCCTAAACAAAGCTGCTTGAGTTCTGCATGGCTGGTAAGTAAGGTGGGGGCTCCCCCTGCTGTTCATAAGTATGGTTTGTTATAAAAGTCAGGTTTCTTTTTTTTAATTAAAGTATATTGGAGAGAGGTTTCCGTTTCATTAAAAAAAGTAAAAATGGGATTTTATTTTTTTGCCTTTCCTTGTCCTTTAATGGGATTTAGCACACATTTTGGGGCAGATTTATGAAGGGTCAAATTTCGAGGTGGTGGGAGTTGTTTTAAACTCCCACCAATTCGAAATTCGAATAAAAAAAGACAAACCAAAATTCATAAAATTTTTTTTTTAGTAATTCGAGTGAATAGACTGTATTTGATTGTTTGAATCAAATTCAGATAGTATTTGATCGAATTTGATTTGAAGTATTTTAAAAAAAAATCTTAGATTTTTCAAAGTCCACCAAATGACTCCAAATAGATTCTAGGGGTCCCCCAAAGGCTAAAACAGCAATTCGTCAGGTTTTAGATGGTGAGTAGTCAAAGTCGAGTTTCTAAAGAGACCGTACATATACATGTACATATAGCTCGTAATTTGAATTTAAAAATTAAATTTTTCAATTCGACCCTTGATAAATCTGCCCCTTAATTTTAAATGTGTTTTGCATTGGGTTTTATATTAGCGAAAAAAAACTTTAGCATAACAGAACTGTTGCTAAAATACCATGGCTAATACAGGTATGGGGTCTGTTATCTAGACCAAGTGTTTTCTGGATAAGGGATTTAGATCTCCACATCTTAAGTATAGTAAAAAAATAACTTAAACATTAATTCCTCCATAAAGGATTGTTTTGCCTTCAATAATGATTATTTCTTAGTTAGGATCAAGGTCAAGCTTCTGTTTTACTATTACAAAGAAAAAGGTAATTATTTTTTAAAAATCTGAATTATGTGATTAAAACTGAGTTTATGGGAGATGACCTTCCTTTAATTCAGAGCTTTGTGGATAATGGGTTTTCAGATATTTAATCCCATACCTGTACCTACAGATGGAACAAACCTGAAAGCAACATCTGCTCACGACACTAATATTGAAAGGAACAGTGTAAATTGCATTCTGCAATGAGAACTACTCTATCTGTATTACATGCTCCATTTACCTTACCAATAAATGGACCCACAGTGCTACATAGCTTATAACATGCAAAGTAAGACAAATACTTACAACATGGCATCTGGTATACTATATCCAATCATTCATGTTGTTTATATCACAGTTCTTATGAGCTAGAGAAAACAGAACCTATAGAGATGCAATAACAGGATATATAGTATTTAGATTATGTAAATATAGTTATACTGTATGTACAGTATAGATAGTTTTTAAAATGTTGAAGGGTTTGGCAGAGTGATAATTTGTTTTCCAGCTTAGAAATTGCATCTAGAAAAAGGCCCCAAGCTTAGCAATATTATGTTGTAACTTAGCATTTTGTCATTTTCAGGGAATAAGGCTTTATGGTGGGAAAAATATTAGGGTAGTTGTGTATAAACAATGTTATTGTTTTTCTCTCAAAGCACAAGGGTACTTTACAGCAGAACAGAAGTCCAAATGTTGAGGCACTGTGACTCCATGTTGTATCATGTCAATCTAAATGTACCCTGTTTTCAAGTCATTTCAGGATATAAAGGGCGTGCAAAATCTAAAATAGAATAAGGCTAGAAATGCTGTATTTTGTATACTAAATATAAACATGAACTTACTGCACCAGAAGCCTAATCAAACAAATGATTTATGCTTTCAAAGTTGGCCACAGGGGGTCACCATCTTGTAACTTTGTTAAACATCTTTGCAAGACTAAGACTGTGCACATACTCAGTGTGGTCTGGGCTGCTTAGGGATCGTGATAAACAAAGCTGCTTGAGTTCTGCATGGCTGGGAAGTAAGGCGGGGGCTCCCCCTGCTGTTCATAAGTATGATTGTTTCCCTGCTCAGCAGTTAGGGACCATCTGACAATTCCTATCCATAGCAGTAAATGAAGGGAGAATTTCACTGCACACAGTCCGGTTTCTTATAAAAACGGTACACATTTTTTAATTAAAGTATATTGGAGATAGGTTTATTTTTCATTAAAGAAAGTAAAAATGGAATTTTATTTTTTGACTTTACATGCCCTTTAACAGAATTTACTACTAGTATAGGCTCCGTTATCCAGAAAGCTCAGAATTACAGAAAGGTCATCGCCCATAGACACCATTTTAATCAGATAATTAAAGGAGTTGTTCTTTTAAATGTACTTTGTTTCATGTAGAGTGTGATATTCTGAGACAATTTGCAATAGGTTTTCATTTTTTATTATTTCTGTTTTTTGAGTCTTTTAGCTTTTTATTCAGCAGCTCTCCAGTTTGCAGTTTCAGCAATCAAATTGCTAGGATCCAAATTACTCTAGCAACCATGCATTGATTTGAATAAGAGGCTGATATATGAACAGTAGAGGCCTGAATAGAAAGCAATAACAATACATTTGTAGCCATACAGAGCACATTTTTTTTTAGATAGTGACCCCCTTTTGAAAGTTGAAAAAAGTTGAAGAAAAAGGCAAATCATTCGAAAACTATAAAAAAAAAATGAAGACCAATTGAAAAGTTGCTAAAGTTGACCATTCTATAACATACTAAATGTAAATTTTAAGTTGAACCATCCCTTTATTTTTTAAAATGATTTCCATTTTCTCTGTAATAATAAAACAGTACCTTGTACTTGATCCCAACAAAGATATAACCAATCCTTAATGAACCAGCCTATGGGGTTTAATTTTAATATTAAATATTAATATTTACAAGATATTTTAATAGACTTAGTTTGGGTAGACAGGTCCCATATCTGTACACCAGGATTGTTTTGCCACTTTACTGGGTAAAGCCAAGTGTGAGGTGATATAAATTAATAATTTCAAATGATGGCGACCATCTGCCTTTAAATAAATGATACAGTTTTGTGAATGGTGATATTAGATCTTTGTTATGAATGCTTCACTGAGGAATTGCGCATGGGTTGTCAAGTATTCATCAATTTCCATGCCTACAGTGTGCTTGTCACATCACCTTCACCCCATTGCCAGAAGCTAGTGCAAATGCAGCTCACTACATAATTAGATCTGTTTCCTTCATGAATTTAACATATGTATATCTGCACAACAAATAACAGAAACATTGTTTCTACATCACGTTTTTTTCTCGAACAGCAATTTTGTAAGACTTATTATATGCCGTGTTTATTTTGTCATGTTCCATGAATTGTACCTTCTCTTCATAGGATGTCAAGATTAATTTGATTTAATTAGTGTTTCAATCCTATCCTCGAGATTCACTCGAGATTCACTAATATAGCCTTGTGAATTTTAACAACAGTGCAGGTGGTTCTTCACAGTGAGATCAGTGAGGTTGTGGATTGCACTGCCGGATGATGTTGTGATGGCTGATTCTGTTAATGCTTTTAAGAGGGGCTTGGATGGTTTCTCGGACAGACATATTTTCCAAGGTTATTGTTATTGTGATACTGAAATCTGCAATTAGTATAGATATTGGTATATATTGTTTATGTAAATATATGGAGGGGCCGGTGTGAGTGTATGTATGCATAGATGCTGGGTTTCATTTGGAAGGGTTGATGAATGGTCTTTTTTCAACCCAAATTCACTTTGTAACTACACAGCAACATCATGCAGTCCAAATAGGGGAGTGTGTAGTGTTCCCCAGTCTCTCCTGGCTGAGGAAAAAGGTTCATGATACCAATGGACCTAAGATAAGCCTGTAAGGGGGTGTAAAGTTATGAGAGTGTTATGTGAGTGAAATTTTATTCTTTTGAGTGACAAAAATGTGTATGTATGTAAAATGTACGTTTGTTTAAAAATTGTTTGGGTGTAATTAGTGTAAAGCGCCACTAGATGGAACTTTAATTTGGTTTAAGTGTAATTTCTTCCCCGACCACCAGAGGCCACTGTAGGACACAGAAGGGCAATAAAAGGAGGTGCCCCGCCCAAGGTGAGCAGTCCTGATGGGAGGCGTGGCCAAAACAAGATCACCTGGCTGGTGAATGAAGACCTACAATGAAAGGAAGGTGAAGTTAGAATAGGAAAGTTCTTAAGTTGAGCGAGCACTAAGTGCACAAGATAATCAGGCTATTTAGTAAGTGCAGTTGTGGCCCCATCAAGGAGGAAAGTGGAGTTAGTCTCCAACGGGCACTCCGTAAGTGAGGGAATCAGTGGTAGTCTAGGACCTGGTAGGAAAAGGTCCTAACCTGAAAGAGTGGATGGGTATCACCCTGAAGGTATCGGGCCACTATTGGAGAGTGGGGGGATACGGGTGGAGTATATACCGGACCACTAGGTGGTTAGGTGGGATCCAAGATCCTAAGGAAGGCGTGCCTGTCAAGAAACTGATTTATTGGAATATATGTAACTGAATGTATCTGAAAAAACGTGTACTGGAGTGTGTACAGCGTGCCTGATGTTGAAGTCCTCTGGTGTTCCTGAAAATAAAAATCTCCTGTTTTTTTTACAAAGTGTTCCGTATGGAGAGTAACAAGTGGGTTTACTTTCCCTTTAAAAATTGAAAGCCCCTCCCACAAGCCTCTTCTTAGCACCACATAGGTAGATAACCTAGCAGTAGGCCTGCTTTCATGGAATTCATTGGAGTAAAATAGTGGTAGGTCAGCTAGTAAGGAAGGGTTAGTAGCTGAGACAACCTGCCAGTCAGGGCCATAGTGACAAAGGATAAGACAGGTCAGTACCCATTTGAAGTGTGCTAAGTATGTATCAGGACACCTGGGTGCCAAGAGGGCCTTCTATGTGAAGGAAAGTGGGCAGTAAGAGACATTAGACACCATTTGAATCCCTGTGCTCTTTCATTATTTATTGGGAGCTCTTTCAACTGCAGAGGGAACTAAAAAAAAAGCTGTGCTAGTGAGCTGTGCTAGAGCCTGTGAATAAAGCTGTCACTGGGGCTCATTTATCAACACTGGGCAAATTTGCTCATGGGCAATTACCTATAGAAACCAATCAGTGATTAGCTTTTTAAAGCCAGCTGCAAGTAGAACAATGAATGCAGCAATTTGATTGGTTGCTATGGGTTATTGCCCATAGGCAAATTTGCCCAGTGTTGATAAATGACCTCCACTGTGTTTGTCTACAAGGCTGTGTGAGCCTCCAGTTCATTCCATACACAGGGTTGATTCATCTGTTACACTACTAAAGTTATTATACCCCCATGTAGCCCTGTGTTACAGGAATACAGTACAGAGCAACCTAAGGAATCAGCCAAATAATGCTATCCTTAATCATGCCTATGGGGCCATACACATGTCACCTCAGTAAGGTACATATAGCTGTTCCGACACTGAGTACTTTGGTGCTTATTTGTCCATATTGTTACTATTAATTGTGCTTATACACCCATCAGTCACTTTCTCAACTACCTTAAAATTCATGTCAAAGCAAAGCCAGTGGGTTAGATTGTTGTGACAGAGATAGTAGGGAACAGGTGATAAGGATTACAAAAGCATTCATGCTAACAAGCTACAAATATAATGCTTCTAATGATTAATCCAAGTACCCCTAATCTATACATAGTATAAACAGCATGTATGATTTAAAAAAAAAAAAAAACTTTTTTTTTTTTTAACAATTTCCACCTCTAGATGGCAGTAAAAGGCATCCAAAGTTCAATCCATACCTTATTAACAATACGTTTATATGCACAACTACCTTCAAATAGTTATTATGTTAATCCCTTAAATGTCTGTACAGAGATTTATTTTTTTTTAAAGAATAAACCCTTCAAATATAATTACTTGCAACAATTGTACCGATAATTAGATATGTGCATTTGCAAAATAAATGCTACCCACAATAAACGTTGTTATTCTGTGAAAATCACCAGGTGATTTTAATAAATCTATTGAAATGGAAATAGTGGCATTCGTTGCACAGGTCCATAGGAGGGCAGAAGGTCAGCTGTTTGCTATCAGCATTAAATATTGAGTGTAGATTTTAAGGTCACTCTTGAACTGTGAGACCATTCGAAAATAATAATGAAATATGTTTGATACAAACTATACATTGTCAAATGTTCACAGTGTGTGGGGATATAACAATAATGTTAAAAAAAAAAGTATTTAACATATCAGAAGGTGTTGACCCAGAACATTTGTGATTGTGTCCTTCTTAGAACTAAATGGCACATTTTTTCTTTTTACTCTAAAGGACATCTATTAAAATGTTTTTTTTTTCTATCATTTCTTTTCATATAATGTAACAGTAGGAACAAAGGACGTTTGCTAATAAAATGATACTAAAGTCTTTCAGTAAAGTGTTCCTATGTCATTCTTAGTTGATGTTGCCCCTCTAAATGGATGTAAGACACTTGGGGGGTTATTTACTAAACCTCAAATTTATCTGGTTGGGTTTTTTGGGACAACTTTTTTGAGATTTATTATACATGGGACCTGTTATCCAGAATACTCGGGACCTGGGGTTTTCCGGATAACGGATCTTTCAGTAATTTGGGTCTTCATGCCTTAAATCTACTAGAAATTCATTTAAACATTAAATAAACCCAATAGGCTGGTTTTGCCTCCAATAAGGATTAATTATATCTTAGTTGGGATCAAGTACAAGCTACTGTTTTATTATTACAGAGAAAAAGGAAATCATTTTAAAAAAACTGGATTATTTGGATAAAATGGAGTCTATGGGAGACAGCCATTCCATAATTCGGAGCTTTCTGGATATCGGGTTTCCGGGTAAGGGATCCTATTAGGGGTGCACCGAATCCAGGATTTGGTTCGGGATTCGGCCAGGATTCGGCCTTTTTCAGCAGGATTCGGATTCGACCGAACCCTTCTGCCCGGCCGAACCGAATCCTAATTTGCATATGCAAATTAGGGGCAGGGAGGGAAATCGCATGACTTTTTGTCACAAAATAAGGAAGTAAAAAAGGTTTTCCCCTTCCCACCCCTAATTTGCATATACAAATTAGGATTCGGTTCGTATTCAGCCGAATCTTCCACGAAGGATTCGGGGGTTCGGCCGAATCCAAAATAGTGGATTCGGTGCATCCCTAGATCCTATACCTGTACCGTGATGCTGCAAAAAGCCTGAATCCTAAAATCTCAGACTTGTCGAGGTCCTGTATAAGTCAATGGGAGAGGCTCCTATCTAAATTTAAAGTTTTTGTGGTCTGTGCTGGGTTTAGCTCAAAAATCTTTTTTGTAGTTTTCAGGCAAAGATGCTAAAAAATCAATTGATTCGGGAAATAAGCCCAAAAAAGTAAAGCAATTTGGGTTTTCGCTAGATTTTATCGAGTTTTTCCACAATCTGATTAATTCGTGTTATTTTATTAAAGGACAAGGAAAGTCTAAAATAGAATAAGGCTAGAAATGCTGTATTTTGTATACTAAACATAAGCATGAACTTACTGCACCACAAGCCTAATCAAACAAATGATTTATGCTTTCAAAGTTGGCCACAGGGGGCTGTCATCTTGTAACTTTGTTATACATCTTTGCCTGACCCTGACCTTGCACAAGCTCAGTGTGGTCTGGGCTGCTTAGGGATCGTCATAAACAAAGCTGCTTGAATTCTGCATGGCTGGTAAGTAAGGCGGGAGCTCCCCCTGCTGTTCATAAGTATGATTGTTTCCCTGCTCAGCAGTTAGGGACCATCTGACAATTCCTATCCACAGCAGTAAATGAAGGGAGAATTTCACTGCATACAGTAAGGTTTCTTATAAAAACTGTACACATTTTTTAATTAAAGTATATTGGAGAAAGGTTTGTTTTTCATTAAAGAATGTAAAAATGGGATTTTATTGTTTTGCCTTTCCTTATCCTTTAATAAATGAGGTCAAATTGAGCATGGGAGTTTGGTCAAGTTTTTTTTTTTTTTTTTAAATCAAATGTGATAAATTGTATTTTAGTAAATAATCCTCTTGATAAAGGGTGATTGGTAACTCTTTAAACATGTTGTTTTTTTAAAGCAACCCAATTATCCGGCATAGGTCCAGCTCCCTTTTCTTCAAATGTTTAACCATTGGTAATCTTTAGAATAGGACGTGGTAAGAAAGAACCTGGACAACTTGGGTATTTGGTTGTGGAACCCATTGGGGTTATTTATCCAAATCCAAATTTATCTAATTATTTTCTTAAATATACTCTGAACCATATCTGCACAGGTTATTTCCCCTTATTTATCAATGCATTTTCCCTAAAAATTCAAGTGTGGGAAAATACTCGAAAAAAATTGTGAAAATATCATATCTTTTCAGTTTTTGCCCAAAAACCATGAAATATTTGCATTATTGCACAAAACCCAGTGCAGATCAGGATATCTTCGGGACTTCTCCCATTGACTTATATACAACTTTAATCAGGTCTTAGATGCCTGATTTGTTCTTTTTCTATCCTCGGGGTATAATAAATGCAGGTTTTTATTAATTTGTTTTCACTTTTTCATTTTATGGAATTTGGACTGAGGATGCACCGAATCCAGGATTTGGTTTGGGATTCGGCCTTTTTCAGCAGGATTCGGATTCAGCCGAATCCTTCTGCCAGGACGAACCAAATCTGAATCCTAATTTGAATATGCAAATTAAGGAATGGGAGGGAAATTGTGTCACAAAACAAAGAAGTAAAAGATGGTTTCCCCTTCCCACCCCTAATTTGCATATGCAAATTAGGATTTGGTTCGGTATAAAGCCCGAATCTTTCGCGAAGGATTCGGGGGTTCGGCTGAATCCAAAATAATAATAATTTGGACTTTAATAAATAACCCCCATTGTGTTAGCTGGCATATTCCAACAAAACTAGTAACCATGCAATTGGAGGAAGCCCTTTTCATATAATTGTAGTCGAGGCATGCTATATATAACATGGTGCTACCTATACAACAAATATACATACTGTACATAACATACAAATCATCCTTTATCATTCAGCACACAGGTAATTAGAAAGCTTTAAATCAACATCCATATGTGCAGTTTCTCTTTAGATACAACATGTGTCAATCATTTTTGTCATTTCATGTGTATTGATTGAATATCATCTAATCTGTGTAACGGGCCACTAGGTGAAAAATGTCTGGAGATTTAAATCTGCTTAACACAGACTTGAGACTGGCAACACAGTATTTGCAGTTTGCACCAATGAAAACTGTTAGCACAATACAATGAAACCTGTTAAAACTAATGTAAGGGAATCTTTTGTTAATGTTTAAAATACATTGACAGCATATAAAAGGAATCAGATAGTAGCTGAATGGCATAATCTTTTGTCCTTTATCCTTTTTTTCTTCATTGTGTAGTCGACTTCTGCCTTACTTTACTTTGTATCCTCCGGCTGGTAATTTTCCAGTAGCATCTACATTCTTCTACTCTCTGCTCTCTTGCTTAAAGCACAGTGCTACAATTTGCAATAACCTTCCTTCTTTTGTTCATACTGCTAGTCAATATTTGGGGATTTAAAAACTGGGTTTCATAATGTTAAAAGGAACAATGGCGTAGATCAAGTTAAAAGGAAAATAAAGATGAGAATAATATTAATAGATCTTTTAGTAAGAGATCTGATAAATATTATATTTTATCATTATCAAAGACTTATGCTGGGTTATTGCAAAGGAACAGTAAATCTGGTGGGTATCAACAGCTGTTTAATTATTCAATAGAATTTGGATTCATGGAATGGCTAGTGTTATGTTTTGGTAGCCGAGGATGAGTAGAGAATAACAGTGCTTTATTAGCAGGTTCATGCAGCCATTACACTTCAACTTTAATACCTTAAAACAGTCTAGAAAGTGCACAGTATAAGTCGTGTGCACAGTGACACCTAGAGGCCCTTTGTATAAACACCACAGCTAGCTTAGGGAGTATTTAGGGTAATGAATCTACTATACATTAGGTATGAAATACGTTATCCAGAAACCCATTATCCAGAAAGCTCCAAATTACAGGAAGGCCATATCCCATAGAATTCAAAGGTTCAAAAAAGATTTCTGTTTTCCATGTGAAAAGACAATACCTTGTACTTGTTCCAAACTAAAATATAATTATTCCTCATTGGGTTTAATTCATGTTTAAATGATTTTGTAACAGACCTAAGTTATGAAGATCCAAATAACAGAAATACCTCTTATCTGGTAAACCCCAGGTCCGGAGCATTCTGGATAACAAGTCTCATGCCTGTACTATTACTATTAGTATAAGAAAAAAGGCAATGGCACACTGGGCACGATCAAGCAGGGTAAACCCTTGCAGAGATTTATTTGCACACGATGCAACGTTTCGGGGTGGTCCCCTTTGTCAAGCATGTCGAAGTGAGGCAGTGAACAACAATTTAACACCATACATTCAAAGTGATTGGTCATTTACAAAATTTGCATAATTAATTACACATGTGACATCGCACTTAAAACAAGCAACAAGAAAAAGAGGGGTTAAACAACCAACAATTTCAGTAATCCTCTTCTAATACAAAATGTGATAAAATTTACTACAAAAAAGTTTTAAAAGTCATATGAAAAACTTCCCAGCCAATGTATATTACATTGATTAAATAGCATTAACAGTGAATAATAATCTGTAAAAATGTATCAAAAAAGGTTTGTTTGCTCTAAAACAGCAGATTTTACTTGCTGTGGGAGACAGGTTGTTACAAAAATTAGCAACATAGTATACAATATCTTAACACAAATAACAATGTTGCTTATTTCTCTCATACCCTACAGGAGGGGATTGCAAAAGGAAAGTCTGACCCTACAGAAGGTCCTGGGTACTGCAAGTCTTGGTTATCTGAAACAATAAAACACATATATAGGATCAAAGGTAACAGGACATACTGAACTCCTCATTTAACCCTTTAGGGTATTTTGTCTGCAGTAGCCATATCCAATAGCATTCGCGTTGTAATAAACATTTTTTCATATCCTGACCTTGCTTGTGTGTTACTTTTTCCAATATCTGCCATCGCACCTGCGAGATCTTATGGCTATGAGCAAAAAAATGTTTGGCTAATAAAGATTCTTTCTTAAATTTATCCATTGATCGATTTTTTGGTAACACATCTGTTTGAGCATCAGGAGGCGGGGGTTGGTAAGTCCGTATATTAGATTTATGTTCATTTAAACGTACCCTAACCGCTCTACTCGTTTGGCCAATATATAACAACCCACACGGGCATTTGATGGAATACACGACTTCCTTTGTGTTACATGAAAATGTACCCTTAATAGGGTGCTTAGTTCCGTGTAATGGGTGTAACACAGATGAACCAGGGATTATCCCATTACAGTGGCCACAGTTTCTGCAGGGATAGGTCCCTGTATTGGGGTTAGCCAATGCACCTACACCTGTAGTAATAACTTTCGGCTTAATTAAAGCCTGAATAGTTTTCCCTTTTCTATACGAGAAGACAGGGGTTTGTTTAAATAAATGCCCGATCTTGGGATCAGACTGTAGTATCCCCCAATGTTTTAAGATAGTGCGCCTAATAACCTTATTATTAGTGTCAAAAGAGGATACAAAAGGAATGCGTTGGCTATTATTTGTATTCCTCGGTTTTTTCGCCAAGGTATCCTCCCTCTGATAGGTTTTAACCTCATCCTTAATAGCAATAAGTTTGCTTTCTTTGTATCCTTTGTCAACAAACTTTCTCACCATCTTAGAGGCTTCTTGCTCATAGATGGCATCAGTAGATGCAATCCGCTTGGCACGTAACAATTGGCTCTTGGGCAAACCTTTTAACAAGCCCTGTGGGTGAAAGCTTGATGCCAAAAGCAAATTATTACGGTCAGTTGGCTTATTATATATCGAAGTAACCATAGAAGACCCACTCACACACAAATTTACATCAAGAAAGTGTAATTCGGTCTTACTTTTATCAAGGGTGAATTTAATGGTGGGGTGTACACTATTCAAATGAAGGAGAAAGGCCTGTAGTTCATCTTCACCTCCATCCCAAATAAAGAAGGTATCGTCCACATACCTCATGTAGGAGTGTATGTGTGAGCAGTATGCGGTATTGGAAAAGATGTGTCACTTTTCGAAATGGTCCATGAAGATGTTTGCGTACGCAGGAGCCATGTTGGCCCCCATCGCGCAGCCTTGAAGCTGAAGGAAAAATTCACCATCAAAAGAAAAATAATTTTTACTGAGGACCATATCCAGTAAGTCACAAAGAAAATTGATCTTATAAGTGGGCAAATTGGTGGTACTCAGGTACAATCGCATACACTCAATACCCTCTTCATGAGGGATGGAGGTGAACAGGTCCTTAACATCCAAGGAACATAAATAAAATTCACCTGTTGGAAATTGGACAGTTTTAAGGCGATTTAGAAAATCTGTGGTATCCAAAAGACATGGTTTCAGTAACGGCACAATATCCTGAAGATACAAATCCACATAAATCGCAAGTGGTTGCCACAAGGACCCCACATTGGAAACTATGGGCCTACCTGGTGGATTCACTAAGCTTTTGTGAATTTTTGGAAGAAAATACACATAGGGAGTTTTTGGGAATTGTTGGAATAGAAGCTGATGGGGTCTCGTCAGTTATAACACCTTCCATCACTGAAGCATTCAAAAAGGTATTCAATTTATTCTTAAATTTAGCAGTTGGATCAATAGACAATTTTTTATATAACATGGTGTTATTTAACTGACGAAATGCCTCAGTCTCATAATCAACCTTATTCAGGACCACAACACCTCCCCCTTTGTCTGCCTTAGTTATAACCACATTATCATTCATTTGTAAGGAAGTAAGAGCTTTTTTCTCTGCCTGAGAGATGTTGGATCCACAATTTCTGTGTTTTTCTCCTGCTTTAGACAAAATTTTATTCAATTCAAATAACACCATAGTTTCAAATGTCTCTATAGAGGAAAAATTGCCCGGTGGTACAAATGTGCTTTTGGTACCCAATTTATATTTGAGTTGTCTTGTCAGATCGTTCTTGGCACTGATAGCCTGTTTATCCAAAAAATATGCTTTAAGTTTAAGAGTTCTGACAAACTTGAAAAAGTCAATGGTAAACGCAAAAGGAGCAGCAGTATATATTGGAACGAATCCCAGCCCTTTATTAAGCACCGAAAGTTCATCCTTATTAAGTTCAGTGGTAGAAAGATTAAACACTGAATTTACCTGTGGTAGTGTCGGTGTCCCCTGCGTTTGTTCCGGGAGTGACCGCGTGCTCCTCCTGCGACCTCTTCGTATCTTACGTTTCCCTTTCTGTGGCCGACCTGTAAAAAAGGAAAAGAGCCAGCCGAACATTGTGAGGAGGAGGCAAGGGAAGATTGATCTGACTCCAACGAGCGTGTAGGTAAGGCATCGGAACGCATAGGTGTAGAAACCCGTTGCATCGAAACGTTGCATCGTGTGCAAATAAATCTCTGCAAGGGTTTACCCTGCTTGATCGTTCCCAGTGTGCCATTGCCTTTTTTCTTATGCCATTGGTTTGGGGGGGTGCCGATCCCTCCTGGTATTTGAGCACCTGGCAGAGTTCCTGAAGGCCAGGGTGTGCGAGGTGAATCCCTCTTGTTTCTGGATCACGCTTTTCGGCTGGTTCCACTCAGCACCCCTCTCTGTGTGCCTCCGTGAATATGTCTTTTACCGACATTGCAGCTACAACCAGCAGGAAAGCTGAAACCTTTGGTTTCACAGAAGCGGAGCGCAAAAGGATTTTACAGTCTACCCACAGTCTACCAGCACCTACCTGTTTATCTGAGACTGACATTTTACGTAAGTTGGAACAACTTAAACGCCGTGAGATATCATGGTCATTACATACATCTTCTCTGGCGGAGTATGCCCGGGCCCATCGTATACCGCGTGGCCTACGAGTAAATTTGAAACCCGCACTGTTCAGAGACGACCCGGATTTCAACACAAAATGGAGAGGGATCCTAAACAGGTGCAGCTTGGATCTGATTGCACTTACCATCCAACAACTCCAGACGGCTGCGAAAGATTTGAAGCAGCAAATCCAAGCCACGGAGGAAGAGTATGCCTCCCTGCCAGTAAGTGCGGACAGGGTCACCATTCAACAGTTGGAGCGAAAATTGGAACCGCTACAACAGGAGATCCTGCAGGTGAAAATCAAAAAATTCCGGCGAGACACCCAGGATTACGAGCGAGGGGAAGTCTATACCTGGAGGGATACCAGACGCCTATACCGGCAGCAACGGGTTTCTACACCTATGCGTTCCGATGCCTTACCTACACGCTCGTTGGAGTCAGATCAATCTTCCCTTGCCTCCTCCTCACAATGTTCGGCTGGCTCTTTTCCTTTTTTACAGGTCGGCCACAGAAAGGGAAACGTAAGATACGAAGAGGTCGCAGGAGGAGCACGCGGTCACTCCCGGAACAAACGCAGGGGACACCGACACTACCACAGGTAAATTCAGTGTTTAATCTTTCTACCACTGAACTTAATAAGGATGAACTTTCGGTGCTTAATAAAGGGCTGGGATTCGTTCCAATATATACTGCTGCTCCTTTTGCGTTTACCATTGACTTTTTCAAGTTTGTCAGAACTCTTAAACTTAAAGCATATTTTTTGGATAAACAGGCTATCAGTGCCAAGAACGATCTGACAAGACAACTCAAATATAAATTGGGTACCAAAAGCACATTTGTACCACCGGGCAATTTTTCCTCTATAGAGACATTTGAAACTATGGTGTTATTTGAATTGAATAAAATTTTGTCTAAAGCAGGAGAAAAACACAGAAATTGTGGATCCAACATCTCTCAGGCAGAGAAAAAAGCTCTTACTTCCTTACAAATGAATGATAATGTGGTTATAACTAAGGCAGACAAAGGGGGAGGTGTTGTGGTCCTGAATAAGGTTGATTATGAGACTGAGGCATTTCGTCAGTTAAATAACACCATGTTATATAAAAAATTGTCTATTGATCCAACTGCTAAATTTAAGAATAAATTGAATACCTTTTTGAATGCTTCAGTGATGGAAGGTGTTATAACTGACGAGACCCCATCAGCTTCTATTCCAACAATTCCCAAAAACTCCCTATGTGTATTTTCTTCCAAAAATTCACAAAAGCTTAGTGAATCCACCAGGTAGGCCCATAGTTTCCAATGTGGGGTCCTTGTGGCAACCACTTGCGATTTATGTGGATTTGTATCTTCAGGATATTGTGCCGTTACTGAAACCATGTCTTTTGGATACCACAGATTTTCTAAATCGCCTTAAAACTGTCCAATTTCCAACAGGTGAATTTTATTTATGTTCCTTGGATGTTAAGGACCTGTTCACCTCCATCCCTCATGAAGAGGGTATTGAGTGTATGCGATTGTACCTGAGTACCACCAATTTGCCCACTTATAAGATCAATTTTCTTTGTGACTTACTGGATATGGTCCTCAGTAAAAATTATTTTTCTTTTGATGGTGAATTTTTCCTTCAGCTTCAAGGCTGCGCGATGGGGGCCAACATGGCTCCTGCGTACGCAAACATCTTCATGGACCATTTCGAAAAGTGACACATCTTTTCCAATACCGCATACTGCTCACACATACACTCCTACATGAGGTATGTGGACGATACCTTCTTTATTTGGGATGGAGGTGAAGATGAACTACAGGCCTTTCTCCTTCATTTGAATAGTGTACACCCCACCATTAAATTCACCCTTGATAAAAGTAAGACCGAATTACACTTTCTTGATGTAAATTTGTGTGTGAGTGGGTCTTCTATGGTTACTTCGATATATAATAAGCCAACTGACCGTAATAATTTGCTTTTGGCATCAAGCTTTCACCCACAGGGCTTGTTAAAAGGTTTGCCCAAGAGCCAATTGTTACGTGCCAAGCGGATTGCATCTACTGATGCCATCTATGAGCAAGAAGCCTCTAAGATGGTGAGAAAGTTTGTTGACAAAGGATACAAAGAAAGCAAACTTATTGCTATTAAGGATGAGGTTAAAACCTATCAGAGGGAGGATACCTTGGCGAAAAAACCGAGGAATACAAATAATAGCCAACGCATTCCTTTTGTATCCTCTTTTGACACTAATAATAAGGTTATTAGGCGCACTATCTTAAAACATTGGGGGATACTACAGTCTGATCCCAAGATCGGGCATTTATTTAAACAAACCCCTGTCTTCTCGTATAGAAAAGGGAAAACTATTCAGGCTTTAATTAAGCCGAAAGTTATTACTACAGGTGTAGGTGCATTGGCTAACCCCAATACAGGGACCTATCCCTGCAGAAACTGTGGCCACTGTAATGGGATAATCCCTGGTTCATCTGTGTTACACCCATTACACGGAACTAAGCACCCTATTAAGGGTACATTTTCATGTAACACAAAGGAAGTCGTGTATTCCATCAAATGCCCGTGTGGGTTGTTATATATTGGCCAAACGAGTAGAGCGGTTAGGGTACGTTTAAATGAACATAAATCTAATATACGGACTTACCAACCCCCGCCTCCTGATGCTCAAACAGATGTGTTACCAAAAAATCGATCAATGGATAAATTTAAGAAAGAATCTTTATTAGCCAAACATTTTTTTGCTCATAGCCATAAGATCTCGCAGGTGCGATGGCAGATATTGGAAAAAGTAACACACAAGCAAGGTCAGGATATGAAAAAATGTTTATTACAACGCGAATGCTATTGGATATGGCTACTGCAGACAAAATACCCTAAAGGGTTAAATGAGGAGTTCAGTATGTCCTGTTACCTTTGATCCTATATATGTGTTTTATTGTTTCAGATAACCAAGACTTGCAGTACCCAGGACCTTCTGTAGGGTCAGACTTTCCTTTTGCAATCCCCTCCTGTAGGGTATGAGAGAAATAAGCAACATTGTTATTTGTGTTAAGATATTGTATACTATGTTGCTAATTTTTGTAACAACCTGTCTCCCACAGCAAGTAAAATCTGCTGTTTTAGAGCAAACAAACCTTTTTTGATACATTTTTACAGATTATTATTCACTGTTAATGCTATTTAATCAATGTAATATACATTGGCTGGGAAGTTTTTCATATGACTTTTAAAACTTTTTTGTAGTAAATTTTATCACATTTTGTATTAGAAGAGGATTACTGAAATTGTTGGTTGTTTAACCCCTCTTTTTCTTGTTGCTTGTTTTAAGTGCGATGTCACATGTGTAATTAATTATGCAAATTTTGTAAATGACCAATCACTTTGAATGTATGGTGTTAAATTGTTGTTCACTGCCTCACTTCGACATGCTTGACAAAGGAGACCACCCCGAAACGTTGCATCGTGTGCAAATAAATCTCTGCAAGGGTTTACCCTGCTTGATCGTGCCCAGTGTGCCATTGCCTTTTTTCTTATGCCATTGGTTTGGGGGGGTGCCGATCCCTCCTGGTATTTGAGCACCTGGCAGAGTTCCTGAAGGCCAGGGTGTGCGAGGTGAATCCCTCTTGTTTCTATTGCTATTAGTAACAACATACAATTAAATTATGTTGTAAAATTTATTGCAATGAGATTAAATGTTGATAATTTTCCCATTTTAATGAAATAACTTCTAAACGTTTGGCTATTTAATCAGTTACCTGGCAACAGAAAAATTTGCGAAACGGCACCGGCGTCCATTCTTTGGTGCATATTCGCCGGCGAAAATTCAAAATGTGAACTTTCGCGGTGGTTTCATAAATGTATAAGCTGGCGGCGAATTGCGGGAATCCTGACGAATAAATTCGCCCATCACTACTTGGGAACTATACTAAATCAACTCCATCTTCTAGATTTGTTCTTCAGTGTAGGGAAGGTCTCAAGGCATACACCACAAGTGATTAAGAGCTTGTGTTTTTATTGATTAAAATAGTGTCAGGGCCTGATGACTCTTACTGGAGCTAAAGTTGGGACCAAGGAGGAAGCAGCAATGCTGACAGGCAGGATCAGTCCAAGTCGCTGAACACAAGGGGGTTAAGAAGTTAAGAGTTATAATCCAGGCAACAATCTGAGGCAGGCAGGCAGCAATACGCATAGTCAGGATCAAAGCAGAAGCTAGAAATTAGGAATCAGTCAAATGGCAAATATAGTGCACCCAGAAACTCACAGAAGTAAGACCTCTACTCGGGTATTGAACCCAGGTCCTAGTGTGTATTTATTTTAAATTGTCGCCAATAACTTAGCGCATTGACATGACAACTCTAAGCAATTCTGTCACAGCACCAGCACTACACCCCAAGTGATGGCTATGGGCACCACCATCTTGGATGCAGCGCTGAAAAGTAGGGAATGCCATTGGGTTCTCTTTACAAATAGATTTTAGATGTTGATTGTTGGTCATAGGACACTACTTGAAATGACAACTCAGCAATGTCTGAATTACCAGAAAGTAGAATACAGCGATGTTATTTAAAACTGGTGGTGTTTAATTTAAAGGATAAAGGTAAAAAAAGTAAGTAGAAATGTACCCTAATTTTTAGCCAAAAAACAGTTACTCTGATACTTTCATGCACAAGAAGATAAGTTTATAGTCAATATTTTATAAATCTTAGAGACCCATTTATCAAAATGCTTACTTCAGTGGCCTTGAAATTTTTTTTTAATTTTTCAGACAATTACTAGAGAAAAAAAAATCAGAAAACCTCTAAAAATTCTAAATGACTAAAAGAAAAGTCAAATATGATCAGTGTAGCTCCCTTTGGCTTCTATAGGACCACAGCTGCTTCTTCTTGCTGACCTTTTGCATTAGAATTTTTGTGGTGTTCATACCTTATAAATCTTGGCTTTTTAGAGTTTAAAAGCAATTTAAAAAACCCACAAATTGTTAGCGAGAAAATAGAAATTCAAATTCAAATAGGCCCCTTACAGTTTAAAATGGAAGTCAGAATTGGAAGAGCAAAAGCAACCACTAATTAAGCCCACAGTGATATAAACAATCAGTTTCAGACAAAGTCTCTGACTTCTATGGCCTGAACATTCTGTAAAAGAAAACTACAATCGATGTGAAAAAATGGAATACACTTCGGGTAGGACTACACGGTTTTTTTCTGCGCAATCCCATGTGCTGCGTCTGCATCCAACAGTTGTGTCGTGTCGGATCAACGCTGCAACTTCATCCAACAATGCATTCACTTACCTTATTTTTGTCGCAGCACGTCGGATTGCGCTGAAAACATCTGTGCAGTCCTACCCTTAACCACCTGATTATGCATCTGTGTAAAAGCAGAAAGGGGACTATAAGGTTTTTAAACTTTAAGATTAGAATTTTTTTCAAAATGATTGTAATAACTATATGTATACATATAATTCTGTGTTTGGGTTACCATGTTTTATATGATTCAATACTGTTGCATGCTAAAATGCATGGACCACAAACAGCCCCAGCACTTCCCTTTACTCTTCCTTTTTTAGTAGTAGTAGACCTGCCCAAAATTACTTTATATGTTTCAGATCTCTATGAATTTTGAGATAGACAGTATCGGCACTCCAATCATAAACTTCTCAGTGATTTATTGCATAGCATGCTGTAGCCAACATTGCCGTTCCTCTTGGGAGCTTTGTCACCGATTCCTTGCAATAAATTACAATGAAATTTATGACTGAAGTGCTGTTCCCTTCTACCTTTTCAAAATATCTTTCTTGATCATGCACACACAGCTTAAGAGTTTGAGTGCGCGTTATTTTATGATATATGTTCGGTGCATATATATATATATAGTATTTTTATACAAATACTGTGCAGAGGACACATCCAGCTCAAGAAGTAAATACAGCCCGAATGGATGAATGTAGAATAAATGTAGGCTGCACCCCTCCAAAATATGTTTTGGGCAAAATATAATTCTTTCTCAAGCTTCAGTCAGGAACAGTCTAGGGTTATTGGATTCTCAAATTTAGAGTTTATGGGAGTTTATAAAAACTATTCCCTAGTTGAATTACATTGAAATAAACTCGAAATTCTAACTTGTGCATCCAACGTTTCGGCCTGTGTTTGATAAAGGCCCAAACATGGCCCGAAACATTGGATGCACAAGTTTGAATAATAAACATTGATTCTTTACTATAAAGACTGGAGTGCGGGCCCTTCTTAAACTACTATATACGTATATATATATATATTCCACGAAAAAAGGTGCACACCAGGATTTTTCAATGAAAACTCTAGAGACAGACCGAAACGTTGCCCAGTTCCTTTTTTAATATATTTAATAAACATGAAGTTTTAAGTGAAAATTCCTGGTGTTCACCTTTTTTCGTGGAATATGGATAATACAGCTTTTTTTTATATATATATATATATAAATATATATATATAAATATATATATATATATATATATATATATATATATATATATATATATATATATATATATATATATATATATATATATATATATATAGATAAAACTGCTGGAAGCCGGCACAACACGTCTATTAGTATAATGTTCCTGGGTGCAATATGCAAACGATGAGATAGCTTTCCAAAAATAGTCATGCACTCACAGGTCTTATGCAAAAAAGTTTATTCAGCAAAAAAACTGCTAATGTTTTGGCTAGCACTCGAGCCTTTCTCAAAGTGCATTTCTCAAAGTGCTAGCCGAAACGTTCGCAGTTTTTTTGCTGAATAAACACCATTTTCTTTTTGCATAAGACCTGTGAGTGCATGCCTATTTTTGGACAGATATATATATATACCCTAAGCCACTATCTTTATAACCTTTATCCCCAGGTTGTAGCCAGTCCTGGTTCAAATTTAACCCCTCACCCCCCTCCTCTGAGCATTGGGTAGCAGGAGTACCCATGCAGTCAATTGAATATGTGCCAGTTGCCGAGTGTACCAGAGCTTGTTGTATGTACCCTGTTCTTACCCTATGGTTATGGGCTCCCCATTTGTCATATACAGCAGCACCGCACAGGTTGCCTAGCAATGGTGTCCTGCGCTACCTCAACGTAACCCATGGGCAATCAGTAAGTCCCTACCCACCACTGTAGGACTACAGTCAGGTAATACTGCTCATATACCTGTTAGACTCGCTAAGTCAAGCATATACTTGCATTCAAGGCACACCTAACGGCACTACTCACAAGAGGAGCTATCAGTGCCAGGCCAAGTCGATTGGGCCCCCCCCTTGCACCTGCACAGAAGATGGAATTGTGAGTGCGTATGCGCAGAAGGAGGAAGCGTGAGGCCGCTCCATTACGCAAGCGAGAGACACCTCAAGAGACGGTGAAGTGAGTGCTCATGTGCCAAAGAGCGCACACTTGAGAGAAAGGATGCCGCAAGTAATGCACAAAATGGTCCGAACTAGGGAAAGGGGGTAAAGAGGTACGTGCCTGGCGCCCCTCTGCCTATGTGCCCTTGATTCCCTGATGAAAGTTCCAGTAAAGAACTGAACTGAAATGTCGGTCTAAATAAACTCTTGTTTCAGCATATTAACATTTGTAAAATAGTTTCATTGGAGTGCTGTCAGTATGGCTGTTTATATATATATATATATATATATATATATATATATATATATATATATATATATATATATATATATATATATATATATATATATATATATATATATATATCTATATCTATATATATATATATCTATATCTATCTATATATCTATATATATATATATCTATATATATATATATCTATATATATATATATATCTATATATATATCTATATATATATATATCTATATATATATATATCTATATATATATATCTATATATATATATCTATATATATATATATCTATATATATATATCTATATATATATATATATATATATATATATATATATATATACACACTCAGATATCTCAAATCAGTTTTAAAATGTTTACCCTTGGTATTGATGGTTCAACATGTACAAGTTTGCTTCTAAGGGTATGGTGGTTGCTTCTGATTGCTGACTAAATTAATATCTCTGCTCTCTCAGAAATAGGCATCTGTAGCTCCAATATATGGATAATATGCACTCTCACTTTATATAGATATTGATATATAGAGTATACAGTTTCTTTAAATGTGTAATTCCAGGCATCATTGGTTTAATAGGAGGTGTAAATGAGGTCCTTATAAATAGCGCTTATCTATGTCATCAGTTAGAAATGGTTCTTAGGGATGTGACTTGAATTGTATGACTCATTCAAATGTGTATTAAGAAATCACGTAACCTACTACTTTAATGTATGAGCATATTATATTTAATTTCAGAAGCACTTTTTCTATTACCATATGTATCTTTTTAAGTCTGTTCTGTGAAGGTACAAAATAGGTCTTCAAAAGAAGGTAAGAAGGAGGGAGGCATAGTGATGTGTTCAATGAAGCAAGGGATATACATAGTTAAATTGGGTTGAAAAAAAAACAAAGTCCAATAAGTTCAACCCCTCCAAATGAACCCCAGGGGAAAACTCAACTATGTCGATGGAAAAAAACCTTGCATTTTCGAGATTTATTATAACCCAAAGCTGCTAAAAAACTGAATCTGAAAATACTCCATATCAAACCTGTCATCGTCACATAAAAGTCAAGAGCAGATTTCCCTGAACTTGTTTCTTGACATCGTGATCTGCTCTGGATAATCCAACAAAGTCTGGGTTTTTGTCCGATAAAGTTGAGCTTTCACAGAAACAATTTGATAAATTCAGAGGTTCAATTCGACTTGACGCTCGATTTTGTCACTACCTTTTTTTTCTTCCAACTTTTTTGAGATTAATTTTTGATAAATGAGTTAAATTTGTTGATGTGAGTTTGGTCAACTTTGTTTTAATAAATAACTGAGATAAACTAATTAGTAGTAAAGTAAATACCCCCTTGTTGTATTTTTAGAATATTTATGTTTTAGACATTTTACAGAACCTTTTATACATTCATTTCCAATGAATTTTATAAAGTATCTGTTTATTGTCATGTAATCTCTGTGAGACCTTGGGTATTGGCTTATGCTCAATCTCTCAAAAGCAGATGAGAGCAGCCTTCCTATAGCAAAGATGGTTTTAAAATGTGGTAGGCTGCAGAAGTGTGGAAGAGAATGACAATTTTGTTGAAGCAGTAATCTCTGGAGTCAGGCAGTAAGATAAGGCATGTATATCTGTTGGTACTTCAGGATTAAACAACATGCTTGACAATTTTTCTGATTGAACTTCTAGAAAAGCACCAGACAACTCCAGTTTAATACTGGCTTCATCAAAAATAATTCACGAATAATTGGAATCTGCCTCTGCCTCATTTGTACACCTCTCTCCCATATAAAAGTAAAAATAAACACAAAAATTAACTAAAAAAGCAAAGAAGGTAAAAAATTCTGCTATTAAAATGCTCTGACGTGGCACATTACTTGAATCCTGCTTGTATATTACTTTTATTTATCAAAATTCAAGTTTTCTTTATTTTGGAGGTTTTTCTCGAAATGCTGCCAATATTCATATTTCAAAATCCTAGGGCTTATTTAGGTCCACAAGTGCAGTGAGCAATGTGCAATATTGAGCACAATGGCCATGTTTTTTTTTTTCATCGTTGCAGAATTTTTTCACAGAATTTCAGCATCACTGCAGGTGCAAAGGGGTGCAATTGTGCTTCATTGGAAATTAGGCACAGTTATGCAGAATATTTTCAAAGTCTCTCTGGTGTCATTTCCAATGGGGGAGGATCAAGGCCAACTTTTGTGTTGTTCAAATGTATGTGTGGGAGGAAGGAGCAAGCCTGTAAAAATTCAATGCGTTGGTTGTGGCAACCCCTCTAACCTAATAAATGCTAATTGTATAGGGGAGGATTAAGCCTAGTTAGACCAATACCTTGGTCAGGAGACACTTATCCCAAGACATGCTACTATGCAGGGAGGTGACAACGGGGAAAAAATCAGACCAGAGGTAAATAGTTAGGACCACCTATTGGGTTTACCTCCATGTGGTGTGGTAGCTTATACGTTTTATGATCATAATTTTGTAACTAAAAACATACATGCACTCGCATTGATACTAAATTACTAGGGGACCAGGGAATGTGCATTTCTCTACTATTTCTCTTTTGTATGTTTATTACTATTCTGGCCAGATCAGTTGCACTTCATTTGTATATTTTATTTAGCCTTTGCAGTGCTCCTACAACCCCTCCATTTTTCCAATTTAGGCATGAAAATAACAGGCCCACCATATTATTTTGGCAAAACTGAACTGTGACAATTGATGCAGGGCGATGTGGTGCTAAGCAAAATTATATGGAAATTAGTGCAAAGTATCTTTAATGAAAACAGATTTAAGTGCACTCTCTGTAGGGGAGCAGCGCCAATTGCTCACTGTACTTGCAGTCGTTAATGAGTCCTACTATGTTTTATTTAAACAGGTACATTAAAAAGTATATACAATATTCCATCCACATAAGCACATCTAAAATTGATTTAGATCTATATGGTCAGATGTACATTACCCAAATCTTTCCATTTTCGGATCTGAAAGAGAAACATTTCAAAACACCTTTTAATCCAAATAATCCAGATAACAGATTACATATATGTTGTACCATTACATACATTTTCACTTTGCATCCTCAGAAAAAAGACATGACCACAGTATTAAGTTGTTTTTTTTTAACTATAAAGAAGCTGATGTTCCAGGGAGAAGGAGAATATCATCTTCACTAAAATTGCAAGAATAAAAATTGCAACAATTGAGAAGAATTGGCCTCACAATTTAAAGGGATACTGTCAAAAACAGTATCAAAACGCATCACTTAATAGTGCTTCTCCAGCAGAATTCTGCACTAAAATCCATCTTTCAAAAGAGCAAAAGATATTTTTATATTCAATTTTGAAATCTAACATGGGGTTAGACATATTGTCAGTTTCCCAGCTGCCCCCAGTCATGTGGGGCTTGTGTGGTTTTTCATATGTGCAAGTGGTGGGGGGTGGTCTAGAAAGCAAAACTCTAAGGAACCCTACTTATGTTACAGACACAAGTGCTCTATGTAACGACTACTCACCCTGGTGGTCTAGGGGTTTGAAGGGGTCGGTGGGGACGCACGCCACACCCTCAGCTGAGACGCCTGCCATGCTGATCGGTTATGCTGCTAGAGCCGGTTTCCAATGGGCGCGCGCGGCATGTGCATCCTCTTCTTAAAGGCGCAGTGACGTTGGCGCGTGATGTCAAATTCAAACTGGATTTAAAGGAATTGTTCAGTGTAAAAATAAAAACTGGGTAAATAGATAGGCTGTGCAAAATAAAAAATGTTTCTAATATAGTTAGTTTGCCAAAAATGTAATGTATAAAGGCTGGAGTGATTTGATGTTTAACATGTCAGTCAGATCACTACTTCTTGCTTTTCAGCTCTCTTGGTTTACACTGACTGGTTACCCAGAAATGTCCCATGTGGCCCCCCTTCAAGTCGCTGACTTACTCAGAGTTATAGAGCTGAAAAGAAGGAAGTTGGATTCTGGCTGTTTTATTAGACATCTGTTCACTCCAGTCTTTATACATTACATTTTTGGCTAACTAACTATATTAGAAACATTTTTTTATTTTGCACAGTCTATCTATTTACCTAGTTTTTATTTTCACACTGAACTGTTCCTTTAAAGGGACTTCAGTACTGTGTTCATTGCCCATTATTTGGTTAGTCTTCGTGAGTTCCTGGGTGCGTTCCTGTTATTGTCCTGTATCTGATTCCTGTTTTGACCCCTGCCTGTCTGACTAATCTGTCACTTCCATGATCCTGACCCCTGCCTGGTAACCGACTATTCTAAAATCTGTATTCCAACCTGTGCCTGTCTGACTCTTCTTGATTGATATCCTGGTTTTGACCCTTGCCGGTCTGACTCCGCTTGTATCCTGCCTGGTTTTGACTACGCTTTCTGTCTGCTCCCTGTATTGTGACTTTCTGCCCAAAGGATTTTGCAAACGATCGTACCCCTCTGCTCGTCCAGAACCCTTAGCTTGGCTCCTCTCTCTATAAGACCTGGCGGCATCCAATTAGCCGAGGGCTCCTCCTGAGGTAAAAGGCGGCTGTTAAAGGCGGAAGCAAGAGCCGAGACAAGGGAGCCTAGTACCAGTTTTGGATTTTGGGTGCCGATCATGACACTATTTATGGGCTATAATGGTTGCAGTTGTGTACCCTTTAGTACTCTAGCATTTGCATCTGTGCTAGTTGTAAATAACCCCTAGTGGCCTATTTTTTAAAATTCAAAATCACGTGTTTTTTGGTGAAAAAAAAACCCCAGGCTTTTTTTATCAGTTTTAAAGATAAGGGGTAAAATACCATGGCAGCTTAAACTTGGCAAGCAAAGAGATTTTTGGTGGATTTTCTTTGAGCATTCCAGATAAAAATGAACCGAACAATCAAAATGATGTTGTAATTGAGATTGTTCCGCACATTAACACAACCGGGTTTCTCTGCTTCAAGTGTTTTTTTCATAAATATGCTATCAAGCAAGCAATCAAGAAAAAATATTTTGTGTTGTGTTTTTTTTTCTTTGAATTTTGAAAATGAAGAAATCTTCCTCCTTGTGTCTGTTACTTTTTTTCCTTTATAAGAAACACTCCTTAGCTTTCCATTCTCGAGCTTTGGAAAATGACCTTTGGCTACAGCTTTTCACTTCCTGACAAACACCTCCCCTGACTCTTTGTTGAATTTATCTTCAGTATTGTGTTATTAGGAAATGAACATGCTCTCCTACCATTTCATCTCTTTTGTATTCCAGAGCTACAGAAATGCAAAATACCGTTCATGTAACTTGATATAACTTGTTTCTTTTCATAATGAAATAGATAAGCAAGACCGGAAAATAACTTTAAACATTCTGTTTAATCAGAGCATGAACCTATTAGTAGTAACTTAATTTGAAAGAATGAAATAAATGTAAAGCAATTTGATAAATATGCCTTCCCTTTCAAAAGAATAACAATAATAAAAAGATTATTTATTTATTTTGTGCAGGGATTTGCTAACAAATAAGTTAGGTTGAGATATTCCTGCTTGTGTAATTAAGATAAAGAAAATGTGTTGCTACTTTACAGAGCAAAGACAATAAACAATGTTAGTGGAATTTATGTGAATTTAAGTCTCTACACTTAACTTCTATTTACTGTAGAACATTACAATGTTTTAACTCCCCCAGTGGGTTATTAAATGCTGAAAGTACAGTTCAAGGGCAGAAGCAGGACCACTGCAGCATGTTAAAACGTTTATTACTTTTCAATCCGCATGGTGGTTTTCTGTGTTTAAAATAGACAGTATTTAAATCCGCAACATGCTAAATACATTTTTGGATTCGGTTGAATAATAAATCCTTGGGAAAAGGTCAGAATTTCAAACCAAATCTGTGCCCAATTTTGTAGTTCAGTTTTTCAGCGGCATAGCATTCCAAGGGATTGCTTTAAAATCCAAATCCTAAAAAATGTTCAGGAATTCAGATAATTCCTAAATCAAACTTTGGATTCCGTGCATGCCAAATTTTTATACGGTAGATAGTGAACAATGATTTCAGACATTAATGCACTGATGATTGAAAATTTGCGAAATTTCACCAAATACTCTGGAGTGTATGGGAAAACAAAGTTAAATTGGAGTTAAGGCATTTTTAGCTCAGATATATATATCTCATTTACTAGAAACCGTTGCACTTCCAGATGACTTACCTTGCCTTTTGGTGAGTATGGGTGTGGTGAGTTTGTTCACCATAATACCACATGACAGGGAAATTGAATCAGTCTCTTGCAGTGTTTGACTCCTATGATGGCCCTCCTGTCCCATTCGTTTTGAAGTTGACTTAATGTCTAAATTAAATTACTTTCGCTTTGAACATGATTATTATTTACAGATGTCAGGCACTGTAATGGGTGCAGCCATGGCACCATTGTATACAAATGTTTTTATGCACCAACTTGAACAGCAATATATCATACTTAAATATGGTGACAAACTCCTTTTTTTTGGCGCTATGTCGATGATATGGTCATGGTGTGGTGCAGTATCGATTTGCAGTTTGTGGAAAATGTCAATGAGTAGTGATGGGTGAATAAATTCGCCAGGCAGCAAATTTCTGCATTTCGCAGAAACTGCCATGAAAGTTCGCTGCCAAAAAATTGACTGTACGTTCCACAAAATTGTAATTTTTTGGATGTGGTGCTCATGGTGAATGGTGCCCATTTGGATTACCCTCTATACTGGAAACCCACTAATAAAAATGTTTTACTTCATTTTGATAGTTGTCATCCATGGCACATGAAAAAAATCTCTTCTAGATTTCACAGTTTTGCAGGATTCTGAGGAGTAAACAATCGTCTGAAATGTGGAGCAGGTTTAAAGAGAGGGGTTACTCCAAGCAACTTTTGAGAGAAGCATTAACTAAAGCCCATATAAGATGTCAAGTGGGGAATCCACGTGAAAGAAACCACTCTGGTTTGGTGTTTAGCACCAAGTACAATAGTTGCACTAAAAACATTGGTCGCCTAGTGAGAAATCAGTGGAATATTATTAGTGCAGACAAGGAATTGGACAATATTATGCCCGAACCTTCTAAGATTTGTTACAGGAGGGGTACCAATCTTTGTGATATTTTGGTTGAGTGATCCAATATGGAATTATGGGCACAAAACACAAACGTGGCTGTTGGGGTCAAAAACGAGGTGTTTTTGATGCCCCAGTTGTATCTCTTGCAGATACATGACACCTGGTCAATCTTTCCTACATCCACAATTGGGCAAAAGGTTCAATATTAGACATCATATGACTTGTTGTACTAACTATGTGATCTATTTGATCACTTGTCCCTGTGGTTTGTCATATGTTGGCAAAGCTGTCCAGACCCGTAGGGGTATATTTATCAAAGAGTGAAGTTAGAGATCGCCACAGTCCTCTAGAGTGAAATTCCATCACTCTCCATTCATTTCAATGGGGTTTTGAAAGGTGTATATATCAAAGGATGAACTTTCAATTTCACCTATTGATAAATACAGTTTTAAAAAGCCCATAGAAATGAATGGTGAGTTGCGGAATTTCACTCTAGAGCACTGTGGGGACCTCTAACTTCACTCTTTGATAAATATACCCCTTAGATTGAGGTTGGATGCACATCGGTCTGCCATAAGTATGGCTTTTAGGGATGGTACTACTAATAATCCTGTAGCTAAACATTTTTTGCCAATGTTTAGGTACATAGTGATTGATCATGTCCACCCTTTGAGGAGAGGAGGGGACAGATCCAAATTATTTTTACAGAGGGACGTTTTTGGATAAAAAAAACACTAAATACCCTGGCACCCATGGGGTTAAATGAATCCTGCTCTCTGGTGTGCTTTTTAAATTCAAGAGGATGACTATGTGGTTTATATTAAACATTCAATGGGTATTTAAGTCCAGTTAGATTTTGTACATTGTATTTCTGTTTTGACACATTGTATTATTTGACTTATGCGAGTCTCTGCTACTTTGCATACATGTTTTTATTCTATGTTTTCTTTTGGTGGAATATATTCACTTTAGATGGTGTTCTGTATACCACATGACCGGGTGTAATCCATTTGATTAATAAAGTTTCCAATGTGCATATATATATATATATATATATATATATATATATATATATATATATATATATATTTTATTTTTTATTTATTTTTTGTATATATATATATATATATATATAAATAAATAAATATATATATATATATATATATATATATATATATATATATATATATAAATAAATATATATATATATATATATATATATATATATATATATATATATATATATATATATATATATCTATATATATAGCCATTTCTAAAGCTTTGGGACTCCAGCAAACCACAGTGAGAGCCATTATCCACAAATGGCAAAAACATGGAACAGTGGTGAACCTTCCCAGGAGTGGCCGGCCGACCAAAATTACCCCAAGAGCGCAGAGACAGCTCATCCGAGAGGCCACAAAAGACCCCAGGACAACATCTAAAGAACTGCAGGCCTCACTTGCCTCAATTAAGGTCAGTGTTCACGACTCCACCATAAGAAAGAGACTGGGCAAAAACGGCCTGCATGGCAGATTTCCAAGGCGCAAACCACTTTTAAGCAAAAAGAACATTAAGGCTCGTCTCAATTTTGCTAAAAAACATCTCAATGATTGCCAAGAAATACCTTGTGGACCGACGAGACAAAAGTTGAACTTTTTGGAAGGTGCGCGTCCCGTTACATCTTGCGTAAAAGTAACACAGCATTTCAGAAAAAGAACATCATACCAACAGTAAAATATGGTGGTGGTGGTGTGATGGTCTGGGGTTGTTTTGCTGCTTCAGGACCTGGAAGACTTGCTGTGATAGATGGAACCATGGATTCTACTGTCTACCAAAAAATCCTGAAGGAGAATGTCCGGCCATCTGTTCGTCAACTCAAGCTGAAGCGATCTTGGGTGCTGCAGCAGGACAATGACCCAAAACACACCAGCAAATCCACCTCTGAATGGCTGATGAAAAACAAAATGAAGACTTTGGAGTGGCCTAGTCAAGTCCTGACCTGAATCCTATTGAGATGTTGTGGCATGACCTTAAAAAGGCGGTTCATGCTAGAAAACCCTCAAATAAAGCTGAATTACAACAATTCTGCAAAGATGAGTGGGCCAAAATTCCTCCAGAGCGCTGTAAAAGACTCGTTGCAAGTTATCACAAACGCTTGATTGCAGTTATTGCTGCTAAGGGTGGCCCAACCAGTTATTAGGTTCAGGGGGCAATTACTTTTTCACACATGAAAATGTAGATTTGGATTTTCTTTTCTCCCTAAATAATAAAAACCCTCATTTAAAAACTGCATTTTGTGTTTACTTGTGTTATCTTTGACTAATAGTTAAATGTGTTTGATGATCAGAAACATTTTGTGTGACAAACATGCAAAAGAATAAGAAATCAGGAAGGGGGCAAATAGTTTTTCATACCACTGTTATATATATATATACACACACACAAGAAAAAGGCAGCACTCAATTAGTGGGTTATGGATCCCATACCTGTCTGTGTGTGTGTATATATATATATATATATATATATATATATATATATATATATATATATATATATATATATATATATATATATATATATATATATATATATATATATATATATATCTATATATCAACAAACGGAGAGCTCAATTTTAATTGGTTGACGTGGAAGCCAACAAGTGCATAATTATAATGTCCAGGTTTCTTTTTCCAGTGTAACAGAATACATTGCCAAATTCTAGCTCTGTATGTTTTTTTTCTCTGGTCAAAAACCTATGGTTCATTGGGGTGAAACCAGATGCATTAGGCCTCATTTGCCAAAGTAAATGTCGCAACTGGGCATTGTTTTGCAGTTTGTATATTGTGTTTGACTGTATGCAAATACCCAGTCGGGGTGCACTCGGTTTCAGAGCACTGACACCTGCAGCACAGACTTTTGATCCGTCGCTGACTGCGTTAGTTAGGATCCAAGTGGACAGGGTCTGGCATATAGTTATCCCCTTGCCCCAGCCCTAACTTGTGTGTCATTTCTATATGCAATGGGAGGAGTGGCAGGAGGCGCAGACCTAAGGCAAGCAGTAAGGATAAGGCAAAGCTGCATTCCTGATGTTCTCTCCGCACTATGGGGCATATCTATTATGCTGTGTTTACCGACATTTGCTGAAAAAAGAGTGTGAAATTAAATGGCGAAATTTATCAAGATGTGTTTCATTTTACACCATGTGAATGCAGTAGTCACTCTAAGGAGCATATTTATTATGTAGTGTAAAAAAAACAGCGTAATAATTCGCCACACACCCCCAGGCATCACCCTGTAAAAAAAACGGCATAAAAATTGGGTAATTGCTTTTTCATTGAGCACCTTCTGCTGGAACTTACTTACAAAGTGTAAAATAACCACGTTCGCATGGCGTAAAATTTCACGCACCTTCGCCATTTATTTTACACCGCCTTTTACACATTTTTTTTTCTGTCGAATTTCGTTTAACACAGCATAATAAATAGGCGCTGTTTTTTTTTTTACAAGGTGATGTGTGGTTTATTATCCCGCTGTTTTTTACTTCACATAATAAATATGCCCCTCAGTGGTGAAATTTTGATCAGGCCTTCTGTGTGAAGTTGACGCAGTTTCTATGTGTCCCAGGTTTCAGTGAGAGTCAGGCCCGGACTGGCAATCTGTGGGTTCTGGCAAATGCCAGAGGGGCTGCTATAAGGTGTCATAGAAAGTCAGTATCTAGTGGGCTGGTGGGGGCTGTTTGGACCTCTGTTTGGGCTGAGTGGGCCTCTGTGTACCTGAAATGTCAGGGCCTATTTTAATTCTCAGTCCTGACCTGGTGAGAGTGGTTCTGGCCATGTAGCCGGGCCAGGTTCTCTTGCACTCAGGTGTGGGCTAATTAATGAGCCTCTCCCAGTGTGTGTGAGTGACTCTCTGGGACTGTGTTTTCTCACTGTGAGTCTAAAACATTGTGTGCTGAATGTGGAACAGAGGCTTCTGGGACTTCTACTACTGTAAGTACTGGACATTGTTTGTTTCTTTGTTTATCAATGTGTGTGTTCAAGCAGGACTGATAATCCTGTGCTGAAAATGGTTATTTAATTGACCATAAAAACCAGCTAAACTGTATTGAATTCTTACAATGTTCAAAATTGTGCAATGGCAATGGTCCCACCTCACCTAAACCGCATTGACCTCTGAGGTGGCATTCTAATGCAGTTTTTGTGGCGAAATTGCAAAATTCACTGTGAAACTACACCAGGCAAAGACTTTTCATTGGGGGCTAAATAATAAATATGGTTCATTGCATTACATTTCCACTTATCAAAGTCCTTCTTTGATGTACAGGACTTGAAAAATATATACAGGTATGGGACCTATTATCCAGAATGTTCGGGACCTGGGGTTTTCCGGATAAGGGATCTTTCTGTAATTTGGGTTTATTTAATGTCTAAATGAAGATACCTTAAGTCTACTAGAAATTCATTTAGACATTAAATAAACCCAATAGGCTGGTTGTATTATCTTGCTTTTTAACGCTATACAATTGTTTAAAATAGCTTAAAAACATTTCAGTGTTTATCTTCTTGATTTTAAATCATATGTTTCTCTTCGTAATATTTTCAACCTGGGCACAGATTACTCTCCTGCTATCCAGGCTCCTATTTTGTCCAAGACATCAACTATGGATTTATTTATCATTATGCTGCATACTCCAGGTATGGGATCTGTTATTCGGAAACCTGTTATCCATAAAGCTCCGAATTACGGAAAGGCTGTCTCAGATATACTCCATTATAATCACATAATGCAGATTTTTAAAAATAATTTTCTTTTTCTCTGTTATAATAAAACAGTAGCTTGTACTTGATCCAAACTAAGATATAATTAATCCTTATTGGAGGCAAAACCAGCCTATTGTATTTATTTAATGTTGTCAACAGAGGTGCCTGGCGTGTATATACATAGACACTGTTGTTTTTGCTCCCGTTCCACATTGCCTGATGAAGCAGGAAATGCCTGCGAAACGCGTTGCAATACTGTTTTGTGAATAAACTATTACTGGAAATTACCACTTTTGTTGGTGTCTGCTTGGAGGAGGTAAGTCCACTACTACCTCCTCTGAATTACCCATTGGGTTTTTAAGTGTTTTTAGCTAATTTTATCCTTTTGGCGCCTCTGTTTTGTCTTACTACTTATTTAATGTTGTGTTTAAGGGATGGGGATCCAAATTATGGAAAGATGCGATATCCGAAAAACCCCAGGTCCCAAGCATTCTGGATAACAGGTCCCATACCTGTATAAGTTTCTATATAGTATATTATCAATATTAATAATATTACATTAATAATATATCAATATTAATAATATACCTCAACCCACTTACTAGGGTTTCTGGTTCTTTTGAGCAAGCAGACAATGAATCCACACCAATGAGTGTATATTAAAGTGATGTATTGTAAAATAAATCAATTGATTGTTCTACATAAATGATTATACTTAGACGAAACAATAATTACAATATTTACAGTTAAACATTACACAAGTCTACATTGCTGTTACCAAAAAGTAGGGGAATAGAGTTCAGCTTCATCTCTGCCTTCCCCTCTGGTCTTCATTCCTCACATGTTGTCTTGTCCCAGGCTCCTCTGGCTTCTCCAGCTCTCTAGCTGCCTCCTCTCAGCTGCCCAGCTCCCCTCTCTACTGCCCAGCTCCTTCACATGTTGTCTCGTGTTCTTTTATCCTGGGTTCTCACCTGCCCCCACAGAAACCCTCCTAACTGCCAAGATGCTGTGATAAACCCCCAACTTGCCTACATCCTGTTGAGCAAGTTTTCTCGCATACACAACCAGTTTTATGGTCCCCACAGCAGACATAGGCCTTAGTAGTCACAGGAAAACCTTTGTTATGATAATCAGGGCTTCATGTACGTTCCCTGAACAACAGCTTTAATATGAAATAACAAAATCAAGATGGCAATTTCTTACACCTGTACAATAATTTTCCAGCATCTTTGTCCTGCACCAAGGACCTTGTACTGCCAACTAGACACTAAATTCAAAACCAGTTTTTACAAGTTTCCAGCAGTGATATAATGAAGACAAGTGCTTTTATGCAAAAAAACTCTAAATAAATTACTGTATGGGAAAAAATAGTGGTGTAACTACAGGGGAAACAAACCCTGCAGTTGCAGGGGGCCCATTTACCCAATTAATGAGAAATTTTGATATATCTTGGTAGAATGGGTCCACTTACCAATGTAATTGAATTTGCTGTGGGGACCCAGTAACCTGGAAAAATATATAAAATATAGGGAACTATAAGATGGTAATAAGAAGTATAGTCCTTCCCGGATCATTTTCTATAGCTCAATGTCTGTATAATCATGCTGGATTATATATTTTTTATAATATCATTAGATATTATATCTAATGTTATTAGGAATAGACTATAATATATATACAGTATATAAATAATAAAGTACCCCCTCTTGTAAAATATAAGGATATTATACATTACCAAGGAGTTCCATGACCACATATAGGTCATGGAACTCCAAGGGGACTAATAATATCCACATATTTTGCAACAGGGGTGCTTTATTATCATTATAATACACAAGTTTTATTGAGCCATATGAATGAAATGACATCACTAAGCCCCGATTATAACCAATAACATCAATAAGCACCATTTATAAGGATATCATTTACAGGATATTCATGGATATTGTGCGGTCCTTGATTGCCAAAAAAATTCAAACCTGCCGGATTAATATCTTGCGAATTTCTGGCCTAATATTGATTAGGGAGACCCATTGGAAAGCCCCCTACATAGGCAGATAAGTTGCATAATTCTAAAGGACCGATATCGCAGCTTTAATCTGCCCGTGTATGGCCACCTTTAAGCCAGTCCTGGTTGTACATATTTCTTTCAACTAACAATATTTGGCCTGGATGCTGCCTACCCAGGCCTAGGCATGGATTTAATTTAATCGTTAAAGGAAAACTATACCCCCCAAACAATGTAGGTCTCTATTAAAAGATACTGAGTAAAACAGCTCATGTGTAAAACCCTGCTTCATGTAAATGAACCATTATCATAATAATATACTTTTTTAGTAGTATGTGCCATTGGGTAATCATAAATAGAAAATTGCCATTTTAAAAAATAAGGGCCGCCCCCTGAGATCGTAAGATTCACTGTGCACACATACAAACCACATGTAAGGTCACATGAGCCAATTAACAGACAGAGTTCTGCCTTTTGCTTCCTCACTTCTTCCTGTTACAGTTAGTGTTGTAGTATTTCTGGTCAGGTGATCTCTGAGGCAGCACAGATAGAGTCACGAAATGGTGGTTCAAGGCAAGAGATGTAAAAGGGCAATATTTATGTAACTATATATTCCAGTTTGGTAAGATTCTTTAATATGTCATTCAATTTGATATAAACTATCTGTTGCTTAAGTATTCATTTTGGGGGTATAGTTTTCCTTTAATGGACTTTGCCTGAAACAAAATTTTACAATAAAGCTACTTTGAACTAAAATAGCAAAGATAAAATATGTATGATAATTCCACTATTTTAAATACATATTTACTTAAGAGTTGATTTATCAAAATACGGATTTGATTAGTTTTAGAGGTTTTTTTTAAACCTCGGCTAAACTCGCTTTTTAAAAAAAAAACATGAATATCTTCTTATTTATAAGGATCAGAAAAATATTTTGCTGCATTTCGTCAAGGAAAACACACCCGTAGACTTTAATGTATAGTAATAAAATGTTGTGTGAAGAACCACCCATTGACTTTAATGAGTTTGACCAATTTTTTGCCGTTTCGCGAAATTTTTATATAAAAAGCATTAAAATATAACAATGCATAACTTTAACAAATATGACAAACACCTCAAAATCCTTATTTTTGTAAGCATGTTCATGCAATTACAAGTGAAACAACTCCAGAAAACTTCTAAAACCTCAAAATAAAGATTTTACAATTAGATAAGAACAGATCTTCTACGTGACCTTCCCAACGTTTAGATGACAATGTTTTGTATTAGAGTTTTGTGCTTGTACATTCAATACAGGTATGAGATCCGTTATCTGGAAACCCATTATCCAGAAAGCTCTAAATTACAGAAAGGCTGTCTCCCATATACTCCATTATAATGAAATAATCTAAATTTTTTAAATTGATTTCCTTTTTCTCTGTGATAATAAAACAGTAGCTTGTACTTGATCCCGACTAAGATATAATTAATCCTTATTGGAGGCAAAACCAGCCTATTGGGTTTATTTAATGTTTATATGATTTTCTAGTAGACTTGAGGTATGAAGATCTAAATTACGGAAAGATCTCAGGTCCCAACCATTCTGGATAACGGGTTCCATACCTGTACATAGCAAAATGTTCATGGTTTAGAGTAATTAGTCTAATAAATGACTTTTAGCACTAAAAAGTTTCATTCTGGAATGGGAAATAAAAAAAATATGAATGTTAAAAATATAAATAAAGATCTGTATAACAAGGAATAAAATAGCCCCTACTGTCTATTACCAGGATGAAAGATCAATTTTATTTCTATTTTGGTAATGTCCAGTCGGATGCATAACAAATAAAATATAAAATATATATATATATATATATGGCACCATCACGGTGTTGCTTTTTCTGTATCTGCTCTTACAACAAGGATATGCAAAACATGCATCATTCCTGTACAATATGCAAAATATTTATTAGTGAGAAAAGGAAACTGCTGTCCATGCATTAGGGTGCTGCAGAAGCCAACACAGAATGAGATATTTTCAGTGTGGATATCTCTTATCATTATCACCATGGAAACCAGGCAATGCATTTAACAGTTTAAAACAACAATTCTGGAACAAAATGAACAATACCTGTAATAATAATATATTTGTGGATATAATGTAGATTATAATAGCATTATTCATTCTAATCTGATATGATTGCCACAAATTAGCTCTTGTTCTTTGTTTTGTATTCAATTTCAATCTGCCGTTTTGAAATTCAAATGATAAGACGGGCTGAAATATATCTAGTATGGATTTTATTTATTTACAGGGAAAAGGGAATGGAGATTGGAAAATGAACCGCTGCATGTGATTAGCACCGGCGTAAGGGAAGTCGTTTGGATAGATTGGTCGCCGCAAAGACGAGGCAATTAGTCGCCAGGCGACCAAATCTCCCCAAATGCCCTGTGTGGTCTGATCCTAAGCGGTGTAACAGGGTTGAACTGGCGCCCCAGGATACAGGGATACAGGGCCCCAATCCTGTTGGTCCTTCCCACCTGCTGCAAACCAATTACTAGTGCATGATTTCAGAATTCTTCAAATTAAAGATTGTGCGTTCCACTGTGGAATGCACGGTCATCTTTCCTTTTTTCCCCAAGGAGACGGTGGCTGGGTGGTGGGCCATTGAGTCAGGTACCCCAGTACAACTCAGAAAAGTAATACCTGCTCATTTGCTATCAGGAGTGGCTGCAGCTCGTACCAGTCCCATACGGGCAATTATAAGTACTTATACCATAACAAAAAAGTAATTATTTGTGTATTTTTTTGTACAGAAAGAGATTATCCATCGTAGTGAAATGAGTCTTCATTTTAACAATTAGCAATCACTTTAACCTACATGAAATATTATTTAACAAGTGTCTTCCTCTGCACTCAGCCGATACACAAGTATGTAACTCAGCAGCCTGCTTCTTGCTGTCTCAGTCACATTCTAAACATAAGTGAACTTCCCAGGCAAACATAATATAAAACAATTCAAATTATTTTAATTGTTTCAGACTATGTTCATCATGTGCACTAGACACACATCATAGTAATAGCTGATGTATCCTAGTAGCTTTACTTACTTTTTTTTTCCACCACCGATCACTTGCTGATTTGTGAAAAACCTTGAGGACATTAAACACAATCATGTAAAGTCACAGCAAAAAACATGATTACCAGAGAAATTAGGGATGCACCGAATCCAGGATTCAGTTCGGGATTCGGCCAGGATTCTGCCTTTTTCCAGTAGGATTCAGATTCGGCCGAATCCTTCTACCCCGCCGAACCGAATCCTAATTTGCATGTGCAATTTGCATATGCAAATTAGGGGCTGAAAGGAAAACGCATGACTTTTTGTCACAAAACAAGTAAGTAAAAAATGGTTTCCCCTTCCCCCCTAATTTGCATATGCAAATTAGGATTCAGTATTCGGCCAAATATTTTGTGAAGGATATTTACACTTGTTTTTTCGTCACATCTTTGTTCGCTGCGGTTTTTCCCGCCACACCTTGTATCTATTCTGATGTTTCTATTTCTGGGTCACTTTGAAAAAGGCTGTTACTGCCAAAATGTCCTTTTTTTTACCTTTAATAAAAAACTGAGAGTGCGGCTAATTTAGTGAATATATATGTATGTGTATATATATATATATATATATATATATATATACACACATACATTGTGTATTGTGACTTGGTCCCTAAGCTCAGTAACTGACAGCAGCACAGAGCGTATGCAGAAGATGGGGAGCTACTAGGGCATCTTTAGAGGCACATCTCTTCCCTGTTGTAGGTCTGTGGCTACATTCCACTCGTCAAAAATCCCCAAATCATAATCTGCAACATTTCTACTTGTTTGTTAAGCTTTAGTTCTCTTTTAAATAAACCTGACTTTTATCTCATACAAGTGATCCATTTCAGGTCATGTGATGGACTTACGCATTATCTTACCTTTTTACACTAGTAAATAGACTGCACAAATAAAATAACATTTCCTTTATAAAGCAGTTAAATGAAGCAGTTAAATGAAGCATACATATATTGCCCTGTGGTGTCACACAGTTGGACATATGAATCTTAACCTTTTTATTTGCTGGCTACTCTCCTTTCATGCTGGATTTCCTTCTGGTTTAGAAAAGTCTATGTGGGCATTTTAAGCTGAATATACCACTGTTTATTGTAGACTTAAAATTCTGCCTAATACAATATTATTTCCAATGTATCAGCATAAAAAATGGTTTGAGGGTAAATAGACCAATTCATTTTATTACGATTTTAGAGTATAGTGGCAGACATTTATTATGTGCTGCTGAAAAACATATATCTTTATTATACCTCCAGTATGGGGAAGGGCCGAAGGGGAATTTAATGAGGTGCAGGACAGATAAGGCTTTGATTAAGAAACATTGTGTAATGTGTTTTGTCTGCTGCCATATACTGTAGTATTCAGCCAGTCTTTACATGATTCTGATCGCTATCAAATTAAGGATAATTTACTGTACTTCACCGCACTTCCTTCTCCTTTCACAGATGAAGTGTCATTTCTGTAACTGTAACATTTCCAGCCATCAGACCTAAGGAAAAATACCAAGACAATTATGTTACCATAACACACACACGGATTTCTGAAATTAAAGGCATATTTCATTTATTTATATATATATATATATATATATATATATATATATATATATATATATATATATATATATATTTATGTGTGTGGAAAAGTCACACCTAAAAGGGACAACAGGTGGACCCCTCCCTCTTGGGTACAATTATTTGCAGCTTCAGCAGTTATCAGATGTTACGAGAAAATTAATGGTTAAATATAGTGATGGACGAATAAATTCATCAGGCAATAATTCGCGGCAGTGAAACTCCCGTGAAAATTCAAAAAATGTGGTCACGCATCGGAAAAGTTGCTGACGTCGCGGGTCAACATTATTCGGACGTCCATTGACTTTAACGCCAGCGTCAAAATGGACACTAGAGTCAGAATTGATTTTGGCCTCAAAATTGATGTGGGCATCAAAATTGAAGCGGGCGTCAAAATTCATGCTTCACAATTTTCAATGTTCAATGTTTCATGAATTTCCAGCAAATTTTTTGGCGAAGCAAAATGGGACAAATTCCCCCATCACTAGTTAAATATTATATAAATGTAATTTTTACATTACCCTACACTTAACTGATGTTGATATGTTGGTCCCTATTATGGATGAGTAAAATATTTTGGGGCAAAAAAACGTCCATAGACTTTGGACGTTGCAGGGTTTGAGAATTGTTGAGTGAATAAATGACAATCCACTTCAATGCATTTAGTGACTTTTTTGCATTTTTGGCAAAGATAAACTGGTCAAATTCGCCCATTGTAATATGTTGCGCTGTCACCTTAAGTTTGGGACAGCAGTGGGATAATACACCACAACACCACAACACCAGGCTTCGCCATGTAAAAAATGGTATAACATTTTTACGTGCCTTCCTCCTGAAGCAATGTAAAATCATAGCGGCAAATCTGGTGTTGGCATGGCGTATAATTACACAGCTTTAAACACACTTTTTTCTGGGATTTTCATTTCACACAGCATAATAAATATACCTCTTAGAGTAATGGTAAAATAACAGTGGTAAACCTTACAGTTGTAAAATTACACACCCTTACACAACTTTTTATACCATTTTTTCAGCGAATTGTGTTTTACCCAGAATAATAAATATGCCCCTAAGCCACCATTTTGCAGTGTGCTGTTATACATGCTGCTGTGTTAACCCTTAGTAATAGTTATTCTCTACCAGGTCAATTCCTGTGTGTGTCTGTGCTCTGGCTCAATGTCTCACCCACCTGCTCCAGTGAGTTCCCTGCAAAGTCTGGATAAGGTGCCCAAACAGATTTATTGAGGAAGTGGGATTTGAACCCACACCTCCATTCGTTGCCTGAACGGGATATATTTATCAAAAAGTGAAGATAGAGATCACCACAGTCCGCTAGAGTGAAATACTGCCTCTCTTAATTTATTTCTATAGTATTTTTAAAAGTGTATTTATCAAAGCATGAACTTTCACTTTCATCCTTTGATGAATACGCCTTTAAAAATCCCATAGAAATGAATGGAGGGAGGCAGTATTTCACTCTAGCAGACTCTTTGATAAATATACCCCATAATGAGACATGAGACACCCATCACTAGTCGTTATTTATGTGAATTTGTAATAAACAAGCTGCAGCCTTTTTCGCCCAAAATATCTCATGTAATTTGGTAAGTTATCTTAAGGAAAGGGGAGGAGCTTGGTGTTGTTTGGGAGGGGCCTGTCAGCTTGACGCTGCCCCTGTCAAGAGCGGGAGAAAAGGTTAGAGAAAACAAGTATGAGAAGAGAGCAGTGGGAAGGAGAAGTCACCTGCTTCTTTCTTATTACCAACAATCCCCAACAAAGCTGAGTTATGATAAATAGACACAATACAATAATTCCTGCAGAACAGAATTTAAAGGAAGCATTATGCAGACCTCTCCTTTGCCTACGTTGTTTCTTTAATACAACCGGGAACAGCACAAATGTATAGTCAACCTGCTGTTTGAATGAGTTATTGGGCACTTGCCTTGTGCTCCACGAGAAATAAATATTTCAGAAAGACTCTTAAGGGAGTGGCTCCCATTCAAGATATAGTAATACTGTATATAAATCTATTTTAGATGGAATGCACAGCTGCCTGAAAGTTTTATTGCTTTAACACAGAGCATAAAATAACAAGCATTGCAGTTTGCTTCCAAGAAGACAGTATCAGGCCTTGTAATCTCCAAACAGCTGATGAACACGGCCTTATCAAGCGATCTTATCCACTTCCCTTTTGCTCCCTGTCAGAAGTCATTACTGCAAACTGATATTTGGGAGTGGAGTTATCTGTCTCCCCAGGACCCATGGTATCGCTCTAAAATCAAAGTTATGTTTTTGATCACATCCAATTCTTGTGCTGGAAGTGAAAGTGAATGAGTCCAAGAAAGTATGATTTAGCTTTGAATATGGCTATCCATCACTGTCACTGTCTTTGCTATGTTAGCATTATGAAACTGCAAGAGCCATTGAGTTTTATAGAGTTCCTAGATATGAACCTAAACGTACAAATCAATACAGGAGTCATATATAGACACTAAAGACCTTCAACTGCTTTTCATTGCCAAGAACTGTCGGTATACTCAAAGTATTTATGGCTTACAGTTTAAATATTGTTGCTGAGCTAAACTTTAACCCTAAATTCACCCACTGTGAAGTCAATGCAAATAAAAGCAAGTCCCACAAATCCCTTCATTCTAATTGTGCCGTAAATGCATAGAACCATTGAAAATAAATAAACAAGCAGCCTTCAGCCCATAACAATTTAGTATCATAAAGTGATTAAGAAGTTAGTATGTACGGGTAACTAAAAGTAAGGGGGGTATTTATTAAAACTTGGATCTATCTCATTATTTCAAAAATAAAAATTCAACTTAACTCCCAACAACAATTTGGTTTAATTCGTATTTATAAATCGTATGAACCACACATTTTTGGGATTGATTAACAAATACCAGTGCCAAAATGCTTGAAACCCTTGAAGATCATGAAGGAAAGAAATGTCTTCCAATTGTAAAAAGGAGATATGTCATTGACTTCTATTTGACTTCAACATACACTATTTACAGCTGGAGAATTTCGGATTTGGATTTTTAGCAGTTTTGGAGCATACGTTTCCCCCTCCCGAAATGTGTTTTTTCCCCTTTAAAAACTGACCAGAAAAATGTTAGGCTTAATAATAGGCCCCTATGACTCTCCCAGCCAAACCTGCATCAGCAACCCCACTTGACCTGACTCAACTACAATAGCTCCAAAAAGCCTTCTTGAAGGGGAATGATTTATAGCACTTGCACCTTGTGTCATTATAAATAACCACTCTGTTTCTTATTTTTCACCTCCCTATCACAATGCAGGACACACTCCACATTAATATACTTGCACATGAGGTTGTCCCCGAGAAGCATGTCTGTTGCCTTTGGAGTTATGTTTTCTGAGTTTGAGTGCAGTATGGGTGATGCAATTTGTGCTACTTTGCTCCAAAGGTCACCAATGGACCACCCAGTATGTCATTTGTCTTATATGGCCTAAATATTTCTAAAGAAGAACATAAAAATGTGTAGATACGGTTGGTATAATTTTGTTGGTACATTATAGAGTAAGAGATGTCAGAAAGAGTGAAATATTGTAGCCTCACTGAGATCACTTGCCCCTCCATACTGCACCTGTAACACATACATAAAAAGACCTACTGTATGGGAGAAACGATCTCCCACTATCTATCTATAATTTCCTTGGAAGCCTGTCATCATTTCCAGTGTTTGGCACGCAAGTGCATCTGCAAAAGGCCAAGGACAGTCTCCTTTATTACTCCACTAACAGCACTGGTTAAATTTGAAAATGTCTTATTTACCACCAATATTTGTAATACACCCTTCTCTATCCAAGTAAAAATATGTATCAGGCCAATATTCATTAATTGAATCAATAACCTTTTGGTACTTCTTAGTTATTTTATACCTTTTGTATAGAATTAGCTGTGCCTTACATGGTGCTTACAGTATATGCACACACCCCTTCCACCATGCCACTACATGTGTCTAAGTTTGGTATTTGGTTCTGCCCTGACCTATCTGAATGAAATATTGTCCTTCCAGTTTACTTTTGGGTCCCTTGCCTTCCCCTGTGGGAGTCTCTGGATTCTCACATGGCAGGACCTGGCACCCAAGTAGCTTAAAGTAAAAAGGTGGCTTTACCCAGGGTCTGTTTTGTCATCCATCATCCTTCCCTAGAGCAAACCCTGCCTCAAAAGTGACACCCATGCATGCTGTCCAGCAGGGGAGTGGGCCTGGCTCAACCTATCTACAAGCGCCTCTAACTGTTGTGGCACTATGGATTACCTGCTTGTTGAGGCAATAAAATATGACAAATTATCCACAACAAGCCCATGATGTGAGATGTATGGGTTGGGGTCTATATGCCCACGACCAGCTCCAAAACTCTGTCAACCCTTTCTCCCTATTCCTTGTCATCTCATACTGGTCTGGACTAATACATACAATGATAAAGAAAAATATGTACAATATATACAATTTGGAAAGGGTAATGTGGATACGTATTATCCCCTTGAACTGCCTCAAAACAAACTCCTATATTACACCAGCTAAGTTCTCTACACATCCTTCTCTATCCACTAATTACAACGCACTGAGCAATGGCTGCCTGGGCAGCTCCTTATTTAGACAGGTGGAGGGCTCCAATAAATTCGTTTTTGTTGAGGGCAAGATGTGAATTACTTGCTTTCTCTTATTCCTGTGAAAATGATTAGCTAGGCTAAATTCAAAGCTTGATCTGGTTGGCAATTTAACAAAGTGCACATGTAGTAGAGGAAAATAGTGCTGTTGGGTGGCCTTCAGTGAGAAAAGGCACAGCCGATTTTCAACAATACAAATGCCGTGCAGCCTTCTGCTGTTCTTTAAAGGCAAAATGTTTTAGATTTAAAGGAAAACTATTCTTTTACTTGGCAAGAAAAAAATCATATAACAAATGGTTATTTTCAGAACCTATCAATGGTCAGTTCTGCAGCATGTACTAATTTTAACTTTTTTAACCTGTAATGAATGGATAGCAGATCTGAAAGGTCACTTTTTCTTTGCAGGCATTTCCTAGTTTTACCATAATAGAACCAGTCCTACATTTTCTTTTGTTACTGTTAAATTAGGGTGCATAAAGCACTTAAGCACTAAAGACTGTTTCTAAAGTTCAATCCCTCTTTTCCCCCCTGCATGTACAGTCCAGATGCTTTCTCCCATTCAACCATGACAGCTGCAGCTGATGGGGACAGTCACAAGAACTATATAAATGGGTAAACACACAACAGTTATATTCACAGAGATAAGCTAAAGGAATAGACACTGACACTAACACAATGCTCTACAGAAATTGTTAAGCTTTCATCATTCCTTGCCCAAGTGGAGCTTGCAATCTATTACATTCACACATAGGGTTGGTTTTATCATAAACCAATTAAGGCCTCCATATATTGGAGTGTTGGAGGAAGATGGAGTAGCCCAAAAGGAGAATGAACAAACTACTTACAGTCTGTGCCTAGTCCAGATTCAAACTCAGGACTACCATTGAGACACCATTCCACCATGTGAATTGGCATCTGTTATTAACCTATTGTTTTTGAATAGTAGCTAAAACCTCTCAGAATAGAGCCCTCATATTAATATCTGCAAAATTAGCATTCTGTTTTCATACCTCCCAAATGTCGCTTATTTTGAAGGACAGTCCTGGTTTTGACAGCTCAGCCCACAATCCCGGCACCTTACTGAAACGTCCTGACTTTCTCTTTAATCTACTGCACTGATGCTAGAAAAAGATACAACGCTTCTAAAACTTAATAAAACTAGGGACTTTTTGGCAGAGAACCCAAAATATTTAGCACCTGCACTTAGGTACAATTGAAACAATTTAAGATAAGCACAGATACAATTGTAACTATTTGTACTAAGCAGCTCTCTTGGGGGAACTGAGACTTGCAGCTTAAAGGGCTTTATTTGCAAAAAAAGTAGCATAAAACATGGCTAGGGTTTAAATGATCATAGCAACCATGCATTGATATGAATAAGCAACTGTAATATATAAATAGAAGAGGCCTAAATATAAACGAGTAATAAACAATAAATTTGTTTAAATTTGTATTATTTGGATATTATTATTTTCAGTCTATGGGAAACAGCCTTTCCGTAATTTGGACCATTCTCGATAACAGGTTTCCAGGCAATAGCTTCCATACCTGTATAAAACAAAGACACTAACACAATTGATAGATTAAAAAGGGATTGTCTTACACTGGAATAGTTAATTTTTCGTAGCAAGTAAAAAAAAAAAAATCAGCATTATATTACTACTTATGTAATACACTTAAGACAATATAAATTAGAAAAATAGGTCCATGTTATGTGTATGGTGTGTATATATGGGGTATATAACAAAATATTCCTAATTGTTTTCATTACATTTGTAATTGTTTTGATACATTCATTTACATAATGTCTACCTTGAGATCTTTTTTTAAAATTGTTTTCAGGATTTGTGGTTCATCCCGTTTAATAATGAAAGTCGTAGAAAAGTATTTCAATTAGAACAAATGGAGATTGCATGACTCTTTGTGGTCACATTTAGCATTATGTACTGCCTTTGATCTAAGAACAAATAAGACATTATTTAAAGGGGATATTCACCTTTACTGGTTTCATTACATAAACACAACTCACTGTTTAAATCTCCAACAGTGATCTATTAAACTTGTCTACAGCTATGAAGGGATACTTTCAAGTTTGGGGTTGTTTTTTCTGGAGAAAAAAGTTGCTTGCAATGGGACATGATTGCTATTTATAAGTACATTAGAGAACATTATAGACCGATAGCAGGATTTCTTTTATTTTTTGGAAAGGATCAAAGAACGAGAGGCCATCCCTTCAGACTCAAGGAAATGAGCTTTGAAGCAGTGTAGGTGGTCCTTCATGGTAAGGACAGGGAGGTTGTGGAATGCTTTGCCCAGTGATGTTGTGATGGAATATTCTGTTAAAGGACAAGGAAACCCCTGAAGCAAACTGTAGACCATTATATCACTATAGAAATGCTATATTTATTTTCCTCCAAACTTCTTACTTTCACCAGGTCAAGCCTAGAGATATTCATTGTTTTTCTGATGGTCGCGGCCTCCATATTGGATCCGGCAACATCACCCAATAGGCTACTATCATAACTCTTATCTGAGGGTTCCTTGTTCTTTAAAGGGGTGGTTCATCTTTAAAGGAGAAGGAAACCCCCAGGGTGCAAAACCCCTCCCCCCCTCCCCTATGTTGCCCCCCCTCCCTCCTCCCCCCTGGCCTACCTGTCCCCCTGGGCAAATGCCCCTAACTTGTTACTCACCCCTCTGCGCAGGTCCTGTCCATGGAGTTCACAGTCACCATCTTCTTCCACGCGCGTCTTCTTCCTGCTCTGACCGGCGTCTTCTGGCGCATGAGCAGTAGGAACAGGTACCGGTACAGCTCTACTGCGCATGCGCCGAATGTCACGAAGTGAAATCGGAAAACTTCGTGACATTCGGCGCATGCGCAGTAGAGCCGTACCGGTAACTGTTCCTACTGCGCATGCGCCAGAAAACGCCGGTCAGAGCAGGAAGAAGACGCGCGTGGGAGAAGATGGTGACTGTGAACTCTGTGGACAGGACCTGCGCAGAGGGGTGAGTAACAAGTTAGGGGCATTTGCCCAGGGGGACAGGTAGGCCAGGGGGGAGGAGGGAGGGGGGGCAACACAGGGGAGGGGGGGAGGGGTTTTGCGCCCTGGGGGTTTCCTTCTCCTTTAAGTTACATTTTAGTGTGTTATAAAATGGCTAATTCTAAGCAACTTCTCACTAGGCCTTAATTTTTTCTAACTTTTTCAATGACCCCATCTGATGATGAAATGCTCTGTTAGGCTACAAAGTTATTATTATACCTACTTTTTAATGATCATCTTTCTATTCAGCCCCTCTCCTATTCATCTTCCAGTCTCTCATGAAAATCACTGCATCACTGTATTTTCTCAACACATCTCATACTTACTAAAAATTGTAAGTTCACTTTCTTAAAAGAAATGTGGTGAATTTTTCTCCAGGTTTAAATGCTCTTTGAAAATCTAGAGATTAGCATGGAAAGGGTCATGTTCATAATAAGACTTAAAAGTGTCTGGTCTACAGTATTTATTAGTGACGGGCGAATTTGGGCTGAATTTGTTGAATTGTTTCGCCGCCGGTGGCAAGATATTTTTGACGCCACCGACAATTGCGACACCAGGATCAATTAAAGCCGCCCACTGACTGCAATCTGTGCCGGAATTGTCGCAGTTGTCGGATTTGTCATGGTGTCGGGATTGTCGCCTGCGCCTGCGTGAAACAGGATAAATTCACCCATCACTACTATCTATGTATTTTGCCAGCCTGAACCTGGAGAAATTACTCCTTGCAAAAATATGCTCTTGTGTTTTAGTGAATTGGGGGATTTTCACTGGAGAAAATTCATCTGAAGAAGAGAGGTGAATTTATGCCAATGCAAAGAGAATTTTCACCACTGCACAGTTAATTCTCCAACACTTGGTGTGTTCTCCTTTTAGTAAATTGGCAATTTTGAGGGGAATCTTCATTTTTCGTGTAACTACTCCAAATTATCAGAAAACAGGGAAAAGAATGAAAAAGAGACATAAGTTAGACTCTGGCACATGGTTCTCTGCAGATTATACTGTATATGGGGCAGTGGTTTGCTAGTAATATTTTTATTGTCCAATGTAGCATTCTGAGTGATCTACGAGTTTGGTGAATTATTGGTTGTTTATTATTGTTTCCCATACTTGTAAACCGGTTTTCTCACAACAGAATGTGCTGTCTGTAATATTGTTTTACATGACTGATAGGACCATATGTGTTTAATTTGTGCACCATTTGTTTCCAGTTGGTAGCTGCCATCTGACCATATAGCACTGTTTAAACATTGTGACTTTTTCATTTGCATAATGGGAAGGTAAAAGCTGCTTTCTTCTCATCTGTATGTATTATATTTCTTGAGAACCTTTATTTGTATGAGCCTCATATAAAGCTCATGATCACTTTTTGGAGATAAAGGAGAAAAACATTTTTGGATGGTAGCATGTACACTGCATTTATATTGGATCTTATAGAGTAAGAGCAATTTTCTTGCATTGATTCAATCTAGCAACGTAATGTATGTGGTTTGCCAAGTGTCTAATTCCTTTTTGATGTCTTTCTGCAACAAAGCATAATTTTAGTTCTTATTATGATATATTGTTGAATTCTTCCAGGATGTTAAAAATGTCTTGAATGGGTTTTGTGGTACATGTATGGGATCCATTATCCACAAACCCGTTATCCAGGAAACTCTAAATTATGGGAAGGCTAGCACCCTTAGGCTCCATTCTAAGCAAATAATTCTATTTTTTAAAATGATTTAGTTTTTTCTCTGTAATAATAAAACAGTAACTTCTGGGTAATGGGGTTCCAGATAATTGATCCCATATCTGTATTACTAGTGCTATTTCTATAAGGAATTTATGATTTTTGGGCTTTTGGATGTTTGAAGGTCATGTAGGTTAATGTGTATTATGTTGCTTTGTGTAAAGGGTTCAATCTGCATCACCGTGCAAATTGCATAATTCTTTGAAAGAGTTTGCCTATGATTTTAAAATTATTTCTTGTCACTTTTCATTGATACTCACCTCCATTCCTATTCAAAGTAGAGTTGCCATTGGCAACACATAAACTCCTGTACATCACCAGACAATATTTGGTCACTGTGAAGCTCCAGCTTTGTCCTTCCCCACATTGTCAGCTGTGAGTCCATGCAACAACTGAGTTATTCCTTGTTGTAACACTGGTTATGCAGCCCTTGTCTACTTGTTTAAGGGACAGGACCATGATGAACTGCACAGACTCTGGTTCAGTAAAAGTACAGGATGGACCACAAAATAGAATGTTGATAGACTTGATGTGGGGCTCTGTATTTACAATTTAGAGCCAATAATTCCTGTGGATTGTTTGCAAAAGGTTTAAGGTTTTGGATTATTTATGAGAAGCAGAGGTGGACAATTTAGGTAAACTCCTTTTGTAATACTGGAAAAACTCTCAACCTGGGCTTTTCAAGGTGTTTCTGTTATGCATTCTTGGCTAATGGATCTCAAAGTGTCAGTGGGATTGGCATTATCAGTCGCACCATGATATACTAAATACCATACAAGCATAAAGGCAGTGGGTTCTGCTGTATGGTCGTCCCCACACCAGTTGACTGAAAGTTGGTGCTCAACTGTCTGCTGCTCACTATACTTGGTCAGGGGTTTTTACCAGCCCCCCTCTGAAGATTTTTTTGAGAGGTAGCTTATAGTTATTCTCTTGATTGAACTAATATTGACTTTTAGTGTGTTAGATGTGGAATACATCTAAGCAGCTTTGTAACTGATCTTCAGTAAGTGTACTGTACATTTGTCTCATTATTATCATTACAGGTATGTGACCTATTATACAGATTGTTCAGAACCCTGGAGTTTTCTGGATAACGGATCTTTTTGTAATTTGGATCTTAATGCCTTAAGTCTACTAGAAAATAATATAAACATTAAATAAACCCAATAGCATGGTTTTTTCCTCCAATAAGGATTCATTAAATCTTAGTTTGTGCCAAGTACAAGCTACTGTTTTATTATTACAGAGAAAAAGGATATGATTTTTAAAAATCTGGATTATTTAGATAAAATCGAGTCTATGGGAGACAGCCTTTCCATAATTTGGAGGTTTCTGGATAATGGATTTCATACCTGTATTTTCCTTTCTGTGTTGTCCTTTTCTAAAGTAAATTTTGTATTTTGTTTCAAAGGGTCAACATCCTGGGCAAAACTAAGAAAAATACTACAATTAATTAATTTCCTATGTGCCTTTTACAAACCTGGAGTCTGCTTTAATAAAACAATTTCTCATCTTTTCTTTAAGTATTTTTCTCCCACAATTTATATCCAATTTATAATGTGATGCCCATTATGAGCCTGTGTATAGGTTATGTCTCCTTACATTCCTTTAATAACAGAAGATAAATGGAGATTCATAGCCCAGCTACAACCTTTAGATGGGTGGATAATGCAAAGGGCAGTTGTGATAATCAAAACAGAGAGAGGCTGCAAGAGATAAGCAGAGATAGGGTCATAGTTGAAGGTAATGATGTGTAAAGCTGAGGATAAGCTCATCTACTTAGACAGAGTTAAAGTAGGTGAAGGATGAATTTTGTGTTGATTGGGTAGTAGGAAGGTCATATGGAGTTTAATTTTAATGGCCCACGGCTGAAATTCAGAAACCTAACTTGAATTAAAACGTAATTTCCCTTCTTACTATACTAATGCATCCATACCTTAAGTATGAGCAATTTATGATACCTACAAATTCAAACTGATGGTGAAAGATCTCAAAAATAAGCACTTTAAATTATTTTGGCCATCCATTCAAAATGTCATACACTTTAGCTGTGCCATCTAAAGAAAAAATAGAAAAAAAAAAAGATTTTTAGGTTGAGGAATTTTAGAATTCTATAGATATCGTATGCCATTATTCATAATGTAAGGTGTTCTAAGTATTTTTGGGAGTGTGCAATCCTTTTCTATTTTTGTTTTCATGATTTAGAGACATTTAATGGACGGCCTCCATTACATACAAACATAATTACATGCTAATTTATAAATTAGTTATCCTAATCATTTGCTTCTTCAGAGCTCTACCCAGGATCTTCATCTAGAGGTCTTCTCCAAAAATTAAGTGAAAATAAAGTTTGCGAAGATCAGCTATTTGTACATACGGGTGCAGATTTATCAAAATGTGAGATTACAGTTTGCCACAGAAAAACACAGATATGCATTTTGGAACACAAATAGATAAAAATATGGATACTAGATGCAAATATTGCATACACAGGATGTTGTACAAGGTAGACGGAGATAAGATTATGAAAAAAATATTCAGTGTCAAAAATATGTAAAATATTGACAATCTGTAGTGTAATTACCAACAGATTCACAGTAGAGGGGTAATGGTTGTGCATGGGTGTAGCTTAAGTTACAGCACATCAACCAACTACAATGAAGCAAGTCAACCCTTGACTAATTGGTTGCAAGCAACAGGCCCGTTGTTTTTGACTGAAATTTTAGGGGAAAAATGAAATCTCAATTGGTTCACATAACTCTACAAGCAAGAAATGTCGGTCAAGAGGAACGATAAAGCTGGCCATAGATGTAAAGATTTTTAAAAGATCTGATTGTCATCGTGAGACCGTGATTATCTCGAAACGATCGTACGAATTGTCCATCAACTAAAAAGACAATTTGCCAGGAAAACAAAGGGGAGCTGCCTGCTTGTCCCTGCAAACATAGATAGATTGCACTGGGACTGATAAAGATTTTTTAACCCGGCAGATCAATTTTCTGACAGATATCCACTGAAAAATCGTAAGATGTACAATCGTTCGAATCCCAGTAACCGCACGATAATTTCGAAGGATTGGTCGGACTTCGCTAAAATCGGTCGTTCGACAAGAAAAATCTTTGCATCAATGGAGACCTTAAGTCTTCATTTCCAACAAGCAAAGATTGTTCTTAATACAGGGCTTGCAAAATCGATAAATGGAAGGAATCCCTTTGGTTTAAAAACAAACTGCACCAACCAATGCAAGCTCTAACACATTAGGGTTTATTTAAATAAAATATAACTCTTATTGAATAATGTAACGTAAAAATCTAAAAGTACAAGACAGACTGGATAGAAGAACAGTCCCTTGCGCATAAAAGAGCCTAAGGAGGCCTGATTCTATGTAGTCACTATTGAAATATTATGAATAACTGAGTATTGTAGAAATGTCTGTAGATATGAGAAAAAAACCTAATGGAGTAGTGGTAATATAATTCATAAAGATATTTATGTTCAGGGAAAGTACACTAAATGATATCCCAGTTTGCACCCCAGCATTCTTATTCCTTCCTTCAAAAATGTGAGTATGTTTCACTCACTTTTTTGCCATGTGCAATGTACATATTTTTATATTATTTAATAAAAGTTACACTTTATTTTAACCATTATTAATGTGTTAAAAGCTAGGGTTGGATGGTACAGGTTGATTTCTATCCAAGTGGGCTCTTTCCATTCATCAACTTGCAATTTTATGTAATTGCCTAACTTTGTCGATCAGCATAAGATGGGCGGTGCAGGCTTGTTCTTTAAACACAAAGTTAAAAATAAAGGTGTGGGTAATATTTAAATAAAAACAGACAGTTTCAGTGTGCTAAATAGGGATGGCGCGAACTGTTCGCCGGCGAACTTGTTCGCGCGAACATCGGGTGTTCGCGCTCGCCGGAAGTTCGCGAACGTCGCGCGACGTTCGCCATTTTGGGTTCGCCATTGTTGGCGCTTTTTTTTGCCCTCTCACCCCAGACCAGCAGGTACATGGCAGCCAATCAGGAAGCTCTCCCCTGGACCACTCCCCTTCCCTATAAAAACCGAAGCCCTGCAGCGTTTTTTCACTCTTCCTGTGTGTGCTGAAGAGATAGTGTAGGGAGAGAGCTGCTGCCTGTTAGTGATTTCAGGGACAGTTGAAAGTTTGCTGGCTAGTAATCGTTTTGATACTGCTCTGTTATTGGAGGGACAGAAGTCTGCAGGGGTTTGAGGGACATTTAAGCTTAGGTAGCTTTGCTGGCTAGTAATCTACCTTCTACTGCAGTGCTCTGTATGTAGCTGCAGTGGGCAGCTGTCCTGCTTCTGATCTCATCTGCTGACTGCTGCAATAACAGTAGTCCTTGTAAGGACTGCTTTTATTTATTTTTTTGTTCCAATACAGAGCAGTATCAAGCAGATTACTAGCCAGCAAACTTACTATCATCTGTCCCTGAAATCACTAACAGCTCTCCCCCTACACTATCTCTTCCAAGCACACACAGGCAGATTTTTCAGATACATTTTTGCCCTTGATCCCCCTCTGGCATGCCACTGTCCAGGTCGTTGCACCCTTTAAACAACTTTAAAATCATTTTTCTGGCCAGAAATGTCTTTTTTAGATGTTAAAGTTCGCCTTCCCATTGAAGTCTATGGGGTTCGCGAACCGTTCGCGAACCGCTCGCATTTTTGCGCAAGTTCGCGAATATGTTCGCGAACTTTTTTTCCGACGTTCGCTACATCCCTAGTGCTAAATGGGGGAAGAAGAAGGAAAGAGGAAAAAGAACATGAATGAATTAAAATATACCCCAAAAAAATCAGGTTTCCTGGGCAATACTCTCACCTTCTTTGGAATATCAATGATGACCCAGAATAATGGTACTCCCTGGAATTCCCCAGGCTATGTCGTAGGGCCACATAACTGCATTGCCACCCAATCATCTCCAACCCTTTTCCAAGTACGGCTAAATCTCGCTTAAACACACCAGGGAACAGTTCTATGCATTTGAAATGTTATGCAGTCACACATTACCTTCATAGAGCAATTTTTCAAGAATGACAAAAGAAGTGCACATGAATGGTATGGAATTACATGATATTGTGATATCTTATATTTCTGTGCATTTAAAATCTGATGTTTCCTGTCTGGTTGCAAGAGGCATGTGATTGGAAACATTAATAGCCACATTTGCCAAAGGTCAAATTTCAAATTCATGTGAGTTTTAAAAACTTCGGAATTCAATCAAAATTTTATTTTATGTATTAAATCAACCCAAAAATGGTGATTGAATTTGATTAGAAATTAAAAAACTCAATTCAAGCTTTTTCTCTGAAAAAAACTTGAATGTCAGGAAGGCTGCAAACAACTCCAAATTGATCCCTGGATGACTCTCATTGATGTAAACAGTAATTTGGCAGGTTTTAGGTGGCACATAGTTGAATTAGAGTTGTTAAAGGGCCAGAGTATTATAAATATCGAAATCAAATCAGATTTTTTTTAAAAAACTCAAATCAAATTCGAATAACTCCCTAGTCAAATTTGACAGTTTTGACCATAAAGTATTCAAAAATTAGAATTTCGATTTTTCAGTTCAACCCTGATAAATCTGCCCCTAAATCTTTTCCAACATATTTAAAACCCTTGCTGACTAAGCTTTTCAAGCCTGATTTTATGTGAAATATAATTTAAGACATAGATTAAATAGTACTGTGGCACTTTTATGTACTGCCCCCCTTACTGTAAAAGTCAATCATCTGTCTAAAAACGATCAAGATATAATAAGAAGCCACAAGCTGGAAATCTCTTAAGAATATTTGCATGACAGTTGAACGAGTTATTGAAACTTGAGATGTCTTGATTCACATTAAACTTTTGAAACGAGTTCAACAAAAGATAATATACTTAAATAATGGCGATCACAATCTGAATAATAGCACTGTAACTAAAACATATTTTGACTATGAAGATTTTCATTCATCCAGGTCATAGTATATCTAGTATAGGTCAATCTAAAAACAACTGGACTTGCTGAGTAATCAATGAAGACGTTTCACTACTCATTCGAGCAGCTTCTTCAGTTCAACTGACTGGTGTGTGAAGTTCTCGGCATATAAACTCTTCCACTAATGCATTTACAATGGCACATTGTAACTCTTCAAAGAGGTGACATCTGAAGAAACTCACAGAGGTGTTGATTCTGTGTAGTTGTGATAGGATTATCCAATGTGTCATGCAACTCCTAGATACAGCTGTTACTTGTGAGAGTTGCATGAATGGATGTGTGAAGTGTTCTGAATCCGCCAGGGTACAGATGTTAGAACAGCATTGTATGTAGCAGACAGGTGGTGTCGAAGGCCCCCACCTCTGTTCAGAGATGGTCTCTCCACCTTGACATGAATCAAAACAACTGCTCTCCAAGCGAATGGCTCAGCACAGGAGGGAGAACTCTACAGGGCAAAACTCAGCTGTCTTTCTACACTTAAAAGACAAGGGACACTCCTTTGAAGACAGCAAGGTCCAAATCTTGGATAAAGAAGACCGCTGGTTTGAACGAGGCGTGAAAGAGGCGATTCATGTCAAGGTGGAGAGACCATCTCTGAACAGAGGTGGGGGCCTTCGACACCACCTGTCTGCTACATACAATGCTGTTCTAACATCTGTACCCCGGCGGATTCAGAACACTTCACACATCCATTCATGCAACTCTCACAAGTAGCTGTATCTAGGAGTTGCATAACACATTGGATAATCCTATCACAACTACACAGAATCAACACCTCTGTGAGTTTCTTCAGATGTCACCTCTTTGAAGAGTTACAATGTGCCATTGTAAATGGATTAGTGGAAGAGTTTATATCCCAAGAATTTCCCACGCCAGTCAGTTGAACTGAAGAAGCTGCTCGGATGAGTAGTGAAACGTCTTCATTGATTACTCAGCAAGTCCAGTTGTTTTTAGATTGACCTACAGTATACTAGATATAAAACATATTTTATTTAATATCTTCTTAAGCTGAGCTTCCAAGACACCAAAAATAAAACAAAGTCAATCACACACACCTGTTTAGATGGTAGATTTCAGTTGTATTTTAATAAAACTCACACATTTGGCTTTAGTCAGAGTAAACAAGTACTAGCATCCAGGAAAAGCCATTCACATGTTGGCAACAGTCAGGAAAAAGGTAAGACACAAGGCAGGGGCAATCCCTTGCACGTTTAATGCAATGTTGTGGGGTAGTAACTATTTTTCAAACATGCCGATGATGCCTGACAAAGGAGTTGTTAGCCCGTAACATTTCACTTCTGCAATAATCTTGCAAGGGCTTGCCCCTGCCTTATGTGCCAATTAATCGAATTCCACTGGATGGATTGGGAGGGTGCTGATCCCTCTATCCTTGTGCACCAGGCATATAATTCCTGGATGGTCAAGGTGTGTGAGTGTGGAGTTACATTGGCACAGTCAGGTGCCAGAAGATTTGCATTCAAACAAGGATGTCCAAGTTCTGCGGACCTCTTTCATCATACAGTGATCACATTGCACAACAAGAGAGTTACAAGATGCCAGTTAATAAGCTCCCACACAGGCTGACAGCAGGCATAGGCCAAATACTTTTGGGTGATCTAAAAATCCCATGCTGTCATTGGTTTTTATGGTATAGACATAGCTTATGCAAAAAGCTATGCCTAAATATTGCAAGTTTCTCATAGGGTTAACCATTGGTACTTGTTTTTAATATTTAAAAAGTACATTGCTGTATCATTAAACATTTTGTTCTTCTAGCTAATATGTATGCAAATTAATATTAATACAAATATTAATATTATATTTCCTAATGTTTTCACATTCTAATATTGTAAGTCAAAGAGTATTTTAATGTATGCTAACACACACTGTGAAGTTACTGTCAGAATATTTCAGTCATTTTTAATTAATTTATAATATATTTCTATGTACTGTACCTACTTCTTTATTGGTTATTTATGGCTAGTTGCCTCATCTTTGCTACAGTATTCCCCTGCTGAATACTGAATTCTCTCTTTTCCACTTTTCCCAGGCATAGGTTTTTATTTCACACTTTTATACTATTCAGCCTTTACGTACTTTTCTTAAAAGTGTCAATGTTCTCAGATTCACACATCGGCACCGAGACACTGTTTGAAATACATCAGTGCTGAGAAAAATGTTTAAAATAGGGCTTACATTTCCAAGAGCTGTGCAAACAGAATGGAATCTGTAAAACACGACGGCCAGATGAAGAAGCCCTGGGAATAGAAGTCTTTTCCTAATGCGCACATGATCTAGCTGTTTTGGAAATTCATGAATAATAACCTTTATTGTAATTCATTCTGTAAATACTGCTCTGTTTAGCAAAGGCTGTTATGCATTCATTTTCAAAATGATTTTATTTAAGTAAAATGTATATTTCTCATGGAAATGGGAAATAGACAGGCAATACAATGCTCCACATACATTATCATTGAAAGCAACAGCCAGAATTGAGTAGGTTGATGTTGGCAATAACCTTCTATGGGTAGAATGCAAGGCCGGGCCAAGGTATTTTGGCACCCTAGGCAAGGACTTCAATTAGTGCCCCCCACCCAGTCCTGCATTATCATTTCCCACCTTACCATTCATATTGTCCCCATGTACCTGTGCCAGCACATTTCATATTGCCCCCATTTGTACCTATGCCAACAACAGTCAATCCCTCAGATTGCCCCTAATCTGCACCTGTACCAGCATAAGACAAAACATCCATCATATTGGTATCCCCAATCTGTACTTATGCCAGTGGCAGCCAAAAAAATCCATCATATTGCCCCTAATTTGTACCTGTGCCAGCAGGAGCCAAAAATCCATCATATTGCCCCAAACATCTGTGTACCTGTGCAAGCAGCCACCATATTGCCTCATATACCTGAACCAGCAGCAGCCAATCCCTCATAATGCCCCCAATCTGTACCTGTGCCAGCAGCAGCCAAAAAATATTGCCCCCAAATATGTACTTGTGCCAGCAGCAGCCAAGACTCCACCATATTGCCCCATATCATCTGTTTACCTGTGCAAGCAGCAACCAAGATATTTCCCACAAATATGTACCTGTGCCAGCAGAAGCCAAGAGGGAGGTGGGGAGTGCTTCTGATCTCAGTATGAATCACGGGCAAGAGGGGGTTGGAATAGAGGGTTTATAAAATTGAAAAACTATTAAGGGCCAAGCAAACCAGGGTTTACAAAAAAAGGAAAAACAATCCCCTTAAAAGCGCACCCTGCATATGATTGTGCTCTAGGCGGGCACCTACTCTGCTTACCCCTAGTTCCGGCCCTGGTAGAATGGATTAGAAGGCAGCCTGAAGGCCAAAAAGAATGAATAAATGCATATCAGTTTAATACTGAAGTTGATAGTTCCTGTCCTAGATATTTTTGTTCAATAATAGATTTACTAATAAGAACTAATTTTTATGTTTAGATAAACAGAGATGCAAACAACTCTAAGTATAACCGCATCCCACAAATTCTAAAAAAAAATTGCGGTAGAGGATAGTGTCTTATTCCTAGGGAATGGTATGGAATTAGGTAACAGTGTTGATACCTGTATTAGTTTATGCCCTTTGCATCTGTTAAAGGAAAACTAAACCCTTAAAATTTCACATACTGAACTTATTATACCAGCCTAAAGTTTCGGCATCTCAATTGCAGCAATGATCCAGAACTTCAAACTTGTCACAGGGGGTCACCATCTTGGAAAGTGTCTGTGACACTCACATGGGCTCTGAGAGCTTTTGAGAAGCTAAGCTTAGGGGTCATCAAAAATCATCAAGCAGAAAATGAGCTGATGCTACAAGGCTGGTTTCTATGCTGCCATGTAGTAATTATCTGTATTAATTACTAATCAGCCTTATATTGTGACATTTCTATTCTATGTGTACTGTATATTGTGAGTGGGTCCCTGAGCTCAGTAAGTGACAGCAACACATAGCATGTGCAGTGAATCAGCAGAGAAGAAGATGGGGAGCTACTGGGGCATATTCTTAGATATACTGTAGACACAGATCTTCCCTGCTAAAGGTTTATGGTTGCCTTGGGCTGTTATAGAAACCCAAAGCATAATGTACAACATGTCTAGCCTACGTCTTTAGTTAAGCTTTAGTTGTCCTTTAACACAAGTATGGGATCTATTATCTAGAATGCTCAAGACCTGGGCTTTTCCAGATAAGGGATATTTCCATAATTTGAATCTTCATACTTTAATTCTACTAAAAAATCATTTCAGTATTTAATAAATTCAAAAGGATTGGTTTTTGCCTCCAATATGGATTTATTATATCTTCGATGGGATCAAGTACAATGTACTGTTTTATTATTACACAAAAAGGGAAATCATTTTTAAGATTTTGACTTATTTGATAAAAATAGAGTCTATAGGAGAGTAATATGCAGGGTTTTTTTTTTTTTTTTTTGGATAAAGGGTTTCCAGATAACTGATCCCATACCTATACATACCCTTTACAATCGTGTTAATATTGCACCACAAGATGATGACCCCACATTCAGGTATAATAAATTGCCTGACCTGTTTGTCTGTGATCCACAACCTGAACACACTTTGTATCGTCTGTACATTTCACTATTACAGCAGCATCGTCTTTTTTGAGCGCTGACATATTCCAAAGCACTTGAGAATCAGTGAACTGAATAAATATACAAGATAATTCTATTTGGATCAGTAAAAAAACAAAAACACATTTTAAAGTGATGTTTAAAAAAAAAAAAAATAACAGTTTTAACCAACAACAAATTTATTCTAATGAGTCAGACCAAACACTTCAACTTCAAGTTAAAAGGCCTGGATGGAATATTCAGTTCTTTTTATGAATAATTGACTTTATTAAACATCCAACCAAGAGATGGCACTCTTGACTTCCAACAGAACAAGTACTAAGTACTAAAAAAAAAAAAAGCTATAGATAATAGGTGAGTTTGCAGACAAATGTTTAAAATAGATTACTTATTGCGTGTGTGTGTGTGATAACATAAATTTATAAATAATATAGATTACTTGACATGTTGCAGAGTTGATTTAATAATGAAATAATTAAATAAAGAAAAAAAAAATATATCAGAATGCTTGCTGTTATACATATTGCATTAAATCTATATCAGGTCAGCAAAACAGTTCTCCATTAAGGCAATATGCGCCCGGAACAAAAAGAAGATTCTGTTTGATATGTACATTAAAGTTTTGCAAGTGTTTCCAGTGAGAGAATTATAAATAGACCCAATGTTATTTTTAAAGTGCCTCTTTTATTTCACGATGATAATTTTTCATGGTATATAAAAGTATTGAAGAGAAAACCTTTATTTTATGATTAGCTGAGGTTGTCCACATTTCCTTATTGGAGGCAAAACCAGCCTGTTGTATTTATTAAAGTTTACATGATTTTCTAGTAGACTTAAAGTATGAAGATCCAAATTACAGAAAGTTCCGTTATCCGGAAAACCCCAGGTCCCGAGCATTCTGGATAACCCTTACTTGTACAGTGTACTAGGTATTCCTTACATATGTCATCTCTGAGCTACTAACGTAAAAACATACTGTATAATTATGTAGGTATAATTATATTTGTCTCTCTAATATACACATGAAAGATGTACATGGGATATATAAAAAAGGAGGGAAATATACGCATACCTCCCAACTTCCCGATTTTGCAAGGGCCAGCCCCCTGTCCCGGATCCTTATTTAAATACCCCACATTGCTCTGAACTCGGTACAGGCTGTGCTGAACAGCCAGAAAAGATACAAAGTTTCCCCAACTTAATGCAACAAGGAGGCTTTTGGCAAAGACCCAGAATACTCAACCGCTGCACTTAGATACAATTGTAACTGATAAGCAGGTCTATTAGGGGGAATTGAAACTTGAAGCTTAAAGGCCAATTACACCTTTATTAACAAAACTGTATTAACACATACAGCATGGCCCTAAAACCCCCAGAAATGTGTGTCAACTTTCCATAACCTGCCAGTAAGTAAAATGGTCGTGCTATTTGGATTGGTGGTCTGAACCATGATGTACAAAAAGCTAGTTTTAATGGAACACTAAGGGGGTTATTTATTTAAGATTGTGTTGTGTTTTCCTAAAACAATTGCGTTTTAGTAAAAACAGTGGCATTTTTCAGGATAAAATTATTTTTTTTGAGATTTATTATGTCCCAAAGCTGCAAAAAGCACAAATCCGAAACTACACCAGCTAAAACCTGTCAAGATAATGTAGAAGTTAGTGGCAGTGGTCTCTTGAAACATTTGAAGATGTTTTTAGCCTTCATGATTTTCTGCTTTTTTTCAGTGGTTTGTACTCAAAAACTCGATCAATACGAGGTATTCAAGGTTTTTTTTCACAGATAACTTGATCAATTAGAGTTTTCAAGTTGTTTCCCCCCCCCCCGATTGCAATCAATCAAGTTTTTCCACATTCTGTTTTTTTCATAAATAAGCAAACAATTGTGAGTTTATTCGTGGTAGAAAAAACCTCACCAACCTGACCTTTGCTAAATAACTAGTGATGGGTGAATTTATTCGCCAGGCGCGAACTTGCGGTGAATTCGCGTGATTTGCCTCCAACGAATAAATTCACGAAACGCCCGCGAAAATTCGGCGGCGTAAAAAAAATTAGATGCCGGCGCCATTTTGCAAATTTTTCGCCGTTTCAAGAAATTCTCTAATTTTTCGCAAAGCAAAACGGCGCAAATTCTCCCATCACTATAAATAACCCCCTAAATAAGCCCTTGAGCTACCATCCTGTGCTTTCCTAAGCTTCAGGTACTGCTCTGCATAGCTTTATGTATGGGATACATTACCCAGAAACCCATAAGTTCCGAAGTACAGGAAGTTAATCTCCCATAGACTAAATCTTTTTTAAATAATTCACATTTTTGAGCGTGATTTCCTTTTTCTCTGTAATAATAAAACAGTAACTTACAGAAAGAAATGTATGGACTATATTTTACATATATTAAAAAACTGAAATTTGCATACACATAGTAAAAGGTCATTAAGGTAGTCTTAGATCTCCTGCTCAGGTTTTTTTACTTGCCAAATCATGTAGCAGGTATTACAGATTTCTAATGCTGAAAGAGCCTTACACTGCCATTTTGACAGCTTATGTTGAAAATATTTTTATGATTACACAGCATACTAAACTTCTCTCCAGCCTTCAACTCCTACAGGATTAATGAAAAAAAGGAGGCGCTGCCAATATTATGCACTTGGGAATCATGGATTGTCTTTTAAATACAAATTTTTCCCCTAGTTTTTTTCATAGTCGACACAGGCGCATTTAAATTATACTGAGCAAAATTATGACTATGCATATATTTCCATAAAAACACAACATGTTTTTGATGTAGGATTCATTATTCATCAGTCAGCTAAAATTCAGAGTACAGAGCACTTTTAATTGCCTATTATACCTTGAAAAAGTAAGGACTTATTTATAAAGTCGTTATGTAATAACGAAACTTAATATGGAAAAAAGCATTAAATCTAGTAAGTGTTAATGTAAGAATACAGTAGAACCCTGCTTTTATGTATTATATATTTTTTTTTTTTTTTTAGAAATTACGCTGTTTATTTGTGGCCCAGCATGGAAAAAAGTAAAAGCAGGGATCTGCTGTACTTATAAATTTTAGATACTGTACAATATAGAGATTTTATGGGAGTGACGTGAGAGCTAACCTAGTTTTATTCCATAAGACGTCTTTGATATAGAGGTGAACATTTAATTTACATATGACTTCAAATGTAGAATTCAAACAGTTTTCCAATATTTGGACTGAACAGCACAGAGATAATTGTATAGTGACTGGAGAGAAAACAGCTATTTTTGGCCAGTTATTTTGGTTTTTCATTTTGTTAATCTTTTGTGTCTTCAAAGACAACAACCGTGTTCCCATGAAGTTTTTTTCCCCCTGTGATTCCAACACGAGCTGAAAGAAAATAAAGTTAATTTGCTGCTTAATAAGTGGACACTACTAAGGCTGTGCATTCCTGTATGTGAAACCCTAGTCGCAATGGCTAGGAAGCACCCAACACAAGAGTAAAATCTGAGTTAACAATACCCACTCAGTTATTCTTGAATGCATCCTTGGTATCCTCAGGATATACATTTCCTATATCCAGACAAGCTCATTACATAGGTTTAATGACTAGTGATGGGAGAATGTTGCCATTCGCGAATACATTTGCAGCGAAAATTTGCGACAGTTAATAGACGCCCATGACTTTAATGTCCGGCGTCAGAATTGTGGCTGCCATTAAAATTTGCATTTTTCAGGAAATTCGCAAACATTTTCGGCAAAGCCAAACGGGAGAAATTCGCCCATCACTAATATTGACCTAAAAGAGTATATTTGGAGGAGGAAGAAGGGGGATCATAAAGAAAAACATGAGTCCAGCAGAGGTGCACTGCTTTTCCCATTTGCCACCCTGCAATATTTTGTGGAGAACTTTCTCTTGAGAGGTGATTCAGATTATTGCTAGGAAAATAGAAGCAGGCATGTTTTTTTTTTAAAAAAAAAAGGCAGAAAAGAAAAGGCAACATAAATGAAGCCCAACAAATTGCTTACCTTTAATAGTTAACCATTATCCCATAAAAATATTGTCTCGAGTAGTCATCATAGTTACTCTTCACGAGAGCTGACACTGCAACATGTTATCCTCAAATCGTCACATGGTGGTGTGGGGTGAATCCTGGATAGTTTTCCCCACTTTGATTTATTTTTGTTGTTCGGTGGACATTGTAGAAGTTGTGTGTTTGTGCGTGTTCTTTGATACTTCTCTTGCACACCAAATCTTGGTGTTACAAGATGGTGAGACAATTGATTACAAAAATTTTTTTTATAAGTAAAAATTAGCTAATAATAACCTGAATAAATAATATATTGGTGTGTGTGTGTGTATATATATATATATATATATATATATATATATATATATATATATACACTGTATATATATATATATATATATATATATATATATATATATATATATATATACTGTATATATATATATATATATATATATATATATATATATATATTTATATATACTGTATATATATATATATATATATATATATATATAGATAGATATCTCCTTTACTGTATAAGCCAATCCAGACTAATGGCACAAGGGGCAGTTTGCTTACAATGTATTTTAGCAGGCAGAGAAACCCTTGAATCTAGGTAAACCACTTCCTATTGTAAACTGAAGTTGCCTGGCACAGCATGTAAAGATGGGTGCACACAATGCAGCGAGAGCCATCAAGGCACACAGGGCATTTTAACCACCAGTGGCCAGGGCAGCTGAAATGTCCCACTGCCACTCCTAGGGGCAGATTTATCAAGGGTCGAATTTAGAGTTCATGGTAGTCTTTTTAAATGAATTCGAAATTCTACCAAAATTCGACCAACTGCAATTTATTAAAAAAATCTGATTTTCAGGAAGGCTGCAAACAACTCCAAATAGATCCCAGGACATCCCTCATAGGCTAAAACAGCAATTGGGCAGGTTTAAGGTGGCGAAGAGTCGAATTTGAATTCTTAAAGGGCCAGTGCATGATAAATTGCAAAAATCGAATTCCAATTTAAAAAATTTTTTTTTATCAAATTTTAACTATTTCCTAGTAGAATTTCACAAAAAAACTAAAAAAATTGGAATTTCCAAATTCCTGGGCCCACAACCCCTTGTATGAATTCACAGGGCTGCACACTGGTACTCACTACACGGAAAACTGTGACAGGTTTCACCAGTAGATTTTATTTACCGGAACACACCAGAGTCTTTACATTCAGGCACACATTCCACACATTTTCATTTTTCTTCACACCCAGCAAGGGTATAACACTTCCACAAATCCAGTTCTTTTGGGTAGGCGCACCTTCTTTTCTGTTCCTTAGGAATTTGGCTCCCACCTGACTAGTGGTCCGGTTTATGCTACACCCATATCCCTCCACTCTCCAATAGTGGTCCGATATCTTCTGGGTGATACCCCTCCACTCTTCCAAGTTAGGCCTTTTTAACCAAATCCTGGTCTGAAGCCCTGGTGTCCTTCCTACCTAGCCTTACACTTCAACTGGTTCCCTAACGAATGGAGTGTCCATTGGAAACTAACTTCTCTTCCTCCTTTATGGGGCCACAACTGCCCTTACTAATTACCTTCACTAACTCGTGCACCTAGTGCTTGCTCTATTCTAACTTTTCCTAAGCTAAGCCATCAGGTCCTCACTTACCCTTCTAGGAGATGTTATTCAGGCTTCACTTGGGTGGTGCACCTCCTTTTATACTCATCTCTACCCCAGAGTGGCCTCTGGTGGCCGGGGTAAAAACTATACTAAAGGAGCACTTTTAACTGGTGTGTTTAAAAAAACATATTTTCTCACAAGAGCATTCCTTTAAATGTAAATGTCTATCTGGATCACCTTCTAAAAATAAAATATATGTATTACCCTTTCTTCAAGTTTCTAGTTGCTAGATAACTCATACAGTAAGTTTCACCGCCACCCATCCTCCAGATAGCAAACCAAACTAAACCAAACCATTTTATCTGGTATATATACTGTATGCCTTTAAATAAGGAGCTAGTTGTATTGTTTTTGCGGTATGGTGTGGTGTGACAGAAGGGATATTTTTCAACGAATTGTGTTTTTCTTATAACGTGTTCCAAATAAGACTTCAGTATGATGATTTGTGGTTCCATTGTAAGTTCAGGCATGATTTACTGTATAGTCTAGTATCCATTTTTTGAAGTCTTCACCATTATCAAAGTTCAAAGGAATCAATGGTTTTTCTATTTTGCCTCCTCAATGGCAGCTTTCAAATTCATGAACAGGCAAAGCCTAGACAATTCTGAACTCTGTTTTTATTGACACATCAATACATTTGAAGATCTTTTCTAGGTCTTTCATCCTCATTGTACCAAGGTCCAATCTTTGTCTTATGTTGGTCTGTTGGATAATTTGTTGTTAATAATTGATACAATCCTTCTACTTCAATGCCTTTATTATAAATTGTATTTATTTCTTTCCTGTTGTCTTAACCTTTGTTTTATTTTACATTCTAGTTTATTCACTTTCTGTTTAATCTCCATAATGGTTTTTATGCTTATTGTGTCATAAGTATATCAAAGAATGATGATGTTTTTTTCTGCCAATATTGAGCCCTTGATCATGTTATCCTTAGTTCTTTCATCATAAATCCACAGTATTGTTTAAATGTTTGGTGATAACATGCAGCCTTGTGTAAAAGGGGAAAAAAACACTCTCCCTTTTGATATAAGGGGGTTTATATAATGAAGCAGCGTCTGTGTAGCTAACATCTGCAAAAATTGTGTTGGTTATTGATGCCCTTACCCTAGAGCAGTGATCCCCAACCAGTGGTTCATGAGCAGCATGTTGCTCACCAGCCTTTTGGATGTTGCTCCCAGTGGCCTTAATGCAGGTTCTTATTTCTTGGCATAAAGGCAAGATTTAGTTGCATAAAAAGGTGTACTGCCAAATATATCTTTATTTAGGCTGCCAGTACACATATGAGCTACCAATAGCCAAGCACAGCCCATATTTGGAACTCCAAGGAATTATTTGCATGTTTATGCTGCTCTTCAACATTTTTGCATTCAAATGTGGCTCATGGGTAAAAAAGGTTGGGAACCCTTGCTCTAGAGATTACTGTGTAATGCACCCATCTTTGCTTTAGTAAAGTGTGCAAAAACAATGTTAAATAAGTTAACTGGTTTTTAGGGATGCACCGAATCCAGGATTCGGTCTTTTTCAGCAGGATTCGGATTCAGCTGAATCCTTCTGCTCAGCCGAACCGAATCGGAAAACTTATTTGCATATGCAAATTAGGGGCAGGATGGGAATCGTGTGACTTTTTGTTTTCCCCTTCCCACCCCTTATTTGAATTTGGTTCGGTATTTGGCCGAATCTGTTGTGAAGGATTCGGCAGAACCCAAAATAGTGGATTCGGTGCATCCCACTGGTTTTTATATCTACTTATCTCCATTGTATATATATTAGCAACCTAGTATGCTACATTCAAGGCACATCTCTATTTAGCCTAAAAGCCTAACACAAATAAAGTGACTGCTATCCAGAAATCTAATACATTGTCGTAGCATACAATATCAAACTAAACCGTAAAACTTATCTAATTTATTATATCGACCAGGTGAGATAAAAGTACATAGGCAAAACCTGTAAGGTGGATCTCTTATCTCATAACCAAAGTATTGAATTGAATTTTGCCTGAGGTACAGCACAATGTTAGTCAGTGGAAAAATACAAATTGGTGCACACTACTACAGCTTTAATAATGTGACCAAATCAATCTTGCGCCAGTGCACTTCAGAGTCTTAATACATCCAAGGATTGTTATTAACTTCAAATGCCCTGGAAATTGCTCCAGCAAAAACTGAAGTAACTTAACTTGGAGTGTTGGTGCAGTAGATGTGAAGCAGTCCTTGTCTGGTAAGGCACTTAATAAAGTGTGACCGCATAGCTACTCATGCATGTAATCCAGTAATTTAAACAGAGGTCACCAATGTAATGTCTTTGAACAGAGAATGCCCTACTCTAGCCTGCCACCTCAACAAACATTTCAACCACAACTTTGCAAAAATTTACTTTCACTTTCACTGTGAAAATCTGCTGTTTTGAGTTTGCAAACCTTTCAAATATTTTGGATATTTGGATATTTTGCTTGCCAGTCATAGGATAAAACTTCAGAATTGTTGTTTAGCAAACAGGATAGACCTTGTGTATTTTAAGCTTGTACGCACCTGTTGTTAACAGTGCTACATTGTGTAAGTGAAATAAAGCCGATAAGATCAGTATTTAAAGGATTTTTATTTTTTTACTTTATTACTTAGGGGCACATTTACTAAGGGTCGAATATCGAGGGTTAATAAACCCTCGAATTCGACCCTCAAAGTAAAATCCGAGATTTACCCCAAATCCTATAGTTGATTGAACGTTTCGAAGGATTTTAATCGATCGATCGAATGATTTTCCTTCGATCAAAAAAACCTTAGAAAACTGATGGGGAAGGTCCCATAGGCTAACATTGTACCTTGGTAGGTTTAAACTGCCGAAGTATGTAGTAGAATTTTTTTTAAAAAGACAGTACTTCGACTATCAAATGGTCAAATAGTTGAACGATTTTTTTAGTTCGAATCAAAGTCGTAGTCGAAGGTCGTAGTAGCCTATTTGATGGTCGAAGTACCCAAAAAATACTTCGAAATTCAAAGTTTTTTTTACTTCGAATTCTTCACTCAAGCTTAGTAAATATGCCCCTTAGTGTCTCCAAATTCTTTAAAAGCACAGAAATCAAAAACATCAATTCATATACTGTATCAATTCATAAACCCATATTGCACAATCCCCATCTTGAAGAATTAGTTATATATCAATAATGCCCATGGTGTGCAGTCTAACAGCAAGAGACAGACTGTGTGGAACATGTGAAAAGCTGAAGCGCGGGCAAACACTAGCAATGGCAGATTCTAATTGAACCCTGTGCACAGATGGGAGTGGCCAGGAGCAGTAGCGAATGATGGAGTTTGAGTGACTGGTAAACTAATGGAGGTTGAGTGCAGACTAAAACAAAATACACAGTGGGGCTAATTTACTGTATAGGGGAGATTGGTTCGCACAGTAAATATTTGCCTGCACATGATTACATTTATAAAGCTGAATACGGTGTGCAAACAGAAGTGCAATTTTTTTTCACAATGGGAATGTCTATAAGAGATTTTTAAATATGTCAAAAATGGTAAATTGCGAATATTTATGTGCACGCTCTGCATTTGAATTAATGAGAAAATATTTGCAAAACAGTTTTGCAAATTGCGAATTTAAGTTACTGTCAATGCTATTTTTGCTCACAACAATCTCATACAGTGGGCGCACTGACGCAAATACCAGTCTCATATGTACAGATGCAGCCACTTTGGTTTGTCTGTTTGACACAGAATAACTAAACACAGATATCCCATTTATCTCAATTAACACAGAAAACTGCGTCACAACATCCCATCTAATTAAAGCATTCACCATTGTGAACAATGGAGCTTTGGTATGCTAATGAAAAGGTTAAATGCATTAAATGAGTTAAGATGACTTTAGATAACACAGTTTCTTCAATTACCCCTGAGTCATGATGCATTTAACTCACCAATCAAAGTGGCTTCATGTAGTGATGGGCAAATTTGGGGCGTTTCGCAGAAAAAATTGGGAATTTCCCTTGAAATTCGCAAAACCGCAAAAAATTCACGAAACCGCACCAGCATCTCATTTTTTTATGCCGGCGTCCGTTTTTTTTGGGCGCCGGCGTCCATTTTATTCAGTCACAAAAAATGGAGCGCTCACCTCCCAGAAAAAAAACTTGTCAGGTGCGGAACCAGAAGAACCAATCCTGTCCTAGGGTCACATCAATACATCGAAAAAATCCAGCAGCACACTCTTAGATTTGCAAAAGTGCTCAAGTGCAGAGTTTATTTAGCCCATAGCATACAAAAAGGCAACGTTTCAAGCCTACCAGGCCCTTTATTAGGCCCCATGTTACACCATCAACAATCCTTTTAAAGTGAGGAAATGGGGCGTGTACATGTGCTCCACCCCCATCCAACAAGTAACCAATAACAACACATCAAATAATTTACATATTAATTCTGACCATTCAATCCCAGTAATTTAAAGTCTTTATGTGATAAAAAGTTTTTATGTGATAAAAAGATAAGATCAAAATTGCTGCAAACACAAAATAAATTGTCCAGCATGGATCCCAAAAAGTGGGTTCTTCAATTGAGTTCATTGATTTTCAAAACATCCATTAGTGATCACAAGACCTCGTAGTTTGAAGCTTAAATCAGTTTAAAACGTACAACAATTATTAAACATTGATAAGGTGATTTTGCATACCTGAGACGCCCATATGACAAACATTGCATACCATACTCAGCACTTTCCTGAAACACTCCAAGATATGCTAGATGTTATGCCGGCACTCAGGGTGTTCTATGCAGGTCACCAAGAAATACTCCTAATACCCTTAGAGACCCATAGTATTCTTTTTCCTTCTTTTTCTTTTCCTTCTCTAAGGGTATTAGAAGTATTTCTTGGTGACCTGCATAGAACACCCTGAGTGCCGGCATAACATCTAGCATATCTAAGAGGGCCTGGTGGGCTCGAAACGTTGCCTTTTTGTATGCTATGGGCTAAATAAACTCTGAACTTTTGAGCACTTTTGCAAATCTAACAGTGTGCTGCTGGATTTTTTGAGGCGTCCATTTTATTTTGACACTGGCGAATTTTTGCCAATTTATTCGCCATTGCGAATCGTGGGAATTCGCCACGAATTTGCGCCTGGCAAATAATTTCGCCCATCACTACTCATATGCGAAAATTTATTCACAATGCAAATTTGCAAAAACCGGAAAGACAGGCAGAGCTGTGCAATATATTAGCAGTCACGGGGAAAAAAATGGACAATACAACACTTTTGCAAATAAATATGGGCTGCACAAACTTTATAAATGACCGCCAGTAATTGTTTGTCCACTGAATTATAATGAGCTACAGTCTTCCCCACACATGACAAACTGTTTAATGTTGTGCTGGTTGGGATAACATGTTATAGCTCTCACAAGTGTGGGCTCTAGGGAGAGAGTATCCATCAATTTGTTAAAACATCTCCATATGGGCACTGCTTTTAAATATGTATCATAAACCAAAAAAGCTGTGTCGATACAGAGAAGTTTTAACAAATAGATGACATAGTTGGCCGTCTTAAATATATTGCAATTTATTGACATAATCAGTGTTTTGTTTAAAGAGTAAGGCATTTTTAGTAGCTTAAAGGGATACTGTCATAGGAAAACATGTTTTTTTCAAAATGCATGAGTTAATAGTGCTGCTCCAGCAGAATTCTGCACTGAAATCCCTTTTTCAAAAGAGCAAACAGATTTTTTTTATATTTAATTTTGAAATCTGAAATGGGGCTAGCCATATTGTCAGTTTCCCAGCTGCCCCCAGTCAAGTGACTGCTGTGCAACAAGTTCAATTTCATCAATTCAATGATGGTTGCTAGGGTTATTTGGACCCTAGTAACCAGATTGCTGAAAATGCAAACTGAGAAAAGCTTCCCAAAAAGCTAAATAACTCAAAAACAGCAAATAATAAAAACTTAAAACCGATTGCAAATTGTCTCAGGATATCATTCTCTACATCATACTAAAAGTTAACGCAAAGGTGAACAACCCCTTTAACCACTCTAACACCCTAACTCCTTCCCTCCCTCACTAAGTTAACTGTTATCTGTATTCAGTTACCTCCACATTAACAACCTCACAGTTGTATTCCTGCATAACAACTACCAATAAATGGAAAAGCAACGTATTCATATACAATTTATTTGTTCTTTCTCAAAATGTAGAAAGAGAGCCTGGATAATTTTCTTGCTCATTTCATCAATAATTGTTCTGATATTTTCACTGTCATCCGTTCTAACACAGTGAGATCCCCAAACTGTTTAAACGTTCTATTATTTCCATTCCCGAAGCATCAGCATAACATGATGTGAAAGACTCAAGAAAAAGAAGAAAATCACATAAAAAGGGTGTTAAGTGCGTCTTTAGCTGACTCATACAGGAAATCTGACAATTCTCCCATCTGCTGAGTTACAGATCACTGTAAATGTGGGTTTTCTAATTATCATGTAATTTAAATGAGACACTGTCCCAACAATTTGCATATTTCTGATTCCATCGTTCCCTTTATACTTTAGTTTATTATTTCAGCTTATCTAAGAATACGAACATGTTTTGATAACCACGGACTGGGTAGATTAGATCCCAATTATATTGATAGAAATAATTTAGTTATAACATTATGGAATATGCAGCAAAGATGATATAATTACTATTCCTTTCTGTTCTCGGTTTTCATCAATATCCTTCATTAAAATGTAATTCAAGCAAGTTCTGCAACAGAAATGTGTTCATATTGATTTCTCGGGAGCCCTTACAAGTATAATGATTTTGTCTGTCAATTGTTTAGTTAATTGGTGTATGCTTATGAAACTACATGCATTATTGCAAAGAATTACATGCATAGTTATGCAGCCTTCATAACCCATTAAGTCACATTAAATGCAACTATGTCCTATGTTTAATAGTGCATAGACTAGGGGTGCATATGCTAGGCATAGAGTTAAAGGTGAGTGTTTTTCTGTTGTCCGTCACTTCAGTTTTCTACCCTGTAACTCTATGTCACTTAACAACTGCATTGTACAACATTATAAAAAGTTTAAACATCCTGCCTGGAGTTGAACCACTGACCTGGTACTTTCATGCTTTCTGAATTACCTCTGCTCTACATGAGCAGACAGCTAAGGTCCTGGTTCGGTGTTATAGGTAACCTATAGGTATGCCCTGGAAGGCATAGTGTGTTTGCTTATCTGGCCATTAGTCTGACTATAAACCTCTGCTCTGCACTGACTTACTGCCCGTTATAGGTCAAGCTCGCTTGCTACAAATACTGCTTTGCTTGTTCCTTGATTCCTGCTACCTGATCTTGTCCCCAGTGGGCCCACTGATCGTGTCCTGGTTCTGGCCCCGGTTTGTCCCTGTTCTTGAGTTTGCCTCATGATTCTGCTCCTGTTATCTGGTTCTGACCCAGCCTGTCTGACTACATCCAGCTAGCTCCTTACCAGCTCCTTCCCTAATATACTGTATATGTTTTGCACCCTTGCCTGCCCCTGTAGGGGTACTGGATTCTCCTGTAGTAGGTCCTGGCGGCACCCGAGTTAAAAACCAAAGGTGGAAGAGCATGTCTAGACAGGAATCCAGTCACTCCCCTGGGGTTTTGGTTTGCCATACATGACAGGTTGACAGTATAAAGCTATATAAGCGAAACTTGAACCAGGCATTCACAGGTTAACTGCAAAAAGTGTTTTATTATCACAACATATTTCAAGTGATACCCACGGTGGAACCAAACATACAATATAAGGGATCATCATCATCATCATTTATTTATATAGCGCTGTGCTTTATAAGGGATAAGCCACACCCCTTTGTTTAATTAAGTGGGAAGGGCTACTGCTATAGGGAGTATTTAGCCTGGCCCACAGTTGAATAGGGGTGTAGTTGTGGCTATTAATAGGTGACAATCAGGTACAGTAATGATACAACTGCATTTTGATTGCATAAAATGACAACCAAGAAGCAAAGTGAATGAAATCCATACATTAGTGTCCATAAATTGAAGTCCATTGTGCATTCTCAAAGTCATTGTATTTACAACTCCCAGGTATTGCCGTCTCGGCCTACCAAAAGGGTCAATTGTTGCAATAAATCCATCTTATAGCACAAGAAATGCATCAAATACTCAAACATTTGTTACATCAATTAGTATTCTGCCCAAAAATGTTTCAGCCATGCTGATTCCTACTCATAATGCAATTCTCCAGAACATAATCACATAAAGTGATCTCCTAACAACATTTCAAATAACTTGACCACTACAGAATAAAGCCATAATAAGGGTCTGGCATTATTCATCTTCAGCTTTGTGGATGCTTTTATTTTCAAGCTCTACAGTTCCCTCTTTGCAATTTGTCATTGGCAATGAAAATGTTACAATACACAAAATCGAATAAATGCTATGAAATACCATTGCAAAATTCACACCAATACCAAAATGCTTATTTGAAATGTACTTATTTCTTTAAATAAATCAACTCTCCAAGAGGCAGGAAGTTTGCTCCTGCCTTTAGCTGGCATTCGGTCAGTGACAGAGAGAAAAGATTGTTCAAGGGACCAAGCAAGTAATTAGGCAATCAGTATCTGAGAGCTGCTTTTTCATTGCTATTATTATGTACAATTACAGATAGGACAGCTATTTCAGACTTTTTCATTGTGTTAATCTTCTGTCTTTCAAATACATCTAGTTTTTGTAACAAGAAAATAGGATAGGAAAATTCTGAAAGCTAGGTTTTTCTTACCTGTCATTTCAAAAGTGCCATAATAAAAATCAAGTTTTAGGATTAAGGGATATGGATGGATAGTTGATGGATCTTTGAAGATAAAGACTCACAAGTGGCTCACAGAACCCACCCGGAAGTGATACGGGGGAGCGAGGTACCAGGGATTTATAGAGAAGAGTAGTCAAAACCTTGTGCACACGGCCAAACTGGCATGACCCACTCCCCCAGCTCCTGCCCAATGATGTCCCCCACTTTCTGAGAGATGGAGGTAGTTCTGCATCCTCTACAGCAGGGATCCCCAACCTTTTGAACCTGTGAGCAACATTCAGAAGTAAAAGGCGTTGGAGAGCAACACAAGCATGATAAAATGTTCTTGGGGTGCCAAATAAGTGCTCTGATTGGCTATTTGGTAGTTCCTTGGAAACCAATGGCAAATGCAGTCTTTCTGGAATTTTGAGGTAAAAAAGCTGCATACTGAAAAAAATGGCTATAAGTGATGGGTGAATAAATTCGACAAGCGCCAATTAGCGATGAATTTAAATGTTTGGCCACACATTTGCAAAACTGCGGCGAAAATTCGCCAGTGTAAAATCCGCTGAGTCAATAAAATTTGGGCGTGCATCAGAATAATCGCGTCCATAAAAATTTTAGCGCATCAAAATTATTCAGACACCCATTTATTTTATTGCATTTGGACAAAATAGGCACGCGTATAAAAATTATTGCGGATGTTGAAATTGACACATATCAAAATTATTTTGACGCCCATTGACTTGAATGCATTTTTTTCCGTTCTGCGAATTTCGAAGCAAAATCACTAATGGCGATTTCTGTTGCACTTTACATACTGCACATGCACTCGTAAATGAGCTTTTATATGTACAGGAATATACATAGACGCTCTCATGCAGCTACATGACCCTGGCATCTAATGGGAAGACATCTACTCTTCCATAAAATACCTACAATAAACGGAAGTAACCATGTCTCTTCTAATTGTGCCTGTGGAGGTGGGAATACTCTATGCACCCACAGGCAAAATTAAACCTGATCAGTTATTTAATGAAAGACCAATTGTACAGATAATTGGCAGCTATTGCTAAATTAAAGAATTGAAACATTACTTGCCATATTCTTCTTATAATTGCAATGTTAAATGCTATTCCTATAGATATTTAGTCCACAAGGAATGTAACTTTCATTGTTAAATATTACAGTCCAATAGCTTGGATTTTTAGGGACCCTAAGGACCCCGCCACTGGTTAAGATTATAAAAAGACAAAACTAATCCAGACAAAATCTTTTCAGCTGTCATTGGCAATGCATGATTTACAAATGGCTTGCAAAATATATTTGTCTTCAGATTATATGTTTATTTTTGTGTGGACTAAAGCACATTACACTGCTTTGTGAACCAAAGAATAAATGGATATACTGATAACAGCTGCTTGCACACATTAAAGGTTGACATCAGCCTACTAAAAGGCATACAAACCTGGAAGATCTGTTCTCTACAACATATCTGATATTCCTTAAGGACATTTTTTTATATTACCCTTTGACAGCATGAAAGGATATTGTTGAAACATTTCTGGGGATTATGCTGGTACTGACTATATTTGAGATTCCTACAAAACTCTCATGTAAAAGCAATCTTGTTGCTAGCTTTATTCCCAGAATCCAACTGATTTTGTTTCAACATATATACCTATAAATTAAATGAGAATTATAATTTTTTTTGTAATCTTTATTCACCAGTGGTTGAATCAACAAGGAATTAAAAGTTAAACAACTTACAAACCGATAGGGGAATTAGTAACATTGTAGGATAAGGAAGGCTGCTGTGCTGCCCATGTAACCATCAATGGTTTCTTAGAAGAACCTATACATTTCAGCTATGATTGCTATAGATCTGTGGACCCTTCTGAATACAAACATGGTACTTTCTGTCATGTCTAGTAGCCTATAAGTACTGTACCACTGAAGCACTTGAAGTTCAAATCCCACAAATTCATGTTTCCAGCTATGGATACGGTGAGGAATCGGTGATGATATGTCTGGTCAACTTGCTATTTAAGTTTATATTATTTTAGTCCCCCAAAAACGTAATTTGTCAGATGTTCTATGGGCTGTGGTTTAAAAGATACTAGAGGTAACTCATATTGTCTTGTGATGCAACCTTCCTACTTATTATTGGGTAGCTCATAAACACAGCTGATGCATGTAAGGAATATTAAACTAAGAATAATGGGAGTTTCCTGCACTAAAGCATCTGTGCTGGTTAATGAGGTGGTGTATGTTGTCTTATCCTAATTTCTAAACCATGGCGTTTGGTAGATTTATTTAAAAAATACTTAATTATATTTCATGCAATAAAGTTTAGGTCCTTTATAAATACACCCTGATGAGCATGCTGTACATTCTACACTGGTACGCTAAGAACCTAAGGTGCATCCAATTTTCTTCTCTAGAGCAGCTGTGCTGGTTTATGAAGTGCTGTATGTTGACTTATCCTAATTTCTAAACCATGTCTTTTGGTAGATTTTTTTTAAAAAATACCTCATTATATTTCATGCAATAGAGTTTATGTCCTTTATAAATGCACCCTGATGAGCATTCTGTACATCGTACACTGGTACTCTAAGAACCTAAGGTGCATCCAATTTACTTCTCGATTAATGGTTCATTCTCCCTATTTACTGGATATCCAATGCCTGGAAAAATGTAAATATCACTGAACACGTAATGCCTTGATCTTTCCATCACACTTATAGATATATCTACTTGTGACAAGGGTAATTAAGTCATTGAGAAAACGACTAATCTCAACATCAACATATGACCCAAAGGCAAATCTTTCCAAGCATAAAACCTTCTATATGCCTATAACGTAAGTAACAATTGTGGCGTAGGGAATTAGTCATTATTATTTAATCCGTTTCACCATTGTTCTAAAATCTGCTACACTGGTTTTAATGCAAATGTTCACATAGACTAGAAGATGTATTCTATAAGATTGTGTGAATCATAACTTTTCTCAATTAATACTCAATTCTCAATTAAGCCTGAACAGAATGAGATTCAGATTCATTATCCTTTTCACCAAGAAAAGGAGTTATAGACCAATTTTTCTTTTTACATGGGATTCTAAACAATCACACAATATATCCTATAGCATATTAACCTTAAAACATTTAAATAATAGATTGTAGAATCACAATTAACACAGTTTTTTTCTGGGCTTTCAGCTATTATTTGTTCCCTTTAATTTAAAAGATCTGCATACTTCCAAGTTTTAGGAGGCAATGTTTTAATTTTTTTCTTTAAAAATGTGCAACTGTCAAAAAAAACTCACACAATCACAGAGAAAAATGACTGAGAAAGTACTGTTCCGGACTACTAATTTTAGGAAATCAACCCTAAGGCAGCTGGGGGCCATTAATCAACAATGAACAAATTTGCCCATGTGCAGTATCCCATAGCAACCAATTGGCCAATCACTGCTTGGTTGCTATGGGTTCATACCCACAGGCAAATTTGCCCAGTGTTGATAAATGAGCCCCAGTAGGTCATTTAAAGTGGAACTCCAGCTTCCAAACAAAAATTTGATTGAGGCCCTCATTATACAGTTATGTTATATAGTGATATGAATAAATTCCATTTTCTATGCTGCTACAACTGTTTAACAGTTCTTGTTTCTTCTTCTTTCTGCATCATTTGAAATCCTAGCAGGTAAGGAGGGACTAAAACACTAATGTTACAAATTGTAACAACTATTCTACAGCTTACAGACAGCATGCAGGAACTATATAACCCAAAATCCATTGTGATGTTACTTTACTTATTGAAATCATGTGTGCAGGGAATTGTGGGATTTGAAGGATGCAGGCTGACAGCTGGTTGCTGAGCTGGGTAACTACTGTTGCTTTGTATCAACAAAGTAGTTAGAGAGATCAGCAGGAGAGCAGGGGGTAGGCTCAGGGAACTGTCAGAAACCACTAAAAATCATGAAAAGTCTGCATATTTTTTAAATGATATATATTGCCTGTTAAGTTTTTGTGGAGTTCCCTTTAATAATCACATAGGTTAGCTAAGCTATATGACTTTATTAGAAATGTATTAGAATTGATCTCTGCTCTGTACATATTGTACTGTTAATTCCTCTGTGCTGTATGCTGGGTAACTAAACTATTAATTACATTAAGAAGCTAATTTTTTTAAACCGCAAGTTTTTCTGGGTCAGGCTTTTTGACGCCAAAAATCTACAAAATTTCAGGGGGGGAAGTGTGACTTTTTCGGGATTTATTATACAACAAAACTGAAACAAATTTGAATCCAAAAATACAATTTGAAGATGTTTCTTGCCATCGTGATCTGCAATTCGAGAGTCAAATTTGAAAAAGTTTCACGATTCGAATTGTTGCACAATTTTGTAGAGACTTTAACTGTACAGACTTTTTATGACCAGAGTTTTTAGTAAATTGAGGCAAGTCTTGGATAGAAGTTAGGTTGAAGTTGATTCTTTCAAAAAATTAGAAAATTCTGAGTTTAGTAAATGCCCCCCTAGATGTTTGGTTGAACAAAGTATTCTTTGGATACTATATATTCTATGTACAGCGTATCTGTCCATTTATTACTTACTAAAAGAGATTCAACATAGGTAACAAGTATCGATACAATCAACCTGTAGAAAGTGAAACCTTCAACTCTGTGTTATGGGAAACCCATAGCTCTCTGCCTTTTCTCTATCTTACACATATGCTTAGGATTGATATTGCTTGGGCCTATGTACAAAGTTTCTGTTTTCACTTTCTCTTGTCCAATAAAATTCTAATAGGATGAAAATTATAAGGACACAGCAGACAATCAAGTGCAGCAATTTTATTGAAAAAAAATTCACAGGTTTGTGCAATTTCTGAAAGGTTTTCAAACACATTAGACATTAGATTTATATATGTTAATAGTCCAGTTGGCTAGGTGGAATGTTAAAATTATAGAAAGATGGAAAATTGTCATTTGCAACTCATGAGAGGTTCAATCAACCACTGAAATGCCACACTTCAAAATGCAATATAATCCTCTTTATCTTTCATGTCTGGGCATACTTGAACTGATTTTATTTTTAGAAGTGTATATTTGAAAATAATTCGACTGAATCATTTGAAGCATTTGTATGTTTTTTGGATGCTCTTCTGTTAGACTTAAATATCAACATCAATCAAGGTATACCTAACATTAGCAAAACCATATTTTTCCTCACACTCAGATTTTTGACATAAATCCGTTATAAACATAGTTTTGTTACTGCTGCCTGTTAAGGAGAATCCTTAAAAACTATTTTGTTACAAAACATAAAACCAAAGATAGAATTATCTTAAATTCCAATCTTAGTAAAAACATATTTTTTATCTTTACTCTATTATTGTTTATAGTTATCTTTGTTTTTATAAAATTTTTAACATTTTGTTGTTTTGATTTGGTTTTTTAGTAAATAGTTGGACAACTGAATTTTTGAACAGTTTTTAAGTTCTTTGTGAAAAAAACACAATTTTAATGCACATTTATAACTTTGAACCTATAAATAATTTGATACCTAAAACTGTAAAGCAGTAAAATAGTAAAAAGTAATAATAAAAAGGGAATTTATAATTAAATGCAAAACATTTTTTTATATGTTTTTTTGTTAATTTGATAATTATTCTAAAGTACATAGAGAATTTATTCAATCCTAGTATTTAACTGTACATTTCTAAAAACAAATACAAACTCTTTTGGGATTCTTACCCAAAAAAGTTAAAGGGATCCTGTTATCGAAAAACATGTTTTTTTCAAAATGCATCAGTTAATAGTGCTACTCCAAAAGAATTCTGCACTGAAATCCATTTCTCAAAAGAGCAAACAGATTTTTTTATATTTAATTTTGAAATCTGGCATGGGGCTAGACATTTTGTCAATTTCCCAGCTGCCCCTGCACTTGTGCCTGCACTTTAGGAGAGAAATGCTTTCTGGCAGGCTGCTGGTTTTCCTTCTCAATGTAACTGAAGGAGTCTCAATGAGGCATGGGTTTTTACTATTGAGTGTTGTTCTTAGATCTACCAGGCAGCTGTTATCTTGTGTTAAGGAGCTGTTATCTGGTTACCTTCCCATTGTTCTTTTGTTTGGCTGCTGGGGGGGAAAGGGAGGGGGTGATATCACTCCAATTTGCAGTACAGCAGTAAAGAGTGATTGAAGTTTATCAGAGCACAAGCCACATGACTTGGGGCATCTGGGAAATTGACAATATGTCTAGCCCCATGTCGGATTTCAAAATTGAATATAAAAAATTTGAGAAATGGATTTCAGTGCAGAATTCTGCTGGAGCAGCACTATTAACTGATTCATTTTGAAAAAATGTTTTTTTCCCATGACAGTATCCCTTTAAACCTTTTTGTGCCATGTTATCAAATTGAGCAAAGAATATTTAACTCTCTGGGATATCCCAAAGAATCAGAGGATAACCAGTACTCTATCTGTAGATATACTCCTTATTTTAAATTTTTTTAAATTTAAATTTTAAATTAAACAGAACATTACATGATAGTTACTGTAGTCCTGGTTTTTGTCACATGACCTATGTTACAAGTGCCATTCATCTATTATATAAAGATAAAAGCTATCGATTGCATCATGTAAATATTAATTATGATTGTAGAAATCTTTTCAAACTGAATTGCTCTTCACTAGGCTGGATGCAAAAAAAAAAAAAAAAAAAAAAAATATATATATATATATATATATATATATATATATATTTTTTTTTTTTTTTTTTTTTAATTCTAGAATTCTTTAGAAAATTCTTTATCCCAGAATACTACTGAAATAGCTAAATAGGTTTAGCCAGGGAAAACAATTGTATCTCATTTTGTGAAGAAAGAATAAGACAGGACAGTTGTAGACAACATGACACACAAAATATTTTAATTTCCAAATTATTTAATTGTTTAATTCTGCAGCAGTATTAATAGGATTTGGTGTGTGTGTGTGTGTGGGGGGGGGGGGGGTAATGCAACTCCACTTGCTTTATATGAACAATGGTTCAGTTTTAAAGAAAATAAAATAATAAAAATGAAGTATAATACTAGAGAGGGTCATTAAAAAACAATGCTGTAGTTGATCCAGTAGGAATGCTCAGAATTCCTTTTATCATAAACATTTATACCCATCGTTTAGTTCAGTTCTAGTAAGTGAGATACATTTGTAAATTTCTAAATCTGTGTATCCAAACAGTTAACATTTTGATATGTTTTTTAGTGAAACCTGATTCCACCTTTTGCTATATTCCCTTACTATTGGTTAAGGTCTTTTAAATTTATGTCACTAAATTTTGCCTTACAAAATATTGTTATTTACCTATTATAAATTCTACACCTAAAATAATACTGTTCTCTAAATATAACCATTATTTATGTGCCTGGAAAGAGTAGATATTTTTGGTACGGCATTCCCTCACAGAAGTGATGGATTTTATCTGAACACCCCTGTGTACACAATAGCATTCAGAGCCCTTAATTGTTTAAAAAAAAAAAAAAAAATGTTACGAACAGTAATAGAAAAGCTCCTTTTTTTATTGTGTATAAAAAGTTAATGCACAAATGAAATATGGGGATCTAATGGAACTCTTGTAAAAAGAAGGGGCAGACCAGCAGTTTGAAATTATTCTTAATTATTAATACTTTCCTGGCTGCTTGCAAATTTTCGTAACAGGAAAGTGTTTAAAGGATTGATGTATTTATCAAAGCAGATCAATGTGTTTAGCAGATCTAAACTAACTACTTTGAGCAATTGATATAATTATTTTCCCCTGATCTGGAATGTAAGCATAAAATAATATAAGCTTTGATGTGACTTGCACACAATACATACTTTTCATATTTCAACTAATTGATAGTTACATGGAAAATTATTTGTAAATAGAACATTCTAAATGCTAGTATAAAACTGTCTAGAAATAGTAGAACTATTTATTTTTTTCCCATGTTTTCCTTTTGATAAATATGCCCCCAACAAATTCTCTTTTATTTCATGTCAACCATATATTTTAATGAAATGGCAATCTATAGAAATAAAATGTATATACTGTACTAAAAATAAGTAGAAATAAAATAATAAATATTTTTGGCTGTGGTTGCTTTACTTGATGCACTGAGGAGCTCTCAGATTGAAACTCTAAACGTTCTTCCATCACATGCAATATTCAGTAAGAGAAAGTTAAGAATTTGTCCAAGGACACTAAACATTTTAGCTTTTATCCCTTTGCATTGCAGTCATTTATTTTTCAGTTTTAAGATAGAAAGTACAAAGGGTTGTTAAACATACTAGTCACATTAAGATTTTAAAGACATAATCTTATTACACAGGAATCTAACAACAGCTAATACAAAATTATTTTAAACATAATTAAAACACATATATTAGAACTTTGTTTTATGTTCTCTATACATTAAGCATGGGATGCATGGTTCACCATTGTTTTCTTTTGGTTTACACATTGTTGTATGTGGATGTAATTGTTTACACTCTCTTTTCAAACAAACAAAAGCAGCATTTCAGAATATTGCTCATTTTAACACCAAAACATAATAAATCACACATATAACACTTAATAAACACAGATTATACACACACATATTTTGCTCTTTATTATATTATATACTGTCATAAAAAATCAATAAACCCTTTTTCCAATTTAATATATATCATAACCATTTAATACTGTATTTATTTACACAAAACATAGAATAGAACATCTCTGAATGGACTCGAAACTAAAGTTTTTACAATAAAGTAGATCTCTGATCCTGTTGATTCATTTATCGCATCAAAAAATCAGAGAAATTGTATTGGTACAAGTTTATCAAGGCATTACACCTTGCACAAGCAGTAAACTCTGCAGAAGGCAAGCATTTTTTAGATAATTTTTTTCTTAGTTCTCTTTATCACATTAACTAAAGAGCTAAATTGCCAAGTAACAAAAACGATCTGGTGTTTACATGTATGTAGGGCAAATCTTAATAAAAATCTCATGATAAAACCATCATTTAGGTTCAAATGGTAATTGAGCAAAATAAAACAAGTCAAAAAAGTATGTTATTCATTAAAGCACAAGTAAAACATTGATTTAATGAATATGAGATGCAAATGATGTATTACATCACAAAGCAATGGCAAATATAAACTCTAGGATAACATCCATTGCTAAATTCATATTATACAAGTCAAAGTAAAAAATTACTGTTTGTATTCACATAAGAAAATGTTAAGGTATCATCTTTGTTAAGAAGCATCTGTTACACTATCAGAAAACAATTTGACACATAATCGTTTCTGTGATAGATCATTGTTATGGGGTAAATCAAGAGATCTGTATTTAATCCTAATATCTGTACTATATGCAGTCTACACCACAAAACAAAAAAATAAAGAAATGAAGTGCATTAAGAAAAAACTTGAATACTGAATGTAAATAGAATAAAACTGGTTAAAATATTTAGATGGTGCCATGCTGCAGTGAGTTTTTTGACTTACATTTTAGTGTTTATATACATCTACATATGCCCCCCATAAAAACAACACTTTGTACAATTAGCAGCCTTTTATTCATGAGAGGTGGCCACTGGGAGGTGTGTAGGCATCTTCTCTTCTTCCCTCCTGACCCTTCTGTGCTAAGTGTATTTTGCCATATAGCAAAGTGATATTCCACACACTTCGAGGCACATTTATTAAAGTTTTGAGTTTTTTTTAAACTTTATTAAATATGAATATACTTTAAATTTGACTGGGGAGTTATTTAATAAAAAAAATGGCACAATTTTAACCGACCCAAAAAATCTAATTTGACTGAACTAGCTCGAATGTCAGGAAAGCTAGTAACATGTCCAAATTGATGCCTGGACCTCTCCCATTGACTTATACATGAACTTAGCAGGTTTTAGGTGGTGAATAGTCGAATTTGAGTTCTTAAAGGGCCAGAATATGATAAATTTCAAATTCGAATTAAAACTAGAATCAAATTTGAGAGTTTTGACTATAAATTATTCATATATAATTGATATTTTAAAAACGTTATTTTATAATAGGTTTGACACATTAGCATTATTAGATAGATGTCTCTCTCTCTCTCTCCCTCTCTCATATATATATATATAGATATATATATATATAATTTTATACCACACTCACAGGTCTTTAGGGATGAGCATTGATTGAACCATTTTTTTGTTCATCGCTAAACCTGTGAGTTTGATGTAAATTCATTGTTTTATAATCTCCAGGCTCCTGCACCTAGGCATGTAACCTTAAATGGACTACACAATGGCTGCTTGGGCAATCATAAATGGCCCCTTACTGATATTTTAGAATTTAAATAATTTATAACAATCTTTTTGTAATAAACCGTCTAAACAGAATTCTTTTATTTGTTATAGCAATAATCTAACCCTTTAACATGTATGTAGTAAGTAAGGAAATTATAAATAGTTTAGGCAACAACACATTATTCAACAAATCTGGGATGTAAACTTATGTATATGTCAAACTAAGAGACATAGAATATCCTTTTCTATGCAAGACTTTTTTTTTTCTGTGGACTCCAAGGGCCAGATTTATCAAAGTGTGAAATTAGAGTTCACCAAAACAAACTGACATTTCTTTCAATTTTTAGAAGTATATTTATCAATGGGTGAAAGTTAGTGCTACTAACTACTAAAAATACGATAGGAATTAATAGAAAGTGGAACATTTTCCTGTGGTGAACTCTTATTTTTCATTTTGATAAATCTGACCCTAAGTCCACTTATGGTTTTTCTTGTCATAGTTCATCAAATTATTATTATTATTTCCATATACTTTTATTCTTTCACTGTCAGAACCTTCAAACAGTACCACTTTTCAGACATTATAATGCATCATCTATTCACCGCATAGAAACTCAATTTTCCTTCTGTCCTCCTCCACACAGTTCAATAAGTATAATAATATACTCCAAAATATATCATATATTACCTTGAATCCATAAAAAAGTAATTTTTTGATGCATTCAGGGTCATACCCGTACCCTGCTGGCATTCCCCCAGGCTGCAGATCTCCCTCTCCCGATACGCTAAGGGGGAGGGTGGGTGCTGGTGACCTCTGTAGGCGGGTGTGGGGACCCCTGGTGCAGCAGCCCCAGTGGACCCTGCACCCACCAGTTCGACCCTGGATGCAGTTATAGTTAATTGTTCAGCCAGGTTTTTTCATTGTCAGGGACATACAAGTATTGTTCCTGCTCTGGTATCAACAAGTAATAAGAGCATAATATATATTTTTAATGATTAATTTAATTGCATTTCTGTCTGACTATTCTTTTACATGTAAATTGTGCATGTCCTTTAACCTAATTTGAAAAGATAGTCAGAAGGGTGGCCAAAGGTATATTCCTGTGGTGTTTCCTGATAAAAGCCAGTCTGTAGCTGAAATCTTATTTACACAATGCAGACAGAATATGCAAGCCTGTCTCTTTGTAATTTAGATTGAGTGGACACAGGCCCGGATTTTGGGCTTGGGTGCCCCTAGGCCGCTGGGTCCTAGTACCCAGCGTCCTCCCGCATGCATGTATTTGCCGGAGCACTGGCGATTATGTGTCCCTGGTACCCCTTAGGTTGCGGCTGGGCGGCAAGCCACCTCTAAAAACTTGCCATTAGTGTGGGCGAAAAATTTGCAAAACACATTGAAGTCAATAAATAAATACATTTTGACACAGTGGCAAATTTTTATACGCATGACTAGTTGGTCCAAATGCATTACAGTCAATGGGCATCCAAATGTTTTTGACACGCAACAATTTTTATGAGTGAACCAATTTTTTTGCCACCCTTGACTTGGGCCTTTGTGGTCTCACCACAAATCCAGGCCTGAGTGGGCAAGAATAAGCATGTTCTAGTATATTACCTCACTCTAGTTATAGTTTACACAAAAATTGAAAAAGAAAAAAAACTAAATAAAGGAATTTCATTCTAGGCACCAACTAAAAATAATACTAAGCCCATAATACCTCTAATTCTCTGTAACAATATACATTTCCTGTTCAGGGTATTATTTCATATGAGAACCTATTCAAAAGGTATTTTTAAGGTGTTGTCCTCAAATAATTATAATTACAGTATGTGTAAATAAATAGTGTAATAACTAAAACATGCCTTACCTACTAGAACACTTGTTGTCACCCACAATAATATTGCAGTAACTTACAAAAAATGTGTTGGCAATTATCAAAAAGTTAGCAGAGATATAGACGGTTAAAAAAAATCATTATACTGTTCATATAAAATGAATTTCCACCGCCTAATTGCCCCCTTTGGCAGGTATTTTTTTAAAAAAATACAAACGAGGAAGGGCTGCAGCAGAAGCAGTTTACTTTATGTCTTCATATATTTAAGGCATATGTAATGGTAAAAAAAAAGTGCTGTCAGAAATAAAATTTCATGCATAACACAGGATAGAAGAAACAAAAATGAAGATGGAATCTACCCATCGTTCAGCTGAAACAGTGCAGGCAGACACATAAAGAAAATGTAACTTGTGTATAGTATATATATATATATATATATATATATATATATATTTATATATATGTATGTATATATATATGTGTGTGTGTGTATATATATATATATATATATATATATATATATATATATATATATACTGTATATATAGAAATTGTGTATCATGCATCACATTTTGCAAAAGTTTGGCCCCAGTGGTGCATGCATTATCTTTAATATGTATTAAAGGATTGCAAAGAATTAAATATTTACAATATTTTACTTACATGTGTCTTTTAAGTAGTACAAGGTTTTTTTTTTTTAATATATATAAAAGAATTTTCTTGTGAGTACAGCAACAAACTGGTTGATTGCCATTTTATTTGAATGAAATAGTACTATAAAGTGAAAATTCAGTTATACAATTAAACAGTTAATTTATGAAGTGGTGGTTCGTTTACATCCTGCAGTAAACTCAATTTCCTGAACTCCTTGTAAAGAACTGCATTCTTTCAATAGAAACATTTCCATAAGATTTAACATCAACAACTGAAAGGTCAGTGCAAATTACCATTTCAGAAAAAGCGTAAAAAGTAAAAGTGAACTATGGCACTCAGTAAATGGAGTCACCCAATGCTGAGTATTTTACTGTTAAATGTCATGAAATACATAATCAATCATATTGTTTATGCTTTATAAGGCCCATATCACTCATCCATTACTAAGGTGTTTATTTTTAAAGATAAAGGTATGATACCCAGTAAACCAAATTAAATAAGCAAAAGGCAGTTGGGAAGAAAATTCTTGAATAGGAGTCAATTTTTGCCACTCGAATATGTATTCTTCCATGTCTCCACGCTCCACTACGGCAGTCCTCAAAGCAGCAGAAAAAACTGGCACAATCTTTCCCATCAAGACACTCATAACCATATTCTTCATCCCTTTCTTGCAGATGCGTGGCATTATTCATTTGAATAGTTGCTGAACGTGGGCGGATATCAATAGTTGGTGCCTTTAACAATCAAACAATATGCAGTTAGAACTTAAAAAGATACTATATATTTAACTTATTACATTTTATCAAGCTATGTTAAAAGACATAAACATTATATAAACGAATAATGCTAAATCAACCATGCTGCATATCAGACTAGAAGCTAAAACAAAGGGTTACGAATTATGAGGAGTGGAAATGTATGAAAGAAATGCAAAGACATCTTAAACTAAAACATATGAATATAAAAAAGTTTTGGTTGGACCTTTTAATGCTGACGCAGCTTTTAAACTATGATTTGCCTTTATTTAAATGACTGTAACTTTTCAATTGATCTTCATTATCTGTTTTATTTCAATCTTAATTAGCCTTCCTTTCTTTCCCATTCTAGCCTGCAAATGAAACTGAAATCCAGCTGAACCAAACAACCAAAAAACATATGCAATTTTTATTTTTTACAATTATCTTTGTTGTTGGGCCTTCTCCAATTGACTGACATTCTGACATAAATTGCTGCCTGGTTCCTAGGGTAATTAAACAACTGAAACTTCAATAATAAAAACATCAGACAATAATTTCAAAAAACCTCAAGAAAGTAAATACATAAAAATAATGTACCCCTTGAATGAAAATAAGGTCTGTGCATATTATTGGATTACAAGGTATAATTGAATTAAGGGGAGATACACCTATATATAAATGTATACGGGCCATAGAATAATGCTTTATTTACCAGAAGAGGAGTTATATTTTAGCAGTCAAAAATAGTTTATTACAGTAAGAGGGGTGAAGTTATATTTGCACTGGCAGATATACTAGACAGTTCCAAGAATAAGTTGGATGACTTTTTAGCAAGTGAGAATATACAGAAATTAGCTTTTAGCACATAGTGACTGGTAGGATTGCAATCTTGGAGTCAGGAAGGATTTTAAGATTTTTTTTTGCCTTCCTCTGGATTAATTATGTACAGTAGGTAGGTTTCATTTCGACAAGAAGGTTATACTTGGATGGATGTGTCTTTTCAGTCTGTATTACTACAAGTAAGTCACCACGGTTTGCATGTTGTACCATGGTGAGACAAATGTGCCTTTAAAACTTGCTCAAACTGTATTTAGAAGTTTATTCTCCAGTAATCAACTACTAGTTCTAAACCAGCACTATTGAAAAATTATTTAGCAAATAGAAGTGATGTATTCTAATGTTTAAAGTTAGTTTCAAAGGCACTTCAACATTTAATAACATAACAATCCTTTATGTGCCTTCTTTTGGCAAGTAAATATTAATTACCAAAATAAACTGTAGGGGTCAGAAACCGCATCTATGGCATACAGTAACTGTATATTAGCATAACTAGTATGTAATAGTATCATTAATGCACTAGCTGCAGTTAAATTGCCATATTTTGACTAATGATGGATGTCTAATTTCTTAATGAAACCAGGCAATTCATACAGTTTACATATCTGATATTTATCAAGAATAATATTTTTCTTTTCCTTATTTTGGAACTCCTGCAGCTTATTAAACCAGCACTACAGCATAGGTTAGGTCAAGTGCTGGCAACTCCTTGTTTTGTGTGCTTTATCGGTTTGCTGTATTATATAAGCCAACAGATTTATTGTTCTCCTGGCATAAATTTTCTGAAAAAATTGCCAGTGTAGTTTCTCCATACAATTGCAATTGGGAAAATTCTGAGAATTTTTGCCATGAAGAAAAGATGTATGTGAAAAACTAGCATGGAGGGGTAATGAGGTTCAAAAGAGGCGGTTCTATCTTTATAATGGTGGTTTGCCAGCCTGAACATGGAGAAATTACTCTTGTTCTAAACTTGTTCTTGTGTTCTGTATACTGGAGAAATTTCACATGGAGAAAAGATGTGAATTTACACCAGTGCAAAGATGATTTTCACCACTTAAATTAAATTTTCTAAAACCTTTGTATTTGTCATTTTAGTACATTGGCAATGCTGAAGTTGTTTTACTGAAAAGGAAGATTCATTTTCAGTAAACCAACTTAACATTTTCCCTTTTACCCTTTTGTAAACATGTCCAAAACAATGAATTTATTATTATTGCCATTTCTGTTTAAAACTAAGGCTTTAAATTGCTACTCATATTCAGGGTCTTAAAATAAGTAAATTAACCCTGCTATTTAATTAAAAATAACAGTTTGAACTGACTGACCCTTTGAACTCAGCTTTTAGTATGTAACATTATTTTAAGACAAATTACTATTGGTGTTTAACTTTTATTTGTGGTTTTAGAGATATCAAAGTTTGTACCCTGCCCTCAGGTGGCAGCAGCCTCATGGCAGGAGCAGCCCTGTATTCCTCTGCTTTTAAGTTTATTTGAAATGCAATGGTCCCACTTATTCTAGCAACTAAGTAGAATTAGGAATGGTTTTCTGAAATATAAATAGAAGTTCCAAATAGAAAGTGATAAAAATAATAAAAACAACAGTAACCAGACAAAATTACTTTCAGGTTTGAAGGTCATTGACTAGCATCCAGTAAGGTATAAATAATATTAATTGAAAGGTACTTTTAACTAGGTTAACACTTTTTGCTTGCACCATTTTGCTTCTGGCCAAATTTACACTAAGAAAAATATCTAAACACCTACGAGTTAGGATATTGGAAGGACTGGAGTAAATTGTAAGTACAGGTATGGGTCCTGTGTCTGAAAACTACTTATTTAGAAAGCTACAGTTGCCTTTTTCTCTGTAATATTAAACTACAGTATTACATCGTAGTGCATGGTAACTAAGCTAGCATAAATCCATGAAAGCAAAGGTCCTAATGGATTCTTAAATTTAGTAGCTGTAATGTGCTGTGCTCCATATTTCCATTCCCTCATCCAGAAAACCTCAGGTCCAAGCATTCTGGATTATTGATCCAATAAATATAATGCATGTGTTTTATCCATATGTTTATTTTTACATCGTTGCAGATACATTTTCAATAAGTACTTACCTTTCATTTACAATTTCTCCAACAGATTTGCACCACTAATTATACGTTTTAAGCCACTTTTTAAGTCTTGTTGCCCTTTATTTAGTAAGAGAGGCTTATTTATCAAAATTCTAATTTGTGAATTTTAGAAGTTTTTTTCTCATTTGAATAAACTTGAAAATTCTTATACTACTAATAATTTTCAATGGTTCTACCAACTCTCAAAACAATTTGAAAACTTGTAAAACTTAAAATAACTGCTTACATTTTTTCTAGGGTCACTCCCATTGATTTCTACAAGAACTCAGAATTTCAGATGTCAAATATTTGCATTCAAGCTTTTTGAGTTTTTGGCTTAATAGATTTTAATTTTTGAAACTTTATTTTGAATTTGTGAGTTTCAGTGCAACAAAAATTAAATTGCGGTACAAATTTGGTATAAATTGATGGGATGTTACCATCATAATACTATTTTTATACTGTAGGTTATATATAATATACAGTTATTTAACTTTCATGGCAATGTAACCACTTTCATTTAATAACACTCAAATTATGTGCAGTACAAATATCCAATGTCAATAAAAGCATTTTTATATTCTAAAATAGTGGAGGATTTTAATTCAAACAAAATAAACTAAAAAAGCAATTTTATTAAGCAGATAATTTATGAATATTGTGATATAAAACTCAAATATATTTATATGCACTTAAAGAACATTATATTCACAAGCACTGTATAAGAAATGCAACTTTTAGCATATATTCCATTTGAGATAGCAATGCAATTGTCATTCATACAAAGTGATTTTATAGAAGGATGGGCGAATATTTATATTTTAGGAATTGTTGAAATTGATCTCAATATTTATATACATAATGATTATATTATAAATTAGAAAGGTATGTCAATGTAATAATGGGTAATGTTACTGAAAATCTTGAAGAAAATGTTGATCTTCCTCAATAATGATAGAATTTCCAACATAAGAAAAATGTTGAAGATGGACAAATGATCAGATTTGTACATTATTTTTCATTTACTGCAAACTTCCATTCATATTTCTATACCAAGCAGGCTGAAAATTGTCCAAAATATTAATATTGTAAGGTCAGTGCAACCAAATTTCAGATATACTGCAACCCAAAGTGCAAACTAGACCCATTTTGAAACTTTCTTTTTTTTCATACAATTTACTTTATATTTTAAGATCACATCTTAGCAGCGCTATAACAGTACTGCTTGGAGCACATAGATTCGCCCATACGGATTATGGTGTCGGTGGAAGCAATGCACATGAAGTTTTGCAGGTGTAGTGACAAACAGCTCTTATCTGCAGATATGCATGTAATGTTGATTTGGAGAGAGCTTTGGCACTTCTTGCAAATGTTGGATGCATGGAACTAAAAATTTGCATCATTCATTTATTGCTAAAGTTGTGTGGTGCAATGGAAAATGATATGAACACATAATAATTTGCTGTTGCGCTATCCATTTAAGACCAATACCATCCAAATCAGCTGAAATTGTGTGGTTGCTGCTGAACTGACTTTATTACACCATTATTTTGTTTTATAAAATATTTGTCATTATTTTGATGTGCATTGTGCCAATCAAACAAAACTTGTTTTATCATTGACAGTTCAATTCAGCAGACACATGCAGTGGACTTTCCATTCCAAAAACATTATACCTTGAAGGAAAACATCCAGAGAAGCTATTGTTGTATAGATAAGAAAAGAAAATCAGATTATAGGGAAAGGAACGGACAAAGTAAACTAAAGAAAAAGGAAGAGAAATAAAAATAGTTTCAGCATTTTCTAGACATGGTAGACTGAAAAATATAAAAATAAAGAAATAAAAAATATGCTTTATTAATAGAAAAAGCTGGGAAACATATTTTAGATTATGATTGTGCATTGAAAAATAGAATGTGATCCAATAACCGCATCATTTACAGAATATTTTTTTTCTGCTACATATTTTCTTGATATCATATCTATCTAATGTGATCAATTTAAATGCCTTTGTAAGGTTAAAAATTATTTATATAATATTATGTTAATGGATACACTTTATAAAAAAAGAAAAAATAGCATGATTTAATACCTGATCATGATAATTTATCTGTACAATACAAAAATACCTATCCATAAAAAAATATCAAAATACACCATGTTAGTGATGTTTGAGCAAATGTATCTCTATTTCAGTATAGCCTAAAAATTGGAAATGGATTGGCCAGTTCCTATTCCATCCAACGTGACACAACTGTCGCATGGGAATGCTGCATGCTGCAGGGACATGCTTATCATGAGGAAATAACCAGAACTTCTAAAATATCTTGTTTGAAGAGGCAATGATACCTGGGAAGCTTGGTATTGTTCCTCATTGCCAACAGGTCTATCTATGGAAACCCATACTTTACTGCAATTTGTCAGAACACCTGACTTTTCAATGACTGTCTAATACAAAACTCATCTGGAAAGTTACACCATAAGACCAGGAGCAGGGCCCTTCATACCAAAAGTAATTTTCAAAAGCATCCCAATTCATCTACGTGTGTCTTCAAATGTGACAACACACACTGTGCAACTATGCCTAATACTCAGTATGTTAATAAAAAACCATTGTGTCTGAATGCGGTGTTAATTGGACTTTTCAGTTAGTTTAGTGTAAAAATGTTCTTAAAATACTGTTTACTGCATTTCCATCTTGGACTGTCAACATTTTGTAAAATATTTATAATGCTCTACCACACCAAGAAGATTACATTGTGTATTTTCATTCTCAAAAGATAAAACAAAATATACCCTTTTCTGCAAATATTGATTGTGTGGTTAGCAGTATTATAGAGTTTTGTTGGTCAAAAGACTATTATGTCATTGGCACTTTACATTTTTCAAGGAAATTAAAAGAAGGCAAACATCACACAAAATATTATGGTCCCTGCTGCTTGAGTCAATCTCCCACCTACTAGCTAGAGAAGTGAATTCTGCAAGTGTTCAATAAAACAGCCTGTTTGCCTGATCTTTTCTCATAACTTTAGTGTACTTAAAAAACAGCTTGGTATCAATCCTGTCGAATAAGAGACCTTAAACTTATCTTAAATGTGCACATTTGCCAGAGTTGGACACCCTTGTCAACCCTTAACAAATTAAATGAAAAAAATTAAATTGAATGAAAAGATGTTTAACCAACCTTACAACAAACGAAAATCAATACGAGAAAATATTTTATTAAACTAATTTAGTAGTCATTTCACAACACAACTGCTGAACTATTTATAATATCATTATATTGTTTACAACCCATGGCCAAGCATGCTTATGTTTACACAGATTTTATTTTAAAATTCTCAACCTCCCCCCCCAAAAAACCCAAATCAAAGCTATCATAAAGTGTGTGTGTATATGTATATATATTATAACCAGGTGAGTATCCGCACACTCCAGGACCCAGTATAACTTTAAAGATATGGGTGCTCAGTTATAACATGTATACAAAAAATATCTTCCAACCGGCACATCCTTTTTTGCATTGTATCAAGGTCCAATGTTTTGGCCCTCATCAGGGCCTTTATCAAGGGTGATAACAGCCCTAATGAGGGCTGAACCGTTGGACCATGATACGACGCAATAAAAAGACAAAGTTTTTACAAGGGTGTGCCGGTTGATATTTTATGTATATATTCGTCCAAAACACTTTTTTCCCCACAAGAACACAGATAAGTACACAAACACTCAAATGCCTAAAATAGCACCAACTGCTGTTGCTAAGGAACCCAAGAGTGCCCCAGAGACCCTACTGGACATTTTTGAGATTAAACCAAGCAGCATATAACAATGTAAGTGTGTTCTAGCAAGTCACCTGAGCCAACCCAAATATCCATATAGTCTAAACTATCCTAATGGACTTGAAAAACAATCATGTAATTGGAAATAATCCTGTAATGCTACACTATCTACAACCCTATTCAACCCCATAGAGGTAAACCTGCAACCCTTAAATGTTCCGTCATGTGAGTGCACTTAGACTGGCTCCCTATTACTGCAACAATAGGACCTGATAGAAATTTATATTCTGGTACTTTGCACTGACCAGCAAGTGGTTCACTGCTGTCAAACTCCTGTTACCTGCCTACCTCATTTTATATCAAATTCAGATTTATATTTTGTTAATATTAGAAATGCCAAAGTAGTGTCTAACTGGTGGATCCTTACGTCTTTTTAATAACCAAATCTTAAAAGGTCTAATGAACAAATACAAGTGAACATATGGGATCCAACTGTCATTTTCTTTAATACTCACTGGATTTTTCTTCTTTTTTTCCTTGTTTTTGCTTGGCTTCCTGTTACTCACAAAATAATGCAGAGTTCCATATTCTATAAGAGCAGCAAACACGAAAATAAAGCAGACCGACACAAAAAGGTCCATAGCCGTCACATAGGACACTTTAGGTAATGACTTCCGAGCAATTGTACTTAAAGTGGTCATAGTTAAAACAGTTGTGATGCCTGCAAGTAAAGGAAAGCCGAAAATGTAGTCCTAAATAAGGAAATGATTCACTATAAAGAGTATACACACAGAGTACACATACTTGTTTTAAAATGCCATATAATGAATTTATTATGAAATCATGCAATTGTATAGAAGTACTAAGCTTATGGGAGGAGGTCTGGGCCGGCAGGGGCCCTCCAGTTTTTTTTCCCGGTTTCCCAATGGCCCAGTCTGACCCTGCATTTGGTTGTCAAATGCTGAACATTTTATTATACAGTATATTTGTCATTAAATGTTTATGAACACTGCTTGCCTTTAATAATATACAGACAAACTGGACATTTTTAGAATATTCTTCTGCTTCGATCATATTATACTGTCATTACAAGAAATTGGCGTCAATAGTAAATTAACCTTAGTGGTCCTACATAGCATCTGCATATTATGGGGGTTATTTAATAAAATCTGAATTAATCTCATATTTTTTTTAAGAAATCGTACTCCCATTGTGACCTTATGTATTAATAAAAAAAAAACCTGAATTAATTGAATTGTGGAAAAACTCAAAATCGAGTGAAAACCCAAATCACTCAAATAATTAATTTTTTTGCTCACATTTTTCAAGTTTTTGTTGAAAATCCTAAAAAATTTCGGGCTAAACCAAGCAGAAACAATGAAAACTTCAAATTGGTATAGAACCCTCTCCCATTGACTTATACAGGACTTAGACAGGTCTGATAATTAGAATTTTCAGATTTGGGCCTTTTGCTGCATCAGGATATAGTAAATCTCAAAAAAAATTGTTTTTTTTCCACAAAAAATGCACGTTTTTGCCCCAAAAAGCCCAACCAGATAAATTCAAGGTTTAGTAAATAACCCCCATTTGTATTTCCTGCAAGCTATATTCACTTCAAATGCAAATTAAGCAGTTTAACCAGGTGTCCAATGATGTACAGTAATACATATTTTAAGCAGTAGAACAAGGTATAGATATAAATAAAATATCTTTATATAGTAGTATGGAAACATTAATAGAAATAACTTTAATACTCATGATCTTAATATAGTAATGGGAAAGAAATATACCACCTTAGATTTTAAAAAATGAAAAAAATAAAAAATAATAAAAATCTTCCTTACCGAGAGATGTTCTAGCTGGAACGGCATCTTTATTGATCCAAAATGACACCCAAGATAAAACCACAATAAGTGTACATGGAATATATGTCTGGATAGTGAAATATCCCATTCTTCTGCTTAGATCAAAGTATACTGCCATTACAACATAATCTCCTGTAAGTAAGAAGAGTGCACATTAAAGGACCAGTACTACTACAAAATGAAAGTGCCCTAAAAGCATTTACAAATGAATATGGCAGCTGCTATCTTAAACAAACAGAGAGCTTCTAGAGCTGTTTACTCAGGTATGGTAAAGCATTCTACAGAATAAATATAGTGCACTATTGCCTGCACTATTGCGGCTAATCTATTGACAATAAACTGCTTTGGTGCCTTTCCTTCTCCTTTAAAATAGCTGAACTTTTTCTGGTATGGACAGTGGATGCATATATATGTTACAAAAAAATCTATGTCTCTTTTGTTTAGACAAAATAATTTGGCCAATTAAAATAGAGCTAATAACAAAAAGGCTGCAATATAATCTTACAAGTCATATTTTGTATTTATGGTAGTAATATATGCAAATGTATATACAGTAGTATATATAGTATTGTATTCAAGGATCTTTGTAATAAATATGTAACTTCCATTTCAGCTTTTAAAATTAAAATCAAAAAAATAAATTGTTGGATTTATTAGTTCCATAATGATATGAGGAAAAATGCTGACTAAGCATGCATGTTGGAAAACAAGAAGAGCAAAACATGTTCTGGGAAATGTGCCCCGGATGCCTTGATAGTCAAGTATAAAGAAAACAGCTGACTTTTCTAAAATCAGATTTGGCTTGAGATTGTTGTCTGGAAAGCAAGATAGAAAATGTATATAGAACTACCATCTCAAGAGGAGCTGCATGAGATATTTGCAGCATGGGATATTGTGCAGTGTGCAGTGGTATGCTGAAATTAGATGGATGCACCAAATCAACTGTTTGAGGATTTGGCCGATCCCAGAACCTTTGTGAAAGAATCGGCTGAATAACAAACTGAATCTGAGCCCTAATTTTCATATGTAAATTAGGGGAAGAAGAAGTGTATGGTAAAAACATTTTTGGCTTCCTTGTTTGCGTGATGAAAAGTCACATGATTTTTTGGATTCGGATTTGGTTCTGCCAGGCCAACCAAGCTGAAAAAGGTAGAATCTTGGCCAAATCCTGAACCAAATCCTGGATTCTGTGTAACCCTAATTTACTATATTTCTGATATAATTTACCAGTGAAATGGACATACTGCAATTACATTTGCAGGTTGTTTCTATTTCCAGATCAGTATCTGGAAAAATATGTTTTTTTCCCAGCATATTTGGGAGTCTCTATACTGTTTTTCAATCTGATTGGTTGACTATATATTTGATGATCCAGTGCATTTAATCCTTTAAACTCATAGCTTATGCTTGGCAGTATCCAAAGGCTGTGTATCACTCACCCCCTTTTTCCTGATTTTGTCTACCCTTTGTAGGTCACCAGTGTTGATAACGTTATCATGAAAGTTGAAAGTAAGAAATGCATTCAAAGATTCATACAATCATGTTAGCTTACATTGAATGCCATTTCATACAATTCACCTATGCAACCAATTTTATTTTGAAAAATAGTAGTCCATAGGATAATGCAATAAAAGTCTAGAGTACACAAGACCTATGTGTCATGGGTCTAGCATCCTTTTTCCAGTAATTCAAGAGACTCCTTTAAAGTAGGACTTTTTTTTGTTTTGTTGCTCTCACTCTCAAAGCCAAGGCATTTAGCCAGAGGTTTAAAAAAGAAAGAAGTCCATCAAGTTCAACGTCAACACATGGCCGCCTAGTGAATTATACATATATATATATATATATATATATATATGTATATATTGCCCACAGTCTCTAATGTCCGCTAATGTAAGTGTAAAAAGTAATCAGGTTTCCTTGCAAGTTTTCTTTCATATTAGATCATGTATAAGGAAGCTTATAGAAAATATAACCGGAAGGACAGAACTGATTGTATTTAACTGTAATCATTCTTCAGTCAATAAAGTCACGAAGGTTACCAATAACCTTGGATACGCTCTCCTAAATCCCCCAAACTTAGTCAAAGTTGGTAAATTAAAAAAAATATCTTACTACTTTTTTCAGCTATATTTCCTCAAGTATTTTACTAAACAAAAAAAAACCCATGGTAATTCTCCTTGTTTCACAGAGGAGCCTTTCACACATTCTGTTGATGTTCTTACTGCGGTTGGTTTGTTTGATATGGGAATTGAGCATTTGGCTGCTTGCTTGCTACATATATCTGAAATGGTGACCAGTTGCAGGCAGACAGCACTGGAAGTGTATTTTATATGCAGGTAACTTGCAGTCAAGTCATATTTATTATTTTCAAGAAGGCATTTTGAACATGCTGTATTGATGTATTTCATTAGTTTTGAGTACATTTAGATCAATTAATGATTTACTGTACAGGATTTGTAACTGAATCCTCTAATAAGAAGTGTGTACAGATGTTCCTCCAAAACAACAACAAAATATATTAATATTGCATGTGGGCAGATATGTAAATCTGACATCCTTAAATATATTAATATAACTGTTTTGCCCACTTAACCTATTTAAGCATTGTTTCATGTTGGACCTTAAAGGGGTTCTGTCATGGGAAAACATTTTCCCCCCAAAATGCATCAGTTAATAGTGCTGCTCCAAATCCACTGAAATCCATTTTTTAAAACATTTTTTTATATTTAGTTTTGAATTATTCTGCTGTTTTTTTATGCCACATAATAAATATGCCCTGAAGTTTTGGCTTTTTCTGAAAATACAGGCTCAGGCAAAATTGATCTAAGATGGCTGCCTACATACTAATATTACAACTAAAAGCAATTGCACTTGTCGGTCTAGAAATAACATTTCATACGGCAGAGTGAATTATTTGCATGGGTAAACAGTGTAATTTAGAAATAAAAAGTCACCATAAAAATCCCCTTTAAACACTCACACAGGGCTTCACAAAGTGGGGTAAATAGTCAGTACTAGTCACAATACTTGCAGAGATTGGTATGAAATACATTGGCTTATTCACAAAAAAACACGTGTAAAGTTAGAGTATAAGCGATGCAGTTGTCCAAATCATATCATAATAGGAGAATTCTGTAGTATAAGTAGCAATGAGCAACTTTTTTGTTCACCTATTATGGATTTGCAGCAAAATCTGCCCTTTTGCTGCTGCAAAGTATTTTCCAAATCTGTGCAAATTTGCACTGTATGCTTTCCCCACTATGGACCTCCATTTAACATGGCACATTTAGAAAATGTTCCTATAAAAGACAGTTGTGGCTTAGTGGAAATGTGGTTCTCCAACTAAATAGCTTCTTTAAAGCAGATACCTGACAAACTGCATAATAAAGTCAAACCGTTGAGGAATTTTTAACCAAAAATCAATATACTGTGACCACAATACATAAACAATAGCAGTAAGCATGGTTAAGCTGTTTTCTGTAAAAAAAAAAAAAAAAAAAAAAAATGATAGTCAAGTACTTTGATAAACCATTAGTATTCCAAAAATACAGGGAAAACAAATGTAAAACTAAAAATGTAAAAAAAAAAACAGATGGTGATGAGTTACATTCAGTGTATGCAACTGGCAACAAGTGCTAAATTAACTAAAATATGAAATCTTCTTATTTGAGGCTACAAGGAGTCACTTATCCTTAAATTCCCACAGTTGGATTTAGCATTTGCGCAAGGTTTTATATAACATCTGGTACATCACATGCGATTCTGCTGCGTGACTGCTCCAATGCTGTAGCTACTAAATTTAAAAGCAGTGCCCACAAGTCTGTTATCATTTACAGAGTAATTTACAAATTTGTGCTAGAATTTAGCCATGTGTTCTGTTTTGCTAAAAAAAAAAGCATCTAGCATCAAGATTGACTCATCTGCAACATCCCTGCATCAAGCTTAGCACTGTCAACATATACATGGGGTGGCACATTTATCAAGGGTCGAATTTCGAATTCATGTGAGTTTTTTTTAAACTCCCTTAAATTCGATTGAATTGGAAATTCTACTGGGTGAAACTTATTAATAAAATTGAACTGTTAAAACTCGGTCTCAATTTACTGATCCGAAAAATCGAATTCATTTAAAAAATTTTCTCTGAAAAAACTTGAATGCCAGGAAGGCTACAAACATCACTAAATTGATCCCTGGACCTCTCCCATTGTCTTATACAGTAATTTGGCAGGTTTTAGGAGGTGAATAGTCAAATTCGAGTTCTTCAAGGGACAGAGTATGTTAAAATCTGGAAAATCAAATTCAAATTTTTTTTTAAATTTTTAATCAAGTTTGGATAATTTCCTAGTCGAATTTGACAGTTTTGACCACAATATTTTTTTGAAAATTCTCATTTTTAATTTGACCCTTAATAAATCTAACCGTAATTTCCCTCTGCTAAGTGTCAATCACTAAAAGCAGGAAGCCTGATAAATCTTGGTGCACAATTTGGACCAGCTGACAAAAGAACCTTCATTTTCAAGGGCAACAATTTAATACAGTAAGTTAAATAAGAAACCAGTGCAACCATTTTACTACTACACATTTAAAGGGGTTGTTCACCTTCAAACAACGAGTTGTTTTCAGATAGATCACCAGAAATAATAACTTTTTCCAATGACTTTCTATTTTCTATGTGTGACCGTTTTCCTAATATTGAAGTGTAAATTGTAATTTTTCACCTTCTAAAGAAGCTCTGGGAGGGGTGGTCGACGACCCTGTAAACTGTTCTTAATTGATACATTTCGTTGATAAATTTTTTTTCTTTGTCCCTGCTGAGCAGAATCTCTGGGTTTCATTACAGGCCGCTGTTAGAATTGATACAATAGTTGCTGATACTCCAGAGATGCTGCTGAAAAATGTAACAACTAAATGTTGCAAAATTATAACAGTTTAGAGTCTGCACCTGAATTACTGAGCTGCCAGACTCACACACCAGAGACAGGAACATTCTTAGATTTTGGAAGAAGTAATTGAAAAAAGTCTATTTCTGGGGACTAGTCTAAAAACAACTGAACTGAAAAAAGTGTTTGGAAGCTGAATAACCCCTTTAACTGATTCAACCTAGTGTCAGAATGCACAATAAAACACTTCCAGTGGCAAAAGTTGGGATTAGTTAGTGGTGGGCGAATTTCTCCCTTTTCCCGTTTGCACGGGCAAAATTTTTTTGACGATGGCTAATTTTTGCAACAATTGTGTTTTTGCTTTATTAATGGACTGGTGGTTCACTGTAAAGCCATCAACATACTGTTGCATTTCTTTCTCAAAAACCCCACAGACTGGGTGTATTCACTAAGTACCATACCTAGCAGTCACTACTTTCTATGCTCTTCCATCCAGGCATTTTTTTATTTAACATATAAAAGATTAAAGGGCACAAGTCCAACCATTCAGACTTGAGGAACAGTTTTTCACCATGAAACAGTGAGGCTGTGGGATGGCCTCCTAGTTAATGTCATAATGGTGTATTCCGTTGCTGCCTTTAAGACAGGAGTAAATAATGTCTTTGACAGCCATAATCTCTATGGCTACAGTAATCTCATCATATACAGCTAGTTTTATCCATGTGTATTTGTGAGTGTGTGTAAATGCACTGAGGAAATGGACAGTATTCCTTTTTCACCCCCTACAAGTTATTTTTCAGCTTGAAAAATGACCTCTTGTGTCCAAAACGTTGCTATGCTATATTTGGAATAAAAGCGGTTTTAACGCATAATTGGAGTGCTGCAATCCTTATACATTCACAATTGAAGGTACTGCATGTGTAGGTGAACATATTTTATTGTGGGCACCCTATGAGAAAAGGACTTTAAATGTACCAAGTGTGCTGGATAATCGATTTGCTTGTCGATAACGTCTTTGACAGCCATAATCTCCATGGCTACAGTAATCTCATCCTATACAGCTAGTTTTATTCATGTGTATTTGTGAGTGTGTGTAAATGCACAGTATGAAATAGTCCGTATTACTTTCCCCCCTAAGTCCAGCAATGAAACCTTTATAATTGCTTCATTTATTTGCTACCTAACAGCACCTCCCTTCCCAGAGCTCTTTACATTCTTACATCCCCAACAAAGTGTCCTTCATCCTGTATGTGGCAAAGTTTGGAAACACTCACAAACACAGCTTAACTGCAATTAGGCTTTTATTCCATTGCCACAAAAGTGTCCTTCATCCTCACAGATATAAAGCATAACTATTAGTTATTTACAGTTCTGGTGCTAGCAGAATATGATAGAACACAGCAATTCTAACGAGTCTCGAGGGTGTGGGGGAAACTTACACTTGACACTACACCACCAAAGCACTGGCAGTTATATTAATGTGCTTTTTAACTGCAAGAAGCTGGCAATGAGTCTCAGAGGGCCATCACAAAAGTGTATGTCATACTAGAGCTTTTTCTAGAGCAGTTCTCTAACATTGTACTTGTAATTTCACTGCCTTGGAATGTTAGCAAAGACAAAATGATAACATTGTTACAAACATGTAGGCATATAAATATATTATTTTAATTGTACCTTATATTCAAAATAACTGTAATAATAAATTGCCCACTGCATAGAAGGGTGTTCATGTTCATGTTAAATGGCATCAGATATAGTGCTGGGCGAATTTGTCCCACTTTGCTTAGCCACGAATTTCAGAACTCGCGAAAGTCGTCGGCGTCAACATTTTTTCAATGCCGACAAATTTTTGCCAGTGAATTTTCACAGCAAATTCGCTAATTTATTTGACGGGCAAATTGGATGCGAATTTGCGACTGGCGAATAAATTTGCCCATGAATAATCCGATACAGGGGATGAATCACAGGGATTACTTGCAGAATTTTAAATAGGAGAACAAATGACCTCTCTCTGGTTATAATTATCCATAACTTTATTTCTCATAGATTGAAACAACCCACCCCACAGAACTGAGGTTTCACTCTTCCCAGAAAATGCTAAACTTTCTGTTTCATAAAGCCATGTGGATTTATATAAACTGAGGAATAATTCAAATATGTGTTTCCCTTTGATAACAATATAATGATATTATTGCTCAGTCCTTGGAAAAAGAGTAAGCAAAGCAGCTTTTCTTGATGCCCTCCCTCCCCCATTCTCCAGTTTAAACTGTTCATTACTGCGTTTTTGAGCGCAAAGACAAACATGTTTGATGTATATGAATCAATTTTCGTTAAGCAGAATTTTGCATATGAACTCCTTCTTGGCGCACCTGTGCCACGGAAGGATTTAACACGCCACTGCACAGTACAATGCCATTTATATTCAGATTTATACTTCACAGGCGCATTGAATTTCAAAGACATTGCAGAATGCCTTTTCCAAATGAGAAATAATAAGCGAGCAGCATTTTTCACAGAGTGCCATTTTTCAAGCAATATTTAAAGTGACACAGGCGCTATTATCATTAAATGTCTGGAAAATTAAAATATCCATCATCCGACATTTTCTTATTACCATTGCCTAAGTAGTGTTAAAGCATCCTTTTGTCATATGGCTATAAATATTGATTACCCTGTGTCTAAGTAAAAGGAAAAATGAGAAGACATCAACATATTAGTAGAAAAGATCATCTAACCTTCTCATATAATATCACAGTATTAAAGATGATGTTTATAATAAATGATTGCCCCAGAAACCAAAAACATGATGGAAATGTGTAATTGACTTCTTTTAAATAGCTATTTTTATTAGCAATTTTACTGATACAAATTAATTTCAGAGATATGGTTTACAGTGCCACCAGCATTGCCCCCCAAGTCTGTACCTGTACCAACAGCATTGCCCCCCAAGTTTGTACCTGTGCTACCAGGCTTTGCCCCCCAAGTCTGTACTTGTGCCACCAGCCATTGCACCCAAGTCTGTGCCAGAGCAGCAGCAAAAATATTGCGCCAGATCTGTACCTGCTCATTGTGCTCTGCTCACTCTTTTCTTCAACTTCAACAGCCAGCCCAACCCAGTGAGAAGAATCTGGGCGCACCGCCTGACTCATCATCATTTTTCACTTACACAACACGTCAGGCAGTAAATACTGCAGCCGGGCAAAGGGCAACTAAGAGGGAGGTGGGGACTGGAGTAGAGCGGAATGCTGCTGCTGGAGATGGGTGGAGTTCAAACTTCAAAATTAAAAATTATTAAAAAAAATAAGTATTTCCCTTTTTGAGTGCGCCCCCTATGACTGCGCCCTAGGCAGCTGCCTACTCTGCCTACCCCTAGTTACGGCCCTGCATTTATGCTCATTAGTTGAAGGTACTACCATTGACAGGCCAGTGGGACACCAGGAAAAAAACCCAATGGGCCCCACCGACCTAGACCCGATCCCCACCTGCCCTCTGCCCTCCCTCCCCTAATTGCACCAAAAGTAAGTTAAGCTGCTCGCACGGGGGGGATTGATGGTGATGGTGGGTTAACAAAAACCCCATCAAGAAGCAGAGACAACTGTAAAAGAGTAGGAACAGATGAAACTATTTATTTAAACAAACACAGCTGGACCTGCAACCTTGTGACTTGGTGCACTGAACTCAATAATACCATCCAGTACAAAAGTAGCCTTTGGCAATAATGATTTGTTATTAAAAGAGTAAAAACCACTTGGATAAGAGAAGCACAGATAATTAGTAAACTGCACACTGAGGGAAAACAAAGAAACATTCTGAAAATCCATAAAAGCAGATTTGTGATGTGATTGATGTGAAGAAAAACGCATTCATTTAAGTGAATATTTTAGATAAAATTATACCACTGTACCCTGTTCCAAATTTTAAAAGGCATATTACTAGCATGGTTTTAAGATGGAGTCCTGCATATGTCCTGGTACCATGGCTACCCGATCATTGGTATGAAAACCTCTGTCTCTGTCCACATGGGTGACCCGCTGCTATCCTGTAGGGGTAGTCAGGCAGGATGTAAGCTGCTTAGTTGTGGGGAGATTTTAGAAAAATATATAGATATTACCTACAGTGTTCACAGGTTGCCCAGATTTGACATATCTTCTACATTTTTGTGACGTTATTTTAAGGATTGCATGGCTCTTGACGGTGGGGGGTCAGGTTGGAAAAAGTGGTTATTGTTTTTGGGCTGTTCAGGTTGCCATGTAGAGAAGCAGCTGTGTTTGTGTTTGGGACAGATCTGGGTTGGATCGGTAATTGGCAGGTCTGGGTTGGGTGCAATCTACTGAATTAGACCCATACAGGACTCGAGTGATTTCAGGCTTTTGAGCAAAGCAAAGCCCAAGCAGGAATGGTGTACAAGTATGACAACAAAAATTTATTGGTAGCCGCACCTTCTAACCAAATTGCTTTCCCATAGGGTTACCCCTTAACCGACAGTTAGGAGCAACTCGGCGTGGATGTGCTGACTACTCCTATAAATGAAATCTGATTCAATGCTCAAAAGGAGAGACAAAAAGCGAAGTGTATGGCGTTGCACAATCCTAAAACAACCTTGTGTAAAACAATGTGTCTTCCTGCTTCCAGTGATCAACTGTGGAACTTCAATAAATTATTGTGATTAAATAGTGATTGATTTGATCGTCTCTTCTGTGATCACTAAATAAGAAATTAATTAAAGTGAAATTCTTATCAAATCATTGTGACTGAAATCTTTAAAGTGCATGGTGCTTTGTTTGTGGACATGGGAATGTGCTTGAACCTGCAGCTTGGACTCATTAAAGAAACATCATAAAAAGTAACTTTTATTAGCTTACTAAACTTCATAGATTGAACGGGAATTAATTGATAAAACCATTAAAACAATTAAAAGAAAAGGGTGGAAATCCGATCTAAAATATGTGTAGCCAGGGGTAACAGTGTAATTACTTCATTAGACTGTTCCCATATCGATCTTACATCACCCGTTTCCCTATACTGGCTGAATAACAGTCAGGGAGTACATTAAGGATAAAGTTAGCACTGAGGCAGTGATCTCCAGAGAGAATGGATGTGGGGTGGGTATAAATTGGGAGTTATACGGGGGTACCTTTGAATCCTCAAGCGTAATGTCCCCTAAGCCTTCTATTCGAAAGGGGGACTGATCAGCCACTATGCAGTATGGTGTGCACGGAGTTTAACTAACACTGTGTCCTCTCAGAGGCACCTAAAACGTATGGCCTATTCCCTAGACACTACAAATGCAACAGGTCCGCTGAACGTAACGCACTGGTGATCGGATTCCCCACCTTGTGGATTGTACCCCCCGTTCTTCCCCCTTTAAACCTCTGACCCACTGCGTGCTTGGATTAGGTTCCTTTTTGTTCCCAAATTTTAGCCGCTAAGCTAGCGGTAAAGCTGTGGTGCCTGACGCACGTTTCGCCGGTTAGGCTTTTTCAAAGGCAAATGGCGGCGTATTCTCGCGATATTTGACACCTCACGAGCGCGCCGATTGGTTTCTTAGTGTCACGTGATCTGTAGCCATCATTGCGTCTATGTCAGATGCAAGATAACTCACGTGATCATGACATCCTTATTTCAGTATTGGATACAATACATTGTAGCTACCCTGATCACATTAGTTATTGTTTCAATATTATCATTCTGACATTCCCATGGATTTGGATATTATATATCAGTAAAATAACACTTCAATACACACAGATTTACATAGTGTTTGACTGTTAGTAGATTGCATAATAGTTGATGTTAAAAACCAAAAGACATGATTTTTATTTTTTATTTCGGATCTCATTGTAATTTTTAAAAGTATTAAAGGATCCTGTTTAAAACGAATATGCCTGACAGATTTTAATAATTATTGCTTCTATGAACCTATATACGTATGTAGTGATAAACTCTCATTTAAACCATGGGGATTAAGAGTATTTAGTTCATAGATCCATCTGCTTTCTGTTGAGAGCAGTCTGTGATCTAGATCCCCTCTTCTGATTCCCAGAGATACTTTTTCAAGAACTGACACTGTTAAGCCATCTGGCGAACCATTATGATATAGATAAAAATGTTTTCCCAAAGGGCTAACTTTCTTGGGGTTGGGCAGTTTTTTCTCCGTACAGGATGAGCCTGGAAATTGAGTCTCAAGTAACACTCTCTGCGTAGATTTTATACTGTTTATATGCTCAGAAATCCTTTTATTTAGAGATCTTTTGTTTTGCCTATGTAATATAGATTACAAGGACAGGTGATCCTATATATCACTGCGTGGGTTCTACAGTTGCCCCATTGTCGTAGAGGGTGTTTCTTACCAAATCTGTCTTCAACCTCTTTGACATTTTGTATATAGGGACAAATGTTACAGGAACCACACGGGTACGTGCCCCATTTTTGTTTTGATCTATTCCCTTTTTTATTATTGAAATGACTTTGGACCAATAGATTTTGTAAATTGGGAGCCCGTCTTGATGTCATTTGTGGGAATGTTTGAATATATTTACTCAAGGCAAAGTCAGCATGTAGAATGTGCCATTGCTTGTTCAAGATAGATCTGATTCCATTCCACTGTTTGCAGTATGTTGTAACAAATCTCACACTTTCCTGATTTGACTTTTTTTCTTTTTGATACAAAGTTTGTGACCTAGATATGGATTGTGATCTTTTCTTTCCCTCCCTTATTGATCTGTTACTGTAGCCTCGTTTTTTAACCTCTTTGTTAACTCTTCAGCTCTTTTCCTGAAGGTGAGATCATCGGAGCAGTTTCTCCTAACCCTTAAAAATTCACCAATGGGTATTGATTTTTTTCACATTGCTTGCATGGTGACTGGAGAAGTGTAATGTGGAATTAGTAGCGGTTTCTTTCCTGAACATATCTGTTTGCAAGAGACCATTGTCATCCTTGATAATGGTTATATCCAGAAAATCTATCTTGGTAAAATCGGCCACATATGTAAGTTTCAAATTGAGGTCATTATCATTTAGCACCTCAACAAACTCATGTAGAGATTCAACTGTGCCTTCCCATATAATTAACAGGTCATCAATATAGCGTATCCATTGGTTGATCTTGCCTGTCCATTTTTCATGTTCTTCAGAAAAGTCATAGCACTGTTCCCACCAGCCCAAAAATAAATTGGCATATGTGGGTGCAAACGGAGACCCCATCGATGTCCCTTGTATTTGTAAATAATATCTTTCATTAAAGACAAAATAGTTGCGCGACAGACAGAATTGTAATAAATCCATGAGGAAAATTCTGAAATCCAAGTCATAATTGCTCTCACCTTCGAGAATAGTATTGACTGCTTTTATACCTGCCTTATGACTGATGCAGGTGTATAGCGAGGTAACATCACAAGTTACTAATAAAGTATCTTTATTAACCCTGATATTTTCCAATTTGCGTAATACATCTCTGGTGTCTTTAACATACGATGGAAGAGAAGTAACAAAAGGACGCAATTTTGTATCAATATATTGGCCTGCAATCTCACATAAATTCCCATTGCCCGAGACTATGGGTCGGCCAGGAGGTCTCTCTTTGTTTTTATGAACTTTTGGCAACATATAAAATGTCGGTATCCTTGGATTGTCATTGGATAATGCATTAAACTCTTGTGTAGAGAGTAACCCTGATTCCTTAGCATCCCTTATGAGGTCATGATATAGTTTTTTAAAACTATCAGTGGGATCATGGGCAAGTTTGGTATAACATCTGTTGTCATTTAATTGTTTTAAGGCCTCTGCTATGTACATAGTTTTAGGCCATATCACTATGTTACCTCCCTTATCTGCCGCTTTGATAAGAACATCATCCCATTGTTGAATTTCTTTGACTGCTCTTCTCTCAGCTTGCGACATATTATTCCCATTGACTGTATCAGGTAGTGAATTGAATTCTTTCATCACTAATTCACCAAAAACTTGGACAGCTGGACAAATTTGACTCATGGGAGTGAAAGTGCTTTGTGCCTTGAATTGTCTCTCTGGTATTTTTTCTTCATTCAAAAGTGAACACAAATCATGTAAAGCATTGTTGAAAATCTTTTCTTCTTCATTAATGATCTGTTGTGGTGTGAATAAATCAAAAGGATTATCCCATCTGGTTACTTTAGATAAAGGATTATGATCACCCATTGTTAAAGGATCCTGAGTAGAATAATATTTTTTTAGAAGTAACTTTCTGCAAAAGAGAAATAAATCCTTATACAAGGTGAATTTGTCAACATTGCAGCTTGGTGAGAATGATAAACCTTTTTGTAAGACTCCTAACTGTATGTTTGTCAGAATGTGATCACTTAAATTGATCACGTTTAATTCCTCTGTTGTTTCTTGTGTCTCCAATGACCCCTCCCTCTGTTTATCTCCCATGAATTCTGCCTGGGGTACCCCCATCTTTCTCTGTTCCTTAATCTTCTTGCCCCCCCCTTCTAATCCGCTTGTGTCTCCTTGTCCTAAAAAAGTAGCGGTTTCTAGGGGGGAACTGGAGAAAGATTGGGGGTTGGTCTGTGAGTTGGGGTATTGATTGGTATTGCCCCCAGTTTCTATATCAGACGTGTCAGTCTCAGTCAGTTCATGATCAGAATTGGTTGGTGTACAAGTACTTTGTATTCCTAAAAATGCACAAAAACTCTTCCAGATTCTCTTCCATCCATTGCAATACCCTATGGGTTGCAAATAAACCTTGTGGGACCTCATACGATAGAAGAATCTTGTACATGTGACCTCCCTGCATACACATTGATGCTCACAAAAGTAGTTCTGTAACTGAGATTTTTATGCCAGGATTAAATTGGTGCATAGGACAGTTTAACACAAGCAGATACCTAAGTGGTACATCCTGGAAATCAAGCAAAAAACAAATCTAATTTTCATATTATATGAATATACAGATATTATACTTATATATACTTATACTTATAGTTCTGTAAAAAAAAATGGTGTCACCACACTTCAAGTCAAGAGTGAGATTATTGTCATTTCATCCATATATGTTTGTACAGTACACAGTGAAACGAAACAACGTTCCTCTAGGACCATGGTGCTATACCCAACATAGATGTACCGGACTCCTGCAAGACAGGTCAGCATAGTGCAGGGACAGGACAGGACAGTGCACACTCAGCAGATGTAATAACTCAGCAGACGTAATAACTCAGCAGATGTAATACTTTTCTTCTACACCTCCTTATACAAAGTATGCTTTATCGCTTTTTTAATTTTCTTCTCTACTTGTCATTGATTTTAATCGTTTACACCATCTGTATTTGTATAAATTTTAGGTGTTAATTGGGAGTAAACTAAATGTCACCTTAGGAAACACTAAACATTAGAGAAGAGAGTGCACACCCTTAAAAATATTTAATATACAAGTTGCTAATCCAAAGGAAGACTCCCCATGAGGGTCTCCAAATCGTAAATATAGAAAATCTGGGAAGGATTGCACACTCAATTTAGAAAAATTAAATCATATATTTATTGCAGAAGAGAAAAAAGGAGAAACCAAGAATATACAAATATTACAAAAATGAAAAGTGAGCCCAAAGCATTTTAACCATATTGGTCTTCCTCAGGGGCACAAATAACCAAAAAACAAAGAAAAAAAGCAGGGATTCTGCTTTTTTGCTTTGTTTTTTTGTTATTTGTGCCCCTGAGGAAGACCAATATGGTCGAAACGCGTTGGGCTCACTTTTCACCTTAGGAAACACATAATTTATTAAAAGGGTGTCCACCCAGAACCTGTTTTTTTTTGTTTTTTTTAGCATTATGAAAGACAATTTAACTATAAATGTTACTAAAAAATTTCAAATGCTTTAAAGGTTATTTGTAGATATAATTTTAAATGAAATCAGTTTCTGCCTGCAACACAGTAACAGTAGTCCGCTCTCTTCCAGTTCCCAAAACATTTTACATGTTGTTAGAGTGAAAAGAAGGGAAACTATAGAGGTGTAGAAGTAGAAGTATAGTAGGAACTGGGGGTTTGTCTGGAGGAGGAACGTTGCATTTCTTGTAGTTTGGAAAACTCAAAAGGCGACAACAGACAGAAACTGCTTAGAATTTAATATAATTTACTAAAGATCACTAATCATTTTCAAGTTATATACATTGGAAAGTGGCTTTCAGTTAGGGTTTTGGATCAAGTGATTCTAAGAGGGTGATTTATCAGCGGTTCGAATTGGTTTGCTTTAAAAAAAATTCAAATGTACGATATATACTGTATTAAGCGCCAAAGATTTTGTTGTCTAAAAGCCGTCGAGTTCATTTAAAGTCAAATGGAGCTGTCTGTGGTAAATGTCTGGGGGCCACTTTACTAACAAACAAATTTTGATTTTTTTTTCCCACAAATCTCAAAATTTTTAAAAAAAATGTGTGGTTTTCTCAGTTTGAGATTCAAGTGTAAAAACACAAAAACCACTAAAATAAAACTTTGCCAGGTAAAAGTTGTTGTGGTCCTATAGAAGTCCTATTGGACTGTTTTAAATCATTTGGACTTTTAGAGGTTTTTGGATTTTTTTTTTCTCTAGGAATTGTCCGATAAACTCAAATTGTTAAAGGTTTTCAAGGTATTAATATTTTTTAGCACACCGTTCAGTGAAATTTTCCATTCATACCACTAAAACCACTAAAATCCAACCTTTTAAAAAGTTTAACCGAAATGATTAGAATACAAATTCTCGATATTTGTTATTTTTCCTTGTTCAATCAAATATTTTATAATTGGATTTTTTAATAAATAAGCAAGCATTTGATTTTTTTGTTTTTAAATTGGGGTTTATTTGATAAATAGGCCCTCCTGTAAAATCCTTGAACATTTTCCTCACAAAGGTGAATCTTTCTATGCTGTATGTGCTTATTTATATGATAAAACCTTTTTATAAATCCTTACCTGATGTCGTCTTCACTTCTTCAGTTGTATTCCTTAATCCAACGAATGAGAACTGATAAAGCCTCCACGACCTTACGTCTCCAACCTCAACTGAACTGCGCTTCCACTGATAGATTATTTCTTCCTTTGGGTATCCATCTTCAATGCAATCAAAACAGTTCATCAGAATCAGGGTAAGTCTTTCTACATGTAGTTAAAAAAAAGTACAGTCTCTAAATGCATAAAGGCTCATTTACCAACTATAGACGATCTTGTATTCAAATATTTTGTCCTAAATTACATTCTTCAATTTGTTGACCATGTATAAGGACATTTATTTATCTCAGACATAAGGGATCAATTATAATTGTAACAGCAGTTGCAGTCAAGCATAAAATCGCATTTATTTAAGGTACTTGTGTTAATATTGTGCTCTTTGCACTTCTGTACAGTTGTGTCAGGATTCCGTTTAAGGATAGGGGTTAACATACCAGCTGGTTTCCTCCAATCAGCTGTGATTACCTGTGTCAGCTCATTGCAGAGCAAACTGGTTCTCTAATTTAGAGAAAGGGTATTCCAGCAATTTATGTAGAGACGGTAATTTAGTTTGTGTTAAGAAATCTGGTATAAATTCTTTGGTGCTGCATTTAGTTCTGTTTCTCATTGTGTGTCTTATCTGGCTCCGTCCCCTGGTTTCTGCTCCTGGTACTGTACATTTATGACTTCTGGTGTATGGGTATGGGAATGTATTCCTCTGCTTCTTTATACTTCCTAAGCGGTTACATTAACTGCTGCTGGTTAAACACCCTGAGCAGTCACTGTATACTCTCGGTTGTGATTCCTTGTGCTCGCAAACCTTCTCTTGTCCAGGTGTGGGAGCTACAACACTAAAGAGGCTATTGAGAGCTTCAGTTGCACAACAGTGTTTCCCATTTGGGGTCATTTCCAGTTACTTTCATATTCTGTCTGTTGTTAGACTAGACTAAATGCCAGTCACTAATAAATAATGGGAACTCAACCACTGGGTTTCAATACACATTCTGATCAGTAAGCCAATCATTGTTGCTTTGGCCAAAAAAATTGATCCCGCTGGGTTTGAATAAATACCAACCACTGTCACACACAAATCAGAACCTTGGCTCAAGCAATGGAAAATCTACAATCTCAAGTGCAACAAATACAAAGGCAAGTTGTTCCCTCAGTTTTTTTTCTTAATGTTTCTCCTTTTAAAATGTCTCTTTCTGACAATGAAATAGGGATACATTTAGCCCTTTATTATTTTTGCTGTTTTATTTGTTTGTGTTAACTATTTCCTCTTTCTGATCTAAGCCTAATGATGATTCAAAGGTTGAATTTATTCTAACCCTGGTTCTGTGTGATGCGTTAGCATAGGTCTCCCCTGAGCAAAGAAGTACTTAATTAAATGATTATAAACAATTTCTGCCTGCCATGCCAGGTAGCTTCCAATTGCTGTGTAACAGCTGAAACAACAACAATGTATAGGACCTGTTATCAAGAAAGCTCGGTACCTGGGGTTTTCAGGATAATGGAACTTTCTGTAATTTGGATCTTCATACCTAAATTCTACTAGATAATCATTTAAACATTACATAAAACTCTTTTTACTTACAATAAGGATTAATTATATCTTTGTTTGGATCAAGTGCAAGGTACTGTTGTATTATTACAGAGAAAAGGGAATTATTTTAAAAATTTGGATTATTTAGATAAAATGGAGTCTATAGGAAACAGCCATTCTGTAATTTGGAGCTTTCTGGATAACAGGTTACCGGATAACGGATCCCATACCAGTACTCTTTTAAACCTTGAAGGTAAATTATCTGTGATAGCATATGATGTCTTAGAAGGTGCATTACTGGATAATGCCTGGAATGGGGCTTCTCCCGGTTAGTCCCCAAAATTTATTAGCAATGATTTTTTTCTCCCTTACCCTCAAAGGAATATTGAACTGTGATGATTTCATTACAGTAAGGAACCGCAAAATTAAGGAAACTGCTCCAATTGATTCTGGTGCAGGGGAATTTTCTTTATTCTGAATGTATGCAGCGGCACACTCCCCTAAGTCCCAAGATTCATCCCATACCAATGTAGGGGACTGATAAATGTATCCCTGTTTACTTTGCGGTCCCCTAAGGGTTGCGCACCCTTAGACTTAGGGAACGAGTAATTCCCCATTTCCTGGGTTACAGTATGACCGGCACGTTGTAATAATATATTTTGACTGTGCCATATGGTCTCAGGGCCTAACTGAATTGGAGTCACTTGCAGAGCCATCATTAGTCAGGAATAGTAAGGTGCAGCTAGATCCTGTAATAGTCTCTCTAGGAGAGCCAGCCAGGATTGGGGCTACCTTGAGCACCTCTTGGCTCCACTGAGAAGTGATTGAAGGGATTAGATCCCAAGGTGTTGCCTAGTCAGGGAACTAGAGACAAGTAATAGGGACTTGGATAGACCCCCCCCTGGGTTCCACATAAGAGTATCCTCAGGGGAATTAGGAGAAACTGTGGGAAGACTAATATTCCCCTCTCTGGCACTACTAGAGGGAAGACTCTTGTATTGATCACTAATACAATATACACTGACTACTGTTCAATGACTAGTCTTTGTATTGTTGCTTTATTATCCCATTTGGATTTGTGTTTATAAATCAGTTCTATGGTTCAGTGCAAGAACCACTGGCTCCCAATTATTGTGCACCCCATACATTTACAGTTGTGCAACACCGTGCCTCCACACCGTTGTGAGGGCTCAACCCCCGAGAATCATCCAGATCACATTATTGGGGTAAAGCTACCAGTTAGAATAACGGGGCCGCTCTATTTACTATGGTCATACATCTGTATGATGGCTCCCCTCTTCAGTTAGGCCCATATGCTCTGATGTCAGAGTTGTGATACTTTCTTTTGTGCAAAATAAACAGGGCATTGAGGAGCTGGAGCTACTGCCTGGTCTGGAGATGGCCACCTGAATAAATTACTGCAGTGCAGTTGCTTTGAATGACACCAACCACAATTGTGTACATTGCAAGTGTAGGTGCCATTGAGCTAATGTTAATGCACTCAGGCACAAACTGGTGAGCTCAATGATGCTAGAATTCTGGGGGGAAATATTCACTTTGGTGAAAAAATTGCACTTTGCTCTCTGCACTTGTACTTGTACAAGACACCTATATACTTCAAAAATGATTAGTTACCATAGACACACACTCGCACTGAGAACATATGAGTAAACCATATGTCATTTTTAGGTCAATGAATCATTCACATTCCAATTATCTAATACACATCCATTCTGTTACATATTTTTATACAAAATCTAAACATTATTTAAAAAATAACCACTATACTCACAGCTTGAAAACTCTAGCGGGCAAGAGTGTTCATCCATTGGAAAATTGTGCAACTGCAACTGACATTCAGCATCTATTGTAAGCCTAAAAAAATAGCGCATGGACTTTTAGCTTTAATGAGAATGAAAGAAAACACCATGTACATAATGAATAATTATACAAATGTTTTTTGTATAAACCGATTCACATCTATTCGACTTGCAATAGCACAACTACATTTCCTGCAAGAAACCTGCTAACTTGTCATTGAGAAGCTGAGGCTCTTTATATGCGTTTTTATACATGTAATCAAGGTATTCTAAATGTTTTGTCTTTTCTAAGGTCATACTGTTTGTTGGCAATGGAATCCCAAACATATCCAGCAGGAACCTTAACCTCCAATCTCAGTATTTCATATTAAACATATTCATATAATAATTGGCCATCAAAATATCTTTGAGAAGTTGTGATTCTTTGCAAACCATTAATTATTAATTTAAAAAAAAATTAAACAGCAGCTTTGGTGTTCTCCTGGAGATATTATAGGCCTAGATATCCCCTTTCAAATAGCCCTTGTAATCTTCTTTAATCTTGTTCATAATCTTAGCTGGTAAGTGAAAGCATTATTAATTAATTACACTGTACATTCTGTTAAGTAGAAAGCTGAATATACTTAATTAGAGATGTGTGATTTATGTTGTCCATGATATTTTGGTCAATGTAAAAACATAAATATTGACTTGTTTTTTGGATATTAATTAACAAGCAGATACAGCGAAGTATCTATTATGTGGATAAGAAATATGTCTGTAATTTGTATCACAAATACCTTAAGGGTGGAATATAATAACAGTTGGTAATGGAAAACATATTCTCAATGCGAACAAATTTGCCTTTGTGTGAATTAAATATAGCTTTTGCGAACCCAGAAACTGTTTAGCGACCACTTCTGGCAGTGGAAGTGGAAGAAGGTTTGCAAATGTTATAGTTAGCGCCAGTGCACAGTGAATTTAATAAAACTTCTTAATGAAAAAGTTGTTATGTTTGCTCCAAAAGATTAACAACACCTTCAAGTACTTCTTAAAAGTGGGCAATGTGCAATTAAAATTTTGTAATAAGCTTTAAAATAAACTCTGGAGAACCACAGCAAATTCAGTGTGTCTTTATTTTTCACACAACATGTTTCGGATATTAATATCCTTCATCAGGTGCTACTAGCACCTGATGAAGGATATTTATATCCGAAACATGTTGTGTGAAAAATAAACACACTCTGAATTTGCTGTGGTTCTCCAGAGTTTATTTTAAAGCTGATTTGCAAGGTTTGCGGCTGGACGGAGCTGCTACTCTGTTGGAGACACCCTAAATACAGTGAGTGAGGGATCACCAAAATATTTTAAAAGATTTGTAAAATTCGTAATAACAGTTCAAGGAAGAGTATTATATTGTGAAATTAGACTTTGTATTCTTATTTGTGCTAATTGTCTTGCTCTTTGCGACTTTTGTTACATTCCGCCATTAGTCTGCAAAAAAAAAACTTTTAAACCTTAAAGGGATAGTTCACCCTTAAATAAACTGTTAGTATGTTATAGAATGGCTAATTCTAAGCAACTTTCATTTAATTTTTTCTTTTTTATAGATTTTATGTTATTTGCCACCTTCTGACTCTCTCACACTTTTAAATGGAGGTCACTGACCCCATCTATTATTATTATTAACATGTATTTATAGAGAGCCAACAAATTGCACAGCACTAAAAAGCAAATGCTCTGTGAGGCTACCTTTTATTACTCTTCTTTCTTTTCAGGCCCTCTCCTGTTCTCTTATTCAAATAAATGTTTATTCGCTAGGGTCTTTTGGATCGTAGCAACCAGACTGCTAAAACTGCAAAATGGAGAGTTGTTGAATAAAAAGCTAAAAACCACAAATAAAAAAAAATAACCAATTGCAGATTATCATTCTCTACATCATACTAAAAGTTAATTTAAAGGTGAACAACCCCTTTAAGTAAACCCAACAGGATTGACCTTCTGTATGTGTTTTTCTGTATGTTAAAAGCAAAGAACCAAATGAACATACTATTTAGCAAAATTTAAATTTGAGAATGTTTTTATTTAAATCAAATAAACATGGTTTTACCATATGCAAATTTTTGCTTAATTATTAAAAAAATGTAATCTAAACCCATGTAAAAAATAAAACTGAGATGCATTGATTTCGTATTCAACTCCTTTTCAATGGGTCTCATCCTTTTCAATGGGTCTACCAACTCTAAAAATAATTTGAAGAATTCAAAATCCAAAACAATTGTTTACATTTTGCCTGACTTCTACGTGAACTCCGTGGGGCTCATTTATATTCTTCGCGGGTGGCAGATTGGTTTGCACAGTGAATATATTTGCCCTATGCATGGTTATATTTATTAGAATCCTCGGTTCGGGATTCAGCCAGGATTCGGCCTTTTTCAACAGGATTGGGATTCGGTCGAATACTTCTGCCCGGCTGAACCGAATCCGAATCGTAATTTGGATATGCAAATTAGGGGTGGGGAGGGAAATTGTGTGACTTTTAGTCACAAAACAAAGAAGTAAAAAATGTTTTCCCCAAACACAACAACCTCGCACAGTGGGTGCACGCATGCAAAACACCTGTCTCATTTGCAAGCCATTTGCGAAAATGTATGCGCAATGCAAATTTTTTTTAAAAAAAGGAAATACAGGCACAGCAGTGCAATATTTTTGTGCAGGAAAAAGCATGGACAATACAACCATTTGGTGCTTAATACATATTTAAAATGTATGTTTTTGCAACTCCCGGTTGAATCTGTGGGTTTAAGCATTGTAAACCAGCCCCTAATAGACTGATTAACAAATTAGCAACATTTTTAACGGAGTGCAAATTAATCTGATTTGTTTCAGTGCAGAAAAGAATGCCCAGTTTGTTAATCCCAGTTTGCACGTTAACGGGATTAAACAACGAAGAGATTGGAGCTCTGTTTTACATATGAGTAAAAGGTCTGCATCAGAGAACAGGAGCAATATCCCCTTATCCAAAACAGTTAAGCCAAATTTTTTACATTTAATAGATAGATATAAGAAAAAAGTTATATGCAAACACATTAAAAAAAATGTGTATTTATATACTGTATATATTCATTAACACAGTTGAATCACTACAGTTATGAGAAAAAAACAATACCTTAGGGTATAAAGTACTCTTCCATCATTCCATATCCTTAACATTCTGTTGGGCGTTGTTATCCAATGTGCATCGGCTTTTTTTGAGTTGCGAAAAAAAGTGTCGGGTATCCAGATTTTACCAACCATATTGCTGTTCAGTCTAAGAACTTTTATAGTGCTATTGAATTTCAGCCGTCTGTCATACCAGGTTTGGGCAAAAAAGATGTCAATTGTATATTCCTATAATATTTGAAACACAGAATATTGAGAAGTAAACACAGGAAACAAATATTTTTTAGCACTATTGTTTGTTGGAGTTCTATTCTTTTTTAGGAACTACACTACAAAGTTAAGGACGGGGCAAAGTGCAAAAAACATGGCACAAACCCTCCTATGTTCTTTGTACATCTGCACCCTGCCCTGCACTTTTTAATATCACTGCAGGTCTCTGTGCTACGAAATGAAGTGCAGAGACCTATGTGTGTCTGTATTCATGAGAGGCCCTGGCCCTCATGGGCCCCACCGAACAGGATCCAAACCTATCTACTGCCCACACAGGCCCGTGCTGCCCCCTTATCTTGCCCCTCGCCTACGTTACGGCCACAGCTTGTGGACAGGTATGTTTGGATTTAACAGTTTATTCCACGCTGAAAAATAATTGTCTAAATGGTATCTGCATACATAGCACAGGCGATAAATATCTAATTGCTACATATTCTTCAGGATTCCTCATTTTCATGTTTGATAATTCGGCCCCTACGCAATAGTCAAATACTGAACAGAATGTATTTTTCTTTTACCTTTTTCAAAGTACAGCATATCTATGTTTAATTACTCTTTATAGGAGAACTACAGTTTAACTAAGAAGTAAGGCAGAAATGTTGTACATTATGTTTTGGGATTCTGCACCAGCCCAATACTATCACAGCCCTTTAGCAGACTAGATCTGTGCCCCTAAAGATGCCCCAATAGCTCCCAATCTTCTTCCAATTCACTGCACATGATCTGTGCTGCTGTAATTTGCAGATCTTAGGGACCAACGCACAATATACTTATTATATATATTATAAATGCCATAATATAAGGCTGATACTGATTAGTAAATAATAATTGGTTCATGGTAGCTCAAAAATCCAGTTTTCAGAATATTAATAATCTAATTTCTGCTGCGTACCTCAGTTTCTGCTTGATAATTTACAACAACCCCCTAAGCTTAACCAAGATGGAAATATCCTGTGCACAACTTTGAAGGTCTGGATCATTACTAGAGATGCTGAACCTTTAGGCTGGTCCATTGTGTTAAATATATAAATTATGGCATTTATAGCCATATTCATTTTTAGTGTTTAGATTGCCTTTAATATTGTATTTTGTTTAATTTATCAAGTTCAGCACTGATATACTCTGGATTTTTACTATTTGTCTTTACTAGAGTTTAAATGTATTTTCCACCTATTAGTTTGTTTTGTCTGAAACTTCTGGGCTCCCTTAAATTGTTAGAGTGACTGGTGATATTTGACAAATTCTTCTGTAAATACACTTACCATATTGATGGCATTTACTGGCCCAATGCTGTTTACATACATATCCGTGTGTATTACTGTTGGTTTAACTGCAGGTAAAAGAAAATATAGCTCACAGCATATATGATCTCAACCATTTACCATTTCTTTTTCAGATGTTCTAAATACATTCGGTTAATAACATGGGGATAATTGTATTATAAACTTGACATTTGTGATTTTTGTAAGAACTATTCACATATAAGCATAATCATTTTCATTCAGTCTACTCTGTTATAAGATCTGTTTTTGATCTCTGTATTCTTACAATGTAAAAGCTACATGTACGTTAGTAAATCAGGAGACTAAAGTAGGTGTAGGCGTCTATAGGGTTAAGTTCACCTACAGTCTGGAAATCCCCACCCTGGTGTGGCCAGCTAAGTGTTGGACCTAATTGGAATAAAGGAGGGGGAATGTGTCCTTTGTCCCTAGTGCAGTGTGCCCTGGCAGATTCCAGATTTCGCCAGAAGGTGTCAATTTAATGCAATTTCTTTAAAAAGATGCACTCCCATGTGCTCAGTCTCTTTCCATCCATGCATGACTTGAAGCAAGCTGAAACTGCCCAAGGGATAGTGAGGCTCATGGAGGACTAGGGGTACGGGGCCCCAAGCACTGGGTGCTCAACCATGGAGGGTTTAGAACCTGGAGGCAGCAGAAAGGAGCTGCCTGGTGAAGACTGTGCCAGGGTTGGGTTTACCAAAAGGGTTCCCCAGGGCAGTGGTGTTATTGATATTGGTACTGTAAGAGCATTTTTCCTTTTCTCTGCTTTCTTAATTTCTAGTTAGATTCCTAATTGTTTTCTGCACATGCGTGATTTATTGTTTTCCTAGTGGGGCCACCCGTAGGTGCTATTCCCGGATCCCGCTGCACTGATAATTCCCAGTATCTTTAATTTAGAAAAGGGTATTTTGGCCCTGTATTGGCAAGAAAAAATATATTTATTAAGAGTGTAGAAAATGTACAAAATGTCCAGAGACGACCTGTTCTATCAATATATATTAAAATTGCCAATAATTTGGAGGCTCAAGGGGCACCCTAATTTATCCTGCCCCCCCTCCAGTTGCAGGGTCTAGTTTCACCCCTGGTTGTAATCTCACATTCTGATAAAGCTGCCCCTTATTGTCTTTTATAACATATGGTAGATAAGCGTTAACAGTAGCTGCCCAAACTATAGTTTGAAGTGTGGTAGGAAACGGAGTCCAATATTCATTCCTATTGGATTTTTAGAAGCATATTTATCAATAGGTGAAAGTTAAAGAGTTCACTATATGATAAATACATTTCTAAAAATCCAATACAAATCAATGGAAGTGGTTGAGTTTTTCTACGGTGAACTTTAATTTCACATATTGATGAATGTGCACAGGTGGCTTCCATAGTATTCACAGTGTATCCTATTGTTACAAGGAAGAGAGCTGCAGTCATTTTGGTCTATATTACTATTAGCAGTTATCATATACCAAATCCATAATATCTAAAAAACGTATACCTACCATTGAAGTTTAATTTCAAGAAGTAAATATGTATTATTTCTAGATGCTGCAAGAGACTTTTTAAAAAGCATTGTTACCTTGCTCTCCCTTTACTTTCAGTATATGCCTCGGTATCTGCATTGTTTGTGGCTGTATGATGAAAGGCTTACAGTATATTGTTTATTATAGGTTTAAAAGAATAGAGGTACAATCATGGTTTTTTTTCTGACTTTAAATGTTTGTAAATAACTAATTGACATGAAGCAATCGCACCACAAAATACTATGATAAGTGATCATGCTTTCTTTGTTGCGCTCTCTTTATCGCATCATATGGATTGGCCTTAGTGATGGGCAAATTTATTCGCCAGGTGCGAATTCCCACAATTCGCGAAACCGCAGCGAAAATTTGCCAGCATCCGTTTTTTCCGTTTCACAAATTTTTCACCATTTCGCAGGAAATTCGCAAATTTTTCGCCCCAAATTCAACCGTCACTAATTGGCCTACCAAACCAGGAATATTCTCATATTTTTATTTAGTATAAGGTGTTTTATTTGCTTATCATAGTTAAGTATTTGAGTGACATCTGTCACTGAACCTAATGTGTTGTACCAACCATAGTGCACACTTACCTCCAATATCTGGTCGAAGCTTGTTATCGTATCCCTTTAAAAGGCCATTTAAAATCGAGGTTACATCATTATCATGGAATTTACGTGTCAAAAGCCATGTGTTATTAGAGGGTGCATCTTCATAGTCCTCATCATCCTTTTGGAAGGAACTGCAAGAATAAAATGAATTGCAAATGTTCATTTAAGAATCTGTAGAACTAATTTTGCATATTCATATACATAATATTTTTATGAATTTAAAAACAACTTCATTTTCATACACAGTACAGGTATGGGAACTGTTATCCAGATTTCACATTGCCTGGGGTTTTTCAGACAAGGATTTTTCCATAAATTTTATCTCCATACTTTAAGGGGCAGATTTATCAAGGGTCGAATTTCGAAGTGGAAAATACTTTGAAATTCGACCATCAAATTGGATTACTTCGAACGTCGAAGTCAAAGTTTTTTTAATCGAATTTGGCCAAATTCGGTCGAGGAAAAATGTTTGATAGTACGATGAAATCCTTAGAATCGAACGAACGAACGATCTTCCTTCGACTTCTAAAGACTTAGCCAAACGTTGACTATGGGTTCTAGGAGGTCCCCACAGGCTAACATAGCAATTCGGCAGGTTTAAGATGGCGAAGTGTTGAAGTCAAACTTTTTAAAAAAGACAGTACTTCGATTTTCAAAGTCAAAGTTTTTTACTTTGAATCAAAGTTGAATTAAGGCCTATTCGATGGTCGAAGTACCCAAAAAATAGTTTGAAATTCAAAGTTTTTAACTTCGAAAATTCACTTCGACCCTTAGTAAATCTGCCCCTAAATCTAGTAAAGAATCATTTAAACCTTAAACTCATTAGGATTGCTTTGTCTTTAGAAAGGCTTAATGGCATCTTTATTTTCAATTACCTGATTTAAAAGGAAGTCTATGGGAGATGGCCTTCTAGTAATTCTGAGCTTTCTGGATAAAGGGTGTTCTAGACAACAAATTCCCTACTTTTTGAGTACTCATTTGACTCATAAACATCTACACACCACATATAACCATCATCTGTATACTCTACACTAAGCATGATTCTTAAATATTGCTGGATCCACCAGTGTAAAACACACAAAACAAATTGTTCTCTGGATGATTCTGATTCTAATGACTGTGTTGTCATTTTAAAGGTTTTACTGTAAAAGGAGCAATACTAATAAAGCATAATACTGCTGGAGGTTAATAATGTAACAAGTCAATATATAATCCAAATTAAGAAAATGCAGCAACTAAGAGGCTGTTATTTTTAAATTAACATTTTTACCACAATTTGAGGTTTTTTTACACGGGGAGGCCCATTTACTGATAGTCTAATTTTAGTGGTATTAGAGCTTTTTGAAACCACGAATAAACTCTATTTCTCTGAAATCATGAATGCCATGAAGGTTATTGAAATATCTGAATAAAAAAAGTAAGAATGAAAATAGCTGGTGAAAAAAATATTATAAACCCCAAATTTTTCATGAACAAAAGAAAAATGTGTACACCAATGAATGTTTTGAAACCTGAAAACCTCTAAAACCATCAACGAAAGGCAGATCATTGCTAGAAAAGAAAGGGAACTTCCATTGACTTCTACACAACCTCAACAGCTTTTACTTGCCAGACTTTTGTATTCGTAGATTTTCTGGTTTCGACCCTTGATAAATTATGAAAAAATGTGTAGCTATACAAATAATTTGTTTGTGTTAAAATCTATGATTCTACGTTCTACAAACTTTAATTAATCTGTCCCTTAAACTCACAAATTGTGAATAAGGGTGTTTGAATAGTTATGTCGCTTGCGACAATTGTGACGACAGCAACAATTTTAATACGCGAGACTATTTTGTCCATATCCATTTAATTCCATTTTTTCGCCCATCACTATTTTTGAAACTTATAACACGACAAACTCAATGTCTAAAAGCTGGCAAATTCATGTAGAAGTCAACGGGTGTTATTCTTCACTGCTGCTAAGTTGATGTCAAATCTCTGCGACCATATGGATAGTGTTTCTGCAAACATTTCTGCCTTTTTCAGGCGTCTTGATAGAATGTTCATAATTGTTGTGATTGAACCTATCTATTTTGTTGCTTAGTATAAACTAAATTGAACTGCTTTGCCTATTATTTGGAGCAACCCTTTCACATGAACTGTACAACTCGACACCTATTTTATTTTGTTTTAATCTTGGTAAACCACCATTTTGAACTTACTTAATACAAGTGTTTGTCTCACAAGTTGAGAAATGCAGGTCTCTGTAATTTGCATAGTAGGTGGCAGTTTCTGTTTATCCAACAGTGTTAGTAATGCTAATATTAAATTGTCAGAAAAGTCATATTTCAGCTCTCAAACCTTTCCACTAAGTCATTTTTCCGACATTCATAAGACCCAACAAAGACTTATGAATGTTTCTTACTATGGCAGGTCTTCTCAGTTGTATACTATGCGACTGTATACTGAATAATGTCATTAAGCTGATTGCAAAATAATCCTTAAAAAGCTGTTAAAAGTTAAAGTAGAAAATGTACAAATCATTTTTACATTTATAATTCAGTGGTGATCAGCTTAATTAAAATTGAAGCAAGGAAGTGGAAAGGAGAAGAAGCAAACGACAACAAAAATGTTGTAATATAGCAACAAGGTAAAATACAGAAAGTATCATTTGCCAAATGTAGTTCAACCAACTCCAAAATATTCCCTAAAAATACCAACAATTAAAAGATCATGGTTGAGATTTGGTCCATAAACAATTGAAGCGAAGTGCCTGAATTTTGAGGATATCTATGTTATAGTAGGCCAGAACAATGAACTTAAATTCTCCTCAATAGAAACAGAACACGGTTCAAAACATTTATTCTAAGTGGGCATGGCAGGTTATAGCAGCCATTGCAAACAGGTTCTCAGACCTTTGATAAACCAATTACATCAAAAGGCCAGAAAACCAGCTAAAAATTAAGCAAACCAGAAGGTTGAGTCCTACTGAGACAAGCAAGTTTAAACATGTGAACATAGAGAAAAGAAAGGTTTGAGAGAAACAACAAACATGTCTGTGTTCCAGACCCAGGATTTTGATGGCCAGAGTCATGTGTCCAATGATAATTACTGAATGGTAGCCTCCTTTACCTAATCTGCAGGCTAACATCTAATCTGTTCAGTCTCATTATTGACACAGATATTGGAACATATGTGACACTACTGTAAATTTAATATAATACCTGAATAGAGCCAAATTCAATCTATATCTCAAACCCTTGCTGCTTCAGAAGTATCAGCTGCAATGAGATATATCCATCAGCAATTACAGATCTAGACAATGTGACAAACCCGAGACCTATACAGATCATATACCTCAAAGGCTTGCCAATTTAAAAGAGTAGCATTTTTGCAACTTAGAGGTGCAAATATGGATCTTGAAAATAGATCAATAGAATAGAATCAAAACCTGGGGATGAGGAGGGGTGTCTAATTATATTGGGCATTCCCAAATATTTGCAAGACTTGTTCTTTACATTATTTTCATTACATTTAAATTTATTTTCTGAGGAACAGATAGGGTTAATTGCTTACTGGACCCAAATCCTTCCTAAACTATATAGGGTTAATTTACAGCAGGCTCATGCTTTTCTCCACAGTCATTTGCATGCAAAACCCCATTTACTAGAGTAAATAGGCGCAGCACAGTTATGGACTACTCCAATGCAATTTTTTTGTGAGGAAAAGTGCACGTAGGTCTGTCTATTTTGTTAATTAGAATGCAATTGCCCCAGGCATAGCTCAATTGCATTGAGCGCAACAACCCTTTGAAACCAAAATAATGGCGTAATTCTGGGGGAAAACTGCATTTTGGGGAAAAAATTGCAATTGCATTTAAAATGGCACTTTGGTCCTTGCACTTGTGGACTTAAATGACGTCTCATGTCTTCATGATACAATTGTGTATAGGGAGTAAAGAATTGAAAATGGCAAACAATACACTTATTTTTATTGTATAAGAACTGCTTTTTTTATCCAGATACCACATTAATCTTTTGAAAGACTTCAGGAAGCTGTAGTATTTACTATTCGTCAGTTTATGAGGTTCATGTTCGCATTAATCATGTTTTCCTAGTCTGACTTAAACTTATATTATTTAACTGAAATATATTTTATCTTCTGGGCACTCCCCAATAACTTTAGCTTTAAACTGGTCTGCACTACCCACTGGGAAATAAAACTCTTACATGATTGAAAGTGAGGGACAGGGCAAAAAAAAAGTCCTTGAACCAGGGAAGGTGTCAAAACAAAAAACTGCAGAAATTGCATACAGGATAAACACTGGGACAGGGTACACTAACAATTACCAGCACGGGGTGAAGTCTAAGAACTTAGGACCTTTCCTTTGATTGCTTGCAGCTGAACCAGATGGATGCTAGACAAGGAAGGCAAAGCCAGATAAAATAGTAATTATAAGGTTAAATTTTGTAGCTCAACCAGGAGAAGCAGTGGCCAACATAATCAAAATTCAATCCCTGATTCTAAACTGAGCAGGTCCTGACACATTGGCATATACAGTGGTGTGCAAAACTATTTGCCCCCTTCCTGATTTCTTATTCTTTTGCATGTTTGTCACACAAAATGTTTCTGATCATCAAACACATTTAACTGTTAGTCAAAGATAACACAAGTAAACACAAAATGCAGTTTTTAAATGAGGGTTTTTATTATTTAGGGAGAAAAAAAAATCCAAATCTACATTTTCATGTGTGAAAAAGTAATTGCCCCCTGAACCTAATAACTGGTTGGGCCACCCTTAGCAGCAATAACTGCAATCAAGCGTTTGCGATAACTTGCAACGAGTCTTTTACAGCGCTCTGGAGGAATTTTGGCCCACTCATCTTTGCAGAATTGTTGTAATTCAGCTTTATTTGAGGGTTTTCTAGCATGAACCGCCTTTTTAAGGTCATGCCACAACATCTCAATAGGATTCAGGTCAGGACTTTGACTAGGCCACTCCAAAGTCTTCATTTTGTTTTTCTTCAGCCATTCAGAGGTGGATTTGCTGGTGTGTTTTGGGTCATTGTCCTGCTGCAGCACCCAAGATCGCTTCCGCTTGAGTTGACGAACAGATGGCCGGACATTCTCCTTCAGTAGAATTCATGGTTCCATCTATCACAGCAAGTCTTCCAGGTCCTGAAGCAGCAAAACAACCCCAGACCATCACACTACCACCACCATATTTTACTGTTGGTATGATGTTCTTTTTCTGAAATGCTGTGTTACTTTTACGCCAGATGTAACGGGACGCGCACCTTCCAAAAAGTTCAACTTTTGTCTCGTCGGTCCACAAGGTATTTTCCCAAAAGTCTTGGCAATCATTGAGATGTTTTTTAGCAAAATTGAGACGAGCCTTAATGTTCTTTTTGCTTAAAAGTGGTTTGCGCCTTGGAAATCTGTCATGCAGGCCGTTTTTGCCCAGTCTCTTTCTTATGGTGGAGTCGTGAACACTGACCTTAATTGAGGCAAGTGAGGCCTGCAGTTCTTTAGATGTTGTCCTGGGGTCTTTTGTGGCCTCTCGGATGAGTTGTCTCTGCGCTCTTGAGGTAATTTTGGTCGGCCGGCCACTCCTGGGAAGGTTCACCACTGTTCCATGTTTTTGCCATTTGTGGATAATGGCTCTCACTGTGGTTCGCTGGAGTCCCAAAGCTTTAGAAATGGCTTTATAACCTTTGAAATTGAACTCAGGTGTGATAAACCACAGTTAAGTTATTTTTTAACAAGGGGGGCAATCACTTTTTCACACAGGCCCATGTAGATTTGGAGTTTTTTTTCTCCCTTAATAATGTAAACCTTCATTTAAAAACTGCATTTTGTGTTCAATTATGTTATCTTTGACTAATAGTTAACGGTTTTTGATGAGCAGAAACATTTAAGTGTGACAAACATGCAAAAGAATAAGAAATCAGGAAGGGGGCAAATAGTTTTGCACACCACTGTATATGTAACATTCTGGCTGGATTCAAACCACTGACCTAGCGCATCTATGCAGTCTTAAACCTCTGCTGTATATAAGAAAACAGCCAGGTCTTGATTCACTCCCATATCTTTACATTTTCTAGAAGGGATGGCCTGTTTCAGCTGCTATTAATCTTGTCCATTATTGGCCAAGCTTGTTCCTAGGTGCTCTGATTTCTGCTACTTGTTTCCCTGGTTTCTGCTTCCCTGGTCCTGTTACTTGTGTTTGCATCCTGGTTTTGAACCTGGTTTTGATTCCTGACTTTGTCTTTGAGTTTGTCTTACGATTCTTTCAATAATTCCTGCTTTTGATCTGGCCTGTCTGAACAAATCTGACTGGTTGACCACTTGCCTGCCCTGTTGGAGTCACTTTATTTTTTAATAAATACACAAACATTTCAGTTTAATAAAAATCACATAAGTGATTTTGTCTGTGCTAACAATTGTGGCTTTGTCTGTGCTAACAATGGATATTTTTTTTTTTTTGCAATTTGTACCCTGCCTTCCAGATTCAATGAATTGCCACAGGTCTCTGAGCTCTTTTATTGAATGCAGGCAGTACTCTTTGGGGTGGATACAGGTTTAATGAAGACCTGCCTTCAGTTGCTCTGAATTCACGAAGGACAGGCATATGGAGGCTCCTAAGTGTCCCTACATGAAAAATGTACTGACTGTTTTCAATAGCCCTGAATTCACGAGGGACAGATGTGGGTGGGGGGCTCTTTGGTGTCCCCCTACCTATCCTTAAATGATATACAAATTAGGGAGTGATGATGACCCATGTTCTGTACATTTAAAACAGAAAGACATGCTCGTTTTCCCTTTACTGCTCTTGAACTTTCACCCCAGGGTGTTAGTAATAACATGCAGTATATTTTTTCTTCTCTGGATAAATATTATGTATTATAAACAACTTAATCAATATATATATATATATATATATATATATATATATATATATATATATATATATATATATATATATATATATATATATATATATTTGGCCCAGCACACACTGCAATTAAAGACTGGCTTAGAGTGCAAGTGGTTGGTTGTGTGTGTGTCTAGATATATATATATATATATATATATATATATATATATATATATATATATATATATCTAGACACACACACACACACAACCAACCACTTGCACTCTAAGCCAGTTTAGTTTAGTCTTTAATTGCAGTGTGTGCTGGGCCAAATATATATATATATATATATATATATATATATATATATATATATATATATATATATATATATATATATATATATATATATATGTTTTTCCAAAAAAAAATTCAAGGCACAATGGTATCTAATGAGATGAAAGGAAGGGAGGTTTCATTGTCAGGTGTGTTTAAACAAAGAAGTTGCACTGGCAGTTATAATGGATGTTATTAACATACCTTTTCAATGAATCAGAAAATACGAGCTTAATAGATCATCTTATATAGTTTATCCTTTTATATTATGCATCATTCATTTCCTCAATATATGTTCGATAATCAACCTTAATTAAAAAAGACTATGAATTTTGAAATGTAATAGCAAGCTGTTTCTGTTGTTTTGATAACACCCCCATACCTAAAACCAACACCATATTAGGCTGAGCCTATGTATCCAAAATTAAAAGCTTAACTGTTTCATAGTCACTGGGATCCCTTACTTAAAGTTATCAACACTCTTTGCAAGGAATTCTGACAATCCCTAATCCTACATAAACCCACTACAGGGATGTTCCATCAGACATTTGACAGATGTCTCAGCAGCTTTGTGTATTATGTTATGTAAATGTGTGTGTGTATATATATATATATATCTCTCTAATAAAAATACATTTCCCTATATACTCCTGCTCAAAAGGAGCTGTAATATCTTACTGCCCTGATGGTCCAGCAGTGCGGCGGGGACGCACACCACGCCGCTCCTCTTCGCACCGTGATTAAAGGCACATGCGCTCCGGCGTAATGGCACAAAAGTAAATGTATTTAAAGAGACAGGTTTGATTTTTACCCTGCCCGTTATAGGTTATCTCCTAGCAAGTTCCTGGTGCTTCTGTGCTATCTGCTGCTTTTGACGGTCCTGACTTCCGAAATCCTGACCCTGCCTGGTAACTGACTCCTCTATTCTGTATCCCTCCTGATTGATTTCCTGGTTTGACCCTTTCCTGCCTGACTCCGCTTGTACTCTGCCTGCCCCGACCTGGCCTGTTTTGACTTTGCTTTCTGTCTACGCCTTGAACTGCGACCTTCTGCCCCAAAGTATTCTGCTTTACTGTTGTGCCCCTTTGCTTGTTCAGAACCCTTCGCTTGGCACCACTCTTAATAAGACCTGGCGGCATCCGATTAGCCGAGGGCTCCTCCCGAGGTGAAAGGCGGCTGTTAAAGACGGAAGCAAGAGCAGAGAACAGGGTGCTTAGCATTAGTACTGAATTTAGGGTGCCAACTGTGACAGGAGCACTTCAGAAAATGCAGTGCATTGATCTGAAACAATATTATTTAATATTATATTATATATAATATTTAATAATTTATATATATTATATATTTAGATTTTAATAATATTATATATATTATAGATTTAATATTATATTATTTAGCAAGAGCCAAACTATAATATTCAAAGCTGTATAAGCTCATATAAAAACCATTGTTTATCAATGCTCTGGTTTGTTCATCAGCTCCCATTCAGAGGGCAGGTGAGTTAAAACAAAATACTGAAAAATGAGAAAGGTAGTCTTCTGGGAAAAGAATATAGTAGAATAGTATAGTGTAAAGTCAAGTTAAGAGAAACTATACATTAAAAAGCTATCCATCATATGACAACAGTAAAGAGACAGAGATGCACTTAGTCAAGACTAGGTAGTAATTAAGTTTATTACAACCAAACTTAGTACTTATTACAAAGCTTTTTTTATACATTTCAGTTTCCTTTTGAGAGCTAACGCTAATATTGAAATTTGTGAATTTGTACATTTTTTTTTAAGTAAAAATGTCAAAAACGCATCAAACTGTAATGTGCGATTATTTCTATAAAAAAAACTTGAATCCTGTAAAAGTCAATGGCAGATATCCCCTTAAACATTTGAAGATGTTTTAATTCCATCTAACTATTTGGAGTTTTTGGGGGTTGACACAGTTTTTTCCACAAAAACTTGCATTTTTCATGGTTTTTGGCCATCAAACGCAAAAAAAATTACTTTTTTACTACTGAAAAAGTCACAGTTTTTCCAGATCCGTTTTATTAGAGGTTTTTTTTATTGATAAATAAGGGCAAATCATGAATTCTAGTTTAGTCTGACTATTTTTATTTGAAAAATACCAAAAATTCAGATTTTGATAAATAGTATCCTATGTTTCTGACTTCTACATGAATTGGCAGCTTTTAGATTTTGAGTTTTTCAATCTTTTTGCACGGGCAATCTCAAAAATCAAGGTTGTGAGTATTATCATGAATAAACATGGTGCAAACTTGAATTTGAATGCTGATAAATTTGCCCCTTAGTAACAGAAGGGATTAGTCATCTGGCACATTGTTTTAATGAGAGGCTTGGAAACAAAGCAGCAATGGTGGAGTAAATATCCATGTGAAACAAACACGTATACAAATAAATAAACTTAATATGTTTTAGAAGTGTTATTTTTTTAAATTAACACATTAATAGGGCTCTGCTCTGTATTCTAACTGTATTAAAACATGGGATTTTAAGCATATTTCTTAAATATGATTTAACTTTTTTAATGGTTTTAAAGTGAATGAGATTGAAATTGAAGGCTGTTTTGGTTTATCTTTTTCTGTTCTATGGTTCTGAATTAGCAAAAGTCAATCCTCTCCAAACCTGGTAATCCCCTGGATTAAACAACCAGGCAGATACTTGTTTCAAGAACACTTGCACTTACAAATTGACTTCTACATGAACGCTGCAGCTTTTAGACGGCAAATTGTTACATTTGGGTTTTAGAGCTCTAAAATTTGAGTTTTTGAAACTTGAATTACATTTTTTTTAAATACCTCAAATCACAGAAAAAAATGAATTTGAGTGTTGATAAATAAACCCCTCAGTAATAAATAGTGTTACATCTCCTACAATGTCTAACATTTTTCACAACTTTTCACCTCAGTTGACTGATCAGACTATAGGATGAATGATGACAATGAATTTTAGCTGCTCATTTTTTACCAGGATAATTTCACCCTTCTTGAAAAGTCCTACACCTATTCTTTTTACCCAGTTAAAATGTTTAACACTGTTTTTTCAGTCTTTGCCCACAATATGTTGGTGGGTCTATAAAGCCAACTCAATCACAGCATTAATATGTGCGATAAAGAAAAATGAGTGCATGCCGTGCCTTATATCAATCTGAGTCCATGCTGCACCTTAAAGGAGAATTCAACCCCATAGGTGCAAAAAAACCTCCCCCCTCCCCTGAGTAGGCCCCCCTGGCCTACCACCCCCCCCGGGCAAATGCCCCTAACTTGGTTACTTACCCCTCCTTCTAGGTTCTCTCCAGCGGAGTTCTTGGCAGCCATCTTCTCCCGAGCAATCTTCTTCCTGTATTCCCCAGCATTTGGTGGCGCATGCGCAGTAGGAGGCATTTACCGGTAAGGATCTACTGAGCATTCGCCAAAAGTCACGAAGTTTCCGAAAAAAGAAATCGGAAAGTTTGTGACTTTCGGCTCATGCGCAGCTGGAGGCATTTGTTGGTACGGTGCTACTGCGCATGCACCCGAAAGTCCCAAACTTTCTGATTTATTTTTTTGGAAACCTTGTGACTTTCGGGGCATGTACAGTAGAACCTTACCGGTAAATGCCGCCTACTGCACATGCACCACCAAACGCCGGGGAATAGAGAGAGCGCTCAGGAGAAGGTGGCTGCCTTGAACTCCGCTGAAGAGGACCTAGAAGGAGGGGTAAGTAACAAGTTAGGGGCATTTGCCCGGGGAGGAGGGAGGCCTAAGCAGGGGATTGAGTTCTAGGGGGTTGAATTCTCCTTTAAGCATATCGCTGTAGTAAATGCAGTGTGCAGTAAAAGAGGTACAGTATGAAGGAAAGTGCCATAAGCCTGCATTTTGCAATGGAATAACAATAGGGTTGCCACCTGTCCGGTTTTGACCCGGACAGCCCGGTATTTTGAGTGGCTGCCCAGGTCTATACTTCCTGCCCAGTTTTCCAAATAAGGAAAACCGGGCAGGATTCCCTAGATTGACACGACGATCGGCCAATCGCTGATCGCCGCATCATAACCCCGCCTGCTGACGTCATAGCCCACCCACTGACATCACAGACACGCCCACTGACGTCACGGGCCCGTCCCCCGCCCGGTCTCAGCCAGACATAAAGGTGGCAGCCCTAAATAACAATAACACTTAAAGGCTAACACAAAAATAACTTAGCATTCCTGCATCTCCTATTTTTTCCTATTTTTTATTTTAATTACCTATTTTGCTCATAGGGAGGCCCATTTCCTAAAGGTCAAATTTTAGTGGTAACGGTATGGGATCCATTATCCAGAAATCTATTATCCAGGAAGCTCATAATTACGGAAAGGCTGTCTCCCATAGACTCCATTTTATCCAAATAATTTTTTTGAAATGATTTCCTTTTTCTCCATAATAATAAAACAGTACCTTGTACTTGATCCAAACTAAGATATAATTAATCCTTATTGGAAGCAAACCCAACCTATTGGGTTTATTTAACATTTACATTATTTGCTAGAAGGGGTTATGTAAGAAAAAGCACTGTTTGCCCAGGAGCAGTAACCCATAGCAACCAATCAGAAGTTAGCATTTACTGGTCGTCTGTTTAAAACAAACCTATTGGTTATGGTTTACTGCTCCTGGGCAAACGTAGTGCCTTTTATTACATAACCCCCTTAAAGTTTGAAGATCCAAATTAAGGAAAAACCAGTTAACCCGGAAAACCCCAGCTCGTGAGCATTCTGGATAACAGGTCCCATACCTGTATTAGAGCTTTTTGAAACTGACTAAACACTATTGGGGAAATAATTTGCAAAAATAAGGATAAAAATTTGCATTTCGCAATGCAACATTTTTTCCTTAGACTGTTATGGCATTGCAAATTTTATTTTTTATTGCTTACTTTAAAGAAGTCCTTGAAGATGTTGTAATCTTTTGAAGCAAACATAAGTTTTATTACATAGACTTCGTGCTGGTTCAAAACTTACTATTTAGATCTGGCAGGAGTAGTGTTGTTAATTACACACATTCTCCTGACTTTCATTCCATACGCAAGCAAATATTTCTACATTTCCATAGTCAAAATTAAATTTAAAATATAAATTTCAATCTTTACATTTATACATTAAAATAATTCAAAAACCAAATTGAGTCAAAACTCTATCTGGACAAACGCTCTGCCCCATCTTACATCTCTGAACATATATACATGTACTCTCCAAAGCACTTGTTACCCTCCTCTACTGACTTATTTCTCATCTGTTTACTCATCACCTCTTCACATATTCACATTCAAGACTTGGGGGACTTGCAAGGGATTCTGGAATTCTCTCCCATGTTCTTACAATCTCTCTGCCTTCAAAAGATCTCTGAAAACACATTTCTTTAGAGATGGCAAATTTACTAAAAGATTTGGATTTCTTTTTTTTCATGAAAAATTTGTGGTATATTTTATTTTTGTAAAACTCTGGTTTTCCTATTTTTTTTTTTTTTAAAAAAAAGCTTGAAAACATTAAAAATGTATTATGTGAAAAAACAATGCTAAACTGTAATACAAAACTTTACTAAGTAAAAATAGTCAAGGTCCTATATAAGTCAATGGGAGCTGTGCTGATTATATTGGAACTTTTTGCTTTTTTTGCTATTGATTTATGGAGTAATGTATAGCACACCCAATTTAGAAAATTATTACATTTATTACAAAAAAAGGAGAAAATCACAACAAAAAATAACAAAAATTATACAAAAAGATATTGGTGAGCCCAACGCGTTTCGACCTTACGGGTCTTCCTCAGGGGCACAAATAATCAAAAAAATCAAAAAGGCAGAACGAGCCTTACTGTCCATGGAGGTTTTATACCCCAAGCTGTAGGTTTCCTCAACGAGAATCCAGCATCTGACGTCACTTCTGCTTCCCCTGATGGCAGAGAAGCAAAGCAGTGTCTTCTGGGTAGTGAATTGGAATGCAAATGCATTCCAGCATAACGTCCAAGCCTGGCTATACAAAATAAAACATCTGGTAATGTGCATGTGTCCCAAATCCATCTCAGTCCAATCTTCAATAGCGGAACAAATGCCTTTAAATAGCGCAATGGTGATGCTGCGGAAGAATTGGGCTCACCATTATCTTTTTGTATAATTTTTGTTATTTTTTGTTCTGATTTTCTACTTTTTTTGGAATTAATTTACAATTTTTTTCTAAATTGGGTGTGCTATCCATTACTCGTATATTTGGAGACCCTTATGGGGAGTCCCCTATAGATTAGCAACCCTCATTTTGGTTTAGGGCGTACGCCTTCTCTCTTCATTCTTTTTAGCTATTGAGACTGAGTTTTTTTGGGGGTAGGGTTGCTATTAATTTTCCATAAAACTAAAATTTCTAGAGGATTTCTGATTTTTTTAGCACATCATTCAGTGTTTTTTTTCATTTGTGCTTTTTATATTCAGATCTTTTAATAAATGATGTGGCATTTGTGGTTTAGAGCAAATTCATTTATTTATGATTCAAAAAACTCTAAAACCGCTAAAATGAGACTGTTGATAAATGGGCCTCTTAAACTCATTTAGCTTAATTTGGGTGCTAAGTGCAAAGCTCAATGCTACATCTCTCACCTTGCCTTGAATAGTAAATAAACAATGTCATCTAAAAAGAAATATAAATTGCCGCTTTCAAGTTTAGGATTAAAATATTCTTGGCAGTAATCTTATTTGACGACGCTGAAAGAAATCTCCAAAACTTGTAGATATAATTCAGAAATTTAAAGTGCAGGCTGAATATTATTTCTAAATGCACATAGGCCTTTTAATATCTTATACGCTTTTGACCCTTTAATTAGAGAAAAGTATGACACCCACAAACCACTATATTAATTATTGTCTCCCAGTTGGATTCATTTCCATATATTAGTTTGATTAGCTACTAAAAAAGAAACTGACCTTTGATTAGACTTACAGAGAAAAAAAATAACAGGAGTTTATGCACTGAAAAATCTTATTATCTTGGAAACATATGAATGGGTCTAAAGGGTACAATAGAAAAGCTATTTTCACAGTGGCTTAACCTCATCTTTACACTGTGATGTGTTGGATAGGATATATATATATATATATATATATATATATATATATATATCTATATACACACACATATATATATATATATATATATATATATATATATATACATACACACACACAAAGGGAGTGGAGTGCACAACCATAAGAAAAACTGAATACCTGGGTGCTAGTCCGTAATATACATCCATACTGCAAATATTGACATCACTCCAAGGATATTCACGACAAGTCGATATTGCTAAACAAGTGGAGCTTTTATTGAAGATCCAGCGTTTCGGTTCCTTACTGGAACCTTCATCAGGGATAATAACACACAGTGCACAAACATACAAACATTTAAAGATCAAAAAATGGCTCCAAAGGGGCTGTCTCAGAGCACCCGTCAATCATTGTTAACTGTAAATCATAAAGTAACACGAAACGCTTTAATACCTGCGTGAAGAAATCAGTATGATATATAAGCGAGACCCTGGTGCTTCGGGTGCGTCCTGCTGTACCCAGGTTACTTTTGTGCAGCAGAGCGGTTTACAGTGAAAACCTGTTCATAGTACAGTCTCCATGGGCCAGAAGTGAATCACTCCCGTAGAACTGCAGAGAGGAGAGAAGCTAGCTATGTTGCTAGGCAACGTGCCCTGAGGCAGCGTATCCAAGCGCCTGCATAGGTAGCGACCGATCGGTACTCTAGGTGCTCACTGCTACTCCTGCCATGTGAGGTGGAGTAAGCAGATGATTGCATTCACTCCATCTCCTCGTCTTTGCCTAATCTAGGGTAAGAAGCAGAGTGAAAGCCCACAACCTAATCAAAATTCTTAGCTTTTGAGCAGATACTGACAGATTTGGCAGCAGGTGGCTCCCAGCAATACTGGTTTTTGGAGGTTTATTGGGACAAGTCAGTAGCACCTACTAGCAACATGCTAGTGGAACCCTGGGCCTATCACCACATCCAGTCTGGCTGTCATTTTAAGGCTGTCTGTGTCAATGATTCAGATCATGCTTGTGTGTGATATACTTCATTGATGCATTTGTCATCCCAAACACAGGGTGGGTATATTTCAATTTTCCCCTGTGCCCCTATAAAATGCTGAATGCACAACTGTTTATTCCCAAGGAAGGTGGGATTTTAAGTAGCATTGAGGAGGTTTTCCAATATACATTGTGTTACATTAATTATTGATGGAAAAATAGTCAATTTCTTATTCTTTGTCCCTAAAGATGAATTCCTGTAAGTAAAACGCATTTGTCGACACAAAGGCCAATCAGGGCAGGTGCTTGATTCAGAGCCATATTTTGGCATAGTTCCTGCAACAAGGAAAAAAAGCTGATGCGACAGACTTCTACTTTAGTATTCTTCAGAAACGTAAGAGGTTTAAAGATAAATAAATCTGTTGGAAACAGAGAATCATTTGCATTTGCAATCAAAGCTGCTAAATAATTACATTCTTTCCTAAGACAATAATCTCCTCTGCAAGGAATTGACCATGAAAGTGCTCATACTAAGAAAAAAAGAATCTTGTGTTCGTAACGCTACTCTTTCCAAGCTCTGTTTAACCTACTTAAATAAACACTGAACATCTTAACCAAAGCTTCATACGTAAACATATACATTAGAACTTGTATTCCATACATCAACCATTAAAAAGGGCATAAGGATTTGGCTTTAGGCAGCACTTTAGAGCTATCAAAGCAGTAAAAACTCAGGATCTTTTTTTTGAAAGGTGGGTTTTGGAAGCTTTACTTAAAAGGGTTGTTTGCATTACATTTTAGTATGATGTAGAGAGTGATATTCTGAGACAATCTGCAATTGGTTTTTATTTTTTATTTGTGGTTTTTGAGTTATTTAGCTTTTTATTCAGCAGCTCTGTTGTTTGCATTTTCAGCAATCTGGTTGCTACAATCTAAATTACCCTAGCAACCATGCATTGATAAGAGACTGGAATATGAATATTGAGAGGGCCTGAATAGAAAGATTAATAAGTAAGAGCAATACGATTAATAAGTAAGTAGCAATAACAATAAATGTGTCAGAATAAAATAAAAACTATAAAAAATAAATAATGAAGAACAATTGAAAAGTTGCTTAGAATTGGTCATTCTATAACGTACTAAAAGTTAACTTGAAGGTGAATCATCTCTAAAACAGATAAAGAAAGTTTGCGTTATCCAACTGGGCTTAACAGATGTTTTACAACTTGACCATATATGAGAAATCTTGTCCCATCCCTATTGGGACAGGGGGTCCTGCAACCTAGGACTATAAAACGTTTGGCTGACTGAGGTTGGACGGATTGGATTCCTTGTCCCTGTGAGTAGCTGAGGCATTACTTGAGATGGAGCTGAGCTTGAGGAAGGCAGATGTTTGGTAAATTTCATTTGTGTGTTATTATTGCACTCTCAGACAGATTTAATTTGGTAAGGAGAAAACTTATCCCTAAATTCAATTCCAGTAGACGTTTTTCCAATAGACTTCTATTGATGTCTTCACAAGAATAGCCACAAGATAAAGTTTTTTGTTTTTTCTCATGGAATTAAATTTGGACATTTATGTTTTGGTTTTCTCAACCTTTTCATATAAGTGGTTTTAGAGGTTTTTGAAACTACGGTTGAACTGTTTCCCACAAACGTCTTGTAATTTATTAAAGGATGCAAATATAAAATGTACGAATGAAAAAAAGAAATGCTGTACGATGTGCTAAAAATTTCGAAAACCTCTAAAAATTTTAGTTTTTCTGTAGAAAATCCAAAAACGTCTAAAAGTCTGAATCAGTGATGGATGAATTTATTTGCCAGGCACAATTTAGTGGCGGATTTCCGCGTTTAGCCGCCGGGGAACAAATTCACGAAATTGCCACAGAAATTCACTGGTGACAATTAACGCCCATGACAATTTATGTGCGCCCATTGAACAAAATAGGCGCGCGTCAATTTTGACGGCCGCAAATTGACGACAGCACGAAATTTTTGCCATTTTGTGGGAAATTCGAAAAATCTTTAATGAAATGGTACAAATTCGCCCATCACTAATCTGAATGGCTACAAAAAAGATCCAGTAGGACCTCAACTGCTTTAGCTTGCCGAAGTTTGTGTACTGGAGTGTTTTATGGCTTTTACACTTTATGGGGCCATTTATTAAACCTCAAATTTATCTGGTCGAGGTTTTCAAAGGGAAAATTTTTGTGGAAAAAAAAACCTTGAATTTTTAGCGATATTTTATAGTTGCTAAAAATCCGAATCCGAAAACACTCCATCTCAAACCTTTTGAGGTCACATAGAAGTCAATGGCAGATTTCCCTGAAGTTGCTTTTTGACTGGATAATCCAATAAAGTAGAGTTTTCACAGCAGAAATTCGATAAAGTTGAGTTTTAGGAGCGTCAATTGTACAATACAAACTGACCCTTGATTTTGTTATGAAGTTTTGTCTAGTTTGTGGAAGGGAGTTTGGTCTACTTTGTTTCATAAAAAACTGAGATTAATTTGAGTTTTAGTAAATAACCCCCTATAAATCAAAAATTTTTCGAGTTTTAGAGAAATGTTTTTAAACATTTTTTTGAGACAAAAATCAATTTGTGAAAAAAAAGAAGAAATTTGAATGTAATTAAATCGACCCCTTAGTTTTTGCAGTAGCATTTGTGTATATAGATCTGGTGAGTAAATTTGTGGGGGGGGGGAAGTAGCCTAGCATTACCGTCCCTCATGGTAGAAGATTCCTAAATGTGATGTTTTATTTCATGACCAGCTGGCTGTATATTTGCTGTTATGGTTATGTGTGTATATATATATATATATATATATATATATATATATATATATATATATATTATATATTTAATAAAGCAGTAGCCAAATTTCCTCCAGCAAGTGTTTGATATCTAATAGCTAGCCATGGGTGGAGCAAATGGATCTCAGTCTACATGGGATAGAACAAAAAATTGTTACCATGATCTGCTGTGCAGGTTCAAATTAGCCCAATATCATAAAAATCACCCCATATGAACACACTGCATAGGGCTATCTGGTAAATTGTCTCTTGTGGCAAGCAATAATTAATATTATTTCTCTAAGTATTGTAATTTAAAGCCTGTTGGCCATCTTGATCCAAGTTAACGCTGCCATGTTTTCTCCTACAATGATAACCTGTATTTATTGTGTACACGTCGCTAGTTAAAAGAAGACAACTCTTAGACTTTACCGCAAAAGAAGTTTCCATAGCTCTGCAACAGAGTGACAAACGTTACAAAAGAGAGTGATTCATTTGCACTATGCCAACATTCATTTTATTGGGCAGAAAAAGCATTAACAAGACAGGAACAATAGAGGCCAACTGGTTCTACCATTACAGTGATAAATGAATGTCAGCAAGATTTAGACAGAGACTCCTGAAATAATGTGCTTTAGACACACAGCTCTAAATTGTTTCTAGTATAGGATCTGTTATCCAGAAACTCAGAAAGCTCAGAATTACGGGAAACCTATCTCCCATACACTCTGTTTTAATTGAATGATTCAAATTTTTAATAATGATATCCTTTTACTCTGAATGAGGTATGAGATTCGCTATCTGGAAACCCGTTATCCAGAAAGTTACGGAATGTACGTCTCCCATGGACTCTTTTTTTTTTCTTTCCAAATAATCCACATTAAAAAAAATTATTTCATGTTTCTCTGTAATAATTAAATAGTATCTTGTACTTGATCCCAACTAAGATATAATTAAATCTTTATTGGAGGCAAAACCAGCCTATAGGGTTTATTTAATGCCTAAATGATTTTCTAGTATGACGATCCAAATTATGGAAAGATCCATTATCTGGGAAAACCCTAGGCCCTGAGCATTCTGGATATCAGGTACCACAACTGTAATAATAAAACAGTACCTTGTACTTGATCCCAACTAAGATATACATGAGCCTTATGCAAAGCAAAACAAACCTATTGGGGTTAATTGATGTTTAAATGATTTTTTTAGCAGACTTATGGTATGGAGATTCAAGGTAGGGAAAGACCCCTTATCCGGAAACCCACTGATCCTGAGAATTCTGGATAGCAGGTCCCATACCTGTACACACATGAAAGAGTAGTAGCTACAACACTTCCACCTTCCAAATTATTACTCAGTTAATAAGGTTTTCAGTGGGTAAGGAACACAAGCATTTTATATTCTCAAAGCAGAAGCGGCTACAACATATTTGAATGATTATCAGAAAGCCAAAAAAGCATCAAAGAAGACAATTTGGCTTGCCAAAATGGAAAATGAAATAACGCCAAGACGATAAAAAGAAAGAGCTGTTTTTTTTTTCTAGCCAATAAGAGATTAATAAAGTGGGGCGATGGCAGTAGTTTTGCCCAATCTATTTGTAACGGCTTTACATTAATTGAGTTAAAAGATAGTGAACTGATCAGCAGGATCAGATGGCATGTCCCCCTGGGTAGTTTGGGGTCTAGGTTAGATTACATGGTATTATTATAGTATAGAATGTAATTGTGTTGCTATTTGTAGCATTGATTAAAGGTCCTGTTACTTGCTGTGGGTCACTTCCCCCTGACATGAATGGAAGAGCCCCAGGCTGTACTACACTACTACCAGTGCAGGGAAACTAAAGGCATTTCTTATTGATGTCATTTGCAAATGACTCACAGCATATAGTAAGTATTTTGATGTCTGCTACAAGTAGCAGGTAAAGAACATCTCATGGCACTTCCTATTGAGGTTAATGGGATAAAAACTACCTTATGTGCTTTTGCTCTTAGTTCCAGCTCTGCTGCAAACAAGAACCACTTATGATCTGTTAAATGGATCCTTATAAACAGTGCTCAGTGTCCCATGCCTCATTACAAATTGTGTGTATTATAAAATCAACCCAATGCTTGCTATAATATACAAGGATTTAAGATGTAGGGGTGCACTGAATCCAGGATTCTGTTTTGGATTCAGCCTGGCTGAATCCAAATGCCTGGCCGAATCCAAAAAATCATGCGACTCTTCATCACACAAACATGGTAATCAAAAATTTTTTTAACCACACACTGTGCACGTGATGCTCTCTCCCCCTCATTTTCCTAATTTACATTTGCAAATTAGGGTTTGCATTCGGTTCAGTATTGTGACAAATCCTATAATATTGGATTTGGCGCATCCCCATCAAGAAGTCAACATAAACTGGATAAAATGACTCTACCTGCAGACTTGTGTTTCTGTCCTGAAATAGAACTCCCCAGTGACTTCTGATATGGTTATATTTATATTAATCAGTTTATCTATCTGTACCGCTATATTCCTCTCTGTATCATGCACAATCATGAAAGTTTTATTTAACACATGGGCCCAAAGCAGCTTTTTGGTGGTTCCCTAAAACCTTTAAGAAGATGTTGAGAAAGGTTCTAGGGAACAACTAAAAACATGTGGCTTGCTGATATTTGTCAAATAGTAGATGCTTATGAGCGTGGCTGATACAGATATATATATATATATATATATATATATATATATATATATATATATATATATATTAGTTTATTCTATCAAATAGATGCTCCACTTCCCTGCTCTTTGGATACTTCTGGTAATTATAAAGAAAGAGAAAAACACTGGGGCGGTATATTTGTGCTCTTCACTGTGTGATATATTATAAATCCAGAGCACAGCACTGGCAAGCAGGGCCGGAACTAGGGGTTGGCAGAGTAGGCGCCTGCCTAGGGCACAATGATGTGGAGGGCGCACTTTTAAGGGGATTTTTTTCCTTTTTTTTAAACCCTGGTTTGCTTGGCCCTTAATAGTTTTTCAATTTTATAAAGCCTCTATTCCAACCCCCTCTTACCTGTGATTCATACTGTGGGCAGAAGCACTCCCCACCTCCCTCTTGGCTGCTGCTGGCACATATTTGTGGGAAATATCTTGGTTGCTGCTTGCACAGGTAAACAGATGATATGGGGCAATATGGTGGATTCTTGGCTGCTGCTGGCACAAGTACATATTTGGGGGCAATATTTTGTGGCTCCTGCTGGCACAGGTACATATTGGGGGCATTATGAGGGATCGGCTGCTGCTGGCTCAGGTATATGAGGCAATATGGTGGCTGCTGGCACAGGTACACAGATGTTTGGGGCAATATGTATGATGGATTTTTGGCTGCTGCTGGCACAAGTACATATTGGGTGCATTATGAAGGATTGGCTGCTGCTGGTTCAGGTATATGAGGCAATATGGTGGCTGCTGGCACAGGTACACAGATGTTTGAGGCAATATGATGGATTGTTTGGCTCCTGCTGGCACAGGTACAAATTAGGGGCAATATGATGGATTCATTTGCCTGCCACTGGCATAGGTACAGATTGGGGGTAACAATATGATGGATGTTTTGTGTTATGCTGGTACAGGTACAGATTAGGGGCAATCTGAGGGATTGCCTGCCGTTGGCATAGGTACAATTGGGGACAATATGATAGGTGCTGGGGCAACATGATGGCTGCTGGCACAGAAACAAGGGACAATATGAATGGTAAGGTGGGAAATGAGAATGCAGGACTGGGGTGGGGGGCACTAATTGAAGTCCTTGCCTAGGGTGCCAAAATACCTTGGCCCAGCCCTGATGGCAAGTACCAGGCAGTCCTGTCCATACCAAGTGCAATTCAGAAGCACTGGGATTTGTGGGGACCCACAGCAGGCCTTTACAATGCAGAGGGGTGCAAAGCTGCTAACCTTTGTAAATGAGCCCTACCATGTTGGCAACTTTTGCCATAGTTGCTGCTCAGATTAGCAGCATTCATTAAATGGACTTGCATCTACAGTTGTTTCTGGCACTTGCTGTTCTGATGAATTGTGCATAGAGTATCTAGTGACACAGGGAAGACTGCCGCTAATACCACCTTGAAAGGGGCAACAGCTCAAGGGTTGCCAAAGGTATTTGTGTCAATAGACATTAGACACTTGCATAAAATAAAGAGTCTGTAGTAGACATCATTTGAATCAGGGCAGCAGACGCAAGATTTTAAGAGCATTTGGTCCAGTGCACTTCAAAGCAAAAGCGTTACTGCATCACATGCAATTGTGATGGATGCATTGCCACCTTGACGTGATAGCAAGGGTTCTTCTTTCCCCGTCGAAAGGATCACCACACCAGAGGCCAACCCTTTAGACAAGAGGAAAATAATTTTAATTTAAAGAAGAGTAGGGGGTTCTTCACAGTGAGGACAGTGAAGTTGCGGAATGCCCTGCCAGGTGTTGTTGTGATGGCTGATTTTGTTAAAGGGCATGTACCCCCCCCCACACACAAACATTTAATTAGTGAACACTCTCTTTGAAATCTTTACATAACTGCCACTCTTTCAACCAGCTGCAGGGAAACAACGAAAGTAAAAATATGATCTGTTACCATGATCTGCTGTGCAGGTTCCAATTTGCCCAGTGTCATAAAAATCACCCCATATGAACACACTGCATAGGGCTATCTGGCCAATTGTCTCTTGTGGCCATCCCCTTAATCACTTAGAAATCATTCTTTCCCTCTAACCCACTCTGCCCCCTCCCTCATGTATTTGGCTGTTGGCTCATGAGCATGCTCAGTTCTCCTCAACTCAGATTACTAAACACACCCTCCAGTCCAACAGCCAATAAAGAGATAGCATTGCTGGTTCCCATAGAAACTCTAGCTGTCTGATCCTATTTTTTTTCTCTTAATCACCTCTCCTGAGCTCAGCTTAACCATTACAGTGCTCAACCCCAGCACAACCTTTTATTAAGGCATGTTGTTCCTGTGTAAACCTGCATTCTGCATGGCATGAACTTATGATGTGTCAGAGGGAAAATGGCCGCCGGGTGAAGGCTATTTGTTTTAGGAAAATGTGATGTGCTGGCAAATGGAGGGGGTATATGCAATGCAAATGATGTGACTTGGCTGGGGAAGATATGCCCAATTTATATTCAGTACATAGTAGGAAAATATAGGTTGTCCTTTAAAGCTTTTAAGAGTGGCTTGGATGTTTTCCTGAACAACCATAATATCCAAGGTTATAGTGATACAAAAACCTATAATTAGTATACATATTGGTACATATAGTTTATATACAGTATGTGAGTGTAAAGATAGGTCATACATACATACATACATATATATATATAGAGAGAGAGAGAGAATAAGGGACGCACACCCTAAGCAAAATGGAAACTTGGGTGCCAGTCTGAAAAGAATTCGATAAGCAATGCAGGATGACGGCACACCAAGAAGTTACAGCAACACAATCGTTTTGAAGATAAAAAGGAGGTTTATTGGACTGAACCAACGTTTCAGTTCCTCACAGGAACTTTCATCAGGGAGTCATATATATATATATATATATATATATAGTCAAATACAAGAGTCCTCTGCACTCAACCCATTATCAATATATTTAAGACAGAGACATTTAGTGCATACTGCTACTGAAAAATGCCTTACCCTTTAAACAAAACAGGGATTGTTTGTCCATATATTGCAATATATTTAAGCTGGCCAACTACGTCAAAGTCATCCCATATCTGGCCAGTCCTATGCTCATAGGACTGGCCAGATATGGGATGACTTTGACGTAGTTGGCCAGCTTAAATATATTTATATATTATATTGCAATATATGGACAAACAATCCCTGTTTTGTTTAAAGGGTAAGGCACTTTTTAGTAGCAGTATGCACAAAATGTCGCTGTCTTAAATATATTGATAATGGGTTGAGTGCAGAGGACTCTTGTGTTTGACTATATGTATTTTGTGGTCACAGCCTCATTGCACCCCCGCCTAATGGTTTTAAAAAATAGTGGTGAGCACAACTTTCCCTTGTTTGTTATAGTTATACAGGAGCAGTGACCAGCTCCATGTTGTAGCTCCCACCCTCTCCAACTATAGTCAGGTGATCCCACTGGTGTCTAATAAAAGGGCAGCCAAGTATGGAGGTTTACTTTGAAAGCAGCAAGTAAGTTGCAGGTAAAACCTAGTCCCTTTGTAAAATGTATAATGAAGCAATAGAATTCTTAATGAATCAGATAAAATTGAGCATAGGACTGGCCAGATATGGGATGACTTTGACGTAGTTGGCCAGCTTAAATATATTGCAATATATGGACAAACAATCCCTGTTTTGTTTAAAGGGTAAGGCATTTTTTAGTAGCAGTATAATAAAATATAATTTTCAGGAATATCGTAGGTATATTTGAGACAGATATTGGAATGGCAACTGTTTCACATCTTTTGAAAAGGATTACAGTGTGGACAAAAAAAAGTAGCAGATTCTTAGTCCTAGTACCTACATTGCAGGCAGACACAATATACACAGTGTCACACAGGGATGCCAGAGGCCCGCAAGAACACCTTAGGCCCACATTACACATTATTTTCCTTTCCTCTTTATTTACCCTCCTAAGGGTAGAACTACACTGCCGATTTCAATGCGTTTTCTGTGGATCCGAAGTGCTGCGCCAAAACGCTAGCGTCAAGTCGGATGTGACGGAAAATAAGGTAAGTAATAGCAATGTCGGATGGTGTTGCAGCGTTCATCCAACACGACACGACTGTCGGATGCAGACGCTACATGCTGTGTCTGCATCCGACAGTCGCGTCATGTCGGATGAACGATGCGACAAGATCCAACATTTATAATTCTCACCTCATTTTCAGTCTCATCCGACTTGATGCCTGCGTTATTCCCTTTTATTGCTATTTTGTTTCATAAAGAAGGAGGACTGCTCATTATGTATGTATACAAGGCCAAATGAATGTGTAAGCAGCAGGGCTGAATGATAGTTTTTTCTGGTGGGCCAGTCCAACACCAGCCATACTATTCATTGTATGGACATAAGTGACCAACTTGAGAGACATTTTTTGCCTCGTTTCGCTGTGAAAATGACGCCCACAGACTCCAATGGGTGAATTTATTGCACAGCCTTGTGCTTCAAAATAAAATTTGTTGCCCATAGACAAAGCGAAACAGATCAGATTCGCCCATCACTAGCTATATGGGGCCCAGCAAAATTGTGGTATAAACCGCTGTCCTGATACTTTCCCTCTGAACAAATATTATGGGCCCGTAATGTATTCTTTCATCTGCCTTTCAATTTGCTGCATCGTTAGCACCAGATCTGTGTGTGTGAGTGTCTGAGAGATGATGATGATATGTACAGCCATTCCACAGTCACATAAATGACACAGCAGCACAGGCTCTTCAGCTGTATTATATTGCCTAAAGGCCAGTGATTTAATGTTGATATTTCTGACTCCACTATCCACCTTGGTCTTCTCATCACCCTACCCCCAACCAGTACCACAGGCAGCATGATTCATCTGAGTGGGGGGGGAGGATGCAAATAAAACCATCCCCACGTGAATAGTGAGGCCACCACCACTACTGGAAATGGTAGGCTCATTTCTATAATAAACCTTTCCATCATGGCAGCAATGGATGTGCAGCAACTATATCGATACTAAGCCCCTTATGAGTCGCTATATTAACAACACACGATGCTGACATCAGCGACTAATGCTTATGAACGCCATGCCAGCTTCTCTTTAAACTCTCTCCCTCAGGAAAGCTGCTTCAGCACAATCCCCAGCAGTTTAGCCTCAAACACAAGGTGTCTAATAAACAGAAGGGGTAGAAAAAAAACAAACAAGCAGCCACTTCTTTTACAGAATTAAGCGGTTCCAATTAGAAAAGCAGCGATTAAGCGACTCCAGCTGTAAAGCGCTTGGGGAAGCGGCCGCTGTCCGTGGTGCTGAAGCCGCTTCATTCAGTCCCAAAACACTGTATAATGAAACAACTACACGACTAAAGACGAATGTCCCAGGCGTTATATAATATATCATCATGCCTACGGCTTTACTCTTATACTCCCAGTCTCTGCTAAACGTCCATTAAAGATGCAGATAACCAGCAGGAAATTCACAGCAATGGAGCTCACATTATATTTATATATATATACATAGTCTATAGCAGCAGCAGTTAATCGCTATTAGCGCTCCTAATGCCTCATTATATAAGTAGCGCAGATCTTACCATTGGACGACAGAAAGGATCAGCAGTAGCCGCACGATCATTTTACGGTGGCAAAAGGCTGCGGCTGATAAAGCATCGTTGGGCTTCTTTGGTGATCGCATCTCTCGTCGCGTTTCGACCCCTCCGCCGCTGTCTTTGTGGCGAATGGAATAGTCCAGTCGTTGGCCCCCCCTCTAGCAAGTACATAGACTGCAATGAGACATTCCGCCGGGCTGATGCTGCGCCAATTAATATTGAAGGAGCGGGACCCGTCTTGTGGCAGCAGATCCGCGTTTTGATCGTTCAAGTGCACGAGCTGGGGAGAATCACAGAGGTCTCTGCTGAGCGGGGGGTGAAATAAATAGAATGGTACAAAGGGAAGCCTGGGAGATATTATATATATATATACGCTCACTGTCACACACACATACACACACAGCAGCAGCAGGTCTGTCAGGGAAAAGGGATCTTCTGACTGAATGCAGATTAACTAGGAGGTCAGAGTGGGATTTCTGCACGTTGCTGCTGCTGCAGAGATTAACACATGCGTGGTGTCTGCATAGCATGACTTTTAACCTTTCATTACACACACACATACACACTCACACATACACTCACACATACACTCACACATACACACACACTCACACCTTACTATGTACACACTCTGCTATGTAAACATGTTACTGTGCACCTCTTTATTATACATACACCTACAGTATATAGTGTATACCTTACCAGCTGCATGTCTCTCTCTCTCTCTCTCTCTATAGTAATTCAGAAAGTACCCGCACTCTTAATCCAGAATCCAATGTTGACCAATGCTTGGTCAAATTATTGTGTCTAATGTTCAAAGTGGACCAGCACTCCAATTATTTTTCAATTAATTGCATATTCAATGTTTCGGCCCTCGTTGGGGCCTTTATCAATAAAGGCCGTAACGATGGCCGAAATGTTGGCTATACGAGTGATGACTCAATGATAAATAATTGGAGTGCTGGTCCGGTTTGAACATTATATATATATATCTAATACACAAAAGCCATGAATATCTTGTAAATTATATCCTTATAAACGGTGAGTTCTGATGTCATCCATTATAAACGGTGAATTCTGATGTCATTTCTGTCACATGAGTCACTGAAACTTGTGTATTATAATAAATAAAGTACCCCCAGTTGTAAAATATGAGGATATTAGAAGTTACCTCGGAGTACCATGACCTTTATATGGTCATGAAACTCCTCGGTAACTTATAATGTTCTTATATTTTACAAGAGGGGGTACTTTATTCACTAGATACACTTTAGCAAATGGACCCGCATACCATTGATTGTGAATCAAACGTTTTGGCCCACCGTAGCACCTTAATGTGTTTATTTTCAATGCATATCCAAAGTTTCGCCCCACATTAGGCCCTAATGTGGGCCAAAACTTTGCATATGTATTGAAAATAAACACATTAAGGTGCTACGGTGGGCCAAAACGTTGGATATGCCTTGAAAATACACATTTGATTCACGATGAATGCAGGTCCATTTGCTAAAGTATATATATATATAAAAACCAAAAAAGATGATCAGCACTCACAGGTCTTAAAATTATCAAATAATAGTTTATCATATAGCTATGGACTAACGTTTTGGGCCCTCTTTCCCTGTGGAGGATCAAAACGTTAGTCCATAGCTATATGATAAACTATTATTTGATAATTTTAAGACCTGTTAGTGCTTATCCTCTTCTGATTGTTCCAAATAACCAGCAACTCCAGGGATGTTGACGTTTCGGTCCACTCAGAGTCCTCTCTCAAGAACTGCACAAACTTAATACAATTTATTTGGAACAATATATATATATATATATATATATATATACACACATACATACATACATACATACAAGTATGGTATCCATTATCCAGTAATCTCCAAATTACAGAATGACGTCTCCCATAGATTTCATTTTTATCCAAATAATCCAAATTTTTAAACATGATTTCTGTTTTCTCTGTAATAATAAAACAGTAGCTTATACTTGATCCCAACTGAGATATAATTAATCCTTATTGGAAGCAAAACCAACCCATTGGGTTTATTTAATGTTTATATGATTTTCTATTAGACTTAAGGTATTTTACAGAAGTTAACCAGACAATTTGCAGAACTATTCCTGCAGATATATCATTACACGTTTGCTGGCACCAGGGCATTTACACAGGAAACACCTTTGGGACTTGTTATTGGATTTGTAGTGGATAAATACATTGGTAACTGCACCCAGGCATGTGAACCATTTATCCCCAATCCATTCTCATACACCCTGCCATGTGGCGGACAGATAGAGGTAGAAAATACTTATTAAAAAGTAGACCTGCCACGTATTCATCCACTGTTGCCTAGACCAACATCTCCTGCCTGATACATGGAACCTCCTCAGGCCACAATATCACCATCCAGCATAGTACAGGTATGAGATCCATTATCTGGAAATCCATTATCCAGAAAGCTCAGAATTACAGAATGCCATTTACCCATAAACTCCATTTTATTAAAATAATCCAAACAATTAATAACAATAACAGTACCTTATACTTGATCCAGACTGAGACATGAGATCCTTCTGAAACAAATGTTTTTCTGCATCCGTAAATTGATACAAAAAGTTGGTTGCATGGTGATAATATACCATCTGTATTGCACATAAGCACTGTGCAATTTCTCTTCCATCATATGTGAACTTATGTTCTGGGCTTTTCTTGATCTTGAAGCGTTATGCCTGACTGCCTAGCAACTTTTTAGACATGCTCCAGTTAATCACAGCTTAACAACTCCAGGAAAACATATCTGAACTCCGAGTTAAATTTTTGCAGGTTTATACAATGTTTTGAATTGAAGGAAGTCTTTGGTTCAGTGTCACATTGTTTTACCCAGGGTCATATTTATTTATAGGCACCCAAGGGCTGCAGCTTTGGGAGGGAAGCCCTCATGTACTTATATATTTGACTTTTTTTTTTTTTTTTTTTAAATCAAAATTTAAAAATCCCCCCTAACCGCCTCTGAGAATTAATCTGGCTGCGCGACTGGGGAGGTGAGGGGTATAGGGCCTAGCGTAGGAGTGCTGGTAGTGATGTTTCTGTGGAAGTGACATCACATGCACCACATGTGGGATGTAATTCCATACATTGGGGAGCACTGCCTAGGCTGGCACTTAACAAAAAACATCCCTGGTGATACCTCAGTATAAGAGCCATGGTATCACACTGGGAGTATACCTGTTTCAGAGACTGGGTTCCACAGGTTAAGACTAGAGACACAGACCCAAAAGCTCAAACATTAAACATGTAAATACTGACTTTTAGGGGCAGATTTATCAAATTGTGAGTTTAAGGGGGTTATTTACTAAAACTAATTTTTTTTCTCATATTTTACCAGAAACAAACTCAACCTAACTCCCATCCACTAATATGGCAAATCTACTAATAATTAAACTTGTTTAAAAATCAAAAAATTTAAAGAGGTCAATAATTTAAGGCTTAATGCCTCAAATTTATCGAATTTAGGAGCAAAAAACCAGTGGCAAATACCTCAAAACACCCTCAAATCATAAAGGCAAAACAAAACAAAAAAAATCTTGAAATGGTTAAAGGGACGTTTGCCCTTGACTTTTAAATGAATTCGACAGGTTTTAGTTGGAGTATTTTCGAATTCAGATTTTTGCTGCTTTTGGGCATAATATATCTCTCGGATTTATTGAGAAATTAAACACGACCATTGATAAATAGAGCCCAAAACTAGGGATGCACCTAATCCACTATTTTGGATTCGCCTGAACTCCCGAATCCTTTGTGAAAGATTCGGGCGAATACTGAACTGAATCCGAATCCTAATTTGCATTTGCAAATTAGAGACGGGAAGGGGAAAACATTTTTACTTCCTTGTTTTGGGACAAAAAGTCACATGATTTCCCTCCTGCCCCTAATTTGCATATGCAAATTAGGATTCAGATTCGGTTCAGAAGGATTGGCCGAATCCGAATCCTGCAGAAAAAGACCGAATCCTGGATACATAAAACCTAAACATAAACCTTAATACATAAAAAAAATCTTTCATATTTTATGCATTCCTATGGGATTTTTGAAACATATTTATCAATAGGGATGTAGCGAACTGTTCGCCGGCGAACTAGTTCGCGCGAACTTCGACTGTTCGCGTCCGCCGCAAGTTCGCAAACGTCGCGCGACGTTCGCCAATAGGCGTTCGCGTCAAAAATCGTTCGATCATTCGACCATTCGATTCCTTCGACCGCTAAAATCGAAGGATTTTCGTTCGAATCGAACGATCGAAGCCATTGGATTGAATGAAATCATTCGATCGAATGGCTTCGATCGTTCGATTCGAACGAAAATCCTTCGATCGAACGATTAAAATCCTTCGATCGTTCGAATCGAACGATTTTCGGATGTTCGAAGTTCGCGAACTGTTCGCATTTTTGCCGGTGTTCGCGAACGGCGTTCGCGAACACATAGTCGGCGGTTCGCTACATCCCTATTTATCAATGGGTAAGAGTTCACCATTTGATAAATACGCTTCTAAAATTCCCATAGGAATAAATAGAATTTGGGTTTATATGTATTAAGGTTTAAATTCACATTTTGATAAAACTGCCCCTAATACACACACACACACATACTGTCACTCAAGCAGGAACATACTCTGACAAATGACTTGAGTCACCAGTGTGAGCGTCTTGTTTGAAAAATAAATACTATATCCTTCTATGTAATGCAAGTTACTAGTACAATGGAAAGGGACAAATTCAGACAAATGAATCTAAATGACCCTGTAGTATGTCATTCTTAGAAATTATACTTGGTTTAACAAAGTTTGCCTTCCCATGTCTTTCTGTTTTAAGTTTCACTTAATAAGATGGATTCCAAATGTCTCTAATAGTTTTTAGACTTTTCCCTTGACGCTGCTTCTAGACACAATCACATCTGCTCTTAAACTGAAGCAAGTGAATTTTTAGTGGCAGAGATGCAGAATAAAGATGGAATAGTCACATATCACCATGCAAATTCATTTTTTTAACAACCTTGGTTTTAAATCCCCTGATTAGAAGTTTCCCTCATTTTACACATTTTTTCATGGTGCCACCAATATATAATGCCTTTTCGCGATTTTACATTTTTTCAGATTTTACACTTTAACAGAAATGTAAAATGGGGGTTTTACTGTAGATAAATATTTTACAATTTGGTAAGTGCAGATCCCATTGATTTCTACCTCACCTTTTTCATTAATTGTTGAAAAAATTTAATTTCTTATGCCATTGATTAAGTGAGTGATTTTTAGTGCACAAATGTTTTATTTGTGGGAAAAAAAATATATGAAAATTGATAAATAAGCCCACAGTGTAAGGATGTCTCCGAAATTATGCCAAATAAGTGGTGACTAGAATTAACCATCACTTCTGCCACAACACCTGGAATTTAAAAAAGCAGCGAGAAAACGCAAACAGACAGACATCCCCTGAAACCCAAGACATAATAGCAATACAGCAACATTTTTAACTGTCTGTGTTTAACCTATTAACACTTCCATCCACCCCTCCTCCCCCAAACCTGCACCCTTCTAACTCTGCCCAACTCCTTGCAATGATTGTTAATGTAAATTGTAACATCTCTTAAAATCATAAGCCTGTGCTTTTAAAGTTTGTAACATTTTGGTCTCAATTCTGCCTGTTGTTCTTTGGAAGCAGGTAGATGCATTATTATGAATGAAAAGACTTCAAAACGGAAGCTGTTATCTCAGAAACACACTTAACAAGCCAGCTTTTCATATATTGAATAAAAGTTAAAAAGAAAGTTTTTTTTGGCAGTATTCCATCATAGTCCTGTATTTTGTAGCCTTGATGATTGTGTATACTCCTAGACAGTTTTCGTTTCCCGCAGCATCTTGAAACCACTATCAGTTCCCTGAGCTTTTAAGGACTTTATTGCATTATTGAATTTAAAGCAAAAAAAAAAAAGTTTACAGACTTAAAAAGTACCTGAAACTCCTGCTTTATGTTTCCCCTGCTTTAATATGCAGCTGCAGTCTATATGCAATAAATAGTTTTTATGGAGAGCCACTTGAGTTTTTTTCAGCTATAGACCCATCTTCACATGCTCAGAACAGTGTCCGGATTAGTAGCATCTCGTGTCTTGCAGTGGGCTGATACCCTGCATAACCCGTCTGACTCGGAATCAGCTCTTGAATTTAATCAACATTTACCGCTAATCTGTTCTGAGACATAATTTTGCTCCTACTAAACAAATCTCATCTCAAATGCCTTTACTTTTAATATACCCTTGCTTTGCGGAAAGAGAAGGTTGTTTTTTGTCTGCAGAATAAATATATTCGTATAAAATGTAATTTCTGCTCTTAGCTTTGAAGGGGCAGTTTTTCATTGTTACTTTGGAGTTGGCTTTATGTTAAGAAAGCCGGAAAGAAGATCATTTTGCTGTTTATGTAGAATTATCCGATTAGGGTAACTCTAACAAGGAGGTGTCACGTGCAAACCTCAGGAGTGACGGAGCAGGTAGAAGACCTCTCTGTATCATTGAAAACTGTGTGGCTTTGGGTGCCAAATACTTCAATAAAACCTGCTTCATCTAAACCATGGGCTCCCCCCTTTTTTTTTTTTACCCATGAACCACATTCAGAAGTAAAAAGAGTTGGGGACTGGGGAGCTACACAAGCATGAAGATTTGTTCTGGGTGCTGTGATTGTGCCATTTAGTAGACCCTATAGGGGCTGCCAGCCTACAGGAGGCTCTATAAAATTGCTCATCTACTTATCTGTAAGATAGCAGTAGTCCATCTTCAATACACCTGGTTTTTATACAACCAAAACTTGCCTCCAAACCAGAAATTTGTAAATAATAAGCACCTGCTTTGACGCCATTCTGAGTAACATCCAAAGGGTTGGTGAGCACCATGTATGCAAGCTACTGGTTTGGGATCAACTGAATTATACAATAGGGAGCAATTCCTTATCCCCAATGGATAAAATGAATTTCTCATGCCCCCATGTTTATCATTCCTTCCTAGAATCCTCACCTCTCTGCAATTCTCATACAATCATACTTTCTCATAGAGGTTTCAGAGTCTTTATGAACAAGTGGGTGTTTAGCATCACAAGAGGGTTCTTTCTCTAGCTATTTGCAACATCTAGTTTCAAAGCTTGTCTTTCTGGACAAATATATTTACTTGAGTTTTATTGTCTAATACTCTCTCTCTCACTAATATTCAGAAATACTAATACGTTTACAATAAGGACTCTAGAGAAAATATTCCGGATGCATCAGATGGTGCAATAATGGACAGAAAATAATACCAACCCTGTAGACACTGAAATACGCTATAAGATTACTGAGCCAGAGTAACCAGTGCAGAGAGCTGATGTAAATAAAATGATGTAGATATACAGTATATATATAGAAAAAGGAAAAACAAAAGAATCTGCACCAAAAAAGCACAAGTGATCCTTTTTTAATGGCTCTGAAGCTAACACACTCAGCATGAGCCTGCTTGTGCCCATGGATATAAAGCCACTGCCTACTCCAGATCATTTCCCAGTCAGTTGAATTGGCCATTGGTCACCTATGCAGGAGACTAGTGGTGGGAGTTAATTAGGGCATGTGGAGTGGGTACTGGAATTTTGATTTCCACCACAAGTGATGGTGATCAAATTACATCGTATTACATTTCCCTGAGAAGAAGAGGAGTAAGGTAGACCTAGGGGCAGATTTATCAAGGGTCGAATTTTGAAGTGGAAAATACTTCGAAATTCGACCATCGAATAGAATCCTCCAACATTCGAATTCGAAGTCGAAGGATTTTATTCATCGTATGATCGTATTCCGATCTGTACGATTCGAGCGATTTTATCGTACGATTGTACGATTTTCCTTCAAATACAAAAAAACTTGCTCAGGATGGTCCCCATAGGCTAACATAGCACTTCAGCAGGTTTAAGTTGGCGAAGTATTGAAGTTGAAGGTTTTTGTAGAGACAGTACTTTGATTATCGAATGGTCGAATAGTCGAACGATTTTTACTTCGAATCGAAGTAAATTCAAAGTCGTAGTATCCTTTTTCGATGGTCGAAGTATTCAAAAAATTACTTTGAAATTCGAACTTATTAAATCTGCCCCTTAATGACACCTCAATGTCACTTTGAAGTTAATGATGTGAAAACATTAAATAATAAAATACAATAAAAAATCCAATGAGTTTGTGGTTGGTATGTTGTATATTGGATATAGATTGATCTGGTCAATGGGCCAAAATCGTTATTGCTGAAGGTCTAGCTATGATGTGCCTGTGTCTTTCAACAGTACTGCTTGTCATTGGGTACTTCTGGAATTGGTGTTTTCTGCTGTAGCTCAATGAATGGACGAAGTGTCTATTTAATTACTTGAGTATGAAATTGTAGATTGGATTGTATGACGCAAGTGTACTATGGAAGAGAGGGAAGTTGTAAGCCAGGGACATGCTCGTTTATAGATTTCTTTCTTTTACACTGGCAGTCAGTAGGGTCTATTTAGGTCACCCAGGGTTTGTAGATTAGAGCGGGCTCAGCATCTTCAAAAGAGGACTGAGCTTTGGTGGACCTACTGAAACTTGGATTGGTTGGGAGCAGAGCTAGGTTGAGTTAGGGTTTGCAGGACGGAACTCTTCCCAGGGCCCTACAGGACATTTATCCATCCCTGATGGTAGCCAAAGGGTTCTGGGAGAAAATCAATTTGGCCACATTCTTATTGTAACAAAACCCAGCACCTTCAAGATTCACGGGCAGTTTACAACATTAGATGTAAAATTCACACATTGTATGTATTGTTCTCAGCATTCTACAAAAAGCAAAAAGTAAATAGAGTGAGAGAAATGCATCAATCTTGATAGAACAATATAAATGAGTGTCTGTCTGTCATAATTTAAGATAAGCGGCAGACATACAAAGTTGCAAGCTGGAGGATACAGGACTGAATGAGCTGAGTGTGAACATTTTACTATTAAACCTGGAAAAGGCTGACGGTGATTAATTATCTACCGCTAGACTGTTTCATTCTTTAAAGGAACATCAGAGAGTATATATGCTCACATCATGAACGCTGAGGTCTTTCTAAGGCTGTATTGGAGACAATGAAACTCATTCACTATAGACATAAAACTCACATTAGTTCCTTGGTTTCCCTACAATCTCTTTATCTGCTGTGAGCACCATACCAACTGCAATTAAGCTTTCTCATGCTGTACAAAGGAGTGCTTTGCCTAACCCAACTTATGGTATATGGTTAGAATTTTGGATAGCAAGCCAAAGCAATTACAAGGGTCAACCCCAATCTGGCTTCTTAAAATAAATTAAGAGTAGTTTTTTTGGATTTAGGGTCAATTTACGACATTTCGTAACTCAATAATGTCAGGGGGCCTATCGGCTCCAAGCGGGAGTAGTCAGGACCGAGTAAGAAGCCCAACAATGGTTAAAGTCTGAGTATGCAGTACAAATAGGAATCAGGCATAATTGTTAGTTAAAGTCCAGGCAAGAGTTCAAGCAGGCAGATCAGGATCACAGCAGGAATCAAAACCAGGAATCAGACAGACAATAATACACCCAGGTACTCACAAGATTGAAGACCTATAATTGGGCAGGGTTTCAGCATCCAGGGCATCCTTTTATTACAAAATCCTGGCACCAGCGATGACGTCATCATGCAGTGATGCCACACCCATGTGTTCAGCATGGACGCCGCCATCTTGGATTTTCATTGCGACCGCCGGGAAGGTAAGCAGTGCCATCGGGTGCTTCCAGCAGTCCTGACAAATCCAAACACATTTCTATATACGTATATAATATCTAGTGGAGATCTGTCTAGACCAGACATAACTCACCCAAACAGCTTCTTTAGTTCAACTGAACTGAAGACATTTCTTGGATGAGTAGTGACTTTAGACTGTAGATCATGACCTGGAAGAATAAAAACCTTCATAGACACATTCCTATATGTTTTTTATTTACAGAAAAAAGACAACTTACACTGAGGGCAGTTCGCGAACTTCGAACGCTCGATAAAAGGATTTTATTCGTACGATCGAAGGATTTTCGTTCGAATCGAACGATCGAAGCTATTCGATCGAATGATTTTAATTCAATCGAATGCTTATAATCGTTCGAACGAATGGAAATCGTTCGATTTTAGCGATCGAATGGTCGAATGGTCGAACGAAATTTTACTTCGAATCGAACGCGAACACCAATTGGCGAACGTCGCGCGACGTTCGCGAACATTCGGCGGACGCGAACAGTCGAAGTTCGCCGGCGAACAGTTCGCTACATCCCTAGCAGCAATATTTATGAATAAACTTTTCCCATGAAGAGAGTACAAATGTGTATAGCTTGATAGGGAATTTTGAGCCTGTGTGTTTTGTAGTTTAAAGAAAAATAACCCCTAAATTTTAAATACCCTAAATTTAAGTTTTCCTTATTTTGCTTTTTTCCTCTTTCCCTAAATCTATATTTTCCTGGATTTTACACCGTTTTTTTCAGGTCCAATTAAAAACATAAAATGATTGTATTTTGTTAATTAAAATGAAACATCCCAAATAAATAATTGTAAATGTAGCTTTCCTTTCCCTTTTGTGTTTCCTCTGTTTGGTCCACTTCCTATTTTTTTGCAGCGTGTAAATGCAGGTCCTGGCAGCAGCTTTCTTTCTTCTTTAATGGGTACATTTAGGTTCTATTTTTATTGCTGAATCACCTGTCTTTGTAGGCTAATTTTCTAAAGGTTTGCTGAGTCTACAAGTCTCAGTGGTGCCTTACTGGAATCTTACTGGAATTCACACATAATCGATTCGAAGAACTTGCAGCCTCATATTTTTTATTTATCTCTCTCTATCTACAGTATCTCTGTATCATCTCTCTCTTACTAGTCATTTATCTATCCAAATCTATCCTATCTATCTATCTATCTATCTATCTATCTATCTATCTATCTATCTATCTATCTATCTATCTATCTATCTATCATCTATCTATCATCTATCTATGTATCATCTATCTATACTGTATCTCTCTCTCTCTATCCAAATCTATCTATCTATCTATCTATCTATCTATCTATCTATCTATCTATCTATCTATCTATCTATCTATCTATCATCTATCTATACTGTATATCTATCGCTCTCTCTCGCTCTCTCTCGCTCTCTCTCTCTCTCTCTCTCTCTCTCTCTCTCTCTCTCTCTCTCTCCATATCTATCTATCTATCTATCTATCTATCTATCTTTCTGTCTATCGCTCTGTAGATATCCATCTTTATCGCGTATCTATTGGTCTGTCTGTCTATCTGTCTATCATCATCATCACCATCATCAACCATCTCAGACTCGCTATATTTGTCTATCTAGTACACAAGTTAATTATTATTATTATAAATAACTTAAATTAAGCTGTTATCAGGCTGCCTTAATTTAACAGAGATTGCATATTGCAATTCTAACATTAATGCCAAAGGTTTTTCAAACTTGAATATATATATAACTAAATGACTTCCACACTTAAGAACTGAAATGAAACCCCTAATGAAGGTGCTTTAGATGTTATGTGTTGGAAACAGCTTCCAATCAAGATTGCATTCCCAAAGGTGATGATTACACAGCATTTATATATTTGCCTCCTGCTGAATACTTTACACCTGATATTTGTACTCTACCACATTTAAAAAAATATGTCCTTTCTCAAAGTAGTTTTTTTTTTATTTTAATAAATGAATAATATAATTATATATTGATGCTTCTTTTTAAAGCTTCCACTGACTCCTTTACCCTTTGCTGTTCATACAGTATTTATGATCCATGAAATGAAACATGATTTTATTTATAGTTGAATACATGCAAAAATATATGTTTGGAGTTGTATTAATATGTACCCAATCATGTTCAAACACACACATCTAAAACACTCTGGGGACAATAAAGGTATGTGCTAAATGCATTTGGTATCTGGTGGGTGACATTAAGCTGCCTAACACACACAATAAATCACATGTACAAATGAATGCATTCATGTATTTAAAATGTTTATTAATCCAGTGTAGAGCATTTGTAAACAAGCCAGAAGCATGAGATATTCTGAAATCATGCTGCAACTTTACAGGGGTTGTTCACCTTTAAATTAATTTTTAGTATGATGCAGTGAGACCATTTGCAAATTGTTTTTCATGTTTTATTATTTGTGTTTTTTGAGTTATTTAGCTTTTTATTTAGCAGCTCTCCAGTGAAATTTTAGCAATCTGGTTGCTATAGTTCAATTTACCCTAGCAACCAGGCATAGATTTGACTGAGCCTGGAATATGAATAGGAGAGGGCATGAATAGAAAGACAATCAGACTCATCAGACGCCTCAACTCACTGCCTGCCCTCCCACTACATTCCAGACATATCTTAACTTTGTGAACTGTTCATTTATTTGCACAATTCTTAAGGTTTACACATGTATATATCCAATTTCTGCCAATATATTGCACATTTCAAATGTTTACATATTTATTGTGTATTCTAAGTGCCTTTTTTGTGATCTGTACTAGCTGGAGCCACGTCGTCTTTGTATACTGCTGAAATGACAATAACGTTTATTTTGACTTGACTTTGACTTAAAAAGTAAAAAAAAGTAGCAATATCAATACATTTGTAGCTTTAGAATTAGCAATTATATAACCTATTAAAAGGTAGTTTAATGGTGCAACACCCTTTTAAGTTTTCCTGTTGTCATTATTTTCTTTAGTATGTAAATGAAATTAATCATTTGCAAGCAGAAAAAAGAATACATATTGTAGGTTAGGATAACCCTTTTCAAATCCAGAAATCTCTAAACAGTGGCAATTTTCATTAAACACTGTTAGGGCAGCAACACTGGATCATTTCATGAGTACAAACAAGTGCAACCATAAGAAGTGCTCAGTGCAAGTGCTGTTTGCTTGGGTCAGTAATCTATACTGGCCTCTTGTTCCAAAAATAAGGTGAAAGGTAAAAAGTACAAATTTACCCATAAAAGACACAAGTTAATTTAAAACATAAAGTTTAAAAAAGTTTAAAAAATATAAACTCCATGGCACTCCGCCTTAAGCATTTCATACATTCTGGCTCTTATTCTTAGGCAATTTTTAAAAAAACTTTATTCAATAAAAATGTGACATAATTTATATTTTGCTCATTGTGTTCTCCTGCTGGAACTACATATGCCACTGCCAGACCTGCTGCAGGTGATCAGAGGGGGATCAGTCCATTCTGCAAACTAGCTCTTGTAGCAATGGTTTCTTTATCATTCAATGATACAGGTCTTACATTAACGAGTAGTGATGGGCGAATTTATTTGCCAGGCACGAACTTGCGGCGAATTCCAGCAATTCACCGCCAGCGAATAAATTTGCGAAACCGCTGCGACACTTCACCAGCAAAATGTGCGCCGGCGTCCAAAAAACGTTTTTTTTCGTTTCTCAAATTTTGCAGTTTCTCAAAAATTCGCTAACTTTTCAGCGAAGCGACATGCCCCAAATTCGCCCATCACTATTAACGAGACATTATGGGGGTTATTTATCAAAGGTCAAATTTCAGCGAATAAATTTGTGAAACCGCTGCGACACTTCACCAGCAAAATGTGCACCGGCGTCCAAAAAACGTTTTGCAATTTTTTCCGTTTCTCAAATTTTGCAGTTTCTCAAAAATTCGCTAACTTTTCAGCGAAGCGACATGCCCCAAATTCGCCCATCACTATTAACGAGACATTATGGGGGTTATTTATCAAAGGTCAAATTTCAAATTGATGTCAAATTTTTTTTTTGTTCTAATAAGTTTGAATGTATTCACAACTCGAATGGGAGGTTATGAAAAAATGTAAAAGTATAAAATTAGATTGAATGGGAACGACCCGAAAATTGGTTTCGTATTCGAATTGAATGCGAACGAAACCCAAATCTAATTTTACTCAGAAAAAAATTTGAATGTCAGGAATGCTATTAATCTTCAAATCGGTTTCTGCCATTGACATTTACAGGAATTCAGCAGGTTTTAGGCGGTGAATATTCGAATTTGAGGGTCGTGCTGTGATAAATCTCATATTCATATTCACATTTGAGTTGGTGGTAAAAAAACATTCAAATTTACCATTCAGACCTTAATAAATCCGCCCATAAATAGAGGACCAAAATAAAATATCATAATTCTATACATTTAAAGGACAAGGAAAGTTAAACTAAAAAAGTAGGTAGAAATGTTGTACATTATGTTTTGTGCATCTGTACCAGCCCAAGGCAGCCACAGCCCTTAAGCAGTCAAGATCTGTCTCTCCAAAGAGGCCCCAGTAGCTCCCAGTCTTCTTTTCTGCTGATTTACTGCACATGCTCTGTGCTGCTGTCACTTACTGAGCTTAGGGACCATCCCACAATATACAGTACACATAGAATATAAATGTCACAATAAAAGGCTTATTAGTAATTCATATAGATTAACTACTAGATGGCAGGAGAGAAACTAGTACAACTAGCATCAGAATTTAATAACCAGCTCTGTAGCATCATCTTATATTACAGACTAAACTCATTTTCTGCTGGATAATTTGTGACGACCCCTAAGCTCAGCTTCTCAACAGCTGCTCAGAGCCCACTGAGCATGTGAGTGTCACAGACACTTTCCAAGATGGTGACCCCCTGTGACAAGTTTGAAGTTAGATCATTGTTGTTATTGAGAAGCTGAAACTTTAGGCTGGTGCAATAAGTTCATTATATAAAATATGGCATTTTTAGCCCTATTCATTTTTAGGGTTTAGTTCTCATGCTGCGTTGTAGAGACATGATGCTGCCAAATATAAAAGGAGGTAGTTTATGGTGGTCAGTTAAACAAGAATCACTTCTTGTATGATGGACAGATTTTTATCATATAACCTATTGGTTCATGGATAATGTTTTTTTTTTAATTTTAATTTGTATTAAGTTTTAGTAAAGCAAAGAAAAATACAGAAAGGAAAAAAAAACTAGTTCCATACAAGGTTGCACATTCAAATCAGTAAGGCATTATGTAAACATAATTCAGCTGGTAGTGTTGTTCTCTGATCGAATAAACAAATAGTTACATAGTTACATAGTTAACTTGGGTTGAAAAAAGATAAAGTCCATCAAGTTCAACCCCTCCAAATGAAAACCCAGCATCCAACATACACCCCTCTCTACTTTTAATTAAATTCTATATACCCATACCTATACTAACTATAGAGCTTAGTATCACAATAGCCTTTGATATTATGTCTGTCCAAAAAACTCATCCAAGCCATTCTTAAAGGCATTAACTGAATCAGCCATCACAACATCACCCGGCAGTGCATTCCATAACCTCACTGTCCTGACTGTGAAGAACTCCCTACGTTGCTTCAAATGAAAGTTCTTTTCTTCTAGTCTAAAGGGGTGGTCTCTGGTACGGTGATCCACTTTATGGGTAAAAAATTCCCCTGCTATTTGTCTATAATGTCCTCTAATGTACTTGTAAAGTGTAATCATGTCCCCTCGCAAGCGCCTTTTTTCAGAGAAAACAACCCCAACCTTGACAGTCTACCCTCATAATTTAAGTCTTCCATCCCTCTAACCAATTTAGTTGCACGTCTCTGCACTCTCTCCAGCTCATTTATATCCCTCTTAAGGACTGGAGTCCAAAACTGCACTGCATACTCCAGATGAGGCCTTACCAGGGACCTATAAAGAGGCATAATTATGTTTTCATCCCTTGAGTTAATGCCCTTTTTTATGCAAGACAGAACTTTATTTGCTTTAGTAGCCACAGAATGACACTGCCCAGAATTAGACAACTTGTTATCTACAAAGACCCCTAGATCCTTCTCATTGAAGGAAACTCCCAACACACTGCCATTTAGTGTTCTAAGTTTCCAGCAGTTTGCTTTGTCTCAGATATAACTTAGATAAATTAGTGAAAAATCAACCTAAGAGCTATTGCTAGCAGAGGAATTGGTAACAAAATTACCTGTAAAGCAGTGGCGGAACTACCGGGGGAGCAGGGGGTGCGAGCGGGCCAGGGCCCGCACCCCCTCAGGGCCCCCCGGTAGTCCATGCGCTGGGTGTACTGAGGGGGGCGGGGGCCCGGCTGCACGTCCTGTGCCAGGGCCTGCCCCCCTCTAGTTACGCTTCTGCTGTAAACCGTCCACTGTCAGTGCCATTGAAGTCATACAGTTGGGGAGCTGTTATAAGTAAGAGTAACTGGGGATGTAGGGGGGGTAGACATAGCAAGAACATTAGCTACCATCATAGAAGGCAGGTAGACCTGGCTAATATACGCTAGAGTATGAATCATCTCGTCCCAAAAGTTAAACCCCTGAATCACACATGTCAAAAAACAATAGTAAACAACACCTATAGGCAGAGGAATGTAGGTTCAATCACTGACTTGGTTTGGCAAGAGCACTCCCATCACTTTTTAAAGCAGTGGAATCCAGATATTGTATCCAAAGGCACCAGGTTGTCCAGTGTTTTAGAATATCTTTATGTGAGTCAGCATGGGTCTCCTCAAATTTGTGAATCTCTTCCATTTCTTGTATCCATTCAGCTCGTGTGGGGGAGACAGTACTTTGCCATTTGCGGGGGATTAATATTTTGGCTGCATTCAATGCAAACTGCATTAAGGACTTTTTATAAGAGTGCACAGAGACCGTATTGAAGTGTAAGAGTACTGTAGCTGGGTATGGATAATGTTTCTGAGATATGGATAATAATCTGAGATAGTCTGTAATTATTTTAAAATATTTTTCCATGTGTTACTTTATGACATTATGACATTGCATTTAAAGTTTATACTTCCATTTCCATTTCTAAATGTATAGATCTAAAAGCTTAAAGGAAAACATTACCTTAGCTTATAAACTTTGAAGGAGTAGTTTGTTCTGATAGCAATACCTATGAAAGTTGTACACAACCTGGGCAAGTTTATACTTATCCATTTACAGGATATTGAATTTCTCACTGTATCTTGCCTCCATGAATTGATTTTGTACGGCAACAATGCACAATGAAGTTATATTTCCAAGTGCCTGTGAGCAGAGCTGGAAAGCAACGGAGCTATAATGGAATAATAATTTAATTTAAAGAACCACTTCCTGCAACAGGAATCGGGATTTATTTGCTGATTACATAGAGGTTGCAGTTTCCTGTAGGTTCATAGTGTTATGTAGAGGGATAAAGTCTTAAGGCTTGCTCCCATTTTAAACCCTTGAGTGTACTAAGGAAGCCTTTAATTACCCAACCAAATTACCTACATTTCTGCCCATTCTGATATATCCGTTAAATCAGCTGTATCTTGTGCCTCTCTCCTAACTAATAATATGGAATGGAAGTAATTGACCCCTATGAAAAATATTTTTTTTTTATGTATATAGAAATGCATTTTAAGGCTATTGGCATGCATACTTAGAAAAAAAAAATCAGTTTACCGACGGCAGAGGTTGCTTAACAATTTCTACACATTCGAATGTAAAGAGAGTTGGGGAGCAATACAAACATGAAAAAAGTCCATGGGGGTGCCAAATCAAGGATGTGATTGGCTATATGGTAGTCCCCATGTAGACCAGCAGCCTACAGGAGGCTCTAGTTGGCAGTACACCTGGTTTTTATGCAACCAAAACTTGCTTCCCAGCCTGGAACTCAAAGATAAGCTCCTACTTTGAGGCCACTGAAAGCAACATCCAAGGGGTTGTTGATAGTGATGGGCGAATCTATGGCGTTTCGCTTCGCGAATAATTTGCGAATCGTGCCTGGCGAATAAATTCGCCCATCACTAGTTGTTGAGCAACATGTTGCTTAGGAGCCACTGATTGGGGATCACTCATCTACAGTATACTCCTCAGTGGGATATATGATGACATTTTTATTATTTTTCATTTTTTTTAATTATTTTTCAGCATATTTTTCACATTTTTCGTATCTATTTTTTGCATTTGTTTTGGGGGGTGGAGTCGACAAAGTAGCTGATGAATATGTATTCAATATTATTAGAGCACGGTTTGTTGCACTTATTGGGTTTGGCGAGACAACTGATTATAAATTGGGTTATAATTGTTCTGTATGCTTCACTTATTTGCCAATTGCACTGACAGTATTATATGGATCTGCACATACTGACACTTTAACTGCAAAGTTTTTTAACAATATTTTAAGATAGAATATTTCAGTATGGCGGATGATTTATATGTTAATCACAAAATTGCGGGTGCACTATTAAATCTTTTTTACTTTAATAAACTCTGGATTCCAGAGAGCACAGCGCCTTGATATTATGGTAGAAGTGAGTATAATGCATAATTGTTTAGTCTTTTAAATTTCGAACGGTTAACATCCTTAGATATGTTTTTATATATTTATATAAGTAATTTGCAATACAAACTAGATATTTAATAGATATGTCCATTGTATGATTACATCCTCAACTTAAAATATATATCTTTAGTTATAATTAGTTTGACAGACAATACTGCTAATAAGTATCATGTTTTTAATTGAGTTTTAAATGTGGTACCAGCTAAATTTAAATTGCGATTTTCCTTAATGGTTTTCTAATGAATTTTGATAAACTAACCTGCTATTCATTAACCAGTAGAGGATTCATACGGCTGTATACCCTATGGGTGGTCGCTAAATGTTGACGACTGCATTACATCAGTAAGACTGCTTGTTTCCCGTCAGTTCATGTATATATATTGCAGACCTAACATGTAATTGTTACTTTGAGAAAGGCCTGTGACCAGACCGAAACGTCATCTCTTACTACAATAAAATCATCTTTTAAACGTATCAAAAAGCCCTGAGAGTGCGGACCTTCTTGGATGTGAGTAGATTAATTGATTGGACACTGCACCCAGGCATCTGAGTTACATTTTCGACAGTGCCGGCAACATGGAGGTTATATATTTGGCTATTGGCTATTTTGTAGCCTCTATGAGAACTGGCAGTCTACAGGAGTCTCTGTTTGGCAGTACACATGGTATGTAAGCAACCAAAACTAGCTTCCACACCAGCAATTCAAAAATAAGCACCTGCTTTGAGGTCACTGGGAGCAACATCCAAGGGGTTGGGGAGCAACATGTTGCCCATTAACCTCTGGTTGGGAACCACTGACTTTAAATGGACACATACTGATGGAGACAACATAGTTCCTGGATGCATCATGGATGGAACACAATTAATTGAAATGGGGGAAAAGGGTGCAGCCTTGTGTGCAAGTTGCAAAATCCATGATGGACAAAAGAACTGAACAGGGGTACTCCAACAGAATATTTAAATTGTCCATTAAAAATTCCCTGTTAGCCTTAGAATTGTTGCTTGGAAAATGTCATTGAGCAAATAATAGAAAAAAAAAATCTATGCTCGGCCAATCATAGGGATGTATTTCTGCACCCTTTATCTCTCCAGCTACTCTCTACTCTCTTCATTTTGTGATATATTGTGTTATGTTATGTGTTAGATAATACAAAAGATGAAATAAACAGCAGTCATAGTCTGAATTCCCATATACAGTCATTTATGAAGCAACTCTAGCCAATAAATCGCTGATGACACCAACTTACAGAATATAAGCATTGGTTACTATTTACAGCTACACTTTTCTTTACAATGCAGTCAAAAGATTTTCTCACTTGTGTTCAATATTTATTGAATCATCTGTAACCCTATCATGGCCCAGAAAGTAAATGTGAGCTTAGGCTGGTAGAACACTGGTTAAATTGGACACCTTTATTCCAGCTGGGCCCTTGCAATGGAGGAGAAGGGAGTTGTACAACTACACTGCTCAGCTGCTGCAATAGCATGCCATCAGTTCATTGCTTGCCAGTAGTTTGTAAATGTCTGTCAGGACTCCATTACAGCAAGGATAAGGGTTAACCTTCCTGTTGGTTTCCTCCAATCAGGTGTGGAAAAAGAGATTGAATTTTTCCCGTTTTGATTATAAATTCGCAAACGGCGGAAAAAATTGGGAAACTTGAAAATTGACGCCAGTGTTAAAGTCAATGGGTGTCCGAATAGTGTTAGCGCGCATCGGTTTTGATGTGAGAGACTTTTTCTGGCGCGCGTCCATAATTTTCTCTGGAGTTCCATGAATTTATTGGTGGCGAAATGCAGAAAATTGGCTTTGAATTCACCTGAGCAAATGAGTTCTGTAAGTTACAGAAAGGGTGTTCCTGCAATTTACATTGAGGGATTGATTCAGTTAATGGATATTTAATTTAATTTAATGGTTAATATGTTACAGAATACCCTAATCCTAGTAACATTGCAATTGGTCGTCTTTATTTTTTATAGGCATATGCAGCTTTCAAATAGGGGTCATTGACCCCCGCAACTAATCCTCTGTGAAGCTACAATTTTATTGTTATTGTTACATTGTATTACTTATCTTTCTTTTCAGTCTGTCACCTATTCATATTCCAGTCTCTCATTTAAACCACTGACTGGTTGCTAGAATAAAAAACTAAATATCTGCTGAACAAAAAAACTTAACAACTGAAAAACCACAAAGAATAAAAAATGAACTGCAATTTATCTCGGATATGTCGACACCTCGTGAGGCAACTTCGGGCGACTTCAGAAAACGAACCACCGCGTGTGATTAGCGCCGGTGTTTTTTCATTTTAAGCCAGCGCAGAGTCAGGGAAGGCGTTTGGGGAAATTGCTCGCCACAAAGACGAGGCGATTAGTCGCCAAGCGAACAAATCTCCCCAAAAGGCCCAGTGTGGACTTACCCTAAAGGGGACCAGACTCCCTCACAAATAATTCCTTTTTATCATGTTAATTGAGCGAAATAAACTTACTTTTCCATTTAAATTGTTTGTAAATCGAATTTGCTTAAGTCTGGGAACTTGCAATCACTAGTGATGGGTAAATCTGTCCTGTTTAGCCAAAAATTTACAGAAAAACAAAAAATCCCCAAAATGCATTAAAATCTATGGGCGTTATACTTTTTTGTCATGCAACCATTTTTTTCACCCTTTTAAGTCTATATTAGTAACTTTGGAGGCAAAAACATTTTGTGAACACTGTTAGTAAGGCAAGTTTTGTATGACCCTCAGATCTAGTGTTTCTGCATCAGAATGGGGGACTGCATGTCCATGCACTGGCTACACAGTTATAGACAGTGAGGAGGGAGGGGGGATATGGGGCAATGACATCTTAAAAAGTGCAGAATGGAAAGTGTTTGACTCTGTGTCTGATGCATAGAGGTGGGGCAGGCAGTATATGGTATGATTATTAAACACAATTATAACAGGAATGGATGTGATCTTTAAAAAATAATTTGTCCTTATAAAGGACTACTATAATACAGCGTTTTATCCATGGGTCCCCTTTAAGAAATGTGCCTATCATTAGACATTGTCTTCTAATTGAAATCCTTGGGTGCCGCAATTTGATTCTCATCCTCCATGTATGATCCAGCTATGACCCTGGTTTCCCCTTTAAGATAAATCCCTGGTTCTCTTTTTGATGCTGCTGATTAAAGGGTGATTCACTTTTAAGTTAATTTTTTAGTATGGCCAATTCTCATTATATATATATTTTTTTAATTATTTGCCCTTTTCTTCTAAATATTTCTAGCTTCAAATGCTCTATAAAACTGCAAATGTATTGTTATTGCTACATTTTATTTCTCATCTTTCTAGTCAGGCCTCTCCTATTCATATTACAATGTCTTATTCAAATCAGTACATGGTTGCTAGGGTAATTTGGACCCTAGCAATCAGATTGCTGAAATTGCAAACTGGTGAGCTGCTGAATTAAAAGCTAAATAACCACAAATAATAAAAAATCAAAAACAATTGAAAATTGTCTCTAAATCATACTAAAGACACTTTGGGGCACATTTGCTATTGGTCAAATATCGAGGGTTAATTAACCCTAAATATTCGACCATAAAAGTAAAATCCTTCAAATATCGAAGTCAAAGGATTTACCACATTTAGTTTGATCAAACGATCAAAGGAAAAATCATTTGATCGAACGATTAAAATTAAGATTTTAATCCATCGATCAAACGATTTTCCTTCGATCAAAAAATGCTTAGAGAGCTTTTAGGGAAGGTCCCCATAGGCTAACATTGATGCTCGGTAGGTTTTAGTTGGTGAAGTAGGTGGTTGAAGTTTTTTTTAAGAGACAGTACTTTGACTGTCGAATGATTTTTAGTCGAAGTCGTAGTCGAAGGTCGAAGTAGCCAAAAAAAAAACCTTTGAAATTCGAAGTTATTTTCATTCTAATCCTTCACTCGAACTTAGTAAATGTGGCCCTTTAATATGCTGAGCGGTCACTGTAAACACGGGGGGTGAGATTCCTCCTGCTCTCAACCCCCCTCTGGTCTGAGTCTGCTTAGATCTCTGCTACCACATTAAAGAGGTTGCTGTAAGTTACAGTCGCACAATAACTGGGGTAAATTATAATCACTTTTGTGCATTCTACTTTCTACTCACTAATAAGACGCTGCATGAATCCATATTGGTGGCAAAACCTTCCTATTGGGTATAGCAACAAAAAATACACATTGCAATAATTTATTCACGTTTCAAATTATAACAGATTTTAGATACTGGGCTTCAAATAAGGTTCCACACTTACCTGGAAAACCTCAGGTCCCATGAACTAATAATAATAATAATAATAATAATAATAAAAATAGACAGATGGGTTGATCTCAGGGGTTCTTGTGATTTCTATATGCCTGAATGCTAAACATCAAATGACAGTGTAACTAGTGTTTCTAGATGGTATAATTCAAGTTTTACTGCTTATATCAACCAATTAACCAATCTCAATGGGATATTTATTATCTTTGCCTTTTAATCTAATTAATTTCCCACGGCCTCACATTTCTCCGGTTTTATTTGCTCATTTTAATGCTTTTTCTGATAAAGAGTACTTCTATTAATGGATAGGCATAGACCACTGCAATTAGGGGCCTATTTATTATGGATTGTAAAAAAAAAGCATTCAAAGCACATCACCAGGCATTACCATGTAAGAAAAACAGCATACTTATCAAGCTTTCTACTGATTTTCGATGACATACAGATCTGGTGTAACTGTAAGCAGCCTCTTAAAAATGCTAAGGAAAAATTCAGCATTCATCCATTGCAGTTTTATTATGCTGTTTTTCTAAGAGCAACTTCCTCCGGAACTTACTGCCAATTCAACGTTAATAGATTAGGAGAGTTGGCATAAAATAATGACATCAAGGGGGTTTATTTAAGGCCGAATGCCAAAAACTTGAAAAATTCTAGTTTTTTTTAACTATAAAATCCGAATTTTTAGTTGGAAAAAAAACCTCAAATTTTTCAAGATTTATTATACCCCGAGGATGGAAAACGTCCAAATCCGAAAATCCGGCATCTCAGACCAACCGAGGGTGTATAGAAGTCAATGGGAGAGGTCCCTATTCTATCGGGAAGTTTCTGTGGTCTACGCTGAAATTAGCCTGAACATCTGACTATTTCAGACTTGTTAGGCAAAAATCTGAAAAATTATGGATTTAGGGGGAAAAAGCCCAAAAAAACAGAACAATTTGGGAAAAATCGTATGACTCCGATTTTCGCTCACATTTTTACATGTTTGTAAAAAGGTCCAATCGTGGATTCTAGATTGTTCTGACTTTTTTAATTAAAATAATCAGAAAAATTCAAATTTTGATAAATAAGGCCCCTCATCTGGTGTTTGGACGATGTAAAATGTTGTTATATTTTGTGCTAGAGGGCAAAAACGTTTGAGTGTGTGGGCGTTTATGAAGATTTATGTTTCTTATAATTGTTTATCAAAAATAATATTGGATTCAAAAAATCATTTACATTTCAGTAATAGTGATGGGCGAATACATTTGGCTAGCGCAAATTTCCACATTTCGCCGCTGGCGAATAAATTCATGAAACACCCATGAAAATTCGCCTGGGAAATTTGCGAATTTTTTCGGCGAATCGAAACGGGAGGCATTCGCCCATCACTATTCAGTTACAATCCCACTGGCCTGTATCTTATTTCCTATTAATTGTATAATTGGTATTGATATAAATATTCTATGAACACATACTGTGCTGTCAAATTAACTCAGTGCAAATAGGTCAGAATAATGAGTTAATTATCTTGTTTTCGTCATTTGAAAACAACATATTTTTAGCAGGGTAAGTTGCTGACAAACCTCCGTCTCAGTCATCACGCGTTGTTTATCTTGTAACGTGGATCGGTGCCAGGTGGCTCAAATGGAATACTGGTAAAACAAAGGTACTCATAGTGGGTGAGCACCATCTGATGATAACAAAACTGTAACAAATTAGCCATCTGTTTCCGAATTTTTAGGCCCACAACTACTTCTCTGTCTAGGTACATAATCGTAAAGGGAAGTACTCATGTTTCATACAAATCTCTATTAGGAGATCAACTGCCTTTATTTGATATCATAAAACATTATTATTATTATTATTATAAGTATAAGTATTATAAGTATATTTTAATACATAATAATATTTAATATAGAGTAGCCTGATCATAATGCAGAATTTGATTTCCAAAACCCTTCTCCTTCGATGCCAAGTTTTTCCAATAAATATTTATATATCCTTACATTTAAATGATTAGTCTAAATTAAAGGGCATATCAACCCCCAACTAAAAATATGCCTAATAAAAGATAATTCTAAGCAACTTTCCAATATACATTTATTAAAGATATTCCGTGCTTTTAAAGTTATTTCTAAAATAAAGTTGCTATTGAAAGTAGGGATGCACCGAATCCAGGATTCGGTTCGGGATTCGGCCAGGATTCGGCCTTTTTCAGCAGGATTCGGATTCGGCCGAATCCTTCTGCCCAGCCGAACCGAATCCGAATTCGAATCCGAAGAAAACAAGTAAGTAAAAAATGTTTTCCCCTTCCCACCCCTAATTTGCATATGCAAATTAGGGTTCAGATTCGGTTCGGTATTCGGCCGAATCTTTCACGAAGGATTCGGGGGTTCGGCCGAATCCAAAAAAGTGGATTCAGTGCATCCCTAATTGAAAGCAGCAATTGCTTAACTTTTGGTTGTTACTTTTTTAACAATGTTGCAAAAGTCTTAGTTCTGTAAAGACAGGTCTGTTAATCAGCTGCCTTGTCTTACATTGTATCAACAGTCTGAGCCACAAGAGCAGAGAATAGACAGAGACAAACACTGCTTTCAATAGCAATTCATATGCAAATAACTTAAAAATCATATAAAAATACAATGAATGTATATTGCAATGCTGTTTAGAATTATGTGATCAAAAATATTTTTTTGGTTGATATTCCCTTTACTTGTATTGTTTGTTGTATTGTAAACAATTGTTTGAATGATTTTTGTATTGTAATGATGATGTATTGTTATAACCACTGAAATTGCGTAACAAATATGTATTGCAAACTTAGTTGGAATGATATTGTCTTTCATTATGCAAAAATTTAGATTTTGGGTGGAGGACCCCTTAAAGGAATACTGGGAATACATGGGAAAATGTATATTTAATTTTGTAATTTGGCATGGGGCTAGACATATTGTCAGTTTCCCAGGTGCCATCAGGTCATGTGACTTGTGCTCTGATAAAAAATCAGCCACTCTTTATTGCTAAACTGCAAGTTGGAGTGATATCACCCCTGCCTAAACCTCCCCAACTGCTCATCAGTAGCCTAGAAAATGGGAAACTAGCCCCACTTATCGGTTGACACAAGAATAGCACCAAAGCAAGAAAACTCCTGTTTTTCTCACTTTTAGCAATGCAAACATGATAGGGATGTAGCGAATCCAGGATTCGGTTTGGGATTCGGCCTTTTTCAGCAGGATTCAGATTCGGCCGAATCCTTCTGCCCAGCCGAACCGATCTGAATCCTAATTTGCATATGCAAATTAGGGGCGGGTAGAGGGAGATCTTGTGACTTTTTGTCCGAAAACAAGTAAAAAATGCTTTCCCCTTCCCACCCGTAATTTGCATATGCAAATATTCATATGTTCGGATTTGGTTCAGTATACGGCCGAATCTTTCACGAAAGATTCGGGGGTTCGGCTGAATCCAAAATAGTGGATTCAGTGCATCCCTAAAACACGACCTAGGGTAGTTGTATCTTTCAAAGCAGTTCTATCCTGAAGTGCTGACTCCTTCTTAAAGCTCATAATTAGGCACAATGCACTGAGATGGCTGCCTCCACCAATATTACAGCTAATAAAAATACATTTGTTGGTTCAAGAATGACATTTTAAACGGTAGAGTGAATTATTTGCAATGCAAACAGTGTCATTTAGAAATAAAAGGTAAACCATAAAAATCATGACAATCCCTTTATTGAGATGGAAAGAGTGCAACTAAACTGGTAAAAGGAAAGGTACTATGGAATCTATAAAGAAAGACCCCATAAAGTTGGGGTTGTTTACTGGAGAACACGTTTTTGTGATGAAACATGATATCCACTGACAAATACAAATATATTAGATGACATTTTAGCAACTTTTTGCATGGAGTGTTGGTAATAGTAACCCAACAAACTCACGGCAAGAAACTAGTAATTGAAATTAATTCACTCTTGTGGGATAAAAAGTGAGTTGCTTGTTCTTATATAATTTCATAGATATACAGACATTATGTGGAAAATGTAATGTGGACATATACAGGTAAAAAAAAATAACCGATTGTACCCTTGCACACCGTTGCGTGATGTTGATCTTTTTGTGATATGGGGATCCAGCTACACCATATATCAAAAACGATTCACTCTTTCATTATACCTGCAATATCTGCAAAATTAACACCAAAACATGATTAAGGAAATCTCTTAAAAGAGAGCTTCATTGACTTCAATCACTACAATTTTAATGACAAGCTAAAAAAACTAGTCTGGTGGCAATAATAACGTAACATAATTTGAAGCATGTCTGATTGTTAAATCTATACTGTAATATGGTTTGTAGAACTAATAATGATAATATAAAGTTTCTTCAATGCAAATGACATTGTGATCCTAATTATTTGACGTGCACTGTAATTTAGTGTGAGCTAGCTCATCCAGCAAATACAATCATTTCTACAAAAATAGTAGGATGACTGTATAGTATTTAACCAAACACGGAACCTTTTCTCTGTTACATGAAGAGAGCAACGTGTTCTCAATTTTACCTGTCTATACAATCTATTACCTTAATGTTCTTGAATCAATAAAAAAGATTTGTGGATTGTCAGCTTTGGGAGGTTGGTATGATAAAGGAAAGGTTGAAACTCTATAAAGGCAGGATGCCAAAAGACATGTAATAATTTGGTATCAGCTAGCAATTTGGCAGGGAAAGGGGGTATGAGGAAACACTGCCTTGCAAACTTTGCAACATTAGCAGTGTATCTGCTACAGTACAAGTATGGGATTCATTATGCGGAAACTCATTATCCAGAAAGTATAATACAGGAAATCATTAATGTTATCGGTAATGTTATCTTAAAACCTTGGAAAAATTCACAAAATGTAGCCAAATGTATTAGTTGTATTTTTTCATTCTATTATTTTTATCATATTTTTTATTGTGCCAAATGCATTGGCATGAATATATGTTTTTTTTTTCTGAAATGAATGGGCCTTTATTTCTCACGCCGAATGCACTATGCACAATGGGCGTTGTTATATCCATTGGAATCAGCAGGCATTCTTCTTGTTCTTTTTTTTCTGATGTGAAAAAAGTGTTGTTTCCAGCCACTCCTGAAACATGAAATTCTCTACAAAATATAGTTATCACTTGTTTATAATAGAATGTATGGTTAAGCCTTTAACAGCACAAAGCCGTGAGAGAATATGGTCATAGGATAGGACTCACTCACACACAACTCGTTTAGGGAATGAGGCGTTTTCTTGTCTATCCATTTTTATACGTTTCCCAGATTTTCTAAGGTAGCCAGCCGGCATTACGTAGGTTTTGCATGCAAATTATGCTAGGGTTGGCATTTCTACTGCTGGCCAGTGGCCAATGGAACATGTGGGTACAGCTGTGATGGTTTACAGCTGGGCAATTTCTTTGATCTTCTATTTGTATAAAAAGACTAACAACTTGTAATTCTTGGTAGCCAACTTTGTAAGTCAGAAAGGGAACAGTCCCTGTCATAAATCCAGAACAGGGTTTGATTCTTTTTGCCAACCACAGCTTCCAGGGGGGCCAAATACATTACATTCAAGGTGGGCCATTACAGTGACCAAACCAGCCTTGAACTGTGATTGTGCCAATCACAACTAATACTGCTAAGCCAGTGGGTGCCATTAGTGTGCATGCCCTGTTTAGTTAAAGTATGGGTTCCAGACAGTGCACAGTTCCTACAAGGGGCCCTGTGGCCAACTATGTGTATTGTATCACAGAGGGTCCTGGATTTGTTTGCTCTCACAGTGGGGGCCAAATACAGTACCTTGGAATGTGGACTGACTACTCTTAACATTAAACAGTTAGACCTAAGGTTATCCGTGGAAATACCATTTGATATAACATAACAGTTGACATTTTACCTGCAGATTAAAAGTTGTTTTATTACAATGCCAATTGAGAAACATTTAAATACCCCCAAACTGATGTTCACACTTTATAAATGTAGAAGTCCAGAAGTCAGAAGCTCGGTATTATATTTTTCTTGTTTAGAACCACAGTAGTACTCAATTTATTATAGTTTATTAAATCAGCCTTTTGTCACTCCCTTTATAAATGTTCTGTAATGGACCTAAGGGAGCACTAAATCCTGTAAAAAGTGCTGGCAGAATAGCCTCTTATTCTCAGAAAAGCTTTTGGCAATGAGCTTGTTATAGTGGTTTTCTGGAAATGCTGAATACTGAAATTACTGTTTATGTATGCTTAACAATTAACATGAACTTTGATAATCATTGAGTGAATCTGTAAATTATAAATGTTTGGTAGCCCTATTACATCTATACAGCAGGCCATACACCATACTTGGTGCGTCCCCCTTTGTAGCGTCCTTTGTTGGTGGGGTACAGGCTGTAATTAAGGTTGCCATACACATAGAGATCCGCAATTTAGACAAACAGATCTCTCCCCAAAATGGGCGATATCGAGCTGATCCAATTGTGGGCCCTAGGGCCCAATGATTGGATCATAATGCAATACGGGCGGGTGGATTGCAGGACTGCATCAACGAACAGATGTGGCCCCCATCAGAGGGCCCCACACACGGCAGATAAGCTGTTGACTTGGTCTGTCGACAGCTTTTATTTATGGCTGCCTTTAGGTTTGCATGAAATTGAAGAAGGTATAATGTTCTGCTAGATACTAAGGTTAAAAATGCTTTCCTATATCAATAAATCATTAAATAATGGCTGAATGATAGAGATGAGATACATTTTTCACCAAGTCTCTCTGCAAAAATGACGCCCATAGACTCCAATGGGTGAAAAAAATTGTTGTGCAACAAAACAAATTTGTCGTCCATAGACTTTCGGTGAATTCGCTAATTTTTATTGAAGCGAAATGGGTCATATTCGCCCATCAGTACAGTGAATGGATTTTACAGCAATCTTTTCATATTCAGGTATGAGATTTGTTATCCCTTAAGTCTGCAAAAAATCATTTAAACATTAATTAAACCCAATAGGATTATTTGACCCTCCAATAAGGATGAATTATGTCCAGTTGATATCAAGAACATTGTACTGTTTTATTATTACAGAGAAAAAGGATATATGCTTTCAAATTTTTAATTTTTTGATTGAATTTGATTCTATGGGATACTATCTTCCCATAATTCAGAGCTTTCTGGATAACATGCATCACAGAATATTTTAAGCCATTTTGTAAGTATATATTTCGTAATTTATTCAGCTACTGATTTATCAGTGATTAATTCATAAGCACAAGATTGATAATTTATTGTTGATTAAATATTTATTGACTTCATTTCATAGCACAACCTTTATCTTACTGACTCTAAGTCTGTAAGAACAAAACTTCTGCTCCAGATTAAAATGCTTGAAACTGTTTATTTCTCAGTAGGGATGTAGCGAACTGTTCGCCGGCGAACTAGTTCGCGCGAACTTCGACTGTTCGCGTCCGCCGCAAGTTCGCGAACGTCGCGCGACGTTCGCCAATAGGCGTTCGCGTCAAAATCGTTCGATCGTTCGACCATTCGACCGCTAAAATCGAAGGATTTTCGTTCGAATCGAACGATCGAAGCATTCGATCGAATGAAATCATTCGATCGAATGGCTTCGATCGTTCGATTCGAACGAAAATCCTTCGATCGAACGATTCCAATCCTTCAATCGAACGATTTTCGGATGTTCGAAGTTCGCGAACAGTTCGCGAACTGTTCGCAAATTTTGCCGGTGTTCACGAACGGCGTTCGCGAACACATCGGCGGCGGTTCGCTACATCCCTATTTCTCAGTAGAATATTATGCCCGTTATGGAATATAATGGTGTATAAATATATGTTAAAGTTTATGGATTAAAATTGTTCTTTTGGCAAACCAAAAAAAAAAACTAAAGAAAAACCAGCAAAATAAGGATCACACAAACGTGATCCTTTATTCCATATAGATAGAGAATTGTCTTATTTCTGCGTGGATAAAGAAATTCAGCTACTAGTTCAACAGTCTGTGTGTAAAATTAGATAAATGGGAACACAGTCTAGACGGTCCCACTAGACTGACCTCTTCTAACAAAATACATTTAGGTACTGTACGTTGGTTTAAATAAGCTGCACTTTTGTATGATCACTTGAAAAACAAATGTTTTTTTGTTCATAAATGGTAAGCGCTTATCATAAATGTCTTTTGGATTAATTATTTGATCTGTAAAGCTTGTCTTTAAAAAAAAAAAATGTAAGAATTGTTTTTCATTTTGTTAAATTATGGGAGTTTTTAGAATAAATGGAAAAATATATACATGGGCAACCATTATTGGGAGTTTTAACTTTAAAACCGGAAAGTAAGTTGCAGGTAAAACTTGCGTGTAGGTCTGCAACTTGAGTGTAGGTCTGGCCATACCAGACATGCGGCACCATACAAGTCTATGGGCGTCATTTTCGCGGCAGAAAAAGGAGAAAAAATTTGCCTATATATATATATATATATATATATATATATATATATACTGTAACTGTAACCACATTTTGTGAACACATGGCCAACCATTGTTCCTCAATCAGATCTGCAGTGGACAGTGGTAAAGTGGATACACCCATTGCCCAGTATTTTCTTACCCAAAAATATACTTTGGCAAGATGCATGACCCCCTCCTGTGCCAACCATGAGAAACTGCTGCACCAGTTGGAACTCCACTGGATACATAGGCTCAACACTATTAGTCCCTACGGACTCAATGAACTAGTGTCATTTTCACCTTTCATGTGATTTGATTTTCTCAATCTAGATCTGCTTTGATCCCAAGGTGGACATCATGATCAATATTTTTGTATAATATTTTAATGTCATGTTATTACTTTCTTTTTATTGACATTCTGTATTTTTTTTTTTTTTGTAACTTAAATTTTTATTAGGAATAAAGAAGACATACACAATCATAAGCCTTACAGTATAAAACAGCATATCATAAGCAGTGGTAAACAATTGCTAGTTGCGTAAGGCCTCTTCGATAGAGAAGATAGATTAAAAGGAAAGAGGTAAAGAAGAAAAGGGAGGATAGACAGATGGAAGGGTAGGAGGGGGAGTGAGAAAAGAATAAAGACTAAAGAATAGGGAGGGAAAGAAGGGACAAAGATACAAAATAAACAGCCGAGGTTAGTCAACTCCAGCGAGGCTAATAACAGCATCATATGAATAAGACTTCTGCATAGAGCAGGGCAATAATCAAAGACATTCTTGGGCAGACAACAAAACGAAAAGTCTCAGTTTGCCAGACCCTCGAGTACCCAAACAGACCAGACCCTCAAGTGTTGCTGTGTTTTGTTCTGAAGGAAAGCCATCCTCTCTTCAAAAAAGCGATTATTATTTACCCGGGTAATTACTTCAGCCAAAGACGGGGGATCCAAGGCTTTCCATTTGGCTGCTATAGCTAATCTGGTTGCCGTCAGGATCTGATTGTCTAAGGTCTGGGACTGTCTGGGCAGCCGAGGGAATGGCTTCCCTAAAAGAAACGTTAAAATATCTTTGGGCAAGGTTAGGTTAGTGAGTCTGGTTAGTAATTTCTCAATATCATCCCACAAGTTCTGTAGTTTAGTACAAGACCAAAAAGTATGAATTAAAGTCCCAACGTCACCACATTGCCTCCAACAAAGGTTCGAATGATCTGGAAAGATAGCGTGAAGCTTATCAGGTGTATGGTACCATCGCATGAGTATTTTGTATGAGTTCTCTTTTTGTCTGGTACATGTGACCATTCTCTGGGCATTGGACCAAATTGCGGACCAGTCCTCCGCGGTCAGTTGTAGTCAGGGCCGGATTTACATAATGGGTGCCCCTAGGCCCAGTGCCGTTCGTCGCCCCTGTCACCTCTCCTTTATTCGAGGAAGTTTTCATCAATGGGGATTGGCGCATGGGAAATTTAATAAAATTATTGTATCTCCAGCGCATTCCCAGTGTTTTTGAACCAATGTGGGTGTGGTTGGGCAGCATGCCGCCCCCCTAAAATCCTGCCGCCCTAGGCCCGGGCCTAGGTGGCCTTTCCACAAATCCAGGCCTGGTTGTAGTTGCAAGCTCCCTTCCCATTTAAACATATATGGGTGTCTGGAGGGAACATCTGGTGGGACGTCTATCAGCATTTTGTAGAGTCTGGAAATTAGACCTTTTTGCGGTAGGCCTGGCCTAGCCAGAAGTTCAAACGGTAGAGGATCCGAGGACTCGGCCTGCCGTATGTAAGGGAGCAGAAAATGTCTCAATTGGAAATATTCGAACAGTCGAAGCTTAGCCAGTGGGGCTTTCTGGGAAATTTCTCCGAAGGTAAGGATCGAGTTGGTGGGAGACAAAAGGTCCTTGATCGTATGTAAGGCAGTTTTCTGCCATCGAGAGCTAAACTCCTGTAGTGTGCCTGGATAAAAGTCCGCATTGTTTAGATAGATAGTATTCAATGAGTAAGCAGAGGTTAAGCGAAGTTTATGTTTTAGAGAGTTCCATACACCTAGAGTGTGTTGAGTAGAGCGTAGAAAATTTGATACAGGGATTGATGGCTTATTGGAGGACCAAATATAAGAATTAAGATGAATCCCCGAGGTCTGCTCATTCTCAATTTGTCCCCAAACAGTATGCGAGTCCCAGCGAGACCAAGCCAGTAGTTGTCTGAGATGGGAGGCTTCATAGTAACGCCGAAGTGAAGGGACTCCAAGGCCTCCTTGTTTAAGTGGAGTCATCAGTGTATTTCTAGAGATCCTATGGCGCTTATTTCCCCAGATAAAATTGTGGAATGAGGCTTGGACATCCTGGAAAGTTCTACGGGGGATTGAAATGGGAAGCGTTTCAAAAAGATATAAAAATTTAGGGAGAATGTTCATCTTTAAAGCTGCAATCCTTTCGAACCAAGAGAGAGAGTGAGTATCCCACTTTAGTAAGATAGCTTTCGTTTGAGCAATAAGAGGTGTAAAGTTCTGTGAGAACAGTTGGTCGTAGGAGGGAGTGAGTTTAGTACCCAGGTAGGTGATAAAGGCCGTCTTCCAATTATAGTTAAATTTAGATTTCAAAGTTGATAAAGTCGTTGGCGGTATGTGCACTGGTAAAGCTTCTGTTTTGTTCATATTGATTTTATGTCCAGAAAGACTGCCATAGAGCTCCAATATTTTGTGCAAAGAGGGCAAGGTTAATAAGGGATTAGTAACGGTTAATAGCACGTCATCAGCAAACAAAGACAACTTATACTGTTTACAATTGAACTGTACCCCTGAGACATCAATGCTATTCCTAAGAACTGCAGCTAAAGGTTCTATGCTAAGAGCATACAGTAAGGGGGAAAGGGGACATCCCTGCCTCGTACCATTGGAAATTGGGATTGGACTATGAGCCTGGCCTGGAAGTTTGAGATAGGTGGAGGGAGTGCTATACAGGCTATTAAGTGCTGCTAGGTAAGGGCCTGACAAATCCAGGTGACGTAAAAGGGTGAACAGGAAAGGCCAACTTAAGCGGTCAAAGGCCTTTTCATCATCGAGACTAAGTAAAAGCATGGGTTGTTTCTGCCTATGGGCAATCTCCAAAAGATCTATGGTCCTTCTGGTATTGTCTCCCGCCTGACGGCCTTGAATGAAGCCTACCTGATCGTTATGGATGAGACGTGGCATGATAGGGGCTAGATGGTTGGCAAGAATTTTGGAGAATAACTTTGTCAGAATTTAGTAAGGCTATTGGCCTATAATTGGAGCATAATGTTGCATCCTTACCCTCCTTAGGAATCAAAGCTAAGTATGAAGTGAGGTCAGTATGTGGAATAGGAATACCGTTAAGATATTCATTGAACAGTTTTGTAAGAAAAGGTGAGAAAATATGGAGAAAAGTCTTATAATACTCATAAGGAAATCTGTCAGGGCCAGGGGTTTTAGCGTTAGGCATTGATTTAAGCGTCATTTCTATCTCCCCTGGGGTAATGGGCCTATTAAGAGTCTGTAAGTCCAAATCCGTGAATTTTGGCAGGTTAGCTTCTGTCAAAAAATCCGTAATAGGGTCAGCATCTGGGGCGTTACCAACAGGCAATTGTAGATCTAGATTATATAACTGACGATAATAGTCATGAAAGATTTGCCCTATCTGATCAGGATTGTAAATCAGCTGACCTGTCGGAGTCTTTATAGCAGTTATCCTAGAGGAAGCCTTTTGCTCTCTAAGTTTATTCGCCAGAAGTGTATGTTGCTTGTCCCCTTTTTCGTAATATCTCAATTTAGTCCACACTATAGCTTTTTCTACAGCTTTATATTTGGCTGCCTTAAGTTTATCTCTCACTTGCAAAATTTGGGTCAGTATAGTGGCTGTGCCATGGGTATTATAAGATCTCTCCAATGCGCGAAGTTGGGTTTGAAGGTCAGTAAAAGAGTTAAGAGTATAGCTTCCTCTTTTGCGCAGTAAGAGCTATAAATCTACCTCTAATAGTAGCCTTATGAGCTTCCCATAAAATTGGCAGCGACTGTATTGAATCCACATTCAAACGAAAGTATTCCTGCAGTGCCTCTTCAATCATTGTAACCGCATCAGCGTCATGTAGTATTGTCGCGTTCAAACGCCAATGGGGTTCCCTACGTGGGGGTGTGGTAAGTTGCAATTGCAAAGTAATAGGGGAATGATCAGACCAAGTAATAGGGAGTATGTCTGTAGAGTAGTGAAGCGTTAAACAGGGATGTGAAATAAGGAAGTAGTCTATACGTGTATGAAGTTTGTGCGGGTTAGAATAGAATGTGAATTGTTTCTCATTGGGATGATTGATCCTCCATGCGTCAAATAGAGAAAATTGTCTCAATAGCTGTCGAAATTTTCTGGACATATTGTGGGAAGGTTGATTGGGCGCCTGTTGTGAGCGATCCATGATTTGGGAAAAAGACATATTAAAGTCACCTCCAATGATAAAAAAAGGGTGGAATGTGTCCAAGTGTCGTTGTAGGGTCCTGGAGAGAAAAGTGCATTGCCTTCTGTTAGGGGAATATATATTAAGCAAGCTAATGGGGATTCCTGCATACGTAGCCATTAGTAATAGATAGTGGCCATCAGGATCCCTGATGGTCTGAGTGACCGTAAGGGGGCAATCTTTGTGGACAAGGATGGCTACTCCAGCCTTCTTTTGGTTACCTGAAGCATAATAACCATGTGGGAAATATTTGGAAGAGAGTTTGTGAGGTTTGGAAGCATCAAAGTGGGTTTCTTGTATAAAAGCTACTTCCGCCCCCGACAGTCTCAGTTCCTTAAGAGTCAGATACCTTTTAGCTATACTGTTCAAACCTTTAACATTCAACGATATCAACTTAACCATTGTGGATCATCCAAAGAGGGAGCATTAAACTGACACAGAGGGGAGTCTCTCCAGGGGAGGGGCTCCTATGTCTCATAGATAACATTATCATCAATTGCAACCCATCATAAATAGTAATTTGCTTGTCTAGACAGAGCATATCCCACAGGACATGAAGCGGGTATCCATACATCACATACACATTTCCTAACCATTCAAGTCTGAGTGCAGAAAAATATAGGGAGTCAAATACCAAGGCTGAGCATAACATAGAAAAAAACATGGTTAACTGGGTAAAAATTCTGGTAAGAAAACACACATAGAGAATGCCAAAGTGGCCATAGAAAAGTCCGGATTGAAAAATTCCTGGCTCAATATACCAAGGCATATAGGAGCCAAAAAAAAAGAGCCAACGGCTCTAATGAGGGGGGGTAGAAAACTCGTGGAGTAGCGCAAAGCTAGGCACCGTCGCGCCGTCTGACCTGTAGCAATTGAGAAAATCAGTGGTTAAACATACCAAAAGGCAAAGTCATCCTTCACATACTGGAGGAGAGGGACTGAGTGCAAGCGTGGGTTCCCGGGAAGACATAGGGGCCTTGTTCCATAGAGGAGTAAGCGATGGTTTAGCTGGAGATTGACGTGGGGAGGTGGCAGGACTTCTGGACTGAAGTCCCAACGCAGCCAGCAGCTGATTCCCCTTTGCCGGATTAGGGAGAGTGTGGCTTGTGCCACGATGGTGAACAATCAACTTAAAGGGGAAACCCCATCGATAAGGAATTTTGTTTTCTCTCAGTTTCTGTGTAACTGGTTGAAGCTCCCGTCGTTTAGCCAGGGTGACTGGGGACAGGTCCACAAATATCTGCAGTTTATGTTTCTGAAATTAAACCGTCTGCATTGAACGTGTCGCAGAAGCTATCCGATCCTTGCCCTCATAATAATGAAATCGCGCAATAATATCACGCGGTGGTTTGTTGTCTGGGGGCCTGGAGGCCAATGAGCGATGGGCCCTGTCGAGTGACCAAAGGGTTGAAGGTGCTTGAGGGCAGAGCATTCCGAATAAGTCCTGTAAATATTTCACAATCTCTGGACCACCCACGGTTTCGGGGACTCCCCGAAACCTTAGATTCTGCCTTCTAGACCTGTTTTCTAAGTCTTCACAGCTGTCCTTAAGGTATGATAGTTCATCTCGTAAGGAACAATTCTCATCCTCCAAAAGGCCCAGTCTTTGAGCAATATCGTCAGTATATGACTCCAGTTTGTCCGTTCGCTCACCCAAATCATTCAGATCCCTTTGAACCTCCCTAATAGCTGATGTGACTGCCCGGGAGACTGCCTGCGCAATGGTATCTTGCAGGGCCTCTTTAAGTTGCGCCAACTGTTGCGCCAATACTGGGGCAGTAACGGGCTGAAGGTGGTCTGGGAGGGGATCGAGAGACTGACCTGCGAGGTGCAGTTGCGGACTGTCAGGGTCTGGCGGCAGCGATGAGGGAGAAGCGCTGGAAGAATCACCGCCGCGGGGCGCATCAGCTCCTGCGGCGCCATCTTGTTTGCCAGCATGTCGGCGCTGCGTCAGCGGTCGTTGCAGGAACGGGGACATGGTAGCGGCCTGATCCTTAGGTTTTTTCTTGCCCATCGTGTATGCCGGGGTATCACTGATTGTAGTGGAGCCGATCTTATGCTGCAGGATAGGCTGATTGCTGAAAGGTCAGGTAAGGCACGGAGCTCCTAGGCAGTGCGTGCGTCCTCCATCAAGGTTGGCCACGCCCCCGACATTCTGTATTTTTAGCTTAGGAAGTTGTTTCCTTTAATTTCTGCCACTACTGCATACATTTATGTTTTCTTTCTATACCCCACTGGTGATTCTTGTACTACAGTTCTTGCCTCTAGCCGTGCTGACTGTCTCCCATCAAGACCCACTACGCAGCCTTATGCCATGGATATCCTTTGACTTAATCTACTATTCAGCTTTATCTCCTTTTGTTCTAACACATCAAACGGAACTATACCAGTGTTGAGGATTTGTTCGGAACATCGTGCTGGTCAGTGTCCCCATAGTGAAATGGGGTGTGAGTACCACTCTGATGGACCAATCCCTTCTGGCTCTTCTGCCTCTAGTAACCTCTGTCACACTACTTATATCTATGGAGGCACTTTTATTGGAGGTACACACTTTGACTGGGAGTGGGAGACTCTTGTAATGTTCTCTACCACATAACTCTCTTGTGGTTTACCTCCAGTGTTGTGCTGTAACATGCCCTTGGTGCTATTCCAGTGGGAGCTAAAACCAATATGTGATTTTTGGAAAACTACTGTCCTAAGCCTAGGGATGCAAATCAATTTACCCACACATGGTGGGTGGCGGTGCAATAGCAACACAATGATTTTGTAATGTAGGAGACTTGGTTGAAAGACTTCCTTGGAGTTAACCATTAATCTCCCCACGGCGTTCCTTTCTGGGTTCTTTCCTATGGTTGTGATATATACTGGTTTAACTACCTCAAATATGTAAAGTTCTTTGCACTCTGTCGCTATCTTCTTTCTAGTTTCGATGAAGCCATTAGTGCTACTATATTTTTTGTACTAGTTTGATTTAGTTGGTGCTTTTTAAGTGATACTTGTTCCCACAAGGGAGTGGATGGGTTTTTTTTTTTCATTATTATTATTATTATTTTTAAATAAATAAATATATATATATATATATATATATATATAGTAGAAGAATTGAAGATCGCACTCACAGGTCTTATGTGTAAACAAATCAATTTATTCGGTAAACAGTCGCTGACGTTTCGGCTGATACGACAGCCTTTCTCAAAAGTCTTATCGTATCAGCCGAAACGTCAGCGACTGTTTACCGAATAAATTGATTTGTTTACACATAAGACCTGTGAGTGCGATCTTCAATTCTTCTACTACATCCATTTCCTACAAGGACTGCACCCAGGCACCGTTCGTGACTTTATCGTGAGTGCTGGCTTCTTCTCCTCACTATATATATATATATATATATATAATTTTGTCGAATTTTAAGCAGGCAGAAATAAAATCGCTGATCCCTAGTAATTGCTTTTTTTTTCTAATGTTCTAAAAAGTATTTGTATAAAACAGCATTCTTGCCGTAGATAAGTTATGTAATTTGAACAATCAATTAAAACCAGTATCTGAAGGAATCACACTGAGATGTGTCATATGGCATCCCTTTAGACCAAGGAACAATTCATCCAGAATTGCAGTGCAGTAACAAGACTCCTGGCTGATACAAACACAACCCTTTAGATGGAGCACATTGTGCAAGCAGATGCCTCCTTTACAATCTTCACAGGAAAAAAGCAAGATCTCAATCATTATTTTACTGAAATGTATTATTGGATGAAAATTGCTGGGAGCAGAAATGTTTCTTGAATAGCTATACAGGAAATGGGATCTATTATCCAGAAACCTGTTCCCAGAAAGCTCTGAATTATGGGAATTCTATCTCCCATAGACTCCATTTCCTTTTTTTTCTGTAAAGCAAAAACAATACCTTGTACTTGATCTCCACTAAGATATAATTACTCCTCTTAATGGATGTAAAGCAATGAATGATGGGCGAATCTGACTCCGTTCAGTTCGCCGAAAATTGGCTAAACGGAAAAAAATTGCCAAAATGCATTGAAGTCTTCGTGCAACAATATTTGTTTCATCCATTGGAGTCTATGATCGTTATTTTCACCTCAAACTTGGCAAAAAAATTGTCTCATCACTAAATGCATTTCTATTTGTGTTAATTCATGTTTAAATATTTTTTAGCAGAAAATCTGGGAAAACCCAGGTCCCAAGCATTCTGGATAACAGAATGTCACTTCTCTGTTACCCTAACTTGTGCCCTGTGCAAGGGAAGAGCAGATTTTGCAGATCTTAGCACCTGCATTTTTAGGAACCTCTCTCCCAATGTCCACCCCTCCCACCCCCCTGCACTTGTCACGCCTCCCTTCTGGTATGTGTATATGAGAACATGGGGGAGGGTCAGTGGTCAAGCTCCTGTCTCCTGCTCTATAGTGCCTGTGCCTTCCTTATTCTGCCTGTGTGTGCCATACTCTGCCTGCCCTATGCTGGCAGTTCTTAAAGAGTCCCTATGGTGTTAAATTTTGTTCTGGAGATTGCTGTGCTATTCATAGGGGAGAAGACATATGAGTTATTGGGGATGCCCCTGCAGTAAGCACCAACCATTTGTTTGTGGGGTTTTTTTGTGTGTGTTGCCCCATGTGTTCATGTGGGTATGGTCTTACAAGTCCTTGTGATAACATGGGCATAGTTTAAAATGGGTGTGGTTTCAAAATGGGAGGGTTAACATTGGCTTCTATTATTGTCCCTTCACCACATATGCCAGAAAAAAATCTATCTCTCTGTATCACAGAGGTTGAACTGGCCTACAACATTGGCAGGGTAGAGGTATGGTATCTATAAGAATTCTTGGGGTTTGTTGGATAAAGGGGTTTTCCTTCATTTGGAGAACTGTGCCTTTAATGGCATGTAAGGTCTATTTCACTGTTAAGTGTCAAAATGTTAGGGACCCCCAAGTGAAATAGATTGCAATGTTTTCCCTTGGACTGATGCTCTTTCTAGAAAAACTGCACCAATCAGTGGAAAAAGTTATATCCTGGCATCAACTTAAGGGGTTATTTAACAAAAAAGCACAAGAACCACCCTATGTGGCTTAATATAGAAGTAAAGAAATTAATAGCAATGAAGAGAAAAGCATTTAAAAATGTGTGGACGGAAGCTGCTTGTAATGAATATAAACACTATTATAAATGTTGTAAAACAGCAATCAGGAAGGCAAAGACTGGAAATGGCTGCATTGCGGCACTAAGAATAACCCCAAAACATTTTTTACGTATATTAGTAGTAAAATGATATGGGTTGGGAGTCTTGCTCCTTTAAATAATGGAAACAGTATGGTTGTAACAGATACAGAAAAGGCAAATGTGCTAAATCAGTTCTTTTCTTCAGTGTATACAGAAAAGGCAAATGTGCTAAATCAGTTACTTTCTTAAGTGTATACATTAGAAGATTTCCCAGACCCACCTCATAATTGCACAGCTAGCTCAGCTCAACCTAGTTAGTGGCTATGGATATGGTTCATAAAGCTTTACTAAAAAGTATGTGAATAAGGCACCATGGCCAGATGGTATACACCATCGGGTTCTAAGAGAGCTTGGTTCAGTTTTAGGCATCTATTTCTGATTTTCTCAGACTTGCTTCCATCTGGTATGGTAACTATGGATTGGAGTTAAGCCTATGTAATTCCTATATTTAAAAAGGGATTATGATCTCAGTCTGACAATTATAGTCCAGTAAGGTGTTTTTTTTTTATAACTTTCTTTTTTTTGAGATTTTGTATTTTTTTTTTTATAAAAAAACAAAAAGAAAACAGAAAAGTGCGCTCAGGTAATCAGAAGTTACACATTAGCATATGTAGCATCATCAGTTTCATCAAGATGGTGTATATATAATATTTATTACAGTGCGAACTATGTGGGCACATTACATCAACACTGTTTCTGTTTTTGGGTTGGGTTATTCAGCTTGGGTTTTTTTTTCCCCAATAATATTAGAATATTAGAGGGTCTGGTTGAGCTTCAAACATTAGTGCCCTGTGTAGCCAGTGTCTCCCTCTCTTCCGGAATGCTTGGATTGACGTTTCCAGAATATGTGTAGTAATGTTCCGTCATGGCCACATCCCCTCCAACACTGAGGTGAGACTGTTTGCGGGAACCACTTAAGAAATAGAGAGGGAGTGTGGTACCAGCCCATTAGTATTTTATAAATGTTTTCTTTAAGGGTAACAAATATGGGTTTTTTTGTAGCGTTTAACCAAATATTATACAAAGTGACTAAATCTATTGCTTGGCTCAATGCCTCCTCCCATTTCTTCATATAGTTATGGGGAGTGGTGTTGAGATCTCTATCATTAAGAAAACATACCATTGGCATATTTGTTCCTTTGGGAAAACCCTGCCTTAGAGATCTGCACTACTGGGTTGCCTTCCCGAGCCTGGCCTCTTGGACAGAGAGTGCAAAGTGTCTTAGTTGGAAGTATTGCAGATTTGCAAGGCTGCCCAAATTAGGTTTCCCCTCAACTCCTGATATTGTTCGTGTTTCCCTGTTAGGGGATGAAATAGTCTGCCTAGATGAAAAAGATTCCCCTCTGGGGCTAGAGTAATTCTGCTGAGAAGCCTGGTGGTTAAAAACATGTTTGTGTAATATGAGCAGAAAGCCTCTGCTTTTGCTTCTGGGGAGCATACCCGGCCCTGGGCTGTATGAATAACTTGGGGGGATTGTAAGGCCTGTTCTGCACTCAGTTTCCTAGCCAGCAGTGTATGAGGTATATTAGCTTTCTCATAATAGAGCTGCCTATATTTGTTCAACATCTTATCCACCTCCATAATGTTGAGGTCCTTCAGATCATTTCTCAGGGAAATTACTTTTGCAAGCATGCGGACTGATGGTGCTGACAAGTGTTTATCCCATGCTCGTTTGAGATCCCTCTCTAGGATTTGAGTCTTTAGTTGTTTATTCTTTTTAGATGCTGATGACTGTGCAATACATTCACACCTTATTATTACCTTAAGCGCCTCCCATAGCATGCTAAGTGAGTATACAGAAGATTAGTTTAACTTGAAGTATTCCTCTATACATGATTTAATTTTATCTCTCATGGTAGGCCATTTTAACATGTGCTCATTTTGTCTCTACAGGCCCCTATAATTTGTGAGTTTGTTTATGGTTAGTGTAATTTCTATGGGTCTGTGGTTTGCCTAGAATATTTGGTTTATATTGGACTGTTCCAGGGTGGAGCAGGGGGACGATGAGGAGTAAATAGTCAATTCATGTATGTACCTGGTAAGAATGTGAGAAGTAGGTGTACTCCTGCAGATGATATGACCTCAGGAGAGTACGAAGTTGTTGTAAGGTTTGAGTCGTAGAGCGGGGTGTTGATTTATGCACAGCCCCAGTCTTCCAGGGAAGGGGAATGTAACATGTTAAAGTTCCCCCCTACTATCAAGTTCCTAGATTTGTCTGTGTTAATGTTGGCTAAAACTTTCTTGTGTATAGGTCCCTGATTAGGCAAGTAATCATTTAGAAGTGTTATAGGGATATTATGAAGTATACATTGTACAATAATATAATGGCCCTGTGGGTCCGCAAGCCATAATTGGGTATAGGAGAGGGGAGAACAGGAGTCAGGTCCAACTCTTCTACGTGTGTTGTTCGAAGTAGCTATTGCAGGCTATAGAATGTTTGTAAACTGAAAAAAGGGGGTTGAGGATGGAAGAGGAAGAATTCCCAAAGATGGGATCAGCGGGATTATATGGCGTGAGAACACCCCTGACACGCTCTACTCTCCTATTAGGGGACTCTTATCTTATGCAAGCGCTGATGCTCATTAAATGGGTGCTGTCGGTGTCCGGATGATGCCGTGCTCCATGTTGAGGAGAGCAAATCATTAAACACTTGTATTTTAACCCCTTGATGCACGTAGTGTGGCTGACTGCATAGTTTCAATGTAATGGATTATTTGCTCTTGAAGCAATGCAGTCTCACTACCACATTTTTTGGGAGGTTAGAATTTGCAGGGGGTTCCCCAATGCTCTGTGGCCCCTATCCATTCTCCAGGCCTCAGGCGGGAGGTCGGGTTTTATTGCAAAGAAGAGGCCCCCCCGTAAATATGTTCTGAGGTCCTGGTTTGAAATGGTATTAGGAATCCCACAGATTCTGAGGTTTTGCCTCTTTGCTCTATTCTCTAGATCCTCCAGAAGCATATTTATACAACACATCTCCTCCCTTATGGATGTGTTCTTATCCTCCAACTCAGCAAGCTTTTGAATCAGCTCATCTGAGACATTTTCTAATTTGTCTTTGTGCTTTTCCGAAGCTGAAATCTCAGATTTAAGTTCTGTGACTGCCACTTTAAGTAAAGCGGTAATGTTGCATGTGAGTTTAAAGAGTGTAGCGGCCGTGATAGTGGGCTGTGTGGTAGAGTGGGTCACCTGAGAATCTGACTGGGCTTCCATCTGCTCCAGTTTTTCCACCGGCCTCAGAGTCGCTTTGTCTGAGGAGTGGCTGGGGGATTTAGACATGCTATATAGGCGATCGGCGCCATCTTGGATCTCGGCATCATTGCGGTACAGTGTTTTGCAATTCAATAATGGTGACAGCGCTCCACCTTCCTTAGTCCGCCTTCTTCCCATCCTTCCAGGATCTTTGTTTGCCTTACTTATTGCTGGTGCACTTGTATGCTCTTCAGTTCGCTGTTAGAGGGCTTTTAGCTGGAGATACATGCGGAGCTCAGTTAATGTGCAGCCATTTCCTGCTTTGCCAGACCTCTAGCCTCGGTCAGTAAGTTTGACATCTGTGGTGGGAAAATTATTTGAATGCTTGTTAAAGAATTACATTCAAAATGTTATCCTAGTGAATGGCATTATGACCAGCAATCAGTATGGCTTTATGAAGGATAGGTCATGTCAGACAAATTTGATTTCTTTTTATGACGAAATAAGTAAGATGCTTGACAGCAGGGGAGCAGTAGATGTAATCTATTTGGATTTTGCCAAAGAATTTGATACAGTGCCCCACAAATGACTGCTTTCTAAACTAAGGTCTGTTGGGTTTAATTAAGTCATATGCCCATGGACTGGAAACTGTCTACAGGATCAGGTACAGAGGATGGTTGTTAATTGTACATTCTCTACTTGGAGTAAGGTTCTTAGTGGTGTCCCTCAGGGCTCTCTATTGGGTCCACTTTATTTAATTTGTTTATTAATGACTTAGGGGTAGGTATTGTAAGTAATGAATCAGTGTTTGCAGATGACACAAAACCATGCAACCCAATTAATTCTATCCAGGATGTGGCATCCTTGCAACACGATCTTGACAAACTGGCAATCTGGGCGGCAAAGTGGCAGATGATAATGTGGCAATGTGGATAAAGTTCTGCACCTGGGATGGAAAAATATACAAGCCATTTATACCTTTGATTAGGCATTCCAAAATTGAAAAGGACCTTGGAGTCCTTGAAGATCAGGGGTGCCCAGACTTTGTTACCATGGGATCTACTCTCGACACCTGGCCCGCATCAGATCTACCTTTATCCCATACTGTATTTTTATTGCTACTTTTTATTACTCATCTTTCTATTCAGACCTCTCTCCAATTCATATCACAGTCTCTTATTGAAATCTGTGCATGATTGCTAGGGTAGTTCGAACCCTAGCAACTAGATGGCTGAAATTGCAAACTGAAGAGCTGCTGAATAAAAAGCTAAATAAGTTAAAAAACATAAATAATAAAAAACATAAATCAATTGCAAATTGTCTCAGAATATCACTCTCTACAACATACTTAAAGTTTAATTAAAAGAAAACAACCCCTTTAAATAATATACACCACCCTTTTAACTCTAAAGTGCAAATAAGGGGAAGAAAACAAGGAACAGACCAGCCATTTTTAACAGGAAGGAAAGGTGAAAATACAGAATTGTTGCCAGAAGATCAAACATTACATATAAGGAGAGTAAGAGGTACCAGAGCATCTCAGGTGAAACAAACATTGTAACAACCAACAGATTTGCATATCAAAACAACCCTCCTAAGTAGGTCACACACAGCCATGCTACTGGCAGCGTCATGTTGCAACCCACACGTGATCACAAGCCACAATATTAACACAAAGCCCGTAGCAAACGTGTAACGCCAATACATCTAATCATAACACGCATCATTCACCTCCATCCTCATACATGTTGATCATCTACAGTTAGGTCCATGAATATTTGGACAGAGACAACTTTTTTTCTAATTTTGGACATTACCACAGTGAATTTTAAATAAAACAACTCAGATGCAGTTGAACTGCAGAATTTCAGCTTTAATTCAGTGGATTGAACAAAAAAGATTGCATAAAAAAGGCATTTTTTAACACAATTACTTAATTTCAGGTGCTCAAAAGCAATTGGACAATTGATTCAAAGGCTATTTCATTTAAAATTCATTGTCATGTACAGAACCAAAATTAAAAAAAAAATATTAATGGACCTAACTGTAGCTCTTCCTGTGGGCAGGGTGGACTCAAATATACCCACTCTTACCAACCAGAGTTAGCTTCTCGCAAATTCGTCCGTTCCAATCATGGGCCTGCTTTCCGAGATGGGAGCTACAGTTATGTGGAAAAGAGGGGAGCTGAGGCATTTTTAGTGACAGCCAGTGGCGTAACTACCGGGGGAGCAGGGGATGCAATTGGGCCAGGGCCCGCACCCCCTCAGGGCCCCCGGCAGCTCGCACGCCACTGGATTACAGACGAAAATAGCGTACCGAGGGCCCGGCTGCGCATCCCACGCCAGGGCCCACCCCCTCTAGTTACGTTACTTGTGACAGCGGCACCCAGAACTACTGGCAGTTTGCGGTCTACCAGAAACATTACTGGGATCTACTGGTAGACCGCAATCAACGTCCTTCCAGCTGACAAGAGGGCACCCATTCCAATTAGAAGAAAGAAGGTTCCATCTAAATATTTGGAAGGGTTTTTTTTAACTGAGAGCAGTGAATATGTGGAATTCGCTCCCTGAATAAGTCGTACAGACTGATACATTAGATTAGCATAAGGGGTTGGATGGCAAGTGAGGAAATACAGGGATATGGAAGATAGCTCATAGTACAAGTTTTTTGAGGGACTGGTCCAATTGCCATCTTGGAGTCAGGAAGGAATTTTTCCCCATCTGATGCAAATTGGAGAGGCTTTTTTCTTTTTTCAACCTAACTTACTATGTATGTTTGCTCAGGAGCAGTAACCCATAGCAACCAATTTGCAAGTAGAATATACTGTTTACCTGTTTTAAAACAAACATCTCTTTGGCTGGTGTGGGATACTATGCCTGAGCAAACATAGTGTCTTTTATTTCAAATGGGGGTTAGAGATTTTTTTCACTGGGGGATGAAATAGGCTTTTCATGTCGTCATTTTAAAAAAAATAAGATCCATACTAATATTTAAAATATGTTTGGCACCTGGCATTGGTGCTAAAGTTCTTTGTGTACTTTCTCTCTCAAGGCCGCACTGAAACCCACATCTAACCAATTTAGGATATAGGGATGCAGATTTAATCTATAGTTCTTAGTTTACTGATATAAAATGCTTTAGGCCAAAGTTTGCCCTTTGGAAAAAAAATGTTGCATAAAAATGGAATATGCAAATTGACACAAAAACCAGAATACAATATAATATCTATCTATCTATCTATATCTATCTATATCTATCTATATATATATATATATATATATATATATATATATATATATATATATATATATATATATATATATATATATATATATATATATATATATAAGGAAATTCACATTTGTTGATAAGCCTTCCCTACATAACAAAACAGCCAGCCTGTAGCGTGCCAATAGTTTTGCAGGTATACAATGGAATACACAAAAGCGCAGCACTTTGGGATGTGAGGAAACGAAAAGGCATTTATGCTTTGTAACTGCTGCTATATAAATTTGTAAAGATCCCTGTTGGAACAGTGATATTTTGATCCGTGGGAGACATTAGATGGTATAAACACATGAATACTACCTATAATCAAACCATCATCCCCAGACTAAACTGGTGCTATTGTTAAGTTAAATGCTTGTAACAAGTTGGCCAATTACAAAACCCATGTTTTCCAAAACAACTGGCTTCTCTTCTGAAATTGAAAAACAAGACATTACAAATTCTTGTAATTTTTTATAGGATCTGGCTCAAGTTGTTGAGGAGTTTAAGAAACAATAACATTAAGTTGTTTTCTAGGAATTATAATGAAATTGCTACTGCTGATTTGAAGTAAATCAAGTATATATTTGTATTAAAATACGTTTTTTATTGAACTCTGGCGTCCAAACCAAAATTTGATAAAGAGGCCCACATAACACAAAAACCCTAATATACAGTACCCATCACAGTTACCTGTTTCTTCAAAAAGTATGAATAAATGCCATTTTTCTTTGTTGTTTAAGAGTTCTTCTCTTACTACATCATTTGAAATCCTGGCAGGAAAGGAGGGACTAAACACTGATGTTACAAGTTGTAACAACTTCTCCACAGCTTACAGACAGTAGGAACTACATAACCCACAATGCATTGCACTGTGATGTTCCATTCCTTATTGAAATCACGTGTGCAGGGAATTGTAGTGTTTGGTGGATGCAGGCTGAGGACAGCTGGCTGTTGATACAAAGTAACAGTAGTCAGCCAGCTCTGCAAAGTAGTCAGAAAGATCAGCAGGAAAGCAGGGGGCTAGGCTTAGGTAACTGTTCCAAACCATTAAAAATCATGAAATATATTTTTTAATTGATGTATATTGCATAGTTGCTTGAAATTATGTTTACTTTTCAAGAAGCTTAAGTTATTTTGTGTGGAGTTCCCCTTAGAATTTAGACCATATACAGGTCTTACAAAAGGACTTGTGTCTAGCTATGCACATTGATATAGGGCTAGCTTTACATAGTGTCTTTGTTTACCCACACAGCAGAGTTCTATTATCTGAGCTGAAAGTTGAATGCTGGCTACATTATGTATAAGGGGACCTAATGTAACAATTTATATCATATATAAATCAATTTGGGATAAGGGGGCATGGGTAGTACATTCAGGTTCATTTCCATACTGTACTGGTAACACAAAATGAAAATAATATAGTTCCCATAATATAAATTATGTTAAAGGGGTTTAAATTAAGTTTCAGTTCAGTATAATTCGAGAGTGATAGTCTGAGACAATTTACAATTACTTTTATTTTTTTATCTGATTTATCAAACTCTAGCCCTTGAAGAATTCAAATTCAACAATTTGCCACCTAAAACCTGCCAAATGCATACATAAGTCAACGGAAGAGGTCCAGTGACCCATTTGAAGATGTTTGACATATTGACTTTCAAGTTTATTTTTGGAGAAAAAACCTGATTTGAGTTTGGTCGAATTCAAATCAAATTAAACTTGAGTTTTTGGGAGGTAATATTAGTCAGAGTTTAAGATATTCAATTTTTTTAATAACTAACCCATCAATTGAATTTCGAGGAAAATCTAATTTGTTAGACTAAAAAAACTCACATGAATTCAAAATTCTACCCTTAATAAATGTGCCTCTCAACGTGGGGTTCAACACAAGCAAAATGTATTCTGTCTTAAACTCTCTTTTTTTTTTATTATCCTAAAACAGATCATTGTTTTTTATCTCATGTTTTATTGGCATGTTGTTTGATAGCACAAGGTATACAGCAGTGCAAGCATAAAAGCAAGAGCAATTACATCAATAATTAAAAAAAAGTTAAGAAATGTTTCTAACTGATGGCTGTATCCAATTTCAGTCACAAAATAGCAACTCTCAGATCAGGGACTATAAAACTCAGGTTGAAAACAAGAAATGGAATAAGTCAGGGGGTTAGAGATATTTGCCCTAATGCTGATGCTTGTACAGATATGGATGTGGCAGTCATCATTCTTTGAGGTTAGTAAGCACAGTCAATAGGGAAGGTGAAAGGCCACACAATTTTCAGGATGACAAATTTCTAAACACTGTATTGAATTGACGCATTCTGCATTGACGCTATCCTAGTGGCTCTTTTTAGTATCTCTACAAGAGCAGTGGCCTTGAGCTCCTTCAACTTAACTGCAATTCTTAGTCCTCTGTAAGGAGCTGATTGATCAGGGGCTGGCAATACTTATATAGGGTGAGACTGGGCTGGCGGGATACCAACACCTAGATCTGCTCCTTGCCTCTCTTGCTTACCTCCCTCTCGTTTGCTTGGGGAGGGGGCTTGTGGTGCAGGCCTGTGGAAGACTCCAGTCCGACGCTGTATTTATATATTGTGTAGATGCTTGCCCAGAAGAGTTAAGAAATACAGGATACACCTGGTCATAGGTGCTGAGATAAACTTGATAACCAAGCTAGAAACCTGTGGAGGGGCCAGTGGAAAATGGAAGAAAGGGCTGATAACATGCTGTGGACCAGATCAACATACTCGGGTAGAATTTAGTTGAGTATTTAGCAACGTTTGGAATGTCACTGTGCTTAAAGATCATATAAAATAATTTAGGTAACCATCTTTAGCCCTTATATTTTCAATGAAATTTCAGGTGGATCTTATTAAAAATTGGAACCACGCTAAGGGTCAAATTTTTTGAGGTTTGAATTATAAAATTAAAATTTTCGAGCTGGATTATTCATACCTGGACAATGGGAACAATTCAAATTTGACTATTCTGCGCCTAAAACCTGCCGAGTTCATGTAGAAGTCAATGGCAGAGGTCCAGTGACCCATTAAAGATGTTAATAGCCTCCCTGACATTCATGTTTTTTTTTTTGTAGAAATTTAATTAGATTCACATTTTCGGTCAGTAATATTAGTTTGTGTTTTAGACGTTCAAATTTTTTCGGTCCAATTGTGAGTATATTTGAATTTATTAGAGTTAAAAAAAATTCACATGAATTCAAAATTCAACCTTTGATAAATGGACCTCTAACAGTTGCATCTTACAGCAGCTTCAGGATATTTAATAAGTAAAAGGACCTCCAGCCCTCCACATTTAATTAAAGTTATAGAACCTGTCTGGAGTTCTTGTGCCTTCACTGGCCCTAAATGAACTTATGCAGAATAATCTGTAATGGTTAGGGGACTAAACATGTTTAAATAAGTAAAGATATTTCAAAAGGTATTCGCTTTTATCACCACTTTCCCTTTGAACCAATAGATCATGTAGCTGGATCATTGTTCGGTAGCATGGTATGTGTTCTAAACACTTGGCGGGTGAATTATCAATGCTGAAATTGCTGTGATTTGATTTTTTTTGCTCTTAAACTCTTGAATTTCAGAAAGTTTCATGTTTGATATTTGTTAAACAGAAACAATTAGAATAATGCAAATGTAAAATGTTGAAATCTATAAAGTGTGAGTTCATGTCGAAGTTAATGGCAGCTGTCCAAGACAACATTTTGCGTTTTTATAACTGAGCTTTTTGAATTTTTTCGGAGAATTTTTAGACCCATTGAAAATAATGGGTGATCAGCTGCTATAAGCAGTAATAAACTATTATTTGTTCACAAAAAGTAGGAGAAATATTGTAAGCGCAAGGTTTGCCTTTAAAAAATAATCATACCAAAAATATTCTTTGTAGGTTTGGGAGTGAAATTAAGGGGCTTGTCAAATTATTTTGGCTATTTCTGAATGCTGTTGCTAATGGTACTACTGTAGGTAAAGGTTTGATGCTGAAGGCATAGAGAAGGGATGAAAAAGGTCATCCCTCTTCAGTTTCTTAGGCAAGTGCACTTTGTTAATGGGTCTGTTCTAGGAAGGGTTGGTAAGGGTTTCATGCTGAAGGCATAGAGTATGGATAAAAAGCTCCATTCCTGTTAGGTTCCATTGGCAATTGCAATTACCTAATGGGACTGTTCCAGGAAGGGTTGGTAAGGGTATAAGTTTCTATATATTATATATCAATATTAATAATATTATATCAATATTAATAATATACCTCAACCCACTTACTAGGGTTTCTGGTTCTTTTGAGCAAGCAGACAATGAATCCACACCAATGAGCGTATATTAAAGTGATGTATTGTAAAATAAATCAATTGATTGTTCTACATAAATGATTATACTTAGACGAAACAATAATTACAATATTTACAGCTACCCAAGTCTACATTGTTGTTACCAAAAAGTAGGGGAATAGAGTTCAGCTTCATCTCTGCCTTCCCCTCTGGTCTTCATTCCTCACATGTTGTCTTGTCCCAGGCTCCTCTGGCTTCTCCAGCTCTCTAGCTGCCTCCTCTCAGCTGCCCAGCTCTCCTCTCCACTGCCCAGCCCCTTCACATGTTGTCTAGTATTCTTTTATCCTGGGTTCTCACCTGCCCCCACAGAAACCCTCCCAACTGCCAAGATTCTGTGATAAACCCCCAACTTCCCTACATCCTGTTGAGCAAGTTTTCTCACATACACAATCAGTTTTATAGTCCCCACAGCAGACATAGGCCTTAGTAATCACAGGAAAACCTTTGTTATGATAATCAGGGCTTCATGTAAGTTCCCTGAACAACAGCTTTCATATGAAATAACTAAATCAAGATGGCAATTTCTTACAAGGGTTTCATGCTGAAGGCACAGAGACGGGATGATAAAGGTCATCCTTGTTCAGTTCCGTTGGAAATTGAAATTAGTTAATGGGTCTGTTTCAGGAAGGGTTGGTAAGGGGTTCATGCTGAAGGCATAGAGAAAGGTTAAAAAACAGCATCTCTGTTCAGTTCCATTGACAATGGAAATGTGTTAATGTGTCTCTTCCAGGAAGGGGTTGGAAAGGGTTTCATGCTGAAGGCATAGAGAAGGGACAAAATGCTTCATCCCCGTTCATTTCCATTAGCAATTGAAATGAGTTAATGGGTCTGTTCCAGGAATTGCATATAAATTACATTGGTGATATATAGGCTCTTAAGATGATAATCTAAAAAGAGCCAATAGATAGATGTTTATTTTTAGATGAAATGATTTTCTATAAACTAATGTATGCACTAAAATCCCAGTAATCTAGTGTTAGATAAAAGATGTATGGAAAATATAGACCATCATTATCAAGCTTTCAGAGAACAAGGATATTGCTCTACAAGTTTTCATCTGATTTTTGAGAAAGATACAATTAGGATTTTTTTTTACTAAAACACAAATTATTCAAATGTTTTTATTAAAACAAAGTTGACCAAACTCGCTTCCACGAATTGAACTTATTTCTCAATAAAGTCGGCAGCGAGAGAACATCACAACAAATTTGTGTGTCGATTTGAATTGTATAATTGATACTCCGAAAACTCAACTCAATCTAATAGTTAACGCAAAACTAGACTTTATCGGAGTATTGGAAAAATTTGCCACGAGTCAAAAAAAAAATTTGACTTTAACCGGCAGCGGCATCATTTTGCCGACAGCGAATTTTTGGTGATACTAAACGGGTTGAATTCACCCAAGCACCAACTCCAGGACATCTGCCATTGACTTGTACATGACCTTGACAGGTCTGAGATGGAGTATTTTCAGATTCTGATTTTTAACAGCTTTGAGGTATAATAAATCTCAAAAATTTTTAATTTTTTTCTATGCATAATTTGCGTTTTTCCCTTAAAAACCTTGACCAACTTAATTTGAGGTTTAATAAATGGGCCTCTAAATGTGGCTGATATCACAATGCAAAATGAAATCTAATCATACTCTAAACAACACACAAATTCAAAGCATATTAATGGATAGCAAACAAAGAAACAAAGTGATTAGTATGCTAATAATGTATTGTGTTGTTTTATCCAAAAAAACATAAGGATGTGCCAAGTATGTGTATGCTGCAAGGTAGTTGGGTAGACGTGTGAAAACAAAATAATTGCTTAGCTTGCAGATCTGAGACATCAGCATACATATGCTCTCTGCATGATACTGGAAAATGAATAAACAAGACATTTTAATGGTTTATTCAATGGTGCAAAAAAAGCACATTTTAGATATATTACGTTTCCCCTGTATTGTCTCGAGAGAGCTAAAAAATTGAATTATCATAAAACTGTAAATGTGACTACAGATTATTTTGCACACGTATTTAGTATTTCATTTTTTAAAATTTAAATAGTTGTATTTTGTGTATTCATATTTGAGTGAATGATCATTACATTCATGCTCCCCTCTAGCCAGAATTCCAGTTCCCACAACATGCAAGACATTATAAAAATTGGGGTTTCGGATAGAGATGGAGAGCTGAGCTTTTATTCATTAGATGACATTCCTTTACAAAGACCTTGGATGCAAAATTGTCCCCCCCCCCATAAATTTGGTAAGAATTTGCTTCCAGGGCCTTGCACTAAAATGAAAAAAAATGATGTCAGGTGGAAGATGAGGAACACCTTCATGCCTCCCAGCCCATTCTGATGAATACAGAGCTGCTGAATTCTGGCAGTCCTATAATCACTGGCCGTTGTGCCATTGGCTGGTATGCAATAGTGATTGGTGAATTTGTCCTGTTTCGATTCGCCGGAAAAATTCACGAAACGCAAATTTAAATGTCCGCGACAATTTTGAAATTAGCGTTAAAGTCAATGGGCGTCCAAATAATGTTGAAGCACGATAGTTTTGACGCGAGTGTCATTTTTTCGACACGCATCCAAATTTTTTAAATTCTCCCCCCAAATTTTCGCGGCAGTTTCACGAAACTTAGAAATTCACCGGTGATGAAACGTGGAAAATCGCCGCAAATTTGCGTCTGACGAATATATTGGCCCATGCAACAGATTTCTTTCAATTTTTCACATTTACAGTAAAAATTGCTAAACAATGCTACAGCTTGAAAAAAAGACATGATACTGATTTTTTTTTCACACAGTAATTTAATTTTTGCCCTGAATTATTTTAATAGGAGACTTTAATTCATTACCCTCAGTATAAATGCTAAGCAATATGAACACCCACCTATCACAGATTTGTGCATTGAGTTCACTGAAATAATATAAATTAAATTATAACAAATACTGATTCCTGTTTTAAAAAACAAGTCCACAGTGTTAGGTATGAATTTGAATTTGAATGAATGGCTCGGCTGAATGCTGTTCTTTGTCTCATAATAAAGATAGCTACAGTCTATAATTCAGTGCCTCGGCTATACGCAGCCCTCCATAGGTTGGCCTAGCTAAGTATGACAAGAAAGTAACTTAATCTGAGAAGACAAAATGTTCTTTGGAGACTGATGAACACGTTTTTAATTTAATTTCCAATGAAAGACGTTGCTGGGTAAAAGAAACAACAAACTGTGGTAAGCTGATAGTGTGAGACTTTATGTCCATAATGATACCCATTGTTTAGTATAAAGATAAGTCACCTTGAAATCCTTTTTGAACACAGTGTTAAAGAGGAATAGCTAGCTGCCAATAAAGCTTCCTTATATACACGTTCTTCTTTTAGTTAGTAATAGTTGTCCATGTTTTCATTTTGTTAATGAATGAGTGAAAACTGAAACTCTTGAATCGGCTCAAGATTTTGTAATGCACAAATGTACTGTACTTCGTTCGAACGATTAAATCCTTCGAATTGAATGATTCGAAAGATTTTAATACATCGATCGAACGATTTTTCTTCAATCAAAAAACCTTTAAAAAGTAATTGGGAAGGTCCCCATAGGCTAACATTGTACCTCGGTAGGTTTAAAGTGGCGAAGTATGTAGTCAAAGTTTTTTTTAAAGACACAGTACTTTGACTAATGGTCGAATAGTCGAACGATTTTTAGTTTGAATCGAAGTCGTAGTCGAAGGTCAAAGTAGCCTATTCGATGGTCGGAGTACCCAAAAAAAAAACTTAGAAATTTTATGTTTTTTTAATTTGAATCCTTCACTCGAGCTGCCCCTAAATATTTTAGATTCATAAAGTGTAAAAACCACGAAAAACTTTATTACAAAACTTCCCCAAGTAAAAGCAGTCGAGGGCCCATAGAAGTCAATGGGAATTGCATTGATCCTACTGGACATTATACTTTTGATATTCAGATCTTTTAATAAATGACATGGCGCTTGATAAATCTGCCCCACTTTCTCTAAAACCACAAAGTGTAATATTATAGAACACCACCCACTTTCTGTTCATTACTATGGGAGTTTTAGAGCGTATTTATCAAATAATGAACTTTCATCCACTGATAAAAATACACTAAACTTTCCCAAATTCTGTTGACCACCTCAAGTAAGGGAAAAGTTGTTAGAGAGGTCTGGCTATTTCGTTTGTGCTGGGGAAAAAGTCAATTAGTCAACAGGCATGGAGGCTCTTTATACTTGTGGGTCATCAAGTTCAAAAGCCTAAATCATATATATATATATATATATATATATATATATATATATATATATATATATATATATATATATATATATATATATATATATATACAATTACACTCAACCCATTATCAATATATATATACTGCTACTGAAAAATACTTTACCCTTTAAACAAAACAGGGTTTGTTTGTCCATATATTGCAATATATTTAAGCTGGCCAACTACGTCAAAGTCATCCCATATCTGGCCAGTCCTACACTCAATTTTCATCTGATTCATTAAGAATTCAATTGCTTCATTATACATTTTACAAAGGGACTAAGTTTTACCTGCAACTTACTTGCTGCTTTCAAAGTAAAACTCCCAAACTTGGCTGCCCTTTTATTAGACACCAGTGGGATCACCTGACTATAGTTGCAATATATGGACAAACAATCCCTGTTTTGTTTAAAGGGTAAGGCATTTTTCAGTAGCAGTATGCACAAAATGTCTCTGTCTTAAATATATTGATAATGGGTTTAGTGCTGAGGACTCTTGTATTTGACTATACTGTATGTATTTTGTGGTCACAGCCTCGTTGCACCCCCGCCTAATGGTTTTAAAAACTAGTGGTGAGCACAACTTTCCCTTGTGTGTATATATATATATATATATATATATATATATATATATATATATATACAGTACTTGAAAAAAACCGCACTCACAGGACTTTCGCAAGAAAATAAGCCCCCATGGGCTGTGAATTTTATTCCTATAATAAAATTCACAGCCCATGGGGGCTTATTTTCTTGCGAAAGTCCTGTGAGTGCGGTTTTTTTCAAGTACTGTATACAATTCTGCTACCAGCACCTAGGCGATTGCTTGTTTCATTGTGGAGTGCACCACTGCGGATTTCTATATATATATATATATATATATATATATATATATATATATATATATACATCTACTGTATATATATGTATATATATATATATATATATATATATATTTATAGAAATTTGAGTTTTGATCAAAAATAACCTCAAAAACTAATATTTTCGTGGAAAACACAATTCAAACCTAAATAAATGACCCCCTTATTATTATTGCTACTTATTTTTACTAACCCTTCTATTCAGGGCCTCTCATATTCATATTCCAGTCTCTTATTCAAATCAGTGCATGGTTGCTAGGGTGATTTGGACCCTGGCAACCAGATGAAATTGAAAACTGGAGAGCTGCTGAATAAAAAATGAAAAGCAACTGCAAAGGATCAGGATATCGCTCTCTACTCAAACTAACAGTTCATTTAAAGGTGAACAGTCACTTTTAAATATGAATTTGGGAATTTTAGCAATTTTTTTTCAATTAAAAAAAAAACGCACTGCCAATTGGCAGTTGAAGGAACTAGACAGCAGGTCTTGCCACAGAAGGTGCAACTTTGCTTTAATTGGAGTTTGTATATCAAACAACAGGCCACCCCTTTAAGGCTTACACGAAAAAAAATAAAATACAAAATAGAATCATACTCCTGTCTGGAGGCTAACTAAACTAAACACAAGGTTTCCCCTCTCTAACACATTGTCCAGTTATTCTGATCCTGATATAAAATAACACAAAGGTATTCAAAAGGTGTTTGGCAAACTGTGACTTTCTGAACAGAGCAGTGTCACTGAGGAGCTCCCATCTCCTCTAACAGGCAGCCCAGTGATCTGGAAGCAAAGCTTTTTAAAACATAGCAGCTAGGTTAATAGAAACCCATGCACATGCTTGCCTAACTGGATAAACCCTAACACTTCCGGCAAAAATATTCCTACCTTTGCCCACAGAATCCTCACTCTGCCACACTTACTAAACATGAACGTGCACTTATTTTTTTTAAAAAGCTTGAATCTTAGGGGCAGATTTATCAAGGGTCGAATTTCGAATTGTAAAAAAATTCGAAATTCGACTAGGGAATAAAATGGAATAAAATCGAATAGCCAATTCGATCGAATTAACGTTCTATCGAATATTCGAATTGGCGAACATTCGATAGTCGAATAGGCGCTCGATCGAACGTTCGATCCTCCCCGAACTAGGGGGGTCGAATATTTTTTTTAGAGACATTTCTTTCGACCATCAAATGGTCGAATAGTCGAACAATTCGACTATTCGATTTTGTTCGAATCGTTCGATCGTTCGAATTCGACTGTCGAATAAGCCAATTCGATGGTCGAAGTAGCCCAAAAATCATTCGAAATTCGAATTTTTTTAATTCGAATTATTCACTCGAATTCACTCGAATTTAGTACATCTGCCCCTTAGTGTCTTAAAAACTTGAAAAATACTCAAAGTTGAAAAATATTAAGCAGAATCACATTCTACTCATAATTTCTAATGTGTCTATCAACTTTCAAAAATACTCGGGAAAAATCTAATTGAGAAAAAAACACTATAATTTTGCTCGGACAACTCCGATTGACTTTTATGTGAACTCACTGGTTAGTTTCTTTCAATTTGTTTGTGCTTAATAAATCTCGAAACATTTGAGTTTTGGAGATTCGTTTTTTGATCTAAAATCTTTAATCTCAGGAAAAACTTGAATTTGAATGTTACTAAATCAGGTACAGGAAAAATAGAAAAGGATATTTTGAAGCAACAGCAGTATAACTAAGATGCAATATCGCCTCCAAAAACATAATGTTTTCTAATTTTTATTAAAGTATTAAAAATATATCCATCGATGTTGGTCAAACTAGAGAGTGTTTTGTTTTTATCAAATGGCCAGCAGTATCAGGGAAAATAAGTAATCATTATGGATAAATAAAATATAAAATGGTGTCCATTAAAGGAACAAAACTCCCACTGGTTCAACATTAGCAATGCTTGATTGCCTTGCTGACTGTAAACTATGACCATGGTAGTGACATGCCTCCTCATGGGATCTCACAAGATCTAACTCACGCCATCTCTCTTCAAAAATAGCCACGTTATGTCTTGTCTGACAGATCTACATAGGTACGGTATTTTATTGCTTTTTTCCTCTAAACAGAAACTGTACTATAAGAATTTAAATATTTTCAACAATAATGGATCAATTCTTCTCTGATTATGAAAATGCATGGTTAAGGGACAAATTTATCAAAATGTGAAATTAAAACCTGATTAAATAAAACTCCACTAAACTCTATTAATTTTTCTGGAATTTTTATAGGCAGAGTTATCAAATGGTGAACTCTCACCCATTGGTAAATTTGCCTTTAAAATCCCACCGGAATGAATGGAACATGGTGTCATTTTTTTGTAACTTAAAATTTTATTTGGTTTTAGCATTTAAGTATCCAAGCATAACAATATTTCTCAAGAAACAAGTAAATAAAGTCATGGTTACTGTTTAACAAAGTTCTCCAGTAATAGAAATATACAAGCTTTACAGGCAAAATATTGCATTCTTAGTATCACATAGAAGGATAAAAAGTGAAATTAACAATGAGGTAACATGCGGGAGTTATCATCTCAACAGATGTTTTTTCCCCTATTCAGGTATACCAGTCTGAGACACAAAGTAATACCATTTTGACCATACTTTTTCATGCTTAGAGACCCGTTATGCTTAGCTGTCATCTCTTTTGGACAGTATTTAGTAATAGGTGGAGGGCACACCAATTCAGCAAATGCTGTAGGTAAACAGTGCAAGAGGTGCAAACATCAAAAGGGTACCCCTACAATGGGTACCCCACAACGTAACAGTATATAGATAGATATGCACACTCAAAAGATAATAAAAGAAGGCAAATATGGTACATTTAAAATAAAGCTTTACTTATTTATGCAAATAATACACACAAAGCCACAATAGTAGGCCTGTATAATACAATACATAAGCTTACATGGTATATACCTAACGTTTAAACATAGCCACAATTACATAACAGTAAACAGTAAGTATTACAATTATACAGCAAGGAGCAGATACACCTACCACCAGTATGAGAATGGCCCCAACGTTTCGGCGTAAGCCTTTGTCAAGGGGATTCCAGTGGGTTGATAAAGTCATGTATTTGAAAAAGATTTTTTGAACCCCAATGCCCTTGGGAAGAAAGAGACATTCCAGGTTTATACTGTGGATTAGCTAAAATTGATTGCATTGTGGATGGAAAATTAGCCAAAGTTGTTTTTTTTCAGCAGATCTTAAAGGTAAATTTAGTAGCCTGTAGAATATTGAGTGGTAGCTTAACTGATTTGAGGGTTTGCCAAAGAAGGGTATTTGGATGTGTTGGTGCTAAAAAAAAGTGATTCAATAAATGCCCATCTGGTTGTTGGGTTATAAGTTGTTCAGCCCAATACCTGTCGTAATTCCGCCGCTTCGTAATATATGTTTTTAACAATTCCTGTGTGTGAGAGGGAATATTTAAAGCTAGGGCCTCTGATTTTTGGAGATTCAGATTATATCCTGAGTGATTGCCGTATTGGGTGAGTAATTTATGTAAGTTCGGTAAAAAGACTATTGGATTGGTGATGGACATAATGACATTTTCTGCGAACAGGGCAACCCGGAACTCACTGTTCCCCAAGTTAGGACCTGTAATGTCTTTGTGTTCCCTAATAGCTGTGGCCAGTGGCTCTATACTAAGGGCATATAGAAGGGGAGAAAGTGGGCAACCCTGCCTGGTTCCATCTGGTAATGGAATAGGTCGGTTAGAGGCACCTTTTCGTTTGAGGGTTGCTGTGGGCATAGAATTATGTTTTGTAATAGATCAAACAAAAAACTCCAATGCAAGCAGTCAAATGATTTCTCAGCATCTAAACTGAGTATGACCGCTAGGGTTTGGGTCCTATTGATAAGATCTATTACATCAATAGCTCATTGGGTGTTGTCCCCTGCCCTACCATGGATGAACCCAACCTGGTCTGGATGGATAAGTCTAGGCATTATGGGGGGGAGTCTATTGGCTAGAATTTTTGTAAATAGTTTGAGGTCCACACATTGGTTGGGGTCTTTACCTTCCTTATGTAACAGAGTGATATATGATGTCAACATTGTTGACGAGATGGTAGAACCTGTGAGAAAAGAATTGAATAGTTGTGTCAGGTAGGCGATAAGGGCACTACTAAATGCATTGTAATATGCGTATGTAAAGCCATCAGGGCCTGGGGCTTTCATTGTAGGGAAGGATTTTATTGTTTCTGCGATTTCATCTTCAGATATGGGGGTGTTGAGGGTCTCTAATTCAGATTGAGTGACCTAAGTTTTAATATTTTCCCTGAGAAATGTTTCTCTTTCTGGATCTCATGGGCATTTGTGGTTAAAAATTCAAGTTACAGTATATAGCTTAGAATAGCAATTTCTGAATGCCTCTGCTATTTCTTCCAAGGAATACACCATCTGGTTATTTCCAGTATCTATGGATGATATAGCTGTTTGGGCCAGTTGCTCCCTTAGTTTCCTAGCCAAGAAAGTGTGGGTTTTATCTCCACTTTCGTAATACCTTTGCATAAGCCACCGGAAGGCCTTCTCAGTGTCGGCTTGTAGTAGGGTTTTGAGGTCATTGTGTGCTTGGGAAATTTTCTGTCTTACCACTCTAGAGGGGGTGTGACCATACAGTCTCTCCGAGCATGTCAATTGCTTTTCTAATCTTGATATGCAGAGCAATCTCCTTTGCTTATGCCTATATGCGACTGAAATAAAGTGGCCCATAAGGACTGCCTTGTGTGCCTCCCATAAAGATGCCACATTGTCTACTAAGCGCTGGTTAACTTTAAAATAATCTGTTATAGTCTCTAGGACCTTTCCCCTAATATCAGGGACGTTCAAAAGTGCTTCATTTAGGCGCCAGTGGGTGGACCTCTTGGGTTTTACATTACATCTTCTTCCAGCATCACTGCCGAATGGTCAGTCCAAGAAGTAGGTAAGATGGTGGAAGTAGCTGGAAGCAGTAAGAGGTCTCTAGAAACAAGAAAGTAGTCTATTCTAGTGGAGAGATTATGCCTATCTGAGAAGAAAGTATAAGACCTCTTATTGGGGTGATGTACCCTCCAGCTATCCCTGAGATCCAGCTGATGAAGTAATTGGCTTTCTCTTTTTGAGTGCTCAGCTGTGTCCTTGTTACCGGGTGGAAAGGAGCGATCTCTCTGAGAACACTAAGTTAAGGTCACCGCCAGTTATAGAGGGAGTCAAATAATCTCCTCTAGCTTTGGTCAGTCTAGAGAGGAGAAACGTCAACTGCCATCTATTTGGAGCATAAACGTTCATTATAGTTAGAGGCTTGCCCCTAAGAATCAGGTATCTGCCTGCTGGGTACTTATCTGCATTGGAAACCTGGTATGAGCAATCCCTGTGTATCATGATTAGTAACCCTGCCTTTTTAGTATCTGCTGAGGCTTGATAGACCATTGAATAAATATGATATTTCAAAATAGGACTAGGACTATTAAATCGCTTGATATGCATTTCCTGGATCAATGCTATGTCTGGCTTGAGCCTATAAATTTCTTGTATAGCTAGGTACCATTTCAAAAAACTATTTAATCCATTAACATATATTGAAAGAAGCTTGACCATTATTGATGTTTAAAGTGATAACGTTTTGATTAATCATTATCTCCCTAGCCTTTGCCTTAGGTCTAAGTCCGCCTAGTTTTCTGGGGTACAGTTTGTATAGCTTAATAAAATGGATAGGTCTTTGATATGCATGAAACCTTAATAAGTATAACCAGCAAAACATTAATATCATAACAACAAAGTGAACCTGCATTTCGCAAATTATATATGTTATAGAAAATCAAAAACAAAGAAAAAACAAATGTTTCAAATATAACAAACCCAAAAGTTCTGCAGAAAGTCTGCAAGTATATGCAATGGGGTCAAGTTAGGCCATTCACAGCCTTAATGGGGAGCGTCCTGGATGCTTTTAAAGCACTAAAGTGTGGTACTCATGGAACCTCCGTGTCTCCGAGATCCGCTGCGTCTACGATTGTGGGATAAGTCACATAATATCGCAGCTCCCTTCTCTTTCGCAATATGATTGGGAAATATCATTGAATATTTGGAGCTTTTGTCCCTGATGTTCAATTTGGGGGGTATTGTGGATCTTGCTGGTTATAGCCTCTTTGCTCTCAAAGTAGTGGAGGTATACCACCACAGCTCTAGGTCTGGCTGCTCCTGGTAGTCTAGGTGCAAGGGCTCTATCAGCTCTGTCAAAATGCCATGCTTCTGTCGGGAGGTCAGGGCTGATGGTGGAAAAAAGGGAGCGCAAAAATGCTCTAATGTCCTGAGGGCCTACTTCCTCAGATATGCCTCTAATGTGTAAGTTTTTGCACCTTGACCTATTTTCCAGATCCTCTGCATATGTTCTGAGGGATGCTACCTCCCCAAATTATTAACATCAGTGAGTATATCTTTAAGAGCTGAGTGTATTGAATTGGTGACAGTCTCAGTGATTTTATCGTGCAACTGAGTAAGCTGCTGAGGTAGCACTTGCACCGTTACTAACTCTGTCGAGGGTTGTACTTGCCTCATTTCCATAACTTCTCCTGATATTCCTCCATCAGAGCCATGACATACAGGAGAGGAGGCCTGTGAGTTCGGACAAGGATCCACATCCGAATCCTCACCGCCATCTTGGTTAGCATGCTGAGAGGCAGAAGGAGTTTTCTGTAAAAATGGCAACAAAGTGCCTGCCTGCTTCTTGGTTCTTTGCCTTCCCATAATCTGTGCAATGTCCCCCACCTGCTACTGTGCCCGGTGTGGAAAAAAATACTCTTACAGAGGCTAATTACCAGGCTTGTCTATACTGGTACACGGAGCTCCGTAAAAGTGCGACGAGCTACTCCATGCCGCGCATGCGCTCTAGAACATGGTGTAATTTTACTTTGGTGAGCTCAGATTTCACACTTGATGAATTTTCCCTTAAGTGTGCAAGTGACAAGTTTTGCCTAACGATTTTTTTTGCAGCGTGTATTGAAACATACAAACCAAGCATTTAAAAAATCTATTTGTATGTAAATCAATTTGCTGCAAACTAATCAAATTGCTGTAGTAAATGTAAATGGATTCAAACTGTAGTGATGGCAATAAAAGGGACAGTATCCACCTTTTTCAACATTACTTGGATCAAAAGACTTGTGCTGAACATACTTTTTGCCTATTGTCTTAATAATGAAATCCTTCTAATGTCTGGATGGAAATTCGATTTAGACTAGCTTTGCAACTTACAAAACTTTAAAATCAAAAGTGCCCATCATGGGCAGTCAGACTTTAAGCAGTGGAAGATGGTGTATTGGTCCATGTCTTTTTCCACCACGTGTTCTCTACCTTGGCTCCTCTTCATGCCGCCACGTCTAGTGCGTTTTGCTCATTTGCTTCGTCAGCCACGTAACTCCCCATGATTGACGTTTTTGATTTTAAAATTGTGCAAGTGCAATACATAACCTATTTATTAAAAAAAATGTTTTACCCTATTGGCATACCCCTCTTGCTCCCGACCTACAGCCTGATATTTGAATGAAGTTGGAATTGTTGCTGCAACTTCATTGTTTATAAGAACCCGCCTACACTTGAGGACATTTTAAAGCTCCCTATTATCAAAGTATTTGGAAATATACACCTATGGTATGTGTAATATCATTGCTTGCTTTGTGTGTACCCACCTACACTACAGACTACAACGGGTGACCCTATAATTACAGCTATATGCCTTAAAAATACCCCAACCTAGTCAGTGGTGATTGAAAGTATATACTGTGTTAATAACCATAAAATCAATTGATCCCTCTTTAATTGGGTGTTATCAGATAAGTGAAAAATTGCTCCACTGTTTAAAAATCCCCCCCTTATCTTTGGGGCTAAGGAAAGACTTTATTTCAAAAGATATTACATTACCAATAGATGAATGCTCTTCTTTAGTTTTGGAGATGCTACTTCCTGTCTCAATGCAATAACGCCCCCATGCACAAAGTGACATCCCAACAGATTGCAGTTTATATCACATATGCCATTTATGTACCAAATACAGTATCTTTGCCCTGCTTTTATTAGGGAACAAACTGCATTTTACATTACACAATGATTATTTAATCCTGGTATGGTTGGATTTATCTTTTTATATCAGCCAGGGTGTTGACAGCTGCTTCTAAAACTGAAGAATTTTAAATGATGTCTTATCCATCTTGCTTACCTCCACTTGCTCAAAGTTAAAGTTGAGGAAGCCAGATTAATGACTGCTGAGTGTGTTTATCAATCATGTGTGGGATCCTAGTCAGAATCAAGTTTCAGTTGAAACAAATTGCAGTACATTGCGTTATCTATCAAGAATCTTGCAGATGAAAGACAATGTCATAACTCAAATCCCACAAATCAATAGTAGGCGTCTGTACAAGTTTTCCCGTTTGTACACTAGTGATTACAAAGATCTTCAGATGTAATTAAAGTTTAATTACACTATCAAAAATCGAATTTTAGAGGTTTTTGAAACCACCACTAAACAAGCAAACTCTAAGGGGGATCTTTACTAAAACTTGAATTTATCTATTTTTTTATTAAAACAAAGTCCCATCCAAGAATTGAGCTCATTTATCTTATTAGTCTGGAAAAAGTTATTATATTTTTCAAAATGACGCTCCAAAAACTTGCTAAAAGCCCTCCTGCCACAATGTTTTACTCTACATTGGAGTTTATGGTTAGTGTTCACCATTTTAAACTTTTACTTCTTTAATAAGATTTTACTCTGTTATTTTTATCAATAGAAAATAAGATAAGCGTTTTTCACCCACTGACTAGCACCCATTCTAATGCTGGTGCATTGCTGAATATTTCATTTTCTTGAGCACATTTCTTTCCCCTACATTATATTGTAAGCTTGTGGGATCCACAACAGAGACTTTATTCACATTATGGCAGTTTATTTAAACACAGCGGTGACCGTTTCAGCGTCCTGCCCACTGGGAGCTACCTTAACACATTTGATGAGTTCCCTCAATAAGCCTTATGGGCTACCAGTAAAACACATAGGTTGGGAGTCCACCCTCACTATCCTTCTTTGGAGGATTGCTCAGCCTCCTGAATTTCCTCAATTCCTCGGTCACTTCAAACTCTTAGTTACCTGCTCACAGCTCCTTCTGCTCCTTGCAATGCAGCACCAATAGACCCTCTTGGAGTCCCTTACACAGGCAGGTAACCTTCCTGTTCTGTGCCCTACTCAGAGAGACCTTCCTAAGCTTTCCACTACAATTAAATACATTTCCACAGGACAGCCTTCCAACAGCTCTAATATGCAAACTGGACTTATAGGATGGTTTGTCAGGACTGCTTGTTACTTCCAGAATAATCCAGTTTCCATGGCTAAACAGCAAAATCCTTTAAACGGGTGGTGAACGACTATGCTATAGAACAGTGATCCCCCAACCAGTAGCTTGTGTGCAACATGTTGCTCTCCAAACCCTCGGATGTTGCTCTCAGGGTCCTTAAAGCAGTTGCTTGTTTTTGAATTCCAAGCTTGAAAGCAATTTTTAATTGCATAAAAACGAAGTATAGTGCCAAGTAGAGCCTCTTGTAGGCTGCCAGTCGACATAGGGGCTACCAAATAACCAATCATAGCCCTTATTTTGCACCCAAGGAACTTTTTTATGCTTATGTTGCTCCCCAACTCTTTTTACATTTGAATGTGGCTCACAGATTACAAAGGTTGGGGACCCCTGCTATAGAATGACAGATTCTAAACAACTTTTCAATTGGTCTTTATTATTTATTTTTTTATAAATTTTTTTTAAAATTATTTGCCTTTTGCATCTGACTGTTTCTATGTTTGAAATGGGGGTCATTGGCTCTATCCAGGACAGGGGTGTCTAAACTACGTCCCACGGTAGATTTTTAATTGGACCGCAGCCAGGGCCGGATTACCCAGTAAACTGGATGGTTTTCTGCTCTCCCACCAATCAGGGTCTGCGTAGTTGAAGGGCCAGCTCATCATGGAGAAAAAGATCATCTGCTGGCCTTCCTAAAAAAAGATCACCAGCCAACCGCTTGTTCTGGGCCCTGTGACGTCCGCCGCACTTGTGAGGTAAAGTGAGAAAACTTGGCGGGGGAAATGCTGCCCAACTGTTGCGATACTACGGGACTCCAGTGCGCGCTCTCTCTCTCTCTTTGCGATACTATGGGACTCCAGTACGTGCGCGCATTCTCTCGCTCGCTCTCTCTCCCCCCCCACTGAATACACATTCCATATGGCTGTATTGCATGTCTCCTTCAGTAATCCGTGCAGTCAGCATCATACTGTATGTCTAAATGTAATTCTGTGTAATCCAATGCCTACTGATATGAACTCCAAAGCCTAGTTCTGATGGCAGCTTTCTCCAATGCTGGGGCTGTCTACAAATTGTGTGTCCATAAATGCCTCATAGACTCTTATTTATAATGTGTTCCCTAATCGCTACTGATTGTAAATATGCATGAATAAATAACTTGGATATATAACACTACTGTGCTCTCTGTGTACTGTGTTGTACAGGAGCCAAGTTTTTATGGGAATAGGTAAGTTATGTGATGAAGAAAAATCTGTTTTGGGTAATAAAAGGATACTTTTGTGTAATAAAAGGGTACTTTATAGTAAAAGGTTTAACCACTTTAACCATGAATGTAAGCAGGAATATGTACCCAAGACTGGCAACCTATTTCTTTCCAAATCTGAATGAACTACACATCTTTAGCCAGGTTAACCAATAGTCTGGGGGTGGCACTGTATGTTGGGTGCAATCTGCATTGTCTCTCTCTCTCTCTCCAAAATGTCCTTCCTGAATGTTTAAGCAGCAAAATTAGCTCCACATAATCAGCACGGCATCCAGTGTCATTACAAGTTAATATATCTAATACACAGGCACAATATAATAATGATGCACGTGGTGTACACACTGAAAATATATGATCATCACATTAGCTTTGCTGCTAGTTCCACTCTCTCTCTCGCACACATCTCAGGAGTGAGGGAAAAAAGGAGAGCACAACTAAAGATCCAATTTCCCTCATTACACCCACTGCTGCAAGTTTAAACTTCAGTAAACATAGTAAGCACAATTCAGCAGGGACAGTCCCCTAAGTTTGCTCATAGTCTGTACAGAGAGATACCATAAAACTATGGCAACATTGGTATTCCCTGTACTAAGCATAATTCAGCAGGAACAGTCCCTTAAATTTGCCCATAGTCTGTACAGAGAGATACCATAAATTGTAGTGTCTTCACAATTCATTTTGCCTGGGATCCAGCATGTCATGCTCAGTGGTCGGCCCCCACACATTTTCACCTCACCAAATCTGGCCCTCGTTGTATAACGTTTGGGCACCCCTGATCCAGGAAGTAATTCTCTGTACAGCTACAATGGTATCGTTATTGCTACTTTTTATTACTCATTTTTTCATTAAGGCCATCTTCTGTTCATATTCCAGTCTCTTATTCAAATCAATGCTAGAGTAACTGAAACTGAGTCTGCTGAAAAAAAGCTTAATAATTCAAAAGCTATATAAATGATAAATTTAAAACCAATTGCAAATTTTTGCAGAATATCACTCTCTACATCATATTAAAAGTTAACTCAAAGGTGAACAACCCCTTTAAACAAAGAAAACATTCTTTGTTTAGCAACATCTTCCTTGACATTTACATCTCCCACTATTGAGAACGTAAAGAGGAAACTCACCTTTTGACACATTTCTTTGGTCACTCTATATTTTAACAATTATATTGCCCTTGATAGTCCCAATATGCACCTGTATACAGTACATACACTATAATGGGTGCTATTAAACTACAGTGTTGGGTGCTAGGGATGTAGCGAACTGCCGTTAATGTGTTTGCGAACGCCGTTCGCGAACACCGGCAAAAAAGCGAACAGTTCGCGAACAGTTCGCGAACTTCGAACGCTCGATAAAATCGTTCGATCGAATGATCGAAGGATTTTATTCGTACGATCGAAGGATTTTCGTTCGAATCGAACGATCTAAGCTATTCGATCGAATGATTTTAATTCAATCGAATGCTTATAATCGTTCGAACGAATGGAAATCGTTCGATTTTAGCGATCGAATGGTCGAATGGTCGAATGGTCGAACGAAATTTTACTTCGAATCGAACGCGAACACCAATTGGCGAACGTCGCGCGACGTTCGCGAACATTCGGCGGACGCGAACAGTCGAAGTTCGCGCGAACTAGTTCGCCGGCGAACAGTTCGCTACATCCCTATTGGGTGCATTAAAAACACAGTACAAAAGCTTGGAGAAAAATGTCCTTTTCATTGGGCACTACTTGACTCCCTGTATCTGCTGTAGTATGACAACTCTATTTAGAAGGAAGAGACAGTGCCGGTAGAAAGACTGAGATGAGCCTCTAAATCAGTGGCTTCCAGACTTTTTGGTTCACATTACCCATTTAAAGCCCAACATTAGGTCTAGAATCCCCCTTAGTTCAAATAGTTTTTTATTATACATATATGGAAAATATCATCTGACTATTTTGCAAAGCAAATAACTGTTCTCTATCTCTCTCCAAATTACCATCAAGAAGGGCTTCTAGGAGTATAAGGGGGTAAAATATGTATTCTCTCCAACACTCTCTCTCTAGTCTGCTGGTTGCACCACCCCCAGCCACTGCTCCACCTTGGGAGATGAGCCCACAGTTTGCAAACTATTGCTCTAACTCCTATCCCAGTGATGTATCTTTGCACTCTCTCAGTCTCTCTCATATATCTCTATAGTCACTGTACCCATGGATGGTGCTCTGGTGCTGCCAAAATGAATGCAATGTAGTATATATACCAAGTAAACACTTAGGTAGTGGCTCACCTTCAAAATGACCATTTAGAAACCTGTAAATCTGAGATACATAGGTAGAACCAGACAAACCAAAGACCCATATTGGAAGTACTGCAGATTACAAACCTAATAGCCACTGTATGTTGTTGTTGTGTATGTTACATATATACACAGTAGATATATAATAACAGGTAAATGATTTGCACTCATAGTCGCGAAGTTCACGAGTGAAACAAACTTTTTTTACTTCACCCTCTTTTGAAATGTTCATTGGGCTTTTCTGTCACCTTTAATTATAGTATGGGTGCTATTCTGTACACAAATGTAAATGCCACATTACTACCTAAATCTAAGAGCTAAGATATATATTCAAGTGACTGTTATTTAATTGAAACAAACTATAAGGAAACAGAAAAAGTTTATATAGTGTAGTACTCTCTATGAATACCTGAAATTCCCCAAAATCCGAAAAATTATTGCTTTTTTGTGTTATAATAGGCTTTTAAAAAAATCAAGAATTTTTGGAATTTATTAAACCCCAAGGGCTAAAAAGCCAGAATATAAAAACACGGCATCCTGTCGAGGTTGCATAAAAGTCAATGGAAACAGTCCCATTGATTTTTGGTTATGTCGGGGGTTTCGGGCAATTTCACAATGTTTTCGGGGGTTTCGGATGACAACTATGAAAAATTCAGAGTTTTCAGGGAAAATTCACGAAAAAATAGTGAAAATCAGAGTTTTTCCCGCAAAGCAAATTTTCGCGAAAATTTTTATCATAAATAAGCGTTAAAAACCCAAGCAGCTTGGATTGGAGTTTGCAGCAGCTGATATTGAGATAAATTCAGACCTTGATAAATAACCCCCTAAGTGTCACCTTCATGTGAAAACATCAACACTTTCAATGTGTTTTAATAATTGTGAATTAGCCAGACAATGAAGAGTAGGTAAGTGAGCAGTGAGAAAATAGTAAGCTTATCTCATTTGTATTTAAAGTTACAAATTTCTAAAATGGTTCAAATTTCATGATTTTATACTTATAAAACATTTGCAAAAAAGACACACGGTTTCTTATTGGTCTTCTTTAATTTTATTGTTTGATTAAATTACAATTTGACATAAAATAAAGAGCTTCGGCTAATTTCTATAAAGCAACACATGCACCTGCCATAAACAACCTCTATTAGCTTTTTTTAAAATTTTATTGCCACATCACTGCACTGAGGTGCAATAAACATTCAAAGTCTTTAAAATTACCCAAGAGTAAACAGAAACTGTCCTCTATAAGAGTGGATTGATATTCCCAAGGAAGACTTAACTATTGTTACATGGTTTAGCAAAGCACTGTATAAAAGCTACATAGAATATGATTCCTTTGATAACCTGTGCAATTTTGGTTTATACAGTATCATAATAGTGAAACATACTAACAAACTAAGATATGATATAATGCTGTTGTTGCATAGCAAAAGCAGACTAGGTAAATAAAATACACATCTATTGTGCAAAATGCAGGCCCAGAAAGTCAGCTATGATTTAAGAACGAGGAAGAAAAAAGATCAAAAGTGAACATTAGCTAAAGTAACAATATAAATATTCACTAAAGTTTAAAGAACGGTCGTTTTTTTAATGTTTTTTTTATTTTTTTGTGTTTATTTTTCTATACAAATATCTACACATGGTACTAAAAGGTAGAACATCCCCAATAAGTTTCCAACATAGTTTTACTTTGTTGGTTTACAGTACAGTTTGTGTCCTCTTAATGATTTAGCCTCAGTTTCAATCTCTTTATTGTCAGAACAAATAACATTTTCCAACACCGAACTAGAATAGTACAATTACGAATGCAACTTTGCAAACCCAGGTGGAAGAACAATGTGTCTACTTTCCCCTCTGGCGTCAACAGATTCAAAAGATGTCAATGTCAGCTCAATTCTTAAAGGACAAGGAAAGGCAAAACCATAAAATCCCATTTTTACATTCTTTAATGAAAAATAAACCTTTCTCCAATATACTTCAATTAAAAAATGTGTACAGTTTTTATAAGAAACCTGACTGTATGCAGTGAAATTCTCCCTTCATTTACTGCTGTGGATAGGAATTGTCAGATGGTCCCTAACTGCTGAGCAGGGAAACAATCATACTTATGAACAGCAGGGGGAGCTCCCGCCTTACTAACCAGCCATGCAGAATTCAAGCAGCTTTGTTTATGACGATCCCTAAGCAGCCCAGACCACACTGAGCATGTACAAGGTCAGGGTCAGGCAAAGATGTATAACAAAGTTACAAGATGACAGCCCCCTGTGGCCAACTTTGAAAGCATAAATCATTTGTTTGATTAGGCTTGTGGTGCAGTAAGTTCATGCTTTTGTTTAGTATACAAAATACAGCATTTCTAGCCTTATTCTATTTTAGACTTTCCTTGTCCTTTAAATAATGATCTTTAAAACAATGATGGCTATGGATAATGTTGTGATTTATCTCATTATATGTGTTTATATAAAAGAGCAAGCAAATTTCTAAAACTTTTGAGGTCTGACATTGTGTGTGCTTTTTTCCCACTAGATTTGGGGAATTTCAGTGTATTCGCTCATTTGTTACATGTTCTCTACGTTTAGTTGTGAAACCATATCTATACCATTAAATACAGTGCAATACATATTAAACTAGAAGAAAACAGTCAATTGGTTTATTTGATAAAATCATATGACTTCCCAGAGCATTTTGTAACAGTCTCACCTTGGAACATTCTTTCTTGTTTTTAAGGATGGTCAGTGTATCTGAAGTTGGAGATATGGAGGCCACTATCCAGAGTATCCAAGTGAAAACCAGAGCTAATATTTATAGAAAATGGTCTATGCATGCAGGGACTCAAAGGGGTAGATTTATTAAGGTGTGAAATTAGAGCTCACCACAGTAAAATTGAACTCCATCTCTCTTTATTCATTCCTATGAGACTTTTAGAGGCATATTTCTCAAATGGTTAACTCTTCAATTCACCCATTGATAAATTCATAGCTAAACATTCCATAAGAATGTTATAGAGAGTGGCAGAATTATACTGTGTTGAGCTCTAATTTCACACTTTGATAAATCTGCCCCATAATCTTGAACTTGAATTCATAGCGAATTGTAATCAGTAAATACTTGCTCAGGAAGGTATTTTCCGAGGACCGTGCTATATTGCAAAATATTGTGTATTTGTAAATCTTTTTTTAGAGAATAAAACAAAAATAAGAACAGATGTAACTGTATTAATGTTCTTAGTCATGAGAGTTAACTGATGGAGCAAACTTCAATACTTTTTAAATAGAAACAGAGGGTTGAATGACAGATTCAAAATTGAAATGTCGTAACGAAGGAGTCAAAAAAAATAGAATACAGATAAAATACAGATGTATTGACAGTGAAATTTGTGTCTTTTCCGTTTGTATTTAAAATTCCTTGGAGCAAATCAAAATCGGTAGGACCCAGAAGGTTCTAGGCAGACACCCAAAAAGAAAAATAATACATCAGTCACTAATTATATACACAACTATATATAAGGGTCCTAAAAAGCACTATAATTTTAGTGTGTATTTTTATAGAAATAGGGGCTGTGATGTATCCTGTGATGTGTCTTTGCACCATTCTGCTATATAAAGGGTTGCCACATATTTTGGGAACAATTTCCTATTTGTGTTCATTAACATTAAAAATATTTTTTAGTGTCCCTTGCATTTTTTGTTGCATGTCCCTTGCTTAAGATGAATTTGTATTCATAGTTGCTATTCTGCAACTGAAAATGTTACCTGGTTGATGGGTGCACTGACCTCAGTAACCTTATACATGAACTTGCCTTTCTGATTACTGCCTGCTTACCAGGGCAATTACACCCTAGGGAACACATATTTGAAATTCCATGCCTGACAATTGTATAATGCACATAATTAAAAAAAATCACAAAAACAACAAAAACATTAAAACCAATTACAATTTGACTTAGAGCATTATAATCTAACATGAGACAGGAGATTTATTTAAATTCAAACTTTGTAGTCTAATTAACATGATCACAGATTTTACTCGAATGCCAGCATATTTACAAAACGATTGGTAAATTCTGGTAAAATATTAATTTTTAATTTTTGAAAATAACTTGAAATTTTGAAAATTCACCTCTGATTATAGATCACTAGCTCTTTAGCTGCCACATATTTTAGTTATCATTGATTGATAAATCTATAAACTAGATTTAAAATTAATCAAATCACAATTACACTAAGGGGTACATTTACTTAGCTTGAGTGAAGGAATAGAATAAAAAATACTTAGAATTTCGAAGTATTTTTTTGCCTACTTCGACCATCGAATTGGCTACTTCGACCTTCGACTACGACTTTGAATCGAACGTTTTGAACTAAAAATCGTTCGACTATTCGACCATCCAATAGTCGAAGTACTGTCTCTTTAAAAAAAACTTTGACCACCTACTTTGCCACCTAAAACCTACTGAGCATCAATGTTAGCCTATGGGGAAGGCCCCCATAGGCTTTCTAGTCAATTTGGGATCTAAGGAAAACCGTTCGATCGATAGATTAAAATCCTTTGAATAGTTTGTTTTGAAGGATTTAATCGTTCGATCGAACAAGTTTTCCTTCGATCGTTCGATCGCAGGAATTTAAGTAAATCCTTCGACTTCGATATTCGAAGTTGAAGGATTTTACTTAGACGGTCGAATATCGAGGGTTGATTAACCCTCGATATTCGACCCTTAGTAAATGTGCCCCTATATTGTGACTTCATGAAACCTGAAATAACAAAAAAACCTAATTATGAATTTTAATAAATCAACCCCAAAAAGTTTATTAATGCCAGAATCACAGTTTTGTGACCAAGGATTTGTAGCTATTGACATGCACCTTTTTCAAAGTATAATATTTCATTTGGATTATTGTTGTATTTTCTTATTACATAATATGTAATTTGCACAGTATTTGAAAGTACAGTATTAACATTGCACTGTAAAGAATGGTGTATCAAAGGGCATGTACAGAAGAATAAACTTTAAGAATAACATAAAAAATATATCAATCGTACATCCATATTACACAATGTACTAACCAACACAATTCTTGATTTTATGAAGTCTGATTAAATTGAGTTGCAATTCAAGAGAGAGGCTGAACATGCTGATCTGCTATAATTCTGTAGTGTAAGTAGCACACACCTTCGTTCACAGTCATTTACTGATGTCTATGCAGAATTGGTTCTCTTATCACTTATTATCTTCTTATTGACTGCAAGTTAAAAGGGTTCTAATGTCACAAGACAAACATTGATGTTCAGGTTCTTCATGCAAAAATAAATATTTCACCAATTTACATGCTTTAAAAATGTTGCACTGTTAATAAAATAAATAAAGGCTAAAGTTGATTCTGTTTCCCCCTCTGCCCTGACATCTATTCATAGTTATGTTCTGACAATTGCCAGTTATGCTGCTTAGAAGGCAGTGTACAAAATGTGCCTTTGTTTGGCCTTGTAATAGACAGAAGCTTTGATTAAAAAAAATAAAACATATAGCAGCACTTTTAATACTTTTGGGAAGTGAAGAATGGAGCTGAAACTTCCTCCTAAGGAGCACAGCTGGCAGGTGTCAGAACATATTTACAAATGGCTGTTGGGTCTAGATGGGGAAACAGAATATACTTTAGCTTTTATTTCTGAAATGGTACAACATTTGTAAAACAGGTAAATTGGTAATATAATTATTTTTGCTTGGAGAACCAAAAGCTCAATGTTTGTTTTTTGACTTTAGAACCACTTTAATTACTATACTTCACTGTCTGCACACTGTCATCTAACATGAGAGGAAATGAAACTGTTGAAACAATACCTTAAAGGGAATGCCCAACCTACCAAAAAGACATCCTGTATTTAAAGCCCTTACATAGTGTTCCTACAAATATATTGCTACTGTAAAAATTAAAATAAAAACTTTACTTAATAAAATCTATTATCTGTACATTCCTTTATTTATGTAATTAATGCATTCAACGCTACATATTTTACATTACTTGTGAGTCTGTAAATACAACTTTTAACAATAATAACCATGTTTTCTTCTGTCTTAAGGTGTACTGAGTTTTCTAAAAACAAAAAGCAAAAAAAAACAAAACAAACCTATTTTATTAGAAGCTGAGCAAATGAATGTCATTACCATATTTATACATCGTCAAATTATATCTTCGACCAACTAATTTCCCCTAAAACACAACATTGTGTATCTAAATCACACATGTTCTCTGAAAATAAAGAGGTCTTCAAATAAGAGCTCACATAAAATATATTGCATTGGATTTAGGGGAAAGATATGAAAAATCTGGAGGAGAGAACAGGTTTTGAATTTGAAATCATGATAAATCTCATCTGTGTCTCTATTACATAAATTTCATCTTTTCTTCTTCTTAGACTAAAATATTAACTGCAACAAAACTTCTTTGTCCACAAAGAGCACAATTTTATATACTGAGATGGTTTCATATTTTGTATGTACATGGCCTAATATCACTAAAATATGTAATGATACTGTGTATTTCAATTAGAATTGCAAGAGTGTTATATTAGATTGGAACCTTAGTAGAAAATATATCTTAAAATTTTAAATAGAATAAAATAAATAGGATCATTTTTGTTACTATTTAATAAATAACACATCATTTATTATTCATATAAAATACATTTTTGGGGATTATTTACTAAATTCGAATTTATCTCTTGTTTTAATTAAGCAACTTTTTTTACCAAGCTCGACCATCTGCTATTTTAACTTATTAATCAATAAAATTACTCGAAAATTTTGGTACGGGAAAAGACTCGAATCGTACAAATTTTTCGGATTTGATGCCCAAATCGCTCAATTTTTTTTGGGGGGGTTTTAGATCGAAATCCCCAAATTTTTCAGATTATCTGATGAAACCCAGAGCACATCATGATATCTTCAAATTCAAGGAACATCGACCATTGACATCTACAAGACCCTGGCAGGTTTGAGGTTTTTCATCCATGAAAAATTCGACTGTTTCCCAAAAAAACAAAAAAAAAATCTTAACCAGAAAAATTCCAGGATTAGTAAATATCCCCCTTCATGTCTACCTTAAATATATGGAATTGTGTGAAAATAATACTGGTTTACACTGTACTATTACACTGTTACGCTTTTTCCTCCTTTTTAAATATTTTAATAATATAGTAATGAGATCGGTTATCCAGAAACCCATTTTATAGAAAGCTCTGAATTACAGGAAGGCCATCTCCCAAGTCCAAAATGAGCAAATATTTCTAATATCTAAAAATGATTTCCTTTTTCTCTGTAGTAATAAAACAGTACCTTGTACTTGATCCCAAATAAGATATCCTTGTTGGAGGTAAAACAATACTATTGGGTTTATGGTTGAATTAATTAATGGTGTTAAGGTATGGTGATCTAAATTATGGAAAGATCCTTTATCCAGAAAACTCCAGGAGCATTCTGGATAATAGATCCTATAGCTGTACTAGGGTATCTTAATGTAAGGTCACAAACTTCCTGTACAAGTAAGGGGAACCCATTATTCAGAGGACTCTGAAAAACAGAATTGCTATTTCCCTCAGTGTCCAAAGCATTTCTCTATTTTTACTTCATTTTCTGTTTGAACATATTTTTTCACCTGATACAGATTTATGGTTAAATTTGCATTTTTCGGAGTGGTGGAAATTTTGAGAATCTCTGCTACAATTTCTCCATGCATTTTGATGGCTTATGCAAGTTTTTTTTAACATTTCAGTTTTATAAGCAAACTTAAGGCATAGAGCTCCATATTGTGGAAAGCCCTCAATCTGGTAAACCCCACTTCCAAAGCTTTCTGGATAATAGATCCTGTACCTGCATTTGCTTTTCATATCTCTCCTCATCTAAATTACTTTCATAAATTCATTGAAGCAGTGTAATTACTTTGTTTTTATGACAGTGCAAAGATAACATATTGTAGCCAATAAACTATAAAGGTTATATCCAATTAACCTTTAAATGGGATAAATATATAGACAAATGAGCAAACACATATTTATAACTAAAACATATGTTTATGCACTTTTGTCAATCTGTCATGAATTAATATGCGTTCATGTTTAAACACACATTTTTAAATCATTTTAACTTGAAACTATAAACCGTAAGAAAATTGATGGGTTAACCAACTTTAACACCAATCTCATAAATCTACCTTCTTTTGTTATATTCCGCTGTAAATGACTGTTCTCATGAAAAGAACAGTAAGGTCTTAGAGCTACATGTCAAATCATTTCATCTTGACATCTGGATATGCACTAATGATGCTATTCTAACATTTTAATTCTGTTACCATTTGATATGAAGTGAAATACATGTCTTAAATATGATCAGTATATACAAATGGGACCTGGGTGCTGCCAGTGAGAACTTCCATATTTAATTAAGATGGTTCCAAGAGCACACAATAGGCAGTTGATATTTGACATTTTTTAAGGATGTTCTTTTTTGCTTTAGTTAAATATTATATTTAAAGACTGCTAAGAACGCAAAAAGAAAAGTAAATTGCCCAGAGGGTCATTAATATTAAGCAAATTATACAGTGGTTGTTATTATGCTGCATGTCCATGAAGATTCTCATTTATCCAGGTCATGATATATACAGTATCTAGTAGAAATAAGTCAACTGTACATTTAGAGTTTTTCCCCTTGAAAATGTTTCACCACTCATCTAAGTGGTTTCTTCAGGTCAACTCGGATGTGTGAAGGAAAAAAAAATTAGGGTAAATGTTATTTATCAAAGTCCGAATTTATCTCAATATTTTCTGCTACAAACTCAAATCCGCTCGGGTTTTTTTACGCTTATTTATTACTACATTTTCCCGAAAATTTGCTTTGCAAGAAAAATCCGATTTTCAAGATTTTTTCAGAATTTTCACCCGAAAACTCAGAAAACTTTGGGGTATTGCACGAAACCCAGCGACATAAAAAAATCATTGGGACTTCTCCCATTGACTTATTTGCAACCTCGACAGGTCAGAGATAGCAGATTTTCAGATTTGGACTTTTCCATCCTCCGGGTTTAATAAATTCCGAACAATTTTTCGTGATTTTTGCATTCGGAGTTTAGTAAATAACTCCCTTAATTCTACTAGATACTGTATAGCTATTATGCTGATTTTTGTGACTGTAGTTTTAACATTTTCATTTTGAAACAGAACTTAGATGATTAAACCATACAAGAAAAATGCATGTGAAGTACAGAGTGATGGAAATAAAATTATGTATAATCCCCTCCCCCCCAATTGATTAATAACAGCTAAGTAAGGAGTCCTTAAACATACTAAACTCAGTTTTCCATTCATAACCATCTAGTTTGTATCGCAAACTCTTGATTTTATTAGTTTTTTGTCCCACAGATGTACTCCAGAAACTGAAAACATTAAAGGGAAACTATAGGTGCAAATGTAATGTAAAATTGCTTACTTGGCTTCCTTATTTACTTTATTTTGTTCCTTTAAGTGATCATGAAGTTAACAGTTGTAGTCTGCTAATATGTCCCACCACCAGAATGTCAAGTTAAATATACTGGAATGCTCCACTGATACTTCTTTGCTTGGGTCTATGGCTCATTGTGACATGAGTAAAACATTATGAAAACAAACAAAACAAAATGTAACTTGCAAAATAGCAGATGACTAGTCTAAGCCAAATAATCCAAATCATTTCCTTTTTCTCTGTAATAATAAAACAGTATCTTGTACTGATCCAAAATAAGATATAATTAATCCTTATTGGAAGCAAAACCAGCCTATTGGATTTATTTAATGTTTAAATGGTTTTCTAGTAGACTTAAGGTATGAAGATCCAAATTATGAAAAATACCCATTATCCAAAAAAAACCAGATATTCTGAGCTTTTGGATAACAGATTCCATACTTGTATTTGAATGCAATTGTTTTCTATTTGTATACACTTCAGTGATCAAAGTTGGTCTAACCTCCTTGTTTAAAGTTTTATGAATGATAGTAGGACAAAGGGGCATAAGTGGAACAGCAGAACATAATAAAGTTGTTTCCTTCCACAAGCATTATGTAGTAGAAAATGTAATTTCCCTGTCAGTTACTCATAAGGTTTATAGTATAGATCTCTGTTACTGTAACATTGTTTAATGGTAATATGTTTATACCATAATCATAACAAATAACTAATATCTTTCTAAAGCAAAATTACGGAATCTATGTACTTACAGCAGTTGATGAAATACAACGTTCATTCTCTTAGGGACTTTCTTACATAAAGAAAAAGCTCGAAGGCCCCTGCCTCATTTGAGTCCAGATTTGTTGGCTTCAGAAACACTCAGATTGAACTGTTGTCTTCTCCAATATACTGAAATGATTCATACTGGTCCAATTGTGCAGAAACATGGGTGAAGTTTGCCCTAGTCAAGTATACATTAGCTATCCATTTAACATTTGCTTTCCTTATTACAATTGCACCAGTCCAGGAAAAGCTAATTTCTGATTGGGCTGGAGGAAGCAGCGTCTGACTGGGGGGCCCCCCAGGCCTGCATTCTCAGGGCCCCCCCACATCATCCCCTGGCCCCCCAGCAGCAAAGTGCTCTCTGCCCTACCCCCGAGTGCACGCACCTCTTTTTTCAGCACGTCAGCACCACAGAGGAAGGTAAGGAGAGGGATTTGCAGGTAGTGGGTCTGGGCCGGTGGGGCCCAAAAGAGCTGGGGCCCAATGGGGCCCGGTCTGACCCTGGGAGAAAGTATTACTTTTATTTCTGATTAACATCCATAAAGAGAATTTAGTGAGTGTTGTCTTCCAGAGCAAGAAGGAATGCAAATGTTTAACAAATGTTTATCAGCCTTGTGAAATTGGTATATTTAAATTAATAGACATATCAGGACTATAATTTTTACATACACCCATATATTGTACTGTAGCATGATAACAGAAAGACTACATTTCTATTTGGCCTATGCAACATTTTTGTTTATCATATGAAAACATTTCACGAGATGTAGTGTAAGCTCTCATTTTGTGACTCGTGACACGTACAGTATACTACTTTTAACTGCAGTAGAAGTTGGTAGCTAGACTCCATTCCAACAGCTTTGCTTATATCAAAGTCAACAGAGCCAAAACCTTTGACAAATATTTGATAAGTAGCCCTCCTCAGCTGTAATTCTTTGCCTATGAAAGCAGGCCAAGCCAACAATCTAAAAACAAGAATATCTTTCCAGAGTAAACATAGCAACTCAATGACTAACCACATTTATGTCAAAGTAAAAACAAAAATGTATTCAAGAATAGATTTCTATATTTCAGGCAATGACTGGTTATACTTGCAGAAAGAATGCTTCTGATTACTTTGTTGATTTTCTGCTTTCATTATTATGGTTTCAGAATCATCTTGAAGGAATTGTGTCGTTTACGTAGTTCAATATGTGGAACCGATGTTTTTCTCTGAGATCATATATGAGAAGAGAACCTGTATTTACAGTACTCGAATTTCACTTCAATTTACTAAGATTTCAGCACATATCCCTGCAAACTAGAGACTGTTTATATAGTACTGGACGCATTTCTAACTGCTAGGTATTTCAGGAACATGCTTTTAATTGGCTCTTATTGTGAGACCTCGCTTTCACATTCCGGTTCAAAAACACAATTCAAAGATGCCGTCTATACTGTAAATACATCATATTTGAACCGTGGCATCAAGCATAGGTCTCCTTTTTTCTTGTTATATTTCATAAGCAAACCTTCAATATCCTTAAGACAGAGGCAATATGGCAAATGGGAATCATTCCATTTTAGCTACCGGAAGTGATTCCCAGTGCAAAAGACAGAACATAAACTTATGAGTTGATAGATTATTGAGGTGGATTTGAAGGTTTAATTGCTGGCTCCCGGTTAAGGTATGTTGCCCAATAAACTAAGTTAAAGGTTCCAAAAAGAAGAGGAAATGCTATTCTTGATAGCCGGTCAATTTTGCTAACGCTGTTGAATGTTTTCTTGGGTTCTGCTGGCTTTGGTTTTGGCTCAATATCTTTCGGTTCTATGGTTGCGCTTTTGGCGATGGTAGCCAGACCGGGATCCCTTGGTATGGTGGGAGGATAGTTTGCAGTTGCAGAAGCATATGTGTTGTTTTTCTTAATAAGAGGGTCCTTCACCTTTTTTGGCTGAAAAAAATATATATATATTTTAGTAAAGTCAAACATCACAACATGCAGTTATTCAATTGTGTTTGAGTTGTGGCACCTTGGGAGGCCCATTTACTAAAGGCTGAATTTTACTGGTATTAGAAGATTAAACTCTATTTCTTTAAAATCACGTATGCCATGAAAGCTATTAAAAGATCTGGATATGAAAAGTATGAATGGAACAAGAAAATGCTGAACTATCCAAAAAAATATGAATATCTCTTATACCTTTAAAAAAGTTTTTGGGACAAATTACTAGCGAAAAAAAACATCCGGAAACCTCTAAAAGTCTGAATAGTTAAGAAATAGGTTCAATCTTCCATTGACTTCTATGGGAACGCAAATACTTTTACTTAACACAGTTGACACTTGATACAACTCCTGAAAAAAAAGGTAATTAGAATTTTAGTACATCAGCCCCCTTAGTCACAATACAAATTCCTGAGAATCAAATCATTACATTTGATGCTGTTCAATTGATGCTGCCACCATTCTACATGAGCTATTGATAAATCAGAAATATTCACACTCTAGGCTGACCCACTTAGTGGGCCCAATGTAGTAAATCATACATGTATAACAGGTACAGGATATGGTATTGGGGGTTTAAAACACATGACAGATCAAGATAATGATTTCTGCAGCATGATGGATTGATGGTTGAATCTACAACCCCCTTAGTTGTTGATATATTGCTAAATTCAGAGAATAATTTCTAGCATCACATTCTGCAATTCAGCAAGATACTACTTTTCTTAGCGCGAAGTTGGTTGAGGTTGGAAATATTAGTTCTCCCTTATTGAGAAGATATAACTTCTCCCTGATTAAGCCCATACAGTAGGTTCTCTGGAGATCCAACCAAGTGTTCATCCAACCTTTATTTATGAAAGCCAATGATAAAGTGGAAAATCCTAAGATTGTAGTATATAGGCCATACGTTGATAGGCTATTTTGATTTACAGAGTGTACCTACAGTGTGCTCCATGCTGTAGCAGAACATATTATACTGGACTAAATATTATTTAATTTATTGAGACTCCTGTTTTAGGGGATCCATATCTCCAACTGGTTTTAATAATCAATGTTAAAAAAATGACTCTCTACCACCATCTTGTGCTTTAAAGACTGATTACATGACATGCTCCATGAAATCTAATTTTCTAATTATTTAATTAGTTATATGCAAGTTGCCAAGCAGAGATATTGAGTCTTCCTTAAATGCTATACAAAGCAAAACAGAATATAGAGTCTTATGGCTGTTGGTTATTTCCATATTTACCCGCGGGGGCCTATTTATAAAAGGTCAGATTTTAGTCTTTTTAGAGGATTTTCATACTACGTCTAAACTCACAAACTGTAACACTACAAATTCCATGAGGTTTATTAAAAGATCCAAATAAAAAAAGTACAAATGGAAAACAATGCGGCTAAGTTGAAAACCTCTTTAAAGCAGTCCAAAAGGATCAGTGTAGTTCCCATTGACTTTTATAGGACCTTGACAAGTTTGTATTAGTAATTTCCGTGGTTTTTACACTTCATAAATCTTGAATTTTTAGAGCTTTTTTTAAAAAAATTTGAAAAACAATTTTTTAAAGATTCTTGGAAAAATGTGGGTGTCAGAAAAGCTAAACTTTTTTCATTTTTTTTAGGGCCTCCTGCTGCTAAAGACTAGGCAGCCTATTTACTACAAGCCCTGCGTGACACAAGGAAGGTGAGTGGCACATACAGTTTCAGCACCAAGTTAGAAATATATCCAAAAGCCAAAATATAAATGTATATTGATTCCTGCTTTCAATACCATTATCTGATTCATAAAAAAAAAGACAAAAAAAGGTAGGGCTCAGTATATGACTGTAAAATATAAAGTTTTTAACTTAACATAATCAATAATAAATAACTGTAAAATCAGTTTACTTGAGCCTAAATAAAATATTGGATACTTTGGGGCAGATTTATCAAAATGTGAGTTTAGAGCTTAATAAATAAAACCTCCCATGTTCTATTCATTCCTATGGGATTTTTTAGAAGGGTATTTATCAAATGGCGAACTCTAGCTTTCACCCATTGATTACTACAATTCTAAAAATCCCATAGGAAGGAATAGAACATGGGGGAGTTTTTATTCATTAAGCTCTAAATTCACATATTGATAACTCTACCCCTTAATTAACAGACTTCTTAAACCTATTTAGAATTATATACAATAGAATAATAGGGGCAAATTCACTAAGCGCCAAAGCGCCTAACGCTAGCGTCAATTCGCTAGCGTTGGTCATTTTCGTTACTTCGCAAATTCACTAACGAACACTGGCGTAAATTCGCTAGTGTTACTTCGCACCCTTACGCCTGGCGAATTTTCGCAACGGACGTAACTACGCAAATTCACTAACTCGCGCATTCTACTGAACGCTACCTTTTACGCTAGACTTCCTTCGCCACCTCAGACCAGGCGAAGCGCAATAGAGTAGATAGGGATTGCTTCAAAAAAAGTTCAAATTTTTTCTAAGTCCCAAAAAACGCTGGCGTTTTTTCCATATTATGGGTGATAGGCTGAAAAAGATCAAAAAAATTTTTGGGGCTCCCCTCCTTCCCCCCTACATTTCCTAACTCATGGCAACTTAACTATACAGGGGGCACACGTGTACAGGGGGCACACGTGTAGGGCAAAAAAAAAATTTTATTTGATGTTTTGAAGGTTTCCCAGGCATTTGTAGTGATTGTACGTATTCCTCCATTGAAATTTGAATTTGGCGCTGTATGCAAATTAACCATCGCTAGCTAACTTCGCTTCGCTTAGCGAATCAACGCTAGTGCAACTTTGCAACCTTACGCTACCCCTGGGCGCAACTTCAGATTTTAGTGAATTTGCGGAGCGCTGGCGAAACTACGCCTGGGAAGTGTGGCGAAGTGCAGCGAAGTTCCGCCTGGCGCAACTACGAATCTTAGTGATTTTGCCCCATAGTGTCCAGTTTATTGCACACATATTCACTAAAATCAAATATAGTTTAATGGGCATAATCTGTTTCTTAAATCCTCCAGAACATATTCCTGAACATTATCTCTTAATACATAGGAATATAGATTCCAAACTGAATCTTTTTCTTAACACATATTAATTACAGCTGCTTTACTCAAAACCATGTGCTTCATTCAAGACAAGCGAAGGTTTTAAGATAATCATTTAAGCCCAGGATAAAGCTTTGCGAGGGCTCCCAGTTCAAAATAATTTTCAAATTTTATTTTGGTATTTTATCACAACAATCAGTGGTTTATCATTTTCATAATGTTCAAGGTATAGTATTTAGGAAATATCCCCTTGCTATGGCAAGCCTATGTTTTTATCACAGTTAAGTAGTTGAATAGATGTTTTTTTCAACAGGTATGGGATCCGTTATCCGGAAACCTGTTATCCAGAAAGCTCTGAATTAGAGAAAGGTCATCTCTCATAAACTCCATTTTATCCAAATAATCCAAATATTTAAAAATGATTTCCCTTTTCTCTATAATAATAAACAGTAACTTTTTTTCACGCACAACAAATTTTATCACCCATTAGGGTCTATTGTCATTATTTTCACGGTGAGAAATTTTGCTCATCACTGATGGCAACCCTACTATTTGGTATATATTTAAATGATTTTGTAGTAGACTTAAGGTATGAAGATCCAAATTGCAGAAAGTATCCTTATTCAGAAAACCCCAGGTCCTGGATAACAGGTCGCATACCTGTAAATTTTCATTTAATTTCCAGAAAAGCATATTTATTTTATCCTGCAGATGGTCTCAGTGAGGAAAAAAAGTGGTAAAACAAGCCTAAATTTCACTTTCAAAATGTAGTTCTTAAATGTCATCAGTGTAAGTGATGTGTGGTTTAAAGGTTATTGTGGCTAATTAAATTTAGCAACATTTACAGCTACAGTCTTATGGCGATAACAGGCTATCAGTTTGTTTTTACAGAAGTACTGTACAGCATAATTAATCATACACAGAAAATACAGTATTGCTGACCTTACTGGATGCTGAAAGAATCATTATTCACTATTGATAGAATATAGCGAGCAAATATAAACATTAAAGGGTATGGGAATTTATTTTCCATGGGTTGAACAGTGCCATTAGATTAATCAGAAACGTACATATATTTGGTAAGGTTTGTCTTCATTTTCCTCCTCGAATAGGCAGAAATACATAAGGGGTTATAAAGTGTCATTGACAAACAGTTCACTGGTCCATTAAAGCAATCAGTCAGGAATTGATTTGAATATTTTTAACTTGATTAGACTCGTCAAAGCTTTGGTTTTGGAATTGGATAATTCAGTTTAAAGGAACAGTTCAGTGGAAAAATATCTGGGTAAATAACATAGGCTGTGCAAAATAAAAAATATTTCTAATATAGTTAGTTAGCCGAAAATGTCATGTATAAAGGCTGGAGTGACTGGATGTCTAACATAATAGCCAGAACACTACTTCCTGCTTTTCAGCTCTCTAACTTGGAGTTAGTCAGGGACCTTAAAGGGGGCCACATGGGACATAACTGTTCATTGAGTTTGCATTTTGATCCATAGCATGCAAATCAGATTCAACAGCAAACAGTTATGGCCCATGTGGCCTCCCCTCGAGTCACTGATTGGTTATTGCTTGCTCCTAATGCTCATAGTCTTGCCCTCTTCCAGCATATCCATAAGAGTTTTATTTTAAGTATTTTATATAGACCTTCTACACTTCAAAAACCTATAAGCAGGCTCCTGATTAAATTGGCCCAACAGCGTGTGAATGTTATAGGGACCTTAGATTGTAAGTTCCACTGGAATATTGAATGAGGTATAATCTCTGTAAAGCTCTACAAAAATGTTCCAGGACTACATAAAAACCCAGAATACATTTACATCTATATATCGCCTAATAGGGGGTACCATTGGCAGCTTTTGTAAAACCGTCCATTAAACCGTCGCTGTATCCAAAAAAAAAGTGTTTCACAAACAGCCTTTATTTTTTTACTTACAGTTATTTCTACTTTTACCAATTTATTTGTGAGATCCAAAACACAACATTTTATCTCTGCCTGTAAAAAAACTCAGCTGTGAGTTGCTGACAGATTTCACCTCCTATAAGTGGCTGATTCCAGCACGAATCAGCAATTTGTACTACAATACTACTGCAAAATAGCATGATTGAATTGTTTGCAGTAGGGGAAAAAAATATTACCACTGTCAATGTTCCCCAATTAGAATTTTAGTATATCAGCCATTTATTTTGGCGGAAAACAATTTAGTTCACATTTTTATAACCATGCTGTTATCTTATAAAGTGAGGCATGGGACATAACTGGCCAGAATGTACCCTCAAAATGATGTAGTAGGGTTGATCATGTGCAGGGTCGGATTGGGCAGTTTAGACACTGGGAAAACACCCAGAAAGCTCAGACCTGCTCTCCCTTACCTCCCCTTGTGGCCTTGACCACCTTGTGTGTTGCAGGAAGAAAATTATGTGCAGGGGAAAAGGTGTTGGAAGTGTGTTGTGCCTGGGACAGGGGGCGTTGCACCTGGGGAAGGGACCCGTTGGAGGTTGGTTGCACCTGGGGTGGGGGGTTGTGTGGGGGGCCCTGACATGGCCACCCGGTGGGTCCTTGACCCCCAGTCAGACACTGTTCTCGTTCACAATATAAAGAAAGACTTATGGGACTGGCTGACTAAAGGCATGGCATAAACCTTGTATGACATACTAGGAAAATGCAATTATTGCTTCAGTGTATATCTATAACCATCCATTATAAGAATCCTTTAACTCCATTAATGCTTGGCATGAAAGACATTACAAAGCATGTATGACACTTGTTAAGAATTGGCTAAGCCTGAAGCCGTCAATAATGGTGTGCTTTTCCGTTGAGATGTAGTTTCCATTTCATTGTGAAAGCTTTCAGATAATGCTAAGTTGCCAACTAAGCTAAAGGGTATCTCATTTATAAGACAATACATAATCAATTGCTGCAATTTAAAGGTCACATTTTACACGCTTTCAGGTATATCTTTTTCAGGCAGATAGAACATATTTAACAGCGAAAAGTCTCAGGTGAGTTCCTGGGACTGAGAACAAATCAATGAAACAATAAGAGTCACATTTTGAGGGGCCATGAACCAAAAACCCATAACTAACATGTTTAAATGTATGTTATGTTTCTATATTTTTTAATGGAATCCAATCTGGCTGGCAAATTCATGCACAGAAATGGAGTCACACGAAATATAAATATCCAACAGCATCAACTAGTGGTCTTTAAAAAATGATGTTTTTTTGCTGACGTCAGTAAAAACGTCACTACTAAAATGTACAATATACAGCAGTTCCCGTCCATGTGCTGTAAGGATGTTTGTAAGAGAGAGCTCCTGTACTGGAGGCACAGTAACGGTCTGGGGCAGAGGGGGTGGTAAAATTAATCAATTCTCTAGGAATTATATGCAAAAAAAATTAAAGTTTGGTGATAAGTTTATTCACCAACTGAATAAGTAAAAATTTCAAGCTTTCAAAATACCCAGGCCCCTTCGTTAGCCAACTCAACCCTTCCTTTTGCGCCAAAGAAGAGGAACCAGAAGGCGCCATATAACCTGAAAGTTAGATGAATTCAAATTTGGGAGGTGTCTGACTTGGGATGTGTAGGCGGAAGGTAGGTATTATCCTATCTTTGTATGGGATTTAAATCAGGTATTGGGGCCAAAGAACAGGTTAGTTAAATGTAATAAATATGAAGGAAACTTTTTGGAACATTTGATATGTGCCTGTAAGGTGTGCTCTCTCTTTCTATAAAGATTCCTTCTCTGTTGATTCTCTTGTTGAGAATTGATAACTGGAGCCTTTGTGTATGAAAGGATGTTATCGGAATAAAAAGCCACTGCGGAGGCCTGTATGTCAAGAGAACATATGGTCTTTTAGAGAAGAAGTATTCTTTTCACGAGAAAACATTTTTTTATTATTTTCATAGGGATGTTGATATTTACTTTTGATGAGACGTTATAATAAGTCCTTGGGGCAGGAGAAGATCACAACTAATCAAGCTGTTAAAAGGGTGTTGAGGTATTTAGCTTTGAAAAGATTCAATAAGTTTATTTCTTCAAGTGAGAATGAGTTCAACACTGCATGTCTTTGACACACTTGGCAACTCTTTTATTTTTCACAGGAAAATCTATGCAACAAAAGGGGCATGTTTGGTTTTGCAATGTGTGGTTGCATCATGGCATGGGATGGGGAATTAAGGTATATAATATCATATATTTTCCATTTGCATACACAAGAATAGAAGCCCCACAATTATTATTAACAGTGGTGCTCACAATAATTTATTATATAGAGAGTGCTTCTGCTGAGGCAGCAATCATTCTTCATGCATAGGTATAAATATGCAGAAACTGCCCATCTCAGTGCAAATACATGAAGCATAAATCCTATTTAGTAGTAGAATATATATTTCCCTTTTAATTGATTAAATTGTATATAAGCTCATTGCAAGCCATTGTTCTCGGTCATCAGTCACTCTGATAGGTTTACTGCTGTGCCCTTTTGTAGGATCAGTGTCTGGAATTTTTATGTGAATAAAAAATGGCTTCACCAATTCGTAAACCTGGATCTTATGGATGTGTAATGCTAATAAGCTTCTGGGAGACCACCACCTACCCCTACATATAGGTATAATTGGTAATGTTGTTGGCAGCTCTTTAATATAAAGTTATTTTTAACTTATTGCTGAATATAAGCCAGCTCTTATAACCACATGTCTTACAAGTGTCAATGTACACCAGAATGTTATTTTTCAATTACAAGTTGGGACATTGTTGTGATTGGTGTAGTTAGAACAATAAAAACAAGTTTATTTTGTATTATAAAGGCTTCTTCTGAGGAGACCCTTGTTCTCTGATTAAAATAACAACAGGGACTTTCCATTTCAAGGAATAATGTGCAGACTAGATACCAGCTTTCTCCCCACTATGAATAGGCTTTTGTGTGAACCCACTGCAATGGCTTCACATTTGCTAATTCGAGACCCTGAATTATACCTTATCTCTGCTTTAAAAACCAATAACCATTCATTTATAGGCTATTACTTGAAAATAGAAAAATTGTAGGTTAATATCACTTCCTTAAAATACATTCTTGTGTTCTATAAAACCAATGGAGCATGGACACTGACTGAAATCACCACACTATTAATGTGTTCTTGTATGGAAACTTAAAGAATCCCTGAGATCATTATGCATCCAGAACCTCAAATTTAGTTACAGTCCTAAGATTCAGAACCAAAAAGTTGCAGACAGCCTGCTCTGGTTCAAGTTCAACAAGAGATGTTGGGGTGAAAATTGTTAAAAAAAAAAACAGTGGAAAATAATTTTTGGCTGCTTTTAATTCTCCTTACCCAAACTTCTTTGGTTCTTCTGTTAAATAGGAGCTATTGTCCAGATCATTGGACATCATATTGTGCATTAACCACAGGGGAATACAGTGAAAAAAATGGTGCAAGCAAACAAGATTCCCAAATGTGTCATTAACCTACATGCTCCTTACCCAGATTATTTCTTAGATGCATTCAAAAAGCCTTTTTACCTGATATTGTATTTGACTAAAGTAGATATTACCGATGAACCCAAACACACTGCACCTTACGTGAAACTATATGTGAAAGTAGTTAACATATAAACATGTCACCTTTTCTGGAACAACGCTTTTTCCGTCCCATGCGTATCCTCTTTTTGTAAAATAATTCACCGTCGCAAACTCGATCAGGGCAGAGAAGACAAAAGCGTAACATACAGCAATGAACCAGTCCATGGCAGTGGCATACGCTACTTTTGGTAGTGAATTCCGGGCACTAATACTCAGAGTTGTCATGGTAAGGACAGTTGTAACGCCTGTGGAAGAAAAAGGGTAGAAAAAATGAATATAATAGTCAGGACTGGATTTCTAAACTTGGCGGCCCTACACCAGTTGAAACTCTTGCAGTCCGTCCAGCCCCCAACCCCTATAGAGCATTTGTGCCCATCCGTTCTTTTTTTTGTTTCTTTCCTCCCACTGGGGACTGGTCATGTGGGAGACAGAGTAGCACTGTCAAAATCTTCAGCACCCAGTCGCCAGTACTCCAGTCCAGGGACAAATGCTAATGGACTGCATGACGCCCCTAATTTTCTGTCGCTCTAGGCTTGAGCCTTTGTGGCCCTCCCACAAATCTAAACCTGGTAATAACATTATGAGTGATGTTGTTACTGTTTAAAAACTCAAGCTGTGTTTCTCCTCAGCTTTTACACGGGGCACATTAATGCCTGCTACCATAGCTGCTTCATTCATGATGTCATTGATCCAGAAATTAATCCAAATGCTTTTTTTGATCCCCCCCCCAAAGAGGTCCAATAGCCTATTTGGGTCTTTTATTTACTTTTAACCAGTTTGTAAAGTGTATTTTAAAAGCTGATCTTGTTGGCCTATTTCTTTATCAGTTTCTCCATTTAACTAGTCAACTTTGCTTTAAAAAAAGATCTCACAAAGCAAAAATAGTAGCAGAGTAAATACTTCAGTTCTTATGTGTGAGATGCAGTTTTAGGTGCAATTAAAATACAGGCATGGGATCTGTTATCTGGAAACCTGTTATCTAGAAATTTCCAAATTACGGAAAGGCCGTCTCCCATAGACTCCATTTTTATCCAAATAATCCATATTTTTAAAAATGATTACCTTTTTCTCTGTAATAATAAAACAGTATCTGATATTTGATCCAAACTAAGATATACTTAATCCTTATTGGCAAAACAATCCTATTTGGTTTATTTAATGTTTAAATGCTTTTCTGGTAGACTTCAGGCTTTGTAGGCTGGTTGACATGTGTACTACTACTAGTACACATGTAGTACATACTTATGTACTAAATTCTACATAATTAAGTCAGTCCCCATATTTATCATGGGCCAACTACATTTAAGAGGGTAGTTACCTGGTGAGAAAATTCTGCACTACAGTTCAACAAAAGTAGATAAACACTTCTTAAACTTTCTTTGTCAATGACTTGGTTGGAGAGAGCTAACCCCCCACTCCCTGCAGTCCCGATGCTCTTCTGGTATCATTTAAGCTAAATTCTAAGAAGAAATTAAATCTGCACATATTTCTACCTCTCCTCCTATGCGAATACCCTGCATTTTAGCAGGTTTAAGTATCCTCCCTTTAAGTATCAATCAAAGCCATTGTTAACATGAATGACCAGATGTATTACCCGGGGCGAGTTATTTTTTTATTTATTTATTTTTTATACATTTTATTCATCAAAGTCCCCATTAACATAAGCCATTTTTTGAAATTTGGCATCAGACGGCAAGACAGATAACACAGCAGAGCCCACACCGCATACATTTTGTTTCACTCGCATCTGCAGATTTTCTGCCATCACATATCAGCTTGTTACCTTGACAACTACAGATATTAATAAATTAAACCGACTGCAGTATTTTCACAGTGTTACTCATTATGGAATTACTGGATTTTTTCTGTCATTTAGCAGAAAAATATATAAATCATTCTGCTGAAATTATAGTATACTTTATCAAGCTAATCAAATGCTCCAAAAAAAAAAAAAAAAAAAAAGCAATGGCGATGCTTATTTCATGGAGACTGGAACAGAAAAATTAGCCCTGCTTTATTTTGATATAAGTGCTGTTAAAATTAGTCTTTTTGGGAGTTAATATCAATATACTGTAACAGCATTGAAATGCGCATCTCATTAGCAGCACTGTCCATTTTTATTATCCGCTCATGGTAATAAAGGCGACCGTGGATTTCTATAATGTAACCTCTTTACTCGTTATGTAACCCTCTTGTGTAGTAACATGCGGTACTTTTACTCCACTGCAGTAACCCTGAACAACCATTGAAATGTTTGTTATTACAACTGCCCAGTCGCAGCTAAATTCTTATTGATTGATAATGGTTACTGTACTAGAGTTCCTTTGCCTGAAACTATGTACCAGTTTATTGTCTTTGTAGTTTGTTGTATTGTCCATGGCGTAAAATGCAGCCGTACAGTTATAATAAATTCAGAGAGAACACATACATAAGACAGACATACATAAGTACTAGGAATTTCAATAGCCAGTTGGGAATTAGGTTCCCACCCTGAAAAACTACTATATACCTGTAAGTATACTTTTTTGTTAGGGTAAGAAACGGTATCATACAAGGGAAAATGCACAGTGATTTTTTTTTTTTTACTAGTGCAATGCGGGGGAGATGCACCATTAAGGGGGACAATGGGGGGAAATCTAAAAAAAATAGAACCTGCCTTTGTGGCCCTCCCACAAATCTAAACCTGGTAATAACATTATTAGTGATGTTGTTACTGTTTAAAGTTTATTTACTTTTACTTTTAACCAGTTTGTAAAGTGTATTTTAAAAGCTGATCTGGGTGGACTACTTCTTTATCAGTTGCTCCATTTAACTAGTCCAATATTGCTTTAAAAAAAGATCTCACAAAGCAAAAATAGTAAAATAGTAAATACTTCAATTCTTATGTGTGAGATGCAGTTTTAGGTGCAATTAAAATACAGGTATGGGATCTGTTATCTGGAAACCTGTTATCTAGAAATTTCCAAATTACGGAAAGGCCGTCTCCCATAGACTCCATTTTTATCCAAATAATCCGTATTTTTAAAAATGATTACCCTTTTCTCTGTAATAATAAAACAGTACTTCGTATTTGATCCAAACGAAGATATAATTAATCCTTATTGGCAAAACAATCCTATTTGGTTTATTTAGGGGCAGATTTACATAGGGTCGAATATCGAGGGTTAATTAACCTTCGACATTCGACCATCAAAGTTAAATCCTTCGACTTCGAATATCGAAGTCGAAAGGATTTAGCACAAATAGTTCGATCGAACGGAAAATCGTTTGATCAAATGATTAAATCCTTCGAATCGTTCGATTCGAAGGATTTTAATCCATCGATCGAACGATTTTTCTTCGACCTAAGAAAGCTACCAAAGCCTATGGGGACCTTCCCCATAGGTTTACATTGACTTCGGTAGCTTTTAGGTGGCGAACTAGGGGGTCAAAGTTTTTTTAAAGAGACAGTACTTCGACTATCGAATGGTCGAATTGTCGAACGATTTTTAGTTTGAATCGAAAACATTTGAAATTCGACGTTTTTTTCCTCTATTCCTTCACTCGAGCTAAGTAAATGGGCCCCTTAATGTTTGCATGATTTTCTGGTAGACTTTAGGCTTTGAAGGCTGGTTACATGTGTACTTTAAATTCTACATAAGTCAGTCCCCATATTTCTCATGGGCCAACTACATTTAAAAGGGTAGTTACCTGGTGAGAAAATTCTGCACTACAGTTCAACAAAAGTAGATAATTAAACACTTCTTAAACTTTCTTTGTCCATGACTTGGCTGGAGAGAGCTAACCACCCCCCCCCCCCCCACCCGCTGCAGTCCCGATGCTCTTCTGGAATCATTTAAGCTAAATTCCAAGAAGAAATGAAATCTGCAAATATTTCTACCTCTCCTCCTATGTGAATACCCTGCATTTTAGCAGTTTAAGTTTAAGTATCCTCCCTTTAAGTATCAATCAAAGCCATTGTTAACAAGAAGGACCAGATGTATTACCCGGGGCGAGTTTTTGTTTATTTTATTTTTTTTATATACGGGGGAGATGCACCATTAAGGGGGACAATAGGGGGAAATATAAAAAAAAGTAGAACCTGCCTTCAGCAGTCAGAACACTTACCCAAAGATATATTACTAGAAATACTGTACTTTTGCCACAACAAATACAAACACTGGATGCCTTATAATATAGTTCATTTTAAGCGGTGATTCACCTTTAAGCTTGTATTACTCATTAAACATACTCATCTGTCATTCTGGCCCCATACATGGGCTACTAAAATTGATAGCCATTGATGTACTTTGGTGTCTGGCATGCATTAGAGTGTCTAGATCTCATGTCCCCCAACAATAAGTGTGGTGTTTATACAAATGGCATGTAGATGTCACTGTGCTCATACTTATACTGTGCATACTTCCTGGTAGCTTAAAAGTAAAAGTGAAAGCTTACTGTTGTGTAATGCCTGCATGACTCTGCTAATAAAGCACTGTTATATACTCTACTCATCCTTGGCTACCAAAACATAACAAATAGCGACATAGATGGCTCTTCTACCTCTGCAGCAGCCCGCACATTTTCTTCCAAACCCTGGTGAGCCTACCATACCTTTTACTGCTTGGATCCGTATGTCTGAAAATTACATTATTACTGCTGACCAAGAGGAGATTTCTACAGCTAGAAAGCCTGCTTTACTTATTCACTGCCTGGGAGCAGAGGGACAGCGTATATTCTATACATTACCATTACCTGATGATAATTATGAAACTGCTCTTACTGCTATAAAGAACTTTTTCGTGCCAAGAGTAAATGTGGTTGCTGAAAGTTATAAATTCCACCAACGTGGACAACCTAATGGCGAATCCACAGAACAATTTGTAGCAGCTTTAAGAGAGCTGGTTGTTACCTGTGAGTTTGGGAATCTAACAGATCAAATGCTAAGAGACCAAATAGTGGAAAAAACAAACTCACCTCACATTAGAGAGAGACTGCTCCTAGAGCAGGATTTAACCCTTGCAAAGGCTATTACAGTTGCTAGCCAAATTAAAACAGCAGTGGCAGAGGCTAAAACTCTCAGACAGGGAACTGCTGGGAATGTACAGACTGTGAATTCAGCACTGTGGCATAATAAGGCAGTCACAGGCAAAATACAGTGCTAAGGAAAGGGATTTACCTACACTGCAACACCGTGCAGCAAATACAAATAGAAAATACTGCTTTCGCTGTGGTTCAACACACTGCAAGTCATGTTACATGTCCTGCCAAAGCTAAACGGTGCCGCAACTGCACAAAAGTAGGACATTTTGTTAAGATCTGCCGTAGTTCTGCTAAAGATGTTCATGAAGTCACTACTACAAATGTTACAGTATTAAGTGTGGATAAAGCTGGTACATTTATTCCAGACAAGTTTATATGCACTGTCAGTGTCAGTACTGCTTCTGCTAACAAAGGACACTCCATTAACCTGATGCTTGATACAGGTTCAGCTGTTTCTATACTACAAAAGGATATTTTCTTGAAATACTTTGCAAAAGATCCGCTTGTTGCACCTGCCCTGAAAGTGAGTTACTTAAAGGATCCAATCCCTGTACTTGGTTGCTTGCCAGTGACTGTACAAATTGAATCAAATACTGCAAAATGTGACTTTTACATTGTGAATAAGGGTACTGCTATACTTGAAAGGGATTTCTGCATTAAACCTACAATTAGTTGAGAGTCTCAATACTACAGCACCATGCCTGCCACACAGCCAGTGTCTAACATTTCACCACAAAGCAACACTTCACTGGGCTGTGCAAAGAACTTCGTACACAAAGTTAAGTTGAGACCAGATGTAAAACCAGTACGCCAGAAATTGAGGCAATTGCCTACTCTATAAAGGAGACTTTCTCACAGGAACTAATGAAACTGGTAGAGCAAGTTGTGATTGAAAAATCAGAATCCTCTGAATGGGTTTCACCAATTGTTGTAACAATGAAGAAAACTGGAGGTATTCGATTGTGTGTTCATCTCCGCGAACCTAATAAAGCAGTTGTTATGGATAATCATCCCTTGCCACACAATTATTTTCCTCTCTGGATCTTCAGAGTGCTTATCATCAAGTATTACTGCATGAGGAAAGCAGAGACCTCACTGCATTTATCACCCATGATGGTTTCTTTTGGTTAAAGCGTGTACCTTACGGACTGGCTTCAGCACTGAGTTGTTTTCAAAGACTGATGTCTTCTATACTCCATGGCATACCTGGTGTAGAATGCTACTTGGATGATATAATTGTCTACGCTCCAACTATAGATCTTCATGACAAATACCTAGAAAAGGTTCTGAAATGCATTAATTCTGCAGGACTGAAACTAAACCTTTCCAAATGCCACTTCAGACAAACCCAGCTGTCATAAACATAACAATAAGTAATAGCCAATTCATGGCTAGGGGAATGTAAATAAAAGTGCAACGTTTGTTACTATTTCTCTAATCAGCACTCAGCAGGCAGTATTAACTGATCAGTCACTGAAGCAGCCACTTTTAGCCAACATAGAGCATTTTATAACATATGGGGGTATGTTGAGTTGCTCTAGGAGCAAGAGGCTAGAGTTATGTAGCTAAGCAGCCTAAACTCCATTAGGGATTTGAATTTTCCTTTCTTAAGAAAGGTTCTCCATGTAGAATCAGGTGTGCAGCTCCTGCTACATTTAAGAGCCAAATTTCCAGTTTTTAAACCAGATTTGTATCTTCTAGTGCGAGAGAGAGAACTTGCACTCTCCACACTAGTGATGTGGCCCCCCTCTGATACAGGAAAGGTAGAAGAGCTGCCTCTTGCCAGAAACGGGCCGTGTACAATGGAAATGTCAACTTCACAGTTCTTTAGGTCTCCTTGAGTGCTTTTGTCTTATGTTTTTTGAATATATATATATATATATCACATAGGGTTGCCAGATTTTCGAAAGGGCTGTTAGAATTGCTTGCCTTTTTTTCCAAATTGGGAAAACTGAGCAGGACTTCGTTAAGCTGGCCATAGACGATCATACGAATCCTCGATTCATATGATTTTGGACCGTGTGTGGATTGTCCCAAAATTTGGATTTCGATTGGACAGGTTAGAAGATTTCTGTCAGCTGCCGATAATATCTCTGCAAGTGTTGCCGATCTGACTATTTTCAGTGGGAGGCTGTCACCAGCTTTGTCGGACATAAACTTTCGTACGATTGCTGTCCGGGGCAGAACATTGGCTGATCTGTTCTTTTACTACTTTATTTGATCTGAATGGTTAGTGGCAGGTCAGGAGATTGGAACGTCCGATCGTTTGTCTGATATAGCAGGTAATCTGCACATCCATGGTCAGTTTTAGGTGATTGGCCAATCGCTCACCACGTCATTGCCCTGTAACATCACCGCCTTGCTGACATCACCTTCCCGGCCTTGCCACATTACTGTAACCACCCTCACCTGCCCAGAGTTACTTGCAGAGAAAGGTGGCAACCCTAATGTCATGCATGTAATCAAAATTGCCATATATTTCAATTTCAGTGGATCAGAACTCACTCTGTGTTCCATATGTGTCTTTTACCTCTCACATCATGGTACAACATCTGTTACACATATACACACACATAATGCATTCATATACATACATATTTATATACACATAACTACACCGTCTGCTGCACTAAGAATGCCAGTCAAAAAGCATTGGCGTTCTCTTTCATACATGCAACCTTCAAAAGCTTGTAGGCTGCTAATGCAGATCCTTCCTTCTGTGCCATGTGCAAAGTGCTCACGTTCTTCCATGCAATCTGCAAACACGTGCGCTCTGCCAAAGAGAATCATGGTGCATCATGCACATGTGTTAAATTCAGTGGGTTAAGAGGAGAATTAGAGGATTTTCTGGGGTTTCAAAAACGATTTGTATACTAGGAAAAAAAAAAAAAACTAGTGAACTGATTTGTTTATCTCTAGTACAGAAGTGCTTGAAAGGATTGTTGTAATCCTTATCTAATATATGCTTTGGTGATATAAAAGCTTTTATTTCCCCAGAATTAAAATTGAAAAATGTTTCTCTGTTTATAGGCATTATGTAATGTACAAATTCATTCACAATGAAAACACTGTATACTTAATTAAACAGAAAGAAATTGCCAAACTAACATACAGTAGGTGACATATGCTACTTATTGCTTCCCAGGAACCTGGATCAACTTGGTAACACATACAATGTATTTTTTAATGAATTAGTCCTTTTCCAATAAAAATACACTATTATAATGTCTGCACAGTTAACTGTTCAATAGAATTTTTGTTTAAACTTTACTTAGGACTTGTTTACACCTATCACCTATGTAAATTTAGGGTCCTCCCTGTGTGTGGTGTTCAGCTCTGACATGAATGGGCTGTGCCCAAAAATTACAAGGGTAATATTATGCCAACATGCAACAATGCTATCAGAATAAATCTGAGGTAATGCAATTAAATAATCAGAAGTGTTGCCAGCAATTCTAGGGGCCAGCATCACTGCATATGCTATTGTTTTATAAGATTTATATGGGTGGTTTAAAGTTTGCATTAGCTTTATATTTTAACAGCTGATTTTAATAGCCTTTAGGGTAATTAGCTAGGTGGAAGCCAGGGTGCAAACAATGGCACAAACCACCATGTTTTTGCACTGTACACTCTGCCTTGCACCCTAGGTTAATTGTTTCAGACTTTCTCCATGAATACAGCAGTGCCTACATTTGTCATGACTGTATTCATGAAGGGTGGGAGGGGGTGGTACATAGGCTTCCTACCCCTACCCATCACCCAATGTCACGAAGGTTAGGGAGTGGCAAAGGACAGACCTGGAAGGCAGTAAGGACAGGGATGGTCAGCCAGATACTGGCTCTGCATAAGCACTAATGGGTGCACTCATGTGTCCCTCAATGCCTTTTGCATTGTATTAAAAAAACACATATTGTCTGTGTACCCTCCTGAGTAAATGAAAATCCTCCAAAAAGCCTTAGTCTCCCTTGAATGAACAAGGCAGCCTTCTTTATCTTCTAAATCCTAACGCAGTGTGTGTGTTGAACTTTTTCAGTATAAGTGTTGAGCGCCAACACTTGGACAGGACCCTTCACTCATAAATGTTTGCTATCTAATCCATAGTTTCATGAATATCTAGGGCAAAAAAAGTCTTCATAACTAATTGTATACTAATTACCCTATACATTTGGTTTCCTGGAGTAAACAGAAGAGTGAACAGGCATTGACACCGAATCTCACCCCTGCCCTGCACCCCCTCAGAGGGGTCCTCCTCACAATTTGAGAACCACTGGTCTAACGTCTCACTTGAGCCCACATAAACATTCCTAGATCATCTCTAATTTGTTTTGCGCTTCACTACACACCTCAATACACAAAGGGAAAAGAGGAATTATGAAAAGTCTGACTATTCAAAGTTTCCATCCATCTCAGGGAACATTAATTCAGCAAATAGCCTCAGGGGAGCTATATCAACATACATCAAATCCTAAAATTACCACATTGATTTTGAAAAGCTGGTACAAAGCTGCCAGACTTAAAAAAAATATATATAAATAAGGACAAAATAAATTGCATATGCTAGGGGCAGTCAGAATATGTTAAGATGACTTAAAATTACATTTGGATTATAGCTTATACTCTTTATATAATATTATTTCCTATAAAACAAACTATCCTTTGGTATCTAGCTAGATTCATGATATATGAACAGTAAAACTCATGCCACACCACTGGAATCATTTAATCTTATTTGGCAGTGCAGTGACCTATAGAATCCAATCAAGAATTTGCTTCCAATATCAGTCTGCAGCAGACCAATTAAAGCTAATTTCTGATTGGCTGCTCTTAGATATAGTGGGCACTATTTGGCGTTGGCTAGCAGTCAGGTTTACTGTTCCCAGTTGTGGCATAATGTTCCCCAATAGAAAACAATGAAATCTCTTTTTCTGCCAACTCAAATAGTTTGTGTTCTCTCTGCATGTCATAAGTCATGAGGCAGCGTTTTAATCATATGCTCATAGAATACCGGCAGATTTACACAAGAGTGATACAGATCGTGAACGTTACATAACACATAAAATCATATGGAACTGCAGGGCGAGCATTTTGTATTTTCTCAGAAACATTTGCTTTTTATGTTGCAAATGTAGCAAGAAAGGGATTGCTAACACCAGAGCTCATTAAGTTTATTGCAAATGAAATGATGGTAATTTTCCTTTCACAGTTGTATAATGGAGCTAATATCGGCTATAAAATACACAGAAACATTTGCCATCAGGTGGATGGACTTTTGCACTTTTCCGTTAAAGGAGATGTCCACCCAGAGACTTTTGTTTTGCATAATGAAAGAAAATGTAATTCCGAGCAACTTTGCAATTTTCAGTGATTATAAATTTGCTGTGGTCTTAAAGTTATTTGCAAAAGTAATTTACTACTGAAAGCCAGGTCTCTATTCTTTTCAGGTGCTGCCCTAGGCACCATACTTCTTCAAGCTCAACAAAGCATGCACAATAACATCGGCATGCGAGTGACATCACTTCCACCCATGACCCGCACCTGATTCCCCCCACCTCAGAATATATTCGGAGCAGGGGAAGAGTTTTTTTTACTATTGTTATTTACCATATAGGCATCTGAGGGTCCCCACTTTAAAGCTGCCATTCTAAGCAAGGGTCCTTGAGTGCCTATTTGGTAAATACGGCCCTGCTGAAAGCAATCGTTTTATTGATTCATGTTCTCTGGTTCTGACTCTTCTTGCAGTGTAACTAAAGTCAGTTCTCCTCCAGCTTTTTAACATTAACAGACCTGAAGCTGGCCATGAATGGACAAATTTAGATCAAGTCAGCAGTTTCTCTGCCCATGTATGAGCAGCCTACTGAACAGATATCTGGCTGAAAATCTGTCATCCATTGGACGTGGACCACATTGGCATAGGCCTGTGTTATCAATCGTTGGTCCAGGTTCCAAATAATCAGATCCAGGAGTGTAACCACAGAAGAAGCAGAGCCTGCGGGGGGGGGGGTGCAGGAGGTATAGGGGCCCCATGAGGCCTTAATTCATATACAATTTCAACATATATTTGTAAAATAATTCAACCTCTAGACATTTTACTGAGCTATTGGGCCCAGTAATAGCTAGTTATGCCCCTTATCAGATCAGCCTGATATGGCCCTGCATGTAGGTGGCTAAATTGGGCAAAGATCCAAACTTTTGGCAATCTTATCAAGTGAGCAGATCTTTGTGGCCAGCTTTACAGCCAGCAGAGAATATAAACAGCCAGGCGCTGATTTTTATTTGACTTTCAACTGCATTTACATTTACAAACAGCTGTAAAACCATTGTATACGTTTAATGAATGCATTGTGGAAAGTTGCTTAGAATAACATTGTCTTTCAGGAGGTGCAGTGCAATATGTTGCTCACCAACCCCTTGGCTGTTGCTCCCAGTGGCCTCAAAGCAGGTGCTTATTTTTGAATTCTTGGCTTGGAGGCAACTTTTTGTTCCATAAAAAACAGTTGTACTGCCAAATAGAGCCTTCTGTAGGCTGCCAGGTCAGATAGGGAGTACTAAATAGCCAATCACAGGCCATATTTGGTATCCCTAGGAACTTTTTGTATGCTTATGTTGCTCTCCAACCTTTTTCATCTGAATGTTGCTCACGGGTGAAAAAGGTTGGGGACCCCTGAGTTAGAAGGTTAAAAAAGTAGCATGGGTGAAAATTCCCCAGATTAGAGCCCTTGTACATCCAGGCACAGATCAGATCAGATCACTCACATGATCAGGGGTTCAGGGATTTTGTTTTACCAAAAGTTGATGACTTTGTGGGTATTCCATGAGAACCCAACATATTACAGGTCTCTAGTTTAAATAATCTGCAGATTCGGTAGCATGGCTTTAATACACTATTCTGGTACAGTTGATGCTGACATTTTTACTATGTCAGTGTAAATATAACTAAAAGTAAATCTCAGTTTACCATCTACCCCTATGTGTAATAAAAGGCACTAAGTTTGCAGCAGTAAACCACATTGACTAATAAAATGTTTGCTTTTAAACAGGTGACCAGTAAATGCTAACTGCTGATTAGTTGATATGGGTTACTGCATCTGGGCAAAGTTACTGTCTTTTATTACATACGTGTATTTATTCTGAACTTGTTTATTACATACAGATGTCTTGTAAAACCAGACGGCTGTATGGGTCAGTTCTTACTTGCTTAGTGAGGAAGTTTACTTTTACATTCTTTTTAGGATTGGCATTTTTTTACATAATTTTCAATCTTTTTTTTTTAAACCATTTGCCATACTAGTCGGCCTCTTGTCACAATGTAGCTTTAAACGCTACCTGGGTTTATTCCAGCAACCTTAAAACATATTCTCTGTGAGGCAACATTTTTAGGTTATTATTCATTTGTATTGCTTGCCTTCTAACAGAAACCCTATCATTTACATTTTCCACTCTGGATTCTAATCATCTGTTTAGTTGCTAGGGTAAATTGGACCCCAGCAAACAGCCCTTGAAATTAAAAACTGGAAAGGATTTAAAGACCCCAAGTATTAACGTAAAGTTTAATTTAAGAACCATAGCAATATATCAGTCACGGCTCTGCGTAGCTGAGTTTGTGACCAAATCTATATTAGGGTCAGCAATTTCAGGTATACTGTATACAGTATTTGGATCCCTCAAGGGTTTCAACATCCATGACAGATTAGCTACTTTGGCAGTTTATTTGCTTGGCAGTTTATCTTTACACTGGGGTATTTTTTTAAGGGAGAAGTCTTATATTGTTGTGGTTACTTATTTCAGAAATCTGAAATACACAGAGTGTATACAGGCCAGACACGGCCATGTGGACTCTTCCCTGAATGGGCTAAACCAGGGCTGCCCAACTGGACCCCCTCTTGTGTGGCCCACACATGAAAGTCTGCCTGTTGTGTCTGCTTAGCATGTGTAAACTTTAAAGGGTAGCACTACAGAGATTAACTGGCCCCTGCATTGTTTAAACCTCAAATTCAGACTGTAATCCCCTGTATTGTTCACACATGTAATCCCCCTGCATTGACCTGTGACACCTCTATTGTTCACACTTCTAAAGCCCTGTACTGTTAATACCTCAGTCCCAGACTGAAACTGCCCACATTTTTCACTTGTTCACACTCAAGGGGGCACCAGCACTGTGTCATTGTATGTAGCACATCTTAAGAGTCATCCTGATAGGTTTCCCTGTCTCCTGCTCTGTTCTGTCTTCCCTATGCTCCTTATGTGTTCCATACTCTGCTTGCCCTATGATTCCTGTGTGTGCCATACTCTGCTTGCCCTATGCTTCCTGTGTGCCATACTCTTCCTGCCCTCCCTCGGCATGCTTTACTCTGCCTGTGTGTGCCATACTCTGCCATATGGCCATAAGCCATATGCCTGCCCTATTCTCCTTAGGTGTACCATATTTGCCTTCCCTATGCTCTCTGTGTGTTCCATATTATGCCTGCCCTATTCTCCTTAGGTGTACCATATTTGCCTTCCCTATGCTCTCTGGGTGTTTCATACTATGCCTGCCCTATTCTCCTTAGGTGTGCCATACTCTGCCTGTGGAACATAAGCCATAGTATGCCTGCCATACTCTGCTTGCCCTATGCTTCCTGTGTGCCCTCCCTCTGCATGCTTTACTCTGCCTGTGTGTGCATTACTCTGCCTGAGGAACATAAGCCATACTATTCCTGCCCTATTCTCCTTAGGTGTGCCATATTCTGCCTTCCCTATGCTCCCTGGGTGTGCCATACTATGCCTGCCCTATTCTCCTTAGGTGTGCAATACCCTGCCTGCCTTATGCTCCATTTCACCTAAAATTTAACAGGAGGGATTTGTTTGAATCTTAAGTATAGAAGATTGAGTTGTTTTGGTTTATTATTTTTTTCATGACTAAGGACACACGGTGCTAACCTAATACTGTAAAGCCTGGCTAATAATGTAACGCTCTGTTCTACAAAAGATGATGATGATATGAGAGCTAAACAGTCACCTGCAGAGACTGGTTTAGGTCAAATACATTTTTTGGCTGCCGTTTGAGTGACATTATCGAGATGAAACTGATTGCATTCTGACAGCTACAAGCTCAAGGTTAAAGTCTACAAAAGATCCATGCTGAATTCCAAATAAAACATTCCTTTTCCATAGTCTGCAGGGGAGACACACATATTGATACAACTGAGTTGCATTTTCTCCACCCCCTACTCACACATACACACTCATTGTGTATTCTATTCGTGTTGTGCATTAGCATATTTGCATGCCAAGCTCTGTATAAATAACATTAGCTGCCATTACTTCTTCAGTCTATTTACCATGGTGCGCTTTGTATTATGGGCAAATATGGATCAAAAATAGAAATGGCTTCTTAGGTTAAGATAATTTCAGCCAAAAGAGAAAGCATGTTACTATTTGTGTTTATTGATATATTCATTATTATAAAAGAAAATACATAATATAACATATATTTGTTTGATCATGATATACTGTAATGTTTGCCAGTTTTGTATTCTCAGATGTTAAAAAAAAAAATATATAAAAATCAAAATATATAATCAAAATATATAATGAACACAGTATTGTTATATACAAGGATATTATAAGTCACAGAGAAGTTCTATGACCATATAAAGATGCAAGACCAAAGGCTGAGTACTTTTATACTGGTCATGGAACTCTGATGTGACTAGTGATGGGCGAATCTGTGGCGTTTCGCTTCGCCGAATAATTAAAGGGCAAAAAAATCGCGAAACGGCTACGGCATCTTGTTTTTGACGCTGGTGTGGAAAATGGACGCCGGGCTCAAATTTTTTTTGATGCCGCCGAAATTTTGCAGTGGTTTTGTGAATTTTCACAGGAATTCGCACCTGCCGAATAAATTAGCCCATCACTAGATGTGACTTCTAATTCCTCATATTTTACAACAGGGGGTACATTATTTTATATTATGCACAAAATTCAATGAATGAGTCATTTGACACAAATGACATCAGTAAGCACCAATTATAACTGATGACATCACTAAAACCCATTTATAAATATCATTTACAGCATTTTCACGGCTCTGCCTGTGTATATCACACTATACACAGGCAGAGCATACATATATTGGCCAAACTTACCAAATACAGTCCTTGCGGGAACAGATTCTCTATTGAGCCAGAAAGAGACCTGAGACAAAATGACGGTCATGATACACGGTAAGTAGGTCTGAATGACAAAATAGCCGATCTTTCTTTTCAAGTGGAAGTGAGTTGTCATAACAATATATTCACCTGTAGTAGAGAAGAATACCAGTTAATTTCAATGGATGGTACTCTGTTATAGCCTGATAAATATGTAGCATAAACAGACTATTATTCTTTAGATATAGAGTATTAAATAATTCACTTGTTTGATTGCTGTGCCACACAAGTCATGTTCAGTTCCCCTAAGTTGTGACTATTCTTATACTTAAATGGCCACAGTACCCTTATATCGTCTTAGGGTTTATCGTCAGGCCCGGATTTGTGGCAATATCACAAAGCCGCTGACGTAGGGAGGCATAATTTCAGGGGCGGCATACCACCCAGCCGTATTCGGGTTATTTCCGAGCACTGGCAGCACCATGCCAGTCTCCAGTGCCCGATCCCGATTGTTCAAGATGTGCTCACAGGAAGGGGAGGGGGACGGGAAGGTAGACACGAATGGGGAGGGGGACATGGGCAGGGAGGTAGATGGGGAAGGGGTCAGGGAGGTAGGAGTGGGGGGCATGACGGGAGCCAGCCTAGAGGCCCACGGTTAATAAATCCAGGCCCCTAAATTGTCATCCAGTATACGACACTTTGTCCCAGTGACATCATACTACACTCTATTGCCTGTCGGGCCATACACGGGCCACACCTTGTGGGAAGTGATACGAACCTTGCCACAGAAGACAATTGCGTTTTGTCAAGATGAACCAGGAGCACCTTTCACAAAAGCTTTGGTGTTAGTACAGGGGTTGTTCAGTTTTGACAATTTATAGAAATCCAGATTAGTGGAGCATACTAACTCACCACCAACGCTACTGCTGCACGTAACATCCGCCCCCCACCAAAGAGCGTCCACACAAAAATTAAGAATTTACGGAGCACCAGGAGGAGCATAAAAAAATATCAGCTTTAATAATCTATTTTAAAAAGCTTCCAGCATATCAGCATATAGAGTTTTGGATCATACGCTTCACGCGTTTCGTGGCATCTCGCCACTTCCTCAGAAACTCATAAAGCTCCTCCAGTGCTCCGTAAATTCTTAATTTTTGTGTTTTTCATTTTGGAGTTAACTTTTAGTTTTATGCAGAGAGTGATATTCTGAGACATTTTTCAATTGGTTTTAAATTTGTATTACATGTGGTTTTTAGTTATTTAGCTTTTTTTATTCAGCCGCTCTCTAGTTTGCAATTTCAGCAATCTAGTTGCTAAGGCTCAAATTCCCCTAGCAACCATGCACTGGTTTGAATATGAATAGGAAAGGGCTCTAATTGAAAGATAAGTAATACAAAGTATTACTATACAAAAAGAATGTTTGTTTAGATGGGGTCAATGACCCCCATTTAAAAACTCGAAAGATTAAGTTAAAGAAGGAAAATAAACTATAAAAAACTATAAAAAAATAAATAATGAAGACCAGTTGAAAAGTCGCTTAGAATTTAAGGTGAAACACCCCTTCAAGAAATTCAAAAAATCCCTATAAATTCATCTCCTGTAGACAAAGCCATAGCAAAAATAAAAAAATGAAGGAGTACTGGGCTTTTAACAATAAAGGCGGATATTCACTGTAACATTGGTGAAAGTAGATTATCGTGAATCAAGTGAAACCATCGATAAGGAAACTTGCCTAAATGAATAAACCCCGCTGCTAACAGATCATTCTAAATGTCAAACCATTAGGGGATTAACAAATGGGATGCAACAAATTCACCAACCTTCATGCGGCATGTTATTGATGACACCAGTGAATGAACTGCCAGCACCAAATTAAAGTTGACTCATAAACTTTAATTACAGGATTTGGTGCCTGGCTAATTTTATAGTGAATATATACATTGTATATTATTTAAAGGCTTTAGAAGCTATTGAAGCCAATGCCTAATGAACCATGGAAATACTTACAACCAATAACATATCTAATGTCTCTAGTGTCTTTGTAAGTACCTACAGTTCTGTATATAGACATACATAGATATATCATTTTCTGATACACAAGGAAATAATTAATATCAGTTACCTCCTGTACAAAGCAAAGGTCGAGTATGATATTTATTTAGTCTTTAGGTGCTGGGGACTATTGTAATAAAACAATCCCGTGGGACATTGACCAACCATGTACTCAATTTCTGACTTAATATCGCTAAAATGAAAGAAAATACAAATGTAGAGACAATATAACCAATAAATGACTGTTGGACTGTTGCAATTCATTATCTTCTATTTTCCTCACTGACTGATTCTAGAACATGATTAAGCCCCAAGCTCATCAGTTGCCTGAAGAATAATCCTCTTGTTATACTAAATCTCCCCATTTTAAACATCAAAAACAAGATTGAGAAATACTTTACTTTAACCCTACACTGGGCCTACACAAGTATTTACAGCGAATGATTCCCAGTATGTAATGAAGCTAGTCCTTGTTTGGTGCTTACAGGGTATCTAGTTCATCACCAGTGTACAACCCCCTTCCTTAACCCTTTGTTGTGACTGATTTGTTAGCAGGAGTTTATTATGCAGGGGGGGGGTAGCTGCGTGCAGCAACGTAACTAGAGGGGGGCGGGCCGTGGCACAGGACGCGCAGGCAGGCCCCCCTCCGTATTCCCGGAACTGCCCGGAATAAGCGGCGTGCAAACTGCCGGGGGGCCCTGAGGGGGTGCGGGCCCTGGCCCAATCGCACCCTCTGCTCCTCCGGTAGTTACGCCACTGGCTTCGTGGGGTCGGCGGAGTTTTACCCTGCATCCCGCCGGCCCAGTCCGAAGCCAATTGTAATAGTGCGATTTTGTTTAGTGCATGCAAGAAATGTCATTTTGAAACATATTTTAAAATTTCCAGGTCATTGTGCATACTACTCCATGGCTTCTGGAATATTGATGTAAAAAATTGTCATGATCTTTATCTCAGGTTTTTTGTTTTTTCTTTTTTGCTGATATAAACGAGAATCTAAAAATTTTACTCTTTATGTCTTATGAAATTTCCCTTGAGTGTTCCAAGAATTTGATAACACACAAAGGCGGCTAATCTTGGAGCTGTTGATGGCATCATTGCCGAACGCCTTCATAGATTTCACCAAGCACATCAAGCTGACGTTAGAACTGAGCAGCAGCAGCACAATAAAAAGTCATGCTGTCAAAGATGAGGGTGATATTTCAGATAATCTTGATCACATTTAGCTGTGCTCATACTTGAGTTTCTAAGGGTATTGCATAGTAATTCTTCCTTTCCAGGCATAAATAGGCTGCATTTATAGTACATTTGGAATGTTTAGTGCTGGCTGCAGAAATGATGCAGAATTGGAACTAGGAAAATTTGCTCATACTTGTGTTCCTATACAGGAGTGCACTGCATCCGTTTGATCATTGCGTCTACATTAGAGCATGAGGAGAAAGGTGTGGCACACAATGTACTTGAGCCATGAAGGAGAATTAAACACTTAGGGGCTTCAAATTTCGTATGTTTTTTTTGGCTACTTCGACCATCGAATGGGCTACTTCGACCTTCGACTTCGAATCGAACGATTCAAACTAAAAATCGTTCGACTATTCGACCATTCGATAGTCGAAGTACTGTCTCTTTAAGAAAAAACTTTGACCCCCTAGTTCACCACCTAAAAGCTATTGAAGTCAATGTTAGCCTATGGGGAAGGTCCCCATAGGCTTGGCTATCTTTTTTTGGTCGAACAAAAATCGTTCGATCGATGGATTAAAATCCTTTGGATCAAACGATTCGAAGGATTTAATCGTTCGATCGAACAATTTTTCATTCGATCGAACGAATATCGCTAAATCCTTCGACTTCGATATTTGAAGTCGAAGGATTTAACTTCGACAGTCGAATATCGAGGGTTAATTAACCCTCGATATTCGACCATACGTAAATCTTCCCCCTAAACTGAATATGGCTAGGAATGCCATATTATATACTGAACTTATTGTACCAGCCTAAAGATTCAGCTTCTCTATAGTAGTAATGATCCAGGCCTTTAAAGACTTTCTCATCTTAGCCTTTGTTAGGAGTGTCAGTGACACATACATGCTCAGTGGGCTCTGAGCAGCTGTTGAGAAACTGGGTCCCTGGGCTCAGGTAAGTGACAGCAGCACAGAGCATGTGCAGTGAATCAGCAGAAAAGAAGATGGGGAGATGCAGAGCCTTTAGAGGCACAGATCTTTACTGATTAAAGGGCTGTGGTTGCCTTGGGCTGGTATTGAACCCCATAACATTAATTCTGCCCAACTTCTTTAGCTAAGCTTTAGTTCTCCTTTAGGAAACCCTGTAATTAAATCTGTCTTGAACTGGGCTCCCCTTTTCACCCATATTTGCTCTGTGTTGCACCACTTTGAGTTGAAAGTCTACATAGCCATACTATATTACCTAGCAGACAGCTGGCGATAGAGTGAAATAGGTCCACCAAAACCACTAAACATTTTTATTTCAGGTTTAGGAGACAAAACAATTACTCTGTACTGTAATTCTAGAGAAAATGTGGCATTATGATTGAAAAAAATTTGCACTTAATGCAAGCAGTTACCTGTTACCTAGAATGCTCTGGAAAATGCTTATGTTTGTTAGATCGTTAAGATTATACTAAAACAATGACATTGAGGTTATTTAAAGGCATGTATTTATATTGCATTCATTTAAATCTCTTCTTATTAGCAATTATTGTGCCTCGCCCCTTGCTTAGAGCGAGGGTTGATAGAGCCCCAACCAGTCAATAGGAACAGGGAAAGTAGAGGGTAATAGTGGCTAATAGTCCTTCAAGCTGACTGTAGAGAAGGAGTTCTCAGGATCTGAAAGGCATAAAGCACCCCACACAAGTAGGTAAAATGGGTAGGGTCAAATACATGACCCCAATGTTATAAGGAATGTCAAATGACCCAAACATATTTAATTTTGGTAAAATCCCGTAGGAGAAAAGCCTGGTTTATAGCTGCAAGTTGCTTTCATTGCGAGCATAATCTCTACAAGTCCTCACCACATAGGTTTAAACAGAATAACTGTATGGATTTGTGCTTTTCAAATGTGAAAAAAACATGTATCTGGACTAGTTTAGAAAAAGGGATGTGTACAAAAATTAGTGTAAATAGAATCAAACCATATTTCTCTAGGTCAATATTTCTTAAAGGAAAACTATACCCCCAAAATGAACACTTAAGCAACAGATAGTTCATATCATATTAAGTGGCATATTAAAGAATCTTACCAAACTGGAATATATATTTAAGTAAATATTGCCCTTTTACATCTCTTGCCTTGAGCCACCATTTCATGATGGTCTCTGTGCTGCCTCAGAGATCACCTGACCAGAAATACTTCAACTCTAACTGTAACAGGAAGAAGTGAGGAAGCAAAAGACACAACTCTGTCTGTTAATTGGCTCATGTGACCTAACATACAGTACAGTGAATCCTACGATCCCAGGGGGCGGCCCTTATTTTTTAAAATGGCTGTTTTCTATTTATGATTACCCAATGGCACATACTACTAGAAAAGTATATTATTATGAAAATGGTTTATTTACATGAAGCAGGATTTTACATATGAGCTGTTTTATGCAATATCTTTTTATAGAGACCTACATTGTTTGGGGGGTATAGTTTTCCTTTAAGATTTTTCTCTGGGAACCCAAAGTAAGTTTGGAACTTCACTGCCCAACAACATACCTGTAACTGGTTCATAGAAATGTCAATGTATCCATTATGCAAACCTGTCCCAAAGAACAGCATGGGGGCCCCATTTGTGGATCCTGACCCATAGGTTAAGAATTCCAGCTAGTGAATTGTGTTCCATCTTCATCATTTCCTACAACATTGTGGAGTCTAATATGCTAACAGAATTTCATTGGTGGTGACTAGTGATGGGCGAATATCTCCTGTTTTGCTTTGCCGCGAAATTCGCGAAAAGACACAAGTCTTGACACCGGCAACAATTCCGACGCCGGCGACAATTCCGACAAATTTGCCACTGACGAATTTTCACGACGATTCCACAAATTTCTTCACCAGCAGCAAAACTGCGATTTCACGCCTGGCAAATAAATTCGCCCATTACTAGTGGTGACGGCTTAACGAGGAGGTAGCCACAAAGCTACAGTTTTGTTATTGAGCACAATGAGCTCAGTGCATACTCTATATACAGTATATACTTTATTTCTGTGCATTAGTGGTAAAAGAGTTGTAATATAGTAGAATGCAATTAAAATTTAGTACAGGTTTGAGACCTGTTATCCAGAATGCTCAAGATCTGGCCTTTTCCGGATAAGGGGTCTTTCTATAATGTGGATCTCTATACCTTAAGTCTACTAAAAACTCATTTAAAAATAACACAAACCCAATAGGATTGTTTTGCCTGCAATAAGGCTTCGTTATATCCTAGATTGGGATCAAGTACAAGGTACTGTTTTATTCTTACAGAGAAAAAGGGAATAGTTTTTAAAAATTTCAATTATTTATAACATGAAGTCTACGGGAAATGACTTACCTGTAGTTGGATAATGGGTTACCGGTATTTCATTTTAACAAACACCAGAGGGCAGTTAATTATTATAGTATCATCGATAAATAAAGAGATCTGCATAGGATAACACTCCGGGTGTGTTACTGATCAGGAATGTATTTTTTTTTTTAAATTTTAATTACTACCGTGTTTATTTGTGCACCTGCCCTTCTTATTATTAATAGCATTAACATTAACATATGAATACTTCTCCACCCCACTAACGATTCACAATACACAGAGAGAAATGCACACTAATTTTACCATATTAATGAGCATATATTCACGGCAGCATTTATTTTTTTTTTAATGGAAATTGATTCCTTGATAGGATTGTGTATTATCAATCTAGTGGTGTTACTAAAAATTAATTATCATTCTACAATCTTGCCATTCCTATTAACCTTTTCACCTGCCTTCTATTTCTCTTGTCTTTGCTCTAATCAGTGTCATCTCTATTTTGTGATCCATTTGCACCGACGGACACTTTTTAATAACCCCCCCAAAGCCACACTTCTTCCCTCTACTCTATTTTTTCTCTTCCTGCCACCATAAAGCTATCACACTTCACACATCAGAAAACCATCACGTGTTTCCCATCAGTTGCAAGAGTTACCATGCTGTGCTTCTATTTTGATCTAATCACTGACAATTTCTCCAATGATTTTGTTGAAAAAAAAAAAAGACATTAAGGAATCTGAAAAACAGAGGTTGTACGACATATAACAGAGCTGCCACTTTTAGTGAAAGGTGCACGGTATTTAATACTACTTCTAATAACAGTAGCAATTAAAATAGATTCTACAATTGTATCTGGAGAGACGTTATACTAGTTATCATTATTCTGTTATCATTTGTTATATCATTATATAATATCACTGGGGGTAAATATCACATGGACAAATAAGAACTATAATAAACTGCTATAATGTAGTGTTCCATTGCTACACTATTGAGCTCTCCAATTAATTTTTGCATTGTATTTTTGGCACCAATTATGAAACAGGTATTGGACGTGTTATCCAGAATGCTCGAGACCTGGGGTTTTATATTAGGGATCTTTCCATAATTTGGATTTTCATACCTAGTCTATGAGAAACAGAGGCGTAACTACCGGGGGAGCAGGGGGTGCAATTGGGCCAGGGCCCGCACCTCCTCAGGGCCTCCCAGCAGCTCGTGCACCACTGATTCCGGACGGAAAATCGCATACAGAGGGGGGTGGGGATTCCCGGCTGCACGTCCAGCGTCAATTCCCGCCCCCCTCTAGTTACGTTACTGACTAGAAAATCATGTTAACATTAAATAAACCCAATAGGCTGGTTTTGATTCCAATAAGTGTTAATTATGCAGTACAGTTGTGGAATCCATTATCTGGAAACCTGTTATCCAGAAAGCTCCACATTACGGAAAGGCCATCGCCCATAGACTCCATTTTAATCAAATAATTCAAAATTTTTAAAGATGATTTCCTTTTTCTCTGTAATAATAATTTAATACTTTGTACTTGATCCCAACTAAGATATAATGAATCCTTATTGGAGGCAAAACAATCCTATTAGGTTTAATTAATGTTTAAATCATTTTTTAGTAGACTTAAGGTATGGAGATCCAAATTACTGAAAGCTCCCTTATTCGGTGGTCCTGGTCATTCAAGATAACAGGTCCCATACCTGTATCTTAGTTTGGATCAAGTACAAAGTACTATTTTATTATTACACAGAAAAAGAAATCATTTTTTAAAGACGGCATTCTCGTAATTCAGGAGTTTTCTGGATAGTGGGTTTCCGGATAACGGATCCCATACCTGTAGTTTTTACTATTTGTTCATTCTCCCTAACTAAATGAACAATTCTACCAGCAATAAGGCAAACCATCCTAGTTTAGCTATTGAATTATACCTTTATTGCCCTCCATATAAAACACTCAGCTGTCAATCGTTGTAAAGATTTTCTGTTCACTAAACAACTTAACCAAATGAAAGGAGGGCAAAAAGATAGAAACCAAGGAAATCCAATACCTACATAAGACTGAACCATGACATCCCACTAACAATAATGAATAGGCACTATTTATTATACTTTATTGTACTTTACTTTTTTTTTTTTTTTTTTTTCCAATCTTAAAAATACTGGTGTACATTAAAAGATATGGTGGACGGGAATGGATTTAACTTCCTTGCACAAATCACCCTGAGTCATGTGTAACAAATATACAAACAACTCTACAAATGCTGCGCTTATCATCTAATGACATGCCTCCATATTTACCGTACTGCGCATTCTAAATTATTTTGTTTTGTCTTGTGGTCCTTAGATATTTTGCCTTCGTAAATTAACAGAAAAAGGCACCATGGGTTCACAATTTCTCATGCTAAATGCAGTAGGTAGTGATGGGCAAATTTATTTGCCAGGCGCGAATTCGCAGCCAATTTGCCAGTTTCACCGGCACTGAAAAAATTGAAAAACTTGAATTGAAAAATCCAACGTTTTTCCGACGCCGCCAACGGTTCCAACGACGGCGCCCATTTAGACGCTGCCCGACAATAAACGGATGCCCATTGACTTTATTGGGTGCCGGCGTCAACTTTGATGCCAGCGCCCATTTTGAAGCCGGCATCACAAAATTTTTCACCAGTTTGGCAAATTTCGCAGGAAATTTGCGAAGTTCGTGGCGAACCATCACTAGCAGTAGGCGAAAGTGTGGATATTGAGTTGAGATAACTGTTTGGGTATGTACTTATACATACATTTGCTTAATAAAAGAGGTGAGTGACTGCAGCATGAAAAGCATTACTTGGGGAAAAGCAAAACTAGACTGTTTGAATGCTGAGACCACTGTTACTTGAAATGCTGGGGCCAATGATATGTATATGAAATTCTAGTATAACTGTCCCATATATTTCTGGGTCCATTATGCCATAAATTGCTGGAATCACAGTGGCATTCTGGGGCCATTGTACCATGTCATACTGGGATAGTAAGAAGCTACCCATACCTATGCCTATGGTTCCTGGAAATCAATGAACCATTAGTTAAAGACATAACTATAGAGGAAACAGTCCCCGTGGCTATAGCTGAAAAGAATACCCCACCCCAGCTGCTCTCTTACCTACAGCGTGGAAGGGCTATGCAGGTGTTTGGGAGACTCTGGGATGGGGTGATGAGTTGAAGGATTTGGGGAGTGAGTTAGCTGGAGAGTGGTTGCAGATTGCAGTGCACCCTCTTTTTTTGCAGAGGGGCCCAGCACTCTCTAGTTCCGCCACGGATTTCTTACTAGGAGCAGTGTGTCAATACTTGCTGTGCTTATTTACTGGGATCACTATGCCTCTATTTACCAAGGTCACCATGACAATAGTTGCTGGGAATCAGGCTAGCATTAGTTACTAGGGGGCCAGGTCTCTACTAGTTGCTCATGGCCAATAATTATTAAATGTGGAAAAGTTGGTTGAGGCTCACTGTACCACTAGTTCCTGGGTGTCGCTGTGCTTTTAGTTGCTTCTATCTCTATGTCGTTAGCTACTGGGAGCCACAATGTATTCAGTAACTAGAGGTCTATGTGTTAATAATTGTTCCATTAGTTTCAGGGCATGATTGTGACATTGTTGTTGAAAGTATACAAGTACAGGTATGGGATCCATTATCTGGAAACCCATTATCAAGAAAGCTCAGAATTACAGAAAAGCTGTCTCCCATAGACTCCATTTGATCCAAATAATTAAAATTTCTCTGTAATAATAAAACAGTAGATTGTACTTGATAAATAATAAAACAATACATTGTACTTGATCCAAAGAAAGATAAAGTTAGTAAAAAAAGTATAGTTTTTCATTGTTTCGCAATTTTGCGGGAAATTCACGAATTATCCGGTGAACCACAACACCCCAAATTCGCCCATGACTACTGACAGGGAACCCCCATGTGTTCAGTCAGTTGACACCTAATTTGTAGGGCAAATGGAAAGAAGGGCTGCAACTTATTAAAGCACAATTTACAAAATAGTAGGAAGATGGAGGCAAATGGAATTGCATGTCTCCTAGTTTCAAGTATAAATATAAGAAAAAACAAGTTTCTCATTTGAAATACAAATTATAGAATTATGCTTGGAGAGGCAAAATTATCTGATTTATTTAATGACTAGAATATATACTTATGTAACAGCTGCAATGATGTAGCCGCTTAATTTTTCATAAAATGTGACTACCATAATTATAGAATAATGACAGCATAGGAAGGCTTAGCCTTCTTAAAACGAGACCATCTGTCATATTTATGTACTGTATATGATCCAAAGCTCTCTTATAGAACATGGCATACTAGTAGTCTCTCCAAACCAAAATCGTATCCTCCTTCTCTGGTGATCACTGTGACCAAATATTGAGTTATCAAGTCAAGAAAAATCTAATAGTATTTAAAATACAAGTTGAGGGGGTTTCAATTCCTATTGGATGCAAAGTTATAGCAACATTGCTAATCTAACTGAACTTGAGCAAGTGACAAAGATCAACATGACATGGCACAAACAAATTGCCTCTTTACTTTTAATAGTAAATAACAGAGCTGAGTAGAAACCTGGACTTTTGGATGGCAGTGGATGTGATGTACTTAGAGTCTGCTACTGGATTTGATACTGTACCACACAGAAGGTTAATGGTTAAATTAAGGAACATGGGCTTGAACCATAATATTTGTACTTATAGTGGCTGAAGGAGACATTACAAATAATGTTGGTAAAAGGACCATTTTCTAATTTGATGTATGTTAGGGTATGCACATATTTTACAAGGTTTGCAGCTATTCAAATGTAAAAATCTATAAAAAAAAATCTTTGTAGACACAATATTGACATCTAACTAGTCAATACAGATAGCAGTCTCTTACAATTTATAATCTTGCTTTTTTTTGTTTAAGTCCAGATGTTAGAGAGGGCATTATAATTCAAACTAATTACCTTGAAAAATGATAGCATTGACCAGCAGAAAATCGTTATATTTCTCTTGTTGCATGAGCTACCGTATAGCTGTTAGCTGAAGGGGATATTGCATTAAAGGTAAACAGTCAATAGGGCAATAGTTATTTATGCATTGGGAAAGAATAAAAAAAAAATCTGCACAAACCTGTACTCGACTGGACAATTCCAGATGCCACCGTTTGACCAAGAAGGTCATACTGATTCAAACGAGAGCCATCTTCAGCTACTACAACAGACTGAGCTGGTTCCCTGGTCCAAGAATACACCACTTCTGCTCTTGTATAGGCATCTGTTTAAATTGGAAATCCAGGTACATGAACAATTAGGACATAAAATATATCAAACTCAAACCTCTATTTAGTTTCTATGAGCGACATCCCTCTTAATATTAACATTCATTCCCTTGGTTTTCTATTGAAAACATTAATGGGGTTATGTATTATCATTTTTGCCCAGGTCTAGTAACCCATCAGCAGGTAGCACTTACCGGTCAGCCATTAGCTTGTCCAGGAGCACTTAACTGCTCCTGGACAAGCTAATGGTTTTTAATACATATGAAAGTATTGAAAACTCCATAGACTGGAAAGAAAAATACCACAGAATTTTATTTACATAGGTACATTTTTCATTTACAATTAAGGAGCTGCTCTATTTAGGGCCCGAGAAACAGAGCAAGGGACAGGTCATGGGGACAGGGCCTTGGCCAGGTTAGGAAAGGCCCGATAGAGTTTTTGGTGACAGGTTTTATGGAAAAGGTAGTTCTGTGCTCTGATTGTTTGGGGTGGAATCCCTTATTCAAAGAACAGTAGTGATGGGCGAATTTGGGGCGTTTCGCTTTGGCGAAAAATTTGCGAAACTGCACCAGTGTCTCGTTTTTGACGCTGGCATCCGTTTTTGATGCCGGCGTCCATTTTTTTGGATGCAGGCATCAGTTTTTGGCAAATTGCGCTGGTGTCCAGTTGCGAATCACGGGAGTTCACCGCAAATTTGCATTTGGCGAATAAATTCACCCATCACTAAAGAACAGTAAGCAGAGTGGTGAGGAAGGAGGCCTTTAACCTTAACAACTCCTTTGTAAGCAAGCTACAGTGAGTAAGGTCGGTTGCAGTAAGATAGTTTGTAGGAACTTAGTGGAGTCACAGTTACTGAATTTTTAGCTGGATTGGACTCACGTGGTGGAAGGTGAGGAATTGTGACCAAACTATAGAATGGCTTGTAGGGGTCAAAACACATCTGTTGATTTTGAGCTGAGTACAAAATGACCCCAACTTTTATAAACACAAGGCTGTCAAACTGGCATTAAAATGAGTTATGGCTTTGTGAGTCTGTTTGGTAAAACCTAGGTTATTCATTAATTAAAACATCTTAATCAATTTAAGAAAAATATTATTCCATTGTTGGCTCACAAAAACAGGTAAAAATACTTTTTTGCGACCCTTTTTGAGATATACTTGGAGACTCGTTTTGATTTGTTTTTCAGTGCAGCCCTTACACTTTAGCTCTCCTGAAATCTTCTCTTTCGATATATATTGATGTTGGCACAAAAAAACACACTTCATACCTTTTCCATGACCTTTTCAGGATGGTTTGTATTGAGCCGTCATAAATCTGCAGCAATAAATCTGTACAATAGGAACCTTTCGAATGGACTCTCTCTCCGATCACGCGCATTGAGCATTAGAAATCTATAGCAATGGATTTTTTTTTTCTTTTTGGCAGAAATAAACAAATGATCTCTACTTGATGGCCTTTATAGTCTGCATGTACATGCCAAGAACAATCAAGAGCATTTTAAGCAGCAGCTTGTGTGCAAGGTTGAAAGTACTCGATGATTTAGATATGCAATTGATGTACTATAGCAATACAGTATTTGGCATAAAACAGCTATCTTCTACTATAGCTATTGCTATTTAACTTAGAAAATAATAAGAACTGTTAACACTAGACACTTTTTCAAATCTAGGGCCAACGGGAATACAAATGTACAACTCAGGGAAATTGTAGGCATGCATTTCTCTATTATCTATTTTTCCTCGTTTTGGAACAAAGACTGTAACAGTTCTTAGCTCACTATCTAACCATCATTGTGCTATGATACTGCTCTGCTAGAGCCTCCATTATGTTGCTATAGTAACTTGCCATTAAGAGTACTGTTTGCACACATTTTTGACACAGTCTCACAGGTGATCCAAAGGATTTGCAAGCAAGCCTCATGAAGGTTTGACACTAAGAATAATTTTGAAGCTACACTCAAGAGAATCCTTTATGCAAGAAAATTGTCTATACTTTATCTAACCTAATTGCCCCAAGCATGACAATAATATATATATATTATTAAATGTTAAAAAAAAAAAGGTAGAACAGGTTAAAGGAAAGGTAGTCAGCTTTTTTTAATTGTATTTACACAGGAGGCTGTGATCTGCGGAGTCCTTTACCATGATGATAATCATAGGGAGGGCATGGTGGACCCTTATCTTGGGGAGACAGGGTGGTGGGTCCTTAGCTGGGAGGACTGGGCTGTGGGCCCTTAGCTTGGGTTTTCCAGTGGCCCCACATCCCCCAGCCTGACACTATGTAGCTAATATGTTCCAGAAATCCCAATTTCATGGTGGTGCAGCGATTAACACTGCTTCCTTGCAGTATTGGGATCGCAAATGCAATACCAACACTAAAAAACACAAAGTTTTTTTCAATCTCCCAAACTCCCCCAACTTCCTCCATACAGGTTCTAGGAGGTCCCCCATAGGCTAAAAAAGCACTTCGGAAGGTTTTAGGTTGCGAATGGTCGAAGTTTTAAAGAGACAGTACTTAAAAAAAATGTGACCTTCAAAAACGACTTTTTGAAAAAAGTACCCAAAAACGACTTTGAAATTCGAAGTTTTTAACTTCAAACCTTCACTTCAAGTTTTGATAAATCTGCCCCCTTATTGGTGTGGATTATTGGTCTGCTTTCTCGAAAGAACTGTAACCCTTGTAAGAGGTGTGAATACTATTATTAATATTATATCAAATCTTACAGTAGTTGGTATGTTCTTCACACATGTTCTCCATATTATGTAATATAATATATGTCTTGGTAAAATGGAACGTAGTGGATATAATAGGCTTTTCCATTATAAGCTCCATTAGGGCATCAACTAATGTCAATAATATCTCATTTCTGTAAGACATATATGTTTAACATAAACAATGGAGAAACCTAGATGAGGATGGTTAATCGAAGGAAATGCTGTAGCTATAAGCAATGTGTTGTTAAAGGCAACAATGTGATGTTTTAACTGGTTGAGTGGGACCAATTTTCATTTGAATTGCTATCGCTGGAAGTTCTTGTACAACAGTGATGTATCTTACATTAGATTTATATAATGATGCTAATGAAATACTTCACAGGGAGTTTCTCTGCAGAGTATCAGGTGAGGGCTTTAAAGGAAAAATTGCTTTCCACACAAAAAAAGAGTGCAGATTTATATATATATATATATATATATATATATTTTTTTTTTTTTTTTTTTTCTGAAATGTGATGATGCATTTAATTTGTTTACAGCATTCACAAATAGTGATTGCATTTTTGATGCATCTGATGCACTAGATGCACAGACCACATCATTTTAGTGCAATAACAGATTGTGTGCCAGGGACAGGAAGGGTCACATGATAACATGTATTGGCATTGAAGTTCTAAGTATAGCAAGTCAACAGCATGCTGCTGTCTGATGTGTAATGTCGTTTGCTACAAACCCCACACAAATCGCATAAAAAATGTGCATATTTTATTACATTATTATAACTACACCAGTTTGTATGCAGACTTCTCCGTACTAAAGAGCTTCCTGGATGTTGGCTAGTTTCTTATGTGTGATTAAACTGACTGTGCAGGTGCCTTTCTACAACGGTATGAACGCCATTGCTATCTAGCCATGTACTCAACGTAGGAACAAAGGGGTCATACATACACATACATAAAGGTGAAGTTCACCTTTGCATTAACTTTTAGTATGTTATAAATTTGCCAATTCTAAACAACTTTTGAATTGGCTTTCATTTTTTATTATTTCTAGTTTTTGAATTATTTGCCTTCTTCTCACTCTTTCCAGCTTTTAAATGGGGGTCACTGACCCCATCTAAAAAATGCTCTGTAAGGCTACATACACACTTATTGTTAATGCTACTTTTATTACTCATTTTTTATTCCAGTCCTCAGCTGAAATTGCAACCCAGAGAGCTGCTGGATAAATTTCTAAATATCTCATAAAACACAAATAATAAAAAAAAAAAAAAATGAATTGCAAATTGTCTGAGAATTTTACTCTACATTATACTACTAAAGTTAATTTAAAGGTGAACAACCCCTTTAACCAACTTTGATTATTTATAGACAAGTAGCAAACTTAAAACCATGTATTACTTTAGCCCCTAAGTTTGCCCAAGTGCAGTAACCTATAGCAACCAAGACAAGACGTTAGTTACCAGTAAATGCTACTTGCTGATTGGTTGCTACAAATGGCCAGACCTCTAGCAAACTTTAAACATTTTATTGCTTTTCTCCATATTGTATGGCTAAATGCATATGGACACCTGCTTGTTTAACATCTAATTCCAAAACTATTATTAATAATAACTTGGTCCGGTCTTTGCCTCTACTTTCTGGGAAGGCTTTCCATTAGATATTGTAATATTTCTGATTGGATTTGCTTCCATTCTTCTGCAAGTGGTTGGGCACTGATGTTTGGCTCACATGGGCACCCCAATTCACCAAACAAGAGTAAAGCCAAACAAACATAATTTACTTCACTTATTAACTCCCTTTCTAAAAAAACAGCACAACTTTTTCCACCTTTCACACTCTCCTTTCCCCTTCTCCACCCCCTCTGTGCACATCTGTCTTTGCTCAAGATATTGCTGAGCACTTCAAAAACAAAATTGACAAGGGACATTACACTACTCAAACCCCCTAGACTTCCACCACCCTCCCTCCACACTCCCCAGTCTCTCCTGTGCTCCTTCACCCCTGTCACTGATGAGGAAGTCTCAGTTTTTGGCCTCTTCTCACCTTACCACCTGCCCTCTTGATCCAATTCCTTCAAAACTTCTCCACAATACCAATCCTTGTCTAATCAAAGCCTTAACTCACCTATTTAATCTCTCGCTCTCAACTGGACTGTTTCCTTCTCAACTAAAAAATGCCCCATTCTGAAAAAACCCTCTCTTGATCCCTCCAATCTTGACAACCTCTGACCTATCTCTCAGCTACCTTTCATCTCTAAACTACTTGAGCGCCTAGTCTACAACCGACTAACCTCATTCCTTCCTGACACAGCCCTGTCCTGGTTCTCTTCTTACATCACCAATCATTCCTTCAGTTTCTCCTACAATGGAGTAGTATCTTCTCCCCTACCTCTTTCTGTTGGGGTTCCTCAAGGCTCTGTCCTGGGAACATTACTATTCTCCCTCTATACTTCCTCCCTCTGCAAATTAATCAGCTGGTATGGTTTCCACTACCACCTCTATACTGACAATACTCAGATCTATCTCTCATCTCCTGATCTCAACCCAAGTCATGTCTCCTTCTGCCTGTCCGCTATCTCTACCTGGATGTCGCAAACTGAAATGGTTCAACTAACACCAGTAACATCCCGGAAGTATCCATCATAGCTAACAATTCCACTATCACCCCCTCTCCCCAGGCCCGGTGCCTTGGGGTTATCCTAGATTCTGCCCTGTCATTCACTCCTCATATCCAGTCAATTATTAAATCAAGTCACTTCCACCTAAGGAACATATCCAAAATATGATCATTTATCACCCAAGACGCTGCCAAAATTCTTATTCACTCTCTCGTCATATCATGTCTAGACTACTGTAACTCTCTTTTAATTGGCCTTCCCCTCCAGAGACTGTCACCTCTCCAGTCCATAATGAACACTGCTACGAGGCTCATACACCTCAGCAACTGCTGATTCTGTCAATCCTTGCACTGGCTTCCAGTACCTCTCAGAATTAAATTCAAATTAATGACCCTGACATTCAAAGCACTTCATAACTCTGCCCCACCCTACATCTCTGAACTCATCTCTATATACTCACCCAACCACTTACTACGCTCCTCTACTGACCTGCTATTCAACTCTTCTCTCGTTACCTCCTCACATGCTCACTTTCAAGACTTTGCAAGGGCTGCACCCCTACTCTGGAACTCTCTCCCACGGTCTGTCCGACTTTCTCCCAACCTTTCTACTTTCAAGAAATCTCTTAAAACGCACTTCTTTCGAGAAGCCTACCCTCACTCTGCTTAACTACCAAACGCTACACCACATACAGTACCACATTTCTCACCCACTTAATTCGATCTTGCCCACTCCCACACCTTGTGTATTACTCCCTTCCCTTTAGAGTGTAAGCTCTTTCTGCATTGGGCCTTCCTCACCTTTTGTACCGGTATTGATTGTGACTCCATATGTTCTATGTATAGAATTCATGTGATTTAGTTGTATAATCACATTTACTTTACACCACTACACAATATGTTGGTGCTATATAAATACATGTTAATAATAATAATAATAATAATAATAATAATAATAATATTAATATTAATAATTATAATAAAGAATCTTCCCCAAACTCTTGCCAAAATATAGCACAGGATTTTCAAGAATGCCAATGTACTAGCACCCATGTAACAAAATATGGGTGTGGCTTAAATACCCAATTTCAATAATAGGAGTGTCTAGATACCTTTAGCTATATAGTGTTCACATCATCTAAAAACCTGAAATGCACTACAAAACTGTAAACAAATTATTTTCTTGAAAGGTGGATGTTAAAGAACAGCTTCATCCATATGTAAAACATACCCATAGTCTTGACACTAGTCATAAAGCTATATGTATAAGGAGTTTAGCAGCCATATGACATTTAAATATTGCCAAATCTTTCTGTACATCTGTCCTGTCTAACTTCCTATTCGTTGACTGAATGTTTTAACTGGTGCAAGAACGTACCAGTAGCCTTGTAGCATTAGGTTTAAAGGGGTTTGCTTTTTATTATTTATGAGTTATTTAGATTTGTATTCAGCAGCTCTCGGCTTTGCAGTTTCTGCAATCTGGTTGCTATGGTCCAAATTAACCTAGAAACCAACCACTGATTTGAATAAGAGACTGGAATATGAATAGGAGATGGTCTAGATAGAAAGGTGAGTAATAAAAAGTAGTAATAACAATTCAATTTTTGCCTTGTTTTTAGATGGGGTCACTGAGCCCTATTTAAAAGCTGGAAAAAGTCCGAAGAAGAAGGCAATTCAAAAACTATATAAAAAAAAAGAAGATATGAAGGCCAATTGAAAAGTTGCTTTGAATTGACATGTCTATTCTATGTGTACTGTATATTGTGAGTGGGTCTCTAAGCTCAGTAAGTGATAGCAGCACAGAGCATGTGCAGTGAATCGGCAGAAAAGAAAAAGGGGAGCTACTGGGGCATCTTTGGAGACACAGATCTTTACTCCTAAAGGGCTGTGGTTGCCTTGAGCCGGTAAAGAAGCCCAAAACATAATGTACAACATTTCTAGCCTACTTCTTTAGTTAAGCTTTAGTTTTCCTTTATGTAGCTATCCCCCATTTAATGCCTGTAGAGTGCAACAGAGCTCTAAGTGAAATTGTTGCTAGCCTGACAGTCCATCTTCTTTAATGCAGCTTCAGCCGGGGCTCCCAGGGGGTACCAAGAGTATCTATTCTAATCTTTTTCTTTTTCAAGGGCATCCTTTTAATGTGAAAAGAATTGCACTAATTTTCTATCATTCCCTTTGACTTCTGTTTCTAATAATATAGCCAAGCAATGGTCTGCCTATGCATTGTGAAACACATTATACTCCTTTCTAATTAATCCTTTATAGTCTTCTGGGAAAGGGTGGGTCACATATTTCAGTTCAGATATTAAAAATAGCGGAACTCTCGAATCAATCACGCCGCCTTGATAGATTAAGGACACTGAATTTGAGAAAGAAATCTGAGGTTTACCACAATGGTAACATTTCCACTAACAACCTGCCGATTAATCTGAATCTTTCATTAGCCAAGGCAAAAAAAAAACATATTTAACTCTCTAACTGTCGGCCAGGTAAAATCTTTGTTGCTGACAGTTACATAGTGCCAGTAGATTGTTGCATTTTCAGGTTCTATATTATTCTACTTGGATGTGCATTTCCCAAAGGGGATTAACCAAAAGAATGAATTGTTTAAGTTCCCCAGTAAGGAACGTTGATAAACCGATGAAGTGCATTTTGTTTTTTATTTTAATATTAAGACTTACAGCTTCCAAATTTCAAGGGGCAAGCATGTGCATCCATTGGAAAATCTTCTAAATGCATGGGACACTCTGCTCGTACAGTCAGCCTATTAAAGAAAGGAAGAAAGGATTTATTAAACAATTCATTTTTGTTTAATGCAAAGAAATATTATCACTAACGTAAATAATGTTTGCTCCGGACTAGGCTAGAGAATGCTCCTTATGATTGTTCCCTGGGTGTTTATTGAACTTGGTTAACTTAAACCTGTTATGATATTACCCAATTAGTACAGGTATTGGATCCATAATGCGGAAATCCATTATCCAGAAAGCTCCGAATTACAGGAAGGTCATCTCTCATACACTCCATTATAATTCAAAATGTTGAAACATATTTCCTTTTTTCTCTGTAATAATAAAACAGTACAGGGATGGGACCTGTTATCCAGAATGCTCGGGACCTGGGGCTTTCCGGATAATGGGTCTTTTCGTAATTTGCATCTTCATACCTTAAGTCTACTAGAAAATCATGTAAACATTAAATAAATCCAATAGGCTGGTTTTGGTTCCAATAAGGATTAATTATAACTTAGTTTGGATCAAGTACAAGCTACTATTTTATTACTATAGAGAAAAAGAAATTTGTTTTTAAAAATTTTAATTATTTTATTATATTGGAGTCTAAGGGAGACGGCCTTTCCGTAATTCGGAACTTTCTGGATAATGGGTTTCCGGGTAACGGATCCCATACATGTACTTTGTACTTGATCCCAGCTAAGGTAAAATGATTCATTATTGGAGACATTTAATGTTTAGATATTTTTTTCAGCAGACTAATAGACCCCAGAAAACCCCAGGTCCTCAGCATTCTGGATAACAGGTCCCATACCTGTATAATGAATGAAATCTTAACCCAGGAGCAATGTGAAAAGCACCCTTGTCTTTGCAGGGTGCAAGATTTGGTTGGCGTTAAGGGGCAGCTTTTTTGTGTCTAAAATAGAACACAATGGCTACTTTCTCTGAATACAGTGCTTCCTGTATTTGGCAGCAATGCATTCAGAGGGAGACACTGCCCTGTGATCAATTTTTAATAAGGAGCAAAGTGTAAAGCTTAGCCTGCAAAGACTATTGCCCACTCACAAATGCTCTGTGCATGAGCCCTGTGGGTGCAGTTTTGCTCCCCTTTGTGATCTTGCACTTGTACTACTTGTGTATAATGGTATCCAGTAACATGAGCAGTTTATTTTCCCCATATGAATTAGGCAGCAGCTTAAAGTGTGTTGCTTTAGTGCAGTGAGCTGGTGCACAAGTGCACACCTTAAATTCTGTTTCAAAAATTGCATTGTACAAAAGATATGGCTACAATTTAATTGGCTGGTAACCAGGAGATGAAAATGATTTACAACTAAGGAATAATTTAAAGTCAAGGGGCAAAAACACCCTTCTGTTTGCACTTTGCCCCTTAACTCCTGAGGGCTGCAGTTGAGATCATGCAAAAATGACTGCTGTCCTTGTGAAAACAGACACCAAAGCAGCTCCTTGCGTTTGCATGTTTTGGCACCAAGTGCCATTGAGCTTACCCTGTCTGTTCAGATGAATGGCAACAGTGCACCGACTAACACATTGGAACTTTGGAGCTAATTGAGGAAATCCTGTTCTACCACCACCATCAAGGATACAGTTTGCAAATTTTTTAACCACAATGCAGCATTTGGGTAATATTGGCGAGTCAAAATATGCAAGGAGAAGCTTTTGACATAGTACCTTTAAAGGGAATCTGTCACGGGAAAACATGTTATTTTCAAAACAAATCAGTTTAATAGTGCTGCCCCAGCAGAATTCTGCATGTAAATCCATTTTTTAAAAGCACAAACAAATTTTTTTATATTTAATTTTGAGACCCAATAAGTGGCTAGACATGTTGCTAGTTTCCCAGGTTCCCCCAGTCATGTGACTTGTGCTCTGATAAGCATACATCTTTCTTTACTGCTGCACTACACGTTGGATGTAATATCACCCCCCCCTTCTTGCCCCCCAGCAGCCTATCAACAGAACAATGGAAATACAACAAGATAACAGCTCCCTGACACAAGTTAACAGCTCCCTGGTACATATAAGAAAAGCACTCAATAGTAAAAATTAGGGATGCACCGAATCCAGGATTCGGTTCGGGATTCGGCCAAGATTCGGCCTTTTTCAGCAGGATTCAGATTCGGCCGAATCCTTCTGCCTGGCCGAACCGAATCCGAATCCTAATTTGCATATGCAAATTAGGGACAGGGAGGGAAATTGCGTGACTTTTTGTCAAAAAACAAGGAAGTAAAAAATGTTTTCCCCTTCCCACCCCTAATTTGCATATGCAAATTAGGGTTCGGATTCGGTTCGGTATTCGGCCGAATCCTTCATGAAGGATTCGGGGGTTCGGCCGAATCCAAAAAAGTGGATTCGGTGCATCCCTAGTAGAAATCCAAGTTCGACTCTGACTCCTTCAGTTACATTGAGTTGGAAAAACAGTAGCTTAAAGGGATACTGTCATGGGGAAAATTTTTTTTTCCAAAATGAATCAGTTAATAGTGCTGCTCCAGTAGAATTCTGCACTGAAATCCATTTCTCAAAAGAGCAAACAGATTTTTTTATATTCAATTTTGAAATCTTACATGGGGCTAGACATATTGTCAATTTCCCAGCTGCCCCAAGTCATGTGACTTGTGCTCTGATAAACTACAATCACTCTTTACTGCTGTACTGCAAGTTGGAGTGATATCACCCCCTCCCTTTCCCCCCCCCCCCAGCAGCCAAACAAAAGAACAATGGGAAGGTAACCAGATAACAGCTCCCTAACACAAGATAACAGCTGCCTGGAAGTTCTAAGAACAACACTCAATAGTAAAAACCCATGTCCCACTGAGACACATTCAGTTACATTGAAAAGGAAAAACAGCAGCCTGCCAGGAAGCATTTCTCTCCTAAAGTGCAGCCACAAGTCACATGACCAGGGGCAGCTGGGGAATTGACAAAATGTCTAGCCCCATGTCAGATTTCAAAATTGAATACAAAAAAACTGTTTTCTCTTTTAAGAAATGGATTTCAGTACAGAATTCTGCTGGAGTAGCACTATTAACTGATGCGTTTTGAAAAAATGTTTTTTCCCATGATAGTATCCCTTTAACTGAAAGCTGTTCCATCATGAAGTGCTGGCTCTTTCTGAAAGCACAGGATCACATGAAATGTTCAGAGATGGCTACCTACACACCAATATTACAACTACAAAAATCACTTGTATGTTCAGGAATAAACATTTTTATGGTAAAATAAAATAAAAACACCGTAAAATCATGACAAACTCCATTTAATGAATGGTGTCAATTCTCACAATGATGGCTGTAATTTTATTAGCGGTCCCTATTAGCGTGCACCTCTGGTGGGTGAAAACTAGTGATGGGCGAATAAATTGGCCTGGCGTGCATTCGTGGCGAATTTCCGTGTTTCGCCGTTGGCGAATAAATTCTTCAAACTCCTGAGAAAAATCAAAACATTTTGGACGCCCATTGACTTTAACGTCGGCGTCAAAATTGATGTGAGCGACTTTTCGTCCAAAATTGACACTGTCAATTTTCATGTTTCAAGATTTTTTTGTGAATTTTTCGGCGAAGCAAAACGGGAGAAATTCACCCATCACTAGGGAAAACATTTTTGGGTGAAAGGTGCCCTTTAACTGCCTGACTCAACCAGCCAAATAGTGTAATGTTTGCTGCTAGCATGCATAACACTGGTTAGAATACTAAAATATTCTTTGTAATTATATATAATAAACAATAATTTAACAGCTATGGGTTTAAAGACGCTAACAGCTACAAAAAAAAGGCTAACATAACAGTTATTCTTAACTGAGCGATTTCAAGACTATTCGGGCTGTTTCCTTGCTATTCTAAAAGCTAATAGGCTATTACTTTGAAGATAAGCAAAAGGCTTATAAAACATTGATCTTGCAGTAATCAACACAAAATGGTTTCATTGTTCCATATACAATTATGAATTCGTTCCTGAATTATCTTGTGATGTCTTTGGGATGTGATCAATATTTAGGCAATCTGGCAAGCAAGACAGGGTGGATTAACACATTTACTGAATTTATAACCTTTATAACACTTGTCTCATTGCATTCTATATAGAAAAGCAAAACTCATATCATTATTATAATACAATCCGTTCTAATCTTTTTATGCTGTAACATATGTCCCCAAATATCTATAATCCAGAATGCCTGGGGGCTGGGTTTTCATTATAATGTGCCTGTCTACAACATTTCCATGACACATAAGAGAATATAACAACTGTACCTGGTGGTCTAGTGGGAGAGGGTCTGCAGGGACGCCTGCAGCCCCCTCGGCAGGGACTCCCTCCACGCGCTCCTCTGGGCCGCAAAAGGTTAATGGTTTGGGCGCACACGGCGCGCCACTTCCTGATTTATTTACGCATGCATGCCGGCGTGTGACGTCAGTGGCGCAAAATTTAAAAGTATTTAAAGGCACAGTTTGGATTTTCACATTGCCCGTTATGGGAGTTTGTTCCTGATGCTTTCTGAGCTTTGTGCTAACCTGCTATTCTGATTCCTGTGTTGACCCCTGCCTGGCTATTTGACTATCCTGACTTCTGAACAGGGCCAGAACTGGGGTAGGCAGAGTAGGCACGTGCCTAGGGCGCAAAGCTGGGGGGGGGGCGCCAGGCACGTACCTGCTCTGTTGCCTACCCCATGTCCGGTCCTCTCACTCCCCGTCTTCCTGCACGCCGATTGATGCTTCTGCACATGTGCACACGCCGATTGCCGCTTCTGCGCATGCGCGCCGGCGTTAACACGTGCATGAGCGCCAGCATCAACTTGCACATGCGCACACACAGCCAGCGCAGGGTCGGCCCAGGTTGCCTAGGGCGCCCACCCAGTGTGGCCCGGCTCTGCTTCTGAATCCTGACCCTTGCCTGATTACCGACTTTGATTCTGCTTTACCCCTCTGATTGACTTCCTGGTTTGACCATTGCCTGCCTGACTACGTTTATTCTCTGCCTGCCCCGACCCGGCCTGATCTGACTACTCTATTGCCTAACACCTTGTACCACGACCTTCTGCCCAAAGACTTTTTATTTACAGTTGTGCCCCTCTGCCTGTCTAGAACCCCTCGCCTTGCACCTCTCGTTTTAAGACCTGGCAGCATCTGAGTAGCCGAGGGCTCTTCCTGAGGCCAAAGGCAGGTGCTACAGGCAGTCCAGGGTGCTTGGCATCGGTTCTAGATTTAGGGTGCCAACCGTTACAGAAAAGCTCTTATATTCTTATATTTCTTAAATCAGCATTAGGTTTTTATACACATAACATAAGCCAAATGCTGTGGCATACACAATGCATTACTTTTGTTTTGTACAAATATTTGTGTTTATAGAACTATATTGGACCATTTAAAGTCTACTTACCGCATGGTATATAAAAGAGTTCCATCCTCTGTTATCCGTAACAGTTTGTTTGGCATGGTCATGTTGTGCGCCACAGATTTTTTCCCATTGTGAAAAAAAGTGTCCGGTGTCCATATTTTACTGGCCATTAAGTTGTTAAGGCGGAGAACAGTCATGGGACCCTTGAATTTCAATCTTTCATCCCTCCATCCTTGACGAAAAAATACATCGATTGTATATTCCTAAGGGACAACCAAGCGGATTAAAAGACAAGACTGAATGTATGCCTGTTTTCGCAATTTAGTTTTTGTCCACGTAAAACGTTTTAACATGGCAAATATTACCATGTTAATTAGATTTTAGTTGGGATCAAGTACAAGGAACTGTTTTATTATTACAGAGCAAAAGGGAATAATGTTTAAAAAATGTGAATTATTTTGATAAAATGGAGTCAGTGGGAGAAGGCCTTCCCATAATTTTTCTGCATAACTTGTTCCAAGAAGGCCAATAATTAATCTGGGGAAAGAGACCATATTTTAATACCCATCTTTGGGTTAACTTTTTATCTTTAAAAAGTTGCAATACTTATTCTGAAATAGGTCAAAAACAGGAACTATACAGTAGATGATATATCCCCTACTGAGGAAACTGGAAATCATCGAGGCATTTTGTAAATATATAAAACCATATAATGCCAAGTAACTCCAAGTGTGGCCTCCTATTAAACTGTGAGAGCTTTGCTTACTTGAGGGCAGCAGATGTAGCTAAGCATTACAACAATCGTATGCTTCTTTGGTAACATCAGCCAAACAGTAATGTTTCTGCACAGTAATCGCTTAATGCCAACTTGTGCCGAAAAGATTATTATGAATCAAGTTCTGAATCCCATTGAAAGAGATTCCCCTGCAAGCCCTTGGATGGATTCTGTTCTCAAGCTAGCCTTGGTTACTACTACCCCGGTCTTGAGGACAGAGCCACCAGTGTGACTATAAGAACAGTTCTTTATTTTTCTGTTTTGTCGAGTGATATCTTTCTGCTTTCCCATTGGTAACTCCATTTTTACAAGTCTATAAAAACTCTGTGATTCCTTTGTTCAGGGTTCTGACTCTTTTTAAGTTCTGAATTCAAGGAGTTTCTGCCCAATAAACTTTTTATTTCACCTCAATTGGTCTCTGGTTCTTAAAATTCCAAATAACAATGATGCATGATCATGGTGTGTTCCGGCACCTATGTGATTAATGTACAGTGCTGGGCATAGGCTGCAGTCATGTATCAACACAACATTTCCTGAACCCTTAAGCCACTTTGGCAATACTATGTGCAATATCTTCCCCACACATGTCACTGAAGACATTTGTTTATCTACATGCGCCGTGGTGGAATGCTGCAGGCCAGTTTAAGTGGTGCTTAGTCATCATGTGAAAGTCACTTTTCTGGCCTCAGTCTAAGAGCTCAATGAATAATTCAAGCAGAAATAAATTGGACCAATGGTCATGTTTCTCAGCATCTCTTAAAAAGTAGTTTCTGTAACTCCAATATTTTGAACTTAAAAGCCTGATACTACCATTTGATGCTGACATGGGCACTAACAAATTGCTCCAGTTTTCCATGAGTGAAGTCACAGCAAATATAGCGCTCAAGGTGGTGAAAACTTCACCTCAATAACCTCCCCATAGCCCAAATGGTAAGGAGACCTAATGAATCTTATATGAATTTACAGTATAAGCCTGTAGTTCCCTATTCTGTTATTTGCTGTATTAGGGATAATTTTAAAATTGCATAGTAACTTCTTTAAATCTTTCAACCTCTCTGCCGCCCGTACAGTTATCTTACTTACTTGCTAAGGCCAAACGTACTGTACCTTACAAAATGCAATTGCCAGGGAATATATCATGTACTAATCAATGTTTATACCTTATTATCATAGAGCTTTATACTTTGTAAGACTCTAATTTTGGATGTGAATTTATATAGGAATCATAATACAGGTATGGGACCTGTTATCCAGAATACATGCGACCTGGAGGTCTTCGGATAAGGAGTCTTTCCATATTTGGATCTCCATGTATTAATACTACTAAAACATCATGTAAACATGAATTAAACCCAACAGGCTGGTTTTGCTTCCAATAAGGATTAATTACAGTTTATATTAGTTGGGATCAAGTACAAGCTACAGTTATTACAGAGAAAAACATAATAATTTTAAAAAATGCAAAAATAATTTGAATAAAATGTAGTCTATGGGAGATGACCTTCCCGTAATTTAGAGCTTTCTGCAACGGGTTTCCAGATAACGGATCCCATACATGTAACATGTTTGAGCTAGCCTTTTTTTCTGAATATTTGGGTTAAATTCTGTTCCAAAATGATCAATCAGAAATTGTACATCATACACAGGTTTCTTGTTGCCATGAAATAATAATGGTTTTTCATCTGTGATTTAAATTTAAATATCTTCTTATAATCTCTTTTTTTTTTTTTTTTTGATCACCGTAAATATAGGTCAAGCGTTACACATTAAAGAGAACAGGGATAATAAGTTGTTCAGAAGCTTGTGAAATTAGTCATTCGTGAGACCATTAACATATGCAAATATATTTTATTTTTTTATGATGATGTGCACAAACCTTGACGTTATATTCCGCTTCCGATGAAAACAAAGAAATGCAAAGAAAAGACTTACCATATCGTGATCAGAAACAGGTCCAAAGCTGGTGACAAAGATATCCGTGTTCACTTCAGTTACACGCTCTGTTGAAGCAGGAAATTAGGATGTTCAGTGTCTACTAAGTGTCTTCGTTAGATCTACCCATTTCTCTTTTAGCCCCAAAATGGAAAATATATTGGATGTGATTAGCAATATTTCATAGTAGTTGTTTTTTTTATTTATCATTTTGAATCCAATCTAGAAGCGTCATTTCCCCATACCATACATGGTTCACATGGTACAGTCATCATCAATCAGAGTGAGCGGAATACTTTCTGTTCCATCCTTTGAGATTTACAGGTTTTTCTTTGCTTCTGAAAAATTCGATTTCGCATTGAGTGCCTCATCACATGCAGGTAAATAGTTGTGGGTCTCCCTCAAAACCTCGATGTATTTTTGATGCCTATAATCAACATTATTTTCTAATCTTTTATGGTTATCACTTTGGATGGAAAAAGTGACGATTTCTAATTAATTTGGATTCACATAACATGGTAGCATAGAAACCAGTGCTTTGTAAACCAGAATTACAAAATAATAAGAATTGCAGTATAAGATGATATGAAAGTCGCAAAAGAGTTAAGAAAACCATGGCTTTTTTGAGTTGTCGCCAAGGATGGTCCTAGCGCCCACATCTCTGTAGCGAGAGCCGGCGCACTGTAGCACCGGGGGCTACGCGCCCCAGTGCTCCTCAGCAAGTGGCTGGCGGCATGCCGCCCCACCAACTTGCTGCCCTAGGCCCAGGCCTTTGTAGCCTTGCCACAAATACGGACCTGGTCGTCGCGCAGTAACTTCGACTTTTTCCTATTGTTGTATAAAAGTCAAAAATATCTGAAAACCTCTAAAACCCCAAATCAAAGACAGGTCTCACGGTTGTAAAAAAGGGATCTGCCATTGACTTTTACATATTTTCCACAGTTTTTAGTATTTCCGTTTTCTGAATTGCCAGTTTTGTCGCAATAATAAATTCTGAAAAAGTCACACTTTTTCTGACTTTTTTTGGATTTCTGGCATCAGAAAGCATGATCTGAAAAAATTGCAGCTTAATAAATCAGCCCCTAGTTTCTCAACTACAAACCAGACCACGCTGAGTATGTGCAGTGCAACAAACAATTTCCCAGATTGGGATTGCATAATTATTGTTACATGGCTACTCAATTATTCCTGTAGCTTCACCTTTGATGACAGATGTTATCTAGTTTTCTTTTTGATGGCTCCAACAATCTCTTATCTTAGCTACTCAATCAAATCCAAGAGCACACTGTAGATGTGCAACATTGCTGACATTCAAATGATGGTCTAATAAGATCAGAAGATGGGGAGATGTTGTGGACAACTTCAAAGGAGGCATTTCCCCAGGGGGGGGCAGTTAGCCTGGGGGGAGGAGGGAAGTCTACCTCGGGTGGGGGGTATTTGGATTTTTACAAATGGGTTGATTTCTCCTTTAAAAACATGGATCTAAGCTTGTACTTTAAGTTCTTTACAGGTATGGGATCTGTTATTCAGAATTCTCGGGATCTAGAGTTTTCCAGATAATCAATTTTTCTGTACTTTGGAACTTCATACCTTAAGACTACTATAAAAAAGAACATTTAAACATTCAATAAACCCAATACACTTGTTTTGACTCCAATAAGGATTAGTGATGGGCGAATTTGCGACGTTTCGCTTTGCTGAAAAATTAGTGAAATTCGCGAAACAGCGAAAAAATTTGCGAAAAGGCGTATTTTTTCGGGCAAATTTTCGTGGACGTTTTGCGAATTTATTCGCCTACGGCGAATCGCGCAAATTTGCCGTGAATTCGCGCCTGGCGAATAAATTCGCCCATCGCTAATAAGGATTAATTCTATTTATATATATAGGTATAGGACTGGTTATCCAGAATGTTCAGGACCTGGGGTTTCCCGGATAACAGATTTTCTGTAATTTGGATCTTAATACCTTAAATCTACTTGAAAATTACATTAAAGCGAATATGCTTGTTTTGACTCCAATAAGGACTAATTATTTCTTAGGATCAAGTACAAAGTATTGTTTTATTATTATAGAGAAAAAGGAAATGAATTTTAAAAATTTTAAATTTTTTGGATAAAATGGAGTCTATGGAAGATGTCATTCCCATAATTCGGAGCATTCAGCATAACGGCTTTCACAATAGCGGATCTCATACCTGTATACATTATCTAATACTGTATTTTAGCCATATTAGATTCTCCTTGTCTCCGGCACTGCAAAACACAAGTGGCTCCGCATCACTGTCAGATTAGGCCATACCTTGCTTTTTAAATTTACTGTTAAAGGCAAACTTGGAAAAGCATCTCAGACTATATTTTGCAAGTTTGACAAACATTCATTGAATTCTTGATATCTTTTGTTTTTGCTACAATGTTTGCCTTCCAGCTTCTCTTCTGTCAAGTCTGGTCAGAAGGGAACCATTTCATGCCAACTCAATCAACTTTTGTTGTATTGTATTTTTATATTTACTGTAGTTATAAAAAGTTTATGCTTGTTTTTATTGAACAACTACCAACAAAGAAAAATGTATTTCAAGTAAAACACCAAAGGGTGATGATGTTCACTGTGCAAAAGGATGAAAGAGGAGCTCAGCATCTGTGAACCTCTGTAATTGCTTTTCTTGTCCATCCAGATTGTACAATGTAGAGTAGATGTGGCTCCATTGTACAAGGTATGGGACCTGTTATCTAGAATGTGTGGGACCTGGGGTTTTCAAGATAATGTATCTTTCTGTAATTTGGATCTTTATACCATGTCTACTAAAAAATAATTTAAACATTAGGGGATTGTTTACTAAACCTTGAATTTATCTGGTCAGGCTTTTTGGGTCAAAGGGGCAAATTCACTAAGCGCCGAAGCGCTGAACGCTAGCGATACTTCACTAGTGTTTGGCATTTTCGTTACTGCGCAAATTCACTAACGAACGATGGCGTAGTTTCGCTAGTGTTACTTCGCACCCTTACGCCTGGCGAAGTTTCGCTAGTGACATAACTACGCAAATTCACTAACGCGCGCAGTGTACTGAACGCTACCTTTTACGCTAGACTTCCTTCGCCACCTCAGACCAGGCTTGGATAGGGATTGCTTCAAAAAAAGTCAAAATTTTTTCTAAGTCCCAAAAAACGCTGGCGTGTTTTCTACATGATGGGTGATAGGCTGAAAAAGATCAAAACATTTTTTGGGGCTCCCCTCCTTCCCCCCTACATTTACTGACTCATGGCAACTTACCTAGACAGTGGGCACATGTATAGGGCAAAATAAAATTTTTATTTGATGTTTTGAAGCTTTTCTAGCCATTTGTAGTGCTGATACGTATTCCTCTATTGAAATTTGAATTTGGCGCCGTATGCAAATTAGCCTTCGCTAGCGTAACTTCGCTTTACTTAGCGAATCAACGCTAGCGCAACTTCGAAACCTTAAGCTACCCCTGAGCGCAACTTCAGATTTTAGTGAATTTGCGAAGCGTGGCAAAACTACGCCTGGCGAAGTGTGGCAAAGTGCGGCGAAGTTACGCCTGGCGCAACTACGAATCTTAGTGAATTTGCCCCAAAAACTCTCAATTGTTTGAGATGCAGTGGCGGAACTACCGGGGGAGCAGGGAGTGCAAGCGGCTCAGGGCCACTGAAATCAACCCAGCAGCGTGCCGTATGGAGGGGGCGGGGCCCGGCTGCGCATCACGCTCCAGGGCCTGCCCCCCTCTAGGAACGCTGCTGTTGAGATGTATTATATCCCAATGCTGCAAAAAGCCTGAATCCAAAAATCCACCATCTAAGACCTGTTGAGGTCCTGTATACATCAATGAAAGAGGTACCTATCTCAGTTTAAAGTTCTGGGTTTAGCCTGAAACTGACTTTTTATGGGTTTTCAGGCAAAAACTCAAATTCGGGGGAAAAAGCCAGCAGAATGTGAGAGATTCGGGTATTCGCTCAATTTTATCGAGTTTTTCAGTGATCTAATTAATTTGGGTTATTTTATTAATAAATGGTCAAATCAAACATGGGAGTTTGGTTATTTTTTTAAATAAAATATGAGATAAATAGGATTTTAGAAAATAGCCCGCTAAATTACCTCAATATGCTTGTTTTGCTTCCAATAAGGATTAATAATATCTTAGTTTGGATCAAGTACAAGCTACTGTTTTATTATTACAGAGAAAAAAATATGTTTCAAAATTTGGATTATTTGGATAAAATGGAGTCTATGGGAGCCTTTCCATAATCTAGAGATTTCTGGATAACAAGTTTCTGGATAATGTCCCCTGTACATGTACATTACCCCAGTAGAAATAAAAATTCCTGCCAGTTTAGAAGTGGAGAAGATCTCTCAGCAGATTTACAACAAAACCCTCTGCTGAAGATCTGTCACTTCCAGCACACATTAGACTCTGTTGGTCGTCCAATTTATGGGGCAGATTACTGTTTTGCAGTGTTTGTCAGGGCCAATTAAACGTATCACACTAAATCCCAAACACTACGATCAGTTGTGACTGAACTAAGCTGGAGCCACTTCCAATGTCAAGTGATTTTTGCCATTTTTTCGTCTTATCTCTCACAATGAAGGTAAAGCACAATTTGCCTTGACGTACATCAAGAGAATCATCGACACATGTCTGAGCAATGATAATGACAAAACATGTAACAGTGGCTGAAATTCAAGTTAATGCTGATTTGTAATAGTTTCTGTTTGGGAGATCTAGCCCAACACGAGAGCAACTTATCTGAATAGAATGTCTGGATGGACCAATAATTACAGTTCTAACATAATTAACTTGACTGCTTCTTTAGACTGCTGACAGCCGTTTTATTAACATAACATTCATTGGCAGCAGATGTGCTAAACTATATGTTTGATGGGCGGATTGGGAATAAACAGACTCCGAGAGCAGTATAGAAAATAATTTTCTTGAGGGACAGATATCTGTTTTATGTAACAGTTTCATGTACTCTCGAGAACAGACTCATTTTACTACACAAAACCTTTCTATCTACACCATTGGGGACAAGACTTTAGTGATATGGAATCTACTTTAATAAATCTAATCTGGAATCGAATTTAATAAATATAATACTATAACCTCGGGGGTCTACTACGTGTACCTCAAGTTTTACCCTGCCACGGAAAATACTTATAGCATTTAGGCATAAGAGGGCCCAATGGAAACCAAACCAGCACTATATCCTACTGAATATCACCCAGTCTGTGTACTATCACATTTATTCATTATAATAATATAAAATCATGCTTTAACCCATAAAACATTGGGTTACCTGGCCCATAGTCTCATGTGGCACAGGTTCATTCACAGTGTCTTCATGATAGTTGCAAGGCAACTGAAGCCATGTTGCATGAATTTGGTTTTAAATTAAATACACATTTATTTAAATTACATTTTACCTAAACTTGCTACAAAAGCAAGTTGGTCTTTTTGGATGCTGAATGAATATAATGATCAAGACTAAACTCCACTATAAACCTGAGACCAGCAACAGTGTAGATGCAATGTATCTAACTCCTATAAATGCATTGAGGGCATCTAAAGGACTTCTGCAAATTAAATGAGGCATCAAAATTTGACACATATTAAATTTACATTACAAGCTAGAGGTCACTTATCAGAGGAATGTTTTTTTCCCATGAAGCCTATGTGAAAAATCAGTCCCTCAGAGTCAATTTGTCTGTGTCAAAAGTGTTGTATGTATGTATGTATGTATGTATGTATTTGTAAAGCTCTGTTAAGGAGCCACAGCGCTGTACAGTTCATAAAAGTACAATATGTAAGTTCACACAGGGTGGAAAAGTCAAATAATAAATAAAATAAATATACACAGAGCTTATATAAGGAAACAGAGTTTAAGTGCTATGTGGTAAGAGACACAGTAGGAAGGAGGCCCATGCCTCGTAGAGCTTGCAATCAAAGTGGGTGAGTGGCTAACATACAGGCACAAAATGGAGGGGAAAAGTGCACAAGGTAAAGGTATTGTCCAATAGGTGCCAGGACTAGACTAATGTTCTTGTGCTCCAAAAGGTGGACTTTTTTCTTTTAGAGATTGAGAGCACTCCTTACTGAGCAATTGAGGGATGGTAAGGAGTAGCATGATAGAAAGGTTTAAGACGAGAGCTGGATGGTGTGAAAAGGTGATGGCTCTGAGAGGAGCGTAGGAGATGGCCAAGAATGTATAGTGAGACAAGTGTATCAGTGAAGGGCTTTGAATGTTAGCAGAAGGATTTTATATGTTAAAAAAGAAGCCATGATATGGATTTTAATTGAGGTTGAACAGTTTCCCTCTTAGGAGAGAGCAGGAGGATCCTAGTAGCAATATTTAAGATTGATGAGAAAGTAGAGAGATTAGAGCCAGGAAGACTGGTTAGTAGGAGATTGCAATAGTCTAAGCGGGAAAGGATAAGGGCATGGATTAGTGTTTTGAATGTAATTTGTGAAAGAAAGGGTTGTATGGTCAAAGATCCTTAATTAGTGGGAAAAAAAGGTTTCAATTAACTATTAAACTGGTTGGAGGAGAGTGGATACCCCACAACTCTAATGAAAATGTAAAATACAGGTCCTTCAGGAATTGTGTTTGTGTCACTTATGGGGCTAGTCAGATTCTGACTAGTCTATTAGATTATGGACATGTTCTTCTATTGGATACAAAGGACAGTAACTAAAACTCTTGAATTTGTGGCTATAAATACTTTTCATTTTGAAAGTTATTTATAGCCACAAATTCAAGCATTTCAGTTACTGCCCTTCATATTGTATAGAAGAACTTGTACTTAACATAATAGACTGGTCAAAGCTGACATACGTTTTCAGAAATAAAGATTTACAGTTTTGGGACAACCAAAAACATGTGAGGCATCACTGTAGCTCCTGTACCCTGTGTAAATTTGTATTGCAGAAGAGAACAACATCTTCAATGACATGTGGCTGACCAGGATTTCTAATATGTGGATATTACACATGCCACATTGATTATTGTATTATGCATTAAAATACCCACACCGAGACCACACAGTATATGTTTGATTGAATTTCCTAACACGGGTTATTAATTAAATGCAAAAAGACATTAGAACATAGTTCAGGGGATGTAAAATTATTTGTTACTGAACATGAATTCTCCCTTGAGATGGGTTGGGGTTGAGTTGTCCATGTGAAGTGATGGGACAAATACTGAATAAGTAGACTTTAAATTTTAAGGAAGAACCAAACATTGTATATCATGGGGGATATATAATAAGACTTATTTATGAGTATGTATCTATATTTTTAGCTGAACTTGGAGAGATCAGTTATTGAAACTTCCTTACATATGGGGCTGATTATCATCTACATATAAACATCAGCTCAATATTTTATCTCCATACTGGAGAAACTAAATCAGAGAAGGAGCTTATTCAAGTCATTCATCAATGCACCCTTGCAGAAGATATATAACCAATCAGTGGGGGATATTCTACCCAGTCAGTGCTCTCACACTTATTTAGGCGCTTGTTGCTTAAACACTGACATTCCGTTTGCCGCCGCTTTAGTTGTAAAGATACAGCATTATTTTCCAGCTCTGAAGTCAGCTGTCACAGTCCGCTTGACAACATGTGAAACATTTTATTCCAATGGCAAGACAGACATGTATTCCCTTTACAATTCTCTGGCAGGGCAGCTAAAGTCAAATAGTGATATTTTCAATGTTTTTCTCTCCGTGGGTTATTGTGATATTCTGGATGGCATTCATGTAAAGTAGATGCTACCATGTCATATAGGAGACCCATCCAATAGGCATGGGGGACACTAAGTGCTTATTTTATGATAAAAAATGTGTTCTCATCTTTTTAAAGGTGTGTTGTTTTAATTGCTCATACTTCCATACTAATACTGTACCAGTAAGCCCTGAGGTTTTTCAAGTTATTTTTGTGAGCATATATAATATAAAAAAAAAGAAATGACCTTTGCCTTAGCACCTTAGTAAACGTGTCCTGTTAAAGGGATATAGACCTAAACATAACATTTTGCACAATGAAACCAAAGCTTTCTAACATGTTCCTTTAATAGCTATTGCAAAATGGCAGCTGCAGATGAAAGCAGTATCTATCTGTCCCTGCACTGCTGGTTCTGAATACAATGAAACAATGTAGACAGCCAAAGAAGGCTAGCGCAGAGTGTCATTACAGCACAGTCTGTGGATGGACTGAGGCTCACTCTTTAAGACATTCAACCTATTGTCTTTAGACTGTTAGCTCTTGCGAGAGCAGGGCCCTTTAAAAGGCTAGTACACCTATGAATTAGATGTTCCGAGACAATTGTATTTTTCATTTTTGATGTTTTTTTCAGTTATTTTGATTTTTGTTCAGTGGCTATTTGGTTGCTAGGGTCATATTTAACCTATCAGGCAGAGGTTTGAAGCTGAGGTGGGAATATGCAGAGGAGTGGATCTATATAGAAGGGTAATGAATGAAAACGAACAATAACAGTAAAATTGTAGCCTCTGCGCAATTATTTTTTTTTGGCTGCCAGGGTTCCTCTTGCTTTGTTCCGAGCAACTTGGTTTTAATTATTTTTTTTATAAAAATGTTTGAATTATTTGCCTGCCTCTTTCCAAGTGTCAACAATAATATTATCAAAGGAAGTGTGAGTGAAATTATTGTTTGAGGAGACAACCCATAGATGGCTTTCCATGGGAGAGCTTATAAATATATATGCAGATTTTTATGCAAATAGCACAACTGGTAAGGAATATATTATTTTCCAGTTATAGGTGCCAAGTGTTAAGAGGCACAAGCACATAGAACTGAAGTGACAAACGGCAGCTGGTCTATTTTTGGGGAGGGTACGCCTCCCCTAACCCTTCAATAGTCTCAGTCTACAGTGCGTAATGCATAAAAGGCTGAATAACAATGATAAATATGTACAATCTATTTTTAAGGGCTGAACTCACATTAGCGCAGACATTAGCTTTGCATGAATATCAGAGCTCACAGCTTGTGCAGGACCTTGACTTCTCTACGAACTTGCTGATGTTAGATAACCACTTAACCACTAAAATCAACAAGAGGACATTTCAGCAGAAATAAAAGTGGTTCATACCAGCTTAAAATAGGTAGGCTTGGAGTCTATAATGCTCATGAGGTCATTACTAATGCCAGTAACACCAGCCGCAATGAAGTTAGATTTCATAAATAACTATAAGCACAAGCAATTTGGTTTTACTATAAGAAAAAAAGGCATTTTGGGCTGCACCATACAATTCTGATGACTGCTTAGAATGTTCTAAAGCTTCTGTTTCTAATCTGATACAGTACCTTGGATGCTACTTCCCTAAGACCCTCAAGGCCCCCAGTTTAACAATATATAGTTAATACAGGGAGCAAACGTAATCTAAGAACTGCCATTACTGGCTCCTGTATGGGGTCAAAACAGGAGCCCTTTATACCAATATCTGGTTGGGTATCAGCCACATATCCATTGCACAGGTTAGAAGATTCTTTAGGGCAAGGACAGTGTCAGCCCATTTATGTGGTCCTCTCTTAACAAGTCTGCATTTTTAATCTAATATTGGCCCTGGTTGTCTAATTAAAGCAAAGATTTGCTCTTTTGATGCTCTGTACAAGAAAGCAGATGGTTCTGTTACTAGTAACATTGTAGATCAGGTTAAATAAAGATGCACATACCTGTTCAACCTTTTTTAAATGAAACCTGTCTAACTGCTAGTTGATCCAGAGGAGGCAAAACATCTGAAGCTTCTCCAATTTGCCTCAGAAGGGGAAAAAATCCTTCATGACTCCAAGATGACAGTCTTACTAGTCCCTGGATCAACTTGTACTATGAGCTATCTCCCATAACCCTGTATTCTCCCACTTGCTAAAAAGCCATCAGCATGTGCAGCTTTTTCTGCACATGCTGTTTATTCAATCAGTTTGGTTGATTGCAATAGATTGCAGGTCTGTCACACTAAAGTGTATCAATCCTATCTTGCCTTAATCTATGCTACTGTATTCTATTTAAGCATGAGTAAGAATAGATTTTGGAGGACACCTATAGAAAGAGAAGGGGAGCAGGATTCTGTGAGTCTGGCCTATCAGTTTACTTATGAACTGTTTACAATCAGGGAAATCATATTAAAATAGCTGGGATACTTATTTTCCTACATTTATGTATGTGTTTAACATGGAAGGAGCAGCCATTCCTGCTTTGATAAGGTATCGAATAACATATCGTACACGGAAAGTATCCTCTTTGATATTATTTTTAAAGCAATGAAACTCAAAAAGATTGTTGTTGGAAACAATCTTAAGGAAAAAGACATACTACTTGCAGCATACATATTCTTATTTAGAATTGTAATACACTGTATTATATAGAGTTTCCTTGTTGTATCACCTTTAAAGGAGAAGCAAACCCCCAAACTAATGAAAACCCCTACCCTCCATAGTCCCCCCTCCCTGTTCCCCCCTGCAGAGGTGTTAATACCTGTAAATGCCCCTAAGTCTTTAATTACCTTCAATGCAGAGTCAGCACAGTGGAGCTCACGGGTGCCATCTTCACCGCTTCTGGAGCCTTCAGTAAGTAAGCACCATTTCAGCGCATGCGCAGTTGTAGCAATATTCCAATCACGAACAACTGTGCATGCACTGAAAGCCACGGCAATTGCCAAAGGGACCCGAAGATTACTGAAGCGCCAGAAGATGGTGCCTATAACCTCCACTGTGCTGACATCGAGGGGTAATTAAAGAATTAAGCTGGCCATAGACGCAAAGATCTGATCGTACGCGTGTGTGGAGAGTCCCGACATTTTTCGTCCGACGGAGATCGGTCGTTTGGTCGATCGGAGAGGTTAGAAAATTTCTGTCGGCTGCTGATAATATCTCTGCGTGTAATGCCGATCGTACGATTTTCAGTGGGAGACTGTCACTAGCTTTGGTTGGATATAGATATTGTATGATTTCTGTCAGGGGCAGAACATTGCTAATCTGTTCTTTAACTAATCTGACTGGTAAGACTTTGATCTGAATGGTTAGTGGTGGGTCGGGAGATGGGAAAGTCCGATCGTACGATGATTCGTACGATCGGATCTTTGCATCTATGGCCAGCTTTAGGGGCATTTACAGGTATTAACACCTGTGCTGGGGGGAAAAACGAAGGGTCTTTTATTAGTTTGGGGGTTTGCTTCTCCTTTAAAGGGCCGATGTAATAAAGATCAGGGAACCAAGAAGGATTCCCAAGCGTCCAATCTATTTTCAATTTTAACTATGATGTCTTGAATGTCAGGACAATTTTCCTGACAGTCAGGAAAGGGTTAACAATTTGACACATTTATCAAACGGTCAAACACATTCAATCTCAACAGGCGTTAGTATGCGGCGATGCTTCTGAATAGTGCTGTCTACTAACACCTATGCAGAATGTTAATCCTCAGTGCAAATTTCATGTAATGATTAGAATGAAATATGAGTTGTCAGTATCATGCTTTATCACCATGGACCAGGGGTCTGGTTAAAATAAAAGGCTGAATGGATGGTGCAAAATACAGTGAATGACTGAGAGAGAGACAATACTCAAGGGGAGAATCTTTATCCTTCAGCAAGTAAATGATCCTAAACACAAGTCCAATGTAACACTTGAGCTACGGCAGAAGAACAAATCAAATATCCCACAATGGCCAATTCTGTAATCTCAATACAACTGCAAATCTGTAGCATTTTATAAACACTGAGTTGCTGCTGAACCATCCTCTGACTAACCCCCAGCAACCTGAAACAAATATGCCTGAAAACATTATCCAAAATCCATCTCTCACTTTCAGTCCTTCAAAAGAGATATATGAGAGAACACAATTCTATTGTAGTGTTTGTTTTCCCGTAAACTAAAAACAAATAAAAACACAAAAATGAAAACTATAGATATACAGGTTGTTTTTTTCAAAAAACAGTCAGATATCAAGTAGTTTGGTTAAAGGGGCTGTTCACTTTTGAGTTAATTTTTAGTATGATGTAGAGAGTGATATTCTGAGACTATTGGCAATTTTTTTTGATTTTTTTATTACTTGCGGTTTTTGAGTTATTTAGCTTTTTATTCGGCAGATCTCCAGTTTGCAGTTTCAGCAGTCCGCTTGCTAGGGTCCAAATTACCCTAGCAACCATGCACTGAATTGAAATAGAGACTGAAATATAAATAGGGAAGGGGCTGAATAGAAGGATGAGTAATAAAAGTAGCAATAAACTTACAGGGCATTTGTTTTTTTATATAGGGTAAGTGACCCCCAGTGAAAAGCTGGAGAGAGTTAGACGAAGACGGCAAATAATTTAAAAAATAATTAAAAAAGAATAAAGATCAATTGAAAAGTTGCTTATAATTAGCCATTCTATAACATACTAAGGGGCATATTTATCAAGGGTCGAATTTAGAGTTTATGGGAGTTTATAAAAACTATTATGAACGTAAAATTCTAAAATAAATCTACATTTACTAAAAAATTGGAATTTTTTAAATTCGGGTGAATAGGATCGACCTGCAAACTCAATTTGAATTCGAATCAAATTCGATTCGAGTTTTTTCGCCATTTTTTAATTTAAAAATGTTTTTTTTTCAAAAAACGATTCCAACTCCAAATTGATTGTAGGAGGTCCCACATAGGCTTAAACACCAATTTCTCCAGGTTATAGGTGGCAAATAGTCGAATTTGAATTCTTAAATGGACATGATACATTTTTGAATTTTGATTTTTATCTAAACTTGAATCGAACTATTCCCTAGTCGAATTACACTAAAATAAACTGGAAATTCGAATATCAAAAATTTGACTTTTCAATTCGACCCTTGATAAATCTGCCCCTAAAAGTTAACCCAAAGGTGAACCACCCCTTTAAATATGCAACGCTAACAATTTGTATGTCCAATTAAAGGGGCAGGTATTTGTTTCTTCTAGTGATGGGCGAATTTCTCCCATTTCGCTTCACATTTGCTGTGAAATTCTCGAAACGGCGAAAAATCAGCAAAACGCGAACTTTGACGCCTGCGACAATTCTGACGCCTGAGACAATTCCACTGCTGGCGACAATTCTGAAGCCCATTAAAGTCAACGGGCGCCTAGAATTGTCGCGGGGCAAATTTTTGCGGCAATTTTGTGAATTTATTCGCCGGCGGCAAAACACGGAAATTTCACCATGAATTTGGCCTGGCGAATAAATTCGCCCATCACTAGTTTCTTCAAATAACCAGACATATAGGTCCATAATTGGTTACGTCTGAATACATGCTTAGTGGACAATACCTAATGATTGGTGATGAAGCCTTTATAGTCCAAAAAAAAAATAAAAGAAAACATTCTGTAGACAATGTTTAAAGCAAAATATGAATAATGAATGAAAATGTTTGTTCTGATTTGTTCCTCTGTAACTATCGAAACCAAAATAAAATGTATGTAAATGAAAAGATAATGCAAGACTCAAGACGTTGAAGTAATGTTTTACAGTGAGAATCATTTCTTTATTTAGTTTATTATTACCAACTATAATGGTCATTCTATAGCTAAATTCACTACTTTGATTAAAGAATATTCCCTGCTATTAGTAAAGCCATAGTAATTATTTATAAATATAGCAAAAGGTAGGCACTTCTTGCTGTCACTGATTTCCACTGACTGTTGTGTGACAGTTTTACAGTCCATCTCATATGCCTAAACAGAAAAATCACTGAATGGAATTTAAATTTGCATTATTTTTAAATGTAGTATGTTTACAATCCATAATGTTTTACGACTGATCTCAAATCACAGGCAGCCATTGCCCATCCTGCAGCTATCATGCATTACACAAAAGACCACTGACCTTCAGTCTGACATTGTGCAATCATGTGGAGCTGCGGGGAAACCAGTTGTTTTCCTTCTATAACAATCAAGCACTTTTTGCCGCATAACATACAAAGTCAACCTGTACTAAAACACACAGCTTCGAATCGTGTTTAAGAAATATTCGGATCCCTTTTTCTGAACGGCAACGTAAAAATTGTTTGTTTGTAATAATTTTCTCTGATGCATAATGTAGATAATACCCTTTCGTAATGCACACGACTTTTAATTTAACCACTAACCCTGTGATGTAGAAATATTGCCCATTGCTTATTACACACACACATACACGCAATACTTTTTACAACTAAAATAATACTCCCCCCCCCCTTTTTTATTTTTAAACCAACCTCCCAGTCCTGGTCTTAGGCGGTTATCGTAGCCATCAAGAAGACGGTCCAGAATTCTTGTGAATATAGTTGTATTATCCCTTATCTCATCTTCTGTGCTTTGTCCGCAGCTGCAAAGAGAAGACATTTATATATATATATATATATATATATACTGTATAAGCCTGCAAATTGAAACAAGCTAAATATTCATTTCTTTGTTTATGCAGAGTCATATTCACATTGGGTAACATAATAGTGCAGTTGTGGGGCAGCTAAATTGGCTTTAGTCTATTGCATTAAACATCTCATTCATTAGATGTACTTGTGTCAATATGCTCCTTGCGCTTCCATATAGTTGTGCTCGGCACAGCTCGGTCCTTTCCACCGTGCAAATTTCCACCTACTAATACAGGGGAAATCAGGCTGTAGCTTTGGGGTTCCCACATTGGCCTGTTTAAATTGGTGCAGTTTCATCAGTAGGTTTGCACAAGTGCAAGGGCACTTGTGCAAATTGTGCATGGGCTGCAGTTGCATGAAGTGCATCTCCCTCCAGTGACCAATATACTTTAAAATCATTGGAAATGAAAGCTGCATTTTATGTAAAAAAAAAAACATACCGTATATACTCGTGTATAAGCCGACCCGTGTATAAGCCGAGGTACCTAATTTTACCTACAAAAACTGGGAAAACTTATTGACTCGCGTATAAGCCTAGACACAACTACAGCCCTGTCTCCCAGCAGCGCACATTCTGCCAAAGCGACCCCCCCCAGCGATCAACCGGACTTCTTTGCAAAGCTGATGGTGACAGAGAATTGCCAAACGGATTACTGTGTGCATTGTCCCACTGTCCCACTACCATATGCAGAGGGTGCTGTTTGATATTGCCATCACTGTTAATCTTTTGTATAACCAACAGAGGGCGCTGTGTGATATTGCAGTCACTGTTATTCTTTCATATAACCAACAGAGGGCACTGTGTGATATTGCCATCACTGTTAATCTTTTGTATAACCAACAGAGGGCGCTGTGTGATATTGCAGTCACTGTTATTCTTTCATATAACCAACAGAGGGCACTGTGTGATATTGCCATCACTGTTAATCTTTTGTATAACCAACAGAGGGCGCTGTGTGATATTGCAGTCACTGTTATTCTTTCATATAACCAACAGAGGGCACTGTGTGATATTGCAGTCACTGTTAATCTTTCATATAACCAACAGATGGCGCTGTGTGATATTGCAGTCACTGTTAATCTTTCATATAACCAACAGAGGGCGCTGTGTGATATTGCAGTCCCGGTTATTCTTTTATACAACCAACAGATGGCACTGTGTGATATTGCAGTCCCTGTTATTCTTTCATACAACCAACAGATGGTGCTGTGTGATATTGCAGTCTCTGTTATTCTTTCATACAACCAACAGATGGCGCTGTGTGATATTGCAGTCACTGTTAATCTTTCATATAACCAACAGAGGGCGCTGTGTAATATTGCAGTCCCGGTTATACTTTTATACAACCAACAGATGGCACTGTGTGATATTGCAGTCCCTGTTATTCTTTCATACAACCAACAGATGGTGCTGTGTGATATTGCAGTCTCTGTTATTCTTTCATACAACCAACAGATGGCACTGTGTGATATTGCAGTCCCTGTTATTCTTTCATACAACCAACAGATGGCGCTGTGTGATATTGCAGTCACTGTTAATCTTTCATATAACCAACAGAGGGCGCACTGTTATTCTTTCATATAACCAACAGAGGGCATTGTGGGATATTGCAGTCTCTCCCCAAGTGAACTGTTGGTATAGGAATGATTAAAAGTGACTGCAATCTCAGCTATTCGGGTCGGGTACCGCTGACCCGCGTATAAGCCGAGGTAGACTTTTTCAGCACATTTTGGATGCTGAAAAACTCGGCTTATACACGGGTATATACAGTAGCAATATGCACTCAGAATTGCAAATAGCCAGTGGCGCTCGGGATCACAAGTGACACACGGGGCCTATTTATCGACAGTCTCATTTTTTTGTGGTTTTAGTGGATTTTGAAACCACAACTAAATGAACAAACTGGGAGGCCTATTTATCAAAATTCAAATATGTGAGGTTTTAGAGGTTTTTTATACTTCGAATAAAGTCACAATTGAAGAAAAAAAACATTTATTAAAAAGTCTGAATGCAAAAAATGCAATTTAATACAATCATGGAAAAAAAATACCTTGAATTTGTTGAGTTTATAGGCTTAAAAAAACTCGAAAATTTCTAATTTAAAAATGACTTGAATTTTGCCTATTCTACAAGACCTTGTCAACTTTTACCTGATAGCGTTTTATATTAGTGGTTTTTACACTTAAAGAGGGAACTATCGTGAAAATCAAAATTTAATATAAGCTTCATCATACTGAAATAAGAGACTTAATAAAAACAATCAATTACATTTCTGAAATAATCAAGTTTATATTCATTATCCCTCTCTCAGCATCTGTTTTGCTTCATTCTGTCTTCATGCAGCAGTTAGGTGTCAGATATTCATTGACAGTTAGATCCAATATATTTTATAAGGGGGGGCTTCCTTTGCTAGCAGATGTACTGTATTAGAGTTCACTCAAATAACTGATTCCAGTACAAACAAAATCTAACAAAATACCTTTTGCAAAATCCTGCATGTAGAGAGACATGATTTCTGGTGATTTTAATACAGTGAGCTTTAATACATCTTCGAGGCAAAAGGAAGTTCCCCTATAAGATATATTGGATCTAATGTCAATGAATATCTGACACTCAACTGCTGCATGAAGAGAGAATGAAGAAAAACAGATGCTGAGAGAGGAATAGTAAAGATAAACTTGATTATTTCAGAAACAGTACAGAATTTTTAATCAATTGTATTTAAAAAGTTTCTTCCTTCAGTATGATGAAGCTTATATTATATTTTAATTTTCACTTACTTTTAGTTCCCCTTTAAAAAATCTAAAATGTTTAACGCTATTTTAAAAAAATTGGAAAATTACACATTTTTAGACATTTGTGGAAAAATTCAATTGTTAGTAATTGACACACTAGCAAGTTATAAGCTCAAACTTCCTTTTTTGTGCACTTCTAGTTGTGATTGTTGGTTCTGAATTTCTCTTCAGAACCAACAATACTTTAAAGCCTGCAATGTCTTGAAAGTTCTGTGATTGTTAAAAGCATTCAAAAGCATTGGGGGGAATTGGAAAGAAAGAGCTCCATAGATAATTTCTCCTCCATCTGTACATTTGCAGTTTGCAATTCCTCTTGTAAAATATTGTTTTTTCTGGTCATAATTATTATTATTACTATGTTCCTCCATCAATCTTTTTGGAAATATTTTAGTGCAGTTGAAAAGAAAGAAGGAAATTTAATATACTTTGGCCACGATATAATAGAATTTTAAGTACTTAAAGGAAGTGTTTTGCCATAATTGGTAAAGCAAATATATTTCCAGTGAAATTAAATGTGTTATGCTTTTATGTGATGTCTCAATAGAAGTTAAACATGCATAATACTTTTGTATGGTTGGAATTTAATATAGAACTAAACAAAATTCCAATGTGAGCCCATTAACCTTGCATCTAAAAACAACTGATTCTAGTTGAATAGAAAATTGATGATTTTCACCCCTACCCCCTACTGCATAAATGATACAATCGCTGACTCAAAAAATTAATGGAATCTCTGTGGGAGTTTGAGTTAGGCTTCTCTTAGAAGACAGTCCAAGAGGAAAGCTTGAAAGCTATTATTCTGGAAATGTCTTTCATTATGGAGAATGTTGGTGGTTTATTTAGAAATACAGAAAAGGCAGTTAAGGGAACATATTGGGCTATAATCAGTAGAGGATTTAAGTGCAAGCGATGGAATTATGGTTGTGTCATCAGAAAGAAGGAAAACAGAAAATTAACTATTTGGTTTGCATGTTCTAATGAGACTAAAGACTAATGATGGGCGAATAAATTTGCCAGGGGCAAATTCGTGGTGAATTTCCACATTTCACCGCAAGCGAATAAATTCACGAAACTGTGGTGAAAATTTGCTGGTGTCAAATCCACCGAAAAAATTGTCAGAATAGTCGCATGCATAAAAATTGTCGGGCGTCAAAATTATTCAAATGCCCATTGTCTTTAATGCATTTGGATAAAAAAGGCACACGTACAGATGAAGCCACTTTGGTTTGTCTGTTTGACACAGAATAACTAAACACAGATATCCCATTTATCTCATTTAACACAGAAAACTGCGTCACAACATCCCATCTAATTAAAGCATTCACCATTGTGAACAATGGAGCTTTGGTATGCTAATGAAAAGGTTAAATGCATTAAATGAGTTAAGATGACTTAAGATAACACAGTTTCTTCAATTACCCCTGAGTCATGACGCATTTAACTCACAAATCCAAGTGGCTTCATCTGTATAAAAATTTTGCGGGCCTTGAAATTGGAGCACGTCAAAATTATTTTGACTCCCATTGACTTCAATTTGCGGCGCAATTTTTTTCCCGACAAATTCGCCCATCACTTCTAAAGACAAGAAATGCAAAAGAGGAGTTTGGTGGCATGCCCAATGGGTCATAGTTTGAACACAGCAATGTTGAATAAATGTTCCATACTTTCTTGAATGGGGGCTATAACTGAAATAAACTAACATACAGAGCCAGGAAAGAACCCTGTGGGCCCTTACTGCTGAGAAGTAAAATTCCTCTGGCCCCTAATGATTTTTGAGAAGACGTACAAGAGAATTAACTTTGAAACCGCCTTAATTTCACAAATGGCTGTATCTGTGCCATATGTACTGTAACATAAAGGTTGTTTTATTATCACAGAACAGAAGTCCTGCAAATACTTGGAAATTGGAGATGGAAGGTGACCACATCATATTGTGTGTACCCCTTTAAGGAAAATTCAACTCATATGCTGGAGAATTGCCATGATTAATTAACATTGGAAAAACAACTGTGGCCTTTATATCTATTATTCTCCTTATTCGTGTTCAGGATTGCTGGTGATTTTAAGAGTGAGTGCCTTCCAGGCAAAAGGACTTAACTGTCAATCAAAAATCTGATTCCCAACTCCTGCGTGAAGTGAGGAGAGACAGACGCTGAAAGGGGGATAGTGGAGAGTAACTTGATTATTTCAGAAATTTCTATATCAATACGATGAAGCATCTATAAAATATTCATTTTTGTGGTAGTTCCCCTTTAAGTAGAGCATGTGCTTTCCCCTATAATAGGCATTATCGAGCAATGACATTTTTTTGATACTACAGTGCCTTTTCAAATGCAAAAAGACATACATCATTATGTAGCAATAAGCATGAAATCTGTGCCTTGGTAGACAAATAAAACATATAATGGCACTTGTATATTCTTATGATTAAGGAGTAGGACTGCCCAGTGGAGCAATCAGGGGATATAATCATTGAATTACTCCAGAATGTAACATGAGATTTCAATAGAATATTATACTCCTAAGCGTTTTGTATGCTGCAGTACAATTTCCCATAAAGTGAATAAATCTGCTCTCTAATTATGACACCAGCTCACAGCGATGCACTGTAGTCTATGAGCCCATTATCTTCATTCTGACCTTAATTAAGAAAAAGAGGAGACAGAACATTCCATAGAGAGGGAAAAACCAGATGATCCAGATGTGTGCACAATAAAAGCGTTTTACATGAATAAGACTGTGCCTCTTATCGATGTTGAATTGCAATATGTAAGTGAGATGTATATAAATCGTGATTTGAATAATTTCCTTATTGTTGACCTTGTCTAATGTTTTACTGTAGTTAAGTTGGGACACAAAGCCTGGATACAAGTTTTCCCTCAGAATATCAGTGCAATTGGGACTGTAACCCAAGTTTCACACATTTCCATTGCATGCAGTTCATCAAAATGTACAATATTGCGCATGTATGTGGAGGAACCCACGGGCTTAATAGACTCTATGGTTTCAAATCCCTAAATGATCAGTTCCTTAGTTAATAGGCAGAAGGGTGTTTATCTAAATTAGTTCATTTACATATGTATGGTATTAGCCCAGGGGTTGATGACAACTTGTTCTAGCACTTTACTATAGTACTGGGAAAGTGGTGGCACTTACTCTTTGACCTCCACTTGAGGATCAGGTTGGATGTTGATGGAAGTCTGGGCATGGGCCCAGTAGAAGAAAGGCCCCAAGGGTATGGAAGTCCTTGTTGAAGTTGGGGAACAGGGCCCCTTGAATGAGGTATTAGATAGTGGCAGATGTAGTGTAGAAAAAAGGTGGTTCCATCTAAATATATTCGGAAGGGGTTTTATACATTGAGAGCTGTGAAGGTGTGAAATTCTCTCCCTGGATCAGTTGTACAGGCTGATACATTAGATTTAAGAAGGGGTTGGGTGGCTTTTTAGCAAGTGAGGGAATACAGGGCTATGGAAGATAGCTAAAGATGATGAGTTAGGCAGGTTATATATAGACTTAAGGTTGAACTTGATGGATGTGTGTCTTTTTTTCAACCTAACTTACTATGTTACTATATAGTTCCCATACCGATACACTCAACATTGTCATATAGGGTTGAGCTATAAATATCAGCCCTGAGCTCCAGTGTAGGAGTGGCAGATTGAAGAACCTCTTCCAGGCGAGCTTGCCTGTAGAATAAGGATCTCAGTGGACAGGAAATTGGGACAGAGGAAATCCCTGAGGTGATCTAAGCCAACAAGATTTTAGAAGTTCAGCAGTTTCTCAAGATCCTCCTATTGCTGATGAGTAATGTATCACTGAAGTCAGCACTACTTAAAGTAATATCATTGGATAGCATGATTTTATAGCAATACATTCTTTAATGGGTTTAAAGGAAGGGCCCCTTAATTGCCCAGATATTGTTTAATATATTTAACAATATTTTACACAGCCACATACACAAATGATATGTAATTAAATGTTTGAGCCAACACCCTCCAACTGTCCTAGAACAGTGGTCCCCAACCAGTGACTTGTGAGCAAACCGTTGGATGTTGGTCTCAGTGGCATCAAAGCAGGTGCTTCTTTTTGAATTTCTGGCTTGAAAGCAAGCTTTTAATGCATAAAATCCATGTCTACTGCCAAACAAAGCTTCCTGAAGGCTGCCAGTCAACACAGGGGCTCCCAGTAGCCCATATATGGTACCCCCAGGAACTTTTGTCATGCTTATTTTGCTCTTCAAATTTTTTTTATATTTCAATGTGGCTAGTGGGTAAAAAAGGTTGCGAACCCCTGTCCTAGAATAAACCAAATTATTCTATAGTTACTACACTAGTACAGATTGCCCCCCCTCCAACATAATATGCTTCAAACGTCTTTCTTCCTCTTATATCATTATATTACAATTATTTACAAGAAATTACATGTTACCAGTGGTGGGCAGATTACCTAAATATAATTCTGCTATAATGAGTCCTGATTCAAAGGGGTTGGAACTATAATGTTACTCAAGGTGTTTTTATACAGTACATTATACCACCATAATATGCATTCTTGGAGACCAGGTCTCCTCACTGACTTCCCCTTGTGATCCAATAGCAGGATGTGTGATAGAGAAAATGTCAAGGCCCCAACATGATTAAAGCAATGAATATGTTACTAATTAAAAATATAAACAGTTTATCTGTTCCCTAGAGACTTGCACTATTAATTATGAAGAAAATTGTATGTAGTGATGAGCAAAATCTTTCGCCACAATTTCGCCAGAAGAATGAAGCCCAAAGACTCCAATGGATGAAAAAGCAAACATGAAAAAAATTTGTCGTCCAAAGACTTGCATTCATGTTAATTTTTGGCAAAGCAAAACAGGTCCGAGTCGCCCATCACTAATTGTATGCTGTGCTGCCCTCAAAATGGAACTAGTTAAACATTGTGCCTTATTTTCTTAACAGAACTATATCTGTTTTGCTTGGTTTTAGGTTTCCCTTTCTTTCTTTCTTTCTTTCTTTCTTTCTTTCTTTCTTTCTTTCTTTCTTTCTTTCTTTCTTTCTTTCTTTCTTTCTTTCTGTTATTTCATTAAATCAATGCTAGATATCTGGAGGTCCCTTTGGACTAATGCTGCATCCATAATAGCAATTTGTTGTGTAAGGTATACACCATAACCTTATATTTACTATAAAAATCTTCAATATTTGTTGGAGACAAAAGAAATACAGAAAAGAAAGAAAATATATAGATCTGATGGGCACTTTATCTGTGTGACTACAACTCAGAAATGAAGTTAACACAAAATAACACACACCTCATTGATATGCCTTCATTATGAACCACTAAGCACCCATTATCAGCCGTCACCACAGTATTAATTGCACAAATAGCTTATGGAGTTTAATGGCTCTTTAGCATGCCAAGTATTAATTATGATTACATTTATTTATAAAGCACCTACAAGTTTCACATCCATGTAAATAAGAGTGCATACAAGGTGATAACTGACATACAGGCAACCTGGTACAGTTATTAATGAAGGTCCTGGCCACATGGGTAATTGGGGACTATTCTCAGGGATTAATATAATTTAATAGGCTAGTGTGTAAACTTGGATCAAGAGATGCATTTTAAGGGTAGAGATGGCGCGAACTGTTCGCCGGCGAACTTGTTCGCGCGAACATCGGGTGTTCGCGCTCGCCGGAAGTTCGCGAACGTCGCGCGACGTTCGCCATTTTGGGTTCGCCATTGTTGGCGCTTTTTTTTGCCCTCTCACCCCAGACCAGCAGGTACATGGCAGCCAATCAGGAAGCTCTCCCCTGGACCACTCCCCTTCCCTATAAAAACCGAAGCCCTGCAGCGTTTTTTCACTCTGCCTGTGTGTGCTGAAGAGATAGTGTAGGGAGAGAGCTGCTGCCTGTTAGTGATTTCAGGGACAGTTGAAAGTTTGCTGGCTAGTAATCGTTTTGATACTGCTCTGTTATTGGAGGGACAGAAGTCTGCAGGGGTTTGAGGGACATTTAAGCTTAGGTAGCTTTGCTGGATAGTAATCTACCTTCTACTGCAGTGCTCTGTATGTAGCTGCAGTGGGCAGCTGTCCTGCTTCTGATCTCATCTGCTGCCTGCTGCAATAACAGTAGTCCTTGTAAGGACTGCTTTTATTTATTTTTTTGTTCCAATACAGAGCAGTATCAAGCAGATTACTAGCCAGCAAACTTACTATCATCTGTCCCTGAAATCACTAACAGCTCTCCCCCTACACTATCTCTTCCAAGCACACACAGGCAGATTTTTCAGATACATTTTTGCCCTTGATCCCCCTCTGGCATGCCACTGTCCAGGTCGTTGCACCCTTTAAACAACTTTAAAATCATTTTTCTGGCCAGAAATGTCTTTTTTAGATGTTAAAGTTCGCCTTCCCATTGAAGTCTATGGGGTTCGCGAACCGTTCGCGAACCGCTCGCATTTTTGCGCAAGTTCGCGAATATGTTCGCGAACTTTTTTTCCGACGTTCGCTACATCCCTATTTAAGGGAACACTTGAAATTCTGCAGAGTAGGAAACTGTCTGATGTTGGGAGGCAATCAATTCCATGGGTAGGGAGCTGCTCCAGTGTCGTACAAGCATGCATGTAAGGAGGTTACCAGGAAGGGGAAATGTCTATGGCCATTGGAAGAATGAAGTAGAGAGTATCTGGTGACAAGGCTTAAACCATAAGGTGGGACATTAATACCAACAGGCAATGCTAAAGAAGTTCACATGTATTTCATTTAAGGCAAGCTTACTTGATGCCCATTTCGTATGGGTGCTCATTCACAAAGGAAGCATAAAAGTCAAAGGTTTGGAAGAAAGTGCAAATCAAAAAGTAAACTTATAAGCAGAGAAGAGGTAAATGCTACTCAGCTCACAAAATCGGTATGGCTTTCCCTTTAACTCTGTAGACTTAATCAGCAGTAAGCATAAATAACAGTGCTCCCTTTACACAATATATGTCCATATTACTTTAGAAAAACAGAATGTATGTGTCACTTTCAGAAAAATCAGTTATATAGGTCAAATACTGTATAGTTATAAGTCTAGGGAACATACAGGCTTCTAATACAGGCTTTACAAAGATAACTTAAAGGGGACTCGTCACCCAAAAATTATTCAAAATCCTATTTTATCACATTAGTCACGCAAAATGAAGTTTAATTACACTATATAAATTATTTAAATCTTGATTCCTTCAGTCTGGGAATTCATAATTATAACAAGCAGGCAGGAGCCATTTTGTGGACACTGTTATTAAGGCAAAGCCCTTTCACCATCTCAGAATCTTGTTTGTGCACCAGAATGGGGGACCTGATGTCCATCCCCAGTGTCGGACTGGGACACCAGGGGCCCACCAAAAAACCTTAGACCAGGGGCCCACCAACAAACCTTAGACCAGGGGCCCACCAAAAAACCTTAGACCAGGGGCCCACCAAAAAACCTTAGACCAGGGGCCCACTCTCAGTACTATTTTTCTTCCTCTCCTCACTCACCTCTATTCTCCTAGTCTCTTTTTTTTATATATATACTTTAATATTATAATCTGTTATTCCATCTAGCTAGCCTTTGTTCTCATATAAAGAGGGAATGATCACAAAATAGTCTAAATGTTTAGCAGCATGAGGGCCCACTGACACCTGGGCCCACTGGGCGTTTTCCTGGTATCCCTGTGGGCCAGTCTGACAGTGGCCATCGCCATGCACTGGTTACACAAATAAACAGTGAAGAGAACGGGGGGGGGGGAATGTGTGGAGAGCAGTAACATCTAGGAAGTGATGAATGGAAAGTGAAAGTAATTGTCTGCCCCGCCTCTATGCCTAAGGCATAGAGGAGGGGCAGACAATATTTGATTGACAGCTGAGATTTTTAAATGAGCTTACAACAGCTATGAATGCTTTAATAAAAAATAAATATTGGATTTCATGTTTCATTTGAAAAGGACTTTTATTATGCAGCTTTTTGTGTCTGGTGACAGGTCTAATCAGTCTAATACTGATTTCTCCTTGACACAATCCAGCAGTCTCTGACAAAGACCAGGCACATGTGCAAAAGATTCCACTGCGGAAGAGAACAACACCTTAGGGCAGAGCTCCACAAGCGTTTTTCATCGGATCGACGCAAGCAGACAAACCACGTGCGACAAGCTGGATGGAGTAGCACGCTTGAAGATATAAATGGACTGAATGAAAAGTCGGAGTTAACAACTACACGGTACGACTGTCGGATGAAGATGCTGCTTTCTGTGTCCACATCCAGCAGTTATGTTGCCTCGGATGTAGTTGTTACCTCCGACTCTTCATTCAGTCCAATTATATCTTCATGCGTTCGACTCCATCCGACTTGCCGCGTGCGTTTTGTCGACAGTCGCCAATCCAACGAAAACTGCTTGTGGAACTCTACCCTAAAAAAAACAGTTCAGTGTAAAAAAAAACTGGATAAATAAAAAATGTCTTAATATAGTCAGCCAAAAATGTAATGTATAAAGGCTGGAGTGACTGAATGTGTAACATAACAGAACACTACTTCCTGCTTTTCAGCTCTCTAACTCTGAGTTAGTCACTGACTTGAAGGGGGGCTCTTCAGTCTTCTTCGGGAAGTGAGCGGCATATCGGCACATGCGCAGTTGGAGCAGTTTTCCGGTTCGTGACAACTTTGCATGCATCAAAAGTGACGGAAATTGCCGAAGGGAAGGAAGAAGACCCGAAGAAGACTGAAGAGCCAGAAGGTAGCGCCTTTGAGCTCTTCTGCAAGGAGAGTTAAGTAAAGAATTAGGGGCAATTACAGGAGTTAACACCTAGGCTGGGGGGGAGCAGGGAGGGTGGGGGGCTATGTAGGGTAGGGTTTTTTTAGGCCAATTTTTATTATTAGGGGGGTTTGTTTCACCTTTACTAAATCTCAAATTTTTAGAACTTTTTTTAAAAAAAATGGGAACCCACCATTTTTTTGAGATTCATTGAAACAATGGAAAATCTATTTTTGTAAAAAGGTCTCTTAGTATAGAAAATACTACTGCACAATTCTTCCAAAATGTCCACATATGTATATGAAATAACCTATTTAAGTCCATCAATTAGTCTATAAATTGATTTCCACACAATGGTTCTGCACCCAACGCATGTTTTGCCTTGTGACTTCTTCTAGGGTGACCCTGCATCCCAGTCACTCAGTCACGTAACTACCTAAAAAGTACACCCCAAAACCGCAGGGGGTCATGGCTGAGGGGTCCACTGTATGGCAGTTCACTGTCTCCAGACAATTTGCATTTTAAACTCTGCAGACTTGCTCATTTTTTTGGTTCTCTATGTAATTTTATTTTAATTTAATTATGTACAAAATTCTTGATGATGATCATGTCGCACCTTCTAGACTGTGTTTCTTTAAACAAGCCGAGGGTTAACACATTTTCCAGAACTTTTAGTCATGTCCTTGGCTTTCTTGTGTGTTTTTTTATATAGATTTGAATATCACACCATAGGGACCCCACTGCCCTAATTCTAGGATTTAATGTTGCACTTCTTCATTTTTTTTTTCTTCTGTCCACTCAGTATTTATTATAGATCATGGTCCTTATTTATCTTCAGTAAAATGCAACTTGAATTAAATTGCATTTTTTGTATTCCACAAAAAGGAAGAAAAAAATGTTAAAAGGAAATGTGCAAGGCAACTGATTTAAGTGCTTTTAATTCAGAATATTTCCCTTTGTAAGATAAAATGTCTCCCCATATAGAACATATAGAAGCTGCTTGATAATCTATTGGGTGAGATTATGCGTTGCGCTGCTGTGATACCAGTTTCACATTCACTGCAGATACAGATTCACATGCCCTGGTTCTTTCATGCTCCGCATACTGATTAAAAAAATGCCTATCTAGTTTTAGACAGCAATTAGTTGTGAAAAGTCCATGTGGATTTGGTGACCTCCTTCTCTTGTTTTTTTTTCTTTTATCAGGATAAAAATTCAAAATCAGTGGAGTGTAATATATGTTATCATCTGCAGGACCAGGGTCCTTTCATTTATCATGGACAGGGCACACGGATGCAAGGATTAATACATTCTCCTGCAATATATCTAAAGGGATCAATGTGCTGTGACATAAACTTAAAGAAAGAAGTATTTCTCATAATTGACTAACAATGCAATGGCAGTATCCTGACAGTGTTTACCTACTATTGTATGAATGTGTGTATATATATATATATAAATATATACTGTATAGATATACTGTATATATAGATATATATACACACACAAATACAGGTATGGGACCTGTTATCCAGAATGCTCGGGACCTGGGATCTGTCCACAATTTGGATCTTCATACCTTAAGTCTACTAGAAAATCATGTAAACATTAAATAAACCCAATAGGCTGGTTTTGCTTCCAATACGGATTAATTATATCTTAGTTTGGATCAAGTACAAGGTACTGTTTTATTATTACAGAGAAAAAGGAAATCATTTTTAAAAATGTGGATAAAATGGAGTCTATCGGAGACGACTTTTCCATAATTCAGAGATTTCTGGGTACTGGGTTTCCAGATAACGGATCCCATACCTGTGTATGGGACCTGTTATCCAAAATGTCCTTTCCGTAATTTGAGCTTTCTGAATATGGGTTTCTAGATAAAGGATCCCATACCTGTATTGGATCCGAGCAAAAGGAAACCACTAGTAAAGTTATGGGATTCGTTATCCAGAAAGCCCTGAATGGCCATGTCCCATAGACAATAATTCAGATTTAAAAACAGATTTTGAAAACTACATATATCCCTTTGTCTGTATTAATAAAACAGTATCTTGCACTTGATCCAAACTAAGATATGACTAATCTTTACTGGAGGCAAAGCCATCCTAATGTTTAAATGATTTCTTTTAGTAGAATTACGGTATGGGTATTCAAATTACGGAAATATCCCTTATGCAGCAAGCCCCTGGTCCTGAACATTCTAGATAACAGGTCGCATACCTGTACTATAATCATAATGTCAGGTTTGCACCTCTCAAGGCAATGTTCGTTGCAGATCCCTTTACCTTTCTTATACATGGTTAAACACACACACACACAGTTCTAAAGCACTTGGAAAAGCAATCTTTCCCAATAAGCTATTCTGCATGAAATATTAAAAGGCACGGAGAAGGTTGCTTTGAGCACAGTGATATAATCTGGTATCAGTCTTTTAGCGTCTACATGCCAGTCACTATTTACATTCCTTCCTACTGTTTTGCTTAAGAAGAAACAGTGAAATTAAATGCAGTGGTAAAGTCTCCATGCAATGTATATTCAAGTAGAACTTATTTTTCACAGGAAGCTGAAAATATGTATTATGTATGATTGGACGGGAAAAAAATGTATATATGCATATGAAGCATTAACGCATAAATCACTTTGGGCAGGTACTTCGTAGCGCTGCCGTAGTCTGGAAAAAGTGATTCTGATGCAGTTTTTCTTGAGTCCCTGAAAATGACTGGTCTCTGTGGTTTAAAAACAGTGATATACTGCAGTCTTAAAATCAATGCGATATAGGATGAGACCGCTTTTATTTTCAGGGAATATCGTCAGCGGATCTTACTGCATTTAATGGACTTTTTGGTTTCTTTTATTGTACGTGTAACTGAAATTCTCGGACTGGTGCATTCTACCTAAGGTTATGACTTCTTACCTTCATCAACATGGAAACAAATGAGTTAAGGAGCAACTGTATCCTTATTTTTATCACCCATTTGTCTTATTTAAACTGGAATATTAACAACATCTTGCCCTGTTACCCCAGCACAGGAATCTGTACCCCCAGCACATGTTGCTCACCAGCCCTTGGATGTTGCTCCAAGTGGCCTCGAAGCAGGTGCTTCTTTTTGAATTCCAGGCTTGGAGGCAAGTTTTGGCTGCATAAAAACAAGGGTACTACCAAGCAATCTCTCCTATAGGCTGCCAGTCCACATAGGGGCTACCAAATGAGCAATTATTTTGCACCACCCTGAAATATTTTTATGCTTGTGTTGCTCCCCAACTCTTTTTACATCTGAATGTTGCTCCCGTCCTAGCGTCTATGAAGGTGCCGCAAATAATGCTGCCTTTGAGTAAGACTCAAATATTCACTAGCTGATTACAATCCTTCTTAGCTCTGCCTATAGTCAACATTTTGCTGGGTCATAAAAAAAGCCAGGTGGGGCATTGGTCTAGCAAGACAATAGGGAATTATATGATTTTAGGTGTGGGTAGTCTGAAAATCTTAGACATTCCCCTCTACTGAGCTTGATTTATCAGGAATGAAAGGAACACAATCTGTTAAAGGAAAACTTTACCCCAATTATGAATATTTAAACAACAGATAGTGTATATCATATTAAGTGGCATATTAAAGAATCTTACCAAACTGGTATATATATATATATATATATATATATATATATATATATATATATTTAAGTAAATATTGCTCTTTTACATCTCTTGCCTTAAACCACCATTTTGTGATGGTCTCTGTGCTGCCTCAGCGATCACCTGACCAGAAATACTACAACTGTAACAGTAAGAAGTGTGGAAGCAAAAGACAGAACTCTGTCTTTTAATTGGCTCATGTGACCTGACATGTATGGTATGTTGGGTTTGTTTGTGTGCACCGTGAATCCTACAATCCCAGGGGGCGGCCCTTATTTTTTTAAAATGGCAATTTTCTTTTTAGGATTACCCAATGGCACCTACTACTAAAGAAGAATATTATTAGGAAAATAGTTTATTATTATATGAAGCAGGGTTTTATACATGAGTTGTTTTATGCAATATCTTTTAATAGAGACCTACATTGTTCGGGAGGTTTAGTTTTCATTTAAAAGATAGACATGGAGACTAGAGATGGCGCGAACTGTTCGCCGGCGAACTTGTTCGCGCGAACATCGGGTGTTCGCGCTCGCCGGAAGTTCGCGAACGTCGCGCGACGTTCGCCATTTTGGGTTCGCCATTGTTGGCGCTTTTTTTTGCCCTCTCACCCCAGACCAGCAGGTACATGGCAGCCAATCAGGAAGCTCTCCCCTGGACCACTCCCCTTCCCTATAAAAACCGAAGCCCTGCAGCGTTTTTTCACTCTGCCTGTGTGTGCTGAAGAGATAGTGTAGGGAGAGAGCTGCTGCCTGTTAGTGATTTCAGGGACAGTTGAAAGTTTGCTGGCTAGTAATCGTTTTGATACTGCTCTGTTATTGGAGGGACAGAAGTCTGCAGGGGTTTGAGGGACATTTAAGCTTAGGTAGCTTTGCTGGCTAGTAATCTACCTTCTACTGCAGTGCTCTGTATGTAGCTGCAGTGGGCAGCTGTCCTGCTTCTGATCTCATCTGCTGACTGCTGCAATAACAGTAGTCCTTGTAAGGACTGCTTTTATTTATTTTTTTGTTGTTTTACTACTACTACTACTACTACTATAAGAGCCCAGTGCTATTAGTCTAGCAGTGTTGGGGAGTGGGACTGGTGTGCTAATCTGCTGCTCCTAGTAGTTCAGCAGCACCAACAGTAGATTACTAGCCAGCAAAGCTACCTAAGCTAAAATGTCCCTCAAATCCCTGCAGACTTCTGTCCCTCCAATACAGAGCAGTATCAAGCAGATTACTAGCCAGCAAACTTACTATCATCTGTCCCTGAAATCACTAACAGCTCTCCCCCTACACTATCTCTTCCAAGCACACACAGGCAGATTTTTCAGATACATTTTTGCCCTTGATCCCCCTCTGGCATGCCACTGTCCAGGTCGTTGCACCCTTTAAACAACTTTAAAATCATTTTTCTGGCCAGAAATGTCTTTTTTAGATGTTAAAGTTCGCCTTCCCATTGAAGTCTATGGGGTTCGCGAACCGTTCGCGAACCGCTCGCATTTTTGCGCAAGTTCGCGAATATGTTCGCGAACTTTTTTTCCGACGTTCGCTACATCCCTAATGGAGACTCAGACGCTTGCACAACATCCATGCCAATTTCCACTGTTAACTAGGATCATGAAACACTTTAGTAGCAAGCATGCCATTTGCAAGACTTTGCAAGTCTGAAGAATTAAAGACCAGATAATCACTGAAAGATGCTCCAACTACATTTTATAGTTTGTAATGTGACACTAGTGCGCTTAAGGCACCCCACCCACTTCATTTGTTATTCTTTGCAACTCTTTATTTTATCTTTATTCAGTAATGCTGGAATAGGGCTGGGGAAAGACCCACCACCAAACCTATTCTCGAAGAAGCCATTGAATAACAAATAGGATAGTGAAGGATTTCAAAGTGGCTAATGTTCCCAAACACATTTTTATTTAAGCTTTATAACTACCCTACCTATGTTACTGATGCATTTCTCACAAATATTTAACTAATGTCTCACAAGATGATATGTGGTCAACAGCTTTTCTTGCAAAATATTATGATATTAAGAAATGGCTATGATCGCTTTCCAATGAGGACAATGAGACATGTTGAGAGAGCTGCATTTTGGCATGACTCTCCCTGAATATGATATAGACAAAATCCAGAAGCACACCAAAAATAGTTGTTTCCTGAAAATCTGTGATTTATTTAGCCCATAAGCATTTCACAAACAAGGTAATGTTTCGGACCCCTCCGGGCTCTTCATCAAGCCTGAATATAAGTCTGTTTTCATTTTGAGGTGGGAGTCATACAGGTATGCCATACTTAGAGATTCAAGTTGTCCTCAGTGAGAAGTAGATGGAGAATAACAACATAACTGCATGTGTCACGCGTAATCACATTACTTTTCAGTTTTATCTGTGATGGCAAGCAGCATGATATCCATTATGGATACATTGCAGTAGAAGAGCAGAATTATTTATGAATCCCATAACACATCGGAGAATGACTATTTTTACTTAATAAAGCCATTAGACTTTTATTTAAATTCACAAAAATACACCTGCTTTCCATGTCTAAGAACTAAGAGAACCTCATAACTATGTCATCAGAAGGTACACTAGAACACATTCACATTTTGTGAAACCTATAGCAGTATTCGCATACTTGTTAGTAAATGCCTAATGGTGGCAGGAATACTGGTTCTTTTTATTTACTATCCCCCAGTGGTGTAAATAGATGTTACTGGGCCCCACAGCAAGTTTATTGTAGGGCCCCCCAAAATATCCAGAGGTTGTCTTGTTCTCCCAATATATATTCAAATTGCCCATTAATTATGGTCTCATGGAGCCCCCTATGCCTGATGAGGCCCCCTATACCTCCTGGGCCTCCCTGCAGCCACAGGGTCTGCTTTCTCTATAGTTACACCCCTGCTCTCCCCTATTCTCATTGAGGAAATGAAAAAAACGGAAAGGGAATGTCAGTTTCTCACTGGCTGGAAGAGCAGTGCTTGAAGTATAATCAAGTGTTTGGTAATCATTTGTTTGAGTAATACAGTGGATGAAATTTGGTGCGATTATGTGGTTTCTAATTTGGCAAAAGCCATAATAAGTTTTGTCAATAACCCCAAACTGCATGGGTAGATGGACATCAGACTACCTGGAACTACTCAGACCTACATGTGCATACCACAATTATCACCATATGAGTATAATTTGGACATTAGAAAGATTGAACAAAACATACAAAGCAAATTATTTAACGAGAAATAGAAAGACTCACTGGGAAGCAAATAAAAGCCATTAAAGGAGAAGGAAACCACCTGGGCGCAAAACCTTCTACTGTATATTAGATAAGATATTAGAAGGCATTCTTACTAAGGGTGGTAAAACTGCCCACGCATAACTTTAAGGGGCAAATTCACTAAGATTCGTAGTTGCGCCAGGCGCAACTTCGCCACGCTTCGCCGCACTTTGCCTAGCGTTGATTCGCTAAGTGAAGCGAAGTTACGCAAGCAAAGGTTAATTTGCATACGGCGCCAACTTCAAATTTCAATGGAGGAATACATAGAATCACTACAAATGCCTGAGAAGCCTTCAAAACATCAAATAAATTTTTTTTTGCCCTACACATGTGCCCCCTGTATAGTTAAGTTGCCATGAGTTAGGAAATGTAGGGGGGAAGGAGGGGTGCCCCAAAAAAATTCTCGACCTTTTTCAGCCTATCACCCATAATATAGAAAACACGCCAGCGTTTTTTGGGACTTTGAACTTTTTTGGAAGCAATCCCTATCTAATCTATTGCACTTCGCCTGGTCTGAGGTGGCGAAGGAAGTCTAGCGTAAAAGGTAGCGTTCAGTACAATGCGCACGTTAGTGAATTTGCGCAGTTACGTCCGTAGCGAAAATTCGCCAGGCGTAAGGGTGCGAAGTAACACTAGCGAATCTACGCCAGCGTTCGTTAGTGAATTTGCGGAGTAACAAAAATGCCCAACGCTAGCGAATTGATGCTAGCGTTCGGCGCTTAGTGAATTTGCCCCTATGAGAGGAACTTCCAATTTTGTTTAACAGGAAATACACCATAACTTTCTGTACCCTTATCCCCGCTGGAGAGACAAAAAAAGGACATGGTCATGGCGCTTCTGTTTCAAGTTGCAAAATGCTCTTGAGTTAGCATTTACAAAGAGCTGGTGGCTGCTCAGTGGAACTTTTATCAAATATCAATAAAAAATGTTTTAAAGGGCACCTTATTTCCAATAATACTCAAGCCGAATTACATACAGATGAAGCCACTTGGATTTGTGAGTTAAATGCGTCATGACTCAGGGGTAATTGAAGAAACTGTGTTATCTTAAGTCATCTTAACTCATTTAATGCATTTAACCTTTTCATTAGCATACCAAAGCTCCATTGTTCACAATGGTGAATGCTTTAATTAGATGGGATGTTGTGACGCAGTTTTCTGTGTTAAATGAGATAAATGGGATATCTGTGTTTAGTTATTCTGTGTCAAACAGACAAACCAAAGTGGCTGCATCTGTATATACAGTTATATTGTTATACCTGTTTCTCTAACATCAAGTATGACAGTGTACCTCAATTACATTTACACACAACTTTAAAGCCAATTACATGTAGAACGTTGCTTAGAATTTTATTTCACTGTGCAGTTTTTGTGTGAAGATGCCCTTAAATAAAGCAGATGTCCCCCTTCAAATCTGCCATTGACTGCTACATGACCTCAGCAAGTTTGAGATGGCGGATTTTTGGATTCAGACTTTTATCACTTTCGGGGTATAATAAATCTTGAAAACATTTTTCCCCCCAAAAAAACCTTGACCAGAAAAAAATTGAAGTTTATTATATAACCCCCTTTATGTCATCAGCCCCCCACCTGCCAAAGCACATTCTTTTAGATTTTTTTAGAAGAGTGACAACCTTATTAAAGTCAGCATACTCAAGCAGGCCTCTAAATGTTACTACAATGGTCAGATGGTTGCACCAGTTCTATTTTCTTAAAGCAACCAATCATGAAGACAGCATTCAATGGTCTCTTGTTTAAGAGCAACTAGACCTGCAGTAAATGTTGTAAACCCTCCTTTTCTAGAAGTCAGTAGTAGCCAAAAGCAAACCAAATCTAGAAACACAAATTAATTTCCACAGACCACAAACTCTTGAGTTAAGTAAACCATGGGTAATAATAATAATTTGATTGAACTGTTAATATTCTATAAAAATCCAAGTGAAGAGACTCCAGGTGCAGCCCAGCCCACCTCTGTTAACACACAAGGGAAATGTTTATTGCAGTCTTTTTTTCATACAGAGGAATATACATAAAAGCTGGAACAACTAGAACTATGCAACCATCCTCCAGAGACAGGAACATTATAAATCATAATGATAATATAATGAAAGTTTACTCATTTAAAAGCCAGCTGTCTTTGCAGGTCTTAAAGAGGTACTGTTCTCTCGCAAACAGGCTGCTCTGAAACCGAGAGATGGGGGGCCATTAACTTTGTAGGCCTTTGGTGTTTCTAACCCCACGGAGGGTGTAATATAATAAAAGGCAGAATGTTTCGTATGAATCTAGTAACCTATGGCAACCTTTTTGGATGTTTGTTTCCTAAAAACATTACTTGTTATGAGTTACTTTAACTCAACCAAACTTTGCACCTGACATGCACAGCTCCCTCAAAAGTATCTTCTGCAGCCAGTCCAAGTCCTTACTCCCAGCACTATGCAAGTTTCTCTATGGCTGCATATTCAGCCGTAACTAAACTACTGATTCTGCTTGATATTTTTGGAAAACAGTCTTTGTAAGTTGGTTTAGGATTCAACTTTGCATGGAGTGTCAAATGGGGGGATAGATGACGTGCTTTAAAGGAAATGGTCTCTAGAACAATGAGTGAACAGGCGTCAGATGATATTAAAATGATGTTATACAAAGCTGGGTCCATAAACATTTCTTGGATGGCTGCATCTGGCCTATGGGTCCCCAATTAGACAGCCTTATTCTAGAAGAGGGGTCCCCAACCTTTTTTTACCCGTGAGCCTCAGATGTAAAAAGAGTTGGGGAGCAATGAAAATTTTTACTGGTGGTGCAAAATAAGTGCTATGATTGGCTAATTGGTAGTCTCTATATGGACTACAGGAGGCTCTATTTGGCAGTACATCTGGCTTTTATGCAACCAACATTGTCTCCAAGTCTGGAATTAAAAAAATAAGCACCTGCTTTGAGGCCACTGGGAGCAACACCCAAGGGGTTGGTGAGCAACATGTTAATCACAAGCCACTGGTTGGGGATCACTGCTCTAGAACATAAAGAAACACACAGATTCTCATTACGCTATTAGTGATAGCTAGCTTTTGTTCTCTAACCAAGTTTGATTCTTTAACCAACTTGCCAAAAATGCCTGTGGAACATTGCAGTAAGCATCTCTTTGCAAGTGGAAGGTGCCATTTTTTATGGAATTAAAGGATCAGATTACACTGAAAACAGAAACAAAATTTACATGTACTGTTATACAGAATGCTTGGGACCTGGGGTTTTCCCGATAATGGATCTTTCCATAATTTGGATCTTCATATTACTAGGAAATAATGTAAACATTAAAAAAAACAATGGTTTTGCTTCCAATAAGGATTCGTAATTCCTTAGTTGAGATCAAGTACAAAGTACTGCTTTATTATTACAAAGGAAAGGGAAATCATCTTTAATGGATTATTTGGATAAAAGTCTACGGGTGACGGCCTTTCCGTAATTTGAAGCTTTCAGGATAACAGGTTTCTGGATAACGGATCCCATAACTGGAAAAAGGAAACCGTAAATAATTGTAGAATGATATGCAAAATCCCTTAAAACACCAATCTTCTATCCCATGCCAATGCCTCTTATATAAAAAAACAATAACCCAGAATTCTGTATTTGGCTGAAAAGCACAGCTTAGCGCCCAGGTATTCTATGCTAGGACTGGGAACTTCTGCAGTACAGCAATTCCAGTGAATAATGCAATTCAGCCCAACCCAAACCCAAGCAATGAATACTTGGGAGCTAAAGAAATATGGTGGCTCCATCCATAGCAAATGGGCATAGCTAAAAATGTAATTCATTTAATCTAATTTCACTTTAATATTAGCATTAGACCAGTTTGAAAAGGTTATTCCAGGAATTTTGACCATTGTTAAGCAGATAACAGAAACAATCAAGATGCCCTCAGCAGCCTCATATTATGCTCAGTGAGAATCACAAGGTTAGGGTATATACCAGCCTAGACTAACTTATTACTTTTAGAGTAATAGTTAAAATAAAGAGCATGCTATGTGTAAATGTTCATGAAACTTTTTTTTTTCATTTTACTCATCCTTTATGTTGTGGGGTGCGCACTTGCTACTGTACTGCAAGAAGAGAGTAATGGAAGATGATTGCCACTTGCAAGGGCATAGCATGGCTGCAGTTACAACAGCCAGTGACACACTCACTAATGAAAGATGCTGGCAGTTTATCCCAGGCAAAGATCCCGAGGAAATTCTGCATTGCAGGCAAGAGGCCAATGCTGGAGATGAAACAGATGGACAGTGGACTTCCCCTACTATGTGTGCAATGTGTATGTAGCCTAACGACATCTAACTAGGAAGCCTACTGAAGTATCAGCAGTGATATCCCAATGGACAGACCTTTGATCACCACTTTTGGTGAATAATGGTATATTATAATTTGTTCCTCAGTTGAGGAATCTTCATCTGGCATATACTATAATCACTGAGATGGCCACGGCCTTACTGATGGACGAATTTGTGATGAATTTTAACGTTTCGCTGTGGATGAATAAATTCGTGAAACTGCCGAGAAAATTTGCCGGCATCAAAATAAAGTTGACGAGAAGAATGGGAATCGTGGTGTGCCAGGCCCTTCTGAATTTTTTTTTGCAGGGGGGCACGTCACGCTATAGTTACGCCACTGGATGATACCCTTAAACAATATTAAAGTGAAAAAGATGGCAGTATTTTCATACACCCTGTATGTAGCTTATGGGGTCTAAACAGATCTTATATTGAAAGGGTACAAAGGGGGCCTGAACCAGGGGCATAACTGTAGGGGGAGCAGATATTGCAGTTGCAGGGGAGCCCAGGAGGTTTAGGGGCCCCATGATCAATGATCAATTTCTATATATATTGGTAAAACAAGACAAACTCTGGATATTTTGTGGGATCTAAAATAAATTTGCTGTGCTGCCCAATAACATCTAGTTTACTCTGAACCCAAAAAGGAAAAAAAAAAACCTCTGAAATTACGTCAAGAATTTATACTGATACAGAGGCCCGGACTGGCAATCTGTGGGTTCTGACAAATGTCAGAGGGGCTGCTATAAGGTGCCAAAGAAAGTCATTATTTAATGGGCTGGTGGGAGCTGTTTGGGCCTCTGTGTGGGTTGAGTGGGCCTCTGTGTACCTGAAATGCCAGGGCCTATTTTGATTCTCAGTCTAGACTTGAGGTGATACATGGCTGCTGCTTGTTCCAGGAAGGTTGCTGTATTTTTACTTGTAGATGCTGCTGCTCTATAGGCGGAGCCTATTGATGACAGCAGGGGCAAGGATAGACTGAATGGGGTCATAGGATATACAGACACCCTATGAGATTTTTTGTAATAGCTTTTGCAGAGAGAACATCAAGCTAAATATATTATTTACCATGAGATGCTTTCCATTTTCAAAATTCAAAGTATATTTAGCATTTGTTTTCAGAGCTTGCTAGAACTTTCCCTGCCAACGGTAAACACGGAAGAAATCGGATGGAATACGAACATTTGCAGCCTGTAGCCAATCAACATGGAGAAAAACTCATTTATTTTTATCAAAGTCTTCACAAATGAATCCTCTTAGTCATCCTGCTGCTTCCCTTGACAGCATCACGAGAATGCCTGATATCCAACCTAGTGATGGGAACAGATCCCTTGCACTATTTCCTACAAGATATATGGGCTCACTCTTCCTGTTTTTAGGGTTTTTTCCCCTTTAAATCTGACATTTCCTTCTAGAAGTCCAGTGGCACTTTATTAACAGCCATTGTCTGGATATACACTGACTTGCTTCCACTTCTCAAGGGTAGCAGAAGGGTATCAAGATTAAAGTGGATGTCAACCACGAGTGCACCTTACCGGCTGTGATCAGAATAAATCGAAGCAGCCAGAATGGGCAGAAGAAGAAAAAAAAAAAACCAACACTTGAAAAATAGCTGATGATGGATGGGAAACATCATGAGCTGAAAATGTGAGATAAGCAACAATTAGAACCTTAATAGGGTTTTTGGCTGCTGATATTAAGCCATATTCCCTAATCAAACGGCGATGAATTTATTCTTCTATCATGCTTAATATTCTCCCTTTATAAACTGCTTACAGACAAAATAGATTAGACTCCCATCCCAAAATGAGATTGGAAGAGTTCAGAAATACAAAAAATGATTTGCGTTATACACAGAGATAAAAACGAGCAGCATCTCCCAGCCTATGCCCATATCTGTCCAATAATAAATATACCATTAAATGCTTCTGCATAACCAGTCCTAAATTGCCAACCCATTTATCACATATCTACAAATGCTAAAACACTACGTTAATGTCACACATGCTAATGCTGATTTAAAGAAATCCACACCCTTTATCCCAAATATATCATTATTTCTACTTCTGGAAATGTCTTGGCAGCCGATTTGATGACGTGAGACATTTCAAAAAGTGATTTCTATCACCCGGTCAGCTTGATCGCCAGCCTTGTGCTCTGTTTTAATGGAAACGGGAATAAGCAGCAGTCCACACCTCAGCCAGAAACTAAAACACTGTGCACTGACTCCATCTACAGGTCGTTATGGTGGTGACACACTTTATTTTCCTGTTGGGGATGGTGAATTCATGGTGTCTGCTGATTTTTTTCAACAGCACACATTAATTGAAATGTATTCATATATGGATGTTTGCATGTATATATATATATATATATATATATATATATATATATATATATATATATGGCTGAAGATAAATAAGGAAAGTGGAAAGAGGGTTAAAGATGAAAGGAGGAAGTGATGGTGTGGGAAAGAGAAGATGAGAAATGTTTATGGTTTTCAATAGATTTAGTGAAGTTTTGAGTACGTGTACCCAAACTAACGCAATGTTAAATGTTGTATAAATGACTACACACATTAAAAAAGGCATTTTGAACATGTCATGGTCCTGCTAAAGACTATAACCCCTTGCTCATTTCTTGGAAAGAACCGCACATTTTATTGACCCCCCCGCCTCCCTCCCCTGTATTATGTCAGGCAACATGAATTAAATAATATATACTTCAGGCCCTTCTGCATTGAAATTGTTTCCAGTAACCAGCCTTTAAGAAGAAGCAGGTGCAATCTTGACTCATCACATTGTTCCTTTTCTTTTTTGACCCCCTTGATTAGCACAGTTGGACAGTGAGTGCCCCATTATCATAACTAGGGATAAGAACAAGGCTGAATGAACATGGTCACTGATTAGGAGGAACAAGGGCTGCATCTCATGACTGGGCCCTTTATCGAATAAAACGAAAAGTACAATTTGTTTTTCCCAGTAATCACCCAGTTACAGTTTAAATCTATCTATCTATATCCATCTATCTCTATCTATTTACCATCTATTTATCTATCTATCTATCTATCTATCTATCTATCTTTCTATCTATCTATTTATCTGTCTATCTAAAATCTATCTATCACTATCTATTTCTATCTTTCTATCTATATCCATCTATCTCTATCTATCTATATCCATCTATCTATCTATTTACTATCTATCTATCTATCTATCTATCTATCTATCTATCTATCTATCTATCATCTATCTATCTCTATCTATCCTATCTATCTATCTATCTATCTATCTATCTATCTATCTATCTATCTATCTATCTATCTATCTATCTATCTATCTATCTATCTATCTATCTATCTGTATATGTCACCTACACAGGCCATTAAAGATGATATTGAAGTCAAAGTCATTATTTATAGTGTATGTGTAATTTATGGGGCCTGTGTTACACATTATTTCATGTGACCAGACTCTTATTCATCTCCAGTTTGTTTGTAGCCAGGGTCAGAGCAATCTTCTTACCCAGAACAGTTATACTTGAACTTATTTTGTTCCCAAATGGGTTAATTGAGGATTTAATGAGTTTCCGCCAAATCAGAGCCATAAAAGTTAAGATTCATACTATATATATCTATATCTATTTATATATATATATATATATATATATATCTATCTATATATATCTATATATATATCTATATATCTATATCTATACATCTATATATATATATATATATATATCTATATATATAAATATAAATATATATATATATATATATATATATATATATATATATATATATATATACAGTTCTATAGATTAAAATGCCACTCACCTTATTTCACTAAATAGGTTCGACACAATGGTCCAGGCCCAGAGACAATCTATGAACATTACTTTCCTCTTCATTTTGAACCGTCAGTCCTGCAAAATGGAAACAGAACAAAGAAAAATTAAAAGCTTAAACCTAATTATCCTATCATGAAAACCTCATTTCAGCTCTATGACTGGTTTCTTCCGTTTTCATTCAAGGAACAGTGTTAACTTAATGCTGGAACTCTAAAGACTCCTATTCATGGGTTTCTTAGGTTAGAACCAACGTGTCTGAATTTTTAAATCAATCTTTATGCCAAGCCCCCCTGCATGAAACCCTTAAAAGGAGGCCATTGATATATTTATATATATATATATATATATATATATATATATATATATATATATATATGTGTGTGTGTGTGTACTTGAGAGCCATCACAAGCAGAACTTAAATCAAAATCGTCTTTTAAGCTAAAATATCAAACTCTATCAATGTTTTAAGTGAACTGAAGAAATTCCTTAGGTCACTCTTTGATTAAAAGCAAAGCCTCCAACTGAAAGTTAAAAGAAAACCAGGACTCCCTACTGAGGTGTGAATGTGAATATGTACTGATCTCTGATTACTAAAAAAAAAAAGTTGATATGGATAATATTTCCTATATAAATATATTTATTCCCATGACATTTCCTATGAAATATTGCCCATGCTATTTGACATAAAAATCCAATATTCAGCCCCCCCAGCTCTGCTTTGCCATCGGTAGCTGCGACTGACACACTCACTACTAACAAGGTGGCAGCGATGCAAGGAGCAGTCGGGAGAAGACTTTGCACTTTAAAGTAACCTGATGAGACAATGATCCTCAGCCAGTTATAATAATAATAATAATGATGATATTGGTAATAATAAAACACACTTGTCAGTGCTGCAGCAAGCCCATTGACGTCCAAAAAAAAAACCCATAAGAAATAACGACACGGGTCTGATTTAACGCAGCCTCCATTGTGATGTCAACGCATGCAGCAGCAGCAGCTTGTTGGCGACGAAGGTGGGAAGCTGTCCATGATCCGGCTGAATAGCTGTTCCAGCTGCAATTTAATATTCCGAGAAAGCACACGGATATCCACAAACACACGCCGATGTGCCCCTATTGTTAAACTATGTCTCTACCCTCAGTTCCCCACATGCAGCCGCCGATACCTGCCGCTAGCAACTTCCTTAGCGATCGAAAACGCTTCTAAAAAAAAAAAAACGCTGCCGCAAACAGTGCAGTGGGTAAAAAAAAAAAAAAGCAGCAACAAAAACAAAACCGATGAGCTATTTGGAAGGAAAAGGGCACCTGAAGTTGTCAGGGATATAGAGAGATGTAGATATAGACGGGGAGCGTGAATTTGAGGCTTCTTAAAAAAAAAAAAAATGTCCATCGATCACGCAGATATTTAAAGTGTAAATGAGAAATGGGGTGTTTTTTTTCTCAGCTTGCAAGAAATGAAGGGTTTGGAGTGTGGGAGAGTCTTACCTAGGAGTGCGATTTAGTAGAAGGTCGCTTGAGAAATGCAGCCTGATGAAAGTGACTTGGAGAGAGGCAGAGAGAGAAGCAATGTGTCTGCTCGGAGCTGCCCACGGCCCTGCCTCTCACTCAGCCATCAATACATCTCCAGCACATCGCTCATTCCCCAACGACACAAGCGACCCCCCCAAATCCCTTCCCAGGCTGGAGATCACGGCTACAACAAAGCTTTATTTTCTTCTTCTTCTTCTTCTTCTTCTTCCCTATTCCAAGACAGCCAAAGTGTGGATCCCTGCCCGGACAGCCTTGTGGGCGTGTCTATATGCGAGGCACACTCTCAGCTGCAGGGTCCTAAGTCAGGAAAGCGGTGCAGAGACTTGCTGCTGACCATGGTGCTGAAATAAACTTACATCAGATCCTTATATAGTGACTGTTTGCTTCAATCCCATCACTTTCAAGTCGTACCCAGCGCCAAGTTTGCACACTGCAATTCCTTCTCAACACACTGCAATTCCTTCTCAACACACTGCAGCAGATATCATGTTAAAGGACAACTAAGCACTAAAAATGAATAAGGCTAAAAATGCCATATAATGAACTTTTAACACCAGGCTAAAGTTTTAGCTTGTCAATAGCAGCAATGATCCAGGACTTCAGACTTCTCACAGGGGTCACCATCTTGGAAAGTGTCTGTGACACTCACATGCTCAGTGGGCTCTGAGCAGCTGTTGAGAAGCTAAGCTTAGTAGTAATGGGCGAATTTCTCCCGAAAAATTTGCGAATTTCCCACAAAATTTGTGAAAAATGGTGAAATCGAAAAGTTCACAAAAAAACGTGAAATTCCAACCTTTTTTCACGAAAAAATTGTGAAATTTGAATGCTTTCACAAAAAAATCATGCAATTTGAAAGTTTTCATGAAAAAAATCGATCAATTCAAACGTTTTCACAAAAAATCGAGCAATTAGAATGTTTCACGAAAAAAACCCGATCAATTTGAACTTTTTGACAAAGAAATTGAGCAATTCGAACATTTTCACTTAAAAATCGAGCAATTAGAATGTTTTCACGAAAAATTTGTGAAAATCCGAAATTGATGCCAGTGAAATTCGCAAATATATTCACCGGCAGAGAAACACGGAAATTTGAAGAATTTCCCGCAAAATTCGCGAAACGGCAAAAAATATTGAGAAAATTTGTGAAATTGAAAGGTTCACAAAAAATTGCGAAATTCAAACATTTTCACAACAAAAATTGTGAAATTAGAAAGTTTTCACGAAAAAAACGTGCAATTCTAACGTTTTCAAAAATAAATCGAGCAATTCGAACATTTTCACAAAAAAATGGAGCAATTTGAACCTTTTCACTTAAAAATCTATCAATGTGAACGTTTTCACGGAAAAATAGTGAAAATTGCAAATTGACGCTAGTGAATTTTCAGCTCTAAATTTTCACGGGAGATCCGCAAATTTATTCGCCAGGGGTGAAACGTGGAAATTCGCCGCAAATTTGTGCCAGGCGAATTTATTCGCCCATCACTAAATTTTATCGGTCGTCGCAAATTATCAAGCAGAAAATGAGGTTGACCTGTAATATAAGCTGATGCTACAGGGCTGATAAATTCTGATGCTAATTGCACTGGTTTCTGAGCTGTCGTGTAGTAATTATCGGTATTATTTACTAATCAGCCTTATATTGCGACATTTCTATTCTATGTGTACTGTATATTGTGAGTGGCTCCTTAAGCTCAGTAACTGACATCAGCAAAGAACATGTGCAGTGAATCAGCAGAAAAGAAGATGGGGAGCTACTGGGGCATCTTTGGAGACACAGATCTTTACTGCTAAAGGGCTGTGGTTGCCTTGGGCTGGTACAGAATCCCAAAACATAATGTACAACATTTATAGCCTACTTCTTTAGTTTAACTTTCCTTGTCCTTTAAAGGGGTTGTTCACCTTCAAATTAACATTTAGTATGTGTAACTGCAACTGTAAGCAATATTTCTTTATCCTCCCTTCAGTTTCTGACTCTTGAAGCAATGTAGCATAAAAAGGCTATCCTCCAGGTCTGTTAAAGGGGTTAATCACCGTTATATTAACTTTTAGTAGGATGTAGAGAGGGATATTCTGAGACAGTTTGCAATTGTTTTTCATTATTTATTATTTGTGGTTTACGAGTTATTTAGCTTTTTATTCAGCAGCTCTCCAGTTTGCAGTTTCAGCCATCTGGTTGCTAGGGTCCAAATTAGCCTAGCAACCAGGGACTGATTTAGAGAAGAGACTGGAATATGAATAGGACCTGAATAGAAAGATGAGTAATAAAAAGTAGCAATAACAATAAAGGTGTAGCTTAACAGAGCATTTGTTTTTAGACGGGGTCAGTGACCCCATTTGAATCTAAAGAAAAAAGCAAATAACTGAAAAAGAAACTATAAAAAAATAAATAATTAAGACCAATTGGAAAGTTGCTTAGAGTTGGGCGTTCTATAACATACTAAAAGTTACTTTAAAGGTGCACCACCCCTTTAAATCCAGCACTTTAGGGTCTGTTCCAATGACACCAGAATAAAGGCATGTCCTCATAGCTGTGTATCACATGGTTTCATTTCAGCTGTCAAATTAGTTTCTAGGGAAAACAGGATCTGTCTTACTGTTTATATTCTCTCTGCACTGCTGCTTCTGACTCCCAAGCTAGTGTTGCAGAAGCTGGCTGAGGGGTGGCTCAGCTTAATATGTTATAGATAGGGATGCACCAAATCCAGGATTTGCTTCAGGATTCAGCCAGGATTCGACCTTCTTCAGTTGGATGAATCCTTCTGCCCCGCAGAACTGAATCCAAATCCTAATTTGCATATGCGAATTAGGGTCGGGGAGGGAAAATCGCATAACTTTTTGTCACAAAACAAGTAAGTAATAAAAGTTTTCCCCTTTCCACCCCTAATTTGCATATGCAAATTAGGATTCGGTTCAGTATTCGGCCGAATCTTTCACCAAGGATTCGTGGGTTCAGCCGATTCCAAAATAGTGCATTCGGTGCATCCCTAGTTATAGAACTTCCAATTCTTAGCAACTTTTTAGCTGGTCTTCTTCTTTTTTTATTTATAGTTTCTGAATTATTTTCACATGGGGCTGACGTCAGTAGCCCCAGCGCTGCTCCTGCCATGACGCAGCAACCCTACCTTGTACCTATGAGTAAATGCCCATTTGGCACGAAGCGCGTTAGACTACACATGTCCTAATATATCATTTTTATATTTTACTACTACCTTGCTACTGCGTTTATTAGCTGTGGATCTCCTTCCCTTATTTTGAGTAGCCACAGGATTGCCCCTGAGTAGCCCATAAACTATTGGTCTGTAAGACGACACTTTTATCGCTATAACTTTTTTTGTTACTTATTTTTATACTTCATCATATTCTCATCTCAGATTCAAATCATTACCTGGTCGCTAAAGTAATTTGGAACCTAGCAACCAAATTGCATCTGAAATTCCAAGATGAAGAGCTGCTGAGCAAAGAGCTTAAATGGGTTGTTCACCTTTGAGTTAATTTTTAGTATAATATAGAGAAGTGATCCCCAACCAGTAGCTCGTGAACAACATGTTGCTCTCTGACTTATTGGATGTTTCTCCCAGTGGCCTCAATGAAGGTGCTTATTCTATGAATTCTTGACTTGTAGGCAAGTTTTAGTTGCAGAAAAAACAGGTGTACTGCCAAACAGAGCCTCCTATAGGCTGCCAGTCAACATAGAGGCTACCAAATAGCCAATTAAATTGGAAAATTGCTTATAGTTGCATTTTCCTTTATTATGCAAAAACATGTAATTTCTAGGGAAAGCCATATCTGCCTGGCTGTTTCTATATATTCTCTGCACTGCTGCCTCTGATTCTGAAGCCAATGTAGCAGAAGCCAGCTGATTAACAGACCTGGAGGAGAGCCGCCTTCTGCTACATTGCTTCAAGAGTCAGAAACAGAAGGGGGGTAAAGAAATGTTGCTTTCAGCTACACTTTAAAACAATGTTTGTCGTTCATGTATATTATTGGGCAACTGCTTACAGTTGCATTTTCCTTTATTAGGCAAAAAATCAGATCCTCTTTAAGTAGATTTTAGGGATGCACCGAATCCAGGATTCGTGCAAGATTCTGCCTTTTTCAGAAGGATTCGGATTCAGCCGGATCCTTCTGCCTGGCCGAACCGAATGCAAATTAGGGGCGAGGAGGGGAATTGCGTGACACAAAACAAGATAAAAAATGTTTTCCCCTTTCCCACTCCTAATTTGGATTTAAATTAGGATTTGAATTCGGTTTGGTATTCAACCGAATCTTCAGCGAAGGATTCGGAGATTTGGCCGAAAATAGTGGATTCGGTGCATCCCTTGTAAATTTGCACATTCATTAATCCCCCGCCCCCTTGTTCTATCAGATTCGAATGTGATTAGGCATCTATTACATTATAGATATAGTTTATATTTCATTTAACCATCTCAGCAGCATTTCCTAATAAATTGCACCTGCCATTATTATATTGTACTTTTAAAAAAAGAAACCCATGCTGTCAGCAAACCCTTCTAATTCCTCATTTCACTTATCTGCCTGATACTTTAAGTAATTGGCCCCTTGTGATCTCCCCCACATCCCCCCTTTGCTGGTTATTTTAAAGCCACTAGTTCTGCTTCTGTATTTCCCGGTGTATAACAAGTCTAAGGGCATCCCTCATGCTGTACGTTTTCTGTCATGTGTCTTCCTTGCAAAGCTCCACTGCCCTGCTATACAAGACAGGAGAGATGTCTGTTAATGAACCCCTTCAGCAACAATTCTATCATGTTGCCCATTACTTAATGCCTTCTGATTCATAACTAGTAGCCAGCTGGTCCTGCTCCACATATCGCCTGTCAGTTAAACCCTCATGTGTCATGTTGTACATGCTGCCCATTTGGAGACATGCTTTGCTTGGTCTTTGTGACTTAAATCCTTTAGACTCGATTTCATTTGATCCTTTGTCTATTTTTATATGACAGTCTGATTAAATATTCCTGGATCGCGTGCTCTCTGCGTGATGCGCACTGTTTCTATGTTTATGGAAAGGGCTCATTATTTTAGTCCCATTCCTGGGGCTTGCCATCAAGGCTAGTGACTGTTACAGGGCTGAATATTGAGTCAGACTTGAACCCTTACGCAGCCCCATGGCCCTGTTAACAGGCTATGACACTTTGTTTTCCAATAAAAATACAAGGCTTTCCTTTAAAAATGCATTGAATATTTGTACAGGTATGTGATCCGTTATCAGAAACCCATTATCCAGAAAGCTCTGCATTAGGGGAAGGCCGTCTCCCATATACTTTATTTTAATCTAATAATTCAAATGTTGGTCCCTAAGGGTTCCGAGTGGTTCCGCCAGGCTCTTGCATTCAAATGAATGTGAATCCTGCAAAAAAAAGGCTTTGATTCCAAACCCTGAAATTCATTCAGGATTCAGTGCCTCCCTATTGTTTTCCTAGTCTCCTTACTTAATCTCAGTCTCCAGTTTCATGCTAAACATCTGCATAAAGAATCTTTTCGTTTTTTGTGTGGCCTGTAGTAGATTTACGGCAGAAAACCTTGGAAAAGCTCTGCTGGCTTTTCTTTTAAGTCTGCAAAATAGGTGAATAGGAATATAGGCATCAATATCTGCTTAAGTGACTTGTCTTTTGGGCTACATCTGACAATTTTCATATTTCCAAGCCTTTGGTTGCTATAGACTTCAATATGCTTAGTGACAGGAAATCTTATGTGGGCTAACATATGAATATTGATGAGTAAAACTGCTTTAGGGGAAAATGCAGGAAAGAGTCAGTGGGTATTTTTGTGGCACATTTTTTCTTGCACCAAATGCATTTGAATCAATAGACAGTATATACATTTTGTTTCACGTTTTCTTTCCTTCTAAAAAAAAAAAAAAAAGTCAAACTTTTTAGAACAGATTCACGAGAAATTGCATTATTTTTAAACATGTAGTGAATCTGTATCAAGTAAAAAAAAAATCACTCATCCTTACATATGATCAACAGCTGAAGTCAGGTACAGATATGGGATCCATTATCCAGAAAGCTCCAAATTATGGAAAGGCCTTCTCCCATTTTACTTGCCTCTAAAAATCCGCCAGCGTTGGCTTCATGCACATCGCAACACTTCGCCAGCCGTAAATTTGCCTGGACAAAGCGAATTCATGAAGATCCACAAGTTGCGCACAGGGTACCGAACGCTTGCGAAGTTGCGCTATCGATAATACGATCAGCAGTTCGAAGTTACGCTAGTGTTGGCTTATTAGCATACGGTGTGCCGTTAAAGTACAATGGACGTATATGTTGCAGCAAATACATTACACTACACAAGCCCAGGGAACCTTTATAAAATAAAATAGAGTTGTTATATTGCCCACTGTATAGTTTAGGTGCCATATGTAAGGAAATGTAGGTGGGAAGTTGCGTACCCTAAAAAAAATGTACTCACTTTTGCAGCCTATCAGCCTCAAAAAAGGAAAAGACGCCAGCTAAATTTCAAGTAAGTCCTTTGCACTTTGATGGTCTGAGGTGGCCATAGAAGTAACGGTCTGTGAATTTGTGTAGTAACGCTCTTTCGCAAGAGAGAATTTTCGCCAGCGTTAGCCACTTCGGCCTTTAGTAATTTTCCCCCATAGACTCCATTTTATCCACATTTTTTTTTAAAATGATTACCTTTTTCTCTGTAATAAAACAGTACATTGTGCTTGATCCCAACTAAGATATAATTCATCCTTATTGGAAGCAAAACAGCCTATTGGGTTTATTTAATGTTTCCATGATTTTCTAGTAGACTTAAGGTATGAACATCCAAATTACAGAAAGATCTGTTATCTGGAAAACCACAGGTCCTGTGCATTCTGGATAACAGGTCCCATACTTGTATAATATATATATATATATATATATATATATATATATATATATATATATATATATATATATATATATATATACCCTATATATTATTATTATTATTATTCTGATAACCTCCAGAAAACTATGTACATGTAAAGGCAAATGGTAACAGTACTCTAGGGTGTATCCCTTTAAATGATTATCTCTTGCAAAGTAAAGGGCTAAGAATAGTGATGGGCGAATTTATTTGCCAGGCGCAAATTCGCAGCTAATTACTGCGTTTAGCTGGCAAAAATGGATGCCAGCGTCCGACGAGATACGGCATTTCTAAAAATAATTTCACCTTTTTCGCAAATTTCACGAAAATTTGCGAATTTTTCGGAGAAGCGAAATGGGACAAATTCGTCCATCACTAGCTAAGTATAACACTTGAGGGCTTATTTGTTGAATGTAAATGAAATAGCATTAAAATACATCAAGCCTCCCCATTATAATGCCATGGCATGTCATGCAAAATCACATATTTATAAATGGTAGCAGCTGAGTGTAATTTCTTCAGTGGATTATGCCAGGTTTAGAGTTAAATAACACAATTAGTAGTGATAGGCGAATCCCATTTCGTTTCGCCGAAAAATTTGTGAATGTATCTCAAAATTCACGAAACAGTGAAAAATTAGCTTGACACAAATTTTGATGCCGGCTTTAAATTAGCTTGACACAAATTTTGATGCCGGCTTTAAAGTCATTGGGCATCCGAATAATGTTAATGCATGACGGTTTTGACGCGAGCGGCTTATCTGATGCTGGTGAATCTTTTTTAACAAAGCTTTATTTAAATAAAGTACAGTAACACGGTCAATAAGCAGGTTTACAAGGGTACAATCAGTAAGTATTTTAGACGATTACAGTATACATCAACCTAGGACCTTTTTTTATTCCATGTTTATACTGACATTTTATGCTGGTGAATTTGCGCGAATTTATTCGCTGCCCGCGAAACGTGGAAATTCCCCACAAATTTGCGCCTGCCAAATGTATTTGCCCATCACTAACAATTAGCTCTTTGTTATAAATTGTTACTGTGTAAGTGTGCACACCATTATAAATCTAATAGGCACCCATAGTGGCAGAGTTATTTGAAAGTATTTTAATATTATGCACAAAAATATGTGAACTTAATAAGAGGCACCTCTTGTATCCCTGGCCAATTGAAGACTATTAATTCTGATAATGTAACCTTACTTGTCAATGGAGTCAGCTCAACTGCTAAAACCAAATTTTTTTTTAATTTCATGGTGTAACCTGTGATCTGAAACCTGACATGTAGTGAAGGGCGAATTTGTCCGGTTTCTGACACGCGCAAATGTATTCCCGGCGGCGAAATATGTAAATTCCCAGTGAATTTGCACCCATTTCTGACTTGCAGAAATGTGGTGTTTATGTGGTGTTTATGTGGTGTTTATGGCTTATCTGGACAATGAGCAATAGATGAGTAAGGATTCTGACTGTATGAAATCTTGTAGTTTCCACTATGTTTGTTTGGCTGACAGTTCTTTTACTGGCGTAGTATTATGCAATTCAAGGTATGGGACGTGCTATCCAGAATAGTCAGAACTGGGGTTTTCAGGGATAATGGGTCTTTCTGTAATTTGGATCTTCATACCTTAAAGGGGTTGTTCACCTTTTAATTACGTTTAGTATGGCATAGAGAGTGATATTCTGAGACGATTTGCAACTGGTTTTCATGTTTTATTATCTATGGTTTTTGAGTTACTGTATTTAGCTTTTTATTCAACGACTGAAATCTTAGTTTGGATCAAGTACAATGTGCTGTTTTAATTTTATTTGTACAGAGAATAATAAAAATTTGGAAAAAAAAATGGAGTCAATGGGAGACGGCCTTTCTGTAATTTCAGAGTTTTCTGGATGGCAATAGATCCCAATGTACTCTCCCTCTCCACAGAATTTATAATGTTGATCAGTGTTACAGACTCAATCTAATTTATTGGAAAATCCTTGGACTAGTGTCTTTGCATTGCACAACAATCCAATGGACTGTAGATATTGATCCGCAGAAAGATCAGTTATCCAGAAAAATCCAGGTCCGAGCATTCTGGATAACAGGACCCCTACCTGTACTATCTTGCCTTGAAAGCTTGCAGAGGTTACCCAACAGGTATATTTAGACCAGTAAAACTTCATGGAATATCAGGAAATCATGAAAAATAATAGTGGAGGGTGGAAAGATGCGATATAATGGTTTGAATATGAAACCGTCCGCTACATTAAACAAGTTAGAGGTCTATAAAGTCCTCCGGCACTGCCCAACTGCTCTGACTGCTTTGTGTTGATTTGTTTTGATTGGTTAGTTTACAAACCATAACGATACAATTGTAGCTTTAGTCAATGAGCAGAGAGATGTTATGATCCCATTGCTTTAAATCTGTTACCTACAGGGGTTAATTTGCAAAAGACTCTGAAGGATAACAAAGGGGTGGGGGAGATATTATAGACAGTGATGGGGATGCATTCTATAGAAAACAAAGTGTCCTCTTAAAATGCTTAGTAGGCATTTATTGCTTAAACTATGGATGGCAATGAGCCAGGGCTTGGGAAAGGCTTTTAGAATACTCAAATTGTTGTAGAAAGGTACTGGCACATTTACTTTGTCATATTGTATTCATAAAGCTCAGAGGTTACCTTTGGTGGATTCTTTTTCTAACTATTTTTCTTTTGTTTATACCAAATCTGGTATAAAGATCTGCCATAAAGTTTGCTCCATGGATCGGAGACAAAGTTTTATTTATATAAAGTAACTCACTGAGATGAGGCATAGAACAACAACACAGACCTTTTATTGTTTCATCTATAATTATGAACTATAATTCCCCTGTAAAGGGAGTTTATCAATTACTGAACATTGAATTACATTAAGGGGGTTATTTACTAAAATTCGAATTGATCTCATAATATCAATAAAACTAGCTCGGCCAAACTCCCATGAACAATTTCTGTTTTATTAGTAATTATCTGTTTTATCGATATCGATTTAATCCCTGTAAAACGGGGTGAAAAACCAAATTGTTCAAATGTACTGTTTTTTTCCCGAATCACTAGATTTTTTGAGTTTTTGACAGAATTTTTGGGCTAAACCCAGCAGAGACCACGATGACTTCAAATTGAAAATAGGTGCTTCTCCCATTGACTTGACTTATACTAGTCCTCAACAGGCCTGTTGGCAGATTTTCAGATTTGGGGTTTTTGTAGCATTAGGTTATAATAAATCTTGAAAAAATTTGAGATTTTTTTTGCCCCAAAAAGCCAGACCAGATAAATTTAGTAAATAACTCCCTTAATGAAGCCGCAACTCTGCAGGGAAGCTGTATTGATGTGGGAGCCATTTTCCGAAAGCCCTTTTTCCAGAATGCTCCAAATTAAGGAAAGGCCATTTCCAATAGACTCTATTTTATCCAAATGATCCAAAATTTTTTTTAAAAAAAATCCTTTTTCTCTGTAATAATAAAAGAGTATTTTGTACTTGATCCAAACTTAGATATAATTAATCCTTATTGGAAACAAAACCAACCTATCGGGTTTATTTAATGTTTACAATATTTTCTAGTAGACTTAAGGCATGAAGATCCAAATTACAGAAAGATCTGTTATCTCTGATGTCATCACACTCACCCCAAAATCATGGCCCCATCCCCTTTATTTGGGTTTAGCTGCCTGAAAAGGTGGCAACGCTAGACCCTAGTCATGTCATATGCCTCATATTCTTTTTTACTTGTTTCTATGAAGATGAATATTTAAAATATTCTGATATTTCAGACACAATGGAGGGAAGAACAGTCACAGGTCCTGATACTCTTTCTTCACTTCTGGTTTTCCTGGCCACATTGTCATAATATAGTATACTACTTTCTGTCTGTGTCATTAAATACATAAAATATAAAAGCATCAAAGAAATATAATATTACTCTACTACACCATATATAATGGGTCCCTTTTTTATACTTGTGAACCACATCCAAATGTAAAAAGAGTTGGGTAGCAACATAAGCATGAAAATATGGGCTATGATTGGCTGTTTATTAGACCCTATGTGGACGGACAGCCTACAAGATGCTCTGTTTGGCAGTACACATGGTTTTTATGCAACCAAAACTTGCCTCCAAGCCTGGAATTAAAAAATAAGCAGCTGCTTTGAGGCCACAGGGAGCAACATCCAAGGGGTTGGTGAGAGACATGTTGGCACTGGTTTGGGGTCATGTCATATCTTCTATATTATATTATATAATTCTCAATTGTTTTATTATTACTTTAGATATAAACAAATGTCTCCTGCTGTAGAAACACAGCTGGGCTTGAATGTGTTTGTTCTGTACAATACAACTGCCCCCTATTTATATTTTCCTTCTGAGGTATGTTTTTATGTATAGTCCTGTTTTGTTACAGGGAAATGTGAGAGAATGCATTTAGTGGCAGCAGTCTGGCCTGTCATTTAGCAATGTTAAACAGTGTATCATGGGATAAACCACTGCTGGATTAAGGGTCTTATGAGCTGAGGACTTAAAACCCCAAAGATAAATACTGTATGGAATAAAATGAAATAAAAATGAAAAACTATGATTAATTATTTTATTATTAGAAAATGCCCCTTGAATCCCTGGAATGATTAAAAGAAACAAATGAAGATCTACTGCTTACCACCCATTTAGCTGTGTAGGTGGCTCTTCATGATTAGGGCATAGAGGATGGGGAATGTCTTTATGGATGATGACATATTTTATTTTAGGTATAGGATCTATTATCCAAAATGCTTTGGACCTGGAATTTTCTGGAGTCTTTCTGTAATTTGGACCTTCATTCCTTAAATTTTAACATTAAATAAACCCAATAGGATTGCCATAAAAATGGATTCATGCAGCTTAGTTAAACTACTGGATAGGTAGGAAATGCCTAGGTGCTGGAACATATATCAATATCAATAGAGCAAAGAAATCCACACTCATAGGATTTTTGTGATGAAAAAAATGGGTTTATTCAAAGTTTCGGCTCTGAGACTCAAGCCGTCATCAATAAGTCCATATATTATATATATGGACTTCAGTATTTTTCAACCCAAATGAACTATGTAACTAGTTAAATGTTTGATAAGAAAGGTGTTTTAAGTTCCTATTTTGATCACAACAGTTACATATCATCTGAGATTTTTTGCATTTGGATCTTCATACTTTAAGTCAAATCATGTAAACATTACATAAACCCAATAGGCTGGGTTTGCTTCCTATAAGGATTAATTATATCTTAGTTCGGATAAAATACAAGCTACTGTTTTATTATTACAGAGAAATAGGAAATCATTTTTAAAAATGTGAATTACTTTATTTGGATTAAATGGAGTCTATAGAAAATATTTTTTTTAAAAATGGAACTATTTAAATAAAATGGAGTCTATGGGAAATAGCTTTTTAAAAAAAATGGATTATTGGAATCTATGCGAGACAGCCTTTCCATAATTCAGAGCTTTTCAGATAACAGATCCCATACCTGTAACGGCAAAAGATAACGTTTTTCTCACTGGTAAACTTTTTTTAAATGATAAGTCAGGGTTACAATAACATACTTTTTATCGAATGATGTTGTCACACTCTCATTGTACTCCTGGTTGATCGTTTACACTGCAACTTTTGTTTGGAGTGTGTACAAGAGCAGTGTCCAACTCCTTGTTGTAGTTAGTTTACAAATGCACAGAATTCTACAATTCCAAAGTCAGTGTCGTAACTAAATATTTCTGGGCCCCACAGCAATTTATTTTTCAGGACCCCAAAATGTCTAAGAGTTGACCTGTTTTACCATTTATTGAAATGGTACATGAATTAGGGTCTTATGGGGCCACTTTACCACCTGCCCCTCCTGCAGGTTTAGCTTCCTCTGTAGTTACTCCCCTGAAGTGAGTGTAGGACAGACCAGGCTGGTCAAGCCATAGGTATTGGTAATAAGCTGCAAAGAACAAGCTTTTGTGGGTTTTTTATAGATCACACACAATTGCAAGGGCATCTTCAGAGCTGTTTGTGCATCACTTCCAGCATAAGTGAGTTAAAACTGAATTAGTGTCTATTAGTCAATAGCACCTATTGAAGTGCTGCCATTACAAAATTTTCCAGGGTGTTGGAAGCTCCTGGGTTTCTAAGCATCAATACACGATCCAATGCAAGATACTTCGGAAGAGGCAGCACAGACACAATGGCACCCAGCACAATCACGGGGGAGGGCAAGCATAGTGTCTCACAAAAAGTACCTTTAATCACAGCATCTGATCTATTAAGTTAGATCTTCTATGTTTCCTCTTTGCAGTGGCCAATCCCTGTCCTAAGATTTGTAAATGGCATCTGCCTAAACCAAAACATCACCCCTACAGCCATAAATGTCCCAGCTGCTGCCCTAGTATTGGGAAAGTGTAGGAGTTTTTCCAATAGCCTCCGTGCTAAAATGTACTTTCAGTGATTAGTGTCACATTTGCTTCTCAGCCACGTCCATTGAATTTCATAAAATAATACTTTGCAGATGTCGATTACACTACTAACATCAGTGCATTTTTATTCTAAGCCTGCAGACAGAAGTGATATAGAGGTATGGGATCTGTTATTCCAAAATACAGCACTGATATTTCCCATGGAGTCCTACAAGCAATCTTTAATTATTACCAATTGTTTTTCCTCTGTAATAATTAGATTCTTTGTCCTTGATGATAACTAAACTGTATAAATCCATAAAAGTAGCTGGAAGACACAGTGCTTTGTATTAAAGACTCCATATCTGGAAAAACCCAAGTCCAGATATTATATCTCCATGCCCATATATACAGTATTTTGCCCACTAAAGGCAGGAAACAAAAGACGAATCATATGTAGGCAAAATCATTTCTTGTCATGATGACAATGTCATCTGCTTTTATCCCAGGGATGTGCCGTGCATTAGGAATGTTACCTCTGTTACTATATTTTTCTATACAAGATCCTCCTCATGTGCATCTTCAGCATGAACTTACACTGTATTTTTTTTTTTAAAGTTGATTTGAATGAATCTTCGTTGTGAGAAAACATAGTATTTTTCAGACAAATTCTCACAAACTAGTTAAAGGTGTTCTATCACAGGAAAACATGTTTAGTTTTTTAAAAAAAAAAAACAAACAAACTGTTATTAGTGCTGTTGCAGCAAAATTCTGCACCAAAATCAATTTTTCAAAGAACAAGCAGATTTTGTTATATTTAATTTTGAATTCGGACTTAGTTTTCCAGGTGCCCTCAGTCATGTGACTTGTGATCTGATAAATTTCAGTCACTAACCTCTGCACTGTAAGGGGGGTTGTAAAAATGTATAAATGCTTAAGTCAGAAGACACTTATCCCAAGAAATGCTACCATGCAGGGAGGGGCCATATTATGTAGGTAAATAGTTAAGGACCACCATGTGGGGTTTACCTTGACGTGGTATGGTGGCTTACCAATTTTATGATCATTACTTTGTAACTAAAAACCCCTGTTTTTGTAAATACATTGCATACACCTGCATAGAAACTAAATTACTTATAAAATAAGGGACCCGAGAATGTGCACTGATTAATCCCCTTTCTTTTGTTAGCTTTGTTAGAAAGCCTATGTGCAGCTCTGAATTTCAAACTGACCAAAGCTTGAATGTGTCACAGTATTTTGAGTTGCTGTCAATCATTTAAAGACCTCCCATAATATCAGCACTGATGCTGTTTGATAATAAATATTATTATTTAGGTTGACGACACATGGGCTGTTGTTGTACTGTTCTATTATGGGAAAATCATGACGGAACTTCTGCTGATCCATTCCCATTGTCAATGGGAAGTTCTCAGTATATGAGTCAGTGTACTTAGTGCTTGATTATTGTAAAGTAAATATATTTAGCTGCTTTCTGAGTTTTTCATTTTGAAAACTAGGGATGTTTTAACATCATAGCGACCCAACGATTCTACAGGGATGGCTACAACTATTGTGCTCGTCGAAGGATTTTGTGTCCAAAGATGCTCCTTCCACTTCCCTATAGTAGCACCCAATGTCTGTCCTGCTTTTCCCTTCTGAAATATGCGCAATTTTGCCTATTGACCTTGGAGCTGCCACCCACCTTCAAGCTAATTTCAGATAGCTTGAAGGTGGGTCAATAGACCCACCAAACAGCAAGCCTCGTAAATGAAGCAATAACACTCAACTGCGTCTGATTTGTCAAGACAATAAAAACATTTCTAAAAATGGAAACATAATGACATTTCGTGCAGAGTCTTTTAATATATAAAGCATCACATGAAGGCTTCTTGTGTCCTTCAAGTTCAATACAAAGTCACAACTGCAGCAGTAAGGAAAGCCAGGTATTTTGTCCCATAGAATGGCAGATTTTTCCTGGGCTGAGATATTGTAATGCTTGTGTCACCAGGGTGTACCTGCTGCATTGATTTTATTATATCATTGTGCATGGGTTTCAGCTGCAGGAAAATGTTTTGTCTTGAAAAAATCTCAATAAGTCCTCCATTTTTTTTTGCAAAAGTCAAGGCACGTGGCAATGGGAACGCCTGGCAGCTTTAATAAACTTATAGGCTAGTAAGCATAACTGTATCCATCTAGCAATGAAATCCATCTGAGTATACACTACAAGTTATTGGTAGGGATGAGTAAAAATAGCATTATAGGCATGTTTTTGTTAGGTGCCTGGTGCTTCCGCTCCATCTGACCCTGCAGTAATCTGGCTTTGGGATAAGCTGACACATTCCATTCTATGTTCTTATTAATCTCCTAGTAATGAAAACCCCTTTTTGTTTAAAGTACTTAAAAAAACAGTTATATTTTTAAAATAGAATAAAATATTATTAAAGGATTTCCCTTTGAAGAACAATAATGATAACTGTATTAATACTCCCTAGAGTTGGTTGAATTTTTGCCTTAATCTTGGTTGTCTGTACAGTTTTTTTTTAGTGTTCAGAATATATCCAGTGTGGCGGGTTGATCAAAGATTAAAGGAATAAATGATGTAGAGTGCCTAGGTTTTTTGGAAACAATGACAATGATTTATTTGTCCATTTTTTTATAATGTATGTTGTAGAAAATTTGATGTCAACACCTCAACTTTCTCTGGTATCTGGAAGTGTGTACAAACTGATGTCAGGATTTCCCATAAGCAGTGCCTATATTTTTCCACCGAATGGGAAGGACTTTAAGGTGGGGTAGGGCATTTTGACTGAACAGAAGATCTGCTACTCCCCAAACAAGTGAATTCTTGCCCATTTTGGCCATCCAGCTTCTCAGTATCTAATAAAGATGAATCAGGCTAGGACTGCAGTGGCCATAGATGTGATCTGTACTCAAGCTATTCCTTAGATCAGGGATCCCCAACCTTTTTCACCCGTGAGCAACATTCAGATGGTTGGGGATCACTGCCTTAGATTATACAAATGAAAGCTGCCATATTGCAGTGCAGTCCAGCTGACAGCTAAAACTGATGTTTCTTCAGTGTCTAGGAAGAACAGGCTGTGTGCTAAGCAAAGCAAAGTAATATAAATAGGGATCATTGTGAAATGTGTCATACTTATTATAAAGAATTAATTGATAATTGTTTTGTTGTTTATTAATGGATAGTTGTTTTGTTTTACTCTTGGGCTGTTAGTGATACAATAGGCATTTTCTCTGCTGTCTTCCACAGTATTCTGTATGCACAAGTACGGCATGTAGAATATGGGGTGCCGTTTGTCCCAAATACATTCTCTATACAAAACTATCCCTAATACTCAGAAAGAATGTCTCTCGTGTTATATAGTAAGTATTTGTGACCATACACAGATAAAAAAATATACAAAAGACTTATTACTATTAAAGAATGAAAACAAAATCTGGTTAGTGCACAAAAGGATGTCATTGTATCACAAACTCCATTCTGTACAGTTTAACAAGCAATCTGTCGCACAAATGTATAACCTCCATGTAACAGACGCACTTATGTGCAACGTTACTTACAGAATGAATTATGTAAAAACAAAGTTGGACATAATATATAATAGTGTAGCTTGTCAAGCTAGATTTGAATGACAAAATAGATATTTGTGACAGAAAGCAAGATTTTAGTTACACTATTATATATTATGTCCAACTTTGTTTTTACATAATTCATTCTGTAAGTAACTTTGCACATAAGTGCGTCCCTTACATGGAGGTTATACATTTGTGAGACAGATTGCTTGTTAAACTGTACAGAATGGAGTTTGTGATATAATGACATCTTTTTGTGCACTAACCAGATTTTGTTTTTATTCTTTAATAGAAATAAGTCTTTTGTATATTTTTTTATCTGTGTATGGTCACAAATACTTATATAACATGAGAGACATTCATTCTGTGTATTAGGGATAGTTTTGTATACAGAATGTATTGGGGACAAACGGCAACCCATAGTAGAATGGCAGATGGCCCTGAAGTTGAAGTCCAGGTTTTCGTCCCATAATCCAATAAAGTCAAGTTTTCATATCGACAATTCGATAATGTCTAGTTTTCCCAAAGCTGACACTAATTTGTTGCAATGTTTTTGTTCACTCTGACTTTTTTGAGATTTATTGATAAATGAGTTCCATATGGGATGAATATCCCATTTGACTTCTCCCTGGAGGTCCAAGTAAAGGTACCCTCCATTAACTGCAATTGCAACATGACCCCCACCTCAAAGGTACAGAGGATGGGACGTTCCAAGCTGCTGCTCCTCCTGCTTCCTTGAACCAACTGGCAAGTAGGGTTGTCTCCTTCTGCGTAACCCTCCCTTTTCCTTTCCTAAGATAAACTACAAAAGGGAGGAAGGACAAGGCTGTCTTCCTTACCCCCATCATGCCTTTCTTCCTTACACTTTGCCCCAAGTCATTAGGTCCCCAGAGCTACTGCCTGGTCTGGAACTGCACTAGCTGATGTCAATGACTCCTCTAGTGTGCTATTAGCCGTGTTACCACTCAAACATAATTTTTAGTTTATTTAAATAAAAATCATGCTATGCACAAACAAGATCCTCCCTTTCCCATTTAGTATAGGGAGTTTGACTGGGAAAAGCTGTTCTGAAAAACCAAAGCTCAAGTTTCAAATATTGCAAATATGATTTGCCCCTGAAAACAAGGATTAATTTTTAGGGCAAAATGTGCTGTTGTAGACTAGTTAGCTTGACCTTATACTGTTCATAGAGCCTTCTTAGATATGAGCTAGTGAGAATGTCTATAGATAAGGTGCAAGTACATTTAATAATACAATCATATAATACTATCAAAAACAGTTTACCCTCACTTCTTCACTATTAAATTCCCAGCATTGAACTTGTTGCTTCCAAGCACGAGCAAAGCCTTTCTGTTTTGATTACCGAGTCCCTTTAAGGCCATCTGAATAAAAGATCTATCAACACTCCTACTTTGGCCTGATTCCCAGCTAAACCAGATGTGAAGTGGATTGAGACTTTATGCCTTGGAGATTACATATTAGAAAAGAAGGTGGTACCAATCTCCAGTTTGGAGACCAATCCATCTATTTAATCCTTTTTCCTGGATGAATGCTAAAATCCTTTGGTGATCTGCAGTTTATTGTAATTTAATCTGCCTTTTCTGATTTTACGTATGTCTGATGTATTTTGGAGACAATATTTTCTCTGTGACACTTTCCTTTTTGAGTCAATACGTGAGCACTTCCCTGGGATTAAAATGTGTTTTATCACTTTGTAAAAGTAAGAAGAATATCCATCTTTAGCACGTAATGCTAGTACAGTCATGGGACCTATTATGCAGAATGCTCGGGACCTGGGGTTGTTCAAATAGGAGATCTTTCCGTAATTTGAATCACCATTCAGTAAGTCTACTATAAAATCATTTAAAAATCAAATAAACCCAGTAGGATTGTTTTGCCTCCAATAAGGATTAATTGTATCTTTGCTTGGATCAAGTACAAGCTAGTAGTGATGGGCGAATTTGGGGCGTTTCGCTTCGGGGTGTCAGTTTTTTACGGCGGCAGGCATTTTTTTGTCCGTTTTTTGATGCTGGCGAAAAGGCGCCGGCGTCCAAAAAAAACCCGATGCCGGCGTCCATTTTTTTTGACGCCGGGAATTTGCGCCTGGCGAATAAATTCGCCCATCACTACAAGCTACTGTTTTATTATTATAGAGAATAAAGAAATTATTTTAAAAACTTTTAATTATTTGATTGTAATTATTTGAGTCTATGGGAGATGGCCTTCCCATAATTGGGAGCTTTCTGGATAATCATGGCGGTTTTGTCGAATTTATTCGCTGTCAGCGAATCACGGGAATTCGCCGTGAATTTGCGCCTGGCGAATAAATTCGCCCATCACTACAAGCTACTGTTTTATTATTATAGAGAATAAAGAAATTATTTTAAAAACTTTTCATTATTTGATTGTAATTATTTGAGTCTATGGGAGATGGCCTTCCCATAATTGGGAGCTTTCTGGATAATAATGGCGGTTTTGCAAATTTATTCGCCGGCAGCGAATCACGGGAATTCGCCGTGAATTTGCGCCTGGCGAATAAATTCGCCCATCACTATAAGCTACTGTTTTCTTATTATAGAGAATAAAGAAATTATTTTAAAAACTTTTAATTATTTGATTGTAATTATTTGAGTCTATGGGAGATGGCCTTCCCATAATTGGGAGCTTTCTGGATAATCATGGCGGTTTTCTCGAATTTATTCGCTGTCAGCGAATCACGGGAATTCGCCGTGAATTTGCGCCTGGCGAATAAATTCGCCCATTACTACAAGCTACTGTTTTATTATTATAGAGAATAAAGAAATTATTTTAAAAACTTTTCATTATTTGATTGTAATTATTTGAGTCTATGGGAGATGGCCTTCCCATAATTGGGAGCTTTCTGGAAAATCATGGCGGCTTCGCAAATTTATTCGCCGGCAGCGAATCACGGGAATTCGCTGTGAATTTGCACCTGGCGAATAAATTCGCCCATCACTACAAGCTACTGTTTTATTATTATAGAGAATAAAGAAATTATTTTAAAAACTTTTAATTATTTGATTGTAATTATTTGAGTCTATGGGAGATGGCCTTCCCATAATTGGGAGCTTTCTGGATCCCATACCTGTATACTGTACTAATACATATATACACATACAGATGGTACAGATTTATCCCATGGCAAAACTTGTCAAAATGTAAAAACAATGGAATCTAGAAAAAAAAAATCATTTTTCAGCATATTTGAGGTTTCAGTGCACCTTTAACAATGTTTTCCATGTTTTAAAGGACGAGCAGATTGTAGCTATATTTGTATCATTTTGTTTTCAGTTGCCAAGGATTATTTTGTCAGCAATGGCCTTATAACCAACTCAGTGGATTTGGAACAGCAAAAGAGAATGAAAGATTTATATTACAGTATGTCTGGGACAGAGAACAGCTAAGGGAAATTATGAAAACAGAGCTACCCATCTGTTACACAGATGTGACATGTTTCATGTACATGTGTTGTTTTATTTGTGACAACAACAGCACAACATGCCAAGAATCTCATTTACATTTGTTTTGCTTTCAGATACACATTTGCATATGCGGTATTATGCCCAGGGCTTGTTAATGCAGCTCTATGTGTATTGTTTTTAAACATTCTTCATCAACTAGAATCATATTTGCCAAACAGCAAATATCTCTGAACTAGAAGACTATCTTCCCTACAAAGAACACATGGCTTAAAGGGGTTGTAAACCATAATGCCGTCCCACAGCTCTCAAATTTTACTGGTCGGGCTTTTTGGGACAAAACTCGAATCTTTGGAAGAAAAAAAACTCTAATTGTATGATATGAGTGATAAAGATCCCTGTATATTTATTTACATTCTGAATTTTGCTCCTCATTGAGGCTTAAATTGGTGATTTGCTTAGATTAATTGTAGTAACAGGAAATATTATTTCATAGGCCCTAGTCTAGAATTATTGTATTTTGGGGCATTGCCACCATATGTGGTACATTGTGCCCTCCTCTCTGCAACCTCTGAAACTTTGAAGATCATAATAGTTATTTATTTTGTGTAGCCTGGCTGGTACCACCATAGTAGGACCTTATGACCTGCTTCAAGTAGGGATGCATTGCTAAGTTCAATATTTTAAACAATTCTTGCTTTTCCAAATGTCTGCCCAGGACTTTTTCCAAGCTCGGATGTTTTATTTTATTAATGGGCAATTAATTCCTAGTGGTATAATGTGACTCTCTGGAGGATCATTCAAATTGCAATTGTGGCCATTTGAGACCCATTTGCATCAGGGTATCAGTCCAGCCATTATAGGGGTTAATGGTACTTTTGCCTCATCCAATAAGCTGCTACAGGAGGCTTTTTAAAGTTCCTTCCCCCGCTGGCTCATTGCCTGGGCAAACAGGTTCTCTTGTAGTACAGGTACTGGACCTATTATCCTGAATGCTCGGGACCTGGGGCTTCATACCTTAAGACTACTAGAAAATCATGCAAACATTAAATAAACCCAATAGGCTGTTTTTTCTTCCAATAAGGATTAATTATATCTTAGTTGGGATCAAGTACAAGGTACTGTTTTATTACTACAGAGAAAAAGGAAATCATTTATAAAAATTTGGATTATTTGATTATAATGGAGTCTATGTGAGATGGTCATTCTGTAATTCGGAACTTTTTGGATAACGGGTTTCCGATAATGGATCCCATACGGTACTAGGGTGTTCCTGCAATTGAAAGTGAGTGGAAGGATGTTTTCTGAATACAGTTATTTACTGAATCTTGGCCTGTCTGTTTTTAATGTTAAATCCTCAGTATAATGTTAGTCTCCTGTGAATGATCCGGCCCATATTCTGACTCTGTTCCTGCAAAATTTCTTTAATTGCCCTCCTGTGTATGACTCGGCCTGCACCTAGTCTCTCTTTCATCCCTGATACTTAGGGCTGAAACAAACGGTGCGGCTTGGTCCGATCTGACGCGATGAGAGGAAACGGATGCGGCGAGATGGACGCAACAAAAATAAGGTAATAGAAATGCCGGACCTGGTCGCTGTGTGCATCTGACATGACACGACTGTCGGATGAAGATGCAACGTGCAGTGATCGCCTCCGACAGTCATGTTGTGTCTGATGTACGCATTTCTATTACTTACCTTATTTTCATCTGTCTCGTCGCATTTGTTTCCTCTCAGCGCATCGGATCTCAAGAAGACGAAATGAGTAGTTCCAGCCTCATATCTACAGTGTATGAACTGGCCCACTGATTGCTAACTATCTGCTTGCAGTTTTGTAGTGGCTTTGTGTTTCCCCTCTCGGCAGTGTGCAAACAGCCCCTCTATACATTGTGTCCTTATTTGGCCAAATTACCTACATATAATCATCACCTCCCTATTAGGGATGTAGCGAACCGCCGCCGATGTGTTCGCGAACGCCGGCAAAAAATGCGGACAGTTCGCGAACAGTTCGCGAACTTCGAACACACGAAAATCGTTCGATTCGAACGATCGAAGGATTTTAATTGTTCGATCGAAGGATTTTCGTTCGACTCGAACGATCGAAGCCATTCGATCGAATGATTTCATTTGATCCAATGGCTTCGATCGTTCGATTCGAACGAAAATCCTTCGATTTTAGCGGTCGAAGGAATCGAATGGTCGAATGATTTTTGTTCGAATCGAACGCGAACTCGTATTGGCAAACGTCGCGCGACGTTCGCGAACATTCGGCGGACGCGAACAGTCGAAGTTCGCGCGAACTAGTTCGCCGGCGAACTGTTCGCTACATCCCTACTCCCTATAGCTGCCTCTGTTATACTTGCTACATTGTCTGCAATCCCCTTTACCATCAAGATCTTCACAGGCTCATTTTACAGTTTATTCCACCCCTCACCTCTTGCACGATACAAAGGGACAAATTCACTAAAGGGCGAAATTATCCCTGCAAAGGCTTCACCACACTTCGCACCACTTTGCCAGGCGCATATTCGCTACCACTGCACTAATTCGCTAAAAAAAAGTTACGTTTCAATGGCCAAATGCTGGCAAAGTTTCACTAGTGTTAACTCATCAGCATTTCATAGCAAACGTTTGCTAATGTTCATTTCTGCCTAGTGAAACTTTTATGACTTTTCGCATACAGGAAATTATGTCACTGACATAAGATTGAGGAGGATGTAGCTTCATCTTATCAGTTCGCTAGGTCTAAGCTGATGAAGGAAACTGGTGAAAGAGGTCATGTTCTGTGAAATTCGCATTTTAGTGACTTTGCAGAGTAACGATCATTCACCTGAGCGAAAATTCGAGTGCAAAACTGCGCTAGCAACAGTCTCTTTCGCGAATAAATTGTCCTCTACGCCTGTTAATAAATTGCCAATGTCACTGCGGATGGGATTTCTGGCAAATTTTCGATAGCGACGGCCACTTCACCGTAAATCTGCCCCAAAGGAATTTCCAAAACTTTCTATTTAATACACAGAAAAGGTTGGGGACTGGGGTTTAAGGAGAAGGAAAGGTTAAAACTAAGTAAGTCTTATCAGAAAGGTCCATCTAAATATACCAGTAAACCCCCAAAGTAGTGCTGCTCTGAGTCCCCTGTCAAAAGAAACACAGCATTTCTTTCCTTCTATTGTGTACACATAGGCTTCTGTATCAGACTTCCTGCCTTCAGCTTAAACCTCATTGCCCTGGGCAAGAGCATGCTCAGTTTGCTCCTCTTCCCCCCCCCCTCCCTTCTCTGCTGTAATCTGAGCCCAGAGCAGGGAGAGACTCAGGCAGGAAGTGATGTCAAACCATGTTAATACTGCAGCTCCTATCCTAAACAAACAGAGAGTTTCTAGAGCTTTTTACTCAGGTATGGTAAAACATTCTACAGACTAAATATAGCATTCTAGCTTGCACTATTGCAGCTAATCTATTGGCAATAAAATGCCTCCGTAGCTTTCCTTCTCCTTTAAACAAGATGTTGACAGGCGTGCGCTAGATTCAAAGTTGTTGCCACAGGGTCTCCACTACTTGGGTTTGTGCAAGTCTTCCCATCACCCAGTAGTTGATGTTCCTCACTCTTGAGGTTATAACACTTTTTTGGTAGTTGTAGATCAATTTACCGAGATGGCAATGGCAGTTTTCAATAAGGCACCTAAAACAAAAAGAAATAAAACAAAATAAAACCTGCTCCTTTGCTGCCCGCACTGTTCCTTTAATCAGCGATTGAATCAGCTCTGATTGGATATTTGTGGGTTTGCAGCTTGTCCAATCAGAGCACAGCTGACTTTACAGACAGAAAAATGTACCAACCAGTTACAGAGTAGGCGGGCTAGGAAAACTTCACTGATTGAAGAAGACATGGCAGAAGAAAGAAGCTGAAATATCAAACTGGGCATATTTGCAGCAATTTTCAATACATGCACAGGTACAATATACATTCTAAGCACTATTCCACCAGCTCAAATAAGTAAATGCTTTCTCCCAGCCATCATCAGTCCCATCCATGTCATGAATTAATATCTTTCCCCTGAAAAAAATGTTTTTATAGGTCTTTTTTTTTCCTTTTTTGCTGCTCTTCTTTTTGCTTTCTACAAGTTTTTCTTACTTTTTTCATGGGTGTTTTCATGCAGTTGGCACCGTGTTATTAAATACTATTTTTCCAGAGGCTCTTATATGTTAATCAGCACTTCATTTATGTTCTGATGGTATTCCTACTAAAATCAATACTGCATGTACAGTATGTTATCATGACATTTTTAAGGGGCTATTATATTTGCAATTAATCATTCATTTACTTTGGATGCACCCAACCCTTATTTTCCACTGCCTCTCATAATGTGCCTGGTGCTGTCCCGGGGTGACAAACTGCAAGTTTTAGCAAATTGTAGAGGGGCTGCTGTAAATTGCCATAGACAGTCACTATTTATTGGGCTGGTGGGGGATGTTTGGGCTTCTGTGTACTTGGAATGCTAGGGCCTGTTTTGATTTCTAGTCTGAACCTGGCATGGTGTGGAAGTAGCCACTGTCTCCCACTGGGTATAATGTGCCAGGACCCACTGTCTCCCTCTGGGTATAATGCACATGGTGTTTTACTACCCACTGCCATACACTGTATAAAATGTGACATTTCCCCTAACTCCTGAAATTACGTCTTAATCATGGCAAAGAAGTTCACCTATTTGTCACTGCTGGAAGACATTATGATTATCAGTTAAAAATATTTCCAAGGAAAGGTGCTATCATGGTAATAAGAATGCCTTGTATTGCAGAACATCATATTGCTCTGGGTCCTGTCAATAATAAATATACTGTATAATAAACCTCTCTTTATGCCAGGAGCAGACCTAGAGTATTATTTTACAATAACATCCATTGTGGATTTTCTCTTTTCCCCAGATACTGATAGCACTGTTATACCGATACCATTTCTTTTAGCTTTCTTACTAGTTTATCAGCAAAGATGTATTTGCTTTCCTTTGTCGTTAGAGCACAATGCCATTGCACATACCGAAACAGTTCTTTAATGGGAAAAAATACATAATTCCATCAAAGTGAGACCTTAACAGAAAATGTTTTTCTTGCTTTTGTATTGCATTGTTGTTGGTTGTTATTTTTAATCAAGGCCATTGATTTTTTTTGTGACAATATACTTCTACCGAAAAAAATTCTCGGAGGACAAGAGAAAGAGAAGAGAAAGAGAAAAGAAGACAAAAGGCATCAGTAGTTAATGGTTGTCCCTTAATTAAAGTCCAAAAACTCCAGCTTCACTATTCTATAGGACTTCCATTGCTTAGTGAAGATTTAGGCTATATGTTTGGGGTGGTCTTACTCTGAAAATATTGATTTCCACAAGTGCCAACCCCAAGACATCAGGTCCTGGGGATGGATTTGCTGCATGACTTAGAATTTTTGAAGATGGCTGTCAGTATTGCAACTCATCTCTGATCTAGTTTCACGGTATATGACTACATTTTGCCACACAGTGAGACCATTTTTCAGATCGAGCATATTTACGAATGAAATTTCATGAAAATGATTATGTTAAACAAGAAAATTTACGGAGCTTTTTAACAAGCTTAGGGACATAGAAACCCCACATCCTGGCCCCAGGCCTCCATCTGGATATACCATATAAAATGTAAGATGTCAGAATATATAGAAAGAATAATGGTATATCATAGTTTGCATCCCGTCTGGTACTAGTTTGAGCACCAGACCCCAGTATTTTTTTCAGCTTTTAGCTTAGAAAATTAGCATAGAAATACTAGTAACATAGGATTGGTCAATGGGTTCCCCAATTCTTCATCACATTAGTGCTGGGCAAAGTTAGCCGGCCAACAATGGCAACCTGGCCAGCCACCTTGTGCCGCATGTATATGCAAATAAGCATGTGTTGATGACGGGGGTTGAGGGAAGTAAATAGCAGGTGGTGGGGGGGAAAGGGCACAGACAAGGAGTAGGCAACAGAAGAGGAACATGCCTACCACCCCCACCGCTGAAGTTTAGGCATGTGCCACTTTAGTTTAATCCCTGTGTCACACACATGCATATGATGAGCAAGCTGGGGTGCTGGCTTATTATGTGCATATGTGTACCCCAACAAAGCTGCACACATATGTGCTCCCTCCTTGTGCAGGAGTAACAGTGCTTGCAGGGGGGAGGGGGTCTTGAAAAAATATTTGGAGGGCAGGCTCTATAGCCCACACCCCTGGTGTGGAAACATTTTTTGAATGATAGGTGTCCTTTACAATATAATTTATATTAAAGTATTATATAGATAATAATATATCCCCTGTTGTGAATTATAAGTCATTGAAGAGTTTTGTGAACATACACTCATGTTTCAATGAGTCATATGACATAAATTACTAAGAACTAAGAACCAATTATACTTCAACAATATTGTACAGATAATTTAGGACTCTTATATTTTATAACTATAGTTGCAACCAGTGACAGGACTGATTTATTTTTTATTCACTCCAATGTGCATTCACTCATTCACTAACATGTGCTTTTTATAATAATTGGCCTTAAATGATTTTGGTCCAAGAGTTTCCAGCTGGACACCTGATCTGCCATGAACATTATTTCTTTCACATATATCTACATGGCTTAGCTTCTATTTTCAGGATAAACTCGATTCTTTATTGTTTCAGGATATAAAGATTAAAACAATAGCTTGTTCAAGAAAGTACTAAGTAGTCATGTAATGAACCTTACCTACAACCTTAAATTATCAACGTGTAATCAGCTTCTCTCGAAATTGCCCATCACCTTAATTAGCTTCTGCATCAGTTCAAGTGATTCAAATGCCTTGTATGAATCATCAGTACTGTAAGTACTTACTGCAGGGAATAATATTTTAAAGAACAGAGGATACTTTCTGCCTATTGTTGTAATTATGAATTACGTATGGTTGCACTAAATGTCTTGCACTAAATGTGCCAAAGTCTGAAACTGAGGCACATTCTCTTCTTCCTGGTTTGTACAAGAACTGTCACGTACGGATCCCTAAATTCAAGTGCTAAGCTTCCTGGTCACTGGTCAATCTTCTGCCTGTAGCAGCTGTCTTTGGCCTCGGAAGGAGCCCTCAGCTACTCAGATCCCATCAGTTCTTAAACTTGAGAGGAGCAACACAGATTTTCTGAACGAGCAAAGGGGCACATGGGTTTCCAAGGTTTTGGACAAAAAGCAACAGTTCTAGGAGTAGACGAAAAGAGTGGTCAGGCAGGTCGGGGTCGGTAAAGGCGGAGTTCAAGCAGGGTCAGACAAGCTGGGGTCGGTACAAGCAGCGTTCAGTCCGGCAAGGTCAATATCTGCAGAATTCAGAATAGTCAGGCAGGCAAGGGTCAGGATTGGCAGAGTTCAGAATAGTCAGGCAGGCGAGGATCAAAACCAGGATCAAAACAAGACAGAAATCGCACCCAGATACTAACAAGTTAGACCTAACAATGGGCCACGATCAAAAGCCCAAAGCCCCTTTAAATACTTTAAATTTTGCACCACGGATGTCATCACATCTCGTGCACAGCTCGTAAAACCTGGAAGTACATGCCATACGCCCACTAGGAACCACTGCCAACTGAAGAGGAAGAGGCACCATGCAGTGGGCGTCCCCACCGGCCCACTAGACCACCAGGGTATGTTACAAGAATAAACAAAACAAATCACCATACACAATAATAAGCACAGAATAACAGCAGTTCCACACATATAACATTTATTTGATGTATATAATTAAACATTAAATCACCCCCATATGTAATAAAAGGCACAAAGTTTGCTCAGGAGTAGTGTTGGGAGAATTTATTTGCCAGGCGCGAATTTGCTGCAAATAAATTTGCGAAGCGGGCACGAAAATTTGCTGGCTTTAAAAAAATTGACGTTTCGTGAAATTCGAGAATTTTTCAGCGAAGAGAAACAGCGCAAATTCGCCCATCACTACTCAGGAGCAGTAACCAAAAGCAACCAGTAAGATATTTGCATTTAAACAGGTGATCAGTAAATACATTCTGATGATTGGTTGCAATGGGTTACTGCTCCTGGGCAAACGGGGAAGTCCATTTATCAAAATGCTCATTATAGTGGTTTTTGAGGTTTTTGAAACCACGAAAATGCTCTCAAAAACCATGAATGCTGTGTCATTTATTAAAAGATCAGAATATAAAAAGTATGAAAAAAAAGAGGTTTTCGGTTTTTGTTTTTTTTCGAAAAAGAGTAAAATAGGACCTCAACTGCTTTTACTTGCTGAAGTTTTTACACTTTATAAATCTCGACCTTTTAGAGCAATAAAAAGACACAAATTTATAGAGGAAGAATTCGATTTGTGAAAAAAAAAGAAATTTGAATGTTAGTTAATTGACCCTTTAGGGGATTATGTAATAAAAGGCACTAAGTTTACCTAGGAGCAGTAGCCTATAGCAACCAATCAGCAGGTAATATTTACTAGTCATCTATTTAAAAGCCAATATCTTATTGGTTGTTATGGGTTACTGCTCATGGGCAAACTTAGTGCCTGTCATTACATATGGGGGTTAGTGTCCCCTAATCAGGCCCGGACTGGCAATCTGTGGGTTCTGGCAAATGCCAGAGGGGCTGTTATAAGGTGCCATAGAAAGTCAGTATTTAGTGGGCTGGTAGAGGCTGGGTGGGCCTCTCATGGGCTGATTGGGCCTCTCGTGGGCTGATTGGGCCTCTGTGTACCTTAAATGAAAGGGCCTATTTTAATTCTAAGTCCGGACCTGCCCCTAATACCATAGAGCAAATTTGGCCCAGTTCTCCATAGCCCTAAAACTCCTACTAATGCAGTTCACCTCCTACCCTGTTATCCTCCAGTTAACTAGTTCAGGTGCTGAAGTAATTAGAATAATAAAAACTGAACTTTTATTAAATTATGTTAAAAAGAAGAACACGCTGCCCAATATATAAAGACCCACCACTGAAGATTAACCCCAGTGATGCTGGACCATGTCCATAAAACTACATAAAAGTTAAAAACACGTAGGATGGAGCAGTGGAGAGACAGTGAACTGATAATTTCTCAGCCACAGTCATTTAAGGTGGTAACAATGGGGTGTGAGTTAATTCCAAATAAAACACAATTGTCTCAGAATATTAATGTCCACACCATACTAAAAGTTAATTTAAAGGTGTATTACCCCTCTAGGGTAGTGATACTGCTACAATTTTGTGTTTATAACTGATTTTCTATTAACTTTCTCCATAAATTCTTCTCATGTGTTAGCTGAAGTGTTTCACTCTTTAAATGCTCCCAAGCATTCCAAGGATTCAATTGCCCCCCAGCCTGCTCTAATTAATCATGCACAATTGTACTCATTCATACTAGGGAACCGTAGATTTACTGCCACGTCCGACTTACGTTAATAGCCGGAATAAACTTGTACCAAGTGAACTGTGTGCCGATGCTATTATTAATTCCACACACATTGGCAGTGGAGAAGTGATGCTATCCCTATTATGATCATTCTAACTGCATTGGACTCAACTCTGCATGCAGTTATGCTGGAATTCTGAAAAAAAAAACTGTGACATTATTGGAAAAAATACTTTAAAGGCTACAAAGCATTATGAAGCAATAAACAATATCCAGGTATACCTGTTATCCAGAATGCTGGGGGTTTCCAGATAATAGATTGTTCCATAATTTGGATTTGCATCCCTTAAGTCTACTAGAAAATCATGTAAACATTAAATAAACCCAATAGGCAGTTTTGGTTCCAATAAGGATTAATTATACCTTAGTTTGGATCAAGTACAAGGTGCTGTTTTATTATTACAGAGAAAAAGGAAATATTTTTTTTTAAATGTGGATTATTGTGATAATGTGGTTATTTTATACACTAAATGGCAGTGTGTTGGGAGTTTCCTTAAATGAGAAGGATCTAGGGGTCTTTGTAGATAACAAGTTGTCCAATTCTGGGCAGTGTCATTCTGTGGCTACTAAAGCAAATAAAGTTCTGTCTTGCATAAAAAATGGCATTAACTCAAGGGATGAAAACATAATTATGTCTCTTTATAGGTCCCTGGTAAGGCCTCATCTGGAATATGCAATGCAGTTGTGGTCTCCAGTCCTTAAAGGTGAAGGAAACCCAGTGGGCACAAAAACCTTCCTCCCTCCCCTGAGTTGCTTCCCCTCCCTCCTCCCCCCTGGCCTACCTGTCCTGCTGGGAAAATGCCCCTAACTTGTTACTTAGCCTTCTGCGCAGGTCCAGTCTACAGAGTTCACCGACGCCATCTTTTTCCAAGCGATCTTCTTCTTGCTTTGACCAGCGCATGCGCAGTAGCAGGGCTGATCCTATCAAATGTGGGGCCCAATTGGGACCATGTTGGCGGGGCCCCTAGACAAAGTGTTGCTGGCTACTGACACACCAAGTATTTAGGAAAATAAGGGCATACAGGCACAAAATAGAAAGGAAAGGGGCAGACAAGGTAAGAGAGTGAGAGGGATGAAATAGGGGTCAACAAAAGAGTCTTTTGCCGCACACCACTTACTTTCTTGCTGGGTGCATCCGTATCCCTGGCTGCCTCCACGCCAATTGCTACAACGAATGAATGTCCAAAGTGGGAAGGAGCACACCAGAATATGCAGGCAATGCCTTAGTTCATTTGCAGATTTATTGAGTGCACAAGCTTTCGGGGACACAACCCCTTCCTCAGGTGCAATACAGAAACAATGAACATAGTGCAATTTAAACATTCAACCCCCAGACGAAAACAGGCAATTAATCCCATCATGTGACTTATTAACCCTTTCAGTGTTTGTACAAAATCAAAAGTCCCAAGTGATTGTGGTCAATCTGTGTGTAAATTATACGAATCAAATATCACAGTCCGCTTTCTTATCTGAAAAAATGTAACAGTACAAAACACATTAAAAACAATGTTGCGAAAGTCACATACAATATATATAAAATCTATAAAAAGCATCTAAGGCCAAAACTTTCATTAAGTCCCCTAGGAGAAAGCGAGTCTATTTTGTTAATCCAAAAGGCCTCCCTCCGAAGTAATTGTTTGTTGACATTGCCCCCTCTTGGCAACTTGATCTGTTCTAATATGGTCCATCTTATTTGGGCAGCAGTATGCTTAGCATAGAAAAAATGTTTAGCCACGGATAACTCTGTTGCAAATTTACTTGTGTCTCCATTTTTTGGTTTTTCTTTTTCGGGATTATAATTTCTTATATTGCTTTTGTGCTCATTCAGGCGAGTTTTTATACACCTTGACGTTTGCCCGACATAGGGAAGCCCACAAGGGCATTTAATTAGGTATATTACATTAGAGCTATTACAAGTAAAGTGGCCTTTGATCTTAATCGGGGTTCCTTTGGTGGGATGTGCTATACTATCACCCTTGATAATACCCGTGCAATGTGCACATTTAATGCACTCAAAGGTGCCCATTCTCAAGGGGGGGGGGGGGTGCATTAAATGTGCACATTGCACGGGTATTATCAAGGGTGATAGTATAGCACATCCCACCAAAGGAACCCCGATTAAGATCAAAGGCCACTTTACTTGTAATAGCTCTAATGTAATATACCTAATTAAATGCCCTTGTGGGCTTCCCTATGTCGGGCAAACGTCAAGGTGTATAAAAACTCGCCTGAATGAGCACAAAAGCAATATAAGAAATTATAATCCCGAAAAAGAAAAATCAAAAAATGGAGACTCAAGTAAATTTGCAACAGAGTTATCCGTGGCTAAACATTTTTTCTATGCTAAGCATACTGCTGCCCAAATAAGATGGACCATATTAGAACAGATCAAGTTGCCAAGAGGGGGCAATGTCAACAAACAATTACTTCGGAGGGAGGCCTTTTGGATTAACAAAATAGACTCGCTTTCTCCTAGGGGACTTAATGAAAGTTTTGGCCTTAGATGCTTTTTATAGATTTTATATATATTGTATGTGACTTTCGCAACATTGTTTTTAATGTGTTTTGTACTGTTACATTTTTTCAGATAAGAAAGCGGACTGTGATATTTGATTCGTATAATTTACACACAGATTGACCACAATCACTTGGGACTTTTGATTTTGTACAAACACTGAAAGGGTTAATAAGTCACATGATGGGATTAATTGCCTGTTTTCGTCTGGGGGTTGAATGTTTAAATTGCACTATGTTCATTGTTTCTGTATTGCACCTGAGGAAGGAGTTGTGTCCCCGAAAGCTTGTGCACTCAATAAATCTGCAAATGAACTAAGGCATTGCCTGCATATTCTGGTGTGCTCCTTCCCACTTTGGACATTCATTCGGATGAAATAGGGGCACATAATAGGGGCACACAGGGTAAGAGAGAGAGGGAGGAAATAGGAGAGTGGACTGGGCCAATTAGTTTGGGGCAGGCTGGGCCGATTCAGCTTGGGAGCAGGCTTGGTTGGATTGGAGGCAGGCAGGGCCTATCAAGGTTGGAGAAAAGCTGGGCCTATGGGGGCAGGCTAGACCTATGGAGTTGGGGGATAGGCTGGCTTATCAGAGTTGAGGGTGGGCTGGACCTATGGATTTGGGGATGGGCTGGACTCTCAAAGTTGGGGGCAGGCCAGGCAGCATCAGTGCTGAGGAAAATATTATCTGTGCTGCATTATCTGTGCTGCCCTGTCGTGCGGGGCCCCCAGAGGTGCGGGGCCCAATTGTGCCCAATTGGTCCAATAGGCCTAAGGCCGGCCCTGCGCAGTAGGAGCATTTCGCCGGTACGGATCTACTGCGCATGCGCCAAAAGTCACGAAGTGAAATCGGAAAAGTTTGTGACTTTTGGTGCATGTGCAGTAGATCCGTACCGGCGAAATGCTCCTACTGCGCATGCGCCAAAACGTTGGTCAAAGCAGGAAGAAGATCGCGTGGAAGAAGATGTTGTCTGTGAACTCCGTAGACTGGACCTGCGCAGAAGGCTAAGTAACAAGTTAGGGGCATTTTCCCAGCAGGACAGGTAGGCCAGGGGGAGGAGGGAGGGGAAGCAACACAGGGGAGGGGGGAGGGTTTTTGTGCCCACTGGGTTTCCTTCTCCTTTAAGAGGGATATAAATGAGCTGGAGAGTGTGCAGAGACTAAGTGCAACTAAACTGTTTAGAGGGATGGAAGACTTAAATTATGAGGTAGGGGTTGTTTTCTCTGGTAAAAAGGCACTTGCGAGGGGACATGATTACACTTTACAAGTACGTTAGAGGACATTATAAACAAATAGCAGGGGAACTTTTTACCCATAAAGTGGATCACCATACCAGAGGCCACCCCTTTAGACTAGAAGAAAAGAACTTTCATTTGAAGCAACGTAGGGGGTTCTTCACAGTCAGGACAGTGAGGTTGTGGAATGCACTGCCGGGTGATGTTGTGATGGCTGATTCAGTTAATGCCTTTAAGAATGGCTTGGATGATTTTTTGGACAGACGTAATATCAAATGCTATTGTGATACTTAGCTCTATAGTTAGTATAGATATGGGTATATAGAATGTATGAGAAAGTAGGGAGTGGTGTATGTATGGATGCTATGTTTTCATTTGGAGGAGTTGAACTTAATGGACTTTGTCTTTTTTCAACCCGGTTTAACTATGTAAATATGGGAGATGGCCTTGCCATAATTTGGAACTTTCTGGATTAGAGGTTAACGGATATCAGATCCCATACCTGTATAACTCATATCCAAAAATCAGAATTGCTCCAAACAAGGGGTTTTGCCTGTAAGTTTTTATATATTTGAAGACACAGTCAAACCATCCCGAAGCATTTCCCTTGAAGGAAGCAAAGTTGATGTTATTGGTAGTCTACTGACCTTGTCTCTATGTATTACAGCACCACTGGTTGGACTCAGTAATTCAGGTCCCCAGCCTATGGGACAGAATGAAAAGTGAGTAGCCACCTGCCCATTCATCTTGCTCTTTGCTTTCTTTTCAGCCTCATTGCCTTCCAACTTCAGTAGTTTCATTTGTGTTCTACAGATCTATCGGGTTTTAATGTGGACTTGTTTGATTACCTATGAACCCTATAAAGAATCGACTGGCACTTTGAATACAATAAAACAAACAGCTGTTCAAAAGAACAAGCACAATGTAACCTCAGGGTGTTTATCTGAGATGTGGGAAACCTGTGAAGGAGTCAGTTGGTCAAGCGCAATACAGTATGAAAATCTATTAAAGTAACGGCAAAACAGAGCTGATTTCTAACCATTTTCTCTTTAGAATGAACAAAAAGTAAACCATGGATAATCAGTTGCTAATCATTGAACCACAAACTAATAATAATGATACTACAGGTATGGAACCTGGGGTTTTCCTGATAACGGATCTTTGCATAAATTGGATCTTCATACCTCAAAGTGGACCTGTCACCCAGACATAAGGCGGGGCAAGCAATTACTTTCACTTTCCATTCAGCAATTCCTAGATGCCACTGCTCTCCACACATTCCCCCCGTTCACCATTAAATTGTGTAACCAGGGCATGGACATCAGGTTCCCCCTCCTGGTGCACAAACAAGATTTTGAGATGATGCAAGGCTTGTCTTAATAACAATGTCCACAAAGTGGCTGCTGCTCAAGATTCAAATAATTTATATAGTGTAATTAAAGTTCATTATGCTTGACTAACATGATAAAAAATTTGGAATCATTTTTTTGGGTGACAGGTCCCCTTTAAGTTTACTAGAAAATCGTGTAAACATGAAATAAACCCAATATGCGGGTTTTGCCTCCAATAAGAATTAATTATATTTTAGTTTGGATCAAGTACAAGCTACTGTTTTATTATTACAGAGAAAAAGGAAATCATTTTCAAGCATTTGGATTATTTGGATAAAATGGAGACTATGGGAGACGATTTTCCTGTAATTTGGAGATTTCTGGATAATGGGTTTCAGCATAACGGATCCCATACCTGTAATAATAATAACAGTAATGACAATAATAATAATAATAATAATAAAAGTATAATACTAAATTAATACACAAAGATGGAACTGTCATTTGGGGTTTATCAGGCCATTTGGGGTTTATCAGGCACACAGAGCCATGCCCCTTTCCCCAGTTTCTCCAAATAAATATATTGACTCATTTCCAAGAATAATTATCTTAAAATGGACACCAGAACCTAGTTTTAACTTAACTTTAACATGTCTAATGAATAATACTTTCACCAAAATCATGACTTGCCTTTTACTGTTTCTTGAATCTGCCTTATTTCAGGAAAAATTTACTATTCCCCTGGGCAAGTGTTTATGTGTGGACCTATGTCCTTTGCCACTTCCTAAAGTGCACATCTAAATGAGGTGCAAGTTAATAAATGAATAATTGGTGAAAGGGAGGATGCCTATGTGCCCTCCCCACCCTCCCCTCATAAATAGTGATGGGCGAATTTGCGGCAAATTTGCTGTTTCGGCGACCGCAATTAAATTTGTGAATTTGACGCAAAAATTCACTGGCGAAAATAAAAATGTTGACGCAGATGACGGTTTTGACGACGGCTCCGACGATAAACGGATATCCATTGAAGTAAATGGGCAACTTCAAAGTCAGCACCCATTTTTTATGCTGGTGAGTCGTAGCTGGCGTCAAAATCGGCATTTGCGAAATTCATGGCGAAGCAAAATGGGACAAATTCGACCGGGAAAGCCATTTCAAAACGGTGTCAAAACCAGACAAGTAGTAACAAGTCTCTGTGCTCCAAAATGGCCCGGAGCAATCCAGCATTTGTTATTCCCAAACCTTCTGATTGTTTCCCCTTATAATTATGTTCAAATATTTATGACAAACAAAAAAGAGTGAGCCAGGTCAGTCAGAGGATACTATATACACCCGCAGATTTGAAAAATAATTACAAATAGACAAAAAATATATATTGGAAAGTTTGAGGTAATTAGAACCTTTAAGTGTGGGGCACTAAGCCTCAAACCTCCATGCAAACCAGTTTGGGTGTTATAGTAGCCTTTAATAAATATCATTAAAACCACAAAGCCAAAAAATATATAGGGCCATGCCCTCAGTGACAACAACACCACTACAAAGCGTGTAGACCCACTGCCTCAAAGTAGTATAGGCAGTGCAGGACATTAGCCTTAGGGGATGTATGCCCCTGAAGAAGCCGTTTTCACGGCGAAACGCGTCGGGCAGCATAGGTGGACGGTGGGGGAGAAGCTCCTATCCGTTCCCAACGTAGGTAGGCAGAATTGGCTTCTGGGGAACGGAAAAATTGGGGGGAGGAGGAAATGGTTGCTAGGTATGGTAGGCTTCCTTAAAACTTCCATAGATCGCCTTATCGACTGGCGTTTTGTCACTCCACCGCATACCACCTATTGCAGCTTTTAATTGTTGTTTTTTAAGGCTAATGTCCTGCACTGCCCATACTACTTTGAGGCAATGGGTCTACACGCTTTGTAGTGGTGTTGTTGTCACTGAGGGCATGGCCCTATATATTTTTTGGCTTTGTGGTTTTAATGATATTTATTAAAGGCTACGTTTTAAGTGTCCATTAATTTGTAGTTACTTTACTATAACACCCGAACTGGTTTGCATGGAGGTTTGAGGCTTAGTGCCCCACACGTAAAGGTTCTAATTACCTCAAACTTTCCAATATATATTTTTTGTCAAATATTTATGACTCAAATAAATAAAATCTCCAGTTGTTTATCTTAACATGCTCATTACACAACAGGGTTTCATAACACCCTCAGCAGCTCATCAAAGAGAATCAAAATGTATTTCTTTTTACTGGTCTGTTTTGATTAATTTCCTAGATAATTTAGCCTCATTCGTCTTCATTCCACCGTATGTCCTTTCTTTATTGCTTTCATATCAGAAAAATGACATGCTTTATCTTTCCTAAGCCTTTCAAAGGACAGTTCTATCTAACAATAAAACATTATTTTGGATATTAAAAAAAAATACAGCTTTAAATAAAACATCCGTCTGGTCTAATTTTTGTATGCAGCACAACTTTTTGGGTCTGATTTAGTCAACCAAATGACAAAATAAAATTAATCAGTATATTGGCTTTTAATTCATTTTAGGCCTGAATCATTGAATTCTCAAAGGGATTTCTACGGGTCAGGAATGTCAGACAAACATTTTACACAGTAGAAAATGAATACCATGGTAATATGGGTAAAGGACAGCAGTTTGTAATACTGTGATTATATGCACACAGGTATAGGATCTGTTATCCGGCAACCTGTTATCCAGAAAGCTCCGAATTACGGAAAGGCTGTCTCCCATTGACTCTATTTTATCCAAATAATCCACATTTTTAAAAACCATTTTCCTTTTCTCTGTAATAATAAAACAGTACCTTGTATTTGATCCAAACTGAGATAAAATTGAATCCTTATTGGAGGCAAAACCAGCCTATTGGGTTTACTTAATGTTTACATGATTTTCTAGTAGACTTAGGGGGTTATTTACTAAACTCCGAATGCATAAAATCATAGTTTTAAAAAATCACAAATTTTTTGGAATTTATTAAACCCCGAGGATGGAAAAGTCTGAATCTGAAAATTCCATATCTCAGACCTGTCGAGGTTGCATATAGTAAGTCAATGGGAGAATTCCCAACAATTTTTTGATGTGCACTGGGTTTCGTGCAATACCCCAAAGTTTTGAGAATTTTTGGGTAAAATTTCAGAAAAAAATTGGAAATTTGTGAAAATCGGATGAAAATATCCGAAAAAATCGTGAACATCGGATTTTTAACCACAAAGCAAATTTTCGCGAAAATAATAACCGAGCAGATTTGATCGGAGTTTGTAGCAGACAATATTGAGATAAATTCGGACTTTGATAAATAACCCCCTCAATGTATGAAGATGCAAATTATTGAAAGATCCCATATCCAGAAAACTCCTGGTCCTGAGGATTCTGGATAACAGGTCCCATACCTTTATATCTTTTCATTTTCTTGAATAATGACAATATTTCTAATGTACAGCAGAAGACTACCTAAACAATTCCTTCCCATCCATGCAACTCCTACTAAGTTATGGGATCTGTAATCTGGAAATCTGTTATCCAGAAAGCTCTGAGTTCCAGAAACGCCAGACTCCTTTTTAATAAAATAATTCAATTTTTTTAGAAATAATTCCCCTTTTCTCTGTAATAATAAAACAGTACCTTGTACTTAATCCCAACTAATTTATATTTAATCCTAACTGGAGGCAAAACAATCCTTTTGGATTTAGGGTATGGAGATCATTATCCAGCAAACCCCAAACCTCTTTTTAAATGTATCAATTAAGATAGACTTTATATTGTTTACATTGATTATATATTTCACTATAGACATCATCTTCTAGATGTATAATTCTGTCTACTGCAGGCAACCTTACTTGAAGTGGGAGGGGAGTCTCCTGCATCCATAATGCTGACACTGTTATCCTAATTATAGAGAGAGCTTATCAATTTAATACTGAATTATCTCTGTGCTGTTCCTGGACTTTCCATCATATCTAATATATGGAATGTGATTGGGCAATCTCCCAAGTGTGCCTTATTAAGTTTATGCCACACTCTGTTCCAAAATCCACCTAGCTAACCTTCCTTGTGTGTCTTCTGGATTTCTTGGATACACAAGTGATGGATATAGTTTTGTAGCAGATGATTAATTTGGCTCACAGATCCTCAGTTTGGGACCGTTGGTCATTTATTTTCTTGTCACTGCTTGCTCTCCCCCAAACTCTTCATTAAGTCAACCACTAATGGGACATTTCTAGACCTTTCACCTCTTCCTTGAGAACAATCTTTTTTTTACTGCTCCCTATTGGAGCTTGTAATCTAAAGTTAATTTTGTTCAGTGCATCAGTTAAGGCAGACTTTATTGTATTTGTATTGATTTCTTATTTTAATATAGACTTTCTTTTCCAGCCAGATAATTCTTTTGACTGCAAGCAACCATGCTTAACGTGGCTAGGCAGATCCTTGGCATCTATAAAGCTGGGGTTATCCTTATAGCAGGAAAGAGTATTTACTGTATTCAAATGAGTTCATATTTGCTCATTCTTACTTGCATTTTTAAGATGTCAGTCTAGTTTGTTATCCACCTACCATTGTATTCCCCCAACATTTTACATTTCAGGCACCTGCTTGAGCTGTCAAATACATATAAGGTTTGGTATAATGTAAAATCTAACCTTTGCATGTGTAGAATGGTTTTAAAACACACATTCACTATTTATCAAGCATAAAAACATGAAAAACTATAATGTAAAAGAACATCATCTAAAAGCTGTCAAGGTCATGTAGAATTCAATGGGAGACAATTAATTACTTTTATGATTTAGACATTTTTTGACGTACAAGGTTTTCTGGTTTCTTACTCGAATTTGTTCCAAGCTTGTGCTTTTGATATTCCGGTAATATATAATGTATAATGTATCTTTCTATAATTTGGATCTTCATGTCTACGTCTACTAGAAAATCATGTAAACATTAAAGGGATACTATCATGGGAAAACATGTTTTTTCAAAACGCATGAGTTAATAGTGCTGCTCCAACAGAATTCTGCACTGAAATTCATTTTTCAAAAGAACAAACAGATTTTTTATAATCAATTTTGAAATCTGACATGGGGCTAGACATATTGTCAATTTCCCAGCTGTCTCCAGTCATGCGACTTGTGTTCTGATAAACTTTAGTCACTCTTTACTGCTGTACTGCAAGTTGGAGTGATATCACCCCTCCCCCCCAGCAACCCAACAAAAGAACAATGTGAAGGTAACTAGATAGCAGCTCTCTAATACAAGATAACTCCCTGGTAGTTCTAAAAACAACACTCAATAGTAAAAGCCAAGTCCCACTGAGACTGATTCAGATACATTAAGTAGGAGAAATAACAGCCTGCCAGAAAGTAGTTCCATCCTAAAGTGCAGGCACAAGTCACATGACTGGGGCAGCTGGGAAACTGACAATATGCCTAGCCCCATGTCAGATTTCAAAACTGAATATAAAAAAATCTGTTTGCTCTTTTGAGAATTGGATTTCAGTGAAGAAGTCTGCTCGAGTAGCACTATTAACTGATGGGTTTTGAAAAAAACATGTTTTCCCATGACAGGATCTCTTTAAGGGACTTATTTATTAAACCTCATTTTTTTCTGGTCGAATTTTTAAAGGGGAAATTTTTAGAGGAAAAAAAACTGATTCTTCAGGTAGTCATTGAGTGGGCTTTGGCTGCGTGCATTAGCAGTATAATACTTTTAGTGAATACCACTGTATTACTGTGCACACACTCCCACCCACACAAGAATCATATGGGAAATCAAGAAGATAGCAGGCCAGCATACCCCAAAGCAGCTACCCCCCAGTAATTTAACTTTTTCTTTTCATTTAATTTATCAGTCATTCGTGGTTGAATATTGTATTATTAGAAATTCTAAAAAATGGCGCGATAACTGAGTTGTCTGCTGATGGTCCAAAGAAGCAGATCTGCTCAGTAAAAGATAAAAAATAAAGCACAATTTGTTAGTGGCAAATTGCAAATCTGATTATTCAGTTTGGTGAACCCAACTGTGATCCTATGGGACTCCTGAGACATTCATACATTAATACATACCCCAATAGGTAAATCAGTCAAATTGTCTAATGATAGTCATGCATAATTGCCAACTGTTACAGAAAGCTTAAACTGTAAGCTGAGTAATTGGAAGCTAGAGATTTCAAAGCAAGAGGCAAATAAATATACACGTACCTCTAAATAATTGAATTCAACTATATGGAACTGATATGGAAAAATACAAAGGAAATTACAAAAAGACCTTTGCCATAACCACATTCTCTGATTGTCATTTAGATACGTAGAAACATCATTAATAATACATCTAGCCAGCATTCACTCAATGTAGGGTTATCCTTGTTAATGTTCTGGAACTGAACACAGACAAATGTAATGCAGTCAGTATTTTTAGTACTTTGATCCGTCAATATGTCTTTGACTATTTTTATAATAAGTGAGCCCGGGTTGGTAATAATTTTAGCATCGATTGTCCCAAATATGTGGATGGAGACACGTATATTGATGCATGAGGCTCACATATTTTTTCCATGGATTGCGCTCTGTGGTATATGACATAGGTGTGTGTGAATAAAGGCTTCTTAAACAAGCAACAAAAAAATAAATGTATTTTATGCACAATTTTTACTTAAGAGGATATTGTATAAATGAAAACAGAGAATCTAAGAACCAACATATTATTACTAATAAGCATGTTTTTCTATTTGCACATCTTGGTGGTTTTATAAACTCAAACTAGTTAAGATCAGACAAAAAAAAGGTAATTTCACAAAAAAAAATATCTGTTAATAAACATAAACAGTCTTTGCTGGGTTTAGTGGTCATTTAACGTAATATGATAAAGGAATATCCTTAGAGTAGAGAATGACCTCTGAAATGTTCTTATTTTAACCCAGAAGCAACATGAAATAAATAACATTCTTGGTCATCCGCATCTGGCCTCATACATTTTAGAACATAAATACTATATATATTTATCTAATTTGAGGAAAATATTCAGAAATCTGCTCTAGAATTCAACACTGCCCTTTGTTTTGCTGGGATAAAAAAAAATGAATTTTTTACAATAGAGAAAAATGAAAGAGAAAAACTCCCATTGACTCCAATGCATTTGGCAAAAAACAAAATGTCTAAAAGAAAGTATTTTGTGTCCAGTGCATTTAGCAATATTTCTTCATTTCATTAATTTATTCACAGATTTGTGAAATCTTCAGCAAAACATGGCAGTAACTCATATATTGGAAATAATACAGAGTCTTCCCCCCAGCCCTACCCCCATGAATAGTGTTCAAATGATGCAAAGTATGGAAAACAAGGTGGCCTGCACCTATTTTTTTGCACTTTGCACCCTACTTCATCCTTAGTAAATCACCCCATGTTCAATGGAAACATTTTCTGATACACGTGTTCATTCAATACTAGTATTCCCTATTTCAATTCATAATAAATCTGTTCCTTAATATTTTTATTACAGATAGCCATAGGGTAATAATTATGTGAATACAGAATTCTTTCATTGTGAAAAGTTCTTATTGGATCAAAGGTATTCTCCATTTATGGCTTTTATTTTATTTCCCCATTAGAGTTCACCAAACTAGATTTCTCAATTTTCACAGGGCACGCCACAAACCAGGGCTGTGAAAAGTCAGTTAAAGGGATACTGTCCTGGGAATTTTTTTATTTTATTTTTTCAAAATGAATCAGTTAATAGTGCTGCTCCAGCAGAATTCTGCAATGAAATCCATTTCTCAAAAGAGCAAACAGTTTTTTTTATATTCAGTTTTGAAATCTGACATGGGGCTAGACATACTGTCAGTTTCCCAGCTGCCCCAAGTCATGTGGCTTGTGCTCTGATAAACTTCAATCACTCTTTACTGCTGTACTGCAAGTTGGAGTGATATCACCCCCTCCCTTTCCCCCCCCCCAGCAGCCAAACAAAAGAACAATGGGAAGGTAACCAGATTACAGCTCCCTAACACAAGATAACAGCTGCCTGGTAGATCTAAGAACAACACTCAATAGTAAAAACCCATGTCCCGCTGAGACACATTCAGTTACATTGAGAAGGAAAAACAGCAGCCTGCCAGAAATCATTTCTCTCCTAAAGTGCAGGCACAAGTCACATGACCAGCTGAGAAATTAACAAAATGTCTAGCCCCATGTCCGATTTCAAAATTGAATATAAAAAAATCTGTTTGCTCTTTTGAGAAATGGATTTCAGTGCAGAATTCTGCTGGAGCAGCACTATTAACTGATGCATTTTGAAAAATCATGTTTTCTGATGACAGTATCCCTTTAAAGTTTCTTGTAATGGAACAGGACACTATTCGGTAGGTGTAACAATGAGGGTGGAGATAAAGTTAAATTTTTAACTACTGAGCAACTTGTATAGAATGTGATGAGCTTGCTTTAGAACTTGCTAAAGGGTTTTATGACTAAGTGCTCACAAAGCACGAAACACGCAAGGCTAAACATTTATTCGCACATCACTAACAATAACACAGCTGACCAAAATCACTTGGATTGGAAACTATTTGATGCAAGAAAACGTCTCCTATATCTCTTAATCTGGGTTACTTCCACTCTATTCATCAGTATATGTTTGTTTCTATGCTTATTTAGATGTAATCATTTCAAAGCTTTTTCCCCTGTATGTACTATTACTGTATTGTAAAAAAAAGTACCCAATCTATTTCACAAGTGCATAAACCAACTCTTCTAATGGCGGCAGACAAGGGTCCAAGAACAAAGAATACAATACTTTATTAATGTTCTTTACTCAGATTACAACAATGGCCTTACACAGTGTTGGACTGGAACACCAGGGGCCCACAAAAAACCCTTAGACCAGGGGCCCACCCAAAAACCCATAGACCAGGGGTCCACTGAAAGTATTATTTTCTTCCTTTACTTACTCAACCTCTATTTTCCTATTCTCTGTTCTTTACATATTATAACCTATTAGTCCATCTATTTAACCTCTTTATTCTCATAGAAATATGGAATGGCCATGAAATAAGCCAAATGTTTAGAAGCAGGAGGGCCCTATGACACCTTGGCCCCCTGGGAGTTTTCCTGGTATCCCGGTGGGCCAGTCCGACACTGGCCTTACATGAATAGGTACATTGATTTGAGTAGAAAAGACAAAAAGGGGTACAGAAAGATTCAGGGAAGCATTAAAGGTTGGGTGGTAAATTCTGGGAGTGAAGCAGAAGGGCAAAGATGGTGTGAGTATGGAAATGACAATGCTGTATATCAAATCAAAAGGCACAACCCATTCTTGGTAGAGAGCTCCATAGGAGGCTGTGAAGACCTCTAGTCACTGAGGACCTCTAGTGATGAAATAAAGTATATTTGCTTGGGAGGGACTTGGCAAATGCACAATGAACCTAGATGTTCTGTTGCTGGTGCTTGAGTTTTGTAAAAAGTACAGTAAATTGAGGATATGTGTTTGTAACCTTAAGTAAAGGGTATGAATAATCAGTATTTGTGCCATTCATCTAAAACTTTAAACTGAAAGCATCCTATTCCTTCAGTCTTCTGTTGTTATGTTTGTGTATATATATATATATATATATATATACATTATATACCTCTTTCATGTATTTTATGTACTGTATATCTAAGTAGATCTCAGCACTGAGCTAATAGAACAAATAAATTCCAAGCATGGCTGGATTTTTACCTCTGTGTCACATGTATTTAATGCTACATCTTGTTGTGTTTGATGTATCTGCGGCAAGGTTGTGCCAAGGCCGTGCGTAAGACTTTGAATGGGTAGAAAGTCCCCCCCCAGCGTTATTACATATTTTAAAGAAACCCAGTATAGAAACCCTACAGGAATAATCTGGATCCCTGTAAATATGTCTAGACTGAAGCAGGCAGTTATCAAAAGATGCCTTGTGGCTTTCTGCATTCCCAGCGGGAATCATCTGGCAAAGCTTTTGGTAACTGAACTGCACTGAGAAGTTCCTTTGTTCTGTGTAATTTACACTTTCACATGTATATTTAAGAGGACGTGATGATGATGTTGTGTTCTAAGACATTCTCTGGCAAAGATTAAGTAAGTAAAAGTGACCCTCTGCATAATCTCACCACTTCAAGGCCGCTGCAGTTTGTAGAGGAGATTTCATTGGTGAAACGCCGACCCATACAAATGCAGCATTGCTTTTCAGAAAATATATTCGATAGAGAAGAAATTATTAAAAATTAATAAATGAGACAAAAAAAAAAAGATGAAGTATGGTTTCAGACACAGACTTGAAATATCTTCTCCCTCAAAGATCTTGTCATGGGAACTTTCTTATAGTAACTCATTAATACCAAGTACGACTTTATGGGGCCGATTCACTAACTTCGAGTGAACGATTCAAAGTAAAAAAAAATTTTGAAGTGTTTTTTGGGCTACTTCGACCTTCGACTACGACTACAACTTCGAATCGAAGGATTCAAACTAAAAATCGTTCGACTATTCGACCATTCGATAGTTGAAGTACTGTCTCTTTAAGAAAAAACTTCGACCCCCTAGTTCGCCATCTAAAAGCTACCAAACTCAATGTTAGCCCATGGAGAAGGTCCCCATAGGCTTTACTACGTTTTTTTGATCGAAGGATATTCCTTCAATCGTTGGATTAAAATCCTTCGAATCGTTCGATTAGAAGGATTTAATCGTTCGATCGAAGGAATATTCCTTCGATTGTACGATCAAACTATTTGCGCTAAAATCCTTCGACTTTCCTTCGATTTTAATTCCCAGTCAAATATCGAGGGTTGATTAACCCTCGATATTCGACCCTTGGTGAATCGGCCCCTAACTGTCCTCTCAGCTTTAGAGGCACCATACATTTGAACCCCATCTGCTAAATGTTGCCTATATAGGAGAATGCATGGCTCCCTCTCCCTTTTACTAATCAAACTATGTACAGGTATAAGATCCATTATCCAGAAACCTGTTATCCAGAAAGCTCCTGTTATCCAGAAAGGCTGTCTCGCATAGACTCAGTTTTATCCATAAATATGTCCTTTTTCTCTGTAATAATAAAACAGTAGCTTGTACTTGATCCAAACTAAGATATAATCAATCCTTATTGGAAGCAAAACCTGCCTATTAAATTACATTTTATTTAATGTTTAAATGATTTTCTGGTAGACTTAAGGTATGAAGATCAAATTATGGAAAGATCCATTATCTGGAAAACCCCGGGTCCCAAGCATTCTGGATAACAGATGCCATACCTGTATCTGTTTCCCAGGATTCCCTCTCTTCCACACCTGCTTTCTCCAGCCCATCAATCCATAACCACAATGTGTGCAGATCATGTTCCCATTTTCCCTATCTGATAGGCCACTGAGAATTATAGCCAGAGACTACAGGTATGAGCTCCAATATCCGGAAACCCATTATCCAGAAAGCACCAAATTACTGAAAAGTTGTCTCCCATAGACTTTTTTATTTATTTTTTTTAAATGATTTCCTTTTCGCTGTAATAATAAAACAGTGCATTGTACTTGATCCCAACTAAGTAGAAGTTGCCTTTATGTGTAAGTTATTACAGTACAGGTATGGAATCCCTTATCCAGAAACCCGTTATCCAGAAAGTTCTGAATTACGTAAAGGCAGTCTCCCATTGACTACATTATAATAAATGAATCCAAATTCATTAACAATGATTTCCTTTTTCTCTCTAGTAATAAAACAGTAGCTTGTACTTGATCCAAACTAAGATATAATTAATCCTTATTGGAAGCAAAATCAGCCTATTGGGTTTTTAATGTTTAATGTTTACATGATTTTCTAGTAGACTTAAGGTATGGAAAGATCCATTATCTGGAAACCCGCAGGACCCTAGCATTTTGGATAACAGGTCCCATACCTGTATATGCAGAGTTTTTTTTAAAAAAAGCTTAATAGAAACAAGGGGACATGTGAATCAGGAATATAATTACTAATCTTCTCTTTTTTTCTCTCTCCGTTTTCATTGTATTTTTTTCTGAAAATACATTATTGAAAAATTATAATTAATAAAGGGTTAGTGTCTTTAAAACATCCTTATGTTAGGATCTGCCCAGTCTAGAACTGGGAGCGTTTGGTTTTTAAGATGCTGTTTCTCCAGGTTGAGCCACAGGAAACAGTAGGAGGTTAGAGAGGTAACCTATCATGATTGTTCATCGTGGTGCCTTCCTTGGGTCACACCTGTTAGTTACTGTTTCTGATCCAGCTGTGGGTAATTTCCCAATTAAAGGGCTTTTCTGCATGTTCCTTCCTGCTCTCCTTGCTGGATCATTAAACCAAACTACTTGTCGTGAGCAAGTTAACACTATCCTGAGAATTCTGTCCTGCTGTTATGTGAGTGTATTCCTGCTCCATTATTGTTGCGGCTTATTTCTTGGCATGAACCTTGCAGCCTGTCTCATGGATTTAGTTTTATTGTGATTGCTCTGATTTATGCCTGTATTTGGACTTGTCTTTCTTTTATGGCTCACCTCTGTTAAATTTTACTTTGAATTGCTTATTAAAGCTTCATTTTGCTGCAATGTATTTGTTTTTGTGTAAAGAACTAAGAGTTCATACTCAAGGGGGTTTCTGTCTCCCAAGGGCCTAACTACAGAGGAAACAGGCCGCAGGGAGGCCCAGGAGGGAAAGGGGCCCCAAGGCCCTAAATCATATACAATTTCAATAAATATTGGTAAACTGGGTCAACTTCTAGACATTTTGGGGACCTGAAAAATAATTTGCTGTGGGGCTCAGTAATATCTAGTTACACAACTGCTCCCTGCATTCCCATGCGATCTGTTTTTCTGAATTACAGGGGAGCACAGGACAAAACACAGCCTATTCTTTATCCCTGGCCGGAACTCACAAATGTTGATCCAAGTGCCAAATACAGGCGGAACATCAGTGAGTAGGAGCCCTTAACATTCTTTCATCTGGATACCTAGCACATAGGCTCCTCACTGCCAGTACTACAGCTGGGAATAATCCTGATGGCAAGCCTAAGGGTAGAGCTCCACAAGCGTTTTTCGTCTGATGCCCGCCAACAAAACGCCCACGACAAGTCTGATGGAGTCGCACACGTGAAGATATAATTGGACTGAATGGAAAGTAGTTGTTACACGGTCCAACTGTCTGATAAAGACGTCGGATATAATGTAGTTGTTACTAGTGAAGGGCGAAATTGTCCTGTTTCCTATTGCCACTAAATTTGTGAATTTTCCATCAAACGGGCGAAAAATTCTCAAAACTCAAATTTTTACTCCAGCGACAGTTTTGATGCTGGCGGCATTTAAATTCATTGGGTGTCCATTTAATTGTCACCGGCGTCAGAACTGTCGCTGGCGTCGGAACTGTCGATGGTTTAAAAAAAAATGTTTTTGTGGCAAATTTATTCGGTGGCGAAACGCAGATATTTGCAGCGAATTCGCGCCTGGCGAATAAATTCACCCATCAGTAGTCGTTACCTCCGACTTTTCATTCAGTCCAATTATATCTTCACATGTGCGACTCCGTCCGACTTGTCTCGCGCGTTTTGTCGGGGGGCGTCGATCCGCTGAAAAACGCTCATGGAGCTATACCCTTATAGAATGGTCCAGCCCCATGATCTACAGCTCTCTGCTAAGCATTCACTTTCAATTGTGAAGCATTTAGGACAAAAAGACCTGTTCCCTCACTTTGAGAGTTGGCTGTTTTACTTGACCCCACTCAAAAATAGGTTTATAAATAGCTGTATTTTTATACTATTCTAAATAACTATATTTTTATGGGTATGGGATCCGTTATCCAGAAGGCTCTGAATTACGGAAAGTCCATCTTCCATAGACTCCATTTTATCCAAATAATGCAAATTTTTAAAATGATTTCCCTTTTCTCTGTATTAATAAAACAGTAGCTTGTACTAAGATATAATTAATCCTTATTGGAAGCAAGACCAGCCCATTGGGACTTAAGGTATGAAGATTCAAATTATCCGGTTATCCAGAAAACCCCAGGTCCCGAGCATTCTGGATAACAGGTCTTATACCTGTACTATACTAGATGAAAACATTGCTGTTCTTCTTAACAAAGTGACCCTATAATCAATCAATTAGTATAATACCATTCGATGAATACTGTGCATGTCTATTTATATAGATAATGTTATTCTTCTTCATTTTATGTTCAGTTATATTTTTAATTCAATAGAAACTATAGGACTCGTGTTCTTCCCATTTGTGCAAAAAAAAATCATAAATCACTACATTAATAAGAAATAGGGTGGACAAAAGAATTATAACTAGAGCCAAAATATCTTGCACAAAATAAATGAGTGAGTCTGGCAGCTCCCATAGCTAAAGGCCATTGAAATGAAAACTGGCCATAAGTGAACGGAATGGTTTAGATATAAATTTTTTAACATTTCCAGTTCAGCAAACACTTGAGAACTTTCCTTCATTAGTAAACTGGGTAGGGTTCATTTGTTATAAATAATTAAATAGGAAATCGTTGTCACATTGATAAATAACAGTAATGTCCAAATCTGGCATTCATAGCTGCTCGATAATGGAGACTTGTGTAGCAGCTGTAGGGCCAAGGCGCAAGAGATTCATGGATGTAGAAAGTCAATTAGGTATCAATAAAGAGAGAGAGCTCCTTTAATTCCATATTTATATTAAATTAAGGGCCCATCTAAGATTGGTTGTGCTTTTGGACACAAGCAATCTTTATTGAAACTTCACATTTAATTTGCTCTGACTGACAGTTATTTATAAACAGTGGGCAATTCTGCTCCTGGGTAGTGATGGGCGAATTTGTCCAGACAAATTAGCGAAATGCCGATTTTGCCGCCGGTGCCCATTAAAGTCAATCAGCGCCCATTAAATGTCGCCGGCATCCGAAACTGTCAGAAACTGATTCCGTTGCTGCCGGCAAACATGCAAATTTGCCATAAATTCGCGCCTGCCAAATACATTCGCCCATCACTAGTCCTGGGCTGTAACCCATGAGAACCAATCAGATGATTGCTTTTAGTGCTTAACCTGCAGCTGGCTGAAAAAAAGTGATTGGTTGCTATGGGTTACTGCCCAGGTGCAAATTTACCTACTGCTTATAAATGAGCCCAACTCTGACTCTAAGGGTAGAACTCCACTGTGCGGCTCGAGCCGACACGTAGTCATGTGACGAAATGTATGCGACATGTCGGATGTGAAGGAGTAAATCGCAGGTAAGAACTACATTTATCCGACTGTCGGATGAAAACGTTGCACGCTGCATTTTCATCCTATAGTTGGATAAAAGTAGTTCCTACCTGCGATTTCCCCTTCACTTCCTGTATCTTCAGGACATTCGTCACGTTGCATGCGTTTCAAGGGGTGCTTCGCCAATGAGGCGAGTTGAGGCTGTCGCCTCAGGCGGCAGCGCCCCACTAGGCACCAGGGGCAGCAAAAATGCTGCTCCTGGTACTTTAAGAGCGAATTTCGGGGGGAGGGGGGGCAGCAGCAGCAGCAGCGGAGGGGCCAGGATCGCCCCCTGTGCGTTTCATCGCATGGCGACGTGTCTGCTTGGGCCGCACCGTGGAATCCTACCCTAATGGAGAAAAAACCAGTGTGATTACTAAACTCACATGGGCTTTCATCAAAGGGGTTGTTAACCAACTTTTATTATGATATTCTGAGACAATTTGCAGATGGTTTTAATTTTTTTATCTGTGTTTTTTGAGTCATTTATATTTTTATTCAGCAACTCTCCAGTTTAGCAATCTGGTTCTTAGGGTAAAATTAGCAGCCATGCATTGATTTGAATTAGAGACTGGAATATGAATAGGAGAGGCCTGAATAGAAAGCTGAGTAATGAAAAGTAGCAATAACAATACATTTGTAGCCTTACAGAGCATTTGTTTTATAGATGTGGTCACTGAAGAAGAAGGCAAATATTAAAAAAAAAAAAAAAACTATAAAAAATAAATAATAAAGGTCAGTTGAAAAGTTGCTTACAATTGGTCATTCTAAAACATACTAAACGTTCACTTAAAGGTAAACCACTCTTTTAAATTATTGGAATAATTTAATAGGATAGAGATATCTATTTATGACTAGAATTGAGATTATTTTCAACATAAATGAAAAAATGTTGCCCTAACAGACAATATAACATTGAAATATATCTGGTACAGTCACGTTGATGTGTAAAATGCATTAAAACTGACTGTATAGCAAGTTTATATTTTCATAAAAGCAGTTCTTACTAGAGGCAAAACAATCCTATTGGGTCTCATTAATGGTTAAATAATATTATTGTGCACTTAATAAACAGAGGTCAGAATTACAGAAATACCCTTTATCTGGAAAACCCCAGGTCCTGAGATTTCTAGATAAAAGGTCTCATACCTGTAATTAATTTCCTCTTAATAATAATGTGTGTGATAGTGTTAAATAGGGGATTATTTACCATATTTAAATTTTGAGTTTTTACCACAACCACTTAAGGTTTTTTTGCGGTAAAAATATGGGAGAGTTCATGTGGACGTCTTTTCTATTAGCCGCTATTTTTTTTCAATCTGTGTTTACAAGAATAATTTGATTTTTGGCAGACTCAGGTACATGTAGTATGTTATTTCATTGCAAATTGTTTTTTATGTGATCACATTATTGAGTTTTTAATCACACATATTAGAGTTTTCAAAGTTTTTCATGGAAGGAAAAAACTTTTAACATTTAAAAATGTGATTTTCGATAAATCCCATTTGCAGTTAACAGAGCACTCTTGCTAAAATTGTGTGCATCAGCAGAAGGCACTTTTCATTCTCTCCATCATTAAGGGGCAGATTTACTAAGCTCGAGTGAATTTTCGAAGTTAAAAAAGTTCGAATTTCAAAGTAATTTTTTGGATACTTTGAACATCGAATAGGATACTATGACTTCGAATTTACTTCGACTTCGATTTTAAGTAAAAATAATTTGAATATTCGACCATTCGATAGTCTAAGTACTGTCTCTTTAAAAATCCTTTGATTTCAAATCTTTGCCAAATTAAAGCTACCGAATTGCCATATGGCCTATGGGGACCTTCCAGTGCATTTTTTAAAGTTTTTGGCGTCGAAAAAAAATCCTTTGATCGATCGCTAAAAAAAGTTCAAATCGTTCAATTGAATGCTATTTTAGCACGAAATCCTTCAAATTCGATTTTCGAATTTGAAGGATTTCAATTAGGTGGTCGAATTTCGAGGGTTTTAACCCCTCAAAATTCAACCCTTGATAAATTTGCCCTTAAGTCATATAACTAGTGATGGTCGAATCAGTGCCATTTTTCTTCGCCGAGTTCAATGAATTTCGCAAATTTTTCACAGTTTCACGAATTTCTCAGTAAATTTCTCGGTCTAAATAATTTTAGAGCACGGCAATTTTCAAGCGAGCGACTGGTGCAAATGAATTAAAGTCAATGGGCGAATCATTTTGATGCACGACAATTTTTATGCGTGCGACTATTTTGACGCGCATCTTGTTTTTGACTTGGCAGATTTTTTGCAGGCAAATTGTCGCCACAGTTTCGTGAATTCACTTGCTTGCAGACCATTCTTTTAATAAAAAATGCTGGTAAAAAATGCTCTTTCATATAAATATTGAGGTCTAATTTCCTATACAGGTATGGGATCTTTTATCCAGAAACCTGTTATCCAGAAAGCTTCAAATTACAGAAAGGCAGTCTCCCATAGACTCCATTTTATTCAAATAATCCACATTTTTTAAAAATTCTCTGTAATAATAACACAGTATCTTGTACTTGATCCCAACTAAGATATAATTAATTATTAATGGACGTAAAACAGTCCTGTTGGGTTTATTAAATGATTTTCTAGTAGACTTAAGATATGAAGAAAGATCCCTTATCTGTAAAATCTCAGATCCCGAGTGTTTAGGGCCCATACATGAATTACTGTATATTGATATTTTTTTTTACCCTCCCTTTTACTGCCTTTACCTAGTTTACAAATTACAATACCCTTTGTTTGTTTGGATTCTCTTGGGCAGATTTATCAAGGGTTGAATTTCAAATTAGAAAAAGCTTCGAAATTCGACCATCGAATTGGAATACTTCGACAATTGAAGTCAAAGTTTTTTTCATCGAATTTGGCCATTTGTGGTCGAAGTAAAAGCGACGATCGATCGAACGATTTTACTTCGACTTCCAAAAACATAGAAAAATGCTCTAGAAGGTCTAAGCTAACAGCACTTCGGCAGGTTTAATTTGGCGAAATATTGATGTCGAAGTTTTTTTAAAGAGACAGTACTTCGATTATCGAATGGTCGAATATTCGAACAATTTTACTTTGAACCGAAGTCGTCGTATCCTATTCCATGGTCGAAGTATCCAAAAAATTACTTTGAAAATTCCCTCTAATTCACTTCGACCCTTGATAAATCTGCTCCTTAATGTCCTCAAAAAATGCAAATACAGATTCACTTGTATAAGAGATGCTAATAACTGGTTCAAGGAAATATTAATGAGCTAAGCCTTTGGAGTTTTAACATTGCATAATTTCCTTTTAGGATCATTATTTCATTGCTTCTAAAACCCTGTGTACTTTTAACGCAGCATAAAATATGAACAGCCTGTCGACTATAACCCTGTCAACCAGCTTCCACTTTCACCCACAGGGCATCCTTAATTGGATGTCAGATCATTATCTTCAGCTAAATTAAAAATCCTGGGATATTATACAGATCGTTTACATTCATTCCTCAATGTATAAAATCACAAGGAAGAGAACACACAGTCTATGAATGTGAATAAAGAGCTGTAAAGAGATGCATATTTGTCAGATTAGTGAGTAATCTGGTAGTAATTACAAATAACCCACTCCTTGAGCTACAATGCAAACAAGAACACTATTTTGGTACCCTCTGGTGGACAGTCTGTATAATTTATGCATTCTAAGCCCTTCAATTGAATAAAACTGTCCAACAACCAAACCTGCACAATTTTTTTTCTGCCCGGAACCCAACACACGATTTTAATGAATACAGAGACAAACAGAGAGACAAGGGACAAAGGAAGTGCCATTAATATGCTGGCAATGAACAGAAAGAGACAGTGGCAGGTTTACTAAAATTCAGATTTCTATTTTTTCATTCATTTTTCATATTTTTTCTTCTAAATTTTTCTTTGTGTTTTTTATTTCTCTAAAACGCTATAAATTTGATATTTATTACGTGTAAAAGCCATATAAAGTCCTAATTTTTTTTAAAAAAAATTTAGATTTATTATGGGGCAGATTTATCAAGGGTAAAGTGAATTTGAGGGAATTTTCAATGTAAAAAAATTCGAAATTCTATATAATTTTTTTGGATACTTCGACCATCGAATAGGATACTATGACTTCGACTTCGATTCAAAGTAAAATCGTTCGAATATTCGACCATTCGATAATCGAGGTACTGTCTCTTTAAAAAAATTTTGACTTCAATACTTCGCCAAATTAAACCTGCCGAAGTGCTATGTTAGCCTATGGGGACCTTCTAGAGCAGTTTTCTATGTTTTTGGAAGTCAAAGTAAAATCATTTGATCGATCGCTGAAATCCTTTGAATCGTTCGTTTCAAAGGATTTAATCGTTCGATCGAACGATTTTACTTCGACTGCGGGAAACCCGAATTCGCTGAAAAAAACTTCGACTTCGATATTCGAAGTATTTCAATTCGATGGTCGAATTTCGAAGTATTTTTAACTTCGAAATTCGACCCTTGATAAATCTGCCCCTAAGTGTAAAAACCATGAAAAATATAAAACGTGGCCAGGTAAAAGCAGTCAAAGTCACATACAAGTCTATAGGAGCTGCACTGATCATTTTGGACCCTTTTTATAAAGCCCCTCAAATTTTGAGGTTTTTTTTGGATGATTACCTGAAAAACTTAAATTTTTAGAGGTTTCTGTATTTTGTAGCACATCGTTCAGCATTTTTTTCAAATTTGTACTTTTTATAATTGAATCTTTTAATAACTCTTTTATCATTTGTGGTTTTAGAGAAAATGAGTTTACGCTTGCTCTACCTGTGGCTTTCCGGATAAATGATCTTTCCACAATTTGGACCTTCATACCTTAAGGCTATTAGAAAATCATATAAACATTAAATAAACCCAATAGGCTGGTTTTTACTTCCAATAAGAATTAATTATATCTTAGTTGGGATCAAGTATAAACTACTGTTTTCTTATTACAGAGAAGAAGGAAATCATTCTTAAAAATGTGGCTTATTTGGATAAAATGGAGTCTATGGGAGATGGCCTTTCTGTAATTGGGAGCTTTCTGAATAACTGGTTTCCGGCGAGCGTTTTCCGACTAGAATATATTTCTTGAAAACTATTTAAAACACTTTTCTTAAGTTATATTGTTTGAGATCTGTGCTAGAATTGGAAAATGGCTACGATGAACTGGTCCCTGAAACTGGAATATATGTACCTCTGGGAAGCTTATATAGAAAATGTTGTGTTTCCTGTAAGATAACAGCCATGAAGAGGGAACCAAAAAACCTGCCCTGTAATTTTAAGTTGTTCCATATAAGGTTTGCTTGGAAACGTTACGATGAAAATCAGAATACTATAGAGTTTTTATGATGAGGTGAAGGGTGGAAGCATTTTGTCAGTTAATGTAAATTCTGTATACACATAAAAACTATAAAGCTGATTTATTGTATATCTAACTTGTAAGTCCAGAGGGATTCCCATCAGTACAATTTTTCTCCAGTTATTACCACTTTGACTTGAGCTGAAACCGACAATGATTTGCTTTTGTGGAGCGTTAGCGTTAAGTTTACCAGTATGAAAGGAAATTGGTTTATAATTGCAGCAGAAATGTAAATATGCTTTGTATACGACTGTCTTCATAGTCTCTATTGCTGCAGGAAATGGACAAGGAATGGCTAAATCACAGGGGGTAAATATAGAATGAATACATTCTTATGTGTGTCAGAGTTTACTTCTCTTTTAGGGGCAGATTCACTAAAGGGCGAAGTGACGAGCGCAGGCGAAAATTCGCCAGCATGACGTCGATTCACTGCCGTAATTTCGCCAAGGAGATAGATTCTGGCGCAACTTCGCACTCTAACGCCAGTCGAATTTACGGTCTGGCGAGAGAGCATTACTACGCAAATTCACAACGTTTTTGATTTTACTGACCCTTACCTCTATCGCCAGACTTGCCTTCGCCACCTCAGACCATGCAGAGTGCAATAGAGTAGATAGGAGTTCCTCAAAAAAAAGCTGGCTTTTTTCCTATTTAAAGGGTGATAGACTGAAAAAGATCTTGACTTTTTTTTCGGGTACCCTCCTTCCCACCTACATTTTGCTAACATATGGCACCTAAACTATACTGTGGGCACATGTGTAGGGCATTATAACAACTTTATATAATTTTATTAAGGTTCCCTGGCCTTGTGTAGTGTAATGTGTTTGCTGCAGCATATATAGCCATTGTACTTTAACTGCACGCCATATGCTAATTAGCCAACGCTAGTGTAACTTCGAACTGCCAGCATTTGGTATCCTGTGCGTAGCTTCGGATCTTCGTGAATTAGCATTGTCCAGGTAAATTTATGCCTCGCGAAGTGTTGCGATGTGCGCAAAGCCATCACTGGCGAATTTTCCCATTAATTACTGATGGAAGCCGAGAATAGGATTTTTTAGGATTCTGAGTATGAAATATGTAGGGGCCCATTTACTAACAATCAAATTAATTTTTTTACACCAATCTCTAAACATTTGTGGTTTTTCTATTTTTTTTTTTTAAAAAGTCTAAAAATTTGAGATTAATGAAGTGTAAAAAACTTGAAAACGGTATAGACCGAATTTAACTCAAATATCTGTCATTCAAAGTCAGATAGCTGTTTGTAAATTGGCCTCTACGCTCCATTAGGCTCCCTTTAAGAGGGGCTGACATAGGGTGGCAAATAGGTGTCCCCCACATACCTGGACCCCCTACCCATCATTCAGATGTGCAAATAGGGAGCAGCAAGAGGCACAGTCCACAGCAGAGGCCCTTATATAACACAACATTACAGGAACCACTGTAGGACATAGGTTTTCAGATTTAATTTCCAATGGGCTGTCATTAATGATGGGCGAATTTGTGGCGTTTCGCCCCAAAATTCGTGAATTTCCCACAAAATTCTCAAAATGGTGAAAAATTTGCGAAACGTCGCCGGCGTCTCGTTTTTGATGTCAGTGTCCATTTTTTTGATGCTGGCGTCCGTTTTTTTTAACGCTGGAGAATTTTTGCGGCCGTTTCACTAATTTATTTGGCGGCGCCAAATAACGCAAATTTGCCGCAAATTCGCGCCTGGCGAATAAATTCGGCCATCACTAGCTTTCATGATGGATCGTATTGCTGGGGTTTTATTCCAGCCGGACTCTGTAAGGAGTTTACTGTTTCCCCATGTTTGTTTGGATTTGTTCTTGGCACTCTAGTTTCTTCCCACATTCAAAAACAAATACGTAGGTTAATTCTCTCCTACAATGTACTGTAGTGTGCAATGTAGTGGATTTTAAGATCCACTGGGGCAGAGAAAGATGTGAATGACGGGTAAACCCTGTACATTGCAGTAGAATATGTAGCTGCTATAACTAAACTAGGAAAACAATAATAAATACGTTCACCATTATTAATGGAATTATAGAAGTAGGAGAGCAAATACACATCCTTTCCAAATCTCGCCCAGCCTGATCTTTAGGCTGTGCCCCCCCATTCCCTATACAGTTATGGGACCTGTTATCCAGAATGCCTGGAACCTGGGGTATTCTGGATAAAATATCTTTAAGTCTTCTAAATCATCATTAAAACATTACTTAAAACCCAATTTGAATTATTTTATTAAATATGGGAGATGACTTTCCCATAAGTTGAAGCTTTCTGGATAACAGATCCTTTACCTTGTCATTGTAGTGGGCCACGCCCATGGTTTGGGAAACACTACTATTGGGGAAAGGCATGCTAGACATATTATGGGATTAAAGCAACTCTTTTAATTTTCCAAATGATGTCACTTAAATAAACACAGTGTAGAGAATAATGCTTGCTTCAGAGCTTCACCAGAAAAGCAACTGGAATGACTGATATGTCTAATTGTAAGAGAGGAAAAATAAAGCTGTCAAGGAAAAGAAGGAAAAAGCTTCAGCAGTGAAGACTTACCAAAGAGCTGAATGTAAAAGATTTAAGCTTTACAAATGTTAACTACTATTATTATTTTTTTGTTGTTGAATATTTGTAATGCTTTATATTTTGTAATTTTGATAAAAATGGCACAGTATTCTTTAATCCATGTACAACAAACTGCATAAAGGCAATTACCTCCTTCTCTTCTATTTTCCCCTAATTTTCATCTTTCTAAATATACTAATCTAAGTCATAAAAAGCACAGCTAAAAGCAGCACTGCAAATGACACTTATAATATAGATAAAAGAACACACACCCGAGCCATAACAGTGTCAAAGTGAAATATTTGAAATAAATGACTGTAAAGTGTTCCTGCTGTTACATTCAGTGGGAACTGAGCAACAGTAACATGAAACAAAAAATATACAAAGAGGAGTGAATGAGAGGCAGAATGTTATAGCAAACCTTTTACTTTTGTGGGGCTAAAATGTACATTTTAGGGCTCATTTACTCCCGTAGACGCAGTAGGCAAAGTTGTGTTCTTCCTCGCAGCAAGTTGCATCTAAAACCACTTTCATCAAAGAGGCGGTTCACCTTTAAGTTCACTTTAGGTGGTTATTTATCAAAGTCTGAATGCCGAAATTTAAAAACTCTTAATTTTCCATGATTTATTAAACCCCCAGGCTGCAAAAAGTCCAAATGTGAAAATCCAGTATCTCCAACCTGGTATTTAAGTCAGTGGTACTTTTTGAAAAAAAAAAAAAAAAAAAGTACAAATCGGTTCGGCAAAATAATCCTGAAAAAAACCCATACGATTCAGGAAAAAAAACTCTGAAAAAAATCACATGATTTTTGTATGATTTGATTTTTTTGAGTTTTTCCCCAAACTGATCAATTGGTGCTTTTTTAATTATGGATCAGGTCAATTCTAGTTTGGTCAGACTTTTTTATTTTAAAAAAATCTGAAACATTTGGATTTCGATAAATAACCCCCCCCCCTCCAGTGTGTTATAGACTGGCTATTTCTAAGCAACTTAACAGTTGTACTCCATTTATTTTTTATTATTTCCCTTCTTCTTCTGTCTGTTTCCAGCTTTGAAATGGGGGTCACTGTCCCCATCTAAAATCAGATGCTCTGCAAGGCTACACATTCTTAGTTATTGCTACTTTTTATTAATCATCTTTCTATTTAGGGCCTCTCCTATTCATATCCCAGTCTCTCAGTTATATAAATCATTGTTGCTAGGGTAATTTAGACCCTAGATAGCTGAAGCTGCAAACTGGAGAGCTGTTAAATAAAAAGCTCAAAAACCACAAATAATAAAAAATGAAAACCAATTATAAATTGTCTCAGAATATCACTCTATCTAAAAATTAATATAATGAAAGTTAATTTAAAGGCAAATAATAAAAATACCTTTAAAGGTACTTCCAAATGTGCAGTTCAATATAGTGTTACTCATCCCCAATCAGTCTCTCCTGCCTTCTGTTTCGAAATTGAGTGGTACTGCATCTATTGGCACACGGTGCTGTGCAGGGCATGTTTTAGGCTGTTATGCCGTCTGAGGCGGCGTCCCTCTCGATAGCGCAGAGAGCAAAATTGCGCTCTCTGCGCTAGAAAAGGCGAAGAGCCAGAAATGTGACCAGCTTTTTGCCGCCCCTGGTAACTTCTGGGGAGCTGCTGTCTGATGCAAGATGCTCACCCTGCCTCATGGCAGAAACGCCCCTGGTGCTGTGTGACCCCTGAAGCAACCATCAACTTTTAAGATGATGGTAGCTCCGGGATTCTTTCAATGTCCTGCGTCAATAGATTCAGCACACTCGTATCCAAAGAATCAGGCGCAGGTGTTATTCACATGCCAAACACCGGAACTGACGTCAGACAGTATAAATATGTGGAGCAACTGCAACCGATTTATGGTTGAACCTCTATCGGACACTGTTGCGCCCTCAATGATGCATGAATTCTGGGGAATAATGGGGTATTGTGGGAAACATGCTGATAGCATCCAAAATTGTTCATTGCGTCAGGGTAAGCGAATGAGTCCATTTGTCAGAACTTCAGTTGGTCATCCGATGGTTTCTATTAAATTTACAATCCTCTTGTAGCTTTTTAATAAATGTTGTTTTGTCTCTTTACATTTTAAGTCGGTCACATACTAAGAAAATAATAAATACAGGTATGAGATCCATTATCTGGAAATCCGTTACCCAGAAAGCTCCCATAGACTCCATTTTATCCAAATAATTCACATTTTTAAAAATGATTCTGTACTTGTACTTGATCCAAACTAAGATATCATTAATCCTTATTGGAAGCAAAACCAGCCCATTGGGTTTATTTGATGTTTAAATGATTTTCTATCAAGCTTAAGGTCTGAAGATCCAAAACTACATTAAGATCCATTATCCAGAAAACCCCAGGTCTCGAGTACTCTGGATAACTGGTCCCTGTATTGATTTTTAGGTACTGCAGCAGTGTTTTTATCCTAACTATGTGTCCCACTATATATTTCTACTAGCATCCAACAATATTTACAGATAATCCAAGTAATGTGGGCGTGGGTTCTACATTTTACACATAACGTGATTCATATGTTTCCATTTGCATCATTCCCAGTATTTTCTCCTTGACTATAGTTTTAATTTTGATGTTTCGCAGATGATTTCAGAAAATCAGATTGACCATATGGCTGGTGATGAAGCTGCTCCCACCTTTTCATGGTACCAGATGTCCCCTTGGAGATCCTACTGCACCAGCACAGAACGCAAGGAAATTGATGCAAACTGAAGCATGATAACACAGTGGGTCCTTATTACTCTATTTCCTTTGGTCTGGAGGCTCATTTAATTTGCTACACTAAACATGCATTAGAATGATCATATGCAAAATTCTCTTGAAAAGGTTTTATTGAACGCTCTGTCGTGAAATAGGTTTAAAAGTACTACTACTACTGTTTAGGACAATTTATAGATATGCCTGCTTTACGGACATAATATCAGTAGCAATTCTGTTTCTCAAAACTGTAACAAAACCCCATAGAGTCCCAATTTGTGACCAGATGGCACATATTACTTACAAGCTGCTTATGTTTGTATGCAGACTATACACAGGAACTAATGGAATGTAATATGGTGGGAGAAAATAAATAATGCTCATTTGATGCCTGTTTAGAGTATTTAAACCAAAAGGTGGTCAATTCTTACCTTGGCACATGAAGAAGCATGGCCAGACATTTTGGAAAACTTTAATCATTGGCAAACCAAATTTATTGACAAAATCTGTTGGCAAACCATAGTTATGTGTTGATCAATTGAGAGGCAATTTTGACAATTACCTTTGTGATTTGACCACATCACATTGAGTTTCTTCAGTCAGATGGGAGCATTTCCATTCTCCTGGAGTGGACAGAACATTTATCCCACTTCTGCTCAATTATATTTGGCCATTCATAGGTTTGACCAAATCATATCTTATCAGCTTAAAGTGGAATGAAAATGATTTTTGTTGTAGCATGGTGTTAGTAATATATGTTTTTGAGTTAAAGCCCTCAACTGTACATCCAAGATTCTAATGTTGTTTGGCAACTGCAGTATACAGCGTGCAGCATGTCACGTTGCAGCAACGCTGCGTCACAATCCGACTTAGAATTACTTACCTTATTTTTCGTTTTTGCGCAGCGCGTCAGATCGCGCCGGAATCGTCCGTGGAGTCCTGCCCTTAATAAAAGCAATAATATTGTTTTGCTTCCAATAAGATGAATTGGATCTTCGTTTTTAGCGAAGTACAAGGTACTGTTTTATTATTACAGAGAAAAAGGAAATACTTTTTAAAAATGTGAATTATTTGGATAAAGTGGAGTCTGTGCCTTCAGAGCTTAATGGATAATGGAGCCCATACCTGTACATGACAAGGGGCCATTTACGACCGCAAGTGTAATGTGCAAAGTTCAATTCTTTTTTTTTACCCACAATGTGGCATTTTCCCCTAATTTCAGCATAAATATTAACATTAATATGAGGAGGAATATTGTGGCTAAAGTAGTCGGATGCATTGCTCCTTTATAACATTTTTATCCACTGTGTATGATCAGTGCACAGAGCAGCCCAGCACCCTCTCTTGTGTTCCTTCAGTATAATATATGTATAGACTGAAGTTAGCACTCCATTTAGAATTTACAAGCACTTCTCAGCTTTTCCAACAATGGGCTACTTGGCTGGAGTTAGAGGATGGTTCCCCCAGTTTAATCAGCCAAAATGCTCTAAGAGACTATAATTCACAGATCCATAACAGCAAAATACGACTTTGGCACATCTTCTTGTTTTGATTCATTAAGCAGTAAACAAGGCTCATTAAGTTTTTTTAAAAGAAGTTTTCCTGAAAAACAAATGTTATTGTTGTTATTCATGAAAACATATTTCTGTTGCAACCTGCTCCTATGTTGCCATCTGTACTACTCAGTGGTTATTTTAAATACAATTGCAGCATGCAGAGTGGTATTGTGGGAAGAATTTGCAATGTTTGTTTTACCAAATTTTGTTGCGTCTGATTCAGTTCTGCCTGATTTACCAAAATGTGTTTGTGTTGTGCAGATTGGATGCAATTGCCCTGCTTAATATGGTGGCATCTGCTTCTAATTTACTGGGTTTGATTTCTTAGGTGCAAATGTGCAGCAAGTATTGATACAACCCACAGGGGAACCCTAGAATCACTGCTACATTCAAGATAGCAGTAGTCCAGGGTTGCTATGCACCAATAGGTGCACTTGGACATCATTTGGAACAGGAGGCAGGGTGGACACACCGGCACCAATCACAATGATAGGGAAGCATAAGAAGCATCTTTGGATACAAATACCTTTAAAGGAGAAGGAAAATCTAACATTAAGTAAGCTTTATCAGAAAGGTCTATATAAATACACCAGTAAACTCTCAAAGTAATGCTGCTCTGAGTCCTCTGTCAAAAGAAACACTGCATTCCTTTCCTTCTATTGTGTACACATGGGCTTCTGTATCAGACTTCCTGTTTTCAGCATAAACCTCCATTGCTAGGGCTTGGGCATGCTCAGTTTGCTCCTCTGTCCCACTCCCTCTCCCTTTTCTGCCTCCTTCCTCCCCTCCCTGCTGTAATCTGAGCCCAGAGCTATGAGTGAGCAGGGTGAGACTCAGGCAGGAAGTGGTGTCACACCAAGCTTACAGATGCAGCCACTCAAAAATCCAAGTGGCTTCATCTGTATGTGGCAGCTTCTATCCTAAACAAACAGAGAGACCTTCTAAAGCTGTTTACTCAGGTATGGTAAAGCATTCTGCAGAATAATTATAGTTTTATAGCTGGCACTATTGTGGCTAATCTATTGGCAATAAATTGCTTAGTATTGAGTATATGAGTATTATATCATTTAAACCATATTTGTATTTTAGTTGTATGTAACTTTATCCATATAGTAGGATATGTTCTTTTATATTATGTGCAGTGAAGATTTTAAGGGGCCGATTCACTAAATTCGAGTGAAGGATTCGAAGTAAAAAAAACTTCGAATTTCGAAGTATTTTTTGGGCTACTTCAACCATCGAATGGGCTACTTCGACCTACGACTACGACTTCGAATCAAAGGATTCGAACTAAAAATCGTTTGACTATTCGACCATTTGATAGTCGAAGTACTGTCTCTTTAAAAAAAACTTCGACCCCCTAGTTCGGCAGCTAAAAGCTACCGAATAAAATGTTAGCCTATGGGGAAGGTCCCCATAGGCTTTCCTAAATTTTTTTGATCGAAGGATATTCCTTCGATCATTGGATTAAAATCCTTCGAATCGTTCGATTCTAAGGATTTAATTGTTCGATCGCAGGAATAATCCTTCGATCGTACGATCGAAGAATTTACGCTAAATCCTTCGACTTTGATATTCGAAGTCGAAGGATTTCAATTCCTAGTCGAATATCGAGGGTTAATTAACCCTCGATATTCATCCCTTAATGAATCAGCCCCTAAGTCTTACCACTGAATAGAGAAGGATGACTAAAACGATTTTATTTGCCCATGCATCACTTTGCTACGTTCCCCTAATTGATTTTTAATTTTGCTCTTTTCTCTTACATATGATTTGCATTCTATGAAAATTTGTCAGATAATTGTTTTTTTCTGCTCTTTGAGTACCAGCAAAATTAGGCATAAATATTGCTGCTATTTTCTCAGGAAGCCCTGCACTCATTAAAGGCCCTGCCATGGTGACAGCTGGTCCTGATTCAAGAAGGTTATCGCAAATTGTATCAAGAATCATAAAGGATTCCTAATGTCTTTGTCTTCAGTGATAAATCATGAACACATCAATAGAATGGAAAGTGGCTGCAGGCCAGAGTCCAGATAGTAAACCACAACCAACAATTAACAATTGGCTTCAGTTGGGGGTTGCTGTGGTAAAGGGACCCTTTTATAATCCATAACCTCTAATAATTTATGGTTAATTTGATGTATTTGCCTTGTGAACTGCCAAATTTCTTGACTAGTCATTACTCTGTCCTCCTAGGGCGAAACCGAAGGTTGAGACTGGAATCAGAGTAACATGATGCCCACCTTGTTCACATGCTTGCTGTGGTTTCATGCTCGGGGGAATTATCTCACCAGAGGTCTATAGATGTCCAGGTGATCATGCCCCAGACCTTTCAGCTGAAGGCTAGCTTTACACCATAAGGACCTTAGGAGAAACACAGGCTGAGAATATGCTTCCCCACTGCTGCTCTGCCTGCACCCGAAAACATAACCTCCACTCAGATCTCCGCCTATTGGTGCAGCCCACATTGGGAACCCTGAAATTTCTGCCACATTCAGGTAGGTGGGGGCCACTGCGGCAATCGGTGTACTTGCCTGACAGACAGGGTGGGCAGGGCTGAAGCACCTGGAATGAATGGCGTCAATGGGCGCAATGATGGCATCCAGTTGTTATGTGACTGCACTTTACCTGCGATCACAAATATGCCCAGAAAAATATTTAATTTGTAATATATTTGACTTTCATTTTCAATAAAACATCACTTTTTCCATAAACTTGAAATTGGAGAAAGCACTTTGCTAAATGGGTTTCCTTACGAATACATGGCTAGGAATGGACCTGAATATCAGAGAATTACCATCCAGTTAATGTCAGTCTCTTCTTCTACGACGGGAGGATAATTACAGAGGCACTTTAGTTGCTAGGCAACTGAAATCCATGCAAAACTCAGTGTAGCCCATTAGCATGTGATCGCAACAGTTAAGCTCAGACTATTTTAGTGGCGATGCTCTATGACAATTAAATATTTCATTTCCATTCATTTACACTTTCGGTTTTGGAGCTTGTTTATCATTTCCCCCATTTTTACTGAGGGCAGCTTGCAATTGAATTTATTGGTCACATAACAAATGCGAGAGTCGATTTCATTACAAGCCCATTACCTGCATGAATGTTTTTGGAGTAGAGAGCACTCAGCTCCAAATTTAAATGAAGATCCCAGTAATAGCGATGGGTGAATTTGTCCCGTTTCAGCGGAAAATTTGTGAAATTCGCAAAACGCGTATTTTGATGCTGGCAATAATTTGCCGTGCACCTATTTTGTCAATTCTTTGACAAATTTTTACTGCAGTTTTGCGAATTTATTTGCCGGCGGCGAAACATGGAAATTTATGTGCCTGCCGAGTAAATTCGACCATCACTAGCCAGTAATATATACAATTGAGCCATTGCACTTTATCCCAAGTAGGGATGAGCGAACGGTACTGTTTTGCAGTCAAATTTGCGGTTTCACCAGTGGCAACGTTTTTGCAAATGAGTGCTAAAATTTCCCATATGGTCTGTTTTGCCATTAAAAAATGTCTGTTCACAGTATTATAATAACACAGATATCATTATTATTCACCCCTTGCCTTCTACATTAAGCAATGGAATCAAACCCTTCCCAGCCATCTCATATCTATATAAGGAGTTGCCTGGGCAGCCATTGTTCTGATGTTTTATGTTTAGTGGACAGAGATATATGTTACTAACAAGGTCAGATTTACATAGTGGGTGCCCTTAGGCCTGCTGCCATTCGTCTCCTTCACCCTCTTCCTCCAGTCACTCAGGCGCATATAGAAATTTCCTTTCTGACTCTAGAGAATTTTGAATTGGAGCACAGGAAACTTAAAAACTATAAAAATCTCCTGTGTGTCCCCAATGCTTTGGAACTAATGCGGATGTGGCTGGATAGCATGACACCCCTAAAATCCTGCCTCCCTAGGCCTGGCCCTTTGTGGTCTTCCCACAAATTCAGGCCTATTTACTAAAAAAGATTTGTTATTGATGGATGCTATGTTTGGAAGAAATTGCCAACATGGAGGTCTTGGAAGCCTTTTTATTTTTCTATAAAGAACAGCTGTAGCACTGTAGAATGGAGCTCTAACAACTTATATGCTACATTTGCTTTAACTACTATGTCATTTCACCTTCCCACTGATTCCAATGACTCCAATTTCAGCCTGATGTTTCACAAATGTTTATGCAAAACGAGACTAACTGTTTTTAAAAAAATGCAGTTGTTTTCATGCAACTTTTGCTGCAGTTGTAATGGGAAACAACCCCATTTATTAAAGATAATTGCATCTAAAGCTACTTGTCACAAAGCCAAAGGAACCCACACAGGGAACAATAGAGCTACCACCACCAAGAAGGTGAACTTTATGGGGGCAGCAACTGCATTGGGGTGGCATTCCAGCAGCAATCAGTAAGGGACAGCAGGTAGTTCCATGAGGTAGGGAACAGTGGGTTCCAGTTTAAATTGTGTCACCAAACTCCAGTCGCCAGTTAACTTAAAATGTGATTATCCCTTTAATTGTGCCCACAGTCTTCTGCTTCAATAGACATGGGACTGTCAACATCCGATACCAAAGATTTTCTGTGCAAATACATCCAATTCACATCAAAGCAAAAGTGCAATTCAGCATATTTTAACATATCAGCCCCAATTGTTTCAGGCACATCGCCATCTCTGGTCCGCTATTACACTGGAGATGTGGGGGGGGGGGTAAACACTGCATTCTGGGTAGCTAATCTGGGCCTGAAATTGCAACTGGCACACCTTTCTTGCTCTTCCAAATGAGCCCTTAAATTTTCTTGATTTTACTGCACTTGACTTAACCTACATCTGTTTTTTTCATGTTCCCTTTCTATGGTACATTTCTTGAGAAAGTAAACATGTGATGTGGAGTTTTCGACATTCTAGACTTTATCTTGGTTGCTTGCAACGATCTTCCAAGAAAAAAACTAGAGTGCTGCTATTTGTTACCGGGTGACAGTTTGCCCCAAGGGAAACTATTAAGAACTTGTCATCTAGTTAGATTTTTGTATCTTACTGGAAGAGTCATTATCACTGAAGCAAGGTATTGCTGAGCACAGTAACAAGATATTTTCCATGTTAACGGAAAGGGCCAACACATCAAAGCTCTCAGCTGCTATTGTAGAACACTGAACCAATCCATTCTGTTGCTAAACAATAGAACAAATGTAGGGTGCGTAACCTGGCAATGGAGCACAAAACTCAGCTGCAAGTTTTATTGCCTCGATTTCTTTGGGTCTTGGGTTGGCATGTTTTTAAACCTCCAAATATTTGCTTCATTCTGCTTATAAAATCCAAATGTTGGGAATTAACAGGGAACAACAAGGCCAGGAGATCAGGCCACATTGTGCCCAGATTTAGCTATTGTAATGAAGCAAGTATTTATAATAGTATTAAGGGGTGTAATGTACCATATGATAATGAACAGTGCACTACAAATCATATGTTGCCCATTCTTGCACGTGTGCTAAAGCACATAAATCCATTCCAGATTTGAAGCATTTAACCAACACATCACTATATTAACTGATTACAAACTGTAATACTGCACTGTAGCACTTCCTTCAAAGTAATAAAAGTGCAGGAGTAAAAACATGCAAAATTACAGAATCAGTTAAATATTTGAATTATCTTGGCTGTAACAAGCACTATTTTACATCTATAGTAGGGATTTGTCATGGCTCTTGACTGAGCCAGAAACCCAGACAGTTGTATTTTCAGGTTACTGTTGGTCTAACCAGCATTTGTGTGCATTAAGAGGATCTGTAACTGGAATAATGAGTGCTAGCAAGATTGAAGGTCTAACCACAGTCTGCCGTATGTATGCAGATTTAGAACAAGAGTTCCAACCTGCTTACCTCTGTGGTGGTTGTGAGCAAATTGCCACTTTGGAGGCTCAAGTCAGAGCAGTAGAGCAACAAATTGCAACACTGCAGTCAATTGACAGAAAAGGAGTCTGTTGCTCACTGAGCAGGACCTAGCTGGGTCAGATAGTTTTGGGGGAACATTAGTTATGGGCAAATTTGTCCCATTTGGCTTTGCAGAAAAAATTCACGAATTTCACACGAAATTCACAAAACGGCGAAAAAATATCGAAAAGCATTGAAGTCAATGGGTGTCAGAATTATTTTGACGTGTGTCAATTTAGACGCCCGCAACAATTGTTATCCGCATGCCTACTTTGACCAAATGCATTAAAGTCAATGGGCATCCAAATCATTTTGATGCGCGACAATGTTTATGCGCGCGTCCAAATTTTTTTCAACCCAAAGGTTTTTTCGCTGTTGAAATGTGAAAATTTGGAGCAAATTTGCTCTCACCAAATTTATTCCCCCATCACTAGGGAACATACAACAGCAGGTTGTTGAGGCAGCTAGCTGGGTGTCAGTTAGAAAATCTAAATTGGGCAAAAGGAAAATGGAGGCTGCTCCAGGGGTTTATATATCCCAACAGATTTGCCATATTATGTGAAGAAGATGGGCATGTGAACTCTGGATTGGCAATTCTAGATGGGGCTGATCTCTCAGCCGGGAGACCAGTTTCTCTAGTAGTGGTGGGGAAGAGAGCAGAGTCAGGCCTAAGCAGATTGTGGTTGTAGAGGATTCAATTATTAGGAAAGTGGATAGGGTAATCGGTAAAGTCATCCGGATCGCTTCAACTGAACAGTTTGCTGTCTTCCTGGTGCCAGGGTTCGGCATGTGGGTAATCAGGTAGACAAATTATTGGGTGGGGCTGGCATGACCCAACTGTCTTAGTAGCTTAGGGAGCTAAATGTGTGGCTCAAGTCTTGGTGTAGGAAGGAAGGAAGGGTTTGTTTTCCTAGAGCACTGGGCTGATTTTTCCTTGGGTTAGAACCTATACAGTCATGATGGACTGCACCTCAATGGAAGGGGATCCGCTGTGGTAGGGGAAAGAATGGCTAAGAGGTTTGAGGAGTGTTTAAACTAGGCAAGGCTGGTGGATGTTAAAGAATTATGGGGAAGCTAGGGTAGACGGGGCATGGGGGAGGAGTGAGGGGGGCATACAGTTTACCAGCTAAGGAGGTCCCTCTGTTACAAGGAAAACAGAATAATACTAACTTAACATATAATTCTCCACTAAGTAATGCAAATTTCATAAGAAAAAGTAGTAACCTCCGCTGTATGCTGGCAAATGCTTGAAGTTTGTCAGGTAAAATGGGAGACCTAGAATTAATTGCATGCTCCAAAAATTATGATATAATTGGTATCACTTAGACCTGGTGGGATGGTACATGTGACTGGACTGTAAATTTAAATGGTTACACCCTTTTTAGAAGGGACAGAGGGATTAAAAAGGGTGGAGGAGTGTGTTTGTATGTAAAGCCTGAATTAAAGCAATGCGCTAAAGATATAACAATAGCTGGCACTTTTGAGGGTGTAGAATCCCTCTGGGTAGAGATTTTGACTGGGCAAAAGGTTAAAAAGAAAATTATCATTGGTGTATGCTATAAACCACCTCGTATCAGTGATAAGTATGAAGCCCAGCTACACAAAAAGAAGTGTCTTCACAACTAGGTCAAGTTATTAATATGGGTGAAAAGCATTTCCCACTTAATATGTTGCAGAGATGCCCTTATACTATCAAAGTTTGTACGTCTAAAATTTAGTGTTTTAGTTACTCCCTTTAGTTACAGAAAAAGCTAGTAGGTTTGTAAATATGCTGAATGACAACTTTTTATTCCAGCTTGTTCAAGAACCTACTAGGAATAACTCTCTTTTGGATCTTGTAATAACTAATAATACTGAACTGATCTCTAACATTTGTGTGGGTGAGCATTTAGGGGATAGTGATCATAACATGGTCTCCTTTGTTGCAGAGGCAATTTTACAAGGGAGTAACTAAAAAACAAAATTTTAGACGTGCAAACTTTGATATATAAGGGCATCTCTTCAACATATTAAGTAGGAAATGCTTTTTACAGGGTTAAACACAGAACAAAAATGGGAAGTCTAAAATGCTGCTTAATAAATATACATGTCAGTATATTCCCCATGTAAGCAAGGAACATCGTTGCAAAGCGAAACCTTTTTGGTTCAATAAAAGTGTTGGTGTTGAGGTGGGTAAGAAAAGATGTACATTTAAGGCTTTCAAGTTAGCTGGGACAGCCAAATCTTTTATAAGGTACAAGGAGGCCAGTAAATCATGCTAAAAAGCATCAGGCAATCTAAATTTGAAATGTAAAAGGATATTGCAGCAAGCAGTAAAAAGAATCCAAAATTATTTTTAAAAATGTAAATAGTAAAAAAAAATGAAGCAGGAAGGGATCCAGTTCTCAGCCTCAAAACTATAGGCCAGTTAGTCTGACGTCAGTGGTAGGAAAGCTTTTCTAAGAGTTATTAAAGGATAAGATACTAGACTTCATAGCAAATCATAATAATATGAGTTTGTGTCAGCATGGTTTTATGTTTAATAGATCTTGCCAGACTAACGTAATTTCTTTTTAAGAGAAGGTGAGCAGGGACCTTGATTCTGGGATGGTAGTGGATGTGATTTACTTAGACTTTGCTAAAGCATTCAATACAGTGCCACACAGAAGGTTAAATTAAGAAATGTTGGCCTGGAAAATAGTATTTGTACCTGAATAGAGATCTGGCTAAAAGATAGACTACAAAGAGTGGTGGTAAATGGAACATTTTCTAATTGGACCAGCGTTGTTAGTGGAGTACCGCAGGGCTCTGTACTAGGTCCCTTGCTTTTCAACTTGTTTATTAATGACCTGGAGGTGGGCATTGAAAGTACTGGTTCTATGTTTGCTGAACTATAAGTTCCATGCAGGATGCTGCCATTTTGCAGAGTTATTTGACTAAGTTGGTAAGTTGGAAATCTGGGCAGCAAACTGGAAAATGAAGTTCAATGTTGATAAATGCTAGGTTATGCACTTTGGCAAATCATAATTAGTAGTGATGGGTGAATTCGCAAAACAGCGAAAAAATTGTGAAACGGTGCAGGCGTCTCGAAAACTTTTGCGCCTGCCGAATAAATTCGCCCATCACTAATAATTATGCCTCTTTATAGAGGTAAGTATGTGGCTTTAAGGTGGTAAGTATGTGGCGTATGCAGTGGAGTTTTGGACTCCAGTTCTTAAGGCACTTGAAAGGGGACATGATTACACTTTACAAGTACATTAGAGGACATTATAGACAAATAGCAGGGGACCTTTTTACCCATAAAGTGCATCACCGTACCAGAGGCCACCCCTTCACACTAGAAGAAAAGAACTTTAATTTCACAGTCAGGACAGTGAGGTTGTGGAATGCACTGCTGGGTGATGTTGTGATGGCTGATTCAGTTAATGCCTTTAAGAATGGCTTGGATGATTTTTTTGGACAGACATAATATCAAAAGCTATTGTGATACTAAGCTCTATAGTTAGTATAGGTATTGGTATATGCAGTAGACTTTATGTGAAGGTATGGAGGGGTGTATGTATGGATGCTGGGTTTTCATTTGGAGGGTTGAACTTGATGGACTTTGTCTTTTTTCAACCCTCTTTAATTATATAACTATGTAAGAGCACACTCCTCAGTGGTAATACAGAAAGCACAGGAGTTACAGTATTTATGAGCAGGAAGACGGTCAAAATGGGTGCAATTGGCAACTTTTTTGCACTTTCTGTTCTGCCTTAAAGAATTTCTGCAGGTGTCTGCTTTGAAATGGTTGCTTCTGCCCAAGTATATCTCGACTGAAACTGCACTCACCAAAGTAACCAATGATCTTCTATTGGCAAAGTCTAAAGGTCATTATTCCATTCTAATCCTTATAGATCTCTCTGCAGCCTTTGACACAGTTGACCACACACTCCTCCTTGACATTCTACACTCAGCTGGCATTCGGGACACTGCTCTTTCATGGTTTACATCTTATCTGTCTGACCGTTCCTTTAAAGTTTCCTTCTCTAACTCTACTTCTACTACTTTCCCACTCTCTGTTGGAGTTCCTCAAGGCTCTGTTCTTGGCCCCCTGCTGTTCTCGCTCTATACAACTTCACTAGGAAAACTCATTCATTTGGACTTCAGTATCACCTTTATGCTGATGACACCAAACTCTACTTGTCTACTCCTGAACTTTCTAATTCTGTCCTTTCCCAAGTCACAGACTGTCTCTCTGCTGTCTCCTCCTGGATGTCACAGCGCCACCTGAAACTGAACCTTTCTAAAACAGAACTCATTATATTTCCTCCAAGATCTTCCCCTGTCCCTCAGATATCACTCACTGTAAACAACACCACCTTTCATTCCACCACACAGGCACGCTGCCTAGGAGTTATCTTAGACTCTCATCTATCTTTTTCACCACACATTCAAACACGTGCAAAATCTTGCCGTATTCAACTGCGCAACATTGCTCGAATACGACCCTATCTCAGTTCAGAATCAACTAAAACACTGATTCAGTCTCTCATTATCTCCCGCCTTGATTACTGCAACTTACTCTTCACAGGTATTCCAACAAGTCACCTATCACAACTCCAATCTGTTCTAAACGCGGCCACTAGACTCATTCATCTAGCTCGCCGCTCAACATCAGCTGCTCCCATATGAATGTCCCTTCACTGGCTCCCAATCTCCTCTAGAATCAAATTCAAATTACTTACACTCACATTCAAGGCCCTTAATAATGAAACCCCTCCCTATATTTCATCTCTGATCTCCAAATACACTCCTTCACGAAACCTACGCTCTGCTTCTGATCTTCGCCTCACTTCTCCTCTGATCACTTCTGCCCATTCTCGTCTACAAGACTTCTCTCGGGCTTCTGCTTTTCTCTGGAACTCTCTGCCACAAGCTGTCAGACTTTCTCCTTCTTTCCAAACTTTCAAGCGCTCCTTAAAGACCCATCTGTTTAAAGAGGCTTATTCGATGTACCTTAATTAATCATTGTTGTATCAAAAATGACAAAGTGTTTATATAATCCTAATGTCTCAATTGTACCCTAACGTTTAGTTTGTAAACTCTAATCTCTAGGTCCTTCTAACCCTATTGTATTCTGCAATCCTTGTTTGTTATCCACCATTTATTCCCTGTTTGCTATAACTGCAGTAAAGCACTACCTATCTTGACAGTGCTATATAAATAAATGATGATGAAGTATATACAGTGCTATATTTATGAAGGACAAGAGTGGTTAGGCACATAGTAGTACCACCTTCCTTATGACCCCTATCTTTTACATAAAGAAAGGGTTGGCCTGCACCCATAGATGATGCACTTTGCACCTCTTGGTTTCTACAATCAGATAGCATCCCTCCCAACATGTGAATATTTCAAGATGCAGCAGGTCTGCCCACATGGTGACAGCAGGGTTAGACTGGCTTCTACATTGCCTGTGTGCGCGTAGTGTCATCTGATATGTACTGACAGGAGATTAAAAGCAGCTGGTACATAAACAATTGCACATACATCCTCTGTATTGGGAGCTAAGGGCTTGCCACGACTGGGGCCCCCATGGCTTTCTCCATTTTCCCACTGCTTTAGTCCGACACACTGAAAGACACAATAGAATTTTGACTAAATGTCCTTCTGTGTCCTGCTGTTTTGTCGCATCTTTGACACTTGCATAAGTTGTATATGTAGAGTATTCTATTGCACAACTTTCACTTTTGAACCTTGAGCTTTCTAATGTTGTCGTTTTTTCTATAGTTATTGAATAAAAACCGGTAGTCCGCTCCAGTTCCTTCCTGTTCCCTACAGAGAGACAATAGACTAATATAATTAATCTGATTTAAAATTGTTTTTGGACTGTTCTACAGATATCCAGAAAGCTCTGAATTACGTGACAGTCTTCCACAGACTGCATTGTAATCAAATAATTCACATTTTGAAGATTTTTTTTTCTTTTCTCTGCAATAATGAAACAGTACATTGTACTTAATTCTAACTAAGATATACAGGTAATTAATCTTTAATGGAGGAAAAACACTCCTATTGGGTTTATTTAATGTTTAAATAATGTTTTAGTAACTTAAAGGAACAGTAACACCAAAAAATGGAAATGTTTTACAGTAATACAAATATTATGTTCTGTTGTGTTTGCTTCAGAAAGACTACTATTGTATATATAAACAAGCTGCTGTGTAGCCATGAGGATAGCCATTCAAAGCTGACAAAGGAGAAAAGGTACAGGATACACAGCAAATAACAGATAAGCTCTAAAGAATACAATGGGATTCTTCAGAACTTATCTGTTATCTACAGAGTATCATGTGCTTGAATAGCTGCCCCCATGGCTACACAGCAGCTTGTTTATATAAACTATAGTAAAGTTTCTCCCAACTGGAATGTTATGCAGTTGAACATACTAGTCCAGCATTTGTAGTTGTCATGAGAAGAAACTTAAAGATCATATATGATATTCCTTCTTTATTTGTTGTCTGTTACGGGTTTTCTGGCAAAACTCCAGACAAAATCCCACTTCATATCTTTGGCTGGACAATGCCTCTAATGTCTATTCAGTGATGATGACTTTGCTGAAACTGGCAAAAATAAAAGCAGAGATCCATAAATTGAGAAGGAGTTTATTTTGCATATTACAAATGCGCAATGAGCCAGTAGATTTTGATTTAATTCTGACTTCAGAGTCTGTAAGGATTGAGAGGTTTTGCCTGGATTTGGCTCAGATGAAAAACTTAACATGACTTTTGCTTCTGTTGGTTGTATTTATTTTGTAGTATCTCCAACATTCTCAACTATTCTGATTAGAATCAACTGGATGCACTTCAAATGAAATGTAGAATTCGGTATACACAAAATATCTTTAAGTGCCAAGAAACAAATGGATGTTATGGTTGGTGTCAACAGTGTCAGACTGGCCCCCCGGGATACCAGGAAAACTCCCAATAGACCCAAGGGTCTGTGGAACTCATGCTGCTAAACATTTGGCCTATTTCATGGTCATTCCCTATTTCTATGAGAACAAAGAGGCTAAATAGATGGAATAATAGATTAGATTACATAGATAATTAGTAGTTAAAGAAAAGGCACTAGGAAAAACAGAGGTTGAATGAGGAGAGGAAGAATAATATTACTGAGAGTGGGCCCCTGGTCTGAGGTTTTAGGGTGGGCCCTTGGTGTCCCAGTCCGACACTGGGTGTTAATAATAATAACTGTCTGAGAGATACTCCATTCAAAACCATCCATCATTTGTTACCGTGTGGAGAGTTGCATCTACTGCAGGGTGGTGTCATGCATAGAAATTAACACTATTGCATGTGTGTGTGGTTTGCAAATAATGGCCAATTTGCAGCTAAATAGGGGACCAACCAAATCCAAATTTTTCTCTTGTATTCAAGGTGTATTGTTCATCATACTCTACTGTGGCAGTAGGAATGGCAAAGCTAAAAAGGCAGTAATGTAACTAACTAGCGGCGGGCCCGTGTGCAGGCCATGTAGCCGGGCCCACCCAACTGAGCCCCCCCTCAAGGGGGTGCAAGCCCAGGTGCGATTGCACCCCCGGTAATTATGCCCCTGTAAAAAAGGTCACAATGTACAAATGCTTATGTGATATATGTCAAGGGTAAACATATTTCACAAAAATCCAATAAAAATACATAAATGAGCTTGACTTATTCCATAAAGAAAACATTATTTTCAATAGTCTTTTGGCAATTTCAGTTTTATAATGAATGTCTGAACCTTAAAATATTATTCATATATATTTTGCACAGATTTATGCCTCTAGGCAAAGTTTTGTAGCCTGGGCCCTATCCAAAGTAGCTTTTCCAGATTGTATTTCTTAGAAGTTATTACCCCCTCTGTTAATAAATGGATGATAAACAGTGATGGGCAAATTTGGCCCGTTTCGCTGAAAAATTTGTGAATTTCCCGCGAAATATGAGAGACGGCGAAAAAGTTCTGAAAAATTCATGTTTTTTGACACCGGCATTTGTTTTTGGACGCCGGCGTACATTCGGTGGTGAAAAAGGCGTCTGTTTTTGGATGCCCGCGTACATTTGGCAGCGAAAATGCGGCAGCATCTTGAAAAAAAAAAAACGGATGGCGGCTTACATTTTTTTTGGACACCAGCGAATTTTCACGGCAGTTTCACGAATTTATTCTCCGGCGGAGAAATGCAGGAATTCTTCGTGAATTCGTGCCTGGCGAATAAATTTGCCCATCACTAATAATAACTAATAGGTATAAACATGAAGAAGATGGGCAGCCATGTAAAAGAAATCTCCAGTTCAGTATTGCAGATATATTGTTTTCTTTGTTTAAAAATTGGCAAAACTCCAAAAGAAGCTGGGCAGCAAGATCATTACAGAGCGTAATGATTAAAATAAAATCTAATTTCCTGTGAACATACACTAATAGTTACTTCCCCGCTGTTTTAAAATGCTATTAAAGACAATATTGTCATAGCAATTGTTCTTTAAAGTGATGTAGGAGAAAAATACACTGGCGAAAAAAAAATCATACTTGTATATTTTTGTTCCTTTCAAATATATAAAAACAGCAATAGACAAGTCCTATGTTGAAATGTCCAAGAAAGTCATTTTCCCCCTGCTTGCTATTCCCTCAGGTTCTGTCTTACAAGCGCTATAAGAGATTCTTCTTTTAACCATCAACCTAAATGCGCAAGAGGTTTTTAACGGAGGATAAAATGTAATGTACTGTGTCTAGCATTTCTAAATGAAGCTTTTAAGTAAGAGTGCATTTGCTTTAATTTCTGTTATTGATGGCAGCTATGCTAAAGGCATTTCTGCATTTTCCTGCGATACCCTTCACATGCATATGACTTCCTAAACATTACTGTAATTTTATGCAAAGAACAGTCATTTGTAAAAATGATAAGATACTGGCAGAATTTAAAGAGGATATGCTACAGCCTGTATGTTGGATGAAATAGAAACCTATCACTTCCAATTCATGCTATTGCACAATCTGGGTGTGATAATATTACAATTTGTTTTACCAACATATGCATTAGAACAAAATTTTTTGTGTAAAGCAAAACCAAAAAGAATGCTTACCATGGGGGTTTCCAAATAATTAAAAATTAATAATTAACGAAGTAATTAAGTAATAATTAATTAAGTAATACATAGCAATATATTGTAGGAACCCATAGGGTTAATGTGTCCTTGTGGCTTTAATTCCCTACACTTCCTGATCTCCCTAGTTGCTGGGCAGAGGCCCTTGTAGCTAGATGTAATTTGCATAGTTGTGCTATTGGCCAGGATGCGCTGTGACCACATCCTGTCACACTCTGGTATAGTGAGTGAGAAGGGGTGGATCTTCCTCTTTGGCTTCTGGATGCTGATATAGCTGGGTGTGCCCAGGGGAGCCTGGGTACAGCAAGGCCCAGAAAAGCCATGTGCTCTAGAAGGATCATACCTCTAGAGAGTTAAGTCGGGGAGCAGGGACCCTGTGAATGAGGCTAGTGAGTGGCAGTAATATAATGCTATATACTCTCTACAAAGAGCAGTTTTGTGCTCCAACAAGTAGGTGTAGCAGGGAGTAGCTTCTCAGGCTGTAAGATTTACCTTCAGTGAATAGACCACAGTTGATAGGGTGTAAGGCTTTAGGTTCTCCTCTCTGACCACTACACTGGGTGGGATCCAGACCACAAGTGTGGTATTTTTGCCTGGAGGTATGCTGTATTGCCTTGACTACAGCCTCAGGGATTGCACCTGCGTCTGCCTCTGAAGTTCTATGTGAGCTATGTGTGTCCATACATATATTCTGCAAATGCCTCTGTACTGATGTAAGTACCCTGGGAATGATTTGTCTCTGACAAATAAAAGTTTACTCTGCTTGACTGCAAGAACCTCCTGGCACCCATTCTTTTCCTGTTTTATTGAACAGTAAATCTGCAGGAGTTGTAGTTATACTACACCACACCTTTAGGCTAGGGCCTTTGCTAAATGAAAGCTTAAAGTGTTAGAGTCCCGTATAACCCATGCTCTAGTGCACTAGTTGGCCCAAAATAGCGTTACAATATTATTTATAGTTATGTATCCTCATATTTTCTATGTACTACACAGTGTAGCTTGTTTAACTTCTTGTCTTGCACCTTTCAAGCTTAGAGAAATATTCCCCGTTTGCAATGTGTATGAAAGTGGAAATGATGGTTCCAGTCACTAGATGGTGCTACTAGGAAGGGGATCCTCTTGAGCAGGTTCTTCTCTATGGCACTTTCCAAGAGAGACTATATAAGGGAGGAAGATATGTCAATGGTGAGAGGGGGATTGCCCCTTCAGTGAGGTCCCCCAAGGAGTCAACAGTTAGTATAGCTAGTGAAGCTCACTGTAGGTGGTGAGAGAGAGAGAGCAGTAGGTTAGCTAGTTGAGCATCTGAGGATCCCTCAAGGAGTAAAGAAGGGGCCAATACCCCGGCTGTATCTCACCAACAGTGAAAAGGTACCACACTGAAAATTTAAACTAGGACTAGATATGCTGTAGGACTCTGAACACAGACTGACCCTTGTGCCTGGTGTCTGTGGAGTACAGAGTCCTTGGCCTGAATAAGAGGAACAAGAGGATAGGCAATAGGTGGGCCCAGTGACTTGGGAACCCTTGTTCTGTATCTTTGATTTTTATTTTGGAATTTGGAAGCAAAATAATTATGTATGCTATGAGTTGCTTAAAAGGCAGTCATTATAATGATTTATATTTAGGCAATTTTGCATTCCTTAATTCCTGGTTCTGTTGCAGTCTGGCTTATGTATAAGAAAGCAAAGAATCTGAAAATACACCCTTATTCTAACTGTACATCTGCTGTGTACTAATGCTGCAAACACATTCATCTGTCATTATCTCTGCGAACCTAGTATAGATACAGCATATGTTTATGAAGAACCTGAGAAGTTTTATTTCATGAGTCATGGGAGTAAAGCAGTATAATTGAGTTCTAGAAAGATATTCTGAAAAAGATCACTATGTAGCATATGTATGAAGAAGTATGTGGGTATTTCCTTCTACCTACAGCATGTGACTTGAATGCCCTACTGAACACAACAATTTAAGCCAAGCCATACAAGAGCTTTTATTTTCTGCCAACTCACCTTCTCCTTAATAATTTATTGGTTTCAAGGGGCTAAAAAACTTCTCCTCCCCCATCTTACATATACTGTATATCTGTTTCACTGATTTTGAGCAATCACCCTGGGCCACATATATATTTAGTCTAGCACAAATAACCCTCCTAGTGCTTTCAAATAACCGCCCTAGTGCTTATCAGCAAATGGTTAACAGGCATTCTTTCAGGCCCAGTCCAAATGTTTGCTTTTCCTCCTATTAGGCTCAAAATGTCCTTTTTGTTGAAAAATCTGTGGCTAAATTTAATAGTCAATGAACGCATATAAAAGCCATAAGTATAATGTAAGTTCAAATAGTATAGATGAAATGATAGATGAAATCAGTGGGTGTTTTGTATCTGTTACGGGTCACTTTAATCTAGTAAAGTACAAATAGTCAAAGCATTGGTTAAATATGCTGAAATGTAGTAAAAAAATTAGTAAAAAAACATTAACAGAAAACTATTCACAATGCACACAAGGTTTTCTTTAATATAGGTTTATTAAGTTAAGATAATTTAGCGATCTATACCACCACTGGAAAAAAAATGTGAACCCAAAGGATAGCCATGCAGACATGGAGAAAACTTTAGAATCAAATTTAGGATCACAGCATTGCAAGGCAATAGTGCTACCAACCATGCTCCCTTAACAACGTTATGAAATGACTCCACGTGAAACAAATAGGAAGTGTTACCTCGATGCTTCCAATCGATTACATCAATAGGAACCAGGGACCAGAAAACTGAATGGCAGTTGGCTGGAATTTGGAAATAAGGAATAAAAATTCCATTTACAAAAACTGATTTCCATGACATCAATTAGCCAATTTGGAGAAACATGCATAATAACCCAATTGCTAAGTGCAGTGCTATAGGTTACACAAATGTTGGCACAATTCAAGTCTTAAAGGGGACCCGTCACCCAAAAAAAGATTCAAAATCCTATTTTATCACATTAGTCAAGCAAAATGAACTTTAATTACACTATATAAATTATTTGAATCTTGTTTCCTCCAGTCTGAGAATTCATAATTATAGCAAGCAGGCAGGAGCCATTTTGTGCACACTGTTATTAAGGCAAGCCTTGCATCATCTCAGAATCTTGTTTGTGCACCACAATGGGGGCCCTGATGTCCATCCCCATGTCCTGGCTACACAATTAAATGGTAAAGAGAAAGGGGAAATCTGTGAAGAGCAATAACACCTAGTAAGTGCTGAATGGAAAGTGAAAGTAATTGTCTGCCCCGCCACTATGCCCAGGGCATAGAGGAGTGTCAGACAATATTTGATTGACAGCTGATATTTTTAAATGAGCTTACAACAGCTATGAATGCTTTAATAAAAAATAGAAATTGGATTTCATGTTTTATTTGAAAAGGACTTTTATTATACAGATTTTTGTGTCTGGGTGACAGATCCACTTTAATTACATGAAGGATCAGGTATAAAGTTAAATGTCAAGATACCCAAATTTTGGGTACATGTTGACAGCTAAAGTTAAGAACAGACCAGTCCAGGACTCCATATAGAATACCAGAATAATATAGAGCAAAACAGTGCACACCCGTTTTTAACAGTAAGACCTACAATTGGATACTGAATCCAGGTCTGAAAGGTTCTTAATTCTTAAATATTTTGGAGTTTGGTGTCAAACACTGGCATCTTGCCATTATATTACATCATAGATCCAAAACAGACATTATGGCATCTCCATTAGGGATGTAGCGAACCGCCGACAATGTGTTCGCGAACGCCGTTCGCGAACACCGGCAAAAAATGCGAACAGTTCGCGAACTTCGAACATCCGAAAATCGTTCGATTCGAACGATCAAAGGATTTTAATCGTTCGATCGAAAGATTTTCGTTCGAATCGAACGATCGAAGCCATTGGATCGAATGATTTCATTCAATCCAATGGCTTCGATCGTTCGATTCGAACGAAAATCGTTAGATTTTAGCGATCGAATGGTCGAACGATTTTGACGCGAACGTCTATTGGCGAACGTCGCGAACTTGCGGCGGACGCGAACAGTCGAAGTTCGCGCGAACTAGTTCGCCGGCGAACAGTTCGCTACATCCCTAATCTCCATCCATTGACTTCAATGCGCTTGGCACCTCTTTTTCCGTTTCGTGACTTTTTAGTGAAGCGTAATGGGTCAGCTTTGCCCATTGCAAAAGGCAAGTAAGAGGCACCCTAGTATGGAATCCCACACAACTATAATCATTTTGCCAGATATTTTTTTACTGTATTATATATGCTAATTAGCAATTTTTCTGTTATATAACTTTTTAATTTGATGCTTTTTGCAAGCCTGTAGGTCATGTTCACACACCTAATCTAATAGAATCTGAGGCCTTTTTCAGACTAAGGAATGATGACTGTGAAATACAAATGTGATAAAAGAAACTCAAATCCTTCCATATTGATTTTAGCATAAAAGTCCTGACTAGCCATTTTCAGTAGTGCAGCTGAAAATGTAGAAAATAGAAAAGTTCCATAAAATAACAAAAGGTAAAAAGAAACAGACGGTTAACAGCAAGTCTAAGAGTAACTGGAAATTTCTGAGGGAGAATGAATTTAATTCTCTTAGTCTTAGACCAACTGCAAGTCTTCTGTTTGTTTACAGTTATTGTAGAAATACTGAATCCCTTAAAACCAATAAATTAAAATGTCAGTATAATGAAGGATTTCAGTTTTCCACCATTCTGTGTGTCATTTCTGAACTGCTAAATTAATAAAAAGGTAAATATTTCATTTTATTACAAAAAAAAACAAGCTGAAAGAAATTAAACTTGAACCACAAAGACAAAACCAGATTTATTGTACAAATGGTTCAGCTATATGATGGCACAGTGTCTCTAAAATAACATTTCCAGTAAATTTCCAGGTGTCTTCATCCTTTTTTACTCGTAAGCCACATTTAAATGTAAAAGGAGTTGGGGAGCAACACAAGGAATGCTAAATAAGTGCTGTTATTGGCTATTTGGTAGCCAATATGTGTACTGACAGACTACAAGAGGCTCTATTTAGCAGTACACCTGGTTTTTATGCAACCAAAACTTGCCTCCGAAACATAAAATTAAAAAAATAAGTTCCTGTTTTGAGGCCACTGAGAGCATCATCCAAGGAGTTGGTAACCATCACGTTGTTCGCGAGCCACTGGTTGGGGATCACTGCTGTAAATATTGGCTCTGTCTGTTTGGTCTTGTTGCTAGTTCCATTGTATACAAAACAGGGTTTCATATTGAAACGTAAAAAACATAAAAGTATACCTTTCTGACTTAAAGTGTAGGTCATGTGACTTGAGTATGATTAACTGTGTAGTAAAAGTAAAATTAAAGGTGTTCATACATGGGCGAAAAAGTAAAAAAACTGCTGCATACTGGCTTGTGTTTGGGGCCATCTGACAAATATCTCACTGAAAATTGGCCAGGTATTCATTTTCCAGCTAGTGGGGATCATACTGGTACGTTGATGATGTCCTCTTCCCATAGGCCTGCACCGGTGGCAATATGATCCAAACACTGGAGGAAGGGCTAAATGGTTGGATCTCATGGTAGGTGGGCATACTGGGGAAAGCTCAACTTGTTTGGTGAACTTGCCAAATGAGTGGATCTCAGGTGTATGGCTAGCTTAAGATTGAGGGGTACTTAAGTATATGTAGAGTATATGTAGAATGTAGAGAGTTGATTCTTAAAAAATAAAATATTGCTTGGTGTACACACATACAGATTGAGATCATGCCTCCAAACAAATGGTTACAAATCTGTTTATTAAGCAAAACTTAAAATTACATAAAGGATGCCTTTGGGATATCTGGGGGCGAAAATGATGATCATGATATGGATACAGAGAATTTATTCTAAATTGTGTCTCTGTGCATGTACTTATATGTATGGGAAGTAGGGATGTAGCGAACGTCGGAAAAAAAGTTCGCGAACATATTCGCGAACTTGCGCAAAAATGCGAGCGGTTCGCGAACGGTTCGCGAACCCCATAGACTTCAATGGGAAGGCGAACTTTAACATCTAAAAAAGACATTTCTGGCCAGAAAAATGATTTTAAAGTTGTTTAAAGGGTGCAACGACCTGGACAGTGGCATGCCAGAGGGGGATCAAGGGCAAAAATGTATCTGAAAAATCTGCCTGTGTGTGCTTGGAAGAGATAGTGTAGGGGGAGAGCTGTTAGTGATTTCAGGGACAGATGATAGTAAGTTTGCTGGCTAGTAATCTGCTTGATACTGCTCTGTATTGGAGGGACAGAAGTCTGCAGGGATTTGAGGGACATTTTAGCTTAGGTAGCTTTGCTGGCTAGTAATCTACTGTTCTCTTTAAACAACTGCCATACGTTGACCTTGTAGGCATTGTTTGCCCAGTTTTTTTGGACGCAGCCACTGAAGCACAGTTGCCAGAAAAAATATGCCATATAAATGCTGAAAATAGTCATTTTTCGCCATACGTTGACCTTGTAGACATTGTTTGCCCAGTTTTTTTGGTTGCAGCCACTGAAGCACAGAGGCCAGAAAAATTATGCCATATAAATGCAGAAAATATGCATTTTTTTGGTCGCAGCCACTGAAGCACAGTTGACAGAAAAATTATGCCATATAAATGCTGAAAATATAAATTTTTTTGGTTGCAGCCACTGAAGCACAGAGGCCAGAAAAATTATGCCATATAAATGCAGAAAATATGCATTTTTTTGGTCGCAGCCACTGAAGCACAGTTGACAGAAAAATTATGCCATATAAATGCTGAAAATATAAATTTTTTTGGTTGCAGCCACTGAAGCACAGAGGCCAGAAAAATTATGCCATATAAATGCAGAAAATATGCATTTTTTTGGTTGCAGCCACTGAAGCACAGAGGCCAGAAAAATTATGCCATATAAATGCAGAAAATATGCATTTTTTTGGACGCAGCCACTGAAGCACAGTTGCCAGAAAAAATATGCCATATAAATGCTGAAAATAGTCATTTTTCGCCATACGTTGACGTTGTAGACATTGTTTGCCCAGTTTTTTTGGTTGCAGCCACTGAAGCACAGAGGCCAGAAAAAATTAAACCAGTAGGGTTTGCACCCTAGTTTGTAACGGTGGCGGAGGGAGGAGGACGCTAAAGGACAGCTGTGTGTGGAGTCATGAGGCTTGAAGAGAAGGACAGCTGCATAGAAGTCAGAACAAGTCTTCCGGCGTGCAGTAACCCTCCGAGATCCACCCCTCATTCATTTTAATAAAGGTCAGGTAATCGACACTTTTGTGACCTAGGCGAGTTCTCTTCTCAGTTACAATCCCTCCTGCTGCACTGAAGGTCCTTTCTGAGAGCACACTTGAGGCTGGGCAAGACAAGAGGTTCATGGCAAATTGTGACAGCTCTGGCCACAGATCAAGCCTGTGCACCCAGTAGTCCAGGGGTTCATCGCTCCTCAGAGTGTCGATATCTGCAGTTAATGCCAGGTAGTCCGCTACCTGCCGGTCGAGGCGTTCTTTGAGGGTGGATCCAGAAGGGTTGTGGCGCTGCCTTGGACAGAAAAACATTTGCATGTCTGACGTTACAGACCGGCCAAAGGGCTTTGTCCTTGCAGGTGTGCTCGTGGCAGGATTACTGGCACCTCTGCCCCTGGAATGTTGATGAGTTCCTGAAGTGACATCACCCTTAAAAGCATTGTACAACATGTTTTGCAGGCTGGTTTGTAAATGCCGCATCTTTTCGGACTTGTGGTATGTTGGTAACATTTCTGACACTTTATGCTTGTACCGAGGGTCTAGTAGCGTTGCGACCCAGTACAGGTCCTTCTCCTTAAGCCTCTTGATACGGGGGTCCTTCAACAGGCATGACAGCATGAAAGACCCCATTCTCACAAGGTTGGATGCAGAGCTATCCATCTCCGCTTCCTCATTATCAAGGACTGCATCATCCACGGTCTCCTCCCCCCAGCCACGTACAAGACCAGGGGTCCCCAAAAGGTCACCACTAGCCCCCTGGGAAGCCTGCTCCTGTTGGTCCTCCTCCTCCACAAAGCCACCTTCCTCCTCTGACTCCACTTCTGGCACCTCTCCCTGCGTTGCAGCAGGTGCCTGGGTTCGTTCTGGTGATTCCGACCATAAATCGTGCGCTTCCAGCTCCTCGTCACGCTGGTCTACAGCCTCATCTGTCACTCTTCGCACGGCACGCTCCAGGAAGAAAGCGAAGGGTATTAGGTCGCTGATGGTGCCTTCGGTGCGACTGACCATATTTGTCACCTCTTCAAAAGGTCGCATGAGCCTGCAGGCATCGCGCATAAGCACCCAGTAACGGGGGAAAAAAAAATCCCCAGCTCTGCAGATCCAGTCCTACCACCCAGTTCAAAAAGGTACTCGTTGACGGCCCTTTGTTGTTGCAGCAGACGTTCCAACATAAGGAGCGTTGAATTCCAGCGAGTCTGGCTGTCAGAAATCAAACGCCTGACTGGCATGTTGTAGCGCTGCTGAATGTCAGCAAGGCGTGCCATGGCTGTGTAGGAACGTCTGAAATGGGCCGACACCTTTCTGGACTGGGTGAGAACGTCCTGGAATCCTGGGTACTTGGAGACAAAACGTTGGACTATTAAATTTAACACATGTGCCATGCAGGGCACATGTGTTAAATTGCCCAGTCTCAACGCTGCCAACAGATTGCTTCCATTGTCACACACCACTTTTCCGATCTGCAGTTGGTGTGGGGTCAGCCACCGATCGGCCTGTGACTGCAGAGATGACAGGAGTACAGATCCGGTATGGTTTTTGCTTTCCAGGCACGTCATCCCCAAGACAGCGTGACAACGGCGTACCTGGCACGTCGAATAGCCTAGGGGGAGCTGGGGGTGCACAGGTGTGGAGGAGGAGAAGGAGGACCCAGCAGCAGAGTAAGAAGAAGAAGAGGAAGAAGACGAGGTAGAGAGCGATGGAGGAGTAGAGGTGGTGGCAGAACCGCGTGCAATCCGTGGCGGTGACACCAACTCCACTGTTGTTGTTGTTGTTGAGCTACCCATTCCCTGCTTCCCAGCCATTACCAAGTTCACCCAGTGGGCAGTGTAGGTGACATACCTGCCCTGACCATGCTTGGAGGACCATGCGTCAGTAGTCATATGGACCTTTGGCCCAACACTAAGTGACAGAGATGCGGTAACTTGGCTCTGCACATGTTGGTACAGGTGTGGTATTCCCTTTTTAGAAAAAAAATTGCGGCTGGGTACCTTCCACTGCGGTGTCCCAATTGCTACAAATTTGCGGAAGGCCTCAGAGTCCACCAGCTGGTATGGTAAAAGCTGGCGGGCTAAGAGTGCAGACAAGCCAGCTGTCAGACGCCGGGCAAGGGGGTGACAGTCAGACATTGGCTTCTTACGCTCAAACATGGCCTTCACAGAAACTTGGCTGGTGGCAGATGACTGGGAATGGGAACAGGTGGTCAAGGTGGAAGGCGGAGTGGAGGGTGGTTCAGACGGGTCAAGGAGAGCAGAGGTAGAGCAGTAAGATGCTGGACCAGAAGGAGTGTGGCTTTTAGTTTGCCTGTTGCCTTTGAGGTGTTGCTCCCAAAGTGCTTTGTGCTTGCCGCTCATGTGCCTTCGCATAGAAGTTGTACCTATGTGGCTGTTGGGCTTACCAAGGCTCAGTTTCTGACTGCACTCATTGCAAATTACAATGCTTTTGTCAGAGGCACACACATTAAAAAAATCCCACACTGCTGACTTTTTGGAAGTGTGCGATCTGGCGGTAACAGTAGAAGTTGGCGGCATTGGCGGCAATGGCGGGTGCGTTGGCCGGCTGAACACAGGTGCCGATACATGTTGTTGCCCTACTGATCCCTGCGGGCTGTCCTCCCTGCTTCTTCTAAGTCTTATTCTCCTACTGCCTCTCTGACTCTCCGTCTCTCCATCTGAACTACCCTCCTCTTGCTCTCTTCTACTAGGCACCCACAAAACATCAATCTCCTCATCATCATTCTCCTCAGATGCATCAATTTCTTCTGACACATCACAGAAGGAAGCAGCAGCGGGGACCTCCTCCTCATCACTCATCATTATGTCCATCTCTGTCGTGTTCTCTGCCAGAATTAAATCTGGTGTAACGTCCTCATCTCCTTCATCTTCTTCTGCCAATAATGGTTGCGCATTACTCAGTTCAAGAAACTCATGGGAAAATAACTCCTCTGACTCCAGTGAAGAAGGGGCACCGGTGGTGGAGGAAGTGTTACGTGGGGTGGCCATAGCAGTGGAGGATGAGGAGGATGTTGTGGTAAAGTTAGAAACGGTAGAGGATGGGGTGTGCTGTGTAAGCCAGTCAACTACCTCTTCAGCATTTTGGGAGTTCAGGGTCATTGGCTTTTTAAAACTGGGCAATTTGCTAGGGCCACAGGATTGCATAGCAGCACGGCCCCTAGCACGGCCTCTGCGTGGCGGCCTGCCTTTGCCTGGCATTATTTTTAAAAAAACAACAACAACAAAAACTCAGTTGGTTTTTCTGGAAACGATAATACACACAGCTAGATGGCAGTTTGAAGAAAACAGTGTGCAAATAATGCCTACAAGATCAACGTATACACTACTACAGCGGTGGATACGGATTACGTAAAATATATGAATGCTGCTTGAAAAAAAGTAACTCAAGTGGTTTTTCTAGAGACGATAATATTATCAATATTTAGACAAAATGTGAACAAGCTCACACAGCTAGATGGCGGTTTGAAGAAAACACTGTGCAAATAATGCCTACAAGGTCAACGTATACACAGCGGTGGATACGGATTACGTAAAATATATGAATGCTGCTTGAAAAAAAGTAACTCAAGTGGTTTTTCTAGAGACGATAATATTATCAATATTTAGACAAAATGTGAACAAGCTCACACAGCTAGATGGCGGTTTGAAGAAAACAGTGTGCAAATAATGCCTACAAGGTCAACGTATACACAGCGGTGGATACGGATTACGTAAAATATATGAATGCTGCTTGAAAAAAAGTAACTCAAGTGGTTTTTCTAGAGACGATAATATTATCAATATTTAGACAAAATGTGAACAAGCTCACACAGCTAGATGGCGGTTTGAAGAAAACACTGTGCAAATAATGCCTACAAGGTCAACGTATACACAGCGGTGGATACGGATTACGTAAAATATATGAATGCTGCTTGAAAAAAAGTAACTCAAGTGGTTTTTCTAGAGACGATAATATTATCAATATTTAGACAAAATGTGAACAAGCTCACACAGCTAGATGGCGGTTTGAAGAAAACACTGTGCAAATAATGCCTACAAGGTCAACGTATACACAGCGGTGGATACGGATTACGTAAAATATATGAATGCTGCTTGAAAAAAAGTAACTCAAGTGGTTTTTCTAGAGACGATAATATTATCAATATTTAGACAAAATGTGAACAAGCTCACACAGCTAGATGGCGGTTTGAAGAAAACAGTGTGCAAATAATGCCTACAAGGTCAACGTATACACAGCGGTGGATACGGATTACGTAAAATATATGAATGCTGCTTGAAAAAAAGTAACTCAAGTGGTTTTTCTAGAGACGATAATATTATCAATATTTAGATAAAATGTGAACAAGCTCACACAGCTAGATGGCGGTTTGAAGAAAACACTGTGCAAATACTGCCCACAAGATCAACGTATACACTACTACAGCGGTGGATACGGATCTCGTAAAATTTATTATGGCTGCTTGAAAAAAGTCACTCCGGTGTTTTTTCTGAAGACGGTAATATTATGGATATTTAGACAGAATGTGAACAAGGTCACACAGCTAGATGGCAGTTGGTTGAATAACACACTGGGCAAAAAATGCCTACAGGGCAAATAATGCCTAAAAGGTCAACTTATACACTACTACAGCGATGGATACGGATTACGTAAAATATATTATGGCTGCTTGAAAAAAGTCACTCCGGTGTTTTTTCTGGAGACGGTAATATTATGGATATTTAGACAGAATGTGAACAAGGTCACACAGCTAGATGGCAGTTGGTTGAATAACACACTGGGCAAAAAATGCCTACAGGGCAAATAATGCCTAAAAGGTCAACTTATACACTACTACAGCGATGGATACAGATTACGTAAAATATGTTATGGCTGCTTGAAAAAAGTCACTCCGGTGTTTTTTCTGGAGACGGTAATATTATGGATATTTAGACAGAATGTGAACAAGGTCACACAGCTAGATGGCAGTTGGTTGAATAACACACTGGGCAAAAAATGCCTACAGGGCAAATAATGCCTAAAAGGTCAACTTATACACTACTACAGCGATGGATACGGATTACGTAAAATTTATTATGGCTGCTTGAAAAAAGTCACTCCGGTGTTTTTTCTGGAGACGGTAATATTATGGATATTTAGACAGAATGTGAACAAGGTCACACAGCTAGATGGCAGTTGGTTGAATAACACACTGGGCAAAAAATGCCTACAGGGCAAATAATGCCTAAAAGGTCAACTTATACACTACTACAGCGATGGATACAGATTACGTAAAATATGTTATGGCTGCTTGAAAAAAGTCACTCCGGTGTTTTTTCTGGAGACGGTAATATTATGGATATTTAGACAGAATGTGAACAAGGTCACACAGCTAGATGGCAGTTGGTTGAATAACACACTGGGCAAAAAATGCCTACAGGGCAAATAATGCCTAAAAGGTCAACTTATACACTACTACAGCGGTAGTAAAATAAAAAAAAGTAAAATAAAAAAAAAATGAATATTAAAAAAAAAAAAATTAAAGTTGGTGCTGCTGAACTACTAGGAGCAGCAGATTAGCACACCAGTCCCACTCCCCAACACTGCTAGACTAATAGCACTGGGCTCTTATAGTAGTAGTAGTAGTAAAACAACAAAAAAATAAATAAAAGCAGTCCTTACAAGGACTACTGTTATTGCAGCAGTCAGCAGATGAGATCAGAAGCAGGACAGCTGCCCACTGCAGCTACATACAGAGCACTGCAGTAGAAGGTAGATTACTAGCCAGCAAAGCTACCTAAGCTTAAATGTCCCTCAAACCCCTGCAGACTTCTGTCCCTCCAATAACAGAGCAGCATCAAAACGATTACTAGCCAGCAAACTTTCAACTGTCCCTGAAATCACTAACAGGCAGCAGCTCTCTCCCTACACTATCTCTTCAGCACACACAGGCAGAGTGAAAAAACGCTGCAGGGCTTCGGTTTTTATAGGGAAGGGGAGTGGTCCAGGGGAGAGCTTCCTGATTGGCTGCCATGTACCTGCTGGTCTGGGGTGAGAGGGCAAAAAAAAGCGCCAACAATGGCGAACCCAAAATGGCGAACGTCGCGCGACGTTCGCGAACTTCCGGCGAGCGCGAACACCCGATGTTCGCGCGAACAAGTTCGCCGGCGAACAGTTCGCGCCATCCCTAATGGGAAGCACTCAATGCTGATACTGCTCTAAGGCTGCATAATGCCCTGCAGATATTCCCCAGTTTGACATTAGTACAGGTTTCCAAGAGGTTGCAGAGGGTCACTTTATTGTATAAAGCCAACGTGAATTTGCAAAGTCATCATTAATCTGGTTCCCAGTATTCTCCATAAAATGCACAATAATCATTGAAGATTATATATCAAAAAATAACTTTTTTGGAGATTAACTCTGCACAGATGTTTTTCCAATAGATTGATAGATGATTGATAGATGATGATCGATAGATATTTATTGTGATGATGTAGGTTGTGTTTTACTACATTTTTGAAACACAGATTTATAACAGCTCTATTCTTTAACCATCATTATGATTATGATATTTAGTCTGAGATTAAGAGGTTAAACGGGTTGAATAAATAATTGTAAAGAGAGGTTTTGCAACAAAAGTTTGATTTTTGCAGTAGCAGCTGTTCTTTGTTTCTGATCTGATAATAAATCAATGTTAGTTTATTATGTGTCACAGTTGCTTGTAGATGGGTTCCTTTCTCTTCCAAGCAAAGCGTGCACTTACTGTCTATTGTCCTATTAACATATTTGATAATGTTTTTAATGAGCATGGGATTAATGATTAGATATTTGCCAAATCCATTTCAATCAAATCAGTGAATACTCCAAACTGATTTTCTCATTCCTACAAAATGTATTATACAAAATTTAAACCATCAATTTCATTAAATCTTAATAGGGTGATTGTTTTGTTCTTTTTTAAATTGATTAATCTCCTGTACTAATCCCATTGGCATAATGATAGTGTACAGTCCTAAGAATTGTAATCACGCTACAATTATTCCGCAATCAATGACAATTATGATTTTTTTGTCCCTAATTTCATTGCTTTTTAATTTCTTGTTTTAATTTTTTTATGTTTCATTCATGCTTTGTGGCCTCTAGATCTTGTTCCATGAATTATGCATTTCATTATCAAACAAATTACATTATTTACTCAATATGCGCGTATAGGGTTACAGTGTCAAATATGGAAGAACGTATTTATATATTACTATATATTTACTATATATTAATAGCGAATACAGGAAATAATGAACTATGTACAAACATTACTTTTGAGAATTTTCCTTATTGTCCTTTACTATTCAGCCCTGTTCATTAGGGATGTAGCGAACTGTTCGCGCGAACTTCGACCGCTCGCGTCCGCCGAATGTTCGCAAACGTTTGGGAACGTTCGCATTTTGAGTTCGCGTTCGATTCGAATAAAAATCATTCGACCATTCGAATTCCTTCGACCGCTAAAAATCGAACGATTTCCATTCGTTCGAACGATTGTAAGCATTCGATCGAATGATTTTCATTCAATCGAACGATTTTAAAACGTTCGATCATTCAATTCGAATGAAAATCCTTCGATCGAATGATTAAAATCCTTCGATCGTTCGAATCGAACGATTTTAGCAATAGTTAGTTTACAATAGTTAGGAGGAATGTGTCAGGACCACATGGAATACAGAATTTAGGAGAAGACAAAACAGGCCAATAGCTTGGTATCTAAAGGGTTACGCAAGCTTGTAGTCAGTATTCACATATAGCTGGCACTAAACAAAATGGCTGGAACCTGTGCAAACAGCATAATTCGATAATTTAGAGCAAACCTAGGAGCTTAGAAATGAAGACCTACAGTTGGGCATTGATGTAGTCTTATCATTTTGAATAATGCAGCAACCTGTGCTGTGCTTACGTTACACATAGGCACATCATTACATCGGCATCATAGTTCTTACTGCAGGGCTGCGCCATAATGATGTCACATCCATGGACACCACTCTTTTAGAATTTAGCCCTGCAATCAAAAGAGGTTCCTGACTTAATGGTACACACAACTTTCCTATTAGTGGGAGTTACTCGGAAAAATAACAGATGAAAATTAAGTTAAAGAAGAAGGAAAGGCTTCGTGCACTTGGGGATGCCAAATGTTAGGCCCCCTCAAGTGAAAATTAGCTCACACTTATATAACCCGGGCCGGTGCAGTTTTCTGCTGATAGGAGCACTGGCCCGTGGTTATATCAATGAGCACCAATGATATTGACTACTTTTTAGTTAAAGTTCGGCTTTTCGTTCTACTGCGCATGAGCACTGGTATAACCATGGGCTGGTGCAGTTTTCTGCTGATAGGAGCACCGGCCCGGGGTTTCAGGTAAGTCAATACAATCACTTGGGGTGTCTAACATTTGGCACCCCCAAGTGCACAAAGGCTTTCCTTCTCCTGGTGCATAGGTGTGAGGAGCTAGGGTAGAAGTATGTTCTTGATATCTGCTTCCAGGTACCAGAGGCACATACTATGATATAAAAAAAAAAAACACTGCGAATTGCTGAGCGGTTGTTTCATTTTGTAGACATACTGTAGTAACAGATTTTCAAGAGGACTGGTGTACCCATCCCTACTTAATAAAATATTTCCTGTCACTCCAAGTTCTGCATACAGAACAGCCACTGGACACATGGACATCCATGTCAACCAATCAGGTTTTTTGTATTGTTCTATTTACACTAAGCTGAAAAACTGGAAAATAACTTGAGGGCAATTTTTTTTCAACACCGGTTAATTTTTGCCAGCGAATTTTCATGGCAAATTTGAATTTATTCGCCGGCAGCGAAACGCGAACATTTATTTGCCGGCAGCAAAACATGCGAATTCGTGCCTGGCGAATAAATTCGCCCATCACTAATAGTAGGTAGGCTGCCAGTGGGGGAATGCCTTCATGCTTCACCCAGCCCGTCCCTCAACAATACAGCACTGACTCATTGCAGTTGGTGCTGTAGTAGTGAGGGGTCCACAGATCTATGTGCCCCAAAATGGATTGTGGAGGCCCTATAATGTCCTTCACTTTGTAAATGAAGCACAAAGTCTGCTAAATTAAGTATTTTTGATTTTAGCATGTAGGGTTCTTTTTTTTATTAAAAATGCCCCAGATAACAAATGTCAATGGGTTATTCATTAAAATTAAAGGACTGAGCAAGGCACTTTAGTAAAGAATCTCCCATTCGAATTTTCCATATATACGCTGTATATATTTATGGGAAAATGACCCATTTTTTGATTGCTTGGTGGGTGGAAAAAGAGGATGGTTGCAAATGACTTAAACCACTGGACATAGAATAACAAGGGAGACACTTTCTGTATTTAGCTACAGAAGGAAATGAAGATTACAGAATTTTCGACTTTGCTGCATATTAATTTCAATGGTTCTGTGCTGGAAATGCAGGTTTCTGTGTAACACTGCGGTTTTGGTTAATGTGAGCAGTTTATGTAAATCGTTGAGTAGTCTGTATTACTGGCTAGTTACAGTTCAGTGTGGCACTTCATACACTTGGCATGAAATCATCACGGTTCAGCGGATTGCAATAACATTTTTGATATATATACCAATGCAAGCAGCGTGAAAAGCAAAAGTTGAATGGGCAGTAGCAACTGATCTAGTCCCTAGAAGGTAGTTCAGGTTCAACTTACAAGCCTAGTTGTTGCCATCAAAAAGATGCAACCAGGGGTGCTCCACCCATGAGGTGGGTTGAGGCACTCGCCTCAGGCGGCAGCGCCCCCCTGTTTGCCCGGGGCAGCAAAAATGGCTCTCCTGGTAACTAAGAGCCAAATTTCCACTTTTCAACCCGGAAATTCGGCTCTTCTAGTGCAGAGGGAGCAATCGCATTCTCTACACTAGTGACGTAGACCACCCCGACCCCTCCAGTGTAACGTGGACCGACCCCCTCGGGCACTGAAGAGGTGAGTCCAGTGGAGAGGGGTGGGGGCAGCAAAAGGAAGGTCGTCTCAGGCGGCAAAATTACCAGGGTCGCCCCTGGATGCAACATGCTGTGAATTCAGTAGTTGTAAGCGTAGCATACATGCATGCTTAACCAGGCTATAAGTAAGGCATCATATATTATGTAAAATCAATTATGTAAAAAAGAATTAATGAAATATTTATGTTCTAATACCTTTTAAGTCACTATTTATTCAAATACCAAAGCAAAATAAAAATGATCATCACAGATATATATACTATACCTAAAGGGCCAATAACACAAAAAAATATAATTTGATATAGTATTTCTGTTTTATGCAGTGTGTGTGTTCAGAGCCATGATTCTCTGGGGTCCATTCCTCATGATTAAGGGCAGCAGGGTCAGAATGGGGCATCCAGGGCCCACAGGGGCTGCAACATGAGGGGTCTTAATCGTGACATCTAGTCTCCCTGTGAACAGCTTAATTCCGTACCTTTTACCTTCCTACTCTATTTTTGCGAGTGTTAACAGGGGAGAGCAGGTGATCTAGGAGGGGGAGCGGGCCTGGGCCAGTGGGGTCCTTGAAGGCTGTGGTGTAGTAATAACACTTTCATTCCAACAATGTCACTTTTGAAATCCTTGAAAAACTATACTATTTAATAAAAAAAAGCTTTGTGATTGATATACAAGCTATGCAGAAATCATACATGCAGGGCAAGCTGGGATAGAGGCTTGTGCCAGAATAGCTTCTGTGTTAGTACACCCCAGGGATGAAAAATAGCCAGGGCTAGTGAGCAAGAGCAGCCCTGTACTCCACTAAGTAGTAGAATTAGTATCCCCCAGGTGGCACACCATTAGTCTATTTACTATATAGACACCTGGGGCCCATGCCTAGGTAGCAGCTTTAGTGGTTAGTATTTGGGTGCCTATAAACAATAAAAATCACTTTATAAATTTTTTTTTAAAATTTAAACCTCCATCAGGAGATTTACTTAGCCTATATTGATATCTAAAAAAAGTGGGCAATATGGCAGCTTCATTGTATCAAAGTCAGTTACAGGAATGTAATCTATGATCTTTGCAATAGGATCACCTGCCTTAAAGCTGCTAAAAACATTTTAGGGTAATGCAATAAATGTTGAGAATGGAAAAAAAATATTTGCAACCCAAACATAAAAATATTTTCATTTGACAATTAAAAATAGCTTTTGAGAACTTGGACATTGTTTAGCAACCACTTCCGCAAGTGGAATATAAAATTTTATAGTTTGCCCTTGTGCACAGTATATGTAATAATATAAGTGAAAAAGTTATCTTTGCACCAAAATAGTACACCACCTTCAAAAGTGTGCTAGGCATATTTAGAATTTGCAATGCAATAACTAATATTACATTACAAAACTACTACAAAATTACTATTCTTATATGTGCAATTTTTTTTAATAGAATTTTTTGCTACCAATAAAGATTAATGCAGCTTAGTTACTGTGAAGTAGAAGCTACTTTTTTATTACAGGAGGAAAAGAAATAATGAAAAAAAACTTACCCATATATCTCAATTATCCCCATCCCAATAGTATCAAAGCCCTTGTGTACAGAGCCCAAATTACCTACTACATTGGTTTGTCTGTATTTTAGTTACATAGTTAAGTTGGGTTGAATAAAGACCAAAGTCCCTCAAGTTCAACCCATCCGAATGAACCCTAGTGCACATAGATACACATACTTATATACATACTGGCCTATACACACACTCTCATAGTTACCTATACTGTATCTTTACTAATTGTAGATTTTAGTATCACTATAGCTTTTGATATTATGCTTGCCCAAGAAATCATCCAAGCCCCTCTTAAAGGTGTTAAAAGAACCCAGTGAGACACCCTCAATGCCTTTACTATGAAGAACCACATACGTTGCCTCAAATTAAAGTTCTGCTCCTCTAATCTAAACGGATGGCCTCTGGTGCAGGATCCTCTTTATGGAAAAAAGTGGGGCTGTCTATAATATCCTCTAATGTACTTTTGAAGAGTAATCACAATCCCTCGGAAGTGTCTTTTCTCAAAAGAAAACAACGTCTACTGTCATAATTTAAGTCTTCCATCCCCTAAATCAGTTTAGTTACTCTCTCCAGCTCATTTACTGTATATCCTTCTTAAGGACTGGAGCATAAAATTGCAATGTATTCTCCAGGTGAGACTTTAGGAGGCAAAATTATGTTTTCATCCCATTAGTTGATTACTTTTTTGTGCAAGACAGAACTTTATTTACTAGTTGTATACCCTTATCTACAACTGTGCAGGATATGCTGCTAAATTAATACAATAATAATAAATCTTATTTTCCATTCTTGCCATCATTTTATCAGTAGTTTTTTTTTATTCAATTAATCATTTGTACATTTTATTCAGAAAAGGACACCTTAAAACAAAAGTTAAAGGCAATCATTGAGAAATCTGTAGGAAAATCTGTAATTACTAATATTTTTTCATGTCAGCATATTAAAATTATATAATTTTTATCTATTGGAGCCGAGTAACTACAAACACAATTCCTTATTTGCAAAGCACATAACAGTTATTAACATTGTCTTTTTTAAGGCGGGATCTTGCTGCATTTTCTTATAGTCGTACTCCTTATACTTATTACAAGTCTAAAACAACAAAAATCATGAAATATGATTACCAATATATAGGTTTTTCTTCTGCATGCAATTGTGGATGGGTAGACATTTCCAATACTATACATACTGCTAACCGTGGCTTTAAAGGAACAGTTCAGTGTAAAAATAAAAACTGGGTAAATAGATAGGCTGTGCAAAATAAAAAATGTTTCTAATATAGTTAGTAAGCCAAAAATGTAATATATAAAGGCTGGAATGAACAGATGTCTAATAAAACAGCCAGAATCCAACTTCCTGCTTTTCAGCTCTATAATTTTGAGTTAGTCAGTGAATTGAAGGGGGGCCACATGGTACATATCTGTTCAGTGAGTTTGCAATTGATCCTCAGCATTCAGTTCAGATTCAAAAGCAACAGATATGACCCATGTTGCCCCCCTCAAGTCTCTGATTGGTTAATGCCTGGTAGCCAGGGTAACCAGTCAGTGTAAACCAAGAGAGCTGAAAAGCAGGAAGTAGTGTTCTGACTGACATGTTATATATAAAATCACTCCAGCCTTTATACATTACATTTTTGCCTAACTATCTATATTAGAAGCATTTTTTATTTTGCACAGCCTATCTATTTACCCAGTTTTTAATTCATTTAAGGACTGCGTCAAGCGGGGCCCCCATAAATCCATCGAAACCTAATACTTAGTTTTACAAACATACCCACTCACGCCCATAATAACTCAGTTATAAGCAGAATTCATACATAGTGCAAATAGGCAGTTTTAATTTGGCTTTGTGTTCCCAACAAATTTTAACAAAGCTTCAAACTATACACCCCTCTCAACTGTTTGAGCCCACCAAGGGTCTTCAGTATCTGTTGTCTGGAAAAAGTGGGAACTGGAGGGTGAATTTGATTATTTTGTGAATGGCTGTTGGGATAATAAATATGACTGGCAAAATAAATGATATTGTCCCATTTGTCATTGTCCTGATGGTCATTTCTGCAATCTGGTCATTAACATTGTTATTCTTAACTAATGTTATTCTTACAGTAGGTACCAATTTATAGTTTCTCAAAACTAGCTAATAATTCCATAACCAAATGGCATTAGATTGGTCTAAAATAAATGAACATACTACAACTATGAGCTTACCTTTTGTAACTTTTAGATTCAGTTACCATGATTAACATCCATTTTGTCTTTTGAAAGATAAACAACCCAATTAACCAGGTTGAATCCTGCAAATGACTGTGGAAACAGAACTCTAGCATATCGGTCTATTTTACTTGTTCCTGTAGGTTGGTTGGAGGAGGTATCCAATAGCATATCATTTCTGGTGGGGATATCCGTTTGTTGACTGTATGGAGAATCTTCATTGAGTGGCAAATCACCTTAAGTTGACTAATCCCCTTTAGGGGCCACTGAATTGATTCTTTTTTTTTTTTTTTTTGAAATTGCAGTTTGAGTAGGCATGCTGTCAAAGCAAATATACACTCTGTTTAAGGCAGAACTACAACAAAAGTTTGCTATTAAAAGCTAAGATAAAGTACATAAACTAAAATAATATTTCAAAGGCTAGTCATTAGTCATGGTAATTCCGCCTACTCTTTGTACTTTCAAGCCCTGTGCAGGACGTATACAGTACTTACTATAATGATAGATGTCCAGAGACTAATTTAACTAATATACTAGTACTTTACGGTCTGCAAGCAAATGATTGATAAAAAATATAACAAAGAGTTTCTAGGTAATATCGATGATTCATTTGCAGATTTATATAAACATATTTTCCATAAAAATAAGGCTTAAGGTAAATATAATGGTTTGTGAGCAATAAATCACATTTTCTAGTTCTCAATTATTATGTTGGGTTGGATAAATGAGGAATAATAGATGGCCCTTAATACTTAAAAATCTGAGAAAATTAGCATACTCATAACTGGGTTTAAAATTGGTGAGTGCCTTCCATGGGTGTTTTTTCTGTTAACCCTTAACCATTAATTTTGTACAATTAGCAGGTTTATTTAAAAGTACCCTCAATCTATTGTTTATCTCCAAAATATAAAGGAGAGTTTTGTTTAATCTCTAGAAATATACTGCGGAATTAACACATTTAAAGGAAAATGAAAGCTCCAAGGGGGTGCCAAATGTTAGGAAACCCCCACGGATTGTAAGGACTTACCTGATACCCTTGACTAGAGTATGATTCGATTCCGCTACAATTCCCCAAGACCCCATAAATACACTCACAGATCTTTTGGTGAAAAAGGCCGCAGCTTGTTTTATTAAATAACATTTGCATTCACTTATTCTTATTTAACTTCCAAAAACATACCAGCCAAATAAATTTGTGAAACCGCCGCGAAAATCACAGATGGAAAAAAAAATGGATGCCGGCAATTTCGGTGTCCAAAAAAATGGATGCCAGCGTCAAAAACGAGATGCCGGCACTGTTTCACGAATTTTTCGGCGAAACACCACAAATTCGCCCATCACTAACCAGCATAAAATAATACTGCATAACACTTTCACATTTTGGGGTAAAAACAATAGCCGCTGAAGGCTCCACATAACATTTAACAATGTTTACAATAACTTCCCAAACCCTTCTTAGTCAAAACCCATTAACCAGCCTAAGGCTAAGACTCCGACACCTGTTTCCTCACTTACGGTGCCTCCTTGCTACGGATGTCGCGGACTGTTCGCCCGCGAAATAATTTGTGCGAACATCGGCTGTTTGCGTCCGCCGAATGTTCGCGAATGTCGCGCGACGTTCGCCAATTTGCGTTCGCCTTAGCTGGCACTTATTTTTGACCTCTCACCCCAGACCAGCAGATACATGGCAGCCAATCAGGAAGCTCTCCCTCCTGGACCACCCCCACACCCCCTGGACCACTCCCCTTCCATATATAAACTGAAGCCCTGCAGCGTTTTTTCATTCTGCCTGTGTGTGCTTGCAAGAGCTAGTGTAGGGAGAGAGCTGTTTAGTGATTTGAGGGACAGTTGACTTTGCTGGCTAGTAATCTACTTGATACTGCTCTGTATTGTAGGGACAGAACTCTGCAGGGATTTGAGGGACAGTGAGTTTAGGTTAGTTAGCTTTGCTGACTAGTAATCTACCTTCTACTGCAGTGCTCTGTATGTAGTTGCTGTGGGTACTGCTTCTGATCTCATCTGCTGACTGCTGTAATAACCCAATAGTCCTTGTAAGGACTGCTTTTATTTTCTTTTTTGTTTTTTTACTTTGCTACTATAAGAGCCCAGTGCTATTAGTCTAGCTGTGTTGGGGAGTGGGACTGGTGTGCTGCTCCTAGTAGTTCAGCACCAACCAGTAATTTTTTTGTTTTTAATATATATATATATATATTTTTTTTTTTATTTTACTTATCTTACTGTTCTTTAACGTGTCCAGTGCTATTTGCTGTTCTTCATAGTAGTGCACCAATAGTAGTGCACTTGCAGGCATTGTTTGCCCAGTGTGTTCTTCAAACAACTGCCACATAGCTGTGTGAGCTTTTTCACATTCTGTCTAAATATCAATAATAATACCGTCTCCAGAAACACCACCTGAGTGACGTTTTCCAAGCAGCAATAATATATTCCGTATCCACTGCTGTAGTGTATACGTTGACCTTGCAGGCATTGTTTGCCCAGTGTGTTCTTCAAACAACTGCCACCTAGCTGTGTGAGCTTTTTCACATTCTGTCTAAATATCAATAATAATTCCGTGTGCTGCTCCTCCTAGTAGTTCACCACTACCAGCACCTACCAGAGTCAAAATTGTTACAAAGTATCTTATTTGCACCTGTTAGCTGTTCTGAGCTCTATGCCAAAAGCTAATTAAGTTAGAAACTGTTTTTTTTCTGGCTGTTCAGTGCAGAGAAAAGAGGGACTGGTGTGCTGCTCCTCCTAGTAGTTCACCAATACCAGCACCAACCAGAGTCAAAATTGTTACAAAGTATCTTATTTGCACCTGTTAGCTGTTCTGAGCTCTCTGCCAAAAGCTAATTAAGTTAGAAACTGTTTTTTTTCTGGCTGTTCAGTACAGAGAAAAGAGGGACTTTCCAGTACAAAAGAGGGACAGGGGGTTGAGTGGTCAAAAGAGGGACAGTTGGGAGGTATGCAAGTGCCACCTAGCTGTGTGAGCTTTTTCACATTCTGTCTAAATAACAATAATAATTCCGTGTCTGTAAACATCACCTGAGTGATGTTTTTACAGCAGCAATAATATATTCCGTATCCACTACTGTATACGTTGCCCTTGCAGTCATTGTTTGCCCAGTCTTTAACCAAGTGCCACCTAGCTGTGTGAGCTTTTTCACATTCCGTGTCCAGAAACATCACCTGACTGTGACGTAGTGTGATTTCTGCCCTTTACAGCACAAAACGCAGCGCTGTGTCAACAATGTATTTTTCAGATACATTTTTGCCCTTGATCCCCCTCTGGCATGCCACTGTCCAGGTCGTTGCACCCTTTAAACAACTTTAAAATCATTTTTCTGGCCAGAAATATCTTTTCTAGCTTTTAAAATTCGCCTTCCCATTGAAGTCTATGGGGTTCGAACCGTACGCATTTTTGACGCAAGTTCGTGAATATGTTCGCGAACATTTTTTCCGCCGTTCGCTACATCCCTACTCCTTGCCCCCTAAGCCTCGCCCCAGGCCTATCCAACCAACCTCACTTTACCTTCCAGCCCCCTTTTTGGCTACCCAGTAGGGCAGCCCCACTATGCTACTGCTGCAACGTAACCATCCACCCCCCCATCTCCATAGGGCGGGAGGGAGGGACATTGTATCTCCTATGCCAACTACAAGTAAAATGAGTTCCCGCACTTTTCACCCCTATTTATAGGTTATGCCCTACCCTTTCACTCCACACTACAACTCCCACAATGCCTGACACCACTACACCCTTTTTTTCCTCTACTCTCCCCTCAGTCATGTGCCCCTTCCACTCCACCGCTTCCCAGGCTCACTATTTGGGCTTCTGGGCTGGTGCTCCTTTTAGAAGAAAACGGCATTGTCCCGGGCAATTGTGAGCAATTCTCTTCTTCCCTTCTTTATTCAAAATCCAGTAGCCAATGCATGTGCAGCAGAATGAAAAAGATGGCTTTTCTACCCATGTCCACCTGCGAGAAGAAGTAAGGAAGAAGATTGCTTGCAAGTGCCCTGGGATGATGCAGTTTTCTGCCCTGGGATGATGCAGTGCTGGCCCGGGGTATTGGGTAAATCATTACTATCCTTGGGGAGTACCCTAACAAAGGACACCCTCCTTGGATTTTAGCTTTTCTTCTCCTTTAATTCCTTTGCCAAGCTCATTGGAATGTATAGTACAGCTGAGATGCCATTTTATACATGCTAAAGATTACTAAATATATTTAGAGCAGAGCAATATTTGTTGTAAATCTTCTAGAATATATGGGGTTTTTTCTGCATCCAATTGTGGATGTGTAGACATTTCTTCTAGAAAACTTCCAGCGCATGGTGGGTTCTGAGAGTATAGGTATAGGATTTGAATGATGGAAAGGCCGTCTTCCACAGACTATTTTATCCTAAAAAAAAATCCAAATTTTTAATAGTGATTTTCTTTTTCTCTTTAATAGTAAAACAGTACCTTGTACTTGATCCAAACTAAATAAATACATGGTATGATTACTGTGAGTTCTTTTATTTGAAATTTACTTGTATTTTGATATTGGTTTTGGCATTTTAGAATTGAAAAAAAATAATCTTTCTCATACTACATTACTGCATAATCCATATCTGCAATAATGTGTGTGCTGATTTTTATCAATGCCACTGCTTTTGATGGGATCCTCTTGATGAACACTACAATATTGCTCTTTTATTTTGCATTCCCTTTTCTGCTTGACTCTCCTAATATTGGACTTATAAAAGAAATACAAATCTATTACCGTAACAAACTCATTTTCTGCCTTTGCAGTTACCGCTGCTAGAGCTGATTCCTTTACAGCCTTCATCATTTTCTGAATCTGGAGATTAGTAAAATAGTTCACAGCAGCAAACTCAATTAATGCGGAGAATACAAACCAGTCCATCGCAGTTGCATATGAGACTTTCGGGAAAGAGTTTCTCGGTCAAAGTTTTTTTCCGTTCATTTCGAAGGGTTAAATGGTTCGTTCATACAATTTCAGTTGTGATAAATAGAAGAAGGAATGATTTTATTTTTTTATGCAGAAAGCACACAAAATATTCTCATTGCCATCACATGGCTACATTATAGTGATGGGCAAATTTGTTTTGCTTCGTCGCCAATTTGCCATGGAATTTTGACAATTTGCCAGCATTAAACTGTGCGCGGGCGTCAAAGTTGATGCCGTCGCCCATTAAAGTCAATGGGCATCCGTTTATTGTCACTGGTGTCTAAATTGTCACTGGCGTCTGAACCGTCGCTGGCGTAAAAAAAAACCGTGACACCAACATTGAAACCGTCGTCTGCGTCAAAATGTTTTCAATGCCAATGAATTTTCTCCAAATATTTTTGCAGGCAATTTTGCAAATGTATTCACCGGCAGCGAACTGGCAAATTTGACGCAAATTCGCGCCTGGCAAATAAATTCGCCCATCACTACTACATTAGTTTATGGTTCATAATGTATATATTTGGGGATGTTATGGTATCAATTTAGTCTACTGGCAGTTATTATAATATATAATCTACTATAACCTATATAATTATCTACATATATATATATATACAAGAGTCCTCTGCACTCAACCCATTATCAATATATTTAAGACAGAGACATTTTGTGCATACTGCTACTAAAAAATGCCTTACCCTTTAAACAACACAGGGATTGTTTGTCCATATATTGCAATATATTTAAGCAGGCCAACTACGTCAAAGTCATCCCATATCTGGCCAGTCCTACGCTTAATTTTCATCTGATTCATTAAGAATTCAATTGCTTAATTATACATTTTACAAAGGGACTAAGTTTTACCTGCAACTTACTGGCTGCTTTCAAACCTCCCAAACTTGGCTGCCCTTTTATTAGACACCAGTGGGATCACCTGACTATAGTTGGGAAGGGTGGGAGCTACAACATGGAGCTGGTCACTGCTCCTGTATAACTATAACAAACAAGGGTTAAAGGCTTAAATATATTGCAATATATGGACAAACAATCCCTGTGTTGTTTAAAGGGTAAGGCATTTTTCAGTAGCAGTATGCACAAAATGTCTCTGTCTTAAATATATTGATAATGGGTTGAGTGCAGAGGACCTCTTGTATTTGTCTGTATGTATTTTGTGGTCACAGCCTCATTGCACCCTCGCCTAATGGTTTTAAAAATTAGTGGCGAGCACAACTTTCCCTATGCAATTCAATTATAGCATTTATAGGGACACGTTGTGTCTATGTTTTTAATGGTTTCATACAGCTAGAGTTGATTTTGTCATTTGTCCTTATTTATGAGTTTTAACCCAACAGATAGATTACAAATATTACACAGATCCTGGATATAGTAATTAGGTGAAGAATGCAGTGAAAACTGGAACAGAACCATTTATTGGAAAGTCTAGGGACTTATATGACTGCAAAGACTTAAGAGGAAATGTATGATAGGATGCAATAGCTATCAGTAAACCAAAACGTCATACCAGCAACAGTCCAGGCTGGAACAGATTCTTTGTTGATCCAAAAGACAACTTGAGACAGAACAACAGTCGTGCTGCATGGGATATTTGTATGAATTATATAGTATCCTATTTTCCTCTAAAGGAAAAACAGGACTACTTGGAGTGAATATTCACCTGCAAACACACAGAAGCACACATTACATGACAGATAATGACATTAGATGAAATGGATTTATGAAACTGAGCCCTGGAAGAGAGTGGACCACATCATTTTGCACAGATTTGGCAAAGGCCATAGCAAACACAGTTCTGGCAGGAACTGACTCCTTGTTGATCCAAAATGAAACCTGAGAGAGAACAACTGTCACTATGCAGGGAATATAAGTTTGTATCACAAAATAGCCCATTTTCATTTCCAAGTAGGGATGCACCGAATCCAGGATTCGGTTCGGGATTCGGCCAAGATTCGGCCTTTTTCAGCAGGATTCAGATTCGGCCGAATCCTTCTGCCTGGCCGAACCGAATCCGAATCCTAATTTGCATATGCAAATTAGGGACAGGGAGGGAAATTGCGTGACTTTTTGTCAAAAAACAAGGAAGTAAAAAATGTTTTCCCCTTCCCACCCCTAATTTGCATATGCAAATTAGGGTTCGGATTCGGTTCGGTATTCGGCCGAATCCTTCATGAAGGATTCGGGGGTTCGGCCGAATCCAAAAAAGTGGATTCGGTGCATCCCTATTTCCAAGTAGAAATGCAGTTTATGTATGGCCCCGATATTGACAACCTATTATTAACAGACACCAGAGAGATGTTTGTATAATTTATGTTACAGGTATGGGACCTGAAATCCAGAATTCCCAGGACCTGGGGTTTTCCAGATGAGGGATCTTTCTATAATACAGGGTTTCCGTCATTATTTTTTTGAATTTTATAATAAACGTGGCTGTAGCAGCTCAGCAGCTGCAAAGGCAACCAAAGTCTTGAGCTGTATTAAAAGGGGCATAGATTCACAGAAGAAGGGGGATATTCTTCCACTGTACAGTGCTCTGGCCCAATCTAGAATATGCTGTGTAGCTTTGGTCTTTGCTGTTCAAACGGGATATTATTGAATTAGAGAGGTTCCAGAAAAGGGCAGATACACTGGTTAAAGCTATGGAAAATCTCCACTATGAAGAAAGACCGGACAGGTTTTGTGTTGTTTACACAAGAGAAGAGGTGCTTAAGGGGTGATATAACAACTATGTAAAAATATATGAAATGACGCCCTTGGACTTACATGAGGTTGTGCGTCAAGAAAAAAAAAATATATTCACCGCACGTCAAAATTTTGTTAAACTTTAATGGGCGTCGGTCGGAAAATTTTCAATTTTTTTGACGAAACAGGTCAAAATCACCCAAGCCTAATAATAATCTCTCCGTTTTATTAACCAGTCAGTAAAACACAAGGGCAGTCATTCTGATTTTTTTCCCCTTTTCTGCAAATTTTCTGCAAATTAGTTGAATTGAATTGGAGGGGCATTTATTTTTTCAGCCTAACTTACTATGTCACAATGTTACTACGTATGTTACAAACATTTAAATACAAATTTCATTAGAACATTACTTTCAGCAAATTATTCTCAGCAAAGTACATACGATTGAATAGAAGTCATTTTATAAATGAATACATATGATTATTATTATTTTATTATTAACATGTATTTATATAGCGCCAACATATTGCGTAGCACTGTAATGATTGAGAGCAGTGTGCAGTGCTTGTCTTAATCATTCTGTTTATACTCTTGATGTTATAACATAGTAGGTTACTGAATACATAATAAATATTGCCCAGTAAATATTAAATAATAAATATTGCCCAGGAACCAACTCATTTTACTAAGGTTAAAATTTTGAGGAAAAAAGTAGGGAATATCGTGTTAGAAGTAGTAATGGGCGAATTTATTCACCAGGTGCGAATTTGCTGCGAATTCGGGACGAATTCCAGTGATTGGCCGCCGGCAAATAAATTTGAAGATGCCAGCGCCGTTTCGCGAACAATGCTTTAATTGCAGTATATTAGATGTCATTGCTTAAATTATTTACTTTAGTGTATGTATTAATAACTTTGATGTTCACATTAAAAGTATGGGGATGTGATGTGTTTCCTAATTATAGCGACATTTGCCAGACGTAGCAGTTACAGTTTGACATGATTTAGGTACATTGGGGCTAATGGAAGATGAAGTTCAATTTTGACATAGATAAATGCAGGTTTATACATATGGGGATTACAATAATGTCCAAATATTCAACAATTTGTAAAAAATGGAATTAGGAATCTAATGCCGACAACTTTTTTCTGTTTTATCTACCTCAAATGGATCGCAATAGTCTACGGTTTTTTATCTAAATTTTTTTTACCTGACTCACTACACACCTTTTGTCCAACTAAATCATACTGGAGGAGACTTGAAGATTACTCTGGTACCTCAACAGAATACAATGGTCCTTTTTGGAGACTATTTCACTTTTTGGATATGCACCTGAGTAAAAGGTCAAAAGAAAGATAACAAACCGGAAAATAATTTTTGAAAAAGAAATCAAAATATCGAATTCAATGGGTTTACTAAAGGGGCAAAGTGGCTAACGCTAGCGACAATTCGCCAGCGTTACTGCCCGCAGGAACATCACCAATTTACTAATGGGTGCAGTCGCCCATTCGCTAGTGAAAGAGACTGGCGCTAGCGGTCATTCACACTCTATCACCAGGCGACTTTTCACTCTGGGGAACAGATGCTACTCCGCAAATTTACAAAAATGTGGATTTTACTGAACGTTACCTCTTGTGCCAGAGTTGACTTCGCCACCTCAAACCAGGCGAAATGCATTAAAGTAGCTAAATCATCCTCAATCTTCTGTTACTTAAATTATATTCTATGAGCCGAAAATGCATCAAAGTCCGAAAAACGCTGGCGTCTTTTCCTATTTTTAGCCTGATTGCCTGCAAAAGACCTAACAAACTTTTTTTTAAGTAACTGGTTTTCGCCATACAACTCTAATGTCTTTATTACGGTTCCCTGGACATGTGTTTTTAAAAGTGTAATTGGTAAGTGTATGCACCAATATTTAACAGAAAGACGTCCATACAACTTTAAATTTCCTGCCGATGCTAATTGACCTGAGCCCAAGATCCCTAGCGAAGTTTCGCAAGGCAGAAATGAACGCTAGCGCCAGCATTCGGTGCCCACAACAAAACTCTGCATTTTAGTGAATTAGCGTAGTCTGAGCGACTTTTCACCTGGCGAAGTGTGGGTGCAAAGTGAACGCTGCCAACTTTTCGCAGGTTAGTAAATCTACCCCTATATTGGATGTATTGATATGACATAGCTAATGAAACTGAAATAACAACTGATGGCAGAAAGAAATATGTTGGTGCTCAATATAATACAAACACATTGAAAACATTGCAGCAATTCTGTATAATAATTTGGTCTAAATATCACTTCCCACTGACTAATTATTGCTAGAAATTGCACATGGTATTTCAGTTAATAATCAAGGGTCTGAAAGCCTGTGGTGCCTTCCACTGATATTAGTAGGAAGGAGTCTATGGCAAACTAGTTAATGTTTTTGATGTCACTGCAGGTAGCAGCTACTATCCAGAAACATCAAACGTGGTAATGGCAAAACTGCAGATAACAATGTTTTTTGTAGCAGTTATGCAATGTAGACAGATTATTGAGCACTTATGAAGCTATTTATTGTATTAGTCTAGGGCTAGTTTTTCCTACATTACATGGGGGAAAATTTACCTAGGGTCGAATATCGAGGGTTAATTAACCCTCGATATTCGACTGCCGAATTGAAATCCTTCGACTTCGAATATCGAAGTCGATCGGACGATTAAATCCTTCGAAACGAACGATTCGAAGGATTTCAATCCATCGATCGAAGGATTATCCTTCGATTAGAAAATTGTTAGGAAGCCTATGGGGACCTTCCCCATAGGCTAACGTTGACTTCGGTAGCTTTTAGGTGGCGAACTAGGGGGTTGAAGTATTTTTTAAAGAGACAGTACTTCGACTATCGAATGGTCAAATAGTCTAACGATTTTTAGTTCGAATCGTTCGAATCGAAGTCGAAGGTCGAAGTAGCCAAAAAAAACATTTTTCCTCTATTCCTTCACTCGAACAAAGTAAATGGGCCCCTTACTGTCTAAAAAGTTATTGAAGATGATGAACTCCCTTTAAGTGAGATTTCTTTTTTTAGATTGCCTAATTCTAAATAAACTGGACACTGTCTGCACCCAAGGGATTAAGGCTTTGCAAAATTTGACTAAATTTATGAAAAAAAAACCGCTTGTAATGTTTAAAAGAGGAATAGCCTTATAATATTAATAGTAATTTTCTGATTCCTTAATCCCTTCATGCGATCGCTGATTTGCAACTTGTGCTGAATACTAAAACCCATTGAAAATTAAGGTGTTTGACTGTCAAGAGCAAGCAACATACATATGTACAAATTGTACATCTGTCACCTTTGATAAATGCATAGGTTCATTAACACTATAAGTGGTAGGAAATGTTTCTGGATCATCAACAAAGTGTTGTTAAATTGAAAAATGCATCAAACTGCTCTGAATTTTCATTTGTGATCTTTTTACATCTGCCCCTGAACCAATCAAACTGGTTGTAAAGGGATTTAATCCCTTACCCTCTCTCTTTCATTAAAGTAGTTCAGCTTCACCAACTTCTTTTATAGCTTATTTATTTTTATACATAAAGCAACAATAGGGTAAAACTTTAAAGGCAGATGTTTTGTGATTGGTGTTTTGATGTCCCTAGTTGTCCCTGAGATAGAAATAATGGTTAAATTGTCTGGGTAACTTACCAACAGTTTAATACATTTTGCCTAGATATTTGCAGGTGGATCTGTTAATAGCACACATGAATCTCTTAAAGATTTAAGACTTATTGAAATCACTGGGATTCTAGTGGCAAAGCTTGAATTTTGCTTTTTTTTTTTAAAAAAAAAAAAAAACTGCTAATTAAGTATGGTTTTTGTATTGTGAAAACAGCCAGGCCATGGGGTCTACAGTGTTATATATTAAAAAGGCTTTAAGATGAAATACATTCAGAATTCATTTGCATGAAAAAAAATCACCATTTTAGACACAGCTCCCCAACTTTAGAGGGCAGGCATGTCCATCCATTGGGAAATTCATTAGTCTCATTGGGGCACTCAGCTTTTATTGCCAACCTGAAATGAAAACATTGTAAAGTATAAATAATACATTTTTGTATGGGTCACAGAAGAAATTAAAAGGAATTCAAATAACAGTATAAATGTTTACATGGCGAAAATAAAGGTTAAGGTGTGAAATTGCTGTATACTGAAACTGTTGCTGTAGAAGGAGCTTACAAATACTTGCACAGCAGGGCCTTCAGTACTTCTTATTGATGCAGTTGCACATTAATGCTGATATCAAAGAAACACATTATAATCATAACTAACCTAAACTTAGGGGCCTAGTTAACTTTTCAGTGTGAGTTTGCAAACTAACGCAGGGTTTTGGGCAAATTTCCAGCATTTAACCCTGAATGGGCATTTATAATAAAGAAAAACGTTTGCAGCTTTTAGGTGCCAAAGTTTCTACATTCCAAAAGCCCATTTGGATTTTTTTTTTATCCTGAAACCTGTGCTAGTTAGGAAACTCATACAAGAAGGCTGAAAAGCACAATCAATTTTTAATAGGCCCCTTAGCTTCCTTACAATTAATTCAGTAACTTTAACTATTGAAAGTATTGTGCATTGATCAGAATATACAATGTCATATTATTTAACTAGAACCCCAACCTGCATAGCCAGTTGTACACATGCAAACCAATCTAGCAGCTGAATGCTGCATTTGCACATTGTGCGATATGGAGTGCAAAACATTGAGCAAAATTGTAGCAGGGTCTTGCAAACACTTTTATACAGTCCCCTAGGGTTCTTCCTTTATTATTGGTTAATTTGGAATACTGATAGTAGTATAATTACAGAAGAAAATGAAAGACCAGTTTTTGTGCAGCCCCTTTTGACTTCCCTTATTATTTTCAGGGTCCCTTTAGTATATAACAAGCTTAAAGATATGCAAAAACACTATTCTATACTATCTTGGACAGAAAATATTGTCTAATTAAATCGCAATTTAGAATGGATATTTGTGTAAACAATTTAGCTAATTATTTTTTTTAATTTATATGTGGTCAAATCTGATGAACTTCAATAGAAGACAACGAGAGTTGCATGTCAATATTCAAGCTACTCTTTATTATTTTTACATTTATTTAAAAAATGAATTTAACCATAGCCAATGTAAATGATAAAATCGGGTTATACTGATGATATAATATTGTTCCTAACTAATCCTCAAATGGCAGTACCAAAACTATTGCAAATTTTAGAAGGTTTTAGCAACATATCACTGTATAAACTGAACCAATCTAAAACTCAAGTTATGGGGATGAACATTCCTGAACACACTATGGTACAGTTAAAACAGGCCTACCCATTTGAATGGAAACAAAAGGAGATTACATACTTGGGCATGCACCTATCAAATATTATAAAAAACTTTGTTACAAGATAACTTTTTTCCATTATTACACTCAATAAGAGAGGAAATTGCCTCATGGAAAATGATGTTTATATCTTGGAGGATACATGCCCTGAAAATGGCATTAAATTTTTATTTTTTAGGTATTAAATTTAATGCGAGTTGTGCCTACAACTGTTTACAACCATCTTATGGAGTTCAAAAACCTCACTTATCACAACATATTCTACATGTAAGCTTACCCTGGTGGTCTAGTGGGGACTAGGGCCTGGCGGGGACGCCCGCAGTCCTAGTCCTTTCAGTTCCTGCGCCGGCTTCACTATGGCGCGCGGCCGTTTTACGCGCCGGCCGCTTGACGTCATCACGCCAGTGGCGCGAAATTCAAATATTTAAAGGGGCCTCTGATCTAAACTTATTGCCCATTGTTAGGTCTAACTTGTTAGTATCTGGGTGCAATTTTTCTGCTGTTTGATTCCAGTTTTGACCCTTGCCTGCCGACTATTCTGAACTCCGATATCCTAAACTGTGCCTGCCTGACTGTTTCTTCTGATATTGACCCTTGCCTGCCTGACGATCTGTGTACGCTGCCTGAAACAACTCCGGCCTGATTGACTTTGCTTGTATTCTGCCCGCACCGACCCCGGCCTGTCCGACTACGCTTTTGTCTGCTCCCTGAACTGTACGTTTCGTCCTAAATCTTGCTAATGACCATGCCCCTTTGCTCGTCCAGAACCTTTGCTTGGCTCCTCTCTTATTAAGACGTGGTGGCATCCAATAAGCTGAGGGCTCCTCCCAAAGTAAAAGGCGGCTTTGGACTCCAAATAAAAGTTTCACTTCTAACAGCCCAGTAACATTTTGTAATTCATGAATCATTCCTCCCCATCTTTGGTGGATTATAAAGAACTGGCGAATGATAAGCAATTCAAAATATATTTCCCCTTTTCCATCTCCATTTTTATCACTGGATACAGTTACTATGGACATACCCTCTCTCTCCAATTTAATATTTGGTCTCAAAATGGTGCAAACTCTCTTCTACAACTAGTGGAAGGTCAAACATTGAAATCATTTACTTCCATACAGAAAGAATTCCACCTTCCGCGTACCGAATTCTATAAATACCTTCAGATATAAATGGATCATATAAATGGATCCAACAAATCAACAGACCACCTACAGTTTGTGAAGTATTCTTCCCAAATCCAACTCTCAAGAAGCAAGGTACCTCTGTACTGTATAAACTGCTATTATCACCAGAGAACAAACATTTACAATGCAACAATGGAATGAAGCTCTTAAATTACCACTTTTATATTCCAAATGTGTTAACCATCTTGAGAAAGCCAGGAAACTAATTTATCAATGGTATCTAACACCAAACAAATTACAAAGGATATATGGTATACCAAATAGTTGCTGGAGAAATTGTGGTGGCCCAGGTCTATTTTGCATATCTGGTGGTCATGCCCGGTCACACAAATAATATAGAAATTAGTGGAAATTGTGATTCAAAAGGTTACTAAAACAAACAAAGCACAACTTTATTTATTATACCATATCTTATTTGCAACTAGAATGGCAATAACAAGGAAATGGAAGTCTCAAGACATTCCATGCAGTCAATTGTGCACAAACTCAATTAAACTTCAATCTATGAATGTTCTATTGCCCACACTCAGGGAACAATTTCTAAAAATTGCAAGCTGGCACCATATGCATGTATGTATACATCTTTGTGATACAAGGATCTATGTAACCCTTAACATATAACTATGACTTATATATATATTTCTTGTCATCCTAAGAAATAATTCCAAATTATTTTCTATCATGTTAGTTGAGCCAAATAAAATTTACTTACACAACATTTATTATTTACATTTTGTTTCTTTCCGTCTTGGAATTACACAATCACATCAAGCAGACAGGAGCCATTTTTTGGACACTGTTATAAAGACAAATTGTGTATCACCTCAAAATCTTATGTATGCACCAGAATGAGGACCTAATGAACATACACAGTACCTTACCAAATTATGGAGTGTTAGGAAGGAGGGTGAATGTGTGGGGGCAGTGACATCTAGGAAGTGCTAAATGGAAAGTGAAAGTAAGTGACTGCCACACCTCTATGCCTCCGGCATAGAGGTGGGGCAGGTAATATTTGATTGACAGCTCAGATATTTAAACACCTTTATAACAGGTCTAGATGCTTAAATGAAGACAAAAAATTTGTGTTCCATGTGTAATTTGCAAATTACTTTTATTATACAGCTTTTATGTGTAGCTGACAGGTCCGCTTTAATGGTACGTAAACAAATGTTTCCCAGAGTCATGTTAATTTGTATGTTTTTTTTTTCTCTTTCTTTTTCCTTTTCAGAATTGTTTATTGTAATTTTATGTCTTTTTTTCTTTTTGTGGAAATCAATAAAACACTTTAAATAAAAAAAAAAACATTGCAAAAAAACCTTTATCAAGTTTAATCACATTCCTTTCATAATAGAGTAAAAAAAAACTTACAAAAAAGTTCACAAATTAAATAAAATTTCCTCCCTGTTGTATCTAGAGCTGAAGAGAGCACAGTCATCTATAAAAGTGTTTCTGATCCCTTTAAGTATTAACACGGCAACAATTGTAAAGCCACACACAAAATACACAAGGAGGAAAATGAATAATGCCAACATATGTGAAATTTTTCAGAGTTAATCTGTATTGAGAAACTATTCTAAATATTCCCTATGTACCCTTCTTGAAACAAATATCATGTAATTCTTTTTTAATTAACATATTCTGGACTATATTTTGGGAAACCAAAGTTCTAGTAAATCTAGGGGCACATTTATCAATGGTGGAATTTCGAGGGTTAATAAACCCTCGAATTCGACCCTCGAAGTTAAATCCTTCAACTTCGAATATCGAATTTGAGGGATTTAGCGCAAATCCTTCAATCGATCGATCAAAGTAAAAATCATTCTATCGAACGATAAAATCCTTCGAATTGAACGATTTTAAGCAATTGATCGAAGGATTTTCTGGGGTGCTGGGGAAGGTCTCCATAGGCTAACATTGTACCTCGATAGGTTTAAAAAGTATGTAGTCAAAGTATTTTTTAAAGAGACAGTATTTCGACTATCGAATGGTCGAATAGTCAAACTATTTTTACCTGGAATCGTTCTAATCGAAGTTGTAGATCGTAGTAGCCTATTCGATGGTCGAAGTACCCAAAAAAATACTTCGAAATTCGTTTTTTTTTTCATTCAAATTCTTCACTCGAGCTTAGTAAATCTTCCAATAGTTAATGTTGTTTATAAGAAATCCTGGTAAAAACCCTTGTCAAAAAAACATTTTCAAATAAATTTTCAGTCTCACCTCATTGTGTAGAGCACCGTTCCATTCTGCATTATTCACAAAAAGTTTATTGGGGGTTGTCATATTGTGAGAAATTGACTTTTTACCATTCCTGAAAAAAGTGTCTGGAGTCCAGATTTTACTGACCATTAAGTTGTTCAGCTAAAGTATTTCAGTCGGTCCATCAAATTTCAGTCGCTCATCAATCCATGTCTGACGAAAAAATATATCCATTGTGTATTCCTAAAGAAAATTCAAATATATTCAGTTTTCAGCCCAAAACAATAGATAATTTAATAATCCTCTTAAGTAGTATGTTATCCACACTTCTGTCAGCATTTAATGATTCTAATCCTATTGCATTAAGTAGTTACCTACAAAAAAAAAAGAAAGAAGCTATTTGAGGGGGAAGAGAATGAGTGGTTTGCATAACGATTCACTAAACAAAAAGTTAATCAAGCAGTACAAAATGGTTTGAAAAGCAAATTAGGCAAAGAATTGTGCGCAATAATTAGATGAAAATACATAATTTGGGATTTGATAGGCAAAGAAAATTGAATTAAACTTTTCTTTCTGAACTTTGTGCTAGCCAATTTGGTTAGTGTGCAATTTGATTAGTTTTAATTGTAAAACTATTATGCTCATTATTGAAACCGTCATAATCATAAAAGTATGTTATACAACTGTAGCAATAGACTTTAGTTGTGAGGGCTCATTTACTAATCAAGTGCAGCGTATAAACGTTTAGCTCAGTGCACTTTTTTTTACCCATAATGCATAATTCTTTTCTAGAGTTACAGCTGTCTGGTTCATATATTCTCCTTACTGTATGATCCTTCAGTAGGGATGTATGATTCTCACCTGCAATGAGCAAGTCACTCTTGGATTTGAATAAATAGCTGACTTAAATTGAGCTTGGCCCTGAAGTTCTTCTTGGGCCTGAATAAAACCAGATTTACTCAGCATATTAATCAGGCATATTTATTGTAGGTATATATAAATACAAAGTATTACAATACAGAATACTCAATGCATCATGCCAATAACAATGTTCTGCATGCATTTATATTTACAGTATAAAGCTGAGCAAATACTATGCAAACATCATTGCACATTGTTTCTTAAGAGCAATTGTCCTTAAAGGGATACTGTCATGGGAAAAAAATCAGTTAATAGTGCTGCTCCAGCAGAGTTCTGCACTGAAATCCATTTCTCAAAAGAGCAAACAGTTTTTTTTATATTCAATTTTGAAAACTGACATTGGGCTAGACATATTGTCAATTTCCCAGCTGCCCCAAGTCATGTGACTTGTGCTCTGATAAATCACTCTTTACTGCTGTACTACAAGTTGGAGCGATATCACCCCTCCCTTCCCCCCCAGCAGCCAAACAAAAGAACAATGGGACGGTAACAAGATAGCAGCTCCCTAACACAAGATAACAGCTGCCTGGTAGATCTGAGAACAACACTCAATAGTAAAAACCCATGTCTCACCGAGACACATTGTTACATTGAGATGGAAAAATCTGCAGCCTGCCAGAAAGCATTTCTCTCCTAAAGTGCAGGCACAAGTCACATGACCAGGGGCAGCTGGGAAATTGACAAAATGTCTAGCCCCATGTCAGATTTCAAAATTGAATATAAAAAATCTGTTTGCTCTTTTGAGAAATGGATTTCAGTGCAGAATTCTGCTGCAGTAGCACTATTAACTGGCGTGTTTTGAAAAAAACATATTTTCCGATGACAGGATCCCTTTAAGAGCTTTTTAAATATGGCATAAATGCAAATTACAAATATTTTTGCACCACAACTTTAGTGGCAGAAAGAATATTTGCTAAACAGTTTTTTCTAATTGCAAATTGATATTTGCAAAATTACCATCAATGCTGGATTCACACAGCAACCACTCACATAGACCATGATCCCACAAGCACCCACAAGCACCCACAAATTGCAAAATGGGCACAACAATGTAATATTTAAGGTTTTTTTTTTAATTAAAGGTCAAATTTATGAGGTTTTTTTCTCCCTCTAATAAACTCACAATTTAAACAAACCCGAATGTTTGCTTATTTATGGAAAAATATGAATTTAAAACACTCTATAGAATGCAATCGGGGAAAAACCTTGAATTTATCGAGTTTATAGAATAAAAACACCAACAAAAAAAATATTCAAATAGACCTCTGCCATTAACTTTTACATGAATTTGACTTTTTTAGATGTATTTGGTTTTAGCTAACTCATGCTGGAATTTGGGCCAAAAAAATCCCTAGCTATTTCTGTAATGTTACCCAAACAGGCTTTTGGAACGTTGAAAAACATAAAAAATAGGCCCCAAAGAGTTATGCCTATATTAAAACATCAGGTCAAAGCAGTTATTATAGGAGAAGGAAAATCTGAATCACTGAGAGGGGGGTTCATTTGTTAGGGACTCCCCCAGTGATTAGTTATTTACCTCACACCTCAAACTGGCACCCCCTCAATGAGAAACACATTGGTTCAGAGTACTGTTCTAGTGTGCAGCAAAGAGAAGCAGTGGGGTTTGAGGTGAGAAATTATAGTCACTGGGGGGTGCCTAACAAAATTGGTATTAATGGTGTCAGGTGGAGCTTTCATGTACCTCTGGTGTAAAGCAGGGTACAGCAGGATGATCAGTTTAATATAAGCATACAATGGTCAGTTAAAAAGCAAAATGATGGCCCAGCACAGCCTATTGCCGCACCTCCCACATCTCTTGACACACTTTTGGCACAGACCCCCCTAGACAACCAGCATTCAATTCAGCAATATTCACCATTCCCTACATTGCATACAGGAAGGGAACCCATGCATCAACATTTCAGGGGGCAGAACATCCCCTTCATCAAGATACAAAGACCCGCCTCTTGTCCCAAGAGCCCCAAACAGTCCAGTACATTTCCAGAATGAGGCTGGTTATAATCCACAAAGTGCCACTTATTCCAAGCATTTGTGAGCAGTTGTATTTTTATATTCTCTGGGTTATGATAGGTAGCAGCTGTAGTGCTTAAGAATGTGAATGATCTTTCGCTTGCTATGTGACCCCTTCTGTGTGTGTGTGTATATATACAGTATATATATATATATATATATATATATATATATATATATATATACCTTCAGAAAATAAACTCCAATTTTAAAACGTAGCCTTTATTCGCTCCTTAAAAGAGTATGAAATACACCGCACAGTTCACTGAATAAGCAACTTATCTGTATGAGTCCATATCATAACGCAGCATTGTGGCACTCACGCGACGTTTCGGAATACTCCTTTCCCTTTCTCAAGCGTATCACACGTGCACTGGCGTTTCAAGACTCCATGTTGCAACTCGCTCCCTGGTGTCGCGGAAGTGGCGTATCAAATCAGCGCGATGATGCGCTTCAAAAATAGGAAGCGGATCAGCGTGTAAGGAGACACTCCACTCCGCCCATTGGTTACTACATAGTCACCATAGTTACCACATAAGTTTACATATATATAAGTTTAGCCTCAAAGCCATATTCCCATAACAGACAACGAACATGTTTGTAATTAACAATGCAAATGACATAGTAACACCATATAATATTCCGATAAGGGTGGTGCGATAGTTGTATTGGACACGGAGAAATATGTTGCAGAGATAAACAGGCAGCTTTTAGATACATCGGTGTATGTTGAATTGAAAGATGACCCTACTAATAAGTTTAAAAAAGAACTTGATGGTCTATTACTAAATGCGTTCCAGAATGGTGTAATTACTGAATCTTCTAAACAAGTATATATGACAATTGAATTTCCAATTGTTCCATTAATCTATGTTCTTCCAAAATTGCATAAGGACCCTGTTAATCCCCCGGGGAGACCCATAGTGGCAGGAGTGGGTTCCCTAACTAGTAATATTGCGGAGACATTGGATAAAATTTTGGGCCCCTTAATACAAACTACTCAATCTTATATCAAACATACAAATCATTTCTTAGAGAAACTGTTTAAACTTTCACCCATTGAGGATACTGTGTTACTGGCCACATTTGATGTGTCCAGTTTGTATACCTCGATTCCACACTCTGATGGTTTGAAGGCTGCCTGTATTGTTTTGAGACAAAGTGGGTTATATAATGACAAAGAAATTGACTTCTTCATGGAGATGTCAAGTTTTATACTACATAGAAATTACTTTCGCTTCTTGGATAAATTTTATTTGCAGACGCGGGGGACGGCCATGGGCTCCAAGGTCGCCCCGGCATATGCCAACTCCTTCATGGGTTGGTTTGAGAGAGAGCATGTCTATCAGGATGGATTCTTCATCATGCACTGTGTGGCCTGGTGGAGATTCATCGATGTCGTGTTTCTCGTAATGGCGGGGTGACCTGGAGTCCTTGTCCGCCTTCCGCGATGCAATTAATATAGCTCATCCCCTAAAAAAGTTGCTTTTTGGGGACCTAAAAAAGAGGGCATGTATAAATGTAAAGGTTGTGCCCAATGTCGTTTTGTACAGGTGGGTACAGACTTTGAAAATCCACACACGAAACAAAAATTCAAAATCAGAGGTTACAATACTTGTGAGACAAATTATGTTGTCTATATGTTGATCTGTCCCTGTAACTTGATCTATGTGGGTGAAACCATCCAAAAAGTTAAGGATAGGTTCTCACAACATAGGTCAACTATAAATACGGGAAATAGAACCTTACCAGTTTCCAGACACTGCCTTGAGTTAGGTCATACATCAAATGATTTAAGATTTAGGGTTCTACAACATATTCCACCACCAAAAAGAGGAGGCAATCGTATTTTAGATTTAAAGAGGGCAGAGGTGAAGTGGATTGATAGATTAAGGACCCTATCTCCAGGTGGATTGAATAAAGACTTTGATCTTCATTTATTTTTATAGAGATGCATGTATTATATGGTGTTACCATGTCATTTGCATTGTTAATTACAAACATGTTCGTTGTCTGTTATGGGAATATGGCTTTGAGGCTAAACTTATATATATGTAAACTTATGTGGTAACTATGGTGACTATGTAGTAACCAATGGGCGGAGTGGAGTGTCTCCTTACGCGCTGATCCGCTTCCTATTTTTGAAGCGCATCATCGCGCTGATCTGATACCCAACTTCCACGACACCAGGGAGCGAGTTGCAACATGGAGTCTTGAAACGACAGTGCACGTGTGATACGCTTGAGAAAGGGAAAGGAGTATTCCCGAAACGTCGCGTGAGTGCCACAATGCTGCGTTATGATATGGACTCATACAGATAAGTTGCTTATTCAGTGAACTGTGCAGTGTATTTCATACTCTTTTAAGGAGCGAATAAAGGCTACGTTTTAAAATTGGAGTTTATTTTCTGAATGTGTGCAACGCAGTTGGATTTCTATATGTATTTGGGCGGATTAACTCACCGCCGCTTTTTGTTTGCACCCTAACAAGCATCTATTGTCATTGGGAGATTGGTGCATCACAATACGTTGGACTTGTATTTGTGTATATATATATATATATATATATATATATATATATATATATATATATATATATATATATACACAGAAGGCTTGGCACTATATATAGTGAATAAAGTACCCCCTCTTGTAAAATATGAGGATATTAAAAGTTACAGAGGAGTTTCATGACTATATAATAGTACGAGGCCGAAGGCTGAGTGTTTTTATACAGGTCATGGAACTCCGAGGTAACTTCTAATATCCTCATATTTTGCAACTGGGGGTACTTTATTTATTATAATACACAAGTTTTATTGAGTCATGTGACAGAAATGACATCAGAACTCACCGTTTATAACTAATGACATCACAACTGACCGTTTATAAGGATATTATTTACAAGATATTCATGGCTTTTGTGTATTTTTTATATATATATATATATATATATATATATATATATATATATATATATATATATATATATATATATATATATATATATATATATATATATAGTATCACTCCCAGAATAGTACCTATGAGTGTTATAAGCAAATCAGTTTTATAGTCTGATAAATTTTAGGGGCTGATTCACTATGGGTCGAATATTGAGGATTAATTAACCCTCAATATTCGACTAGGAATTGAAATCCTTCGACTTCGAATATCGAAGTCGAAGGATTTAGTGCAGAAAATTCGATTGAACGATCGAAGGATTATTCCTTTGATCGAACGATTAAATCCTTTGAATCGAACGATTCGAAGGATTTCAATCCAACGATCGAAGGAATATCCTTCGATCAAAAAAACTTAGGCAAGCCTATGGGGACCTTCCCCATAGGCTAACATTGACTTTGGTAGCTTTTATCTGCCGAACTAGGGGGTCGAAGTTTTTTTTAAAGAGACAGTACTTCGACTATCGAATGGTCGAATAGTCGAACGATTTTTAGTTCGAATCCTTTGATTCGAAGTCATAGTCAAAGGTCGAAGTAGCCCATTCGATGGTCGAAGTAGCCCAAAAAAAAACCTTCGAAATTCGAAGTTTTTTTACTTCGAATCCTTCACTCGAATTTAGTGAATCGGCCCCTTATAGTCTGTGATATACAGTATATCTGGACCTTGCAATTTTGCCTGTCTGTAACACTTACTTAGCTCCAAATTTATGAAATCCTGAAGAAATATTTTTCCTTTCAATACAGAAATAACATTAAAGGGGGTATTTACTAAAACTCAAATTTAACTCACCTATTTATTAAACCACGCTCAAACTGCCATCAATGATTTTTCTTATTTATCAATAAAATAACTTGAAAAAGTCAGGTTGGGAAAAGACGATAAAATCGAGCGAAAACTTGAATCATACTGATATATCGGATTTGACGTCCAAAACGCAAGATTTTTTTTCGGGTTATTGCCCAAAATCATCATTTTGTGTTGTTTGGAAGTCTCCAAGAGCAGTTTCTGATTAATTACTATTGTGATTTTAATTTTGATATTCATAATTAGTGTATCAATTAACCATGTTATTTTAATCTTTGTGATATTTGTAAATTGGAAAACTCATATAACCCTTCTATATATCCGTATATGCAGTGTAAAGACTTTGAAAGCAATTATTCATGTTCTATGTTATTATATAACAAGACTTTCAAAGCTATTGACTAAATGCTATGGCAAAATAGTCACTAATAAACCAACATGCTAAAACCTTGGTATCACTAATCAATTTATTGACTGCCCCATGTGTTGTGTGATATTCAGCAATAGAGTTTATACACAAAGAAGATTGCAGCGAGTCCTAAAACTGTCCCAATAGTGCTCCGTCAGGGCACCCAATAAACAATTATAATTCGAATAAGGAACAGAAGGACAGAATCGCAGGTTTAACTGCTAAAGTGCATTTTTAATCGTCCACACAACATGTTTCGGGCACATCTGCCCTTTTTCAAGTGTGAAACACAAGTGAGATACAAAGTATAAATAACCACACGTAGACACCCCCCCCACATTCCCCACATTGAGATTTTAAGATAGCCCTGCTAAATGTAAAATGAATACAACTAGATGTAGCTAGAAACAATTTGTGCGTCTTACCCTTAGAAGAGACTAACGATTAGAGTGGTATTCAAAATCTGCAATAGAAAAAATGAGGGTCCTAAAAATGTGGGTCAAAAAAGATATATCTATTACAGGAACGGCGTTAGACTCCAGTGGTCGTTCAAACCCATGGGGAGCATAGTATTTAGTTTTTTAATCCATATTGCTTCATGCTGTAAAAGCAATTTCTGTATATTACCTCCTCTTCTTGGTAATTTCACATTTTCCAATACCAACCACCTCAGTTGTGTCTGATTGTGGCCCTGGGAAAAGAAAGATCTCTATACAGGAGTATCGGATTGGGTACCTACTTTGAAATTTCTAATATTGCCCTTATGTTCTTTAATGCGTTCCTTTACAGCTCTACTTGTTTGACCAATGTAGGCTAATCCGCAGGGACATTTTAACATATAGACCACATTTTTGGTCTCACAAGTAGAAAAATCTTTCAAATGGATATTGTTGCCCTTTGTGGGATGGCTTACTGTTTCTCCTTTTATTATAAAGGAACTACATATGCAATTTAAACACGCATGTGTGCCTCTCTTCGGAGGTCCCCAAAACCTCGTTTGTTCGTTTCACTGGGTAATATCTGAGGGGCAAAGAATATCTTTAAGGCTGCGTCCCCTAGTGTAGCTAAAGATGGGGGTTTGCTTAAAGAGTGAACCATATTTAGTATCTAGTTGCAAAATGAGCCAGTATTTCTTGACAATAGTTTCAATATGTTTACTTTGTCTGCCAAATCTAGATACAAAGGGGGTGTGTGCGGCCTCCGACCGTCTGTTAGTAGGTCCCTGCAAAAGTTCACTTCTGTTCATTTTACCTACCTCGTTCTGAATAGTTCTAAGTTTAGTTGCCTGAATTTAAGGAAGAATCTGACCACTCACCAGTAAATTTAATGGTAGAATGGCACGTCTATGGGTGCATCGCTTGCCCCTTCATTCGCAAACTTTTTTGTATATCATCTCGAACAAAAGATTTTTTTGAAGGGTCCATGCAATATACACATTTTACAATACTGGCGCTTTGTGGATGACTATGGCAGGGCTCTGAGGAGATGTTTAACAATATGTTGTGCCAAGCTAACAAATGCCATCCTACCATTAAATTTACTGGTGAGTGGTCAGATACATCCTTAAATTTTTTAGATGTTAAACTCAGCGTTTGTGACAACAAAATTATAACTGAGATGTATTCTAAACCGACAGACCGGAATACTTTACTATTTCATTCCAGTTACCATAATTCACATATCTTGAATGCTATACCCAAGGGTCAATACATACGTGCACGCTGGATTGCATCATCAGACAGCCGCTATAAAAAGCAGCTGATACACTTACACGTAAATTGTCTAAACGTGGCTATCAGGCAACTAAACTTAGAACTATTCAGAACGAGGTAGGTAAAATGAACAGAAGTGAACTTTTGCAGGGACCTACTTACAGACGGTCGGAGGCCGCACGCACCCCCTTTGTATCTAGATTTGGTAGACAAAGTAAACATATTGAAACTATTGTCAAGAAATACTGGCCCATTTTGCAACTAGATACTAAATATGGTTCACTCTTTAAGCAAACCCCCATCTTTAGCTACACTAGGGGACGCAGCTTTTTAGCAAGTAAGGGAATACAAGGTTATGGGAAATAGCTCATAGTCCAAGTTGATCCAGGGACTAGTCAGATTGCCATTTTGGAGTCAGGAAGAAATTTTCCCCCCTCTAAGGCAAATTGGAGAGGCTTCAGATGGGTTTTTTGTCTTCCTCTGGATCAACTGGCAGATAGGTAGTTAATAAAAAAAAAAAAAAAAAATGTTGAACTCGATGGACATGTGTCTTTTTTCAACCTTACTTACTATGTTACTATGTTATTATGTAGCCTTAAAGATATTCTTTGCCCCTCAGATATTACCCAGCGAAACGAACAAACAAGGTTTTGGGGACCTCTGAAGAGAGGCACACATGCGTGTTTAAATTGCATATGTTGTTCCTCTATAATAAAAGGAGAAACAGTAAGCCATCCCACAAAGGGCAACAATATCCATTTGAAAGATTTTTCTACTTGTGAGACCAAAAATGTATATGTTAAAATGCCCCTGCGGATTAGCCTACATTGGTCAAACAAGCAGAGCTGTAAAGGAACGCATAAAAGAACATAAGGGCAATATTAGAAATTTCAAAGTAGGTACACAATCTGATACTCCTGTATCGAGACATTTCTTTTCCCAGGGCCACAATCAGACACAACTGAGGTGGTTGGTATTGGAAAATGTGAAATTACCAAGAAGAGGAGGTAATATACAGAAATTGCTTTTATAGCATGAAGCAATATGGATTAAAAAATTAAATACTATGCTCCCCATGGGTTTGAATGACCACTGGAGTCTAACGCCGTTCCTGTAATAGATATATCTTTTTTGACCCTCATTTTTAGGACCCTCATTTTTTCTATTGCAGATTTTGGATACCACTTTAATCGTTAGTCTCTACTAAGGGTAAGACGCACAAATTGTTTCTAGCTACATCAAGTTGTATTTATTATACATTTAGCAGGGCTAGCTTAAAATCTTAAATATGTCGTGTAACATATGCTATAGTGTGAATAGCCCCAGTTGGGCAGTCTTCACACTAGGGGGCAGATTTATCAAGGGTCGAATTTCGAATTGTAAAAAAATTCGAAATTCGACTAGGGAATAAAATTGAATAAAATCGAATAGCCAATTCGATCGAATTAACGTTCTATCGAATATTCGAATTGGCGAATATTCGATAGTCGAATAGGCACTCGATCGAACGTTCGATCGTTCGATCGAACGTTCGATCGAAGGATTTTATTTTCAATCGAACGTTCGATCGAAGGATTTTCATTCGATCACAAACTTGGAAAAAAAGCCTATGGGACTCTCCCATAGGCTTTTATAGCAATTCGGTAGGTTTTATCTACCGAACTAGGGGGGTCGAATATTTTTTTAGAGACATTTCTTCGACTATCGAATGGTCGAATAGTCGAACAATTCGACTATTCGATTTTGTTCGAATCGTTCGATCGTTCGAATTCGACTGTCGAATAAGTCAATTCGATGGTCGAAGTAGCCCAAAAATCATTCGAAATTCGAATTTTTTTTAATTCGAATTATTCACTCGAATTCACTCGAATTTAGTACATCTGCCCCTTAATCTTTTTCTAGTGCTTTTAAGATATGTGCAATACGTATTTATTTGTGTATATCCAACTTTTTATATTTATATTTAATATTTTAATATCCCCAGGTATCTATTGGGATTTTCACTGTTTATCCTGCACATTATATTTACTACGTTGAACCTCGGCAACAATGTATTCAAACTGAACACCTGTTACTAACTAATTGTTACTTGCTATCTAGGATGTGGGGGGTGTGTCTACATACCTCAGTGTGGTTATTTATACTTTGTATCTCACTTGTGTTTCACACTTGAAAAAGGGCAGATGTGCCCCAAACATGTCATGTGGACGATTAAAAATGCACTTTAGCAGTTAAACCTGCGATTCTGTCCTTCTGTTAATTATTCGAATTAGAATTGTTGTGTGATGTTAATAATCTTTGATAAACAGCAATGTAGTTTTAAACAGCTCAGTAAATCGGTCTATAGTTTCTTGTATACTTTGGTGTCAAAAAACAAGATAACATTAGTGTTGAAATGTAATTTTGTATTTATTTTATTCAGTTATTTCATATTTATTTGCCAAGCCTCAAAAATCAATATTGCTATAGCAACAGTGCACAATCTGCAATATGTATGCAGATTTGGAACAAGAGATCCAAAATGCTTACCTCTGTGGTGGTTGTGAGCAAATTGCCACTTTGGAGGCTCACGTTAGAGCACTAGAGCAACAAATTGCAACATTGAGGTCGATTGACAATCTTGAAAGGAGTCTTTTGCTCACTGAGCAGGACCTAGCGGGGTCAGATAGTTTGGGGGGAACAGAACAGCAGCAGGATATTGAGGCAGCTAGCTGGGTGACAGTTAGAAAATCTAAGGTGGGCAAAAGGAAAACAGAGGCGGATCTGGAGATTATACATCGCAACAAATTTGCCAGATTGTGTGAAGATGATGGGAGTATGAACTCTGGATTGGCAATTCTAGATGGGGCTGACCTCTCTAACAGCCGGGAGACCAGTTTCTCTAGTAGTGGTGGGGAGGAGAGTAGAGTCAGGCCTAAGCAGATTGTGGTTGTAGGGGACTCAATTATTAGGAAAGTGGATAGGGTAATTTGTCGTCCGGATCGCTACAACCGAACAGTTTGCTGTCTACCTGGTGCCAGGGTTCGGCATGTGGTTGATCGGATAGACAAATTATTGGGTGGGGCTGGGCATGACCCAGCTGTCTTAGTGTATATCGGTACTAATGACAAAATAAATGGTAGATGGAAGACCTTAAAGAATGATTTCAGGGATCTAGGCTCTAAGATCAAGGAAAGGTCTTCCAATGTCATCTTTTCTGAAATTTTGCCTGTGCCACATGCAAGTTTATGAAAACAGCGGGAGTTTAGGGAGCTAAATGCGTGGCTCAAGTCTTGGTGCAGGAAGGAAGGGTTTGGGTTCCTAGAGCACTGGGCTGATTTTTCGTTGGGGTACAACCTATACAGTCGTGACGGTTTGCACCTCAATGGAAGGGGGTCCGCGGTGCTAGGGGAAAGAATGGCTAAGAGGTTGGAGGAGAGTTTAAACTAGGCAAGAGGGGGGTGGGTGAGATAAAGAATTATGGGGAAGCTAGGGAAGACGGGGCAGTGGGGATAGTAAGGGGTCATGGGGGAGGAGTGAGGGGGGCATACAGTTTACCAGCTAAGGAGGTCCCTCTGTTACAAGGAAAACAGAATAATACTAATACTAAGTAATGCAAATTTCAAAAGTAAAAGTAGTAACCTCCGCTGTATGCTGGCAAATGCACGGAGTTTGTCAGGTAAAATGGGAGACCTGGAATTAATTGCATGCTCTAAAAATTATGATATAATTGGTATCACTGACACCTGGTGGGATGAAACATGTGACTGGATTGTGAATTCAAATGGTTACACCCTTTTTAGGAGGGACAGAGGGATTAAAAAGGGTGGAGGAGTGTGTTTGTATGTAAAGCCTGAATTAAAGCCATGCGCTAAAGAAATAACAATAGCTGGCACTGGTGAGGGTGTAGAATCACTCTGGGTAGATATTTTGACTGGGCAAAAGGTAACAAAAAGAATTATCATTGGTGTATGCTATAAACCACCTCTTATAAGTGTCGAGTATGAAGCCCAGCTACTCTTGCAGATACAAGCGGCTTCACAGCTGGGTCAAGTTGTTGCTATGGGTGACTTCAATTATCCAGACATTGACTGGGGTAATGGGGTTGCTAAGACAGAAAAAGCTAGTAGGTTTGTAAATATGCTGAATGACAACTTTTTATTCCAGCTCGTTCAAGAACCTACTAGGAATAACTCTCTTTTGGACCTTGTAATAACTAACTATACTGAACTCATCTCTAACATTTGTGTGGGTGAGCATTTAGGGAATAGTGATCATAACATGGTCTCCTTTGAGATTCTGTTGCAGAAGCAATTCTATAAGGGAGTAACTAAAACACTAAATTTCAGACGTGCAAACTTTGACAGTATAAGGGCATCTCTGCAACATATTAAGTGGGAAATGCTTTTCTCAGGGTTAAACACAGAACAAAAATGGGAAGTCTTTAAAATGCTGCTTAATAAATATACTTGTCAGTATATTCCACTTGTAAGCAAGGAACGTTGTTGCAAAGCAAAACCTTTTTGGTTCAATAGAATCGTTGGTGTTGAGGTGGGTAAGAAAAGACGTGCTTTTAAAGCTTTCAAGTTAGCTGGTACAGCCGAATCATTTATAAGGTACAAGGAGGCCAATAAATCATGCAAAGAAGCTATAAGGCAAGCTAAAATTGCTATAGAAAAGGATATTGCAGCAAGCAGTAAAAAAATCCAAAATTATTTTTTAAATATGTTAATAGTAAAAAAATGAAGCAGGAAGGGGTGGGTCCCTTACTATCAGAGGGGGGTCAGCTGGTTGATGAAAACAAAATAAAAGCGCAGATTGTGAACTCATATTTTTCATCTGTCTACACAAATGAGGAATCAGTAAGTGAAGGTTTCCTTCTTAATAGTCCCAATTCTAGTAATACAACTAATGATGCATGGTTCACACATGATGAAATTCAAAAGAGACTAGAACATGTTAAGATTAACAAAGGTCCAGGGCCAGATGGTATTCATCCCAGGGTAATTAGCGAGCTAGCTCTGTGATTGCCAAACCTCTTTACTTAATTTTTCAGGATTCATTGAGATCTGGCATAGTGCCGAGAGACTGGTGAATAGCTAATGTGGTGCCTCTATTCAAAAAAGGATCCCGTTCTCAGCCTCAAAACTATAGGCCAGTTAGTCTGACGTCAGTGGTAGGAAAGCTTTTCGAAGGGTTAATAAAGGATAAGATACTGGACTTCATAGCAAATCATAATAATATGAGTTTGTGCCAGCATGGTTTTATGCGTAATCGATCTTGCCAGACTAACTTAATTTCTTTTTATGAGAATGTAAGTAGAGACCTCGATTCTGGGATGGCAGTGGATATGATTTACTTAGATTTTGCTAAAGCATTTGATACAGTGCCACACAAAAGGTTACAAAAGGAATGTTAGCCTGGAACATAGTATTTGTACCTCTATAGAGAACTGGCTAAAAGATAGACTACAAAGAGTGGTGGTAAATGGAACATTTTCTAATTGGACCAGTGTTGTTAGTGGAGTACCGCAGGGCTCTGTACTAGGTCCCTTGCTTTTCAACTTGTTTATTAATGACCTGGAGGTGGGCATTGAAAGTACTGTTTCTATTTTTGCAGATGATACTAAATTGTGCAGAACTATAGGTTCCATGCAGGATGCTGCCACTTTGCAGAGTGATTTGTCTAAACTGGAAAACTGTGCAGAAAACTGGAAAATGAGGTTCAATGTTGCTAAATGCAAGGTTATGCACTTTGGCAAAAATAATATGAATGCAAGTTATACACTAAATGGCAGTGTGTTGGGAGTTTCCTTAAATGAGAAGGATCTAGGGGTCTTTGTAGATAACACGTTGTCTAATTCTGGGCAGTGTCATTCTGTGGCTACTAAAGCAAATAAAGTTCTGTCTTGCATAAAAAAGGGCATTAACTCAAGGGATGAAAACATAATTATGCCTCTTTATAGGTCCCTGGTAAGGCCTCATCTGGAGTATGCAGTGCAGTTTTGGACTCCAGCCCTTAAGAGGGATATAAATGAGCTGGAGAGAGTGCAGAGACTAAGTGCAACTAAATTGGTTAGAGGGACGGAAGACTTAAATTATGAGGGTAGACTGTCAAGGTTGGGGTTGTTTTCTCTGGAAAAAAGGCGCTTGCTAGGGGACATGATTACACTTTACAAGTACATTAGAGGACATTATAGACAAATGGCAGGGGACCTTTTTACCCATAAAATGGATCACCGTACCAGAGGCCACCCCTTTAGACTAGAAGAAAAGAACTTTCATTTGAAGCAACGTAGGGGGTTCTTCACAGTCAGGACAGTGAGGTTGTGGAATGCACTGCCGGGTGATGTTGTGATGGCTGATTCAGTTAATGCCTTTAAGAATGGCTTGGATGATTTTTTGGACAGACATAATATCAAAGGCTATTGTGATACTAAGCTCTATAGTTAGTATGGGTATGGTTATATAGAATTTAATTAAAAGTAGAGAGGGGTGTATGTATGGATGCTGGGTTTTCATTTGGAGGGGTTGAACTTGATGGACTTTGTCTTTTTTCAACCCAATTTAACTATGTAACTATGTAACTACAATGGCTTCTAAGAATACAGTAATACAAGTAAATTTCAGGCACATTTATTTCTTTATATTATAATATATATGCAATGATATGGAAGCCAAAAATATATTTCATCATAACCAACGTTTGTGGAATTCTCATTGGAGTTAAAATTTACTTTTGTTACTAGATTGCAAAAAAAAATATGCCAAAAAGAGTCAAAGTGTAATAAATAGGTCTCTGCCTTCTGTAGGTTGACATTGACAAGAAGATTATACTAAGTAATCTGGACTAATCAGTTTGCTTAAATACTGTGCGAGCTAAATGCATCTTAAAAAAGTAACGGGACAAGGTTAAGTGTATTTTATTATTTTTAAACAAAATTATTTATGCATAGATATGACTATTTATGATTCTTACCATGTCGGCATCTGAAACAGGGCCAAAACGGGTCACATATATGTCTGTTTTGACTTTGGTTACAGGACCTGTTAAAAATTTGGGCTAAAAACTTTGGCTGTAAGACTAGTTATAAATATAATAAAACTGCTGTATATTCTATGTTATAAGTACAATGCATTTAAAGAGCGAGCAGGAAATGGTAAATTCTGGTTTCTCAAATACAATTAGTGATGGCCGAATTTATTCGCCATGTGCAAATTCAAGGTCAATTCCTGCGATTCGCTGCTGGTGAATAAATTCGCGAATTTTTCGGCGAACCAAAATGGCCCAAATTCACCCATCACTAACAATGATAGTTTTTTTCTTTTTTGAAATACAAACCCTGAGTAGTGATGGGTGAATCTCTCGTGAAACTTTGGAAATGCAAAGTATTTCTATAGTTTATTTCAGTGTTTACTTTTTACATTAAATGCAAAGCCCCTGCAAGAAGTATAAGAAAACAAAGCATTAAATAAAATAATTTAACAACGTAACAGTGCATTAGTAGTAACGGATCCCATACTGATGTCAGTTGTATAAATGCAAAATATTACCTCCGAAGCTGGTCGGATGTCTGTTGTCATAAACATGAATCCGGGTTATATTTTCAGAATGCAAATTTGCAGTGCATTTCCTCAAGGTCAATTTTAAGGTATGAAAACATAGCAAAATACTCATGTATAACAGTGGACATTTCCTAAGTATCTACTCACCATAAGAACATGTACAGCCACACAATAAAGGATGCCATGATCCCTCTCTGACTGAATGTCTATAGAACAAAACAAAAAGAATTAGTCAAGCGAGATAAGTTACAGATGCCATGATTTTTCTCTCTTCTCCATCTGGATATCGATACAAGTTAGAGCAGCGCAGACAGAATGTTTTTTTTTCTCTCTGCTTTTGCTCTTTGATTTCTCTATCACAGTTAAGACTCATCTGACTTGCTCAGCTCAGGGAATTAAGTGTTTGAAGGGGCCGTGCATGGATGGAGAGCATTGACAATAATCTAATAAGGCATTATAGAAGATTACCAGGAAGAAATCCACAGTTAGTTTTGGCATAGAATTATCTGGAAAGCTTTGTTACTAAAAGACCTACTGTATGTTATATTATTTCTACTGAAAGGTGATTATGCAAGATTTTTTATCATTCCATTAACTCAAAAAGCATTTTTTTTCTAATTCGGTACTTTAAATAATATATTAGTAATTGCATGAAAAACTGGTTAATACACACCAATTAAGGGATGTATAGATTCATTATATCATTAAACTTGAAACATTTCATTCATTCAAACTATTACTCTAATCTATATAAAAATGGACTTAATATGTTTTCACCCTAATCATTAAATATAATCGAAATAGCAAATAAAGGTTAATGGCTTCTTTAATAACAACAACCTGCCAATGAATATAATACCTATGGGCTGTGATGCTACAGCCTGATATATGAACATTGGATTATTATGTTTGTCAGTTGTATTATTATTCTGGCAAATATTTCAAGGTTGCTTTCAAAAAATTCTCACTTTTTCAAATGAAAGGTTTATAGTTTAGAAATTTACTTTTCTATACGGGTCATTTTCAAAGCAGAATGTAGCGTGCAAGGTGCAAAAAAAAACGCCATAAGATTTTATTTATAAAACACTGGGAAGTAGCCCTTGACGACCAATCAAAATGTTTGCTTTTGTGCTTTTGTTGTTCAACCCGCAGCTTTCTGAAAAAAAAAAGAAAAAGCTTACTAACTGGTTACTATTGATAACTGCCTCGTGCACATTTGCCCTGTGTTCAGCGGCTCAAATCCTTTTTGCACACTGTGTTCTACCTTTGCCAAATAGCCACAGGTCTCTGTGCTTCTGTTTGGATCACAGCGACCTGTGAGTGCTACCTGTGTTGGCATTCTCTTTCCAAGAAAGATGGGCACGGGGAGGTACATAGGCAGCTTTACCTTGAACCCGAATGCTTCTTAAAGGAAAACTATACCCCCCAAACAATGTAGGTCTCTATTAAAAGATACTGAGTAAAACAGCTCATATGTAAAACCCTGCTTCGTGTAAATGAACCATTATCATAATAATATACTTTTTTAGTAGTATGTGCCATTGGGTAATCATAAATAGAAAATTGCCATTTTAGAAAATAAGGGCCGCCCCCTGAGATCATAAGATTCACTGTGCACACATACAAACCACATGTAAGGTCACATGAGCCAATTAACAGACATAGTTCTGCCTTTTGCTTCCTCACTTCTTCCTGTTACAGTTAGTGTTGTAGTATTTCTGGTCAGGTGATCTCTGAGGCAGCACAGATAGAGTCACAAAATGGTGGTTCAAGGCAAGAGATGTAAAAGGGCAATATTTATGTAAATATATATTCCAGTTTGGTAAGATTCTTTAATATGTCATTCAATTTGATATAAACTATCTGTTGCTTAAGTATTCATTTTGGGGGTATAGTTTTCCTTTAAGTAAACGTTAAGGAGCATGTTCCCGGGAATAAAAAAATGACTCCTATGTTTTGAGTCCATCAGTTGGAAATGCTGATGTGCTTTAGTTAATTTATTCACTTTATTGAATACTTATGTCTTTGAAAAGACAGGGTTTTTTTTTAAGGGTAACCATATTAAAAAATATGAATGCATTCCGAATGACAGGCCTTGCCGTTCTGTGTTATATATGTAGGGACCTATAGGATCTATTAGGCTCCTGTAAAGATAATCCCCTACCTTTCTTTAAGTTCTCTTATCCCTTGTTATTAGCCAAGCCCTTTATACTGGTAACATCTTCACCTATTGGACAAAGAGTGTAATGACACTCCCCTGCCACACTGCCATATAGTGTTGTGTAGGGAGTGGCCTCTTCCTCTTTGGCTCCTGGTGTCTGTGTTTCCCATTGAGCCTGGGATCACCAAGGCCCCAGTAAAGCCATTTACCCCAAAGGGACCTGTACCTTTGGTGCTGAAGTCGGGAACCAGGCAATCCCGTGAATGAGGATTAGCTATCATTAGGGCAGATTCTGTAATAGTCTCTCTAGGAGAGAGAGAGAGCCAGATTTAGATAGTATGAGTAGTTGTGTGCTGCATCAAGGAGAATAGCAGGGAGTAGCCTCCCAAAGGCTTCTAAGGTTGCCTTTAGTGTAGGAAACTCAGTGATAGGGAATTCAGTTTAGCAGAGCACTGCCTGACCCCTACTTGATTGATCCTGTTTCACACTGGTCGCTGGTCTTTGAGAGTGAGATATTCTGCCTACTATTTGACTATGGGAGTGACATCTGTACATGCCGCATCATCATATGCTGTCCTTCCTCCTCTGTGATATGCTAAGTCTTCTTACAGCTCCTGCGTGAGTAAACCTGTGGTCAATTGCCTTTGCATATTTGTGTGCCAATAAACCATCTCACTTGTTTCACTATCTAAGAACCTCCTGGCGTCCAATTAATCTATCTTTAACACTAATTTGCCTGTGGGTTGTAGTTTTACACCATCTTAAAGGGGAAGCTTCCATTTAGCGAAGGCTCCGCCCTGAGTGTAGTTTCACAGTGTAACCCATGCTCATACACTAGCTGGACATCTTAACCCCTAATTGGCAGGATAGCTCAAGAAAGCGTTACATATATAAAATATACTAAAGAAGAAAAAAAAGTGGGTAATTTTTATGTGTTTGGCACTACCTTTCTGTGGGTATAGACTAGGGTTGCCACCTTTCAGGGCCATGTGATCTTGGCAGGAGGGTGTGCCAGTGATGTCACAGGGCTAATCACTGACATCACAGGGCTGTGTCATGGTGATTGGTTAATCACAGCATCATCTAGGAAAACCAGGCAGGCAGTGACCTGGGCAGCCCTTTCCGAAAAATCAAGCTGTCTGGGGCAAAACTGGACAGGTTGCAAGCCTAGTAAAGACCCACTGGAATAACTGAGATCAAATATTTCATTTGTGTTGTACAGAAGCAAAAGAGTCTGGGTACATGCCCTTAAACCAACAAGCAATGAAACAGAAAACCACTCTCTTTTTCAACCCCTGCTGCAGCAATTTGCCAAATAAAGTGGTTTTAAAGAATACAAAAAGATGTTTGTTAAAATAATATATATATATATATATATATATATATATATATATATATATATATATATATATATATATATATATATATATATATATATATACGGTTAATAAAAGATGCATTTGGGTGAGCTTAACATTTGCTTTCCATTAATATATAATGTTTGCCATTTATATAATCTTAAAATAATAGTCAATTTCAGTGCAATTTTGGAGATCTCTAAGGCTTACTAATAGCAGTATTTCACGAAGCGTGTTACAGCCGTTCCTTTTTACATATATAATAAACACACCCTTGGGAACATATTATTTCCAAAAATAAATGCAAGCAGAGAAATGAAAAAAAAAAATCAAACTTTCTAAAAAAAGAAAAAAAAAAGGTTACCTTTTTGGTATTATAACATTAGCTAAGGATAGTTTGAACAGGATGTGACAAATAACCAATCAAATGTACTGTAGGTAAATAGGTTTTTTTCATGAACATGCTTAAGGGGTTATTTAATAAATGGTAGAATGAGTTTGTTTTGTATTGTTTTTATGTATTTATTTAGAATGTTTAACTCAAGGTTTAAACGTGAAACTGAAGTTTTACATAGGGGAATTGAGAATGTCACTAATTAGAGTCTGATATAGTAAAAAGGAATATTATGCTGGTCTATCTATCTGTAGACTTAGGGCAATTTCTTGATGACTTGATATAATCAAAGCTTAAGGGATACTGGGCTATAGGGAGCTAATTGGTTGTAAATGTGCAAGTTCTCAGTTTTGACTGTGGTAGTACATTCTAAACTATTTTTTTTATTGTTTTGTTGGCGTTATTTTTCGAACACCAGTTTTTATGTGCTTAAAATATTTATAAACCCAAACAAAAAAGATGCATAATGAAAAGAAATTAAAGTCTAACACCTTATGCAAAAGCTACAAATATTTAGCAACTTTAAAGTCATTTCTAAATATAATTACTGTTAAAAACAGCATTTGCCCATCTTTTGTTATACCCTGTACTGTTGGTCCTGACTACGTGTATCACTAAAAGAAGCAATCCATTCTCTTCTAGCCAAGACTTTTCAAGTTATATTTAACATAGTCGGATTACTGGTTACAGAGGACCACAGATTACATTAGACCTGCTGTCTCCAAGCACTAAAACTATTGTATTCTATATAGCTTATCTGTTTTCTGCTATGCTATAACTACAGGCTAATTTAAGATTCAAGACAACCCACATATGATAAGGCAGTACATAATCTTAAGGGCAGTGACAGACAGTTTGTCACCAGCAATCAATCATTCTTCTGTTGCTAACTTGGGAATTATTGCTGGGCAAACATATGCAGTGCAAGTCCTTAGTTTCCTAGAGTCCAACCTGAGAGAAAAAAGAAATGCTGTGTTGCTCCCTGTACCCGAGATGAATTAGAGGCAACAAAATTACCTGTTTCTCATTAACCTTAAGGGCAGAGACACACGCTCAGATTCAGGGCGAATAGTCGTCCAGCAACAAATCTCCTCTTCCTCGGGGCGACTAAACTCCCCGAACTGCCTCCCGCCAGCTAGAATGTAAATTACCTGCGGGACGGCAATCGGTTTGCTTAGTTTTCCGAAGTTGCCTCACGAGGAAACTTTGGGTGACTTCAGTAAACTAATTGCTCCAAGTGCCATCCCGCCTGCGATTTAGATTCTAGCCAGCGGGAGGCAGTTCAGGGAGATTAGTCGCACCGAAGAAGAGCCGATTTATCGCCGGGCGACTAAATCTCCCTGAATCTGAGAGTGTCTCTCTGCCCTAAAGGGGAAGAATACTTAAAGCTCTTATGAATTATTTATTTGTTTTTTTTTTACCTTTCTAATCTTTCTAACCTTAAGGGCAGATACACATGCTCAGATTCAGGGAGATTAGTTGTCCAGCAACAAATCTCCTGTTCTTCGGGGCGACTAAACTCCCTGAATTGCCTCCCGGCAGCTAGAATGTAAATCGCCTGCGGGACGGCAATTGGTTAGATACGTTTTCCGAAGTTGCCTGAAGTTGCCTCACGAGGAAACTAAGGGTGACTTCAGAAAACGAAGCGATCCGAGTGCCATCCCTATCCGGCGGGAGACAGTTGAGGGAAATTAGTCGCCCCGAACAAGAGCCGATATATCTCCGGGCGACTAAATCTCCCCGAATCTGAGAGTGTCTCTCTGCCCTAAAGTGGAAGAACACTTAAAACTCTAATCAATTATTCATTTGTTTTTTTTACCTTTCTAATCTTCCCCTTTGTAATCAGGGATGCTACCTTCCACATGAATGCAAGGGTTCTGATTCCCAGAACTCTTTTTTGTGATACCGGAGTTGGGTTTACTCTCCACTAGGGATGGGCGACTTTCTTTGCCTTGTTTCGCCACAGAAATTACGCTCATAGACTTGCATGGTGTTGTGCGACAAAAGAAGACGCGCATCAAAAAAAAATTTGGCGAAACAAAACGGGTCAAATTCGCCTATCCCTACTCTCCACTACTGAATGCTATAAAGTTAAAGTTCAGTGTAAAAATAAAAGCAGTACAAAATAAAAAATGTTTATTATATAGTTAGCCATAAATGTCATGTATAAAGGCTGGAGTGACTGGATGTCTAACATAACAGAACAGAACCCAACGTCCTGCTTTTTAGCTCTCTAACTCTTAGTCAGTGACTTAAAGGGGGGCCACATGGGACAAAACTGTTCAGTAAGGATTGTGAGACTTATGAATATGAATGCAAATAGCAATATTTTTAAGTGATTTTAAGAAAAGTAAAAAAAAATCTCTAAATTTAGGCTTTGCTGTTTGGTAATTTTGCATAGAAAGAAATATTTACCTGCGCTGAAATAAACAAAAAGTGTACTTTTCAAAAAATATATGGATTTATGGGGTCTTTGTACTATGATGGGTTCTTACTACACACAGTAAGAAGGCAGAGTGCAGTGTTTACAGAAGCTGAATTGCCAAATTTGTATCCAATTTATCCATTCTAGGGTCCCTTAACCCTTTCCCTGCCAGCCGTTTTGTCCTAGATGCGAACATCTACTGCCAAGCAGTTTTTAGACATTTTGTACTCTTTCACTTTAAGGGCCTTTCCTGGGGCGGTCTTTTAGTTTACCCAGTAAACCAATATATTGTTTTTTTCAGGACAACCTGAACTTTCAAAATATGCAAGAATTTTGGTGTAATTCTACTTCTGTAAAAAAATATAGGCTTCTAAGTGTCTAATAAAATGAAAAAAATCATGTTTCACAAAGAACAATCACATATATCAGAAACATCATTTATTTTATGAACGAGAACACAGCTGATTTGGAAAGGTCTATGCCTCCTGAATGCGGCAATACCAAAATATATATAGTTTTATGGAGATTTCTCACTTGTATAGATCAAAATCTACAAGCAGTAAACTACCAAATGTCCAAAGCATCGCTCCCCAAACGGCATACTTCTGATTTCAAGGCCAAACATTCCACTAACAATAGGTTTACCATAGAAAACTACCCATTATTAGAAAGAACAGATTCTGGTGAATCAAAAATGTGTAAATATATCTTTGTACTCCAAACTAAAAAGTTGCAATTGTTTCCTAACGTTATAATGTTTTATAGAAATTGGTGAATTTTTTAAAAAATGACTTCAAAGCTTCCATTCTACAGCATCATATCTCCCACACATCATTAGGTATCAATGTAACACACCCCAAATATGAAAGCCTGGGGTTCACTGAACAGTTTGATGCCCAATATGTAGAGGTTTACCTAAACATGTGGTGTATAGGGGCCCTAAAATGTAGACACCCCATTTGAGCTATCTGTTCTGTAATGCCAGATACTGCAAAATCAACACATTTACATAGATTGGGGGGGGGGGCAAAGTTAGAAAAAAGTACGTTCACCCCAGAAAACCATATATTTTCGGAAAGTACACATTCCCCTGAATCCAAATAGGGTATGCATGTCTTTCTACTCCAAAGCACCAAGCGGCAAAACTTTCCTAAGTTAGGCAATTTTAGGGACATTTTCAAAAATCACCTCAAAACATCCACCACGCAGCATCGTATTTCCCACATACTATTGAGTATCAAGATAAATCACCCCAAATATGAAAGCCTGTGGTCCACTGAACAGTTTGATGCCCAATATGTATAGGTGTACCCAAGCACGTGGCATATAGGGGCCCCAAAATGAAGAGCCCCCATATGGTCTGTCATTTCAGGTGCTGCAAAATCAACACATTTACATTGTTTTTGGGGGCTGCAAAAGTAGAAAAAAGAACGTTCACCCCAGAAACCCATATATTTTTGGAAAGTTCACATTCCCCCGAATCCAAATAGGGTATGCATGTCTTTCTACTCCAAAGCACCAAGCTGCAAAACTTTCCTAAGTTTTGCAATTTCAGGGACATTTTCAAAAATCACCTCAAAACATCCACCACGCAGCATCGTATTTCCCACATACTATTGAGTATCAAGATAAATCACCCCAAATATGAAAGCCTGTGGTCCACTGAACAGTTTGATGCCCAATATGTATAGGTGTACCCAAGCACGTGGCATATAGGGGCCCCAAAATGAAGAGCCCCCATATGGTCTGTCATTTCAGGTGCTGCAAAATCAACACATTTACATTGTTTTTGGGGGCTGCAAAAGTAGAAAAAAGAACGTTCACCCCAGAAACCCATATATTTTTGGAAAGTTCACATTCCCCCGAATCCAAATAGGGTATGCATGTCTTTCTACTCCAAAGCACCAAGCTGCAAAACTTTCCTAAGTTTTGCAATTTCAGGGACATTTTCAAAAATCACCTCAAAACATCCACCATGCAGCATCGTATTTCCCACATACTATTGAGTATCAAGGTAAATCACCCCAAATATGAAAGCCTGGGGTCCTCTGAACAGTTTGATGCCCAATATGTATAGGTGTACCTAAGCACGTAGCATATAAGGGCCCCAAAATGAAGACCCCATATGGTCTGTCATTTCAGGTGCTGCAAAATCAACACATTTACATCGTTTTCGGGTGGGCAAAGGTAGAAAAAAGTACGTTCACCCCAGAAAACCATATATTTTCGGAAAGTTCACATTCCCCCAAATCTAAATTGGGTATGCATGTCTTTCTACTCAAAAGCACCAAGCTGTAAAACGTTCCTAAATTTGGCAATTTTGGTGACATCTCCAAAAATCACCTCAAAACTTCCACCCTGCCGCATTGTATGTCCCACATACGATTGAGTATCAAGATAAATCACCCCAAATATGAAAGCCTGGGGTCCTCTGAACAGTTTGATGCCCAATATGTATAGGTGTACCTAAGCACGTAGCATATAAGGGCCCCAAAATGAAGACCCCATATGGTCTGTCATTTCAGGTGCTGCAAAATCAACACATTTACATCGTTTTCGGGTGGGCAAAGGTAGAAAAAAGTACGTTCACCCCAGAAAACCATATATTTTCGGAAAGTTCACATTCCCCCGAATCTAAATTGGGTATGCATGTCTTTCTACTCCAAAGCACCAAGCTGTAAAACGTTCCTAAATTTGGCAATTTTGGTGACATCTCCAAAAATCACCTCAAAACTTCCACCCTGCCGCATTTTATGTCCCACATACTATTGAGTATCAAGATAAATCACCCCAAATATGAAAGCCTGGGGTCCTCTGAACAGTTTGATGCCCAATTTGTATAGGTGTACCCAAGCACGTGGCATATAGGGGCCCCAAAACGAAGACCCCCCATATGGTCTGTCATTTCAGGTACTGCAAAATCAACACATTTACATCGTTTTGGGGGGCGGCAAAGGTAGAAAAAACATGTTCACCCCAGAAAACCATATATTTTCGGAAAGTACACATTCCCCCGAATCCAAATTGGGTATGCATGTCTTTCTACTCCAAAGCACCAAGCTGCAAAACGTTCCTAAATTTGGCAATTTTGGTGACATTTACAAAAATCACCTCAAAATTTCCACCCTGCGGCATTGTATGTCCCACATACTATTGAGTATCAAGATAAATCACCCCAGTTATGAAAGCCTGGGGTCCTCTGAACAGTTTTATGCCCATAATGTATAGGTGTACCTAAGCACGTGGCATATAGGGGCCCCAAAACGAAGACCCCATATGGTCTGTCATTTCAGGTACTGCAAAGTCAACACATTTACATAGTTTGGGGGGGGGGGCAAAGGTAGAAAAAGTTAGTTCACCCAGGAAAACCATATATTTTCGGAAAGTACACATTCCCACGAATCCAAATTGGGTATTCATGTCTTTGTACTTCAAAGTACCAAGCCGCAAACCAATCCTAAATTTGGTGATTTTGGTGACATTTCCAAAAATCAACTCAAATTTTCCACCCTGCAGCATCGTATTACCCACATACTTTTAGGTATCAAGATAAATCACCCCAAATATGAAAGCCTAGGGTCGTCTGAACAGTTTGGTGTCAAATATGTATAGGTGTACCCAAGCATGTGGCATATAAGGGCCCCAAAATGAAGACCCCCCCAATATGGTATGTCATTTCAGGTCCTGCAAAATGAACACATTTTCATAGTTTGGGGGGCGCAAAGGTAGAAAACATTATGTTCACCCCAGAAAACCATATATTTTCGGAAAGTATACATTCCCCTGAATCCAAATTGGATATGCATGTCTTTCTACTCCAAAGCACCAAGCCAGAACCTTACCTAAATTTGGCGATATAGGCAGCTGTTTTTACATTTCTAAAAATATTGCAATTGCCCACATTTATCTCACCCAATTTCTTACATACAATTGGAAAACACCCTAGATATTGACACCAAGGGTTGACTGAACAGTTTGATGCCCAATATGCATAGATAAACCAAAGCAGTTGGCATGTGCGGACCCCAAATAAAAACAGTCCATATGAATTTTCTCCACTGCCGTTTCGCCTTTTGTGAACAAGAACCTGTGACTGAGCATTGTCTGCCACAAGATCCTCCTAACAGCACAAAGACTCCAAAAAAACATATATTTTTGGAAAGTACACATTCTGACAAATCCAAAATAAGTAATTATGTCTTTCTATTCCAAACTACCATACTGCAAAGCTACGCTAAATGCAGCGGTTTTTATGACATTTCTTAAAATTGGCTAAAAATATTGCAATTGGCCGCATTTATCTCACCCAATTTCTTACACACAATTATAAAATACCCTAAATATTGATGCCAAGGGTCTACGGAACAGTTTGATGCCCTGTATGCATAGATATATCAAAGCAGCTGCCATGTGCGGACCCCAAATAAAAACAGTGCATTTGACTTTTCTCCGTTGCCGATTTGCCTTCAGTGAACAAAGACCTATGACTGAGCATTGTGTGCCACAAGACCCTCCTAACAGCACAAAGACCCCACCAGAGCCATATATTTTTGGAAAGTACACATTCTGACGAATCAAAAATAGGTAATTATGTCTTCCTACTCCAAACTACCATACTGCAAATCTACGCTAAAGGCAGGGGTTTTTATGACGTTTCTGAAAATTGCCTAAAAATATTGCAATTGGCCGCATATATCTCACCCAATTTCTTACATACAATTGTAAAACACCCTAAATATTGACGGCAAGGGTCTACAGAACAGTTTGATGCCAAATATGCATAGATATACCAAAGGAGCTGGCATGTGCGGACCCCAAATAAAAACAGTGCATATGACTTTTTTCCGCTGCCGTTTCGCTTTCTGTGAACAAATATCTGTGACTGTGCATTGTCTGCCACAAGACCCTCCTAACAGTACAAAGACCCCCCAGAGCCATATATTTTTGGAAAGTACTCATTCTGACAAATCAAAAATAGGTAATAATGTCTTTCTACTCCAAACTACCATACTGCAAATCTACGCTAAAGGCAGCGTTTTTTATGACATTTCTGAAAATCGCCTAAAAATATTGCAATTGGCCGCATATATCTCACCCAATTTCTTACATACAATTGTAAAACACCCTAAATATTGACGCCAAGGGTCTACTGAACAGTTTGATGCCCAATATGCATAGATATACCAAAGCAGGTGGCATGTGCGGACCCCAAATAAAAATAGTGCATATGAATTTTCATGCTGGCCAACTCAGCCCCGACTGCATTATGTGCGGTAAGACCCCCAAACTGTAAAAAAAAAAAAAAAAACCCAGAAACCGCCTATATTTTTGGAAAGCACAAATTCTCACAGATCAAACAAAGTAAAATGCATCTTTCTATACCAAAACACCAAACAGCAAAACTATACTAAAGATACATAAGCAAAACAGAAAATAATATTCAATAAAAAAATCACAGAAAATGCAATAACGATAAAATTACAGCAAATAAATATAATTATACAGGTGTATAGGTATGTATAGGTGTGTGTAGGTGTGTATTTGTGCGAGTATATGTGTGGGTATATGGGTGTAAAACAATAAGTGGGAGAAAGAAGTGAAAAATTGAAAAAGCAAAAAAAAAAAGACAAGTTTGATAAAAACAAATGTGAAATAAAGCAAATTTTGTACCTGGGGACAGGCAAAGTCTGTCTTTCTCAAGCAACACCGGAGGACCGCAGCAGGGAGGCTCCCAGGCAGATCAACACCAACAGAGAAGGGGGCAGTGCTGGGAGGCAGCCCCTAGAAGCAGCCACGTGTCTAATCATGTGTGGGGCGGTTGGTGGGGTCGGTGGGGCGGTCGGTGGGGTCGGTGGAGCGGTCGGTGGGGCCAGCAGGTGATCCGGAGCTCGTTGCCTAGGGAGAGCCAAGTGATCTGCGGCTTTTCCCCAGCATCGCAAGCCGCAGATCACAGAAGATAACATCGTGCATGCGGTACATGTGTCCATGTGGTCGGCCATCTTGGGGTCGGGTGGGGGGGCCGATCGGGGGGGCCAGCAGGCGATTGAGGACGCTTTGCTCGTTGCCGAGGGGGTTGCCAAGTGATCTGCGGCTTTTTCGCTGCATTGCAAGCCGCAGATCACAGAAGAAAAGCGGAAGTGCCAAACAACGTACTATGTACGTGTTTGGCAGTCTGAGCCCTTGCCTGCCAGAACGTACGGCGTACGTTCTTGGCAGGCAAAGGGTTAATGACCACAAGCTTTGGTAAACATTTGCAAGCTGGGCATCAAATTGCTGAGTAGATGGAAATAATAAATGAAAATATCAAAATGGCTTTGCTGTAAAGAGGGTGAAACCAGAAAACGTTGATGGGTGAAGCTTATGATACCAATGGGTGTGGCTCATTTTGTCATGCTTTTCTACACGCGTCACACATATCATCCCTCCACTTTTTTTTATTAGCGCAGTTCAAGCACTGTCACTACCTATGAGGCAAATCAGATGTCCCTCCAACAATTGAGCATCTCAAGATCATTACATCGAATTATATAAAATGTGAGCACAAGATGTCAGGCTGCTTCCATACCATTACTCCCCCTTTTCCTAAAGTCACTATGGGTCAATGTATTAGTGCTGATACAGATAACTGGTCACCTGTTTAGTCGTATTATACTCCTGTCATTATAATAATGACTTATGCTAACCCCTTGCCTAGGACATGTGCTTTGTGGATTTTAGAAAACCATATAAAACTTGTAAGTAATATACAAATTCTATGCAATTATCTTATACTGTGTATAGTGCCAGTACATAAATACACAGGGCTGCAAGGGCTCACCAAGGCTGACATATTTTAATGGTACAAGACTTAACAAGCACATTATATTGACCGTTCACTTGTAAAATAGATTGAATCAATCAGTGATTTCTACGTGTACTCTGTGTATACATCATAGCTTGGTGCTCTTTGCCAAAGTGAACGTTTTAAGATAAATAAAGCAAGTTTTCTAGCATGAAATAAATTCTGCTAGTGCTCAGAAAAGCAAAATATAATGCTTATAAAAAGTGTAAAATGCATCACTCAGAATGCTTGGGAACTGGATTCTTTCGCAGAAGGAACTTTGTATAATGTGAATCACCATGGCTTAAGGCTGCTGCTGAAAATATTTCAACAGAAAACGCAAAAAAGAAGGATTTTGTTAAATTAAATAGGTTTTGTATTTTGCAGCTACTGTATTCAGATTAAAGGTTTCTTGACAACAGATCCGATAATTAGATCCCATACTTTTATAAATGTTCATTTTCTCTCTGGCTAAATGTAGTTTAAATGAACCTATAGTATGATGTAGAGAGTGATATTCTGAGAATTTGTATTTGGTTTTCATTTGTTATTATTTATGTTTTTTGAATTATTCAGCTTTTTATTCAGCAGATCTCCATTTTGCATTTCAGCAATCTGGTTGCTAGGGTCCAAATTACCCTAGCAATTATGCATTGGTTTGAATAATAGACTGGAATATGAATAGGAGAGGGCCTGAATAGAAAGACGAGTAACAATAAGTAGCAATAACAATAAATGCTTAGCGTGTAGCCTTACAAAGCATTTGTTTTTTTTAGATGGGGTCAGCGACCCCCATTTGAGTCAGAAGAAGTAAGCAAATTATTCAGAAACTATAATAAAGAAAAAAATAAAGGGGCAACTGAAAAGTTGCTTAGAATTAGCCATTTTATTTCAAACTAAAAGTTAACTTAAAGGTGAACTACCCCTTTAAGCTTTTTTAATAGAGAGGTAACACAGAAATAACAAACAACAACAATGAGTTGAGGTTCAGGACTGTGGATTTTATTTTTGATAATACATTAAGGGCAGATTTATTAAGGGTTGAATTAAAATTTTGATTTCAAATTTTTTTATGGTAAAAACTAGGGAATTATCCAAACTAGATTCGAGTTTTTAAAACAATTCAAGTTTTGAGATTTATTATACTCTGGCCCTTTAAGAATTCAAATTCAGCTATTCACGACCTAAAGCCTGCCTAATTAATGTATAAGTCAATGGGAGAGATCCAGTGACCAATTTGGAGATGTTTCCTGACATACAAGTTTTTTTCGGAGAAAAAACTCAAATCAATTTGGGTCAGTAAAAAGTTTTAGATATACTTTTTTTTTTTATCGAACAACCCCCCAGTCGAATTTCGAGTACATTTGAATTTAAAAAAAACTCGCAGGAATTTGAAATTTGACCCATGATAAATCTGCCTCCCCTGGTTAAAGAGCATTGTTTAATTCTATAATATTTGTTGGAAGAGGTAAGCATTATCAATTATTTGTTGTCAACATTATTGGGCATGCGGGAATGACTACTGTTTGCACTATTAATCTAGCATATGGTATAGTTATGGTCGAATATCAAGGGTTAATTAACCCTCGATATTCGACTGCCGAATGGAAATCCTTCGACTTCGAAGTCGAAGGATTTACCGCAATTCGTTCGATCGGATTTTAATCCATCGATCGACCAATTTTTGTTCGACCAAAAAAAGATTGCAAAGCCTATGGGGACCTTCCTCATAGGCTAACATTGATTTCGGTAGGTTTTAGGTGGCGAACTAGGGGGTCGAAGAGACAGTACTTCGACTATCGAATGGTCGAATAGTCGAACGATTTTTAGTTTGAATCATTCTAATTGAAGTAGAAGTCGAAGGTCGAAGTAGCCAATTCGATGGCCGAAGTAGCCAAATAAAAATTCGAAATCCTACATTTTTTTATTCTATTCCTTCACTCTAACTAATTAAATGGGCCCCTTAGTGTTTAGAAAATGAGGAGTATGGCAATTTGTTTTTTAGTGGTTCTATTTTTTTTTCTTTGTGCGTGTTTGTATTCATTACCTTGGATCAGAATTGCTGTAAAACAGTTAAAAATCAATCTATCTAAATCACTTGACATCACAGCTAATTAAATCTTATCTGGGTATAGAAGTGAGCATTAATTGAGTAACACTTTATTTGGAGCGTTTGGAGCATCCACAACGTAACTGTTATCACGGTATGCATAATTCATCAAGAATAAAGGGAAAGTGATGGGCTTAATGACTCTGTTGCTGTAGACAAGGTCAGTAAAACACAGAGGCTTTCAGTAAACCTGTTTTGTTAACTACGTTTTTCTGTTTTGGCAGCATTGGAGAAATGGGGGAACTGGTGTTAAAATAACAAGATTGGGTATATATATTTTTTAAATAAAGTTTGTTTTTTGAACAATGAAAGATCTATTTTATCTGTTATGAAGATAATTCAAGGGTTTATCTTCACCATTTGTGGTTGATTAGCAACTTCATGGCCATAAACCTGTAAGTATACCCCCACTTTTTAAAAAAAAAAATCTGAATTTATCTCAATATTTAAATTAAAAAAAACATGACCAAACTCCGAATCGACTGAATCGTACCATTTTTTCAGCGTCTTTTTCCCGACTTGCTAGATTTTTTCAAACTTTTTCCTGACTCACTCAATTTTTTCGGGCTTCTTCCCAAAAAGCCGAAATATTTTGTATCTTTGCCTGAAATGCTCAGATTTTTCTGGCTAATTCCAGCGCAGACCACAGAAACTTCAAAAAAAGATTAGAGTCTTCTGCCATTGACTTATACACAACCTCAGCAGGTCTGAGATTACAGTTTTCCAGATCCGTGTTTTTTGCAGCACCAGGCTATAATAAATTTGAAAAAAAGAAACATTTTAGTTTTGCCCCAAAAAGTCCAACGAGATGCATTCAGAGTTTAGTAACTGGAACAATACAGGCCAGAGCATAAACACTTTCATTATACAAACAATTCAACTGTTGTTACAGTACCTACAAGATATTGTAGAACAACAACAATAGGTTGCAGTGCACGAAGACAGGCACCAACCATTTTTTGCACTTTGCACAATGCGTTTTGCTATTTACACATTGCTGTGTTCTTAAGCTAGCTCCATGAGTGCTGTCAGCATTAGGAAGCACACTATCCAAGGCATGTGGGCTTGTAGGTGTTCCCCTACTCCCTCCCTATCTATTTGGTAATGCAAGTGTAACGACTAATAGTTACCCTGGTGGTCTAGTGGTCCACTTGCTGGCATGCAGGGTTGAACGCCGTGCCTTCGGCGGGGATCCTCGCCACATGCTTCTGGTTCCCTTCAGAGCTGGTGTTCCTATGGTGTGCGCGGCTGCGTGCATCTGGGTTTATGCGCCGGCATGATGACGTCATTGCACAACGGCGCAAAATTCAAACTATTTAAAGGGGCTTTGTAATTAAACACGTTGCCCGTTGTTCAGTTCAATCAGTCTGTTCCTGGTGCTATTGCTCCGTGAATTAGATTGATCTTCTTGTTATTGACCCTTACCTAGCCCGACTATTCTGAACTCTGTATCCTGACCCTTGCCTGGCTGTTTATTCTGAACTCTCCTATCTGACCATTGCCTGCCTGTTTATTCTACTTCTCAAATCCTGATTCCGGCCTGTCTGACTATTCTACGCTCTCCAATCCTGATTCCAGCCTGTCTGTCTATTCTACATTCTGCTTGTGCTGACCCCGGCCTGCCTGTTCCACACTGTGTTATCTGGTCTGTCTTCCATATTGTGTGATCTTCCATTTCCAGTAACCTTGGTGAAATGATCGTGCCTCTCTGCTCGTCCAGAACCTTTAGCTTTGCTCCTCTTTTAGTAAGACCTGGCCGCATCCAATTAGCTATGGGCTTCTCCCAAGGCGAAAGGCAGCTGTTAAAGGCAGAAGCAAGAGCCAAGACCAGGGAGCTTAGCATCGGTTCTGGATTTAGGGTGCCGAATGTGACAGCAAGTTAAGGAGTGACAAAAGCAGGCTGTCTGCCCTGTTCCCCTAATGCTGCTCTCTGCACTTAATGCAGGATTCCCTGGGGGGTAGGTGTATGTTTAGTACTAAGTGGTGTGCTTTAGCGTCTATAAATGATTCCTATAATGCCTAATTATAACAAGAAATTTAGAAAAAAAAGAAGGTATCAACACTTTCCTGTACATAATAAAGCCAGAGGGAGCAAAAAATAAGGTTAGGCTTGAATTAGAAAGGGAGCAGGCTTACCAGGCAGGGAAAAGCAGTTTGAGCCAGAATTCCTCCAGTCTGTGAGGATTAGCAGTAGGAGCAGCGTCTCTCCTTTGAGTTTTGGAATTCATGAAGGTTTTGATAAGGATGCTGTGATGGCAGCTGGGTAGGTGGGTGAGGAAATGGAGCAGACAGCCTGCTTTTGTCACTCCTTAACTTGCTGTCACATTCGGCACCCTAAATCCAGAACCGATGCTAAGCTCCCTTGTGGATGTGGAAATGGGGCAGTATTTCCCTAACTGTGGAGTGTGCTGGTGCCTCTCCAGGTAAGGGTGAGATAAGGCCATTTGCTCCTACTTGCTCATCCAAGTACAGCACACTTTGGGTGGCCCGTTCACTCAGTAGAGCCATTGGTTAGGGAAGAATTACCATTGGGGTTGATTTTATGCTACATGTTGTTCATATGTTTTATTCATTGGCATGGTTAATAACGCTGTGGCCTTTGCAGGGCTCCAAGTGTTATGATTGTAATCACTGTTCTATACATGGGTTAAGTCAAAGGGGCAAAACTAGTGGCCTTAACACTGCCCACGTCATCCCATTGCTGGCTGTTTCAATATGCACAGCAGATTTGCATCTAAAGAATTACTTGCACACATCATAATGAAGTCAAGCACCAGAAATTATGCAATCCTGATTAATGTTCTTTTAAACATTGGCCCAGCGATGTAAATGTAAAAATTTCTACATACTGTGGGAATCATGACTTTATGACTGTGTTTACGGCTTCGCTGGACTGGCAGTTAATGAATTGTTAGAAATAGAGATACCTGTGGTGCTAATTGGTTAAGTGCTGTGGCTATTTGTTGACAATTACCAATAACGTTATTTCATGGAGTTTCCTGTTAATAGTAATTTTTCAGGGCAGAGCTTTAAAGCAGTTAGGGGTTCAATTAATGTCGGAAATTGTATCCCTGACAAGCTTTGAATTATTTGCTTAACACAAACTATTTTAAGTTTAATTGTTCATTTTACCTTCAAAGGAGAGGATCGACAATGTGAGCACGGTTTGCGCCCTCATACGCAAACCTCTTTATGGGGTTATGGGAACGCATTTTTGTTTCTGGTGAGAGCAATCCACTTTTCCAAGAAAGATCGTTCATTTCAATACACACGTGCAGAGCTGAATTGTCAGATATACAGGTAGATATACGGGAAGAAACAATAGAATTCTACCTGTATCTGACGATTCAGCAACAATGGACGATGTGTGGGTCCCTTCAAAGGTACCTGATCAAGGTACCTGATCAAAATTTTCTGTCCAGCCCGATCGATGAGCCGACCGATATGCAAGTCTTCTGCCGATATCGGTCGGCTCTTTTTCCACCATACATGCAATGAATATTGGATGAAAATTCGCTTTGTACGATATTATCTGTGCGTCTATGGCCACCTTTAGAGGTAGACTATAGTGATGGGTGAATACATTTGCCTGGCGCAAATTCACAGTGAATTTCCGTGTTTCCTAGCCAGCGAATAAATCTGTGAAACACCCTCAAAAATTTGCCAGCGTCAAACACATTTTCTACGAAATGAGAAAATTCGCCCATCACAAGTAGACTATAATTAGCAGGGTATTTACTAGAACTCTAAGGGGCCGATTCACTAACTTCGAGTGAAGGATTCGAAGTAAAAAAACTTCGAATTTCGAAGTTTTTTTTGGGCTACTTTGACCATCGAATGGGCTACTTCGACCTTCGACTACGACTTTGAATCGAAGGATTCGTCGTAAAAATCGTTCGACTATTCGACCATTCGATAGTCGAAGTACTGTCTCTTTAAAAAAAAATTCGACCCCCTAGTTCGCCATCTAAAAGTTACCGAAGTCAATGTTAGACTATGGGGAAGGTCCCCATAGGCTTGCCTAACTTTTTTTGATCGAAGGATATTCCTTCGATCGTTGGGTTAAAATCCTTCGAATTGTTCAATTCAAAGGATTTTAATCATTCGTTCGAAGGAATTATCCTTTGTTCGTTTGATCGTTCGATCGAACTATCTGCGCTAAATCCTTCCACTTCGATATTCGAAGTCGAAGGATTTTAATTCCTAGTCGAATATCGAGGGTTAATTAACCCTCGATATTCGACCCTTAGTGAATCGGCCCCTTTAACTACTAAACTACTAAAACTCATATATCAAAATTTTTCTTGAAAAAATGTTGTACCAAATTCGTGGGTCAATTCGAATTGTTTGATTGACGCTCCATAAACTCAACTTTATTAAATTGTTGCTGCGAAAACTCGGCTTTATCAGATTATTAGACGAAAAACCAGCATGGATCACAATGTCAAGAAACAATTTCAGGGACATCTGCCATTGACTTCTCAACAGGTTTAAGATGGCACATTTTCAATTCTAATTTTTAGTTGCTTTGGGGTATAATAAATCTCTATAACTCTTTTTTTTCCATTAAAAATTCAAGTTTTTCCCTTTAAAACCTTGACCTGAAAAGTCAGAGGTTTAATAAATGGGCCCCTTAATGTTTATAAATGTAAGGTCATGCACTTGTAATGTAAAAATATGCAAACTGCTTACAACTAAGTTTGAGTAGTGAAGCTGCTGACAATCTAAAAACTTGCATGCGGCTGAAGAATTCAGCACTGCTATTGCAGTTGAACTTTGATATTTATTATTTACAGGTTGATGAGACGGGATGAGCATGGACAAAACAAATCCATTGGCTACAATGTATTTTTGGCGAACTTCTGCCATTTCCTGAATTTTTACTCAATTTATGAGCAGCGTTGATTATTCTCCAATGTGCTTCAATAATGGGGGGAGGGATTGCTTCTCAACTCCAAAAAAGTGTTAATAACTATTTTATATTTATAAATATATTTGTTTTTAAGGCTACAATAGTATCTTTCCCTTGCAAAAAAAATCATCCCACCAAACCTTTTTAGTACAATTACATAAGTAAGAGATTTTCTTGTCTTTGCAGCTCTCACTGTATAAAAATCCTATTGCACCTTAAAATTATACCTGTTTTTTACTACTTACTCTTAGGGGCAGATTTATCAAGGGTCGAAGTGAATTTGAGGGAATTTTCGAAGTAAAAGAATTTGAAGTAATTTTATTGGATACTTCGACCATCGAATAGGATACTACAGCTTCGAATTTACCTCGAATTTGATTTGAAGTAAAAATTGTTCGAATATTCGATAATTGAAGTACTGTTTCTTTAAAAAAAAACTTTGACTTCAATACTTCGCCAAATTAAACCTGCCGAGGTGATATGTTAGCCTATGGGGATCTTCTACAGCATTTTTCTACGTTTTTGAAGTCGAAGTAAAAATCGTTCGAACGTACGATAAAATCATTCGAAACGTTCGATTTGAAGGATTTAATTGTTTGATCGCTCGATTTTACTTTGATTATTTGATGGCCAAATTTGTATTTAAGTATTTTAATTCGATGGTAGAATTTCGAAGTATTTTTTACTTCGAAATTCGATCCTTGATAAATCTGCCCCTCAATACTTAAGTGCACGTCATTTAGCCATATGCCAAAAGTTGACAGGTCTGAGTCATTCTATTTGTACAAAACATTTTCATGTGAGAGGCAAATTTACTTTGAGCTACAGAAAAAAAAGCTTTATCCTTTTTAAATGCCAAATCGTTTCCTAAAAAGCTTCATCCGGAATAACACTCTTTCATGCATAACATTTTATAACACCCCACTGAACAGCTAAATAAACATCTACCATTTTGTGCTAACCTGCAATTTTTTCCATTAACATTTAAACAGTTGTTTATGTTTGCTTTGCGAAAGAGCTGAAGTTATCACCCAAAACCCACAAGGTTTTTATTATACAATATGTATTCAGAAGAATCTATTCTAGTGTTTACTAGTGTTTATCCAAAAATAAAATGTATTTAATGAACTTACAGGGGAATGTAATAAAAGTCGCAAAGAGCAAAACAATTCGCACCAATAAGAATAAAAATCCACATCTCGCAATGTAATATTGTTATTAAACTGTTATTGCATTGCGAATTTTAATTGCGCATTGCGAATAAGAAGTGCTTGAAGGTGTCGTAATCTTTTGGAGCAAACATAACCACTTTTTCAGTAAGAAGTTTTATTACATTGACTGCGCATTGGCGCAAACTATAAAATTTGCAAACGGTCTTTCACTGTCGGAAGTGGTCGCTAAACAGTTTCCGGGCTCGCAAAAGCTATATTAAATTCGCACAAAGCAAAATTTGTTTGCGCAGAGGCATAACTTTTCGCATTGCGAATAGTTTTTCCGTTAGCGATTTTTATTACATTCCCCCATTAATGCCCTAAGTTTTTTAACCAATCACTGGATAAGAATGAGCTCTACCCTACTGGCAGCTAGTGATAGTAGTGTTATGTTTAAACTTATGATGTCTATAGTAGAAGTTACCACCTCCATTCTTCTTTTATACTGTTCCAAAGGGTTCTCTGTGCCTTTAGCACAAAATAATATTCAAACAGGGAGGGCAAGGCTTTATAATATTCGTATTCAGATTTTCACACAAAAAGGTAAACTTAGAACGCAAATAGTAGGCTTTAAAGAGCAAATGTCCTTAATATATTGATAATGGGTGGAGTGCAGAGGACCTCTTGTATTTGTCTGTGAAATTCTTAGTGAATCAGATGCAAGTTGAGTGTAGGACCATACCATGTAGGCCATACCGGGGATGACTTTGACATAGTTGGCCAGCTCAAATATATTGCAATGTATGGACAAACTATCCCTGTTTTGTTTAAAGGGGAAGGCATTCTTAGTAGCTTAAGGCACAATGTTTCAATGTCCTTAATATACTGATAATGGACTAAGTGCAGAGGATCTCTTATATGTGTCTAAAAGAGCATATAGAAAAAAAAAATATATATGTAAGATATGTAAAAAAGATATGTAAGTCTAGTGAATGTTTATCAAATATCAAAATGTGAGTTTACAGCTCACCACGCACTTTATATTAATTCCTATGGGGTTTTTAGAAGCATATTTATTTTTAGAACTCCCATGGGAATGAATAGAATGTGGGTAATTTTGTTTTCTGTTGTGAGCTCTAGTATCACATTTTGCTCTGCCCCTGTGTTGTGATGAATATGTAGGTATAAGCCTAACAGCAAAGGCACATTTAGGAGGTTATTTACTAAACCTCTGTTTTTGCGGTCAAGGATTTTTGGCCAAAAACACATTTTTCAAGATTTATTATACCCCGAAGCTGCTAAAAGTCAGAATCCGTGAATCTGCCATCTCAAACCTGTCACCTCATGTAGAAGTCGATGGCAGATGTCTCTTTTACAACTGAAAGATATTGTAATCTCCACTGGGTTTCGTCATCAACCCAGTAATAGCTATATATACGTAATTCAAAGACTCTATTAGCGTTACCTCTGTTAATTATTTCCTTAAAGGACAAGGAAATTTAAACTAAAGAAGTAGCTGTTGTATATTATGTTTTGTGCTTCTGTACCAGCCCGAGACAACCACAGCCCTTTAGCAGTAAAGATCTGTGTCTCCAAAGATGCCCCAGTAGCTCCCCATCTTCTTTTCTGGTTATTCACTGCACATGCTCTGTGTCACTTACTGAGCTTAGGGACCAACACACAATATACAGTACACATAGAATATAAATGTCACAATATAAGGCTGATTAGTAATTAATACAGAAAGTTACTACATGGCAGCACAGAAATCAGTGCAACTAGCATCAGAATTTATTAATCAACCCTGTAGCATCAACTTATATTACAGGCCAGCCTCATTTTCTGCTGGATAATTAGTGACAACCCCTAAGCTTATCTTCTCAACAGCTGCTCAGAGCCCACTGAGCATGTGAGTGTCACAGACACTTTCCAAGATGGTGACTCCCTGTGACAAGTTTGAAGTCCTGGATCATTGCTGCTACTGACAAGCTGAAAATTCAGGCTGGTGCAATAAGTTCAGTATATAAAATATGACATTTTTAGCCCTATTCATTTCTATGGTTTACTTCTCCTTTAACGGTTGGGGCATATTGGGTCTACAGCTTAGCTGCTGTTGCTATACATTTGTTCATCAAATTATGATTTACTAAGGTTTGACTGCATCTGTGTATTATTTGCAGAATGCTACATGAGGTGCTAGGATCTGATCTGGTAGATTATTTATTTGTCCAGAATCCTTTGGATTAATTGGACAGTCCCAAAAATGTGTAATAGTGATAATGACATTCTGCAGTTTCTCCAACACAAGGTGGAGTGATCTGGAGAAAGCTTATGGAATCAGTCAGAAGTGGAATACCAGAACATAAATATGTTTTTGCCTGGTACAAAGGACTATTTTCCTAGCATTTTCCCAGATCTTTGTCTAGTCCAGTGATCCCCAACCAGTAGCTCATGAGCAACATGTTGCTCTCCGACCCCTTGGATGTTGCTCCCCATGACCTCAAACTTATTTTTGAATTTCAGGTTTGCAGGCAAGTTTTGGTTGTATTAAAACTAGATGCACTGCAAACAGAGGCTTCAGAGACTTCATGGAGGCTACTAAATGGTCAATCACAGCACTTATTTGGTACCTCCAGGAAAATTTTTCATGCTTGTGTTGCTCCCCAACTCTTTTTACATCCGATTGTTGCTCACATGTAGAAAAGGTTGGGGATCCCTGGTCTAGTCAGTGGCAGATTAGGAATGCTGGAGAAGCCTGTCCCATTTAATCACATAAGAATGTTCTCATGTGGTGGAGTTCAAAGGCTCAGTAAGAATCTTATATATTCTGGAAATAGGATTTTTTTTTTTGGAAGGCCATATTTGGCTAGGGTTTCAAAGGTTGTAGAGGAGTTAAATTTTGCAACAGCAGATGGGTTAAGAAAGTGGTGGAACTGAACATATCCAAATAAATGAAGGGATTATTGGGGAACCTTGCCTTTCAATTTCAGAAAAAGTATGTGTTAATGGGTCAATTAGTTCTCCTGCTATGTTGAACCTGTCTGTGTATATCTTTTGCAGAAGGCGTGATCCATACCAGGAGGGAAATTGGGGTTTTGGAGATAGTTTGTTGTTAAGAGCCACTGTGATATCAAACCATATTTACGTTTAAGCTTATTCCATATTTGCAGGGTGAACAAAGTGCAGTAGTTGGGAGCAAGTCCATTAAGGTATTTAATATCATACGACCAATTACAAAAGTTTGTGCTGGCATCTACAGTGACAGTAGCATATTCACAATATGACCCAACACAGTGGTTTGAGTTGAGTGGCCCAAGAGGCTTATTGATTTAAAAAAAAAAACTTGATAGCTTAAAAAAAGGGGGGGGCTACCAACTTTAAAAAAAAAAAAACTCAAGTTGACATGATTGCTTGAAATTTGCTATGACAATTCCTATTGACTTTTTGATGATAATTAGAGGCACCTAGTAAATTGCAGTGTTTTACTGTACCTGGTAAGATGCAAATAATATTTTTCATTAATGTTTTGGAGATGGATATTGCGAATGTCAACACTTTTTTTGATTAGAATAAATGTTGTTATATGTCACATAAATACGCAAGTCTTTTGCTTCATTGTCATTCTGTGTAAATTATTCTGTAGCAGGAGCCAGGAGGATTTTATCAAGTATATTCCCAGCATTTTACCTGAACCTGTATTGATTTCTCATACAGATTTCAAAGTACTTCAATGTGTCTGCAGTCGTGTAGTGTTTTAGGGTGATTGATTTGCATAGCGGGAATTTTGGAATTTTCACTTGAAGTATTTGCATTGATAGAAGGGCTATCTAGGTATTGAAACCTACTGAAATGTTGCCATTGGGAAACTAGCTGATGTTGTAATCTGTTGCCCTATACTGGCAGTGTATTTATTTACATGAAATAAAACATTCCTTTGTGATTTAAAATTGAGAGGTTCAGTAGGATGGAGCATTTGGGAAATTCACACGTTTGAGTATAACCAGCAAAAAGACATAAAAATGCAACAGCTGAAAATATGTTTAATCTTTGCCTATATTCATCTTAAGGGAGAGGTAAATGGGGATATACCCACCTTGCAAGTTGTTTACTTGCAAATAATCCATACTTAACCCTTTAAGTGCCAGCAGAATTTCACATTTTGGTTACGCGAAATGCCAGCCGTTTTTGAAACATTTTGTGCTCTCTCACTTTAGGGGCATTTTCTGAGGGGAAACCTATAGTTTACCTAGGAAAACTATACATTGTTTTTTTCGGTAGAAACTGGGCTTTCTAAATCTGCCTGAGTTTTCATGTATTTACACCAGTGCAAAAAAATTTATAGTGCCAAATACCAAAAAAAAATGAAAAATTACCATTTTTCATCGTATATCAATTTATACCAGAAAAATATTTCATTTTACGGATGAAAATCCAACTGATTTGGAAAGCCTTATGTCTCTCGAACGTGCCAATACCAGATATGTATAGTTTTAGGGAGATTTAGGATTTCTGTACAGCAAAAACTCCCGGCAGTATATTACCAAATTTTGAAAGCACTAAGGCAGAAAACGGCATGCTTTAGGTTCCAAGGCAAAAAATCCTGAAACCGTAGGTTTACCCCAGAAAACCATACATTTTTGAAAAGTACACATTCTGCCGATTACAAAATGGGTAACTATGTCTCTCTACTCCCAACTACCAAACATAAAAGCTTGTCTGAACATAGCGGTTTTTCAACAAAAAATTCAAAATTCTGAAAAATCATTTCAAAGGTTTTATTTTGCTGCTCCGCATATCCCAAACTATATTAGGTACCAAGAAAAAGCACCTGAAATATGATTGCCAGGGGTCCACTGAACAATTTGATACCCATTATGCATAGGTTTACCAAAGTATCTGGCATTTAGAGACACCAATATGTAGTTAGCACATCCAAATTGTTCAGGACTTTACTTCAGCTACTGAGAAATCAACACATTGACTGCATTTTTTGTGGGGTAAAAACACAGAAATATATGTTTACCCCCCAAACCCATCTATTTTTGGAAAGTACACATTCTACTGAATCTAAAATGGGTACCCATGCCTTTCTGCTCCAAACTACTGAGTCGCAAGGCTTTCCCAAAGTTGTCGGTTTTGGTGAAATATCTGAAAATTGCCTCAAAGCTTCAACTTCCCAGCACCATATCACCCATGTGTCATTACGTACTAAGAAAAAGCACCCTAAATATGATTGCCAGGGTTCCTCTGAACATTTTGGTGGCCATTGTTCATAAGTTTACCAAAGTATCTGGCATTTAGAGTCCCCAAAATGAAGTTAGCGCATACAAACAGTCCCGTGGGTAACTTCAGCTAATGAAAAATCAACACATTGACTGCATTTTTGTGGGGTAAAAACACAGAAATATATGTTTACCCCCCAAACCCATACATTTTTGGAAAGTACACATTCTACCGAATCTAAAATGGGTACCCATGCCTTATTGCTCCAAACTACTGAGTCGCAAGGCTTTCCCAAAGTTGTCGGTTTTGGTGAAATATCTGAAAATTGCCTCAAAGCTTCAACTTCCCAGCACCATATCACCCATGTGTCATTACGTACTAAGAAAAAGCACCCTAAATATGATTGCCAGGGTTCCTCCGAACAGTTTGGTGGCCATTGTTCATAGGTTTACCAAAGTATCTGGCATTTAGAGGCCCCAAAATGAAGTTAGCGCATACAAACAGTCCCGTGGGTAACTTCAGTTAATGAAAAATCAACACATTGACTGCATTTTTGTGGGGTAAAAACACAGAAATATATGTTTACCCCCCAAACCCATACATTTTTGGAAAGTACACATTCTACCGAATCTAAAATGGGTACCCATGCCTTATTGCTCCAAACTACTGAGTCGCAAGGCTTTCCCAAAGTTGTCGGTTTTGGTGAAATATCTGAAAATTGCCTCAAAGCTTCAACTTCCCAGCACCATATCACCCATGTGTCATTACGTACTAAGAAAAAGCACCCTAAATATGATTGCCAGGGTTCCTCCGAACAGTTTGGTGGCCATTGTTCATAGGTTTACCAAAGTATCTGGCATTTAGAGGCCCCAAAATGAAGTTAGCGCATACAAACAGTTCCGTGGGTAACTTCAGCTAATGAAAAATCAACACATTGACTGCATTTTTGTGGGGTAAAAACACAGAAATATATGTTTACCCCCCAAACCCATACATTTTTGGAAAGTACACATTCTACCGAATCTAAAATGGGTACCCATGCCTTATTGCTCCAAACTACTGAGTCGCAAGGCTTTCCCAAAGTTGTCGGTTTTGGTGAAATATCTGAAAATTGCCTCAAAGCTTCAAATTCCCAGCACCATATCACCCATGTGTCATTACGTACTAAGAAAAAGCACCCTAAATATGATTGCCAGGGTTCCTCCAAACAGTTTGGTGGCCATTGTTCATAGGTTTACCAAAGTATCTGGCATTTAGAGGCCCCAAAATGAAGTTAGCGCATACAAACAGTCCCGTGGGTAACTTCAGCTAATGAAAAATCAACACATTGACTGCATTTTTGTGGGGTAAAAACACAGAAATATATGTTTACCCCCCAAACCCATACATTTTTGGAAAGTACACATTCTACCGAATCTAAAATGGGTACCCATGCCTTATTGCTCCAAACTACTGAGTCGCAAGGCTTTCCCAAAGTTGTCGGTTTTGGTGAAATATCTGAAAATTGCCTCAAAGCTTCAACTTCCCAGCACCATATCACCCATGTGTCATTACGTACTAAGAAAAAGCACCCTAAATATGATTGCCAGGGTTCCTCCGAACAGTTTGGTGGCCATTGTTCATAGGTTTACCAAAGTATCTGGCATTTAGAGGCCCCAAAATGAAGTTAGCGCATACAAACAGTCCCGTGGGTAACTTCAGCTAATGAAAAATCAACACATTGACTGCATTTTTGTGGGGTAAAAACACAGAAATATATGTTTACCCCCCAAACCCATACATTTTTGGAAAGTACACATTCTACCGAATCTAAAATGGGTACCCATGCCTTATTGCTCCAAACTACTGAGTCGCAAGGCTTTCCCAAAGTTGTCGGTTTTGGTGAAATATCTGAAAATTGCCTCAAAGCTTCAACTTCCCAGCACCATATCACCCATGTGTCATTACGTACTAAGAAAAAGCACCCTAAATATGATTGCCAGGGTTACTCCGAACAGTTTGGTGGCCATTGTTCATAGGTTTACCAAAGCATCTGGCATTTAGAGGCCCCAAAATGAAGTTAGCGCATACAAACAGTCCCGTGGGTAACTTCATCTAATGAAAAATCAACACATTGACTGCATTTTTGTGGGGTAAAAACACAGAAATATATGTTTACCCCCCAAACCCATACATTTTTGGAAAGTACACATTCTACCGAATCTAAAATGGGTACCCATGCCTTATTGCTCCAAACTACTGAGTCACAAGGCTTTCCCAAAGTTGTCGGTTTTGGTGAAATATCTGAAAATTGCCTCAAAGCTTCAACTTCCCAGCACCATATCACCCATGTGTCATTACGTACTAAGAAAAAGCACCCTAAATATGATTGCCAGGGTTCCTCCGAACAGTTTGGTGGCCATTGTTCATAGCTTTACCAAAGTATCTGGCATTTAGAGGCCCCAAAATGAAGTTAGCGCATACAAACAGACCCGTGGGTAACTTCAGCTAATGGAAAATCAACACATTGACTGCATTTTTGTGGGGTAAAAACACAGAAATATATGTTTACCCCCCAAACCCATACATTTTTGGAAAGTACACATTCTACCAAATCTAAAATGGGTACCCATGCCTTATTGCTCCAAACTACTGAGTCGCAAGGCTTTCCCAAAGTTGTCGGTTTTGGTGAAATATCTGGAAATTGCCTCAAAGCTTCAACTTTCCAGCATCGTATTGTCCATGTATCATTACCAGCATAAAGCATCCTAAATATAAACATATGGGTCTACTAAACAGTTTGATGCCCAATGTGCATAGATATACCAAACTATGTGGCGCACAGAGACCCCCAAATGACAATATGTATAGACATTTTCACGGCTGACGCGCTGGCTGCTGCAATATAACCACCCGGTGTGTGTATTATGCGACATTAGACCACCTAACAGTACAGAGACCCCAGAAAACCATATATTTTCAGAAAGTAAACATTCTGACGAATCCAATATGGGTAAATTAGTGTTTCTACTGCAAACTGCCAAACTGCAAAGCAATGCTGAACATAACGGTTTTTATCAAATTTCTGAAAATCGTCACAAAGCTTGAATTTTACCCCATTATATGCCCCACATTTCGTAACGTATCAGCATAAAACATCCTAAATATGAACGCCAGGGGTCTACTGAACACTTTGATGCCCAATATGCATAGATATACCAAACTATGTGGCGCACAGAGACCCCCAAATGACAATAGTGTATATACATTTTCACGGCTGACGCGCTGGCTGCTGCAATATGAGCACCTGGTGTGTGTATTATGCGACATTAGACCCCCCTAACAGTACAGAGACCCCAGAAAACCATATATTTTCAGAAAGTACACATTCTGACGAATCCAATATGGGTAAATAAGTGTTTCTACTGCAAACTGCAAAGCAATGCTGAACATAACGGTTTTTATCAAATTTCTGAAAATCATCACAAAGCTTGAATTTTACCCCATTATATGCCCCACATTTCGTAACGTATCAGCATAAAACATCCTAAATATGAACGCCAGGGGTCTACTGAACACTTTGATGCCCAATATGCATAGATATACCAAACTATGTGGCGCACAGAGACCCCCAAATGACAATAGTGTATATACATTTTCACGGCTGACGCGCTGGCTGCTGCAGTATGAGCACCTGGTGTGTGTATTATGCGACATTAGACCCCCCTAACAGTACAGAGACCCCAGAAAACCATATATTTTCAGAAAGTACACATTCTGACGAATCCAATATGGGTAAATAGGTGTTTCTACTGCAAACTGCCAAACTGCAAAGCAATGCTGAACATAACGGTTTTTATCAAATTTCTGAAAATCGTCACAAAGCTTGAATTTTACCCCATTATATGCCCCACATTTCGTAACGTATCAGCATAAAACATCCTAAATATGAACGCCAGGGGTCTACTGAACACGTTGATGCCCAATATGCATAGATATACCAAACTATGTGGCGCACAGAGACCCCCAAATGACAATAGTGTATATACATTTTCACGGCTGACGCGCTGGCTGCGGCAATATGAGCACCTGGTGTGCGTATTATGCGACATTAGACCCCCCTAACAGTACAGAGACCCCAGAAAACCATATATTTTCAGAAAGTACACATTCTGACGAATCCAATATGGGTAAATAAGTGTTTCTACTGCAAACTGCCAAACTGCAAAGCAATGCTGAACATAACGGTTTTTATCAAATTTCTGAAAATCGTCACAAAGCTTCAATTTTACCCCATTATATGCCCCACATTTCGTAACGTATCAGCATAAAACATCCTAAATATGAATGCCAGGGGTCTACTGAACACTTTGATGCCCAATATGCATAGATATACCAAACTATGTGGCGCACAGAGACCCCCAAATGACAATAGTGTATAGACATTTTCACGGCTGACGCGCTGGCTGCTGTAATATGAGCACCTGGTGTGTGTATTATGCGACATTAGACCCCCCTAACAGTACAGAGACCCCAGAAAACCATATATTTTCAGAAAGTACACATTCTGACGAATCCAATATGGGTAAATAAGTGTTTCTACTGCAAACTGCCAAACTGCAAAGCAATGCTGAACATAACGGTTTTTATCAAATTTCTGAAAATCGTCACAAAGCTTGAATTCTACCCCATTATATGCCCCACATTTCGTAACGTATCAGCATAAAACATCCTAAATATGAATGCCAGGGGTCTACTGAACACTTTGATGCCCAATATGCATAGATATACCAAACTATGTGGCGCACAGAGACCCCCAAATGACAATAGTGTATATACATTTTCACGGCTGACGCGCTGGCTGCTGCAATATGAGCACCTGGTGTGTGTATTATGCGACATTAGACCCCCCTAACAGTACAGAGACCCCAGAAAACCATATATTTTCAGAAAGTACACATTTTGACGAATCCAATATGGGTAAATAAGTGTTTCTACTGCAAACTGCCAAACTGCAAAGCAATGCTGAACGTAACGGTTTTTATCAAATTTTTGAAAATCGTCACAAAGCTTGAATTCTACCGCATTATATGCCCCACATTTCATAACGTATCAGCATAAAACATCCTAAATATGAACACCAGGGGTCTACTGAACACTTTGATGCCCAATATGCATAGATATACCAAACTATGTGGCGCACAGAGACCCCCAAATGGATATATAGTAGATAAAATTTACAAGGTAAAACAAAATAAGGCAGTAAAGAGTGAAATGCAAAAGAATCCAATAAAACCACAAAAATCAATGTTTTTTTTCCAGACTAGTGTTATCGGCCGTCAGAATCACAGTTTGAATATTTTAGCTGGGCCAAACAGGTTATACGGCTAGAAACAAGTGAATACAACATACGCAGAGCTGAAAATGCAATAAAATGGCTAAAAATTCAATAAAATGGCTAAAAATGCACCAAAATACCCCAAATTGCAATATAATCACCGAAATAACATAAAAAAGATATTGCACAGTACGGTTAGCGAATACGCTATTCGTAATGGCAATAAAACATTTTTTTCAGCCAAAAAAAGAGACGATGCGATAAGAAAAAAAAAAAAAAAGCCACAATGCCATGTATGTGCGTGTGCGTGTGTACAAATGGTAAATTACATGTTATGTGTGCGTGTGTGCGTGTGCACATGTGTGTAAGTGCAGTGAGTGTAAGTGACCCCCCCAATCCCCAAAAATGTATGTGTAAGTGTGTGTAAGTGTGAATCTAAGTGTGTATTACTGTAATAAGTGTGTGTTGGTGTGTTTGTGTGTGTAATTGTTGCACTAACCTGAAAAAATCGCTGGAGACTGTTGCAGGCGATCAGGAAGAGCCCCTGGAAGACATCTGCCTCGTGGTTCCTGTCTGTGTGCTGTGGGGGCGGAGATCGTCGATCCGGTGCAGGCTGCAGCAGCAGGACACGTAAGTAGCACGTGCCTGCTGCTGTTTTTGGGCCCCTGGGCGATCGCGCCCCAGGGGCCACTCGATCCCCTGCTCTGCTCGTTGCCTAGGGGCAGGGGATCGAGCAGGAACGGAGCGAGCGGCTCTAACAGCCGCTCCTCCGCTTCTGAACCCGGAAGTGCTGCAGAACGTAGAATCTACGTTCTGTGGCATTTCAAGTACCTTTGCCACAGAACGTAGATTCTACGTTCTGTGGCACTTAAAGGGTTAATACAGTGGGGCAGATTTGCTAAAGGGCGTTTTGACTAATGTTTTCGAAAATTCGCCAGCACGAAGTCATTCAGGCACTTCGACGATTTACTAATGGGCACAGGCATAACTTCGCTAGGGAAAGAGACAGACGCCAGCGATCATTCGCACTCTATCGGCAGGCGAACTCCGCAAATTCACTAAGATGCGGATTTTAATGAACGTTACCTCTTTCGCCAGACTTGCCTTCACCAGCTTAGACCAGGCGAAATGCAACGGAGTGCATAGGACTGCCTCAATTTTTAGTGGAAACATTTTCCCAAAAAACGCTGGTGTCTTTTCCTTTTTTCAGAGCGATAGCCTGCAAAAGTCCTTAACATTTTTTTGGGGTAACCGGGTTCCCCCCATACATTTTCTAACATATGGAACACAAACTATACAGTGGGCTGATGTGTAGGGCATTAGAACAACTATATTTTCTTTATTAAGGTTCCCTGGATTTATGTAATGTATTTGCTGCAACATTTAGTCCATTCCACTGTTAAATTTCCCGCCGTATGCAAATTAGCCTGGACGAAGATCGCTAACGAATTTGCGCTAGGCATAATTGAATGCTAGTGCATCTTCGCTTTGATTGCTGACATAACTCTAGCAAAATGTTGTCAATTTGTTCGTAGCCCTGGACACAACTTTGCATTTTAGTAAATTAGCATTGTCTGAGTGAATTTTCACCTGGCGAAGTGTCGCTGGCGAATTTTCGTAGGTTAGGGAATTTGCCCCAGTGGCATCCCATATACTTTAAATATATTTAAGTCAAAATTGACCCACAAAGGCATTCTATAACTCTTTACTGCCCCAAGCTCTGACAGCATAGGAAATACCAAGGAATGGATGTAGGGAGCTTGAACACTACAACTTTTACAAACCCTTCTGTGATCTTAGAAGCTTATTCCATGTTTGTGGTGCACCATGTTCTTATTCCATTTTTTGTGGCGAACCATGAACTGAGAATATAAATCCAGTTGTACTGGCAAGAGACCAAAGTTTGGGTCCCAGGATCTAAATGTTTTCATTCTAAGCATGGCGGGGTTAATCACCACAAGAATGTACTTACTATGCTGTTCTAGGGTTTTAAGTGCCAGGCTGTTAAAGCCAAATAATTGACACGTGGAAGGATCATTACACCCTACAATATACATTAATCATTCTTTCACCACAGCAGCCCATCCAAAAATTATAAGGTAACGTCCACAGATTCTACGTCTGTCCTCATTTGTAGAGAATGGAGAATCTAGTGGGACTCGTTATGCCATAATGATTAAAGACTGCCCCATCTTTCTTATACCGTATTATTGCTTCAGGTTCAGCCAAAAGAAATATTTGCAGTTAAAAGCATTAAGGTCAGACTTGGTAGAACACTTATCCATCATTCTAGTAAAGAATTTACACATGGAATAGAAAAAAAAGGGAAAAACAAAGATGTGAAAATGTAAAATCGCATCTGCAGAATACAAAGAGTAATTTTTGATGCACCAAGATTTTTTACCCACAATGCAACTTTTTAAAAAACACAACTCCAGCATGTTTGCAGGCACAAGGGGATAATCCACCTGATACAGTTGGGACCGATCTGTTAAATGCACGTGTAAAGGGCTGCAAATCAGTTGCTCTAAAATTCGTTCGTGTTAGAATGTTATAATTATGTACAGTAGCATGACAGTTAATAATGATTTGAAGTGGTAAATAAAAAGTACTATGATTAAACCATAAGGTAAAATAATGTAAATAACTGTTCTACATATAAGGCATACAGGTGTAAATATTGCGTGGTATTATTTGATTAGCAATTGGAGTTTCCCTGATCACTTTAAGGGGCAAATTCACTAAGATTTGTAGTTGCGCCAGGCGTAACTTCGCCGCGCTTCGCACAAACACTTCGCCAGATGTAGTTTCGCTAGCGCTCCACATATTCACTAAAACCCGAAGTTGCGCTCAGGGGTAGCGTAAGGTTGCGAAGTTGCGTTAGCGTTGATTAGCGAAGTGAAGTTACGCTAGCGATGGTTAATTTGCATACGGCGCCAAATTCAAATTTCAATGGAGGAATATGTAGCAGCACTATAAATGCCTGGGAAACCTTCAAAACATCAAATAAAATTTTTATTTTGCCTTACACATGAGCCCACTGTATAGTTAAGTTGCCCTGAGTTAGGAAATGTAGGGGGGAAGGCGGGGAGCCCCAAAAATTTTTTTCGATCTTCTTCACCCATAATATCACCCATAATATAGAAAAAACGCCAGCGTTTTTTGGGACTTAGAAAAAATTTTAACTTTTTTTGAAGCAATCCCTATCTACTCTATTGCGCTTCGCCTGGTCTGAGGTGGCGAAGGAAGTCTAGCGTAAAAGGTAGCGTTCAGTACACTGCGCAAGTTAGTGAATTTGCATAGTTACATCTGTTGCGCAAATTCGCCAGGCGTAAGGGTACGAAGTAACACTAGCGAATGTACGCCAGCGTCCGTTAGTGAATTTGCAAAGTAGTGAAAATGACCAACGCTAGCGAATTGACGTTAGCGTTAGGCGCTTCGGCGCTTAGTGAATTTGCCCCTAAGCATGAAGCCAGGGATGAAAACATTTTTCTTTGGATATTTATTCTTATGTACCGTAATATAATCAAATATGTTATCTTCATGGCATTATTTATTTAGACAATGGTCGCCGGGTTAAAGCAGTTTCAAATGACTAGTTATACTCCATAAAGCAGCTGCATTTCTGTATTAGTATTGTATCCTTCCATTTAACAGTAGATCAGATTCTGAAATGTCCACTTAACTTTGTCAAAGATAAAGTCATTGCCATTCCACCAGCTTATATTTTTGTAAAAGGCTCTCCACAAGGTAATGATTTTTAAGCTGTCATGCTTTTGAAAATGCTCTCTTGTTCCAGGTTATATGATTTCTGAGAATCCGTATAAGCCCATCATTTTTTCCTCTAACATGGTTTCCACTGATAATGGTGTTCCTCTGAAAAGAAACATCCTAATATACTGTACATAGAGAGAGAGAATACAATATTTTACATTTAATTTGTTCATTCCTTTCAATGTGTTGAACAAAGATTTCCCGTCACTAAAAATTTCTGCTATAGTCAAGACGCATACTAATATGTAGGTGATAATAAGTGACAATAATCAGTGTGAATAAATCATTCTCTGATCCACTTCAATTAGAAGCTATGATAATTGGCAATAACCACTTCTAAGAATCTACAGTGTGCGAAAGGAAAATGTAAATGTTGAAAACATGCAAATAATAGTTCTACAAATAAAAATTAGATTTGTTTGCATAAATATAAACCAACCAAAATAATATTTTGTTTCAGCTATCACTAACTTTAATCTGCTCTACTCTAGTCTGACCAAACTAGAATCCACTATTGGAGCTTATTTATTATAAAAAAAAAACACGATTTAATCAGATCGGGGACAAAACTGAAAACATTTAGCAAAAATGTTGACTCGTGCATTTCTGAGTTTTATCCTAACTCACTCGATTTCTCAACCTTTTTCTCAAAAAGCCCAAATTTTTCAGATTTTTGGGCTAATTCTAACACAGAAGAATCCAAATAGGATAAGCATCTTGTAAATAGATTTTTGCCATCTATTCTTTCAGTCTTCTTTTTATCATGTTTTTCAGAGAAACTGCATCCAAAAGTTGTGCGTCAGGCCACTCTGGTAATTGCTGCATCGACTTTTGGGGATGCTTCCCAGACTCTTCACAATCCATAAGATACATTTTCTTGATCCTCTGAGATTCACAGCTTTGTCTGGCATTTCTCATTCATCCATAATAGTGCCCTAAATCACTTGGTGTACTGTGAAGCAAATATCTTTCTGAACAGCCGATCTGAACATCAAGTTGTGTCTGGGAGTATCCTCCAATTTGTCAAGATGCAGTGTAGCTCTCATTTCTTTGATCACAGGGGCAAATTCACTAACCTCCGAAAATTCGCCAGCAACAGATTCGCTCACATCGCAACACCAGGCATAGATTCGACAGGACAACGCTAATTCACTAAAATCTGAAGTTGCGTCCAGGGCACTGAATGCTGGCGAAGTAGCACTAGCGTTACTGCGGCAAGCGAAGTTGCGATAGCGTTGGTTAATTTGCATACAGCGGGAAGTTAAAGTTGAATGGGCGTAAATATTGCCCTACACATGAGCCCAGTGTAAAGTTTATGTGCCATATGTTAGGAAATGTAGGGTGGAAGCCGGGTACCCCAGAAAAAATTTACGATCTTCTGAAGCCTATCACCCTGAAAAATGAAAACTCGCCAGCGTTTTTTGGCAACTTAGAAACATTTTCAACTATTTTTTGAGGAAGTCCTATCTACTATATTGCCTGGTCTGAGGTGGTGAATGCAAGTCTGGCGCAAGAGGTAACTTTCAGTAAAATCCGCATCTTAGTGAATTTGCGTAGTTACATCCCTTCACCAGAGCTCAACTTTGCCAGGCGTAAGGGAGTGAATTACCACTATAGTCTATCTCCTTCGATAGCAAAGTTATGCCTGCACCCATTAGTAAATTGGCGAAGTAACAAAATGACGTCGCTCTTGCGAATTCTCGCTAACGTTAGTGGTTTTGCCCTTTAGTAAATTTGCCCAACAGGCTCTATATACTCTAGATTTCATGGATAAATTCTCATTTAGACACACTAGAGCAATGTGTCTCTGACTGTTCTGCTATTGGTCCCAGCCGATGAAGATGATGACGTTTTCAAACATTGCACATAACTCTGTCTGTCACCTTGTTCACCATATCATTTATGGATTGTTTAAAGGTGAACTGCTTTCAATCCATTATATTGAGAGAGTTGTTCTGTGAAAGGGACTGTTGCTTCATTTTTCACACAATGTCCTGTCTGGTAAGGCCAGTTCTCCACAAGCGATACAATCCCTTCTGGGCATCATTCTCCTAAGTAAATCGTCTCTAGGTAGGGGAATCCTGGAAAATTAAAAAATAATTACTCAACAATGTCCTTAAGTATTTCACCTCATAAGCACTTACCCCCTGGAGCCAGAGCATCTGGAGCTCATGACAGCTAGTCTGTATAAAAAGATGTCCAAATTATAGGTTAGTTATAGTTACAGAAAATGGAGGCTCCATGTGTAATACTCCTCATAGGCTCCACTTACGCCTGCGTTTTAAGAAACATTAAGATTTAAAGTTTGGTGCCAGGTCCCTTTAACTCTGAACATGGAAGTCTGGGCATGCACGAAAGCACTTTTCTGCATGGGCTCCATCTTGGATTGGCGCACAGCGTCTTATTGCTCATGTGACGCTTTCTCCATCTAAAGCATTGCACAGAAGGCAACGCTTCCCCTGTGACACTCAAAAGGTTGGTTCAGGTGGTGTCAGCAGGAATTGTAAGGCTCTGCTGGGGCTTGAACACATGACATCCTGCTTGTAGGCTGCTCTCCTTAACCACTGGACTGGGAGAGCAGCCATCGTGTGCACACCCCTCACTTCAACTTGTTTCCCTGACTGTGTTGCATCACCCATGCAGCCTTATTGGTTGGTTGCAGTCAGCCTATCATGGCTGACTCTGCCCTATATAAGCCCAGTCTTTGTCACAGCCAGTGCCTGAGCATCGGCCTTTGTACGTGAGCACTGTGGCATGTCCCTAGCTCTCTTCCTTTCTCTAGCTCCTGCTCTAGTCCCAGACCTGTTCTTTTCCTGCTCCTGTTTTACTCTTGTTCCTACTCTTGCTCTCATTCCTATTCCAGTCCTGATCCAGGCTCTGTAACTTCACCTGCACCATCCTGACAGTCACTACCTCTTCACCTGCACCATCACGGATTCAGGGTCCAGTCCTGTCTCTACTCTCTACTCTCACTCCCATTTGGCAGAAGTTTTGGGGGCAAGACAAGGATTTGCATTATCTCACATTCCACTGAATAGAGAAACAACATTTTATTTCAGATAAACTTAATATTATTAAATAAAGGTAAACTAGATTGATTAGATTGACCTATACTAGATAAAGGTAAACTCAAATTTTATTAAAAATGTTTATTACATTTTTTTATTTTTTATATACCTGGACCTGAAAAATAGCCAAGAGTGGAATATAATACAATTATGATGTTCCACAAACATTTGTTGTATGTTTTTTTATTTACTTTTTCAAGTAGAACATGTATTTTTGTATATTAAATCATGAACCCCAATTTGTGTTTTTGCAAACGTTCCCATCTAATAAAAAAAATTATTTTTAGCAAGAAATGAAAGAAATAAAATGCCCTCCAAATATGAACACACCAACAGAGCTCAAAATTAATATGTTTTTTATTTTATTTTAATAGTTGAAGAAGCAAGATGTTCTCAAGAAATGATTTCTGCTCTACAGATTAAATTACTCTATTAAATACTACAAGAACAGGCAATAATTTAGAATAATTAACTCTCCATGAATTTACCAAAGAATAATGGGCAGCATTAAGTCCCATTTACCTACAGGATTTAATTATGCAAGGAACATTTACCTTTTGTAGTGAGAAAAGTTATCTGTGATATTCTATACCAAACTATATAAAACTTATCACTAAAGCACTACTGTGCCTATAATGTTTTCTTTTTATAACCATTAAGAAATACTAATAACTGTTCTTCAATTCCCTTCTTAATCCTCACTAAACAAAATGTACACCAAATGTGTTGTAAAATAAAAATTGAAATAAACACCCATTAATGTTCTGGACCTTCCAAATACATTACCAGTTGATTTGTCTTAAATTGTCAAGAGATTAAATCTAAGGCACAGTGTTAGGATTATTTTAGATAATTGCTATTACAAAAAGGTTTTTTTACCAATGTTAAAGAATAAATACAAAAAAAAACTATACAATTTGGTTTATACAATTTGTTTCAGTGAACAATATCTAGATATTATTTAAATACTTTTTGTGGTTTACTAATCATTGCTCATTAAGTAGAATATATAGATAGAGAGAAGATACAAAGATACGGTAGGGGGTAATTTACAATGGTCTGAACTAAGGTGCTAGGGCACTAGTGGGTGCAACATTCCACCTCTTAGTGCTCATTCTTTGAATCCCCATGGTACAGTGTGCAAATATGGAAAAAACATACTAGTCTGTGTCAATTTTTGCACATGAAACATTGTACCTGTCCTATACTTTATAAACAACACCTAATATAAAATGAGAATATTTGCTAAAGATGAAAAAGATCAGCCAACACCCCTTCGCTAGTGGTGTATGATGGGCCATGGCTGCTAGGGCCAACCCTTGATTGTTTAACACTTTTGACTGTCTGGGGGTGGGGAAAACAACAATTTAATAATGCTGTTGCCTTTATTCCCTCCAGCATGGTGTCAAGTGTTTTTTCAGTAAATGGTGTATACGAAATACCACATGTAATTAAAAATAATATTGCACTTACTGACCCTCTTATTGTGTTTTTTATCCTCATGGGTACCAGTACTGTAGTAGTTACTTCTTTTTTATTACAGTGTGTTTGTGATTCCACACTCATATGAGCTGTTAGTAAAACTGGCCCACTCCCTTATCCATTGTAATGCTTTGGGCTGTTACACCTCACCGTATTATACATGGTTTAAGCCAGTATGAAATCACAGTAATCTTTAATGTACAGCTAGACAAACTCCTACGGTGTTGGTGGACATGCGAAAGGAGACTGAACTGAAATTATTTTACTGAAACCTCAATGGAATCAGTCAATGTCATAAGTTTGTTGTTCTGGAGCTATGAGTTAGTTTGTGTAAATGTTGGTGCCATGTCCTTTCTGTATAATTTGCAGTTTCGTCTACATTTTACCAGCAATTGTATTGTCCACACTCAAGCCTCACACTTGACAAAAATCGAATCTATAGCTCATTTTAAATGATTTTTATCTTATTTTCAACATTATCTCTCTTGTTAAATAATTTCAATTAATATTATGCTTATTTAGTTCCCTATCTGTTGCGGGTACATTTATTTTTTAATTCTTTTCTATTTCATTACTATATAATGAGAAATTGCTGAAACTGAGACTCACATCTCCTAATAATAGCCACCTGGATTAAGCAACACCATCTCAAACTGAACAAAAGAAAGTTCATTCATTGCTATATTGTGGTGTAATAACTTGATTGCAGCTCCTCAATAAGGTCCATTCTGACAGATTCTCCAAGTAAAGTCAATAATCTTGATGAGAGATTAATGTTTGGCCTGACTTTACATGCATCTGATGGGTAGGTGACTCAGCCAGAGTGTGGTTTTTAGATCACCTTATACCTACACAAGTTTGTATGGACAAGTTTTGCACTTACACTTTTAAGGAAATGAAGCAATAATATTGGCACACACACACTTTGAAGGTACTACACACTTTGAACACACATGTTTGAAGGTATTACAAAATTGTTGACCATCTTAAAATGAACCCAACAAAAACTGAATTAATTCCAGCTAAACCTGTTCCTAATCCTTTCTTTACTATTTATACTGATGCCGTGTTCATTAACCCTGGCAACTGAGCATGTTGGCATGGGGTAGAGATTAACTTGTCCCTCTCCTTCTCTGATAATATTATCACAGTCAAAACCACTTCTTTTTACATGATATTGGCAAAATGTATGCCCCTCCAGTATTGAATTTCTTACTTTGGCTTCTGTGATACAAATGTGACATGGCAGGCCATGTATGAATGTGAGTCTGATCAAGTGCATTCAATATGGCTCCTTAGTTGTAAAATGGATGTACTGATATTAGCAGGAGACCAAGGAACAACCGGAGTAGTATTAATAGGAGACCAGGGAACAACTGGAGTTGAGTTATTCAGTCATTAGCAGGAGAACAGGAAATAGTAGGAGTTAAGGTAATAGACTCATAAACATATAAATATGTTTATTAAGGAGGAAGCTCATATCTTATTCACATAGTTATAATCAAAATACACAGTAGTTATACACAGCAATTATTTTCATTCACATGGTTATTTCCATTTTCATGGTCATTCTCATGGACATGTCCTGGGCATGTAGCCATTATTATTATTTTATATGTCTATGTGTAATGATTTATTACTTTGTTATTGTACCAATATAAAAAGGAGCTTAGCTGGGGGGGCTTCGGGACTTCATCTACAAGCAGACGTGTTGTGTAGAATAATTGGTCTTGTAAGGACCATTGGCCGATTGATGTGCTCTGGGAGTCTGAGTTGGGCCCAGGGTCCCCCAGCTGATGTTCCTCTCAGAAGTCTGCTTCAATCGGTATTGTATTACTTTTCTTACAATATATTATTCTGGTTTAATGATGATCAATGTGTGTGTGTTTTATTTCCACGCCTATATTTGATAAGTCTGCTGGGGGAACTTGTAGCAAGACAGCTTCCTGTAAAGCAAAGAATATACTCCTCAAAACCTTCCATTCCTTTGCAGCTCCATAGACCTCTTCTCTTGTATCTCCTTACCTTCCTATTCCTCTCAGAGTCCTCTTTAACACCTAACTTGAATCTGACTATATTTATTTTATTTTATTATTGCATGGACCAATGTTAGTTCTATTAATATATTTTTCTACTGTATACATACATACATTCAACGACTTATACTTTTCCTAGTAGAAATCAATGAATGGCACAATGGTATGCTATACAGCTCCATGTACTGTACACTGTACTTCCCATTCAACAAATGGCTGCAAGAGGCTGCAGTTCTCCTTTTGTGACATGTACATTACACATATGACCTATAGCTTATTATGCTTTTCTGTCCATGGTAAGCTATGCCTGATATTGATTAAAAAAATAATAAATGGATAAAAGATGTATGACCCACTCATATTTTATGCAAAAATAAGCTATTTCAAGCTATATTCTTTGTTAAGAATATAGAGAATATTTTTTCCAATATGCAAACCTTTTCAGTAAGGTTATGTCAAGAATATGAAAGCAATTTCCACGTATGTATTGTTTCATCCATGTTTTCATTTTCAGCTATAAATACAGCTTGTTTTATTAATTCTGCATGAACAGAACATGATATTTTCTTATCACATTGATGAACACCCACATATATGCCCTGTGTCATCCCAGTTATCCAATCTCAGAAAAATAATGGGAGTAAATGTATAAAATAAGCGCACCACTACCAGGTAGTATTGCTTAGCAACAGCATGTTATAAATGTGTAACCCTTATTTCAACCATATTACAAAGTCCATAATTTATTCATATTATTTAGGTTTTTATCATTCATTATCACATTTGCGGTTTGTTATCATGTATGAAATCTTCCGTGAAATATTTATGTACTGTAAATGATAAAAGGAAATATTTCGATACAAATCATATAGGACATCTAAATACAAGTCCTAATACCTAGCTAATGGTGATGGTAAAAAAACAATTTGGAGATATGTTGGTCAACATTAATGTTCTTTACCATATTTTCTATATAAAACTTTAGAACCTGTTAAGAAAGGCATGTTTGCATTACCTGTTTACAGTTTAATAGTGTAATTAAAAAAAATAAATAAATAACTTGATTGCAAATGCAAATCAAATGTACAAAGACAACAAATTCGTATAGAAGTCAATGCGAGTTGTCCTAGGCAATATGTAAGTGATTTTTTCAATTTGAGTTTTTAAACGTTTTTTGTAAGAGTTGCCAAAGCCATTAAAATGATGAGTAGTTTTTATATTCAAGTCTGTTTCAATAATAAGCACACATTCAGGTTTGGTAAGTTTTTGAGTTTATTCAAATTAAAAAAAAATCTATAAAATGCACTAATTCAAATTTTGATAAATAAGACTCTGTGTTTGTTGTATAGTATTGCTCTATACTATACTGCATTTAAATGTGTTTTGTTTTTAAGCAATGTCATTATTTGATAGATCTGTAAAAATATACTATACATAAACAATGCATAATTACTAAATCAGGCAGGGTGCCTTAAATATTTTGAAATGGAATGCATGAAATAAAATGTTTGCAATTAACAACATTTCACTGAAACAAATATTTACTATGTAGAACAGAAACCAAACGCTGTTAGATTATTCACCCTGTATTTGTGTTATGCTCTAAAATATTCAAGTTGGATATGAAACCATTATGTTTAACTTGTGTTTAATAAAGTTGTGGTATCACAATGCTACTTCAAGCAGGCAATTACTGTTATCTGCCATTCCATGAGGCTGAGAAAAAAAAGTCCTTTTCAAAGAGTAATGGAAAATGATCGTGAAGCCAAATTTTACCAAATGAGGTCCTTGAATTTCCATTTCAATGTGTGACTTTTCTCCACGAAAGAAAGTGTCATAATAATGCAAATTCAAGAACACAAATCTGCATAGTTTGTTCTTGAGAGTTTCTCAAGGATGAAAACATCACTAATCTGCCTTATGCAACTTTTTATAATTTCTGCAAGAAAACACAGACCTCTGTTACATACATAATATGCAAGCTGTTTTTCCAATGAAACCAAGCCCACATAAAAAATAACTACTGGATAAAATAGATGGAATGTTAAAGGACAGCAAATAATAAATAAGTATTGCCATTATTTTAGTGGGCTTATACCGTTATTTGTACTGGTATAGAAAAAAATTCCATGTTAAAAAGTGGAAATAACAGATGAGGCAGGCTAATTTTATTCATTAAAAAGAAAAAAAGTGTGCTTTACATCATGTAATTGGTTAGATGAAGTTAAAATTGCCCACTGTGGAGGTGAACCCTGCCATTGGAAAACAAATAAAGTGCTGCACTGATGAACTGCTGAGGATAAGCAGATATATCAACTCCCAAATAGGTTGAAATTGCAGAAATCTGAGGTGTAAGTGTTGCAGATCTGAGATCTTTATCCAAGCCCTGTTGCAGAAATTCCAAGATATACTTATTTCTCTAGCCAATCTTATATTCCTTCCTTGAGATCTTGAGGGCTGAGACCTTTCTGTTCTTTGATGATGTCTATTCCTCTAACCTGTCTATTTCCCATTGGTGACCTCTTTTTTTCCTCTTTCTGCCTTTTATAATGACCCGGCCAAGGTTGGACTGGCCAGTGAGACACTGGGAAAAAATAGATGCCCAGATGAGCTCCCTGTGTGAAGCCTTTTCCGTGGCTTCTAACCTCCCTCCCTGGCACCTGGCCTGCCCACGGAAGGCAGGCGCGGGGGTGGGGTGGATGGGGGTCATGTCTGAGCCAGTGGGCCCACTGGATCCAGCTCATAGGGCATGTTACATACTGTGGGCTCGCCTTGAAGGTTGACCAGGGTTTTACCAAATTACTCTTCTAGTAGTGGTAGATACTGTAGCTCCTTATTTTTAGAACCCAATTTCAAAGTCTCAATAGAAAAATTGCATAAAAACTCTGAAGCTAATTTAGCCATCATCATTTAATAAGCTGGTCTCTAGGAACCTTAGTTTCTATATCGTCTTCCAGTTGGGAGAGCCAGTCTCTTAATACTCTGGAAATAGGAGGACTCTGCTCCCTGTGGGACGTTGGGTCTCTTAGACCAGCACCATCTTCCACAGATGAGGGTCTCTTAGAAAACCAGGCCAATATCCATAGTAGGAGAATTTTCCCAGCTGTCAGCTTCCTTGTTTAAGATAAAAACACCAATCTCAAAATCCTACCAGAAAGTAGGACAGAAAAAAACCATAAGGTGATCGTGGGTGGGGACAGGATGCTAAAATCGATGTTGTTTTGATTGTTTCTTACGTGTCCTATTAGAAGGGTAAGAGGGGTTAACAAATAGGTGCCGCTGTATGCACATTAAGGAAATGCTGATTGACTCCAATGCATTTGACACAAGAAAAAAATGCCAATTGAATTTATTGCATTTGATGGAAGAGGAAAAACACCCGTTGACTCTAATACATTTCACAAAGTTTTGTTTAGGGTAGTTTCCCTTGCCTTTCCCTTTGCTGAAGACGGCCCTAGTAAAGGAGACAAAACGTTGAAATAAATCACTTTAATTTTTCTCACTTATAAAGTTCCTGGAGTGCGGTTATTGGATATTTGTAATATAGTATATATGTATACTATATATATATACAGTATAAATAAATTATATGTACTTTATTCCATACATTTTACCAACATTTGTACTAGCCTTGAAAAAGACTATTTTATATAAATATATACAGGTATGGGATCTGTTATCTGGAAACCCATTATCCAGAAATCTCCAATTTATGGGAAGGCCAACTCCCTTAGACTCCATTTTAATAATATAATTCTTGTTTTTAAAAATGTATTTTCTTTCTCTGTAATAATAAGACTGTACCTTGCACTTGATCCTAACTGATAAAAAATTAATCCTTATTTCAGGCAAAACAACCCTATTGGGTTTATTTAACATTATTTAAGTTGATTTTTTTAAGTAGACTAAGGGGTTATTTATCAAAGGTCAAGTTGTTTTTTCCACATAAACATTGAGCTTTCAAGGATATTTTTCATTCAAAAACAATTTTTCAGGTTGAAAAAAGAAAAACAACTTTTGAGAAAAAAAGATGATTTATTATACCCCGAACCTGGAAATAGCTCAAATACAAAAATACACCTATAAACCTGTCAAGGTCATGTAGAAGTCATTGGCAGAGGTTCGTTGAACCATTTGAAGATGTTTATAGCCTTCATAATTCATTTTTTTGTTGGTTTTCATCCGAAATTCAAGCAATTCTATTTTTTTTCACCTAAAACTCAATCAATTTGAGTATTTGAGGTTTTTCACACCAATTACACTGATTATAGTTTTTTACATTCAATTTTTTCTTACATTGGAAACCATTCCAGTTGTCAGTTCATTTGAGGTCTAAAAAAGCGCACAATGCTCTAAAATTCAACCTTTGATAAATAACCCCTTATGGTATGGTGATCCAAATTACAGAAATATCAATTAGAAAGTCTAAATTAATTATTTTCTGTGAACGCAATTATTTTCTCTATCACTAGCCTATGCAAAATAAAACAAAAATCAGTTATTTTGCAGAAAAAAAAGTTTCATTAATTTTTTTCAACTATAATAAAAATATTGGAAAATAAAATAACTTGAATGTGGCAAATCCACCTCTTATTGACTTATGAAAAAGTTTTAACTGTTGAATATGTATTTGACCATGATTTTTTTTATTTCATTTGTTTGGAGAATTGAAATCAAGTTAAAATCAAGTTAATCTTTTCCTGTGATTTTCTTGAAATGTGGAAAAAAACACAACATTGATTTTTCGTAAGTAGGTCCTTAAAAGTAGATAGGAAGCAGAACAGCATGGTGGCTGCCTGGAGTATGGGGTGTATACACTGGAGAGAAGAATAGCAGAATGCAATTGTAGTCATGTCAATTTTGAATATTCTGAATCTTTACAGTTCTGAGAAGCTGTTAATATGAATAATATGCTGGTAGATTTATAAAAACAAAATAGTTTATTTTCCCAAGCAAGAACAGAATGGACAATTGCAAGGACAACAAGGAGTGGGAGATCAAAAGAATATTTTAAAAGGACCAGAAGGTTTCTACAGACCTATTGAAATACATACACAGTTCAGGTTGCAAGCCTTAACAGTGAAACAATAATGTACTATTCACGGAAGAGGATATTTGGTTTATAGTTGTTATTATTACCCATATTTCATGCTCATATTTAAAGAATTTGAAGTGATTTTGTTGATAGAATAAATGCATTTATATAAATAAAAATGTGCCTCTGTTTGCCTTCTAATCATAAAAGCCACTAGTCAATTTCCTGATTTTTAATCTATATGCATATAAACCGCTGTCTCCCCCGAGAAAAGGCATGCAAAGGAATGCTTCCTGTTCAGGTTGAAATCGAGAGAACAATGAAAACATAAAAGAACAAATAAAATATCCCATGAATACTAACAGTTCTTTTTGTACAGATAAGCTAAGAATAATGTCGTCCAGATTTGTAGGGATGTGTTTTCTAACTTATAAGAAAGTAAGAGTAATTAAAATGATGGGTCTACCAATTCAAACTACAATTTTTGCTTTTTTTCTATACTAACCATAGCTTTGGGTGCTGTTCTCTTAATGGACATGCAAAAGACTCCCAGCAAAAAACAAGCAATAAATGTAAGTGACTATAAAGACTATTGTAGGGATCCATATGGTTAACTTTACATTTGGCTTGAAAATTTCCATTATTTGGGTGGGATAGTAACTCCAATGAGAGAGTAAAGTAAAGTAAAGAGTAAGTTCCCTAAGAGGACAACCCCTTTAGAGAAGTTAAGGTAAAGGGACCCCATTAGGGATTAGACAGATATAGGATTATCTTTGTCACAGTGAGTTTGAGACTGTAGTTGGAAAGAGGAGCCTTTTGTTCCAATTTAGGATTGATACCTGGAAGTACTGTTGCTCGTCATTGGGCACAGCTGCCCTAAAGTGAAGTGACTACAGTGCTGAGACAGATTCAGGCTTACTATTTACTTTCTGAACATTTCTACTAGAGGGTATCTAGACCACTAGTTAAAACCAATGTTTCTGCCATACTAAGACAGAAAATATATTCTGCGCCAAGATAGAGTTTCACTATCTTTTCCATTTTAAATAATAATAATTTCTAAAAAGTCTTTTACATTTGGAAGAGTTCTCATACATCCAGCGAGACATAGTAACATAGCAACATAGTAAGTAAGGTTGAAAAAAAACACATGTCCATCGAGTACCTTTTTTTTTTCATTAACTACCTATCTGCCATTAAAAAAAGGTTGAACTCGATGGACATGTGTCTTTTTTCAACCTTACTTACTATGTTGAAAAAAGACATGTGATATGAAACTTTACTCCTCCTTTACTATCATTTATTTATGAAATGAAGACGAATAAAGAAGTGCAAAGGAAGAAAATGCAATGGGCCATTCCCTTAATTACAAAAATGAAGCTTTTAAGATCATGTGGGACAACGTAGATATTCAGATACGCAAAGAAGTAAATACAAGAATAAACCACAGCAAGGAAGGGGAAAAACATTTTTCTCATGCATTTAATGTGCATTTGAGTAGAAGAGAGCATAAGCTAATTGATTCCATTTTATTCGGTCTTCAGCACTGTCTGGGGATGCCAGTGTACTGCAATAAAGGGACCTGAGACACAGTTGCAAAGGTGCAATTAGTGGGCTGTAAAGTAAGTGGTGTTTGGAAGAATCGCTGTTGTTTATTTTTATAATAGAACTTAGGCAGGTCAAGGACTTAGCAATGCATGAATATTTTTGTTTTCCTTTGAGGCCCAATTCTACTTATGGGAAAGGTCCACTTCCAAGAAAGCCCAAGTAACCGTGGGTTTATAGTTGGGGCACCCTGAGGTGAGATTCCTGTACCTTATAGGGATTCCAGACAGGATCGCAGAGTACAGGAGGAGGACAGTGAAAGGGCCAAGGAAGGGTGTGGGAAGTGATGACAAAGGCTGGAAAGGTGGGTCAAAAAAGGAACTAGTGTGTCAGGAAGAGAAGAGTGGCACCATTCTTACCTGATCCAGAGTAGCATCCCATCCATGGATTAGTGTGGTCACCGTGGGTGCTAAGCTACAATTTAGTCAAAGATAGCAGTGGAATGCTTGCTTTGGAGGACGATGGCCATGGATTGTTACAGCTAAGTAGCAGGTAGTAGGGATGTAGCGAACGTCGGGAAAAAAGTTCGCGAACATATTCGCGAACTTGCGCAAAAATGCGAGCGGTTCGCGAACGGTTCGCGAACCCCATAGACTTCAATGGGAAGGCGAACTTTAACATCTAAAAAAGACATTTCTGGCCAGAAAAATGATTTTAAAGTTGTTTAAAGGGTGCAACGACCTGGACAGTGGCATGTCAGAGGGGGATCAAGGGCAAAAATTTATCTGAAAAATCTGCCTGTGTGTGCTTGGAAGAGATAGTGTAGGGGGAGAGCTGTTAGTGATTTCAGGGACAGATGATAGTAAGTTTGCTGGCTAGTAATCTGCTTGATACTGCTCTGTATTGGAGGGACAGAAGTCTGCAGGGATTTGAGGGACATTTTAGCTTAGGTAGCTTTGCTGGCTAGTAATCTACTGTTCTCTTTAAACAACTGCCATACATTGACCTTGTAGGCATTGTTTGCCCAGTTTTTTTGGACGCAGCCACTGAAGCACAGTTGCCAGAAAAAATATGCCATATAAATGCTGAAAATAGTCATTTTTCGCCATACGTTGACCTTGTAGACATTGTTTGCCCAGTTTTTTTGGACGCAGCCACTGAAGCACAGTTGCCAGAAAAAATATGCCATATAAATGCTGAAAATAGTCATTTTTCGCCATACGTTGACCTTGTAGACATTGTTTGCCCAGTTTTTTTGGTTGCAGCCACTGAAGCACAGTTGCCAGAAAAAATATGCCACATAAATGCTGAAAATAGTCATTTTTTGCCATATACGTTGAGTCAACGTATGGCAAAAAATGACTATTTTCAGCATTTATGTGGCATATTTTTTCTGGCCTCTGTGCTTCATTGGCTGCGGCCAAAAAAACTGGGCAAACAATGCCTACAAGGTCAACGTCGTTGACCTTGTAGGCATTGTTTGCCCAGTTTTTTTGGCCGCAGCCACTGAAGCACAGAGGCCAGAAAAAATATGCCATATAAATGCTGAAAATAGTCATTTTTTTGGTCGCAGCCACTGAAGCACAGTTGCCAGAAAAATTATGCCATATAAATGCTGAAAATATAAATTTTTTTGGTTGCAGCCACTGAAGCACAGAGGCCAGAAAAATTATGCCATATAAATGCAGAAAATATGCATTTTTTTGGTCGCAGCCACTGAAGCACAGTTGACAGAAAAATTATGCCATATAAATGCTGAAAATATAATTTTTTTTGGTTGCAGCCACTGAAGCACAGAGGCCAGAAAAATTATGCCATATAAATGGAGAAAATATGCATTTTTTTGGTTGCAGCCACTGAAGCACAGAGGCTAGAAAAATTATGCCATATAAATGGACAAAATATGCATTTTTTTGGTTGCAGCCACTGAAGCACAGAGGCCAGAAAAATTATGCCATATAAATGCAGAAAATATGCATTTTTTTGGTTGCAGCCACTGAAGCACAGAGGCCAGAAAAATTATGCCATATAAATGCAGAAAATATGCATTTTTTTGGACGCAGCCACTGAAGCACAGTTGCCAGAAAAAATATGCCATATAAATGCTGAAAATAGTCATTTTTCGCCATACGTTGACCTTGTAGACATTGTTTGCCCAGTTTTTTTGGTTGCAGCCACTGAGGCCAGAAAAAATTAAACCAGTAGGGTTTGCACCCTAGTTTGTAACGGTGGCGGAGGGAGGAGGACGCTAAAGGACAGCTGTGTGTGGAGTCATGAGGCTTGAAGAGAAGGACAGCTGCATAGAAGTCAGAACAAGTCTTCCGGCGTGCAGTAACCCTCCGAGATCCACCCCTCATTCATTTTAATAAAGGTCAGGTAATCGACACTTTTGTGACCTAGGCGAGTTCTCTTCTCAGTTACAATCCCTCCTGCTGCACTGAAGGTCCTTTCTGAGAGCACACTTGAGGCTGGGCAAGACAAGAGGTTCATGGCAAATTGTGACAGCTCTGGCCACAGATCAAGCCTGCGCACCCAGTAGTCCAGGGGTTCATCGCTCCTCAGAGTGTCGATATCTGCAGTTAATGCCAGGTAGTCCGCTACCTGCCGGTCGAGGCGTTCTTTGAGGGTGGATCCAGAAGGGTTGTGGCGCTGCCTTGGACAGAAAAACATTTGCATGTCTGATGTTACAGACCGGCCAAAGGGCTTTGTCCTTGCAGGTGTGCTCGTGGCAGGATTACTGGCACCTCTGCCCCTGGAATGTTGATGAGTTCCTGAAGTGACATCACCCTTAAAAGCATTGTACAACATGTTTTGCAGGCTGGTTTGTAAATGCCGCATCTTTTCGGACTTGTGGTATGTTGGTAACATTTCTGACACTTTATGCTTGTACCGAGGGTCTAGTAGCGTTGCGACCCAGTACAGGTCCTTCTCCTTAAGCCTCTTGATACGGGGGTCCTTCAACAGGCATGACAGCATGAAAGACCCCATTCTCACAAGGTTGGATGCAGAGCTATCCATCTCCGCTTCCTCATTATCAAGGACTGCATCATCCACGGTCTCCTCCCCCCAGCCACGTACAAGACCAGGGGTCCCCAAAAGGTCACCACTAGCCCCCTGGGAAGCCTGCTCCTGTTGGTCCTCCTCCTCCACAAAGCCACCTTCCTCCTCTGACTCCACTTCTGGCACCTCTCCCTGCGTTGCAGCAGGTGCCTGGGTTCGTTCTGGTGATTCCGACCATAAATCGTGCGCTTCCAGCTCCTCGTCACGCTGGTCTACAGCCTCATCTGTCACTCGTCGCACGGCACACTCCAGGAAGAAAGCGAAGGGTATTAGGTCGCTGATGGTGCCTTCGGTGCGACTGACCATATTTGTCACCTCTTCAAAAGGTCGCATGAGCCTGCAGGCATCGCGCATAAGCACCCAGTAACGGGGGAAAAAAATCCCCAGCTCTGCAGATCCAGTCCTACCACCCAGTTCAAAAAGGTACTCGTTGACGGCCCTTTGTTGTTGCAGCAGACGTTCCAACATAAGGAGCGTTGAATTCCAGCGAGTCTGGCTGTCAGAAATCAAACGCCTGACTGGCATGTTGTAGCGCTGCTGAATGTCAGCAAGGCGTGCCATGGCTGTGTAGGAACGTCTGAAATGGGCCGACACCTTTCTGGACTGGGTGAGAACGTCCTGGAATCCTGGGTACTTGGAGACAAAACGTTGGACTATTAAATTTAACACATGTGCCATGCAGGGCACATGTGTTAAATTTCCCAGTCTCAACGCTGCCAACAGATTGCTTCCATTGTCACACACCACTTTTCCGATCTGCAGTTGGTGTGGGGTCAGCCACCGATCGGCCTGTGACTGCAGAGATGACAGGAGTACAGATCCGGTATGGTTTTTGCTTTCCAGGCACGTCATCCCCAAGACAGCGTGACAACGGCGTACCTGGCACGTCGAATAGCCTAGGGGGAGCTGGGGGTGCACAGGTGTGGAGGAGGAGAAGGAGGACCCAGCAGCAGAGTAAGAAGAAGAAGAGGAAGAAGACGAGGTAGAGAGCGATGGAGGAGTAGAGGTGGTGGCAGAACCGCGTGCAATCCGTGGCGGTGACTCCAACTCCACTGTTGTTGTTGTTGTTGAGCTACCCATTCCCTGCTTCCCATTCCCAGCCATTACCAAGTTCACCCAGTGGGCAGTGTAGGTGACATACCTGCCCTGACCATGCTTGGAGGACCATGCGTCAGTAGTCATATGGACCTTTGGCCCAACACTAAGTGACAGAGATGCGGTAACTTGGCTCTGCACATGTTGGTACAGGTGTGGTATTCCCTTTTTAGAAAAAAAATTGCGGCTGGGTACCTTCCACTGCGGTGTCCCAATTGCTACAAATTTGCGGAAGGCCTCAGAGTCCACCAGCTGGTATGGTAAAAGCTGGCGGGCTAAGAGTGCAGACAAGCCAGCTGTCAGACGCCGGGCAAGGGGGTGACAGTCAGACATTGGCTTCTTACGCTCAAACATGGCCTTCACAGAAACTTGGCTGGTGGCAGATGACTGGGAATGGGAACAGGTGGTCAAGGTGGAAGGCGGAGTGGAGGGTGGTTCAGATGGGTCAAGGAGAGCAGAGGTAGAGCAGTAAGATGCTGGACCAGAAGGAGTGTGGCTTTTAGTTTGCCTGTTGCCTTTGAGGTGTTGCTCCCAAAGTGCTTTGTGCTTGCCGCTCATGTGCCTTCGCATAGAAGTTGTACCTATGTGGCTGTTGGGCTTACCAAGGCTCAGTTTCTGACTGCACTCATTGCAAATTACAATGCTTTTGTCAGAGGCACACACATTAAAAAAATCCCACACTGCTGACTTTTTGGAAGTGTGCGATCTGGCGGTAACAGTAGAAGTTGGCGGCATTGGCGGCAATGGCGGGTGCGTTGGCTGGCTGAACACAGGTGCCGATACATGTTGTTGCCCTACTGATCCCTGCGGGCTGTCCTCCCTGCTTCTTCTAAGTCTTATTCTCCTACTGCCTCTCTGACTCTCCGTCTCTCCATCTGAACTACCCTCCTCTTGCTCTCTTCTACTAGGCACCCACAAAACATCAATCTCCTCATCATCATTCTCCTCAGATGCATCAATTTCTTCTGACACATCACAGAAGGAAGCAGCAGCGGGAACCTCCTCCTCATCACTCATCATTATGTCCATCTCTGTCGTGTTCTCTGCCAGAATTAAATCTGGTGTAACGTCCTCATCTCCTTCATCTTCTTCTGCCAATAATGGTTGCGCATTACTCAGTTCAAGAAACTCATGGGAAAATAACTCCTCTGACTCCAGTGAAGAAGGGGCACCGGTGGTGGAGGAAGTGTTACGTGGGGTGGCCATAGCAGTGGAGGATGAGGAGGATGTTGTGGTAAAGTTAGAAACGGTAGAGGATGGGGTGTGCTGTGTAAGCCAGTCAACTACCTCTTCAGCATTTTGGGAGTTCAGGGTCATTGGCTTTTTAAAACTGGGCAATTTGCTAGGGCCACAGGATTGCATAGCAGCACGGCCCCTAGCACGGCCTCTGCGTGGCGGCCTGCCTTTGCCTGGCATTATTTTTAAAAAAACAACAACAACAAAAACTCAGTTGGTTTTTCTGGAAACGATAATACACACAGCTAGATGGCGGTTTGAAGAAAACACTGTGCAAATAATGCCTACAAGGTCAACGTATACACAGCGGTGGATACGGATTACGTAAAATATAAGAATGCTGCTTGAAAAAAAGTAACTCAAGTGGTTTTTCTAGAGACGATAATATTATCAATATTTAGACAAAATGTGAACAAGCTCACACAGCTAGATGGCGGTTTGAAGAAAACACTGTGCAAATAATGCCTACAAGGTCAACGTATACACAGCGGTGGATACGGATTACGTAAAATATAAGAATGCTGCTTGAAAAAAAGTAACTCAAGTGGTTTTTCTAGAGACGATAATATTATCAATATTTAGACAAAATGTGAACAAGCTCACACAGCTAGATGGCGGTTTGAAGAAAACACTGTGCAAATAATGCCTACAAGGTCAACGTATACACAGCGGTGGATACGGATTACGTAAAATATAAGAATGCTGCTTGAAAAAAAGTAACTCAAGTGGTTTTTCTAGAGACGATAATATTATCAATATTTAGACAAAATGTGAACAAGCTCACACAGCTAGATGGCGGTTTGAAGAAAACACTGTGCAAATAATGCCCACAAGATCAACGTATACACTACTACAGCGGTGGATACGGATTACGTAAAATATATTATGGCTGCTTGAAAAAAGTCACTCCGGTGTTTTTTCTGGAGACGGTAATATTATGGATATTTAGACAGAATGTGAACAAGGTCACACAGCTAGATGGCTGTTGGTTGAATAACACACTGGGCAAAAAATGCCTACAGGGCAAATAATGCCTAAAAGGTCAACTTATACACTACTACAGCGATGGATACGGATTACGTAAAATTTATTATGGCTGCTTGAAAAAAGTCACTCCGGTGTTTTTTCTGGAGACGGTAATATTATGGATATTTAGACAGAATGTGAACAAGGTCACACAGCTAGATGGCTTTTGGTTGAATTAACACACTGGGCAAAAAATGCCTACAGGGCAAATAATGCCTAAAAGGTCAACTTATACACTACTACAGCGATGGATACGGATTACGTAAAATTTATTATGGCTGCTTGAAAAAAGTCACTCCGGTGTTTTTTCTGGAGACGGTAATATTATGGATATTTAGACAGAATGTGAACAAGGTCACACAGCTAGATGGCTGTTGGTTGAATAACACACTGGGCAAAAAATGCCTACAGGGCAAATAATGCCTAAAAGGTCAACTTATACACTACTACAGCGGTAGTAAAATAAAAAAAAGTAAAATAAAAAAAAAATGAATATTAAAAAAAAAAAATTACAGTTGGTGCTGCTGAACTACTAGGAGCAGCAGATTAGCACACCAGTCCCACTCCCCAACACTGCTAGACTAATAGCACTGGGCTCTTATAGTAGTAGTAGTAGTAGTAGTAGTAGTAGTAGTAAAACAACAAAAAAATAAATAAAAGCAGTCCTTACAAGGACTACTGTTATTGCAGCAGTCAGCAGATGAGATCAGAAGCAGGACAGCTGCCCACTGCAGCTACATACAGAGCACTGCAGTAGAAGGTAGATTACTAGCCAGCAAAGCTACCTAAGCTTAAATGTCCCTCAAACCCCTGCAGACTTCTGTCCCTCCAATAACAGAGCAGTATCAAAACGATTACTAGCCAGCAAACTTTCAACTGTCCCTGAAATCACTAACAGGCAGCAGCTCTCTCCCTACACTATCTCTTCAGCACACACAGGCAGAGTGAAAAAAACGCTGCAGGGCTTCGGTTTTTATAGGGAAGGGGAGTGGTCCAGGGGAGAGCTTCCTGATTGGCTGCCATGTACCTGCTGGTCTGGGGTGAGAGGGCAAAAAAAAGCGCCAACAATGGCGAACCCAAAATGGCGAACGTCGCGCGACGTTCGCGAACTTCCGGCGAGCGCGAACACCCGATGTTCGCGCGAACAAGTTCGCCGGCGAACAGTTCGCGCCATCTCTAGCAGGTAGATAAACAGGCTCTTGACAGGCATGGGTCTCGCATGAGTAGACATAGTAAGACATAGTAAGTAAGGTTGAAAAAAGACACATGTCCATCGAGTTCAACCTTTTTTTTTTTTATCAACTACTTATCTGCCAGTTGATCCAGAGGAAGGCAAAAAACCCATCTGAAGCCTCTCCAATTTGCCTTAGAGGGGGAAAAATTCCTTCCTGACTCCAAAATGGCAATCGGACTAGTCCCTGGATCAACTTGGACTATGAGCTATTTCCCATAACCCTGTATTCCCTTACTTGCTAAAAAGCCATCCAACCCCTTCTTAAAGCTATCTAATGTATCAGCCTGTACAACTGATTCAGGGAGAGAATTCCACATCTTCACAGCTCTCACTGTAAAAAACCCCTTCCGAATATTTAGGAGGAACCTCTTTTCTTCTAATCGGAATGGGTGACCTCGTGTCAGCTGGAAAGACCTACTGGTAAATAAAGCATTAGAGAGATTATTATATGATCCCCTTATATATTTATACATAGTCATCATATCACCCCTTAAGCGCCTCTTCTCCAGCGTGAACATCCCCAATTTGGCCAGTCTTACCTCATAGCTAAGATTTTCAATACCTTTTACCAGCTTAGTTGCCCTTCTCTGTACCCTCTCTAATACAATAATGTCCTGTTTGAGTGATGGAGACCAAAACTGTACGGCATATTCTAGATGGGGCCTTACAAGTGCTCTATACAGTGGAAGAATGACCCCCTCCTCCCTTGACTCTATGCCCCTTTTAATACAGCTCAAGACCTTATTTGCCCTTGATGCTGCTGACTGGCATTGCTTGCTACAGCCAAGTTTATCATCTACAAGGACTCCAAGGTCCTTTTCCATAATGGATTTGCCTAGTGCAGTCCCATTAAGGGTATAAGTGGCTTGGATATTTTTACATCCCAGGTGCATGACTTTACATTTATCAACATTGAATCTCATTTGCCACTTAGCTGCCCACATTGCCAGTTTGTCAAGATCATGTTGCAAGGATTCCACATCCTGGATGGAATTAATTGGGCTGGATAATTTTGTGTCATCTGCAAACACTGATACATTACTTACAACACCCTCCCCTAAGTCATTAATGAACAAGTTAAATAAAAGTGGACCCAATACTGTGCCCTGGGGGACCCCACTAAGAACCTTACTCCAAGTAGAGAATGTCCCATTTACAACTACCCTCTGTACCCGATCCTGTAGCCAGTTTCCTATCCATGTGCAAACGACTTCATTAAGCCCAACAGACCTTAGTTTAGTAAGCAGTCGTTTGTGGGGCACAGTATCAAATGCTTTGGCGAAATCCAAATAGATCACATCTACTGCCCCCCCCCACTATCCAGAATCTTACTTACCACATCATAAAATGCAATCAAATTCGTCTGACATGACCTATCCTTCATAAAGCCATGCTGATTGTTGCTCATAATGCCATTCATTAGGACAAAATTTTGAATGTGATCCCTTAACAAGCCTTCAAATAATTTGCCCACCACAGATGTCAAGCTTACTGGCCTATAATTGCCAGGCTGAGATCGTAATCCCTTTTTAAATATTGGAATAACATCAGCTTTTCTCCAATCCATAGGCACCATACCAGATGACAGTGAATCTGAGAAAATCAGAAATAAGGGCTGGACAATTGGTTGCCTGGTTTTACCTGACCCCAAGGGGTTGGGTGGCCTGCATGCCAGGTAGCCCAGAAAGGTGTATAGTGGTGGACTTAGGCAAGCATTCTTCAGAAAGGGGCTTTTTCCATGTTTTCTTATCTGTCTACATTTTGGTTGGTAAGTTAATACATTGATGTTAATGTATCTGTATCTTGCTCTCTAATTAAAGCTGTGGTCTCTTCTATTCCAAAATGGAAGTCATTATTGTGTCTTTGGGGAAGAGGTTCCAAGGGGATACAGGTATAAGGTTGAGTGTGTGAAGTTTATGTGGGGTTTTCTTTTGGGGCTTGACACTGCCCTTGTCAGTAGTGTGGGGTCCTCTGATTATTGATGGCAGCCCTGCCTGCAAGAATTTTAGTGCAATTGCATGCAACTGCATTTTTAATGCATTATGCTGCATATTTATGCATTTCATGTGATTTCAGCATATAACAGCATATAACATGACTGGTAATGGTAATATTAATTATTCTGAGGCCAGTCATCTATAGAATTTACTATACTTGGATTTTGCAAAAGGGGACACGATATATTATACATAGCCAAGATGTAGGATTTGGGATTTGAAGATGTTTTGCAACATGGATTTTATTTTATTTTTGTATTACAGGTATGGTAAAGGACTGAGAAGCCAAAGATCAGGGTGTGTGGGATGCTGTTCCCTTGCAGGAGAAGCCCAACCTCTGTAAAGTAACTTTCCCACTGTCAGTGCTTCAACATCCTCCCCTACTGGCAGCTTCCTTTGTACCCTGCGTGGATCCTTCCCCAATGCGGCAGGTACAGAGCTCCCATGTTGAAGCAAAGCTATCCTATTGAGTTTAAAATTAAGTTTTTTTTTTTTTTTTTTTAGCAAACTCAAGGTATGGAGATCCAAATTTCAGAAAAAAAATCATTATATGAAAAATCCTAGTCCCCAAGCATTCCAGATAAAAGATCCCATAGCTTTCCTACCTTCAGTCTTATGCCGAAATATTAATAGAAATTAGGGATAAGCAGCTTTTTTTTTTTGAAAGTCGTTTTTCAAAAAAAAAAAAAAAAAAACAGCCAACATTTTTGAGAATCTTGGTGGAATTATTCCATGCATTTTGTGTCATTGTAAAAAAAAAATGTTTTAAACAAAAAAATGAGAGAAAATGCTCTTTCACTCCATTGTGCATTAGAAAAAAAACATGGACACTGATTCCAATGTATTTGCTGCAAGAAAAACTATGGTGAAAAAAACACCATTGGGTTTAATGCATTTAGAGATGCAAATTTCTCTGTGCCTTTGTTTGGTGAAGTGAAACAGGAAAGTTTTGCTTATCACTAATATAGATGATTAAACCCTCAAAAATATTTTAATACGTTTTTATTTTCTTGAAAGAATCATATTGCAGGAATTTAGCTGTTTTTTTTTTTTTCAAGTATTCTCTTTGCCAACAAGGGGAGAAGAATATTTTAGCTAAAGACAAAGTAACATTTTGTGCTGATCAATACACTTTCACATGCATCTGCTGAGAATGCTTTTTCAAAACAACAAAATTAGGAAAGCGGATACATCTCAGGATCAATTTCATTGATATCAGGTTACACATTTACCAGTATTAGGTGATTTAACAGCAGGATGATTTCCAAAAAAGTTGTATATTTGAATCAAAACTGTCTAGTGTCGTTCATTGGGGGGAAGTAAAAAAAATATGGGAATAATAACAGTCTATCAACTTGTGGAAGTTAGTCCTCTAACCTAGAGAGACAGGTCCTATTTTCTTCTTCATCTTCATATTGAATGAAAGTACAGTTTATTGAAAATTACCTTATAATATTTTTTCATTAGGCTAAAAACATACAGTATTTTGTTTTTTTCTTATCCCTTTTAAAGTTTTCTTTAAACGTTTCACTAAAATCAAAATAAAATAAAGTAAAAACTTGTGCAGTAAAGATCAAATCATGGCAAAAGTGTGGGGGTCTTTTATAAAGTTTGCGCATCGCATATTTATTCGCAAATGGTTGTTTTGCCCTAAAATATTGCACTACTGTTTTTGCGAATTGGCTTTGAGGATACATTTTGGTATTTGCGTGAGTGCGCCCACTGTGCGAAGTTGTTGTGCATGGAAATATCACTTAAATTTGCAATTTGTGAATATTTTCTCCGCCACCAAAGTTGTGTTGTGATTCAAACACAGAGTGTGTACATAATATTCCCAGTTTGCAATGTTTGCCATATTTAAAAGCTCTTATAGACATTCATAGTCTGAAAAAAGATTAATAATTCTGTTTGCACACTCTTATTCAGCTTCATAAATGTACCCATGTGCAGGGCAAATATATTCACTGTGTGAACCAATCTTCCCTGCGCAAAGTTTATAAATGAGCCCCTGTGTGTTTTGATAAAATGAGTGTGGTGTTTAGGGGTGTGGTCAGAAAGTGGTTGTGGGCATGGGCAAGATCGTGCTGAAACTTGGTGCCACATTCAAAATAAAAAGATGCCAAAGAGACTTGATAGTATGTCTTGTTTCCTGGTTGCCTGGTTGCACTATTATTATCTTCTATTGCTGATTTACCAGTACCTGACTTTCTAGCCTGTTTCTGACCTTCCTGTTTGCTGCCATCCCTGACCTTTGCCTGAAATTTGACTATAATATATATGCCAATGCTAATGTTCACATTTGTTGCAAGCAGCGTGAAAAGCAAAAGTTGAATGGGCAGTAGCAAATGATCTAGTCCGTAGAAGGTAGTTCAGGTTCAACTTACAAGCCTAGTTGTTGCCTTCAAAAGGATGCAACCAGGGGTGCTCCACCAATGAGGCGAGTTGAGCTACTCACTTCAGACGGCAGAGCCCCCCTGGTTGCCAGGAACCAGGAAACAGGAAATTCGGCTCTTCTAGTGCAGAGAGCACAATTGTGCTCTCTGCACTAAGCGACCTGGACTGCCCCTGCCCTCTCCGTCGCTGTAAAGGTGAGTGCCGTGGCAAAAGAAGGCCGCCTCAGGCAGCATAATCGCTAGAATCACCCCTGACTATAATATTTTCTCAGTCTCCAGATGCCACATATTGGATCTTCCTCCTTGGTTCTAATAATATCCTCAAAATATTTAGCAGCCCTGATATAATAAATTCTCCATAATAATCAGGGAGATATCAAACACTAAATTAGTTATTTCTCTAGCTGATTAAGCTATGTATAAGGAAGTAAGCATTGTCAATATGCTATGATAACAAAGTACATGGTATCGATTAATTTACCCTCCTTATTGAGGGTTCAGCTATTCCCTCAAGGCTCACCTTAACACCCACAGTTTGAGGATTACGCTGATTTAAAATGACTGAATCAATATGACTGAGGCTTTGATCGCTGTCCATTTCTCCTCTGTTTAAACACTGATATACTTAATCCCTTATTTGTTGTTTTGCCTCAAGTAAATGCCTACAATCCCTCTAGATCTTGTAAATACAATATTTACAATTCTATTTGCCCTCTACCCCTTCAACAAGAAGCATAGCTCAGTTCAGTTCATTTAGTATGGTGGTGTCTCCATTAACACCATTTTGCTATGAGGTCCACAACATCGAAAAACACTTTCCTAAATTATTCATGCAGCATATTTACTTAATCATCTCCCTTGCAACCTTTGCATGTGAAGGGTAGGTTCAGATTTGGAAATTTGAGTGACAATTATTGAAACCTCTATATCTGTATTCTGGATACATTCTTGGATCCATAATTGCAGCGGATTTGAATGGGATTAATTGATTTATGGTTTCTATCAGATGATTGGCTGCAAACAGTGTAATTGTGAAATAGATGACATGCTTCTGGTGAGCTTCTGGTGGAGATGGTCATGAGTTATTGCAGAACTCATAAGACTCATTTACAACCACTAGGCACAGTTCTGGTCTTCCAAAAAAAATATATTGACACTAGTGCATGTACCTTCTTCATCCAGCAGCAGTACCTACTATAAGTTGTGCCTGCTATAAAGCAACTGTGCCATGAACAAGATCCAGGAGTTAAATATGCAAGATCCCAAGAAGAACCGACTGACCTAAAAAAAAATTCAGACTGAGTGATATCCATTGGTTGATCCTTTTTGCTTCCACATTGTTGAGCTTTCTTTTTTTACCTGTCACAGTGGACCCAGACCCTACAATTTTAAGTCATAAGCAAATTTCCATTAGCAAAACAATAATAATGATTTCAGCCTGTTGAAATGACAGTAATCAAAGAACATGGGATAATAACAATTCTAAGACTGCTAACGTAGCAATTTAGAATGTCATTTGTCAATAGGAAATGTTGATCTCCTGGAAACATTAACAAGTAGCAGTCATTATTAAGACTTTAAAGTGTCAAAGACAGACGTATCAAAAAGGGGGCAGCTTTATTAATATAGTACATGAAAAAAAGAAAGAATCCTTTAGGACAATAAAATCTCCCATTGAAATACAGGTATGGGATCCGTCATCCGGAAACCCGTTATCCAGGAAGCTCAGAACTAGAGATGGCGCAAACTGTTCGCCGGCGAACTTGTTCGCGCGAACATCGGGTGTTCGCGCTCGCCGGAAGTTCGCGAACGTCGCGCGACGTTCGCCATTTTGGGTTCGCCATTGTTGGCGCTTTTTTTTGCCCTCTCACCCCAGACCAGCAGGTACATGGCAGCCAATCAGGAAGCTCTCCCCTGGACCACTCCCCTTCCCTATAAAAACCGAAGCCCTGCAGCGTTTTTTCACTCTGCCTGTGTGTGCTGAAGAGATAGTGTAGGGAGAGAGCTGCTGCCTGTTAGTGATTTCAGGGACAGTTGAAAGTTTGCTGGCTAGTAATCGTTTTGATACTGCTCTGTTATTGGAGGGACAGAAGTCTGCAGGGGTTTGAGGGACATTTAAGCTTAGGTAGCTTTGCTGGCTAGTAATCTACCTTCTACTGCAGTGCTCTGTATGTAGCTGCAGTGGGCAGCTGTCCTGCTTCTGATCTCATCTGCTGACTGCTGCAATAACAGTAGTCCTTGTAAGGACTGCTTTTATTTATTTTTTTGTTGTTTTACTACTACTACTACTACTACTACTACTACTACTATAAGAGCCCAGTGCTATTAGTCTAGCAGTGTTGGGGAGTGGGACTGGTGTGCTAATCTGCTGCTCCTAGTAGTTCAGCAGCACCAACTGTAATTTTTTTTTTTTAATATTCATTTTTTTTTATTTTACTTTTTTTTATTTTACTACCGCTGTAGTAGTGTATAAGTTGACCTTTTAGGCATTATTTGCCCTGTAGGCATTTTTTGCCCAGTGTGTTATTCAACCAACTGCCATCTAGCTGTGTGACCTTGTTCACATTCTGTCTAAATATCCATAATATTACCGTCTCCAGAAAAAACACCGGAGTGACTTTTTTCAAGCAGCCATAATTAATTTTACGTAATCCGTATCCATCGCTGTAGTAGTGTATAAGTTGACCTTTTAGGCATTATTTGCCCTGTAGGCATTTTTTGCCCAGTGTGTTATTCAACCAACTGCCATCTAGCTGTGTGACCTTGTTCACATTCTGTCAAAATATCCATAATATTACCGTCTCCAGAAAAAACACCGGAGTGACTTTTTTCAAGCAGCCATAATAAATTTTACGTAATCCGTATCCATCGCTGTAGTAGTGTATAAGTTGACCTTTTAGGCATTATTTGCCCTGTAGGCATTTTTTGCCCAGTGTGTTATTCAACCAACTGCCATCTAGCTGTGTGACCTTGTTCACATTCTGTCTAAATATCCATAATATTACCGTCTCCAGAAAAAACACCGGAGTGACTTTTTTCAAGCAGCCATAATATATTTTATGTAATCCGTATCCACCGCTGTAGTAGTGTATACGTTGATCTTGTGGGCAGTATTTGCACAGTGTTTTCTTCAAACCGCCATCTAGCTGTGTGAGCTTGTTCACATTTTGTCTAAATATTGATAATATTATCGTCTCTAGAAAAAACACTTGAGTTACTTTTTTTCAAGCAGCATTCTTATATTTTACGTAATCCGTATCCACCGCTGTGTATACGTTGACCTTGTAGGCATTATTTGCACAGTGTTTTCTTCAAACCGCCATCTAGCTGTGTGAGCTTGTTCACATTTTGTCTAAATATTGATAATATTATCGTCTCTAGAAAAACCACTTGAGTTACTTTTTTTCAAGCAGCATTCTTATATTTTACGTAATCCGTATCCACCGCTGTGTATACGTTGACCTTGTAGGCATTATTTGCACAGTGTTTTCTTCAAACCGCCATCTAGCTGTGTGAGCTTGTTCACATTTTGTCTAAATATTGATAATATTATCGTCTCTAGAAAAACCACTTGAGTTACTTTTTTTCAAGCAGCATTCTTATATTTTACGTAATCCGTATCCACCGCTGTGTATACGTTGACCTTGTAGGCATTATTTGCACAGTGTTTTCTTCAAACCGCCATCTAGCTGTGTGAGCTTGTTCACATTTTGTCTAAATATTGATAATATTATCGTCTCTAGAAAAACCACTTGAGTTACTTTTTTTCAAGCAGCATTCTTATATTTTACGTAATCCGTATCCACCGCTGTGTATACGTTGACCTTGTAGGCATTATTTGCACAGTGTTTTCTTCAAACCGCCATCTAGCTGTGTGAGCTTGTTCACATTTTGTCTAAATAGTGATAATATTATCGTCTCTAGAAAAACCACTTGAGTTACTTTTTTTCAAGCAGCATTCATATATTTTACGTAATCCGTATCCACCGCTGTGTATACGTTGACCTTGTAGGCATTATTTGCACACTGTTTTCTTCAAACTGCCATCTAGCTGTGTGTATTATCGTTTCCAGAAAAACCAACTGAGTTTTTGTTGTTGTTGTTTTTTTAAAAATAATGCCAGGCAAAGGCAGGCCGCCACGCAGAGGCCATGCTAGGGGCCGTGCTGCTATGCAATCCTGTGGCCCTAGCAAATTGCCCAGTTTTAAAAAGCCAATGACCCTGAACTCCCAAAATGCTGAAGAGGTAGTTGACTGGCTTACACAGCACACCCCATCCTCTACCGTTTCTAACTTTACCACAACATCCTCCTCATCCTCCACTGCTATGGCCACCCCACGTAACACTTCCTCCACCACCGGTGCCCCTTCTTCACTGGAGTCAGAGGAGTTATTTTCCCATGAGTTTCTTGAACTGAGTAATGCGCAACCATTATTGGCAGAAGAAGATGAAGGAGATGAGGACGTTACACCAGATTTAATTCTGGCAGAGAACACGACAGAGATGGACATAATGATGAGTGATGAGGAGGAGGTCCCCGCTGCTGCTTCCTTCTGTGATGTGTCAGAAGAAATTGATGCATCTGAGGAGAATGATGATGAGGAGATTGATGTTTTGTGGGTGCCTAGTAGAAGAGAGCAAGAGGAGGGTAGTTCAGATGGAGAGACGGAGAGTCAGAGAGGCAGTAGGAGAATAAGACTTAGAAGAAGCAGGGAGGACAGCCCGCAGGGATCAGTAGGGCAACAACATGTATCGGCACCTGTGTTCAGCCGGCCAACGCACCCGCCATTGCCGCCAATGCCGCCAATTTCTACTGTTACCGCCAGATCGCAGACTTCCAAAAAGTCAGCAGTGTGGGATTTTTTTAATGTGTGTGCCTCTGACAAAAGCATTGTAATTTGCAATGAGTGCAGTCAGAAACTGAGCCTTGGTAAGCCCAACAGCCACATAGGTACAACTTCTATGCGAAGGCACATGAGCGGCAAGCACAAAGCACTTTGGGAGCAACACCTCAAAGGCAACAGGCAAACTAAAAGCCACACTCCTTCTGGTCCAGCATCTTACTGCTCTACCTCTGCTCTCCTTGACCCATCTGAACCACCCTCCACTCCGCCTTCCACCTTGACCACCTGTTCCCATTCCCAGTCATCTGCCACCAGCCAAGTTTCTGTGAAGGCCATGTTTGAGCGTAAGAAGCCAATGTCTGACTGTCACCCCCTTGCCCACCGTCTGACAGCTGGCTTGTCTGCACTCTTAGCCCGCCAGCTTTTACCATACCAGCTGGTGGACTCTGAGGCCTTCCGCAAATTTGTAGCAATTGGGACACCGCAGTGGAAGGTACCCAGCCGCAATTTTTTTTCTAAAAAGGGAATACCACACCTGTACCAACATGTGCAGAGCCAAGTTACCGCATCTCTGTCACTTAGTGTTGGGCCAAAGGTCCATATGACTACTGACGCATGGTCCTCCAAGCATGGTCAGGGCAGGTATGTCACCTACATTGCCCACTGGGTGAACTTGGTAATGGCTGGGAATGGGAAGCAGGGAATGGGTAGCTCAACAACAACAACAGTGGAGTTGGTGTCACCGCCACGGATTGCACGCGGTTCTGCCACCACCTCTACTCCTCCATCGCTCTCTACCTCGTCTTCTTCCTCTTCTTCTTCTTACTCTGCTGCTGGGTCCTCCTTCTCCTCCTCCACACCTGTGCACCCCCAGCTCCCCCTAGGCTATTCGACGTGCCAGGTACGCCGTTGTCACGCTGTCTTGGGGATGACGTGCCTGGAAAGCAAAAACCATACCGGATCTGTACTCCTGTCATCTCTGCAGTCACAGGCCGATCGGTGGCTGACCCCACACCAACTGCAGATCGGAAAAGTGGTGTGTGACAATGGAAGCAATCTGTTGGCAGCGTTGAGACTGGGAAATTTAACACATGTGCCCTGCATGGCACATGTGTTAAATTTAATAGTCCAACGTTTTGTCTCCAAGTACCCAGGATTCCAGGACGTTCTCACCCAGTCCAGAAAGGTGTCGGCCCATTTCAGACGTTCCTACACAGCCATGGCACGCCTTGCTGACATTCAGCAGCGCTACAACATGCCAGTCAGGCGTTTGATTTCTGACAGCCAGACTCGCTGGAATTCAACGCTCCTTATGTTGGAACGTCTGCTGCAACAACAAAGGGCCGTCAACGAGTACCTTTTTGAACTGGGTGGTAGGACTGGATCTGCAGAGCTGGGGATTTTTTTCCCCCGTTACTGGGTGCTTATGCGCGATGCCTGCAGGCTCATGCGACCTTTTGAAGAGGTGACAAATATGGTCAGTCGCACCGAAGGCACCATCAGCGACCTAATACCCTTCGCTTTCTTCCTGGAGCGTGCCGTGCGACGAGTGACAGATGAGGCTGTAGACCAGCGTGATGAGGAGCTGGAAGCGCACGATTTATGGTCGGAATCACCAGAACGAACCCAGGCACCTGCTGCAACGCAGGGAGAGGTGCCAGAAGTGGAGTCAGAGGAGGAAGGTGGCTTTGTGGAGGAGGAGGAGGAGGAGGACCAACAGGAGCAGGCTTCCCAGGGGGCTAGTGGTGACCTTTTGGGGACCCCTGGTCTTGTACGTGGCTGGGGGGAGGAGACCGTGGATGATGCAGTCCTTGATAATGAGGAAGCGGAGATGGATAGCTCTGCATCCAACCTTGTGAGAATGGGGTCTTTCATGCTGTCATGCCTGTTGAAGGACCCCCGTATCAAGAGGCTTAAGGAGAAGGACCTGTACTGGGTCGCAACGCTACTAGACCCTCGGTACAAGCATAAAGTGTCAGAAATGTTACCAACATACCACAAGTCCGAAAAGATGCGGCATTTACAAACCAGCCTGCAAAACATGTTGTACAATGCTTTTAAGGGTGATGTCACTTCAGGAACTCATCAACATTCCAGGGGCAGAGGTGCCAGTAATCCTGTCACAAGCACACCTGCAAGGACAAAGCCCTTTGGCCGGTCTGTAACATCAGACATGCAAATGTTTTTCTGTCCAAGGCAGCGCCACAACCCTTCTGGATCCACCCTCAAAGAACGCCTCGACCGGCAGGTAGCGGACTACCTGGCATTAACTGCAGATATCGACACTCTGAGGAGCGATGAACCCCTGGACTACTGGGTGCGCAGGCTTGATCTGTGGCCAGAGCTGTCACAATTTGCCATGAACCTCTTGTCTTGCCCAGCCTCAAGTGTGCTCTCAGAAAGGACCTTCAGTGCAGCAGGAGGGATTGTAACTGAGAAGAGAACTCGCCTAGGTCACAAAAGTGTCGATTACCTGACCTTTATTAAAATGAATGAGGGGTGGATCTCGGAGGGTTACTGCACGCCGGAAGACTTGTTCTGACTTCTATGCAGCTGTCCTTCTCTTCAAGCCTCATGACTCCACACACAGCTGTCCTTTAGCGTCCTCCTCCCTCCGCCACCGTTACAAACTAGGGTGCAAACCCTACTGGTTTAATTTTTTCTGGCCTCTGTGCTTCAGTGGCTGCAACCAAAAAAACGGGGCAAACAATGTCTACAAGGTCAACGTATGGCGAAAAATGACTATTTTCAGCATTTATATGGCATATTTTTTCTGGCAACTGTGCTTCAGTGGCTGCGTCCAAAAAAATGCATATTTTCTGCATTTATATGGCATAATTTTTCTGGCCTCTGTGCTTCAGTGGCTGCAACCAAAAAAATGCATATTTTCTGCATTTATATGGCATAATTTTTCTGGCCTCTGTGCTTCAGTGGCTGCAACCAAAAAAATGCATATTTTCTGCATTTATATGGCATAATTTTTCTGGCCTCTGTGCTTCAGTGGCTGCAACCAAAAAAATGCATATTTTCTCCATTTATATGGCATAATTTTTCTGGCCTCTGTGCTTCAGTGGCTGCAACCAAAAAAATGCATATTTTCTCCATTTATATGGCATAATTTTTCTGGCCTCTGTGCTTCAGTGGCTGCAACCAAAAAAATGCATATTTTCTCCATTTATATGGCATAATTTTTCTGGCCTCTGTGCTTCAGTGGCTGCAACCAAAAAAATTTATATTTTCAGCATTTATATGGCATAATTTTTCTGGCAACTGTGCTTCAGTGGCTGCAACCAAAAAAACTGGGCAAACAATGCCTACAAGGTCAACGTATGGCAAAAAATGACTATTTTCAGCATTTATATGCCATATTTTTTCTGGCAACTGTGCTTCAGTGGCTGCGTCCAAAAAAACTGGGCAAACAATGTCTACAAGGTCAACGTATGGCAAAAAATGACTATTTTCAGCATTTATATGGCATATTTTTTCTGGCAACTGTGCTTCAGTGGCTGCAACCAAAAAAACTGGGCAAACAATGCCTACAAGGTCAACGTATGGCAAAAAATGACTATTTTCAGCATTTATATGCCATATTTTTTCTGGCAACTGTGCTTCAGTGGCTGCGTCCAAAAAAACTGGGCAAACAATGTCTACAAGGTCAACGTATGGCGAAAAATGACTATTTTCAGCATTTATATGGCATATTTTTTCTGGCAACTGTGCTTCAGTGGCTGCGTCCAAAAAAACTGGGCAAACAATGCCTACAAGGTCAACGTATGGCAGTTGTTTAAAGAGAACAGTAGATTACTAGCCAGCAAAGCTACCTAAGCTAAAATGTCCCTCAAATCCCTGCAGACTTCTGTCCCTCCAATACAGAGCAGTATCAAGCAGATTACTAGCCAGCAAACTTACTATCATCTGTTCCTGAAATCACTAACAGCTCTCCCCCTACACTATCTCTTCCAAGCACACACAGGCAGATTTTTCAGATACATTTTTGCCCTTGATCCCCCTCTGGCATGCCACTGTCCAGGTCGTTGCACCCTTTAAACAACTTTAAAATAATTTTTCTGGCCAGAAATGTCTTTTTTAGATGTTAAAGTTCGCCTTCCCATTGAAGTCTATGGGGTTCGCGAACCGTTCGCGAACCGCTCGCATTTTTGCGCAAGTTCGCGAATATGTTCGCGAACTTTTTTTCCGACGTTCGCTACATCCCTACTCAGAACTACTGAAAGGACGATTCCCGTAGACTCCATTTTATCAAAATAAAAATGATTTCCTTTCTCTCTGTAATAATTACACAGTACCTAATATTTGGTCCAAATTAAGATGGAATTAATCCTTATTGAAAGTAAAACTAGCCTATGGGGTTCATTTAATGTTCATATGATTTCATAGTAGACTTAAGGTATGAAGATCCAAGTTAAGGAAAGATCCGCTATCTGGAAAACCCAAGGTCCTGAGCATTCTTGATATCAGGTTAGTATGTCACTATGTTTCGGAATTGTTTCAAATCACTGTATAAAAGCATTAACATCTGTCATTGCAATAAAGGGAATATAAGGAATGTATATTTAGAAAAAGGCAATAAAATAAAAACAAGGGGAAGGTGAAATTGCATTGCAGTTAAGACATTTTTTATCTCTGAAATGCATAGCTCCGATGTTGCCAATTTATTTGGTGACAACTTCTACATCAATATTGACTAGATATACTTTCTCCCAGTTTCTCTGGCCAGAAATTCTCCAAATTAGACGCAGATCCCATTGGTTGATGTGGAAGACAACGGCAGATAACAACATATGCGTTTCTTTCTAAAACAGACCATTATTAGTAGTGTGAATTTCTGAAAAATTTTACCACTGGAGAATTTAAATGCCTATATTTATATTCCTACTAACATATAGGGGCAGATTTATCAAGGGTCGAAGTGAATTTGAGGGAATTTTCGAAGTAAAAAAATTGAAACTCGAAGTAATTTTTTGGATCCTTCGACCATCGAATAGGATACTACGACTTTGAATTTAGTTCGACTTTGATTCAAATTAAAAATCGTTTGAATATTCGACCATTCGATAATCGAAGTAGTGTCTCTTTAAAAAAAACTTCGACTTCAATACTTCGCCAAATTAAACCTGCCGAAGTGCTATGTTAGCCTATGGGGACCTTCTAGGGCAGTTTTCTAAGTCTTTAGGAGTCGAAGGAAAATCCTTTGATCGATCGCTGAAATCGTTCGATCCAAGCAATTTAATTGTACGATTTTACTTTGATCGTTCAATGGTTGGATTTCTAAGTAATTTTTACTTCGAAATTCGACCCTTAATAAATCTGCCCCTTACTGTATTTGCACCATAAGATAATGCTTTTTAAAATTATGTGTAAGCTGTTTGTGGCCAACATTATGACAAAATTATGGTTTTGACAATGACGAATTGTGTATAGTATTTAAGATCAGCGAAGCAAAATTTTACAAAATTTAAGGAAAATTGAAGGGGTCTGTCAACAAGCATAAAAACAATTTCCAAGCTACTGTCAATATGACTCCCAAGCTCATGGAAGCTTAATGACCTTCTGTCAAATATTCTTCCTGAAGTGATATTTATTATTTGCAAAGAATTACTGCCATTATGTAGAAAGGATCTAATGGTCACTCTAGATGATGAGGCAAAGGACATATTGATTAGAAAAGGAAGAAAACACAGTCCATCTATTTTAGATAAAAAAGGAAATCCCCATCTCTTCTAGTGAGGTTCCTGCTAGTATACTATAGTGGGTTTTGTGGTTGTTCTCCACAACTGCGTTATTAAAAAAAATAAAGTTTTGTTTATCCTTGCATCCTTTCTACTGTAGCCTTGACTTGGGTGTGTTTCAGAGGGTGCATGATCAGCACAGCCAACAAGTTTAGCATTCCAAACATCCAATCAAATGATCAATGGGGTTGCAGCTACTATCAAGTAGCAGTCCTAATTTCAGCTTACTACTGATATCCTGGTTTATAAATATTGATTAAAAGAACTATAGCACACAGTCAAATGTTTTTCCACAATAGAACTTAATTGTGAGCTGAGCATTACAAAGAAAAAAAAAGTAAACTCCATCTGCATACTATGGCATTTGCAATATCTATCTAAATAATGAAAAGGATATGTTTAGTTTATACCTTTCTTTAAGAAGGTTATTTATCAAAGGTCAAGTTGTGTTTTCTCAAAAAATTCTAGTTTCACTAAAAAACTTTAATGAACTTAATTTAACTTGAATTTTTTCGGTTACATTATTTCTCAGAGATTTACTATGCCCCGAAGTTGCAAAAAGCCCGAAAATACTCCAGCTAAAACCTGTCAAGGTCATGTAGAAGTCAAAGGCAGAGATCAGTTGAACCATTTTTTTAGCCTTCATGGTTTTCAGGCTTTTTTCTGGTAGTTTGTGCTCAACAACTTGATCAATTTGAGGTATTTGAGATTTTATTTTGCCAATAACGAGATCAATCGCCTGATTGCATTTAATTGAGTTCTTTACTTTTGGGTTTTTTCATAAATAAGCAAACATTCGCCTTGTGAGTTTATTCGAGGAAGAAGACGGTCCTAATAAGGACCGAAATGTTAGAGCATTGTATGTGTATATGAATAAAAATCACTAATTTCACAAAGGGAAGTGCTGGTCCAGGGATGATTTATTCCAAATTGAAGTTATATATATAAATACAAGAGATCCTCTACACTCAACCCATTATTAATATATTAACGACATTGAAACATTTTGTGCATTAAGCTACTAAAAATGCCTTCCCCTTTAAAAAAAACAGGGGTTGTTTGTCCATACAGTATATTGCAATATATTTAAGTTGGCCAACTACGTCAAAGTCATCCCTGGTATGGCCAGTCCTACACTCAACTTTCATCTGATTCATTAAGAATTCTATTGCTTCATTATACATTTTACAATTTAACTGCAACTTACTCGTTGCTTTCAAAGTAAAACTCCCAAAATTGGTTGCCCCTTTTATTAGCCACTAGTGCGATCACCTGACTATAGTTGGGAAGGGTGGGAGCTACAACAGGGAGCTGGTCACTGTGCCTGTATAACTAAGGGAAAGTTTCCCACTCACAAGTGGCTAATAAAAGGGCAACCAAGTTTGGGAGTTTTACTTTGAAAGCAGTGAGTAAGTTGCAGGTAAAACTTAGTCCCTGTGTAAAATGTATAATGAAGCAATAGAATTCTTAATGAATCAGATGAAAGTTGAGTGTAGGACTGGTCATATTGGGGATGACTTTGACGTAGTTGGCCAGCTTAAATATATTGCAATATATGGACAAACAATCCCTGTTTTGTTTAAAGGGGAATGCATTTTTAGTAGCATAAGGCACAAAATGTTTCAATGTCCTTAATATATTGATAATGGGTTGAGTGCAGAGGACTCTTGTATTTGTCTGTGAATTTTGTGGTCACAGTCTCATTGCACCCCCGCCTAATGGTTTTAAAAATTAGTGGTGAGCACAACTTTCCCTTGTTTGTATATATATATTTATATTGTGTCTTGTCTTCCACATCTGATTTCAATATAGGGATGGGTTCTGCGTACATGTATACATTTGGGGGCAGATTTATCAAGGGTCAACTTTGAAATGCAAAAAACTTCGAAATTCGACCATCGAATAGGTTAGTTCGAAATTCAAAGTCGAATTCATAGGATTTTTAACATCGTACGATCGTATTCCAACCGAACTTCGAATCGAATGTTTCGAACGTTTTAATCGTACGATTTGACTTTGTCTTCTAAAAACAGCCAAATGTTGGCTATATGTTTTAGGACGTCCCCATAGGCTAACATAGCAATTCGCCATGTTTAAGGTGGCAAAGTGTCGAAGTCAAAGTTTTTTAAAGAGACAGTACTTCGATTATAAAATGGTCAAATAGTCTAAGCATTTTCACTTCGAAAGTTGAAAGTCTAATTTGGCCTATTTGATGGTCGAAGTACCAAAAAATTACTTCAAAATTCGAAGTTTTTCAATTCGAATATTCACTTCTAATTCACTTCGACCCTTAGTAAATGTGCCCCTTGGAGTAGAGATGGGAAAATATGCAAAACTGCGTCAAAATTAGTCGGATGCTCATTGACTTTAATGCTTTTGGACATAATAGACGCGTGTAAAAAAAATTTGTGGGAGTCAAAATTGATGCACGTCCAAATAATTTTGACGCCCATTGGCTTCAATGCATTGCGCAAATTTTTCGCCGTTTGCTGTAAATTCCGAAACAGGACAAATTAGCCAATCACTAATTTGGAGGGTTAGTTGGAGACTTCTGGTGTCTTTTATACAGTAATCAGTCAATAGTTAGCTTTCTCCTCCCAAAAATTTTATTTAGATTTTTTGTTTGGCAGAGAAGAAGGTAATTTTCAAAACAGAATCCAGTGCATAGGGTAAACCATTTTGGTAAGTAAACATATAGTACTATTAAACTTCATATGTATCTGTCTATGGAGAATGCCTCTGTAAAGGGAGATATATGGATTATGTTATAATGGAAACTCACAGAAAATGAAAAAATATACATTCATGATCATTTCTATTTAATGAGATATTCTTTCCATTTAAAGATCTATACACCTTTAATAACATCTCTAAGAAGGTATTAAATATTATTGAAAATGTGTCTACCTTGAAGTGGCATATTTATCAAAAGTGTAAATAGACAATTATACTTAAAATTATTCATGAAATGTTCTCAAAGAGCAATTTCCTTTGTGGGCTTCTGGGTACGTATTAGAATCATTCTATTAATCTGTTGATTCTTTTAACTTAAAGAAAACACTGAAAAAAACACCATGTTCTTTTATCCGTTAGCAAAATATTATTTCAATTCTGCATTATTCTACAGGTGCATTTAAAAATGGAAAACAAAAATCTGAATAGCAAACGATTATATTCACAATAAAAAGCTTGTAATAAAGTATTTATGGCATTAAAGTCTCTTTTTATATATTGATTAGCAATGTTACATGTAGGGGCCGATTCACTAAATTCGAGTGAATTCGAGTGAATGATTCGAATTAAAGAAACTTCGAATTTTGAAGTGTTTTTTGGGCTACTTCGACCATCGAATGGGCTACTTCGACCTTCGACTACGACTATCGAAGTATTCGAACTGAAAATCGTTCGACTATTCGACCATTCGATAGTCGAAGTACTGTCTCTTTAAAAAAAAATTCGACCCCCTAGTTCGGCAGATAAAAGCTACCGAAGTCAATGTTAGCCTATGGGGAAGGTCCCCATAGGCTTGCCTAAGTTTTTTTGATCGAAGGATATTCCTTCGATCGTTGGATTAAAATCCTTCGAATCGTTCGATTCGAAGGATTTAATCGTTCGATCGAATGAATAATCCTTCGATCGATCGATCGAATTTCCTGCGCTAAATCCTTCGAATTCAAAGGATTTCAATTCCTAGTCGAATATCGAGGGTTAATTAACCCTCGATATTCGACCATTGGTGAATCGGCCCCGTAGAGTTTCTTAGTAATGGTAGGTAATAAAAGGATTAAACTTGATATTTGACATTTGAAATTGTTTCCTAAATCTTGCTTTCTATTATTTTGCCATGTGAATAGTGTTCTGTATCCTAAACCTGTAACCTTTTAAAGTTATTAGTGGATACTTGCATTAAAAATAAATAAATAAATAAATAAATGAATACAGATTTAATAAGCTCGAGTGAATAATTGGAATACAAAAATATTTGAATTTCGAAGTAATTTTTTGGGTACTTCAACCATCAAATTGGTCAAATTCGATCGAATTTGATTGAATCGAATGGTTTGAATGATTCGAAGTAAAAATCGTTCGACTATTCGACCATTCGCTAATCGAAGTACTGTATCTTTAAAAAAGAGTTTGACTTCATACTTCACCAGATTAAAGCTACCGAAGTGCAATCTCAGCCTATGGGGACCTTCATGAGCACTTTTCTACATTTTTTTTTTTTTGATCGAATAAAAATCATTCAATCGATCGATTCAAATCGTTTGATTCTAAGGATTTTATCGTTCAGTTGAAAGATTTTTATTCGATCAATTGATCAAAGATTTTGCGCTAAAATCCTATTTAATTTGAGGGTTTTTTAACCCTCGAAATTCGACCCTTGATAAATCTGCCCCTCAATATTATATTTGGAAACTATCCCCAAAGTAGGTATTTAAAAAGGTTCTGTGCTCAATTCAAATTGATATGAACAAATGAAATTTCATGTAGCTGTTTTTTTCGGGATTGAGTTCTTTTCTTAATTGGTATCTTGGTTCTAACCAGCTCTTTAAAATATGAAAACTAATCCTGAACATGTTTAAATCTATTTGATGTACAGCATTAACCCGATAATAGGAAATGTCTCTAAGGGAGAACCTGTTTATTTGATTTAAACTCTTGTACTTCTAGTGCACATATGTACAGTCTATTTAGTAAAGGTGCCCTCTGAAATAGTGTTTAATAATTAGAGGTAATAATTATTATAATCAAAGAGCAACGATGCAATTGTAAAAGATCAATCTTTTGAAATACTCTCAAGGCTCAAAAGAGATTGTATATTACTGGGGTATGCAATATATTTCCAGAAGAGAACCAGAATCTATCAGCATTTTTATACCGATCGCAATATTTTTGGCAAAAAAATATGTTTAGCAAATTGATTTTAATTGCATCAAGGACCATTTCTAAACAAAGTGACAATAACCAAAGTGCATTTGCTACAGCAATTTATACAGGGAGAGAGTGATTAAGTAATTGAATGCTGTTTTGACCTGTTGCGGACATCTGGCTATAGAAAATACAGGTATGGGATCCGTTATCCAGAAACCCATTATCTAGAAAGCTCAGAATTATGGAAAGGCCGTCTTCCTTAGACTCCATTTTATCCAAATAATCCAATTTTTTAAAAATGATTTTCTTTTTCTCTATAATAATAAAACAGTACCTTGTACTTGATCCAAACAAAGATTTCATTAATCTTGTTACATGATTTGCTAGTGGACTTAAGGTATAAAAATCCAAATAATGGAAAGATCCACTATCCCAAAGTCCCAAACATTCTGGATAACAGGTCCCAAACCTGTACTTGCTTTATTATAATACATTAGTCTTTCATGACACTTAGGGGCAGATTTATCAACTACACCATATTTATACCATATTTATACATTTTTTTTAAAAATGGGCGTTGGTTTGGGCAATCACTCTCTCTTAAAAGCTGCAATTCAGCAGCGGGTGAGGATTTAGCCTTCAGACAGAAACCAAGGTTCAGCAGACTTTTACTTTGGGTTTTTTTTGCCTTCCTCTGGATCAACTGGCAGATAGGTAGTTAATAAAATTAAAAAAAAAAAAAAAAAAGGTTGAACTCGATGGACATGTCTTTTTTCAACCTTACTTACTATGTTACTATGTTACTATGTTACTTTTTGCTATACTAATGCTATTATGCAGAGAGACACAGGATCCTCAATACTATGACTGGTAGGTAAACAAGCCATATGGGGTTTATCTTGACGTGGTATGGTGGCTTTTCAACTTTATAATCATAACTTTGTAACTAAAAACCCCTGTCTTTGTTAACACTTGCATTTGCATATCTACTGAATTACTTAGACAGGGGCCCAGGGAATGTGCACTGACCCATTTGGATATGCCAGTAGCACTTCCCTTATACTTATATATATTTTTAATTAGCAATGCGGGTGCTCCCACAACCCCCCTTTTGTATTTGCAGATTTATCAAGGGTCTAATTTCGAAGTACAAAAAACTTCTAAATTCGACCATCGAATTAAAAGACTTCGAATTCGAATATTGAATTCAAAGTTTTTTCAGCAAATTTTGCAATCGTGCGATAGAATAAAAATCGTTTGCTCAAACGATTAAATAGTTTGAATCAATTTTATCGTACGATTTTTATTCGATGTGTAAAGACTTAGATAAATGTTGTAGAAGGTCCCCATAGGATAACATAGCACTTCGGCAGGTGTAATTTGGTTGAAGTATTGAAGTCTGTTTTTTTAAAGAGACAGTACTTCGTATGGTCGAATATTCGAACGATTCTTACTTCGAATTGAAATCGAAGTAAATTTGAAGTCGTAGTATCCTATTCGATGGTCGAAGTATCCAAAAAATTACTTCGAATTTAGAATTTTTTTACTTCGAAAATTCCCTTGAATTCACTTCGACTTCTGCCCCTTAAAATATCTATGGATATATAGGCATCTGTGAATACATTTGCCACCTTTGAGGGGGCCAAGGATTGTTAAAAAAATGTGGGTATTCAAATATCATTCACAAGCCTCTCACTACTGCAATTCCTTATACGTGTCATTAACATGGAAAAGTGTACTGAAGTTACTGGTGCAAACTGAATAAAAACAGTACAAATCAAAATTTATATAAATACTTTCCCCATACTTAGACTTTATTGGCTTTGATCACAAGGACAATCCAACCACAATATTTATTCTAAGTCTTCAGTTGGTCTATATGGTGCCCCATTAATCCAGGCAAAACATTTTGACAGGCAAAATAGACCTGGTGGTCTCCAACAACACCATATAACAAATAATAGAAAGTCCTGAAATAACAGGAGCAGACTGGTGAGACTGCAATGTGAAAATAAGATGACTTATTGAGTAATGTGAGACCCCAAATAATTATACCCCCATACTTTCTCAAGCACTTGCAAATGTTGTCTGGTCTAAATTTTTGGTGTCTCTCATAACTCATCAAATCTTCTGCAACGTGCACGTCAACTTGTTCATCATACTTGCTGACTTTATTCACCATCATTTCCTTTTTTGTTTTTAAATCCAGAACATTGAGACTGATGGGCGAATACATTCGCCTGGCGTGAATTTGTGGCTAATTTCCACATTTCACTGCCAGCAAATAAATTTGCGAAAACGCCCGCAAAACATTTTGGACGTGCATCTGAAAAAAGTTGATTGCGTCAAAAATCACTGCGAGCTATTCAGAAGCCCATTGACTTTAACAATGGCGTCAAAATTGATGCAGATGTCAATTCTCGAGTTTCACAAATTTTTCCCCATTTCGAGAATTACACCGGAAATTCGCCAATTTTTTGGAAAAGCAAAACGGGAGAAATTTGCCCATCACTAATTAAGACAACATCCACTTAGCCGGCATCACGCAGTTATTAAAAATGATTTTTTACAATCCGATACAAAGAATGGTTAATTGTATACTGCAAGAGGGTTAATAGCAAAGAACTGGAAAGCATTGACCCCTCCAGAAAAAGAGCTATTAAAGGGAATAACATTTGTTTCGAAAAATTGGACTACCTAACTGTCAGGACTGCCAGAAGCACCCGACAGCGCTGCTCACCTCCCGGCGGTTGAACACATGGGTGCAGCGTCGCTGCATGATGATGTCATCAATGGTGCCGATGAAAATCCAAGATGGTGGCGCCCATGTTGAACACATGGGTGCAGTGTCACTGCATGATGAAGTCATCACTAGTGCCGGGATTTTGTCATAAAAGGGTGCCCTGGACACTGAAACCCTGCCCAATTATAGGTATTCTTGCCTGCATTGTACCTGGGTGTTTCCTGTGAAGATTTCCTGTTTGTTCCCTGATCTTGATCCCTGCTTGTTCTGCACTTTGTCCCTTCGCTGCCTGCCTGAAGAACTTTGCCTGTGACTGGACTATTCTCTTGTTTAACCCTTCGGATACCTCGATCTTGGACTCTTGTTCTTGGCTTCCTCCTTGGTCTGTCCTTTTTGGAACCGATAGGCCCCCTGACATTAACAGTGCTTAAAATGATAAGGTGGACCAGTTTGACAAGATCTGGGGTAACTGTGATGCATTGGAGGCCATGATAAACACCTAAAATGTAATTGGAGGCCAGATTATAGGGGGAAATAAAACAAGTGATATAGGTGAGATCTGGAGAGGGTCATGTTATAGCATACCTGGATCATAGGAGGGCTTGGGTATGATGACTAGCCAGTTTTAAAGAGAAATAAACTATGATGTCACGCATAAGAAAGATTTGGTCATACTTGATGTAATTGCAGAAAACCACTCACTGGTACATTTCTTATGTAACTGTGAAAAATGTCATGGCCCATTGAGGGCAAACTGTTTATTGTTTGTTACTAAAAAATTTAAAAAATAACAATTTTTTACTAGTTTGAAAATTTCCAACACATAATTACCTTGCATTGCCTTGTTGCATTAATGTCTGTGATTAAAAAAAATATTAGCTGCTGTCCTTCTTGTGTCTTCTGAGGAGCTTTTATTACACATTAGAGGAGTATTGAAGTCAAAGTTTTTTTAAAGAGACAGTACTTTGATTATCGAATGGTCGAATATTCAAATGTTTTTTATGTTGAATCAAAGTCGAAGTAAATTCAAAGTCGTAGTATCCAAAAAATTACTTTGAATTTCAATTTTTTTTACTTTGAAAATTCCCTCGAATTCACTTCAACCCTCAGTAAATCTGCCCCTAAATAGTTGGTACAGTTTTGTATAATTATGTAACTGCATCACAGATTAAATAGCCTGATAAAATTTATTAATTTAGGTGCCATCATAAATGGAGTTTATATGCATCACCCACTATGGAAAGCAGAGGGACTTCAAATCCCAGAATCCATCACTTTACAATGGATCAAGATGAAGGAAAGGTTGCATGACATTCTGGAAAAGGGTTGAGTATCATGGCTTCCTTTTAATCTGTGGAATCGGGTGTCTATGAGAAAAAAAAAACATTTATATTTCTTTTTTAAAATTTAGAAAATGTTAAGCACATTTTCTACACCAAACAAGCTCATATCAAAAAGGTTTATTTTTCCTTTAAATACTAACACAATATCCAAGGCAATAAGTTCCAATATTAGATATATTGGACAATGACGCCTTTACCATATTTTCAATAAAATGACTTTTTCACTGTAATACATTACAATCTCTTTTTAATACAATAATACAATTCAATTGTGCTTTAGTTCTTGCAATAAAGCAGCAAGAAATCACTTCCCTTTGATGTCTTGTATTGCAGATGCTGTCGCTACCATGATTGCCCTGAAGTCACACGCTCACATGCTCCTGAAAAGTAAATTAGACAATGCTTTCATACATACCATGAGACTGAAAATGCAAACTTTACATTTTTCATGAGATAGGTATCCATTGGCTGAGATTTTCTGAATTTCAAAAAAGTCTAAAAGCCAATTAAAATTAAATAAAAAATCATTATCTATAAATATCCTATATATTTCCACTGCCAAAGTGCAAAACAGCACTTTACCTACTGTACGTCTATGATTTAGATGAGGAGAAAATTTGCACTTTAGTAAATATAGCCCATAGATTCTTGAGCTAGTTATACGGTAATACAGATGGTTAATTGTCTGAAATTCTGAAATGCTTTGGACCTTGGGATTTCCTGAAAAGGGGTCTTTCTGTAATTTGGATCACCATACCTTAAGTCTGCAAAGAAAACCCACTTAGGGGCAGATGTATCAAGGGTCGAATATCGAGGGTTAATTAACCCTCAATATTCGACTAGGAATTGAAATCCTTCGACTTCGATTATCGAAGTCGAAGGATTTAGCGCAAATGCTACGATCGTACGATCAAAGGATTATTCCTTCGAACGAACGATTAAATCCTTCGAATCGAACGATTCGAAGGATTTAAATCCAACGATCGAAGGAATATCCTTCGATCAAAAAAAGTTAGGCAAGCCTATGGGGACCTTCCCCATAGGCTAACATTGACTTCGGTAGCTTTTAGCTGCCGAAGTAGGGGGTCGAAGTTTTTTTTAAAGAGACAGTACTTCGACTATCGAATGGACGAATAGTCGAACGATTTTTCGTTCGAATCCTTCGATTCGTAGTCGTAGTCGAAGGTCGAAGTAGCCCATTCGATGGTCGAAGTAGCCCAAAAAATATTCGAAATTCGAAGTTTTTTTACTTCAAATCCTTCACTCGAATTTAGTGAATCAGCCCCTTAAACAATAAGAGGGTTATTTATTAAATTTGCATTTTAGTAAATATAGCCCATTCTTGATTCTTGAGCTAGTTATGTGGTAATACAGATGGTCAATTGTCTGGAATTCTGAAATGCTTTGGACCAGAAAAGGGATCTTTCTGTAATTTGGATCACCATACTTTAAGGGGCACATTTACTTAGCTCGAGTGAAGGAATAGAAATACTTTGAATTTCGTATTTTTTGGCTACTTCGACCATCGATTTGGGTACTTCGACCTTCGAATACGATTCGAACTAAAAATCGTTCGACTATTCGACCATTCGATAGTCGAAGTACTGTCTCTTTAAAAAAAACTTTGACCACCTACTTCGCCACCTAAAACCTACCGCGCATCAATGTTAGCCTATGGGGAAGATCCCCATAGCCTTTCCTAACAATTTGGGATCGAAGGAAAATTGTTTAAACATTTTTTCTTCGATCGTACGAATGAAGGAAATGCGGTAAATCCTTCGACTTCAATATTCGAAGTCTAAGGATTTTACTTTGACGGTCGAATATCGAGGGTTAATAAACCCTCGATATTCTACCCTAAGTAAATGTGCCCCTATGTCTGCAAAGAAAACCCAAACACTTACAATAAGAGGGTTATTTATTAAAAGTCGAGTTGTGTTTCATCGAAAAATTTGAGTTTTTAGAGGGTAGTTTCACTAAAACTCATGATTTTTTTTAGCTTTTATTATGCCCTGAAGCTGCTAAAAGCCCAAATCTGAATACTCCGGCTAAAGCCTGTCGAGGTCATGTAAACGTCAATGGCAGAGGTTCCTTTAACCATATGAAGATGTTTTGGCCTTCTTCATTTTAGGGGGTTTTATGCTGGTTTGTGTTTGAAAACCCGATAAATTCAAGGTATTCAAGTTTTTTCCATGATTGCATTCAGTTTTTCAGAGTTTGCATTCAGAGTTTTTTACATTCAGATTATTTTCATAAATAAGCAAGCATTCGAGATGTGAGTTTAATCAAGGTAGAAAAAGAAAAACCTCTCAAACTTGATGTAAATAAATAACGGATGGGATTCATGCAGCTTAGTTACCATGAAGTACAAGGTACTGTTTTTGTTACAGAGAAAAAAGGGGGGCAGTATAGTTAGAATGGACTTTATGGAAGATGGCCTCTTCAATTCAGAAAGTCAGACAGATTTCCTGATAAGAGATCCCATGTACCAGAAACGAGAACTCCTCTAATTGCATTTACACATCACACCAAGGGGCAGATTTATCAAGGGTCGATTTTCGACGTAGAAAAAACGATGAAATTCGACCATCGAATAGAATCCTCCGACATTCAAATTCGAAGTTGGAGGATTTTATACATCGTACGATCGTATTCTGATCGTACTTCGAATCGAAGATATAAGCAATTTTGTTGTACGATCGTACGATTTTCCCAAAAAATTCTTTGACTTAAAAAAAATTAGCAAAACACACAGGAGGTCCCCCATAGGCTAAACAGCAATTTGGCAGGTTTAAGTTGGCGAAGTATAGAAGTCGCAGTTTTTTTTAAAGAGACGATTTTTACTACTTTAAAGAACGATTTTTACTTTGAATCAAAGTCAAAGTAAATTCAAAGTCATAGTATCCTATTCGATGGTCGAAGTATCCAAAAAATGTATTCGAATTTCAAATTTTTTTACTTCGAAAATTCCCTCAAATTCACTTCGACCCTTGATAAATCTGCCCCTTAGTGTTTAATCTGATCGATTAGATGATATCAGAACATACAGCTCTATATCAATCTGATTCTGAATGATTAGTTAAAGGGATGGTTCACCTTTAAGGTAACTTTTAATATGTTATAGAATGGCTAATTCTAAGCAACTTTTGAATTGGCCTTCATTTTTTTTATCTTTTATAGATTTTGAATTTTTTGTTTTCTTCTTCTGACTCTTTCTGGCCTTCAAATAGGAGTTACTGACCCCATGTAAATGTATTGTTATTGCTACTTTTTATTACTGGTATTTCTATTCAGGCCTCTCCTATTCATATTCCTGTCCGTTATTCCAATCAACACACGGTTGCTAGGGTAATTTGGACCCTAGCAACCAGCGAGCTGCTGAATAAAAAGCTAAATAACTCAAAAACCACAAATAATAAAAAAAAAAGTAAACACATTGCAAATTGTTTCCGAATATCACTCTCTACATCATACCAAACGTTAATTCAAAGGTGAACAACCACTTTAAGAAAGTTTCAATGTGATCAGTATTGATCATTACTTGTATTGAACGAATCACAGAGAGTAAAAATAGTAACACATTTTCTATAGCCTTTTGTGGGTCTCAAATAATGTGTTTGGGATTCTTTACTGGTTAAAATGTCTGCAATCCTTTTGCAGAGAAGATCTGTGCCTCTGAAAATGTCTTTATTAGATCTTCATCTAGTTTTCTACTGATTTACAGCTATGGGTGAACCAAATTCACTTTTTTGGGATTCGGCTGAATCCTTCATGTAAGATTCAGCTGAATACGGAATTGAATCCAACCCCAAATTTGCTATTTTTTGTGCGCGACTAAAAAGCATGTGACTTGAGTTCCGAATCCTTCTGAAAAAGGCTGAATCCAGAAGCAAATCCTGGGCTCAGTGCACCCACATGTCTTTTATGTCCCATGTTGCCACCAAGGGACCCCATTCCTGACCTTGCCCACCACACTGTCCAACCAGCTCAACAAAACTCATTACACTCTCATTACTTCCCATGACCACCACTATTGCTGTCACTCTTCAAACCTCTATCCCAATGGGTATAACTAGGAGCCCCCAGCCCCAGTCTTTACCTCCCCTAATTCCCTGATTGACCAGCCAACCCTGCCTGTGTCAATATACTGTAGGGTGGGGGGTCATTTTTGATTGATGACTTCCGCTGATTCTACAAGTAAGTTGAGATTCCTCAACAGTTGCCCAGAGCATACTGAGCATGCATAGTGTCATGGCAATCATCATGGCAAGATGAGCCAGAAAAAGCAAGATGGTGGCTGGACAGGACAAGTTGGACAAGAAGGCCTGAATCATTATTGTTACACGGTTGCTGAACCTCTCTGTTGGTACAGTTCATACAGCATTTTAGGCCATATTGATTTTTTTCATAATTTTCAATTCCTCCTTATTTTTTTAAAATGTTCAATAGAAAAATTATAATTGCAATTGTTATTTTTTTTTTACAGTACTATATTTTATGAGAATTTCCAAACGGTGTTTTTTTCCCAGCCTGCCTCCAATTAAATGTGAACTTGAATGTCCGAATTGTCGATGACCATTGCACCATTCTTGTTTACTTATTGCATCTGTTATATTGGAGTAGAAATTCCTTGATCGGTATCCGTCTTTAACTCTTCACTAACAGTGCCCGTACCTTTTAAGGGCGGAGAGTGATTCCAAATCCTATTTACTCGCTTGTCCTTTCCTCCTATGCGAAGCTGGTGCTTGTTTCTGAAGCTAGCTGAGCTTATCTCTTGAAGAGCATGTTCACTCTATAATGCTTTCCACCTTTCTGCGCAGAAGTGCTTTCAAGAGCTATTCCTGCAGCTTTGGTATGAAAGAAGGGATAGAGGCGAAAAGGCAGTTTGCTTTGCACTGTTGGTTTCTGATCAAAGGGGTTAATGAGAAGCCACATTCCCCCTGAACCACGTACCCGTGGAGAAGTATATTATTACGGTGAAAAACACTCAAACAAAATGTTATATAAAAGGATGCATTAATGTTACAGGCAGATGTGCCTGTTTGAACAGGGAATATAGATTGGAAATAGTACATTCATGTGTGTCTGCAGCAGTCAAACAGGACATGATCTGAATGACTATATTCTGTATAGAAAAACCTGCACTGTGGATTAAGCTTATAGCAGTCAAATATGCACTTTCCAATTATTATTATCATTATTATTTTGTGTCTGTGTATGTCCAGTGATAAATAAGTGTAAGCATTGATGAATGGAACGGAGCTCTTTGTGCATCTGTTCTTTCCATTACCTTGTCAAATCCCCACCAGGTTAGCAGCGATGTAAAGTTCTTGTTTAAAATTCTGTTCTAGTTGCACGAAACTGGAGCATGATAGATGGCGTGCAGTTTGAGGCACAAAATGCTGCAGTGTATCAAGCAGAAACATTGACACTTATGGACTATTTACCATGCCACTGTGAGCAGAAAAGCCATTGCTTTTTTTGGTTCAGTATTAAACTGATTGCAAGCTTTGCTTCTTCATTTCTCACTCTTTATATGTTTTAGAAATGAAATGCTACACTGCAGGTTTAAATGAGTCAGACTCAATATATTCATGCTTTGCAGTGGTATGTAGAGCCAGTGTCATTGGCATGCTGTGTAAGAGCGACTCTTCTATCCTTTGTACTATTCTCTCCATAGAATTAATATGGCTTACACCTATCATTACTGTCTCAAAAAACACTGTAAATGCCTGTCCTTTTTTCCTCTCACTCTGCAACCAAATGCTTATTCTTTCACAGCTGGATTAATGTAATGTTCTGCTTACTGTTCTCCCTGCTGACCATACATCCCCTTTGCAATCTGTCTTTAGATCTGCTGCCAGAATAGTACACGTCTCTAGTTCTCTACTAGAGCAATATTTTCTCAAGCTCTGACTCCTTCTGAAAGTGCAACCTGTATACCAAATAAATTATTAGTCTGGTGACTGTGTATTTCACAGAGTATATATATATATATATATATATATATATATATATATATATATATACAAAATACAAAAATACCAGCAGCACTGGGATTTCAGTGAAAAAAGCAAAATATTGTATTTATGAATGCATATACAGCTGGGCCATCTAAGACCTGCCGAGGTTGTGTATACAGTACGTCAGTGGCAGAGGTTCCTATCCTAATTTAAATTTTCAAACATACGAAAATTGAGTAGATTCAGTTAATGACCTTTAACCACCGCTTCCACCCAATGAAGCATACACAGGTATAGGATCCCTTATCCGGAAACCCGATATCCAGAAAGCTCCGAATTACGGAATGGCATAGATTCCATTTTATCCAAATAATCCAAATTTTTAAAAATGATTTCCTTTTTCTCTATAATAATAAAACAGTAGCTTGTACTTGATCACAACTAAGATATAATTAATCTTGGAAGCAAAACCAGCCTATTGGGTTTATTTAATGTTTAAATTAATTTCTAGTAGACACAAGGCATGAAGACCCAAATTACAGAAAGATTACAGGTCCCATACCTGTATATAGCAAAGCAATTGTGGTGAAGAATTGGTCAAACGCAGGTCGTTGCTGCAAAAAATGAAGGTGCTTTAATTGTACCCTGTACAATTAAAGCACCTTAATTTTTGCAGCAACGACCTGCGTTTGACCAATGCTTCACCACAATTTCTTTGCTAATTGGAAGTTATCGTGGTCTGTGATGGGTTTAACCTGAAAATCCGATCATTTTGGGCTTTTTGGGCAAAAACCCAGAATAAAGTACGGGGAAAAAGCCAGAAAAAAAATCATACAATACGATTTTTCATATACAGATTTGTCTGGGTTTTCCCTGAACCGATTAATTTGAGCTTTTTAAATAATAAATAAGGTCAAATCGGATATGGAAGTTTGGTGGTGTTTTTTTTTTTTTTTTGTATTGGCTCTTATTAAGTTCCGGCACAATCTGACTGCAAAAAAACTTTTAAGAGACGTTTTTCTCATTTGGCAGGAGGTTAGTGACACTTTTGTGTGGTTCATTCAGTCATCAGAGAAATACCTAGCAGCAAACTGTAGCATTGTTCTATATTGCACTCTTTTGGCTATGATCATCCTTTGACTCTAAGGGGCAGATTTACATAGGGTCGAATATCGAGGGTTAATTAACCCTCGATATTCGTCTGCCGAATGTTAATCCTTCGACTTCAAATATCGAAGTCGAAGGATTTAGCGATATTCCTACGATCGAACGATCGAAGGATTTTAATCCATCGATCTAAGGATTTTCCTTCAATCAGAAAATTGTTAGGAAGCCTAAGGGGACCTTCCCCATAGGCTAACATTGGCCTCGGTAGGTTTTAGGTGGCGAACTAGGGGGGTCAAAGAATTTTTTAAAGAGACAGTACTTCGACTATCGAATGGTCAAATAGTCGAACGATTTTTAGTTCGAATCGTTCGATTCAAAGTCGTAGTCGAAGGTCAAAGTAGCCTATTCGATGGTCGAAGTAGCCATATTTGACAATTTGAAATCCGAAGTATTTTTTCTTCTATTCCTTCACTCGAGCTAAGTAAATGGGCCCCTTTATGTACAGTACTATGTATTGTTTTTTTTGCACTGTATTTGTATCTGTTATTGTATGCTTGTACATCTTTAGTAGCCAGCTACTTGTATTGCCGCCTCCTATTGAAGGAAATGATACAAGCTCACTGGCTGTTATTCATTTACATATTTTGGTTGGTAATCATCACAATCAGCCTATGACTAAGTGCCCCAGAGAGGCTTTTTACAGATTTAACTTTTGTACAATAAGGGGCAGATTTACCAAGGGTCGAATTGAAAATTTGAATTTTTAAGTTTGAATGTTGAGTTTATTTTAGTGTAATTTGACTAGGGAATAGTCCAAATTCGATTTGAGTTTAAAAGAAAATTGAAATTCGAATTTCGAAAATTCAAATGAGACTATTTGCCATCTAAAACCTGCTGAATTGGTGTTTAAGGCTATGGGCTAAACAATTTGCAGTAATTTGGTGGACTTTTGAAAACTAATTTTTTCAATTCAAATTCGATTTTAGTTTGCAGGTAGATCCTATTCACCCGAATATAAAAAATGTGTTGTTGTTTTTTTTAAATAAATTTTGATTGGTCTTTTTTTTTTTAGATGTCAAGTTTATAGGAATTGATGGGAGTTTTTAGAAACTCCAATAAATTCAAAATTCGACCCTTGATAAATATGCAACTTTTCTATGATCCAGTTTTAAGTAACGATGAACTATGGAGCTCTCCTCTAGCTGAAGGTCTGGGGCATGTGCACATGTACATATATTAGGAATGTGCCAGATTAAAGGTTGAATTGTGTTTCAGTATATAAAAATTGGGAACTTGTTACATCCCTCTCACACATCATAAAAGACTCCCACAGTAGTTCAGATTTATTTTTGACAGCAGCCATCAAGCAACTGCTAGCAGTCATATAGCAAACATTCTCATTACAGCATTCAATATATCAACTGGCATCAGATGATTAACGTGTAGAGTAAATAATATCCCATTATTAAAAATCTAATTTCATCCCACATGCCGGCTATGTTTAGAAAGCAATATAAGATTTGTGACATGTAACATATATAACCGGCGTGTGTTGATAACATACCTGCAGGGCACACACACACACTATTGCAGAAGGCCCTGTAATTATAAGCTGCAATTGACCTGCCACATATATCTCAACTGTACATGATCCACTTGTTAAGCCCATGGTTTGAATGAGGAAATTGTTTCCCTTATTGTTTGTTCAAACGGCATTAAATAAAACCGCACGTGACGTTTCCACATTCTGTTTTCACCGCTCCTCTGCAGGCCTCCATTTCAGATCTTTTCTTTAGTAAAGACATTCTTGGTCATCACTAGGGCATTGATTTATCAACGTTAAAATTCAAAAGTTCACCACAATTCGTTTTTTGTTTTTTTTTGCACAGAAACTCACCAATTTGAGTTATATTTTCAAAAACTCAAATGTTTGGTATTTATTAAGCACTAAGGATCCCATTTACTAAGGGTCAAAGTGAATTTTCTAATTAAAAAACGTTGAATTACAAAGTAATTTTGGGTACTTCGAACATCGAATAGGCCAAATTCGACTTCGATTTGAATTGAAAATACTTTACAAATTCGACCATTCGAAAATCGAAATACAGTCTCTTTAAAAAAAACTTCAACACTTTGCCACTTTAAACCTGCCGAATTGCTATGTTAGCCCATGGGGACCTCCTAGAACCTATCGCCAGTATTTGGGAAGTTTTGAGGTCAAAGGATTTTTTTGTAAAATCGTACGATCGTACGATCTTAAAAATCCTTCGACTTCAACTTCGAATGTCGGACTACCCTTTTCGATGCTCGGATTTCCATTTTTTTTCACTTCGAAATTCGGCCCTTGATAAATCTGCCCTAAAAGTCAAATGTAAAAATGTATTATCTAAAAGCTTCCGAGTTCATGTAGAAGTCAATGGGAGTTGTCCTAGGCAAAATTCAAGCCATTTTCTTTTTCATTTGAGTTTTTCGAATTTTTTTGAGCTGATGTCACCTTGGCTGTGTCAAAATCGATGCCTGCAACAATTCCGATGCTGGCGACCATTTAACGCTCATTAACGTCAATGGGCGTGTGTTTAATGTCTGTGAATTTTTGTGACAATTTCGCAAATGTATTCGTCGGCACCGAAACGCAGAAATTCACCACGAATTCCACCCATCGCTATAGACAAGGTATACTTAAACTGAATTATAGTCCCAGGCTGGAAAGATTTTGACTGCCAGTGACTAGCTACCTGACACTGCCTACAAACTAGCTATTGATGAATGCAAGAAAATGCAAGAATGCCAGCGTCAGGCAAAAAGAAAGTGTTCATAAGATCATAACACTCCTGAGAGGCTACACAAGTTTTTCCAAGATCAGTCCCCTTTATTTTAGCAAAATTGTGGAATGAATGGCTCCTTACTGCATATTTTTTTGGGACTGCCCAGTAGTGCAACCACTTTGGCCTGAAGTCAATTCCCTTATCTAGCAGATGCTGGCATGTCCCGTTTTTTTACTCGGCAAACCAACACAGGTTGCACGCAAATTAAGCCAGGCACTGGTTAACAAGATCTTAACAGCAGCACACATGGCAATAGCATCCAAGTGGACAACTCCAAATATTCCCACCAAACAGGAAATAGCTAAAAGAATCAATGTCAACAGGGCCTTTGAGTCAAATATAGCCTTCTTAGGGAATAAGGTACCACGCCACCTAGACATATGGAGTATGTGGAAACCCAGGGGCTACACCTCCCGAACACCTGACATACCCTAGAATCCAACCCACATGTGACCTATCACCTATAAAGATCACTGTTTTATACAGTCCTGATATTGAGTAAGTATACTCAATTGTATACTTGTGCCTATGTAATCACTAGGTTGTTCCTTTTAACCAGGATGTATAATTTTGGTTTTCTACTTTGGCAATGCATTTTTTCTTTTGCTACAATTGAGACTTTATGCAATTACCTCAATTCTAGTATAACATCACTTCTTTTACATGTTACCACTCTTACTTATTCATATACTATGTTATATTGATATCTGATATACTAAATAAAATATAAATTACAAAAAATTGTGATTTAGCCCTGTTTTGCAGGTTTTAGTGTGTTTAAATTATTATTATTATTATTTGCCAAATCAGGTCTTTAAAATGGTAGAAATAGTTCTGTTGAAATTGGTTCCTATTTTTATAGATATTATATTATATTATATATATATATATATATATATATATATATATATATATATATATATATATATATATATATATATATATATATATATAAATGCTTGTAAAGTCACGTTCAGCATTTTTCAATCTGCTGTTGTAGTGGAAATGCAAAAAAATGCACTTTATACAGTTAGCAAAAAATATTCTCAAACAGACAAGGGGTTACATTTGATTGATGGTGCTGGAATCTGCCAGTGAGTAAATATTTTTTTTAACCTTGAGCAAGTTCAGAGGCAAACAACTTTATTAACTATCTGTATACTATGTTTAAGAATTTCAGGGGTCAATCAAAAAACCACTCTGAGGAACGTTTCATACCTAGGACTGTAGGTAGGTGAGAAGAGATAGTGGTTGAGTTGGGGTTGCCACTATTCAAACAGAATTTGCATTGTTTGGGTTCTTGACTGATAATTATTTGAATTCATATGTAGAGAGACTGAGCTAAGAAATTAATCTGATTGCCATTTGAAGGTCACCTATCAATAGGTATCAACATATTCAATAATAGAGCTGTTTGCAGCTGGATGACCCAGCCAGATTATAAAGAATTATAAAATATGTAGATAGAGGCAAAGGACAACCGTTCCTGCACCTCCCACCCCATAATGAGACAGCTCCTGAAAGTATAAATAGAGTTTGTAAAGAGAAGGAGAGGCAAAGCCAGTCATTTTGCAGCCATGGTGGTGTCAACTACAGGTCAGTCTATGACATCCTAGTGTAGATACTTTGGGGATTTGTTAGGTGTCCTTTACATTGTTATTAAGGGGGGAAAACTTTGAACTGGATGTTCTATTGACTTTTTGTTAACCTTGCCAACAATGTTGCTATGAACAAATACATAATGTAAATTCTTGATTAATTTGATGTTACATACAATCCACACATGCTAAAACCGTGATGGATTGCAAAGGAATATGGACAGACAACACAGTACTTGATGAGTATTGATGAAATGGAAATGTGAAGGAAATGAAAAAAACACAACACTTGATGACATTGGACAAATATCCCAATGATGATAAAATGAGACACAGTGATGAGTGAATGACAGCTCTAAGATGATAATTATACACCAGCTGAAGGCAACTCCTCTATATCATGTTCTGGATCTTGCCAGACAACAAACTATAAAATAAAAAAACAAAAGTGTCCCTATGGATTTGATATATAATGACATCTATGTACACCTTATCTGATATATAATGAAATAATCTGTGTATAATGTACCCATCAAAGTGGACACACAAATAACCATTTTGACTTCACATTGCCAACCACGCTCACTGATTAGACAGTTTTTTCATATCAAGTGGAAGGTGCATTGGAAGTTTCTCCAGTCTCAAAAGCTACAAATGATCATAAATCTAAAAAACAAAACCCAAATGTGCATGGTATAAAAATGCATATGGGTCTTCAAGGAATGGTAATTGGTACAAAATAAATACAATATGAGAGTGAACCTTCTCCTATTCCTTTTAAAGTTTCTTGTGTTGTTTTTATGTAAAAACAACACAGGACAATAGACAACTGGGAAATCTTTTCACCCTTATATATCACTGGTCCGTCCTTAAGTCATTTCCCATCCTGGGAACAATTACTTTTCAGGTGATTGTTATTTAAATGAAATCAGGGATACATTTTAATGCATTGTCTTCCGTCCAAGCAGCTATAAAACGAGATACTCAAAAATTTAAAAGATATGTCACTTCCCTAACATTTGCAGCTGTCCATCAAGCTAAAGTAAAACCAACAATATCTGATATTTTAGATATTTGCAACATACCCACTTCCCCCATAACCAAGACTCTTAGGGGGTTATTTTCAAAGGTCAAAAATAAGAGTTATGTGAGCTTTTTTTGGACCACAAATAAACTTGAATGAACTCAAATAGTTTCTAATGTAAGAAAAAACTTAAATCAGAGAGTTAGGGGTTGACAACCCGAAAACTCGAATTGATTGTGTTTTTCTTGGGAAAAAACTTAAATCTCTCAAATTGATAAGAGTTTTTGAGCAAAAAATACCATTGAAAACTCAAATTTTTCACAGAAAACACAAATCGACCTTTAATAAATCTGCCCCATAATATTTTGTAGATGGAGCTCTAGGTTTGACTCCAGGTTTGCCCTTTCTTAAGGGCAGTAAAACACAGAAACATGTTTATATGCCTTTTATCGGAAAAGATGATTACACATTACAAAATATTGCTACTTTCATTCATCTTGGAGGAACTTGTGACCTAACTCAATATTACAGAGAGAGAATTTCATGCACACTAGTGTTGACCAGCAGCTGTTGGTCAGTACTTTGGCTAATATTTGCCTAATATTTTTTAGTTTCAATTGGCTAACTTCTATTTTTATTATATACTGCCACAACTTGTACACAGAAAAGAGAAAACAAATTCCAAATCAATTCCTCCATCATGTTTGCCCACAAGGCACTAGGATTCCTTTTATTACACCCACTGCTGTTATTTGTGCTTAATAATGTATGGCATGTAAGTGAAAGCATCCTTCAATCACCAGTTAAGTGATGGGCATGGGCCTCTCTCTCCTAACGTTGCCTTTCAAATGTGCCATTGCTTAATGTTAATAGTGTGCACCTGTGGTTGTAAGATGCAGGGGGTTATTTACTAAACCTCAAATTTATATGGTTGGGCTTTTTGGGGCAAAAACTTGAATTCTTAGTGAAAAAAAAACAAATGTTTTGAGATTTATTATACCCTGATGCTGCAAAAATCCAGAATCCAGAAATTTGCTATCTCAGACTTGTCGAGGTCCTGTTTAAGTCATTGGTTTGTGCTGGGTTAAGCCCGATAATCCAAAATGTTGTGGTTTTTGGGCAAAAATGAGAAAAAATCGAGTGATTCAGGAAAAATGTAAGATTAGTGTTTTCGCTCGATTTTATCAGGTTTTTTCCTGATCCAAAAAATTCCAGTTTTTCTATTAATAAATAAGGTTAAATTGGGAATGGGAGTTTGGCCCTGTTTTTCTAATAAAATAATGAGATAAATTCAGAGTTTAATAAACAACCCCTGCAGTGTTGTTCCTGTGCTCCCCTATTCATCAGTGCACCTCTGCACAGGCACTTGCACCCAAAGCCATTGCTTGCATGTCCACATAGTTGCTATGAGCCTCCATTCATTCCAAACAATGTGTGTAAGTGTGCCTATTGAATCAGGGCAACCCTGCAGCTACCACCACACTGGAAGATGGCGGCAGCTCCACGGTACCCACAGCAGTCTGTGTCAGTAGGTGTAGGGAAATAGTGTCTCAGGACTGCAATCACAGTGGGATTTTGGTAAAAATGTTGTATTGTGGGTAAAGCATGGTAAAACTGTGCACTGCATTCTTTTTCTCTTGTAAATAAGCCCTCGTGTCTGTTCTCCAAAATATACAAAATTATATAAAATAATTATGAAATTATGTATAAGCACAGAGTAAAAATAACTGACTTTTCTGTGACAATTATTAATGTTCATCTTTTTTTGTATTACTGGTCCTTTAGCAAACGCATAGCACAACATCACAGTCCTATAATCTTCTGTTTAAAGGGCTGGTTCACCTTTAAGGTAATTTTTATTATGTTACAGAATGGCCAATTCTATGCAACTGGTTTTCATTATTTATTTTTTATAGTTATTTGCCTTTTACGTCTGACTCTTTGCAGCTTTCAAATTGGCTACAAATGTATTGTTATTGCTACTTTTTATTTCTCATCTTCTATTCAGGCCTCTACTATTCATATTCAAGTCTCATGCAAATCAGTGCATTGTTGCTAGGGTAACCTGGACCCTAGCTACCAGATTGCTTAAACTGCAAATTGAAGAGCTGTTGAATAAAAAGTTAAACAACTCAAAAACCCTAAATAACGAAGAATGAAAACCAAATGCAAATTGTCTTAGAATATCACTCTCTACATCATACCTAAAATTGGTGTGAATATCCCCTTTAAGATCAAATGACAGATTCTTGTAGCAGCCAAAATGGACAGTGGATTTTTGCATCTGCTTGACTAATTTAATTTCTGTCCAGAAAAGTGGTTACTTTATAAATGTTTAGAAACCAAGGACCAGCGTCCAAATGAATTGGCTAGTTCATTGATCCTTATTTGTTTTACATTGGAAGAAAGTAGACTTTAATCATTAATTCATTTTTATTGTTTCGCCAAAGGTCAAAGAGCAGACACTAAACAATATGTTTTATTGGCCTGTAATCATTTCTTAGATTTGCTAATTGCAATGGCTGGAAGCCATTTCTACACTGCAAGATAATCTCTTTATTCTGAAAATACGTTACAGTATTTTCATATAAAGAAATCCGACTTTTTCATAAAACAGACTTTTGTAACCAAAAATATCTACCAATGTAACGGTTGCAGTATATTCTAAATTATATCTTCAAGCATACGAAAGTGGAGAAATGCAGTAAGGCAGAAAAGAAAAATCATACAATTAAGAAAACAATTCATCCACAGTGTAATATTCATTAGATATTGGTTATATCATTGTAAATTTGAATTCCACATACAGCTTTTTTTTTTTTTTTTTTTTTTTTAAATATACAATTTCAAAATTACTTTTTTTGGTGGAAAAATAACTTTCTAATTAAGAAGCTTTATTAAATATACTTTGTACAAGCATGCAAGGCACTATGGGAATTGGCAGACTTGCCTGGAGGAAAGCTGGTTTCTGAGAAATTGCTTCTATATTTTGAAACTTTATAATCATGTATATTATATAAAAGTTGCTAAGAATTCATTTTCTTTCACTATAGCCAAAGAAAATCTTAAAGATGCACAAAGAAAAAACTGTTGGCATTGATCAAATTCTTTTCATTAACTTTTAATATTTCCACTATACCCTGCTCCCACAGATGTTCCCTCTAATAGTAGTGGTTAATGTACAGTGTGCTAATAAGAGGCATGCACATGGACATCCATTCTCTAAGCTGCATCCACTTGGGTGCTATTCACTTCTGGATTTGGCCATTTAGATTTGTACTTGGCAACATTGGGTGCAAATCGGTAGTAGTAAAAAAAAAATTCCCCCCTATCTCTTAGGGCTCTTACAGACGAGCGGTTGAAGCTGCGCTCCCCTGCGTTCTGTTTTTCTGCGTTCAGCCGCAGGGGTGCGCAGGAATAGATTCAGTATGCTTTTTTTCAATAGGGCTGTACTCACACAGGGGCGTGTAGGCGCCGAACGCAGGTTGAGACGCAACATGCTGCATTTTTCCTGCGTTCAGCACCTACCCGCGCCTGTGTGAGTACAGCCCCATTGAAAAAAAACCTAATGAGTCTATTCCTGCGCTCCCCTGCGGCTGAACGCAGAAAAACAGAACGCAGGGGAGCGCAGCTTCAACTGCTCGTCATTAAGAGCCCTTAGTTGCTCTTCATATACTTTATCCTGTGACATTTTACTGAAAGCCAGCACTACTAGGTGCACAGGGGTGATGTTTGTCTATTTTTTCCTTTTTTTGTTTTGGCCCAAAAACAGCCCCCCGATAATAAGACATATTCCTCCATACCAAGAATGGAAACTGTCTGCTAATAAGAGTGGAGATGAGAAGGACAATGGCATGTGTACCCTCTGAGCTACTGTAGGTTTAAGAGGCTACCTAGCGGATATAGCTGGCAACTGGTAGAGCAGACTGACAGAGGTCCTAAGGATTCCAGGGATTACATCTGCTGTAATGTTATATGTTATTATGGGTATTGGAATATTTGATATTGAAATGTTTTTATTTACACACACACATATGCATTGTCCCAGTGGGAATTGTGTGTATGGTGGCAGTTATATAGCACCCATGCGGATGTATTGGCTCCTTTAAATCTCCAGGAATCTCCAGAAAGATAGGGCCCTGGAAAGTGCTCTGGCCAATTATTCAGCAGGTGAAACAGGTGAGCCTGGGTGTGATGAGGAGTTCAGTGAACGTGGAGAGGCTGTTAGGAAAATACTGACTTTAGTAACAAACTTCCTCTGATACTGGGACTCCAGAGAAAGACTTTAATCTGGTGAGATCTTATGAAATCTTATTGCGTTTCTTATTCACGCGGAAGTTGTGCTTTGTATATTTTATATAAATAAACCACAGACAGGAGCCTGCAAATTTGTTGCTAACCTGAGTTGTATGTCTCGTCTGTGGAACTAAGTTATCTGACCCCCTACAAGCTACTATAAGCAATCCCCCAATAGATATATATATATATATAGATATATATATATATATCTATATCTCTCTCTCTCTCTCTATATATATATCTCTATATCTCTCTCTCTCTCTCTCTCTCTCTCTCTCTCTCTCTCTCTCTCTCTCTCTCTCTCTCTCTCTCTCTCTCTCTCTCTCTCTCTCTCTCTCTCTCTCTCTCTCTCTCTCTCTCTCTCTCTCTCTCTCTCTCTCTCTCTCTCTCTCTCTCTCTCTCTCTCTCTCTCTCTCTCTCTCTCTATATATATATATATATATCAAGGACCTTGAGCAGGGACCAAAACATTATAAAGTACAGTGAATTGAATAAATCTACACTATTTGATGTGAATAGGAGTGCTGATCCTTTCCACAGATATATATTTATTTGTTCAAGTATCCATTAATAATGTGGGATTGAAGTGCTGGCACACACTGGATTTAGCAAGTGTAAGTTGGGTTGTGCTTAAGGGCTCTTACAGACGAGCGTTTTTCCCTGCGCTCCCCTGCGTTCCGTTTTTCTGCGTTCAGCCGCAGGGGAGTGCAGGAATAGACGCATTACATTTTTCCAATGGGGCTGTACTCACACAGGCGCGTGTAGGCACCGAACGCAGAAAAAATGCAGCATGTTGCGTCTCAACCCGCGTTCGGCGCCTAAACGCGCCTGTGTGAGTACAGCCCCATTGGAAAAAATGTAATGCGTCTATCCCTGCGCTCCCCTGCGGCTGAACGCAGAAAAACGGAACGCAGGGGAGTGCAGGGAAAAACGCTCGTCTGTAAGAGCCCTAAGTCGTGCTGTTTCAGTATATATCATCTTCAAACATTTTTGTGGCTTCTTTTGTCCAACAGTCACCGAGTAAGTTCTAATTGTGCCATAGTATTTGTACCTCCTTCCATATGTGCAACACGCACCCCTTCAAAATACTTTTTTGTATGTTTTGTAGTGATGGGCGAATAAATTCGGCAGACACAAATTCGCAGTGAGTTTCCACGTTTCCCTGGAAGCTTATTCATTTGTAAAAGTGCGGCAAAAATTCCGATGCGTCAAAAAAAATTGTCACACATCAAAATTGCCGTGCACATAACGTCGCGTGTCAAAATTGTTCGGACGCCCATAGACTTTTATGCGTTTGGACCAAATAGTTGCGCGTATCAAAATTTCCTTGCATCAAAATCATTTTGACGTCCATTGACTTCAATGCGTTTTGCAAATTTTTCAGTTTTGCCAATTTTGCCGTAAATTCACAAATTTTGCGGCAAAGCAAAATGGCACAGCTTTGCTCATCATTTTGCAAATACAGGTATGGGACTTGTTATCTGGAATGCTTGGGACCTGGGTTTTTTGGATAACGACTCCTCCCGTAATTTGGATCTTCATACCTTAAGTCTAATAGACAATCCTTTAAACATTAAATAAACCCAATAGGCTGGTTCTGCTTCCAATAAGGATTAATTATATCCTTTGATCAAGTACAAGGTACTGTTATTATTACAGAGAAAAAGTAAATGATTTTTAAACATTTGGATTATTTGGATAAAATGGAGGCTATCGGACACAGCCTTCCTGTATTTCAAAGCTTACTGGATGATGGGTTTCTGGGTAACGGATCCCATACCTGTATACACCCAAATATTGCTGGCCTGTATACCCTTGGCCCCACTACAGTTGCCAGGTCCCTCCTTCTGCAAATCATCCTGAGGAGAAGTCCTCTCCTGAGCAACCTTCATACTTATTTTAATGTAATTTAATGTCAGTGTAATGTATTTTAATGTAATTTAGCTTTTTGCAGTATTTCCTCCAGCGCTGCAGCTCGCAAAGCTTTCCACCTTGAGAGGAAGCTAAGAATTATGGGAGCTGTAGTTCTTATTCGAGTTCATTTGCATTATAAATTCCCATCTTATCCTCTTTCTTCTCCAAGATAAAAACTACTGTATAGATGAGCTGGCTCAATAATAACCGTATTAAATATTTTCCTTTGCATCATCCTGAGATATGGCTGTTTCAGGGATCAGGTATGAAGATCAGGGTTAGGATAATGTACAGTTCGTATTAGATTTTTGCTGCTACTATAGATTATCACTAGGGTCCTTCTCCTTTCTGCTCATTGGAGGGGTGACTTAAACACATTGTAAGGACTACATTGCAAGAAGTTCTGCAGCTGCAGGTTATCATGGGTCACAAATGGCGTTTCTATGTCGTCCGTGGGCTGTATGGAGGCAATGATGCTGCTGGGCTGATTCAGGCATGATCTGAGTCCATATGCCCCACAGAGAGGTTCAGCTTGCTAGGTACCAGTAGGAATGAAGAAGACAGCTGCCTCTCCTCCACAGCTCAGCGTTGGAAGCTTCTGTTCATTTTCCCACTCCCCCCTTCCTCCACTCCCACATCAGCCTCTCTGTCAGCAGCAGCAGCAGCACTACAGAGAGAGAAAGACAAGTCGCTGCTGCCTGCACTGAGCTCAGACAACGCAGGGGAACAAATGAGCAGCAGCATTAAACACGCATAGAAGGGAACTGAACCACAGGGGTCATTGAGCTTTGGTGGAGGAGTCACCTCTGGCTGCCTAAAAGTTGGGGAGGGGGGGTTCCTATTCCCCCTGTCCCCATCATTGTTTGCGCTTATGTCTGTAGCCTGTGAATGCTGCTCTCTTTTGATGTTGGGCTGAAATGTGCGCATGCGCAGCACTTTAGAATTACTGCACTGGCCAGAATAAGTTGGATGTCTTCTGCTCTTCACTGGAAAGCCTAAATCACATCAAAACCTAAAGGGATGCTGAGGATCAAGAAAAAGGGTTACTTGGGGATCTGGGCATTCCTGATTACCATGGTCTGTACGCAGAGGTAGGTGAATTCGAGGCATCCATTTCTCCCCTTTACTTTGAATGAAATCAGGATGCCAGTGTCAGCTGAGCACCCGGTAATGACAAATCTCTCGTCTCTTCTTCACCTGTTTTTGTATTTTTTATTTTTTTTTTAGCGTCAATGATGCCAGCAATATGACACTGGTTAAGGAGACGGTGGATAGACTGCTGAAAGGCTATGACATTCGTCTGAGGCCAGATTTCGGAGGTAAATGATATGGGGATATTGGAGCAAGCTGACTGTACTTCTGTTTAGCTGCATGTGTATCTGTCTCATTATGCTGATACCACTAGTCTCCCTCCAGCCAAACTTCACTTGTTTTCCTTGGGTCTCTTCATGTACAACAGACGTCCATCTGAATTCAGATCTCATCTGCCTCGTTCCAAATTGTCATCATTTAATCCCCTGCCTTATATTAATTGTGCTGTGTTGGAATAGTAATGAGCCATTTTACTGCAATATATATATATATATATATATATATATATATATATATATATATATATATATATATATACAGTGTTTCTTTGCTGACATAGTATATGCAACTATTCACCTCTAAACATTCCAGCAGACTTTCCAAGTTTCTGTCTTTTATTTTAATGATCTTATCTGCCTCCTTAAACAGATGCTAATTCATATGACTTGCCTTGTCAGCCACATGACATCATTATGGGATGGATTCCTGTCCCTAAAAAATAAATAAATGCCTAACATAGAATGCCCAGTGTAGCTGTTTTCTTCATGTTATAATAAACCTGTAGAAATATTGCCACCATGCTTCAGTAGGAATGATGACATTTTGACATGCAAGTGGTATATGCCTATAAAACACGTGCCCCATTTTGATAAACCAGGAATATGCCCATGAAAAATAAAGATGGACATTTGTATCCATTTATATTAATGCCAGTGAAAGAATATGGCAAAGGTTTCTGAAGTTAATTAGGCAACTTCCTTAAAAAACAAAACAAAAAAACCCGTCACCATCCTGGAGCTAATCGATGCCTTTAACTTCTACAAAAGGGTTAAATTCTTAGAGATCTGATTGTCGATTGAATTACAGGTGACCCTGTGGCAGTTGGTATGAATATCGATATTGCCAGCATAGACATGGTATCAGAAGTCAACATGGTGAGTCAAATTTTTTTTTTTTTTTAAATAAAAAATCCGGAATATTGGATCATTGCAATTTTTTTTAACCTTAGCTGCTCCCCCCCTTTGGGTTTATTCATATGCCTCTGTAGTGCGGGTATGTAGAGGGAGAGATTTACAGGAATTCAGAACAGGATCAGATAATCTGGCTAATCTGGTATTATTTTAATGAATGGCTTAAAACAGTGATATGCGTATTTTTAAAAAAGCTCTAGTTGACGAGAATCTAAAATAGATCTATGCTGATTTAACTTTATGAAATGCTTGAACATTAGGTTTAAATGTCTGCTTTTAATGCAGTTAAAATGCTTATTATTGGATTAGACTACACGTCGGGGAAAAGGGTAATCAAGCTCATGTTGCACAGCAGTGGTTCTTTTTTTTTTCTTCCTTAATTGTACCGTCTGTGTCGCCTATCAGTAACAACATGCACCGTGCCCTAAAATCTATTGACAGCCTTATTATGGAGTCACTCTAAATGCATGGGGGCTTTTGATCACTTCGTTGAAATTCAGAGAACAGCGTTGGGCTTGCTTTGCTTCATGCAATAGCATCCCCTGCTGACATCTATGTTCCACTGCAGATCACAGACAAATTAGAATGTTAAAAAAAAAAATAAATAACAGCAGATTCAGTGCAAGGTCCAACACTGAAGGTTTTAGCCGCTGTATAAAGTGGGAATTCGAAATGGGTCTGCTCAGCATCAGAAACCATTTCATACAGTGTTTCAAATGCATTTTACATGTGATTTTTTTTTTTTTTAATTCTGTATGTTCAATCTGATTGGGCGGCTGTATTTAGTGCTGCGGTTAGGTGCAATAGCAGCATTGCCTTGAAAAAAAAAAGTTTGCTCTGTAAAGAGATGCACCCATATTTATACAATGAACCAGCATATTATAAAGAAGGGGGGGGGTTGTTTGTGTATGCATTTGTTTGTAAACACCAAGAGGTTTCTGAAACCAAGTTAGTGAAAAGACAGTTGTAGTGTATGCCCTTTATGTAGCAAGCAGAAAACTCTGGCTGAAATCGATTCAATGCTTTTAATCTGAACAGGTAGAAGAGCTCTGCTGCAATGTTAGCACATCCGGAAGTCAGGAGCAGAGACGCATAGTAATTGCCAGGCTGATACGCTTTATATTTAGACCAAGCTTTATATAATCCTACCTAATAAATGTGAGTTAAACATGTTTTTTTTCTACAGTTCTTCAGCTATGGTGTTTTTTTTTCCTCCCCCCAAATTTACCACGTACCTGCCCTGGCCTATATTATTCCTGTGGGACTCAATTCGCTCAATTCTATTTCTTTGATGAATTAACTCCTTCATTCTGGTTTTTGTATCTCTCGTGACTGCAATATCTTAAAATTGTCATTGGAATGTTTTTAATGCTGGAAAGGCTTTATTCTTTTTAGGGATGCACCACTATTTTTGATTCGGCCGAACCCCCGAATCCTTCGCGAAATATTCGGTTGAATACCGAATTGAATCTGAATCCTAATTTGCATATGCAAATTAGGGGTGGGAAGGGGGAAAACATTTTTTACTTCCTTGTTTTGTGACAAAAATTCACACGATTTCCCTCCCCACTTAAGCTTACGCAAATTAGGATTCAGATTCAGTTTGGCCAGAAGGATTCGGCCGAATCTGAATCCTGTCAAAGCAGGCCGAATCCCGAACCGAATCTTGGATTCGCTGCATCCCTAGTTCTTTTGACTTCATTCCAAAACAAGGCTATTCATCACGTCAGTTCATAATTTAAATAATCATTTGGGATTTGGGTGAGTTATGAATTGGATTCACAAATCAGAAAAGGTTTTTGGAAAGATACAGATGCTTATTTTTGACCACACACTGTTTAGGCTGGAGATAGACAAGTGCAGTATGAATGTAGGCTGTTTCTGCTCAGTGCAAAGAATAATGGTTGGTGCCGGGCAAAAATGCTTTTGGTTTAGACTATAGGTTCTGCTCAGTGGCCTTTTAGCTTATGGTGGCCTGAAGCCACTGAGTAAGGGCATCAGTTGACACCCCTTGTGACTGCCCTACTTACACCCACATGCTGCTGAGATACCAAAGCCACTAAATCCACTAAAGTTGGATATCAAACAGATGGGTCATACGCTGTGTCTCAATGAGTCTCCCTGGGACCAGTGCCATCACTGGGTCATGTCTACTGAAACCCAATTTTTTTAAACTCTGCTCATGTTGGTTGTGGTCAGACATTATTAAAGTAAAACTATACCCCCCCCCCCCAAACAATGTAGGTCTCTATAAAAAAATATTGAATAAAACGGCTCATGTAAAACCCTGATTCATGTAAATAAACCATTTTCATTATACTTGTTTAGTAGTGTGTGCCATTGGGTAAACATAAATAGAAAACGGTCATTTTAAAAAATAAGGGCCGCCCCTTGGGATCGTAGGATTCACGGTGCACACAAACAGACCATACATGTACGGTCACATGAGCCAATTAACAGACAGAGTTCTGTCTTTTGCTTCCACACTTCTTCCTGTTACAGTTAGAGCTGCAGTATTTCTGGTCAGGTGATCGCTGAGGCAGCACACAGACCATCACAAAATGGTCAATATTTACTTAAATATATATACCAGTTTGGCAAGATTTTTTAATATGCCACTTAATTTGATATAAAGTGTTGCATAAATATTAATTTTGGGTCTATAGTTTTCTTTTAACCAACACCAGGGCAACCCCCCTTTCTCTGCCTGTCCAGCCTCTGCCCATGTCCATTTCCGGAAGATGGTAAAGGTATGGCCCACAAATATGATGTGGAACAGTTCAGTGTACAATAATAGGTGGACTTGGGTGGTGATTGCTGTGGAGCACAAACTCTCTAGCAGTGCAGCCACAGAGCAAGTTGCTGATTACCAGAGCAGATTTGACCCATGTAGGTGACTGGGTTGCTATAGGAGACAAGCAGGTTATGTAATAAAAAACCCAAAGGGGCCTATTTATCATGCGGTGTAAAATATTAACAGTGATGTTGCCTATAGCAACCAATTATAGCTTTGCTTTGTTGTGTAACTTGTGACTGTTGAAATCTAATTGCTGATGGTTGATATGGGACAACATTACCAGTGATATTTGTCTCCAATGTTTTACACAGCATGGCCCCTATGTTTTCCCAGGTACAGGAACCAATAGCAATCAGTCAACAGGAGAAATGTCCTGCCCACCTGTTTAAAATCCAACATTTAATTGGTTGCTATAGATCACAGACCCTGGGCCTTGCCTTTTAAGCATGTGTTGATCTATTACAGGGTCCTCCTTGGGGGTAGAGTTTATGTTGATGATCCAACTCTGGGCACATCTGGGGGTGAGAATGTGTGCTTGTCAATTGCACAGTCCCACTGAAAGTGAATCTTACTGTGCTGCTTTACTACAGGCGTATGCCTGATGTGGACAATTATTATTATTAATGATGAAAATGTAAAACTACTGGAAATGGACCATTTTAGAATCATTCCATTCACCTTTGTTTCCCCCTTTATTTTACAGAAAATAAAATGTGCCTGAAAATAAAGTCAAAAACTTTACATTTTATTTTAGCCAAAAATAAAAAGCTCCCTCTGCCTACTCTTACATGTTGCAATTTAGGCTTTTTCTCCCTTAAGCCCTAACTTTGCTCATCTGTGTAAGGCTGTTGTGACTGTGACACTGGGGTTGAGGGCTGGGTGATGATCTGAAATAGGAGAGATACAGCTTACACCAATCAGTGGGCCAGTCTTATCAGGTCTTTGCTCCTCCCCAAAGTCCAACATCACTGATGAAACAGCAATGTCTTAAAGGGCACCTATAATTGAAAAATGTTTTTGCTACGAGGTGGCAGAGTTTGTATTCTGTATGGTAGAACCAAAAGCCAATGTTTAAAAATATGCCGAGCACTGCTGCAGGTGACATTGGGTGCCTGCAGGTGGCCATGCTGGGGTGCATGCTTGAATGGCAGAGCCTGGCATGCCATGGCTACTGAAAACACAACACCCTACTCTGTCTTTTTTCCCTGAGAGACAAAAAGGCAAATTTGTTTTATTAAATACATTTATTAAGTCTATTTAATTCACCAAAGGGGAACCCCACCGCTTCCTAAGATGTATTATTTTTCTTATACTTAATACAGGTATGAGGCCTCTTATCCAGAATGCTTTGGACTTGGGGTTTTCTGGGTAATGGGTCTTTCTGTAATTTGGATCTTCATACCTTAAGCCTATTAAAAAAATCACTTTAACATTAATTAAAAACATTTATTAAACAATAAACTCAATGGGCTTGTTTTGCCTCTAATAAGGATTAATTGTATTTTAGTTTGGATCAAATACAAGTTACTGTTTTATTATTGCAAGGAAGAAGGAAATCATTTAAAACATTTTTTAATTATTTGGATAAAATGTAGTCTATTGAAAATGGCCTTCCTGTAATTTGGAGCTTTCTGTATAATGGGTTTCCAGATAAGGGATCTCATACCTGTATATAATATATATTATATTAATATGTATAAGTCTACACCAGTGAATTGAGAGCTCTGGCAAACCGTGGCAAAGTTTATTTTCATAAATTGATAATTAAGCTCCAAAGTGCAAGGAATTGACTAATACTACTTGGGAAATTGTATTGGCTGTGCTACAAAAGAAAATAAAATCATGAAACTGAGTCAGGACAGTCCATTACCTGCCACAATTTCATGCTGAATTTTAATGTGGTTTCAACAACCACCAATTCTCTCAAAGAAAGCACAGCAACAAACAAATACCAGTGCAAGGATATCCCTTGTATTTATTGCACCTTTACAAATGAAATGTTTTAGAAACAAAGTCAGACTAGGATACCTATGGCCCACCAGAGAGCCCGACATCCAAGGCCCATTATCCCAAACATTAAATGTATATCACGTTATCTATAAAGCTCAGAATTATGGGAAGACCATATTCCGGAGACAACATTTTAATCAAATAATTCAAATATTTAAAAAACATTTCCTTTTCCTCAATCCTACTGGGTTTAATTATTTTTTAAATACAATTTTTGTAGAATTAAGGTACGAAGATCCAAGTTATGGAAAGATACCTTATCTGGAAAACCCAAGGGCCCAAGCTTTTCAGATAACAGGTGTCCCTTACCTGTACTGCTAAATATTATTGTTGGTCCAACCCTCTTTGCAAGTGTGCCCCCTTATCAGGTGCCACCACACAATAAACTCAGAGAATACCCTTGTATTTTTTTCCTTTGTTATCATGCTTTCTTTGTTAGACAATGGTACAAAAAATGCAGATCCTTATGGGTCATTTGCCTGTTCTTTTTAGCTATCATTAGAAGCCATTTTAAATTTTCTTGCACCTATGGAGTTCAAAAAATCATTATTAAAAATACCAAATGATTGCAGTTACATTGTTCTGTTCATGGTAGAGCAAAGTTTCCAGTTGGTTAAGCCTGGGAGAAAAATTTCCTATGTCACGGTGGTGCAATGTTCAAAAAATGGGGACAATCTTTTCATCAGCATTATATTCATGACGATGACAGGGGTAAGGGAAGACATGTAGGCATTCCCTCTCCTGACCTCTTACCACCCCTAACTTCTGTGTCAATCACTGCTTAAAATAAACTACAAATTTGCAATCTACAACTGCACTTATTTTTGGTTATTTTTTCCCTTGTAGATGAATGCTAATCTGTGACCTATGACTGTGTGCAAAATGTCTTGCCAAACTTCCATTGGTTTTTTCTTCTACTGCTTTTAGCAGAAAGACCTATTATAAGATTGTCTTATGATCAATAATGTATGCATACCATTTGAGATATATATATATATATATATATATATATATATATATATATATATATATATATATATATATATATATATATATAACTGTGTATATACTGTATATATATATATAGTGTACATACTGTGTATATGTATATATATATATATCTGTGTATATACTGTGTGTGTGTATGTATATATATATATATATATATATATATATATATATATATATATATATATATATATATATATATATATATATATATATATATAAAAGCCAGGGGGTCCGTACACACAGAACACAAAATGGATGCCTAGGTGCTGGAGCAATTAAACATAGTATGGAGGTAACAAGAAAGGTCTGCACACACAGGACTTGAGTGAGAAAAAAATTGTCGTTTATTCAACGTTTCGGCCCAGTCACATGAGCCGTCTTCAGGAAACGTTGAATAAACGACAATTTTTTTCTCACTCAAGTCCTGTGTGTGCGGACCTTTCTTGTTACCTATATATATATATATATATATATATATATATATATATATATATATATATATATATATATATATATATATATATATATATATATATATATATATATATATATATACACAGTGTATACACAGATATATATATATATATATATACACACAGTATATACACTATATAGATATATATACAGTATATACACAGTTTTATATATATATATATATATATATATATATATATATATATAATGTATGTACTGTGTATATGTAAATACTTCCCTTCGACTTTTTCTTAAAGGAGAAGGAAAGGCTAAAATTAAGTAAGCTTTATCAGACAGGTCTATATAAATACACCAGCAATCCCTCAAAGTAAATGCTGCTCTGAGTCCTCTGTCAAAAGAAACACCACATTTCTTTCCTTCTATTGTGTACTCATGGGCTTCTGTATCAGACTTCCTGTTTTCAGCTTAAACCTCCTTGCCCCAGGCGTGAGCATGCTCAGTTTGCTCCTCTCTCCCTCCCTTCTCTGCTGTAATCTGAGCCAAGAGCCATAAGTGAGCAGGGAGAGACTCAGGCAGGAAGTAATGTCACACCAAGCTAATATGGCAGCTGCTTTTCTAAACAAACAGAGAGAGCTTCTAGAGCTTTTTACTCAGGTATGGTAAAGCATTCTGAAGAATAAATATAGCATTCTAGCTTGTACTATTGCAGATCATCTATTGGCAATACAATGCCTCAGTAGCTTTCCTTCTCCTTTAACAATGAAAATACATTTATGTAATGTATTCAGCCTGTTTTTTTTTTTTTAAATAAAGCTTCATTATATTTTACCGCACTGTCTAACAGCGAAGTAAAAGCCAAGCTCTGCAAACGTTATTGCTAATAAAGGCAAGTTTTATAAACACAAAAGAAGTAAAACAGAATGAACACGAGCCAGAAGGAGAATTAGAGATATTTGGGTCATTAAACAAATCTTTGCTTGTGTTTATTTTAGAACTTTAAATGCAGGATTTTTCAGTTTAGATATTGAATATGCAATAAATGTTACAGAGAACCACTGTGTAGGGCCTTAGACTCAAATACAGTGCATAGTATGTTAAGCTCTTGTCCACCATTTCATACCTCCAGACATTTCAACACAACACTTAAAGGAGAAGGAAAACTAGGCAGTTTATTGCCAATAGGTTAGCTACAACAGTTCAAGCTATAACACCATTTTTATTCTTTAGAATGCTTTTCCATACCTGAGTAAACCGCTCTGTTTGTTTAGTATATCAGCTACCATATTAGCTTGCTGTGACATCACTTCCTGCCTGTCTTTCCCTGCTTGCTCATAGCTCTGAGCTCAGATTACAGCAGGGCGGCGGAGAGGATCAAATTGAGCATGCTCAAGCCCAATCCCTTAAGGTTTAAACAGGAAGTCTGACACAGAAGCCCATGTGTACACAATAGAAGGAAATAAATGTGGTGTTTCTTTTGAAAGAGGACTCAGAGCAGCATTACTTTTAGGGTTTACTAGTGTATTTATATAAACCTTTCTGATAAAGCTTACTTAGTTTTTAGTCCTTTAAATTGCCCAGTATCACAGTTAAATCTGCATGCAGTACAACGTTCAGTGAAAAGAAAGACAAGACAATAACTGGCTTCCAAACACTGTACTGTACCTATGCAAATATGCTTCGTCAATTTAAGGGTAGAAAACATATATTTGGACTTTAGCTGTGATTTAATAGAAATACATTTGTCTATTTTCATATTCTGGCATTGCTGTTTTATTGCCTAATGTTTGGGGTGGGCAATCACTGAGCCGCTAGCCTATCCTTGCCCTTAATGGCTGTGCATTTATAAAACAAAATCTATATGGAAGAATGTGATTTGAAATGAATCATTTTTACAGTATGCTTTGGCATAAATAGTAAAAATATCTGCTATCTTACTTAATGGCTTTAAGTTCAGCCCACAGCAGCTTCCGGGAGTCAAGCAATCAATAACAGCCACTGGGTTATTACACTGTTGTATTGGACATCCATGTTCTGCAGTGTGCCCGTGATACAAGTTAAACAGCCATGATTCCCATAATGATATATATTCAAGCCAAACTTTGTTCTTGCTACAGAAAATATCAATAGTTTATAAATACACTGACTACAGTGGCAACACAGTGAGAAATTTTGGACATGTGCTTGGTTCAGTATTGTCTTTACACAGTTTAGAGTCCTGCAGCGGTTCGGGTACCCGCGGGCTACCGCAAAAACCTGCGGTACCATGCGGGTAGAATTTCCTGGTGCGTGTATAGAAGCGGGTCGTCGGTTCTGTGGGCTTGTAGGCCGCGGGTTGGGCCACGGGTCTTCTCAATAGCAATTTTTACTCCTTTTTTCTGATCATGCCTACTTCCGATGCTGTCACTTTCGGTTTACAATGACTGCACTTCCTGATTCTTCATGGTCAGCGGGTCTGGGTTGCGGATAAGGTACTTGCAGGTCAGGTAGCGGGTCCAATTGGGTAAGAATGTGGGTCCGGGTTGCGGTTATGGGTCGGGTACAGGTTCCAAAAAATGGACCCGCCCAGGACTCTAACACAGTTTAGAAGTGTGACTTCCAGCCCCCCATTCCCAAAACAGCCTTTGGATAATGAACGATGCTATGAATTCATCGGTATTTAGCAGGCCACAGGTTGAACATCTTTCTGATGACCGTTGGTAGCATATATATTTTTTTTTTTTGGAGTAGTAGAATGGGACAATAACAAAAGTAAAAAGCTCTGCTATATCTGTTGTTGAACACAACCTGGAAGTTTAACTTAGCAGTAATTGGGTGAAGGAAACCACTATAGTAAAGATAAAAGAATGTTACACTTTATTATAAAATAGTGATACAATTAAGATAGAACCAGTAAGCTTTTTATTTTACAGAAAGAGATAAGTAGTTCCTATCTATAACTGGCTAAAAATTGATTTCTTAGAAGATTCTGCTACCCATAAAATACACATTACACCTATTGTATCATTTAGTTTAGTTAGAAGCCATTGCTAAGGTGGAAGTGAAAATAAAAAAGGGTTTTTGCACCCATAGTTTTTCATGTTTTTCTTTCTCAGTCAACCTAGTTAGGATGTGGTTTGACTATGGCAGTGTCTCATTAACATTTCTAGAGGAAATTTGTTCCTGACATTTTGTTGGAGAAATCCTTAGCTATGTGTCGACTCCGGGATTCCGAAGATGCACAAACTCCAGGTGTCACAAAGTTTCATTTTACCTGAGCACAGATTAACAGAATCACCTATTCAATGCATCTGTGTTGAAACCTAAAAGTATGAGTAGTTTACAAAGTGCATCTTTCCTGATGCTAAACCTCTGCCCCTGCTAAATGTACTGTAACTGTCCAAACCTTGGGCATCTCGCAATGTTAAAATAATTGACAGTTTTGTATTTACTGGTCCTTTGTTTTTTAAAGGCCATTTTGGTTTTAGCAAATATCTGAATATGCCAACTTTTTACTTTTAATCAAAATCTTCAAGGTTGCATTTAGGGATGCACCAAATCCAGGATTCTTTTCTGTATTTGGCCGAATCCTAGTGCCTGGCCAAATGGAATTCAAATCCTTAAAATCATGTGACTTTTCATCACAAAACAAGGAAGTAAAAACATTTTTTAACCACATGCTGCATATGCAGTTCTCTTTTTTTACCCAGTGGCCCCTAATTTGCATATGCAAATTAGGGACCACTATGGAAAAAAGAGATCTGGGTTCTGTATTTGGACGAATCTTTCACAAAGGTTTTGAGGGGTTCAGCCAAATCCCATTATAGTGCATTCCTAGTAACTATCACCTTCATACTATTTTTGGGCATTTCCATTTAAAGGGATACTGTCATGGGAAAAACATTTTTTTTCAAAATGAATCAATTAATAGTGCTGCTCCAGCAGAATTCTGCACTGAAATCCATTTCTCAAAAGAGCAAACAGATTTTTTTTATATTCAATTTTGAAATCTGACATGGGGCTAGCCATATTGTCAATTTCCCAGCTGCCCCAAGTCATGTGACTTGTGCTCTGATAAACTTCAATCACTCTTTACTGCTGTACTGCAAGTTGGAGTGATCTCACCCCCTCCTTCCCCCCCCAAGCAGCCAAACAAAAGAACAATGGGCAGGTAACCAGATAATAGCTCCCTAACACAAGATAACAGCCACCTGGTAGATCTAAGAACAACATTCAATAGTAAAAACCCATGTCCCACTGAGACACATTCAATTATATTGAGAAGGAAAAACAGCAGCCTGCCAGAAAACATTTCCCTTCTAAAGTGCAAGCACAAGTCACATGACCAGGGGCAGCTGGGAAATTGTCAAAATGTCTAGCCCCATGTCAGGTTTCAAAATTGAATATAAAAAAATCTGTTTGCTCTTTTAAGAAATGGATTTCAGTGCAAAATTCTGCTGGAGTAGCACTATTAACTGATTCGTTTTGTCAAGTTTTCCCATGACAGGATCCCTTTAAGTAACTGGAAGTAATAGTATTTAAAATGTATATACGAGTGCTGTATCATTGCTTAGTTATGTTAGGATCCACAACCAGTGATAATATTCTATGTATTTTTGTATGGGTAGTCATGAAGGAAGTAGTCCAGAATGACAGAAAAAAACTATTGCCAGGTTATTGAATTAAAAAAAAACAGAATACCAGATTACAGTAGTATCATTGTAAGAACCATCTTTGTGAAATATAATTTCCTCAAGTAGACTAGATACATCAGAAAGCAAATGACACACTCTGATATTAACTTTCACCGTGACACGAGGGAAAATTAAGCCAATGGGAATAAGTGGATAGCTCATTCAGTAAATGAGGAATCCTTCACTGGTTTAAGCTCTGATATTGTTACTAACTTTTGGTATTTTAGTAAAAAATGGGGAAAAAATGTATTTATCACGTTTAATACAGAAAAACAACATCTCAGAGTTAATTAACGATGAGCAAATGCAATTGCACTGTAAAAGTCCCAGTGTCCACTGATATTCCATCTTTGTGCCTCCCAAATGAAGTCTTGGGAAGCCTACATTCCACTCAGCCCTCTCATATACAAACGTTATGCAGACAGCATCTGCCGCTTCAAACAAAACTAGCAAAACTGTTGTGCCTATAAGAGCAATAAGGTAATAATATAAGGGCACTTTGCACCCATTTTCTTTTGTATTTTACACCCTGTCCTGGTATCAAAAAATAAAACCATTACGATTTCTGTTTGAAGAAAATCTAAATCTTAACTGAATAGCATTTTTAGCAAGTTTGAGTCCCATGCAGATCATGCCATGGCACCGTTTTATTAGTATTAACGCATTAGCATAGTGTTTATTCATTTTCTAATGTGATTTCTGTACTAAAAGATGCCTGTTTTGTTTTTAGAAATTTGAATTTAAATAATTTAAATACATTTAAATAATATTTTGGACATATATAGGGTTATGTAATAAAAAAAACACTGTTTGCCCAGGAGCAGTAACCCATAGCAGCCAATCAGCAGGAATCATTTACTCTTCACCTGTTTAAAAACAAACATCTTATTGGTTGCTATTGGTCTCTGCTCCTGGGCAAACTGTGTGCCTTTTATTACATATAGGGGATAGTCAGTTAAATAGGGCAAGCAATTGTATAACAATTTGTGAGAACTAAACCCTAACCATGAATATGGATAAAAAATTCCATATTTTATATACTGCACTTATTGCATCAGCCTAAAGTTTCAGTTTCTCAATAGAATCAATGGTCGAGGAGTTCAAACTTGTCACAGGGGGTCACCATATTGGAAAGATTGAGAATCTAAGGTTAGAGGTCATTGCAAATTATCAAGCATAGATTGTAGGGGATGAGCGAATTTGATCTGATTCGTTTCGCCAAAAATTTGCTGCCGGCAAAATGCCGCAGACACCCATTAAAGTCTATGGGTGTCAAATAATGTTGTCGTGCAGCGAAATTCTTTTTGACGCGTCTTTTTATTTTGACGCACAACGCCATACAAGTCTATGGGCGTCATTTTTCCGGCAAAACAAGGCGAAAAAATTCTCCCATCCCTATTAGGTTGGCCTGTAATATAGGCCTTATATTGTGACATTTCTATTCTATGTGTACTGTATATTGTGAGTAGGTCCCTTAGTGACAGCAGCAGAGAACATGTGCAGTGAATCAGCAGAAAAGAAGATGGTGAGCTACCGGGGCATCTTTGGAGACACAGATCTGCTAAATTGCTCTGGGACCCTTGGGCTGGTGTTGAAGCTCAAAACATAATGTACAACATTTCTACCCTACTAAGCTTTACTTCTCCTTTAAAACACATTTACATGAAAGGATCACACATTTATATGAATTCATTGTAGTTCATATAAAATTTGATTCACACTCACATTTAAGGCCCTTAACAATGAAGCCAATCCTTGCTTCTCAGCTCTGGTGTCAAACTACACTGTTTCCTTCAAACTAACCTTAATTTCTCTTCTCGTCTCATGTCATCCCATTGCCAACTGCAAGACTTCTCTTGACCTTCTGTTTTTGAACTCCATAACATGATTCTTCCCTTCCCTTTAAACCTTTAATTGCTAAAGACCCACCTATTTAAAGATTATGCAAGGTCGCTTTTGAAAGCAGAAGAGATGGTTTGTTGGAAGCAGAATACAAGGAAAATGAAAGGGAAGATTCACTGTCTTTGATCGTTTTACATCAATTGTAATAATTCGTATTTCATTTGTATGGTATAAAGGGAAAGTAATAAAAGTCGGGGAAAGAATAGCACCTTATTTTGTGTGAACCTGTACATTTTTTCAACTGGATTTGTCTTGTTTTCTTGTTCAGAATCTAGATTTATCTTGAAAATGTCTATCTTAGCTGCACATCATTAGAATGTATCACAAGGGTGCACTACACAGATAAATGCCCAAATGTAACAACATGAGACATTTAATCTATCTATCTATCTATCTATCTATCTATCTATCTATCTATCTATCTATCTATCTATCTATCTATCTATCTATCTATCTATCTATTTCTATCTATCTATCTATCTATCTATTTCTATCTATCATCTATTTATTTATAGTTACCTATCTATATATGTCTGTCCATCTGTCAAAGGAGTTATTTATCAATGTCCAATTTTTCTGTAATTTAAAAATAAATTTTGCACTGAAAATCATTAATCTGAATGATGGTAAAAAAAAACCCACAAATGTTTGATATTTATTAAGCAAGAAAAGTGAAAATCTGTAATTTAAAACGTAAGCATCCAAAAGCTTGCAAGGTTAGAAGAAATTCATTGGTACCCATACTACACATTTATTGAGGAAATGCAAAAAAAAGAATTAAAAAACAAAAAATGGAAGCTGTCCTGATAAATATGTCAACTATTTTTTCAATTTGAGTTTTTCAAATTATTTTTGAGCTTCTCCATCCATTACAAATATTGACTAATATTAATTCAAGGTATTCTATTTTGCCACAATTTTATTTGATCACATTTTTTATAAACAATTGTTGAAATAAAAAATGACACAAATCCAAATTTTGATAAAAAGGCCTCCCTGTGTCTGTTTGTCATGCATGAACCTAACTTTTTTGCTTACCTCATTTTATTACCCACATTTATAGAAATCTTTTATTGGTGGACAGTTAAGGTGCTGCATCATTCTTATTCTGACATCTATTAGTCAGTATTGCTTTCTTCTGTGTTTAAAGCCTGAATATGCAAACATATGTATATTTCTCTGGAATTTCTGCTTCCTCCTTATAATAAGCAAATGTATAGAAATAAGTTGTCCTATTAAATGGCTTTATTGGCCATTTATTGATTTTGTATGGGTCTTCTTAGAAAGCAAAGTCACGAGTTACTCATGCCTCTAGTATGTTTTGTTCAGTAGTGTTTACTTTAATTCTAAGTTAAAGATAGTTTTTGAGGTCATAGAACAGTTATTTCTATCTACCTTGCTGACCATCATTTACTTTATTTGGCTTGTACCTCAAGTTTACCCTTTTTAAGAGGGGAGTATTCTTTACTGACCTTATGTTTTAGCCTTGGATACCTTGCTTATTCAAGAAGATAGCCACTTTATTTTGATGACTCATGGAGGCAGATTTATCAAAATGTGAGATTAGAGCTCATCTCAGAAAAATTCACCCACTTTCTATTAATTCCTATGGGGTTTTTAGAATTGTATTTATCAGTGGGTGAAAGGTAGAGCTCACCATTTAATAAATGCGATTAAAAATCCCATGATAATGAATAGAAAATGAACTTTGTTGTGGTGAGTTCCAGTCTCACATTTTGATCAATCTGCTCCTAAACAAATCTTCTATTACAGGCGCACATGACATAACGTTCCATATATGTAGTGCTCTGATAGCGAAGAACCCTTTACGTTGCTGAAGGTGACTTTCATTTTTCTGAGAAAAATCTGTCTCTTGGGATTTTTCTATTTTAAACTCATATTTATAAAAAGCTACCATATCTCCTTGTCAGAACATTTAAAGAAAAATAAAATGAAACTAAACCCTTGAGACCAAAACTATAAAATATACAGATAAAACATAAATTGAACAGGGACTTTAAGCTTTCCCTGGATCTGAAAATTGCATTTTTGGGTTTTGTATATTATACCAAATTCAGGCTGTAAAGCTATATAAGGTTCATATGCATTTCTGTATTAAATTAGGCTCTCATAAAGGTCCAATGGGCAGTATACCCAGGTTCAACAAGACTTGGGAATTGTAATTATTTTTAAAATTAATTAGTTTTAATATTTTACCAATCATTTAACAACAAAAACATACATTTTTTAATTGCCACCATCTGTTTGCTTCCCAGAAACACAACAGTGAAGAAAAAAGGGGGGACTCAATAACAATAGATTATAGGAATGTTTCCCTTTTTTCCTAAATGATTCCCAAAAAAGACGACATAGCTCAAAAGTTTATTTATTTTTATGAATACATCTTAAAAACCCCATCTTCCCACATAAAACTGGCCTCATGACAAAAAACTTGGGGGCTGATTCACTAAGGGTCGAATATCGAGGGTTAATTAACCCTCGATATTCGACTAGGAATTAAAATCCTTCGACTTCGAATATCGAAGTAGAAGGATTTAGCGCAAATACTGCGATCGTACGATCGAAGGATTATTCCTTCGGTCAAACGATTAAATCCTTCGAATAGAACGATTCGAAGGATTTTAATCCAACGATCGAAGGAATATCCTTCGATAAAAAAAACTTAGGAAAGCCTATGGGGACCTTCCCCATAGGCTAACATTGACTTCGGTAGCTTTTAGCTGCCGAAGTAGGGGGTCGAAGTTTTTTTTAAAGAGACAGTACTTCTATCGAATGATCAAATAGTCTAACGATTTTTAGTTTGAATCCTTCGATTCGAAGTCGTAGTCGAAGGTCGAAGTAGCCCATTCGATGGTCGAAGTAGCCCAAAAAATACTTCGAAATTCGAAGTTTTTTTTACTTCGAGTCCTTCACTCGAATTTAGTGAATCAGCCCCTTATTGGAGCTCATTTATCAACACTGGGCAAATTTCACCATGGTCAGTTGCCTATAGCAACCAATCAGCCATTAACTTTTTAAAGTCAGCTGCAAATACAACAATGAATGCAGCAATCTGATTGGTTACTATCAGTGATCGGTAAATCTGTCCTGTTTCGATTCACCAAAAAATTTGCGGAAAAATAAAAAAAAAACAATAACGCATGACAATTTTGACTCTTTTGTCCAAATACAGTCAATGCTAGTCTGAAAAAAAATGTTTACGGCAAATTTGGAAATTTGCAGTGAATCCATGCCTGCCGAATAAATTCGGCCATCACTACCCCTTACGTCTCTGGATTTTTCAAAATTTTTACTGCCCATGGCCAGATTTGCCCAGTTTTCATGAATGACCCCCACTGAGTGTGTACTATTATTTATCAAAATAATTTATATATAATACTTTAAACATTTTTATAAAAATATATTTTTTAACTGTGTTGATGCAGTATTATGTGAATATTTTTAGGTAACATTTAGAAAAATCTTCCTACATCTTCCTATAAATCCTCCTCTTAATTTGCAGTTTCAAGTGTCACATTCACTGCACACTTTTGCTGCAGAGTGAAAAATGTATATTCCACTAGAGAGAAATAGGCTGAGGTTGACTATCTTCTGTATCTGAAGCAATGTAGAAATTAAGTTTAAGCACTGCTGTTACAAATAAAATAAATGTATTGGTTGGCCGTTATGCTCATCTCAGTTTCTTGGGAGAGTACAGTAGTAAATTGTCATTGCAGAACAGAATCATTTACATTGCTGGATATCTATTGAGCTGTAGATCTTCAATGTAAGAATTTTGTTTCGATTGATTAGGTTGAAATTTGTAAAATATAAATATTGTACACTTATTAGGAAAGCTAAAATAAGAAGAGAATATGTTTGCATTGTTCTTGGAGATTTATATTGCAAATTAACTTTGTGTTTATTTTTAAACAAAACGCATACAATCGTTTTTTTTTATAAAATAATAATTTTATTAACACAATAACGGGAATGTAATAAAAGTCGCAAAGAGCAAAACAATTCGCACCAATAAGAATAAAAATCCTCATCTCGCAAGTATAATTGCGCATTGTGAATTTTAATTGCGCACTCATAAGAAGTGCCTGAAGGTGTCGTAATCTTTTGGAGCAAACATAACGACTTTTTCAGTAAGAAGTTTTATTACATTGACTGCGCATTGGCGCAAACTATAAAATTCGCAAACGGTCGCTAAACAGTTTCTGGGCTTGCAAAAGCTATATTAAATTCGCACAAAGCAAAATTTGTTCGCACAAAGGCATAACTATTCGCATTGATTTTTATTACATTCCCCCGTAACTGTTTTAATATAATAATGTAAAATGTTATCTCATTTACATAAAATTTGAAAAATTTAACAAATGTATTATTTATCAAAGTAGATGAAAGTGTCAATTATTGATGGGCGAAATTGGTCCTTTTGCTTCGCCGAAAAATTAGCGAATTTCCCACAAAATTTGTGAAACTGCAAAAAATTTGCGAAACAGCATCCATTTTTTTGGATGGCGGCGTCCATTTTTTTTTTTTACGCCGGTGAATTTTCTTGGTGGATTCGCGAATTTATTCAGCGGCGAATCACGGGAATTCCCATCGAATTTGCGCCTGGCTAATAAATTCGCCTATCACTAGTGTCAATCCATTAGAATGTGGGTGATTGCTTTGTGTAGTCAAACACTGTTTGCTTCTAAAGGATGTTAAAGGGGTTGTTCACCTTCCTACATTTTTCCCAGTTCAGTTGGATTGAGTTCATTTTTCGTTGTCTCATGTCTTTCTGGAGAGACATGAGAACCTGGTAAATTTGACAACATTGGTACTTTTTATCACTTGTTAAACATTGTTGCAACACAATAAAAGAACAGTGTATAATAAATTATCTGCTATGCCTTTCTGTCATTTCCATTCATTGTTATAAACCTCATTTAATGATACATTTAAACCAATTTTCTGCTTTTTTGCTTTTTGAAGTTGCCCCTTATTAAGTTGAAGTGTTATAAAGTAATATAAATGAGAAAAGTTCATGAAGTTGAAATTCATTATGAAAAGAATTGGAGCAAAATTGACACAAATTATAGCATTTATCTCCAGTTTGCAAAGCTGTGACAGAAAAGCCAGGCAGGTTTGTCTATATCAATATTCCACTTGGAAAACCCCAGTTGCTAACTGCAGAAATAAACTGCCTTAAATATTATATTAATACTAATTCTATATGAATATCTGTAAATGCACTCATGTCATCTTTAGGTCATCACTTTGCTTCTGTGTCTGTGGACTGCTTTTGAGACAAAGGTTGTTTGGTGAACAAATTTAAGGTTACTTTAAGGGGGTCATTTACTAAATCACAGTTTTTTCTGGTCAGGGTTTTTTTGGGCAAAATCAATCCAAAAATTTGCTGGACTGCTGGTGGAGGTCTCATGACAATGGGAGATGTAACCTGAAAAAATCTAGTGATAACCCAAAAAAAACAGCGATTCGTCAAATCTGAAAAAATTAATACGATAAAGGTTTTATCGTATAATTTTATCATGTTTTTTCCCCAACCTGACTTTCAAGTTATTTTATTGATAAATACGATAAAATCATGGATGGAAACTTGGTTGAGCTTGGTTTAAAAAAAATATTAGATCAATTTGAGTTTTAGTAAATAACCCTTGGGGGCACATTTACATAGGGTCGAATATCCCTCGATATTCGTCTGCTGAAGGTAAATTCTTTGACTTTGAATATTGAAGTCAAAGGATTTACCACAATTAGTTCAATCGAACAGAAAATTGTTTGATCGAACGATTAAATCCTTCGAAACGAACGATTCAAAGGATTTTAATCCATCGATCGAACGATTTTTCTACGACCAAAAAAAGCTTAGAAAGCCTATGGGGACCTTCCCCATAGGCTAACATTGAGGTTCGCTAGGTTTTAGGTGACGAAGTAGGTGGTCGAAGTTTTTTTTTAAAGAGACAGTTAGTATTTTGACTATCGAATGGTCGAACAATTTTTGGTTAGAATCGTTCGATTCAAAGTTGAAGTCGTAGTCGATGGTCGAAGTAGCCAAAAAAATCATTCGAAATTTGAAGTTTTTTTTATTCTATTCCTTCACTCGAACTAAGTAAATGTGTTTTTCCTATTAATCCTTTATCTCACTGCTTTTCCTCAAAGGAAACAGCTCATAAAACAGAAGGAGAACACCCATTTTACTTTTCTTAAATGTATAAAAAATATTTTGGAAGGGACTATGCTTCTGCATTCAATTGGCACAGAAATCCTTGAATGTGGATGTCTCTCAAGCAATAATGAGCAGATGCAGAATCTAGAACTAAAACAAAAAATCAAGGTGATTGCTTAATTCAAACATAAGGAATTAATACCAGACCCTGAACATGCTCTTTTTTATTACCAAATTAACAACACTGTACTTTGCATAGCCTGTTTATCGATTTGTTGAATTACTGGTCTGGGTGATTAAACACATGGGGAAGATTTACTAAAGGGCGACCAGGCCGTCGCTAGCAAAAATTCACCAGAAACCCTACCCACAGGCACATTGCCAATTTACTAACAGGCGTAGAGAAAAATTTGCTAGCAAAATAGACTATTGCTAACATAGTTTCACTACCTATTGCCAGGCAAATTGTCGCTCAGGCGAACAATCGTTACTCTGCAAATTCCCTAAAGTGTGAATTTTACAGAAGGTTACTTCTTTGGCCAGAGTTCCCTTTGCCACCTTAGACCTGATGAACAGATATAATTAAGCTGTTTCCTCAATCTTATGTCAGTGACATCATATCCTGTATGCCAAAAAGTCATATTTTAAAGAGGGATTACCTTCTAAGTTCTAACTATTAAAGGATTTTGTGTTAACATTTTTTTTTACCAATTTGAGGGTCATGCCACATTTGTTTTAGGATGGGCTCATGTCTAGTGCATTATAGGATGTCTTTAGTCTTTATTCTGCTTCCTTGGACATTTGTAATAATAAATAGCCACTTCAAGCATTTGCACCATCTCTACCCAAGACATATATATGACCTAGATGTACCTGCCCTATTTAAATTGACCTAAACGTAAGATTACTAACAACGTTTTGCTAGGCAGAATTAAACGCTAGTGAAAGATCACTATGAAATGCTCTCACTGACAAATTAACTCTAGCAAAACTTTGCTAGTGTTCGGCTGACGAAGTTTCGCAAAGTGTGGGGGATCGTTCACTGGTGAAGATCTGCCCTTTATTGAATTTTCCCCTTGGAGTGAAGCATTCATCTAAGTCTTGTTGACACCACCAGTTACTTTATTGAGATTATAGATAACCGTGAAATTAGCACAAGCTCTAGTTCTTATTATCCAAAGAAACAAATTAGCAAGATGCAATAACTTGGTTGCATGGGTTTGACATGAATCCTTGGGGGGTTATTTATCAAAATCCAAATTTATCTCAAAATTTTCTGCTACAAACTCCGACCAAATCTGCTTGGGTTTTTTTACGCTTATTTATTATTACATTTTTACATTATTACAATTTCACAAAAAGTTTGCTTTGCTGGAATAAATCAAGATTTTCACTATTTTTTTATCCGATTTTTTCAGAATTTTCACCCAAAAACATTGAAAACTTTGGGGTATTGCACGAAACCCAGCGCACATCGAAAATCATTGGGACTTCTCCATTGAAAATCTTTCCTTTTCATGTTATTATCTAATTCATAATCAGATCTGAACATGGGCTGTTCAAAAAATGGAATAAAAATATATTTTCCATGTTTTTGAAAATAGCTCATCTCTTATAATGTGTGTAGGTGTGTATATTTATATCTTGTGTAGGTGCAGCCAACAGCGTGGGCAAAGAAATACCTATGGGCTTTTAAAATGATTGCATTATGCATATTATACTGTATATGTAGAGGTTTTTTTTATAAAATCAATACAAACATGTAAATGTAATGGTTCAACATCTAAAAGCTGGCGATGGGAGTTGTCCAAGCTAAATTTGATATTTTTTTTTCAATTTGAGTTGTTCAATTTTTTTTAGGATTGGTTGAAAATGATCGGTATGAACTGATTGTGTTGCATTCAAGAGTTTTTCATATTTTTGAGCAATACAGTTTTGAAGATTCATATTTATTTGAAGAAAACCCATTTGGAGAATTTTTTTGATTAGAAAAACATTTTTGAAAAATAGACCTCAGCAAATCCCCATGTATTGCATTTATTTCTAAATGGTACTTAAATTTTAGCAAAACTCAAGTATTATATTTAATCATATCTACACATGTTGACTAGATGGTAGTGTAACAAAAAAATTTGATTCACAATCAAATTTGCCCATCACTACCTTTAATATATTTTTGAAGGGGTGGTGTTTTAAAGAGATCTATGTCCTCATTTTACATTGGTTATGCTATACATTTCATACATTTTTACACATAAACTAAAATAAACAGATCTGCTCTGGACCACCCCACTGCCAGGCAATAAAGTGCCATTCATTGTTCACAAGTGGATGATTTTAGCCTGAAATCCACAGTTGATCTACATGTATACTGGAATTGGAAGCTTCAAATAAAAAAGGACAGCATTGTCTGCAGTTCTTTTTTCCCTTCTCCATTTGTGTATCTCATTTGTGCCCTGGATAATAATACAAAAGTATTATTAAGCTTGAAAATACTCAATAGACCATTTACTAGTTAAAAAACTTTGAAAGCTGCCAGGCAATTCCCATAAGAGTGAATGGTAGGCACCAGCTGAGTTTGTTGGCACATCTCTACTGTATGAAATAAGCACAGTGTGATATCAGCTTAAAGCACAAGTTATCATTACCTGTTGTAAAACTGGTTATTCTGAAGATTAGGGTGTGATCGTGGATGAATGAAATTGACCATGTCCATGTTTTTTAAATGAAAATTAACAATATTTAACAGTTCTCACACCAATGATATAGGTTCTCTGTAAACAAGGCGTGTGAATTGTTCTAGTAGGACAATCTGTTGACTCAAACCTAACGTAGCTAATGTATTGTACATGTGCACCTTTTTTGTAGCAGCAGGAAGTCATTGTTTTATTCTAAAAGCCTCTTTTGAAAATAACCATTGCCAAGGACAGCTACATTGTCTGCCATGATGGGATAAATACTTTTTCACTTCTCTTTGTTTCTACATTATACTATCCTCTACCTTCAAAATCTTTTGTTAGTTGCTGGTTTATATGATTGGTGCAGGTGTTTTATTCATTCAAAAGAGAACAGTTTTATCTTTGTGTGCTTTTTGATATGCTAATTATAAACCTTATGTTTTCTATTTTAACAAATACAATGTTTTTTACAGTTAATATATTTTTAAGAATATGCTAAAATAAAAATTATTTATTGAAATAAAGATAGTTAGATAAGGATTTGAATGAAAAAGTAACAATAGCATTTCAGTGGTCCCATCGAACTGTAAGATTTTTGGACAGTGACAGGTTAATGCATATGCCATTTATATGTTTAAAGCATTGCATTTTGCTGCAGGCTAATAGCTCATACTGGTGCAGAAACTATTCTGTATTTTTATCAAGAGGAGATATTGCTAAAACTGCCCATGCTGCCTCCGTTCACTTTAATGGATACAACAGGTCTTGAAGATGCATAGCATCTTCTTAACCAACTTTATACAATAGTATAGATAAACATGTATGTATAACCATTGGACACTGAAGGTTGCACGACAGGTTACTAAAAAGTAAAATATATTAACATTAACCATCTGAACAGAACCCATGCCAAGCCTGTGACTTAAGCCTCCTCCTTGTAACTAATACGACTCTGCCTTCTTTGCTTGTTCCCCAAGCCCTGCCCCAGGCCTGCTCCTACTAAAAACACTTGCACCTTAATCAATTCCCACCATTCTTCCCCCTTTTTGGGTACCCGCTAGGGCATCCCCACCATGTAAGAAGCTGCCTAATAATGGAAACTCCATCCCCTCCATCTTCCCCAGATTACTACAGTTGCCATAAGGGCAGGCAGTTGTCTGACCCAGGGTAATGACCTCACTTCCTGCCTCAGCATTTATGCTTCCCTCGCTACTCCTATTTCCCCCTCTCTCACACCAAAACTACAATTCCCATCATCCCCATAGTACCTTGTTTTCCAAGTCTTTCTTTATCCATCTAGTGATTGCTCTGTCACTCCATCTGTTCAAGGCTTGCTTTTTGGAGCCTCCTTTCTTTGAGATGTCCACTAAATGGCTAATGGCAAGCACGGTCGGACTAGGCTGACTGGATACCAGGAAAAAAACAGGTGGTGGACACATTTATTAAAGGATTTTCTCACTGTGTAATAGGTGCCACAAAATCAACATTGCCAATGTTACAGATTTACAAAAACTGCCAGATTTACAAAAATTAAAACAAAACTTGTGACCCGGTTAATGGTCTTAAGCATGGCCACATTACTTCAAATTTCAGTTTGCTATAAATCATGTAATTGATGGTCTAAAAAATTTCTGGTGTCATTCTAAGTAGGAAATAGTTCAGAAAATGTAGCAAATTTAGTCCCTTCAGCCAACACGCTGATATGACTTTACTGAACATAAACTTAAGAGAGAATCTGTTTGCTGTTGTGAAACTGTTTTAACATTATGTGGAAACATGCCAACCATTAAAATATTAGGTCTGCCAAGCAGACATTACTGATGATACAAAATAGTTGCACTATTGCCAAGCACCTCTGGTTGCCATAGAAACCATTTTCTGCAGTGTTATTATTAGAACATGTCAATATGGAATAAGACACTTTGGCTAAATGTTTATATCTAGTATGAAGAAAATGTATTGCTTGCAGCACCAGTAAAGGGAATATGGCTGAAACTAGCTTTTCTTAGATGTAGCTTATACAATCAGGTCTGAATAAAGTTTAACAAAATGATAATTTAATTTCCAAGAAAATGGAAATATTCACAGCTGATTCAGTGGCTCTCATCAGTAAATAAATATCCAAATAGGAACTGAAAAGCAAGCACTGTATATTTATTCAGTACTTCATTGCATGGCTTCAGACTGCAACAGATACTCCTTCCCTGTGAACAGGTGTATTGGTGCAATCTGACTAGTATCATTGGAAAGAACTAAATTTTGCACCATTTAATAATGTTGTTAAGTGGCCTCACTTAGCTAATGAATCAAATGAAATAAAAAATAATTGTCTTATCATTTGGTGTATCTTTCTGTGTACCAATCCAAGACACTCTGTATTTTATTGTATTTGAAAATATATATGCCATGTATCTGTGAGTAATTGTGTATATGTGGTTAACCCTATTGTACTCTGTAATCCTTGTCTGTTATCCACCATTTATTCCCTGTTTGCTATAACTGCAGTAAAGCACTGCGTATCTTGACAGCGCTATATAAATAAATGCTATATAAATAAATGATGATGTGGCAAAAAATGGCTGCTACAAAAAAATCATATCACTGTTTTTGCTAGTGTAACCCATTTTTGGCCACCCCCCCCCGGTGCAACATCACAATATTTACACACTTAGAGGTCCTGAGTCCCCTATCCAAGGTGAAAGGGTACTGGGAATTCTTCTCTCTGGCAGTGACTCCACCTAATGGGATACCGGAATACACCTGAAGATAGTCCCATTAGGAATACCATGAAACACACACTTTATTATATAAAAACAACAACTTTATATAAGAAAGTGTAATTTAAAGGGGAAGTAAAACACATTTACATCATATCAAAATATAACCCACTCCCCTGGGAACAGGCAGTCCATTTCCTGGCCCCCCATGCCAGGCAAAGTCCCGCAACTCCTTTGATAGACAAAGAGTCTCAGTCCCTTTTTCCCAAAGAGCACATGTGTCCCCAGGTAGCGCTACCTGCCCCAAATACCTTTCCCACTGGACAAGATATTGGCTCCCACATGGCAGGCACACAAGCAGCCTGTTTCACAAACAGGAGATACGTTGAATCCTTTCTTTTCCACCCTCCCCTGGCATCACTCACCGAGGGCTCACACATAGAACTGCGAGCCTCACCTAGAGCTAGAACAGGCATCCACAGCGATAAATACTTTTATCCAAGGACAGGCATTTTGCTTTATCTTTAGGGTATTGCTCCCAGCATTGTCTATAGCGCAAGCATGATAACCCTTTTTATTTCTCTTGACACAGCTCCCAGCACTATCCATAGCGCGAGCACAAAAGATGTCCAGCAAACTCTAAACCGGCATGGTTGAGCTTTCCAGGCTTTTGGAGTACCCTGCATCAGCCCACAGGGCTATCAAACTCCCGTTTAGCCCCTACATCTTTGCAGGAGTTCTGTCCACCTTCCTACATGAAAGTAAAAGTAGGAATCCTCCAGCAGTAATGGCTGCGAGCACATGGCAATCACCTTTTATAGGGCACAGCAACACTTTGTTGCTGTTTTTGGGATCAGCCATGTTGCACCAATCCAAGAGCTCTGCCCCTGGAAACTGTATCCACCATGAGGCTCCGAACAAAAAGGGGAACATAAGCCTTAGGGTCCCTACACTAGTTTTGCCTAAAAAAACATAGTTACCTTTTATTTATCTACAAGAATAATTTTTCAAAACATTGCAACACATAAAGCTTAGTTAGTGTGATTTTGATTTGCAAGGGCAGAAATAATGAAAATTTGGATCAAACTGTCATTTTTGAATTAGTTCTGAGGACACAAAAAATGGCAAACTTTCATAAAACTTTCATAAAACTGGTATGTATGTTTCTACATGCAACATTAAAGGATTCAAATAAATTATAAAATGTTTATCATGTGAAAACTTAAGGCAAGATTCAATTTGAGGAGAAAAAAAACGTTTCTCTCAACGTCTCTTAAGTTTTCATGTTATAAATGTTACTTATATTACAATTCATTCTTGCCATATATATGGCATTGGATTGTTACATCACTTATATAGTTCCATAGTTATCAATACAAAAATGCATTCTATGCTTGTTTTACTGATGATTTTATGGAACCAATGATTATGATTAATAAAATGCTGTAAAAATAATAGAAATGTAAGGCTTTTTCAAAGATTTTGACATTCTTTAGACATTTTCTTAAAATATAATGTTTTATGGGGGTTAACTTACTGCATATAAAATGCAGGCAGTGCACCTTTTTCAGACACATGATAAAACTGGTAATCATTTCTCAGATTTGGGTGTCTCTATATTTTACATAGTTTGAGTAACCATATGCATATGTAGAAAAGTATTCAAAAGACTTGTACTATTAATATTTTTAATGTTTTTCCTCTGTTCCCAAATGCATAAGATGCTGTTTAAAAGTGCAAGCTGTGGTCAATTTGGAACATTTTGTAGAAATCAACATATCGCATTTTGAATTCTTCCGAAACGGTACTTTCCAAAATATATGGTATTGTGTAGTTAACTTACTGCTAGGGGTCTTTGAGACACATACAGTATAAAGCAGAAAGTGTTTTGCTTGCAGGAACCAAAAATTGTATACATATTATTTATTTTTTACTGTGAAATGAAACTTTTCAGAAGGCCTGCTACATTCATTTAATTTTTTTTTTTTCTAACCTGGAGCATGTGAGAGAAAAAAAATCTGCACATCTGAGCCCATTTTTATTTTTTGTTTTGTGTTTAAATTTGTCTTTCTACCCAAGAGCATGTTGGACATAATGTCCTTTGTGTTAATTAGAGATGTCGCGAACTGTTCGCCGGCGAACTTGTTCGCGCGAACATCGGGTGTTCGCGCTCGCCGGAAGTTCGCGAACGTCGCGCGACGTTCGCCATTTTGGGTTCGCCATTGTTGGCGCTTTTTTTTGCCCTCTCACCCCAGACCAGCAGGTACATGGCAGCCAATCAGGAAGCTCTCCCTTGGACCACTCCCCTTCCCTATAAAAACCGAAGCCCTGCAGCTTTTTTTCACTCTGCCTGTGTGTGCTGAAGAGATAGTGTAGGGAGAGAGCTGCTGCCTGTTAGTGATTTCAGGGACAGTTGAAAGTTTGCTGGCTAGTAATCGTTTTGATACTGCTCTGTTATTGGAGGGACAGAAGTCTGCAGGGGTTTGAGGGACATTTAAGCTTAGGTAGCTTTGCTGGCTAGTAATCTACCTTCTACTGCAGTGCTCTGTATGTAGCTGCAGTGGGCAGCTGTCCTGCTTCTGATCTCATCTGCTGACTGCTGCAATAGCAATAGTCCTTGTAAGGACTGCTTTTATTTATTTTTTTGTTGTTTTACTACTACTACTACTACTACTACTACTACTACTACTACTACTACTATAAGAGCCCAGTGCTATTAGTCTAGCAGTGTTGGGGAGTGGGACTGGTGTGCTAATCTGCTGCTCCTAGTAGTTCAGCAGCACCAACTTTAATTTTTTTTTTTTAATATTCATTCTTTTTTTATTTAACTTTTTTTTTATTTTACTACCGCTGTAGTAGTGTATAAGTTGACCTTTTAGGCATTATTTGCCCTGTAGGCATTTTTTGCCCAGTGTGTTATTCAACCAACTGCTATCTAGCTGTGTGCCCGTGTTCACATTCTGTCTAAATATCCATAATATTACCGTCTCCAGAAAAAACACCGGAGTGACTTTTTTCAAGCAGCCATAATAAATTTTACGTAATCCGTATCCATCGCTGTAGTAGTGTATAAGTTGACCTTTTAGGCATTATTTGCCCTGTAGGCATTTTTTGCCCAGTGTGTTATTCAACCAACTGCTATCTAGCTGTGTGCCCGTGTTCACATTCTGTCTAAATATCCATAATATTACCGTCTCCAGAAAAAACACCGGAGTGACTTTTTTCAAGCAGCCATAATAAATTTTACGTAATCCGTATCCATCGCTGTAGTAGTGTATAAGTTGACCTTTTAGGCATTATTTGCCCTGTAGGCATTTTTTGCCCAGTGTGTTATTCAACCAACTGCTATCTAGCTGTGTGCCCGTGTTCACATTCTGTCTAAATATCCATAATATTACCGTCTCCAGAAAAAACACCGGAGTGACTTTTTTCAAGCAGCCATAATAAATTTTACGTAATCCGTATCCATCGCTGTAGTAGTGTATAAGTTGACCTTTTAGGCATTATTTGCCCTGTAGGCATTTTTTGCCCAGTGTGTTATTCAACCAACTGCTATCTAGCTGTGTGCCCGTGTTCACATTCTGTCTAAATATCCATAATATTACCGTCTCCAGAAAAAACACCGGAGTGACTTTTTTTCAAGCAGCATTCTTATATTTTACGTAATCCGTATCCACCGCTGTGTATACGTTGACCTTGTAGGCATTATTTGCCCTGTAGGCATTTTTTGCCCAGTGTGTTATTCAACCAACTGCTATCTAGCTGTGTGACCGTGTTCACATTCTGTCTAAATATCCATAATATTACCGTCTCCAGAAAAAACACCGGAGTGACTTTTTTTCAAGCAGCATTCTTATATTTTACGTAATCCGTATCCACCGCTGTGTATACGTTGACCTTGTAGGCATTATTTGCACAGTGTTTTCTTCAAACCGCCATCTAGCTGTGTGAGCTTGTTCACATTTTGTCTAAATATTGATAATATTATCGTCTCTAGAAAAACCACTTGAGTTACTTTTTTTCAAGCAGCATTCATATATTTTACGTAATCCGTATCCACCGCTGTAGTAGTGTATACGTTGATCTTGTAGGCATTATTTGCACACTGTTTTCTTCAAACTGCCATCTAGCTGTGTGTATTATCGTTTCCAGAAAAACCAACTGAGTTTTTGTTGTTGTTGTTTTTTTAAAAATAATGCCAGGCAAAGGCAGGCCGCCACGCAGAGGCCGTGCTAGGGGCCGTGCTGCTATGCAATCCTGTGGCCCTAGCAAATTGCCCAGTTTTAAAAAGCCAATGACCCTGAACTCCCAAAATGCTGAAGAGGTAGTTGACTGGCTTACACAGCACACCCCATCCTCTACCGTTTCTAACTTTACCACAACATCCTCCTCATCCTCCACTGCTATGGCCACCCCACGTAACACTTCCTCCACCACCGGTGCCCCATCTTCACTGGAGTCAGAGGAGTTATTTTCCCATGAGTTTCTTGAACTGAGTAATGCGCAACCATTATTGGCAGAAGAAGATGAAGGAGATGAGGACGTTACACCAGATTTAATTCTGGCAGAGAACACGACAGAGATGGACATAATGATGAGTGATGAGGAGGAGGAGGAGGTCCCCGCTGCTGCTTCCTTCTGTGATGTGTCAGAAGAAATTGATGCATCTGAGGAGAATGATGATGAGGAGATTGATGTTTTGTGGGTGCCTAGTAGAAGAGAGCAAGAGGAGGGTAGTTCAGATGGAGAGACGGAGAGTCAGAGAGGCAGTAGGAGAATAAGACTTAGAAGAAGCAGGGAGGCCAGCCCGCAGGGATCAGTAGGGCAACAACATGTATCGGCACCTGTGTTCAGCCGGCCAACGCACCCGCCATTGCCGCCAATGCCGCCAACTTCTACTGTTACCGCCAGATCGCACACTTCCAAAAAGTCAGCAGTGTGGGATTTTTTTAATGTGTGTGCCTCTGACAAAAGCATTGTAATTTGCAATGAGTGCAGTCAGAAACTGAGCCTTGGTAAGCCCAACAGCCACATAGGTACAACTTCTATGCGAAGGCACATGAGCGGCAAGCACAAAGCACTTTGGGAGCAACACCTCAAAGGCAACAGGCAAACTAAAAGTCACACTCCTTCTGGTCCAGCATCTTACTGCTCTACCTCTGCTCTCCTTGACCCATCTGAACCACCCTCCACTCCGCCTTCCACCTTGACCACCTGTTCCCATTCCCAGTCATCTGCCACCAGCCAAGTTTCTGTGAAGGCCATGTTTGAGCGTAAGAAGCCAATGTCTGACTGTCACCCCCTTGCCCGGCGTCTGACAGCTGGCTTGTCTGCACTCTTAGCCCGCCAGCTTTTACCATACCAGCTGGTGGACTCTGAGGCCTTCCGCAAATTTGTAGCAATTGGGACACCGCAGTGGAAGGTACCCAGCCGCAATTTTTTTTCTAAAAAGGGAATACCACACCTGTACCAACATGTGCAGAGCCAAGTTACCGCATCTCTGTCACTTAGTGTTGGGCCAAAGGTCCATATGACTACTGACGCATGGTCCTCCAAGCATGGTCAGGGCAGGTATGTCACCTACACTGCCCACTGGGTGAACTTGGTAATGGCTGGGAATGGGAAGCAGGGAATGGGTAGCTCAACAACAACAACAACAGTGGAGTTGGTGTCACCGCCACGGATTGCACGCGGTTCTGCCACCACCTCTACTCCTCCATCGCTCTCTACCTCGTCTTCTTCCTCTTCTTCTTCTTACTCTGCTGCTGGGTCCTCCTTCTCCTCCTCCACACCTGTGCACCCCCAGCTCCCCCTAGGCTATTCGACGTGCCAGGTACGCCGTTGTCACGCTGTCTTGGGGATGACGTGCCTGGAAAGCAAAAACCATACCGGATCTGTACTCCTGTCATCTCTGCAGTCACAGGCCGATCGGTGGCTGACCCCACACCAACTGCAGATCGGAAAAGTGGTGTGTGACAATGGAAGCAATCTGTTGGCAGCGTTGAGACTGGGAAATTTAACACATGTGCCCTGCATGGCACATGTGTTAAATTTAATAGTCCAACGTTTTGTCTCCAAGTACCCAGGATTCCAGGACGTTCTCACCCAGTCCAGAAAGGTGTCGGCCCATTTCAGACGTTCCTACACAGCCATGGCACGCCTTGCTGACATTCAGCAGCGCTACAACATGCCAGTCAGGCGTTTGATTTCTGACAGCCAGACTCGCTGGAATTCAACGCTCCTTATGTTGGAACGTCTGCTGCAACAACAAAGGGCCGTCAACGAGTACCTTTTTGAACTGGGTGGTAGGACTGGATCTGCAGAGCTGGGGATTTTTTTCCCCCGTTACTGGGTGCTTATGCGCGATGCCTGCAGGCTCATGCGACCTTTTGAAGAGGTGACAAATATGGTCAGTCGCACCGAAGGCACCATCAGCGACCTAATACCCTTCGCTTTCTTCCTGGAGCGTGCCGTGCGACGAGTGACAGATGAGGCTGTAGACCAGCGTGACGAGGAGCTGGAAGCGCACGATTTATGGTCGCAATCACCAGAACGAACCCAGGCACCTGCTGCAACGCAGGGAGAGGTGCCAGAAGTGGAGTCAGAGGAGGAAGGTGGCTTTGTGGAGGAGGAGGAGGAGGACCAACAGGAGCAGGCTTCCCAGGGGGCTAGTGGTGACCTTTTGGGGACCCCTGGTCTTGTACGTGGCTGGGGGGAGGAGACCGTGGATGATGCAGTCCTTGATAATGAGGAAGCGGAGATGGATAGCTCTGCATCCAACCTTGTGAGAATGGGGTCTTTCATGCTGGCATGCCTGTTGAAGGACCCCCGTATCAAGAGGCTTAAGGAGAAGGACCTGTACTGGGTCGCAACGCTACTAGACCCTCGGTACAAGCATAAAGTGTCAGAAATGTTACCAACATACCACAAGTCCGAAAAGATGCGGCATTTACAAACCAGCCTGCAAAACATGTTGTACAATGCTTTTAAGGGTGATGTCACTTCAGGAACTCATCAACATTCCAGGGGCAGAGGTGCCAGTAATCCTGCCACGAGCACACCTGCAAGGACAAAGCCCTTTGGCCGGTCTGTAACGTCAGACATGCAAATGTTTTTCTGTCCAAGGCAGCGCCACAACCCTTCGGGATCCACCCTCAAAGAACGCCTCGACCGGCAGGTAGCGGACTACCTGGCATTAACTGCAGATATCGACACTCTGAGGAGCGATGAACCCCTGGACTACTGGGTGCGCAGGCTTGATCTGTGGCCAGAGCTGTCACAATTTGCCATGAACCTCTTGTCTTGCCCAGCCTCAAGTGTGCTCTCAGAAAGGACCTTCAGTGCAGCAGGAGGGATTGTAACTGAGAAGAGAACTCGCCTAGGTCACAAAAGTGTCGATTACCTGACCTTTATTAAAATGAATGAGGGGTGGATCTCGGAGGGTTACTGCACGCCGGAAGACTTGTTCTGACTTCTATGCAGCTGTCCTTCTCTTCAAGCCTCATGACTCCACACACAGCTGTCCTTTAGCGTCCTCCTCCCTCCGCCACCGTTACAAACTAGGGTGCAAACCCTACTGGTTTAATTTTTTCTGGCCTCTGTGCTTCAGTGGCTGCAACCAAAAAAACTGGGCAAACAATGTCTACAAGGTCAACGTATGGCGAAAAATGACTATTTTCAGCATTTATATGGCATATTTTTTCTGGCAACTGTGCTTCAGTGGCTGCGTCCAAAAAAATGCATATTTTCTGCATTTATATGGCATAATTTTTCTGGCCTCTGTGCTTCAGTGGCTGCAACCAAAAAAATGCATATTTTCTGCATTTATATGGCATAATTTTTCTGGCCTCTGTGCTTCAGTGGCTGCAACCAAAAAAATGCATATTTTCTGCATTTATATGGCATAATTTTTCTGGCCTCTGTGCTTCAGTGGCTGCAACCAAAAAAATTTATATTTTCAGCATTTATATGGCATAATTTTTCTGGCAACTGTGCTTCAGTGGCTGCGACCAAAAAAATGACTATTTTCAGCATTTCTATGGCATATTTTTTCTGGCCTCTGTGCTTGAGTGGCTGCGGCCAAAAAAACTGGGCAAACAATGCCTACAAGGTCAACGTCGTTGACCTTGTAGGCATTGTTTGCCCAGTTTTTTTGGCCGCAGCCACTCAAGCACAGAGGCCAGAAAAAATATGCCATAGAAATGCTGAAAATAGTCATTTTTTGCCATACCTTGACTCAACGTATATGGCAAAAAATGACTATTTTCAGCATTTATATGGCATATTTTTTCTGGCAACTGTGCTTCAGTGGCTGCGACCAAGAAAACTGGGCAAACAATGCCTACAAGGTCAACGTATGGCAAAAAATGACTATTTTCAGCATTTATATGGCATATTTTTTCTGGCCTCTGTGCTTCAGTGGCTGCAACCAAAAAAATTTATATTTTCAGCATTTATATGGCATAATTTTTCTGGCCTCTGTGCTTCAGTGGCTGCAACCAAAAAAATTTATATTTTCAGCATTTATATGGCATATTTTTTCTGGCAACTGTGCTTCAGTGGCTGCGTCCAAAAAAACTGGGCAAACAATGTCTACAAGGTCAACGTATGGCGAAAAATGACTATTTTCAGCATTTATATGGCATAATTTTTCTGGCCTCTGTGCTTCAGTGGCTGCAACCAAAAAAATTTATATTTTCAGCATTTATATGGCATATTTTTTCTGGCAACTGTGCTTCAGTGGCTGCGTCCAAAAAAACTGGGCAAACAATGTCTACAAGGTCAACGTATGGCGAAAAATGACTATTTTCAGCATTTATATGGCATATTTTTTCTGGCAACTGTGCTTCAGTGGCTGCGTCCAAAAAAACTGGGCAAACAATGCCTACAAGGTCAACGTATGGCAGTTGTTTAAAGAGAACAGTAGATTACTAGCCAGCAAAGCTACCTAAGCTAAAATGTCCCTCAAATCCCTGCAGACTTCTGTCCCTCCAATACAGAGCAGTATCACGCAGATTACTAGCCAGCAAACTTACTATCATCTGTCCCTGAAATCACTAACAGCTCTCGCCCTACACTATCTCTTCCAAGCACACACAGGCAGATTTTTCAGATACATTTTTGCCCTTGATCCCCCTCTGGCATGCCACTGTCCAGGTCGTTGCACCCTTTAAACAACTTTAAAATCATTTTTCTGGCCAGAAATGTCTTTTGTAGATGTTAAAGTTCGCCTTCCCATTGAAGTCTATGGGGTTCGCGAACCGTTCGCGAACCGCTCGCAATTTTGCGCAAGTTCGCGAATATGTTCGCGAACTTTTTTTCCGACGTTCGCTACATCCCTAGTGTTAATATGTAGCACTTCAGAACTTCATTATATCAATGCCAGCAGCAACTTGGGCAATGGGTGTATTACAACTTGGTTAAAGACACATGCTTAATTTCTGGTGCTTTAAGGTATTTAATGGTTTCCCTTTAAATAAATCTAAACAAATGCCTTACTTGACTATCCTTTAAGAAAATCATTCTCTGTATAGCAAGGAAAATTGATGGTTGATAGTTTAACCAAGCAAGGAAAATGCCAGAGGCCTATATGAAACACATCTTTCCAGTAGATCTTAAATCCTTAATACAGCTTCTGACCGTATTTTATTTTCTTGATTTTAAATTTGATAACTGAAATACAACATTACTGAAGATTGTTCATAGCTCCAGGATTGCTCCAGCATGAAGTATGTAAAGTGAATTAAAATAGTGACGTTTGTTGGTGTTGATCAGCAGTCGGGATTGTTAGCATTTTACGGTAGTGCTAGGGGTTTGGTGGACATGCTGTTGGATAAGTGCATTAAGTCTAGTGCCACACAGTGGGCAGAAATCAGCCTGCCAACTGTTAGGTTGAAGGCTGAGGAACATGCAGACATGGCTGATTTTGGCATAAGAAGTCTTATGTTTCTTCATCAAAATCTGTCATATGCCTGCACCCAAACTGACACAGTGCTTCCGGGTGATTGCAGAAGCGGAGGCTAATGCCTGTGTAGGGGCTGATTTTCACCCTGTGTCTTTCAAATTCCATATGAGTGCATATGCTGCAAAATGTAGTTTCTACATTTTTCCAACATTTACAAACATAAAGGGGATGTTAAATTTTAAATTAGTGGAAAGTTATAGCATTGCAATTTTGTATTTTCTTGCCATTTATTTTTTTTAAGCACATTTCATTTATAGTGTGTTGGACAGTGGGGTAAGAATGGGAGGGATATGGGTAGGAGGAGTGGTGGAGGGTTACAGTTACTCAGGTACAGTGTACATTAGTTATAAAGCAGCAGTCGATGACAGACATGTTGAAAATCAGCATACTTTCATGGTATCAGAAGCCCTATCTAGGATCAAATGTGTCTTTCATTTTTAGTTCTTTCTGGTTCTAAATTATTTACAACAACTAAATTATTTACTATTGGAAGTTAAATCATGAACTTTCCTGTTAATAAAGTATTGCTGCCATGGAGGTTACTGGACTGGTTCTACAATACAACTCTCGGCAACAGCTGGGTGAACACCCCAGGATTTTAGTTCAGTGTTACAATCAACTTTATTTTTATCAGCAGGTTTTTTTGCTTTAAAAAACACATGTCCGTTCATCATCTCCTCTTATTATTTGAACAATAATGGTAAAAGGATTATTTTAATCAGCAATTATATCAGGAGATTTCAGAATCCCACATAAACAAACCACTTATCACACCATGAAAGCTTTATTTACATATTTCCATACTTTTATCATGATTACAATACACCAAAGTGTTGCAACGAAGATGGGAAATACAGGCTGTTAAATGGAATGAAGTTAAATTGACATAAACCCACATGGTGTTCCTATGACAACAGACAGGAGAGCTTTTAGTTGATATTCAGATAAAATTGAGTATATGGGCTTCTGCTAACTAGTTTAGAGAAATTAGTTTCACAAAGTACTCAAGATAAAAGTTCAATTATGAGGCTTTTGCAGCATGAATAGCTGAATAACCATTGGGACCATCAAATTAAGTCTAAAAAAATATTATAACCAATAATATTACAGTACTTACAGTATTTTAGAAGCAGAGATGATTTAGAATGAAAATCCTCTCTTAGATAATCTTGTTTATGGTCTAAACCAACTGATAGCAGAATGCATTTAGGGCACAAAATACTGTTTGCACACACTGCAAATATGATCTCACTATGCAAAAATAAGGCTTCATAGCATTCAGCTAATGATCAATGTACTTATATTCATGCATGGATGTATTATCAGTCTATACAGTTTTGTATTGTAGGTTAAATATTTAGGCCTAAACTGAAGACTTGTTTGAATATAAATATGCCATTGTCTAAAGTTGGTTGAGAGTTCTCAAAACCAATTATATTTTGGGATTCACTTGATGCAGCTTATTTACTACTCAATTTACTCTATTTACTACTCAAGAACGAGACACCATCGCCTTTTTGCGAATTTTTCGAATTTCATTGGGAATCCACAAATTTTTCAGCGAAACGCCTCAATTTCGCCCATCACTACTAAAGAGAAAAAGTTGAAATTTGGCTCATGAGGCAACTTTGTGCTATATGTTACATTAATGCCAGTGGGAAGGGAACTTCATACATTTTGTCACTTACCCTCAGGGAGATTAAAGGGATTCTTTCACGATAAAACATGTTTTTTTTTTTTCAAAACACATCAGTTAATAGTGCTTCTCCAGCAGATTAGTTGACCTGGATCAATGAACACCTTCATAGACATACAGCTTAACTGAAAGCAGTTCCACCATGAAGTGCTGGCTCTTTCTGAAAGCACAGAATCCGGCAACATGACCTGAGATCTACAAAACAATATTACAATTAAAAACCTATACTTGTTGGTTCAGGAATAAAATTGTATATTGTAGCGTAAATTGCAGTGTAAACAATATAATTTCGAAATAAAAACTACACAATAAAAATCACGAACACAAAATGTGCAATGTTCCATTGAACTAAAAGATGCTATAGACATAAAATGGGTTATGTAACAAAAGGCATGAAGTTTGCTCAGGAGCCGTATCCCATAGCAACCAATCAGCAGGTAGAATTTACTGGTCACCTGTTTAATACTAATATCTTATTCTGCTATGAGTTACTGCCCCTGGACAAACTTACAGTAGTACCATTTATTACTTATGGGAGTTTTGCTGATCATCTCCATTTTTCTTGAGGCAGTAAATTGATGAATAGAGTGTGATTTGCCTCATTGTGTCAGATTACTTTTTCCCTATGAAGCTATTAAATGCTTGTGAGTGATAGGAAGATACTGCATGGAATATTGTGATTTATATAGATAGATATAATTAGGACAAATTCAGGGTGAGAGCAGAGGACAGAGGCAGATACTTACTCTTATTCTTTACCTACTACCTACATATTACACATTCCCTGCCCTAATTGAGCTTATTGTCCACTTTCACTAATGTATGAGCACAAATGCAAAGGTTAAATGCCTTTATGAGATATTCAACCAAAAATATTTTTTTGAATGTGGGAGGAAACTTCAGTCTCTATATGCTCTGTTCATGATAAACCCATTTCATGATAAACCAGTGGTTTGTGGTCCATGATTTGGGATGGCAAGTTTCTTTACCCTATACAGTCTAAAACAATTACTGATTGCTCTTGGCTATGTAATTACTAGAAATAATTTATAAACAAGACACATCCAGGCCAGTGGAGTATTACTACTTGAACATAGTAGCGCAAATGATAACGTTAATTAATTCCCTGCTCAATTGGAATGTCAACCCTTGTCATTGTTTCTGGGCAGGCCTCTGATGTTGGCTTGCAAATAAGACCAATTCTTGAAACGTGTGCAAATTGCAGCTCTATGTGACATTGAATACTGCATCATCATCACTGCTTTCCATCATTCTAAATAAGGATATAAAATATTCATTGATTCCACTCCATTAAAATTAATATGTAAACCGATTACTTACATATTTGAATTACAAATGTAAAATAGTAACTTTCTTGTTTAAAGCCTAATCTACTAGCAACATAGAGGTAGATTTATTTTTTGGTTTACTTTTATGGAAAATATTGATTTTTTTCAAATCCCATCTGTGGCATAATTAAAAATCACTGAAGTTTAGAGGAGCTAAAATCCGGAATTAGCATAATAGTAAAAGATTCAGATGTTTTGGTAGCATTTGAATTACTGATCTAGAAGAGAAGGATATAAAATCCAGGGAGTCATGACTTACTTTGCATTTGCTTGTCTGAAATCTCTTTTGCATTTAGAAAGAAATTATTTTGTTTGATTAACTTTCTACAGTATATGAAGTTTGATGCTGTTTTATGCTAAGCTCAGGTTTTTAAGCTAAGGGGGTTATTTATCAAGGTCCGAATTTATCTCAATATCGGCTGCTACAAACTCCGATCTAACCCGCTCGGGTTTTTAACGCTTATTTATTATTACATTTACCCGAAAATTTGCTTTGCATGAAAAGCTCCGATTTTAACGATTTCACAAAATCTCAAAATTTTCGAAAGCTCCAAAAACATTGTGAAATTGCCCGAAACCCCCCGACACAACCAAAAATAAATTGGACCGTTCCCATTGACTTTTATGCAACCTTGACAGGTTTGAGATGCCGTGTTTTATATTCGGGCTTTTTCGTCCTCTGGGTTTAATGAATTCTGAAAAATTTGTGATTTTTTTAAAAGTCACAAATTTTTCAGATTTCGGGGAATTTCGGGTATTCGGAGCTTAGTAAATAACCCCATATATATCTGTAATGCTTATAACATTTTTGATCTTTACTTGGTGTGGTTTTTGTAATAATTTGTATTCTTTTTTCCTGCTCAGTATGCTCCTGTTTAATCATGTTAAATGCTTTGTTGTTGTTGAGCCACATACTGTATGGCCAGAAACCATGCAACATGACATTTAGTAAATCAAAGTAGAGGAACCAATGGTACAATGGTACTTTTAGACTGGTGCTCCATAAAACACCATTAAAATAATTTTAGGTAGTCTAGTGTATGTAGAGTATTCAAACTGGTAAACATATTTCAGCCACATACTGGGACTTTTTTGTGTACTGGTTTTATACTGATTTTGAAATCAAAGAAGAGAAAAGCCAAAGAGATAGAGAACAGTTAGAGGGAACTCGCCTCATGAAAACAGCATTGCTAAACACAGGCAACAATATATTTATAGGACAAATGCAGATGTCTGCTCTTTAATTTGGACCTGTAGCGATTCATAAAAGTAGTGGTTATTTGTACACATTCTTTGCATCTTGCCTTGCACTTTGTAATTGAGCCTTCTAGACTATACAGTATGTCTATTTCTCTATTATTGCTTGGCTCTGGTCGCATTGTTCTTGTTAAAAATTCTTTCAAATTATATTTGAAGAAGACTGCAAAAATTTCTTGAATTTATAATGCAAACTAAACACTGCTGTTGATACAAAGGTGGAAAGAAGGTGGAAGAAACCTGCTATCCAGCCATAATTATATGTAAACATTTGAATGGATTTCTTCAGTATGTTGGCAAAATTGCTGTTCAATTGAATTTTCTGTCAACATATGAATTGTACTATATGTAGTTATGTCTAAGTTTGGGATATATTCCTGGATATGAGAGAGCGGCATCCTATAGAGATATTATATAGGTATGATTCCTATCATAATGATATGCCTTTCATTTCAGTCTGGGCCTCAAGTATATTCTCTGTTCCAAAATAAAATTGGGCATCCTATCAGTTACAACAGCCTGTCAGTCAGCATGAAAGCAATGGCATGGACTTAACTTACGTTTTTTCACTTTCAACCTTTCAGCTCTTTTCAGCATTTGGAATAAAGTATCAGAAAGAATGAACATAGAACAGCATGTGCTGGGAGATGGAACAGGCTTTTTACTGACTTTGGTTTATGTATTGGTATTGAACAAATTTGTCCCAGTGTGATATTGTACAGCAACTAGTCATTACCAGAAATGACAATTGTTCAATACAGTGTAGGCAAAATAATAAAAAGAGAACATTGATTGACTATAGGTATCTGCCATGAGAGGCTGAATCTTGTATTACTTAGTATATACAGAATATAATAAAGAATGTATGTCAGATAGAAATGACATACAATCACCCAACATCATCTGGAAATCTGGCACATAATTAGTTATTACAGTTTGTGACTGCAAGTCATGTATCACTTTTATATACTGTATAAGGTTGTATTTATGAGTCTTGCATATATGGTTTAACCTTAGCTTACACTGTACAAGCATTTAAAATACATATTTTATCCTTAACCTACAACCATGACTTATATATGGCTCAGTTCGTTTTGATAATAGTGACTACATAGTCTGGGCACTTATGCCAGCTGGGGCATTGGTTTCAATAGACTATAACGGTATAATGAAGAACTGCAGTCCAAGCTGAAAATTTTCTCTTTTGATGCATATTGTCAGTCATGGTGCATTGGCAGAGGAGAATGTGAACTAGAGTTTACTGCAGTTGTGGATTTTTTGCCAAATAAACTAAATTATAGAATGTACAAGCAGTTGGTGTCTCTAATTTTGCCCTGCTGGCTAATTGGTCAGATACCCTGAAGAGTCGCTTTTCCTTGATCCAATTTATAAGTCTTAAAAACAATAGCCAAGAGCAGACCTACTGGTGATATTGAATCATATGTCCATTCCCTATTAACCACTTGCCAAAATCTAAAACAAATACTGCTTTATTACAGGTAATAATATTAGATTATGATTATAGGAGCACTCATTTGCCATTACCTAAAACTCAAAATATTTAGTGGCGTTGATGCATTGTATCAAGTAAGAGGCAGTTAATGAACAACAACCTACAATATAATTTTTTAGTGTATGTGCATTCATGTTTGCAGACCTAAATATATCTTATCACACAAATTGCAGATAAATATGGGATTTACCCAAAAATGTATGCCTGTAAAGATATAACTTTAGGTTAATTTTAATATTACCCATTTAAATGCGAATCACTAAAATGATTATTCATACCAGCAACCGCATTTAAGTTTCTGTCTCAAAAGGACGAAGTTGTGACAGCATGTCTTTGATCTTCTTTTAGAGACAAATGGTTTCTCTTTTCAAAACAAAGACAGTTTTGTGTTTTGATAGGAATTAAAACTGTCTTGAGTTGAGAATCATTCAAACACAATAAAGCTTTTCTTCTGAACTCAAAACCAAAATTTCCAGAACCAATATGGTCAAATCAAAGATGCTGTGATATTTCAATATGTTCTACTAAGCCATGTGCTGTAATCACTATCATAACAAGTTGGATGAAAGAAAAAATATAATTAACAAGTCAAACAGGTTTCCCTTTAGATCTCTAACACAAATTTAAAGAAAAATGTTAAACCATTTCCAGTAAATAAAGTTCTAAGTAAAAAAATGTGAAATTCTAAGTAATTTTTTGGATACTTCGACCATCGAATAGGATACTACGACTTTGAATTTACTTCAAATTCGTTTCGAAGTAAAAATAGTTAGATATTCGACCATTCGATAATCGAAGTACTGTCTCTTTAAAAAAAACTTCGACTTCAATACTTCACAAAATTAAACCTGCCGAATTGCTATGTTAGCCTATGGGGAACTTCTACAAACTTTTTTCAAGTCTTTACACATCGAATTAAAATCCTTTGATCGATTGCTGAAATCGTTCGATTCGAAGGATTTTAATTCGGTCGAACTTCGGAATTCGAACCCTTGATAAATCTGCCCCTATTTATAGAAGTTGACTTTACAGTTATATTCAACCTTTACAAATTCGTATAGATCTCATAGTTGCCTTCACATTTTAAGCAATTGTTTTTTTTGTTCTATTATCTAATATTCAAAACTGAGTTCCTTTATTTAATTATGTACCGACTCTATTAAGGAAGGATTGCACACTCGATTTGCAAAAAATAAAGGGAATTTATTACATAAAAAAAAAAGTATTAACAAAAATAACAAAACAATAAGAGAGCCCAACGCGTTTCGACCATAGTGGTCTTCCTCAGGGGCACAAATAATGCAAAATCAAAAAGAACAAAGCCCCTGAGGAAGACCACTATGGTCAAAACGAGTTGAGCTCACTTATTATTTTGTCATTTTTGTTAATACTTTTTTTTTTCTTATGTAATAAATTAACTTTATTTTTTGCAAATTGAGTGTGCAATCCTTCCTTGATTACTTACAAGTTAGACTTGGAGACCTTTATGGGGAGCCTCCTATGGATTAGCACCTCGCTCTATACGCCTTCTTTCTTGATATTTTTGGTTCTGGCTCTATTACACATGATTTATAACCTTCTAGTCTACTCTTAAAAAAGTATGCTGTAAGAGCTTCTTTTCATATTCCTGGTAAAAAGAGTGTGAATGAAAGGCAAGTGTGCTATAAGTGGTTCCCTTTATACCCGTGTGAATAGAGAGTTTGATGTATGTTGTTCCTGTGTGACAATTGTGGTGAATTCTGAATGTCCTGTACATTGTTACTTTTATAATGAACGGTTATCAGTTTCAATTGTCGGTGATTAATAGAGATGGCGCGAACTGTTCGCTGGCGAACTTGTTCGCGCGAACATCGGGTGTTCGCGCTCGCCGGAAGTTCGCGAACGTCGCGCGACGTTCGCCATTTTGGGTTCGCCATTGTTGGCGCTTTTTTTTGCCCTCTCACCCCAGACCAGCAGGTACATGGCAGCCAATCAGGAAGCTCTCCCCTGGACCACTCCCCTTCCCTATAAAAACCGAAGCCCTGCAGCGTTTTTTTCACTCTGCCTGTGTGTGCTGAAGAGATAGTGTAGGGAGAGAGCTGCTGCCTGTTAGTGATTTCAGGGACAGTTGAAAGTTTGCTGGCTAGTAATCGTTTTGATACTGCTCTGTTATTGGAGGGACAGAAGTCTGCAGGGGTTTGAGGGACATTTAAGCTTAGGTAGCTTTGCTGGCTAGTAATCTACCTTCTACTGCAGTGCTCTGTATGTAGCTGCAGTGGGCAGCTGTCCTGCTTCTGATCTCATCTGCTGACTGCTGCAATAACAGTAGTCCTTGTAAGGACTGCTTTTATTTATTTTTTTGTTCCAATACAGAGCAGTATCAAGCAGATTACTAGCCAGCAAACTTACTATCATCTGTCCCTGAAATCACTAACAGCTCTCCCCCTACACTATCTCTTCCAAGCACACACAGGCAGATTTTTCAGATACATTTTTGCCCTTGATCCCCCTCTGGCATGCCACTGTCCAGGTCGTTGCACCCTTTAAACAACTTTAAAATCATTTTTCTGGCCAGAAATGTCTTTTTTAGATGTTAAAGTTCGCCTTCCCATTGAAGTCTATGGGGTTCGCGAACCGTTCGCGAACCGCTCGCATTTTTGCGCAAGTTCGCGAATATGTTTGCGAACTTTTTTTCCGACGTTCGCTACATCCCTAGTGATTAATCCAATGCTCATTACTGACCTCAGTTCAGTGTACAAATAGCAATTTTCTGACACACATTTCAATTTTTTCCAACAATGCTAAATTTTATCCCAAAACTCCCAACACTGCAGTGAAGAACAGGTTGTGCATTACAAGGAATGCAACTGCATTTTTGTCAATCAGGTACAACTTATGGTTTACGTTCTCAGTGTGGGGATTGCACGCATTCTGGAACATTATTTTGTGATGATTTTGGCACTAGTGATGTGAGAATCTGTCATGTTTCTCTTCAATTAAAAATTCACAAAACCATGGAAACATTTGCAAAGCAGTGGCTTTTGACTCAACCCACTGTGGTATCTCTTTTTACTGTTCATAAATAGTGCTTGACAAAAACCCGGATTCTGTAGGCAAATATACTTGGATGCCCGATGTCCAACTCATTCAAGGTCACATTGTCTACAAGATAAATATTCACTTGTTTGTATCCTTTCTCTAAATAATGAACAGCCTCTAGTTCATGCTAGACACTTGAGTGGTTAAACAGGTGATAGAGAAACATTCCCCTTCCAGACCACCTGCTGCTATGCTCAAAAATGTATAATAAATTTAGATCTACCTGTGGGTATTTTTAGCATTAATGCAATAACACTACACTAAATTATAACATTCCCACAAAATGTAATACAAAGCATAAAGTTAATTCTGGTGCAATGATCGATGGTAACCAATAATATGTTTGCTATTAAACAGGTAATCGGTAATTGTTACCCTCCAATTGGTTGCTATAGGTGATAAGTCCTTTAGAAAACGTTGCACCTTTTATTTCATGACCCCATTTGCATTCTGTCTAGGAGAGAATAAAAAAAGGTATGTAAAGATCTAGGAAATATTCTGTTAAAAGGTTCGTTTTTGCATTTAAAATATGTTTTTTTTTTTTAAACGTCATCCTTCCCATTAAACTATTAGGTTTGATGTTTCTTTGTGTTTTTTTTAGATTTTATGCCATACAGAAAAACATAATTAGTAAAAAGAAGCAAATAAAGAAGAGTTACAATTAGTATTTTTCCATCAAATGTCATTGCCTAGTAAATCTATCAAACTATTAAATCTTTTACTTTTATTCAAATCAGGGAGACCCTAAACCTTCTAATTACTAAAAACAAAAAACATCTGTTTGCTTCCCTCTGCTGTTGGGCACCCTTAGACATGAACCTTTTGTGGCTTCAGATAAATATTGATACTGTTGTTCCAAAGAAAAACAATTGTACTGCATATAATTCCTTAGCTATTATGCTTCATCCTCTCTCATCCAAGATCATTCTGAATCTCTTGTTTGTGCAAAACTAAAAGTAAAAATTTTCATTTCATGCTACGCTCATAGCATTGTCTTAAAACCAAAAATTATATTTTATAATTATGGGCAGAGACATGCAAAGTCATTAATTATGTCCCTGTGGCCACCTATGAATCTAGAAGTACTGGTTTAACAGCACATATATAGCCAAATTCAGAGCCATATATGAAGTATCCAAACTACCAGATCTCGTGTTGCAATGTTTTTAAATACTGAAACCAAGATATTGGAGCTTGCCTCTTCAATGCCTTCAAGCCTTTCTCTTCCTTACCACAATGGATTTTTTAGATATTGAATTTCTCAAATCTATTAGATTAAAAGTTACAAAAAACTACTAATGCTGTTAATGAATTTCTGAAACTAACTTTTTACAAATTTCCAGTAAAGCTGTGTTTGTTCTGGTCTACAGTACATTGGAAAGATGAGCTGACCGGCACTCGAACGGATCCACAGGACCAGAGATTTTCATTTAAAAAATTATTTTATTGATAGAAAAGTTAAAAATATAGCTGTGTCTCCATCCACCCTACACGTTTCGCACTCCTCAGGGTTATAAGCACCCTGAGGGGTGCGAAACGCGTAGGATGGATGGAGATACAGCTATATTTATAACTTTTCTATCAATAAAATTATTTTTTAACTGAATATCTCTGGTCCTGTGGATCCGTTCGAGTGCCGGTCAGCTCCGCTTTCCAATGTTTTGCTGTACCGCTCCCTAAAGCTGGGGGTCTGGGGCTGGTGCACCCGGACCACTTTTACTGTTTGGTGAGTGACTATACATTTAATTCTGGAGCACCTTGTCCTTCTCCTAACCATTTCTACAGTACAATTATCAAATGAAAAAAGTACAACTCAAAAGGTGAATTCTCTGTAGATTATGGAATTTGATACATAAAGGTAACATAGCAACATAGTAAGTAAGGTTGAAAAAAGACACATGTCCATCGAGTTCAACCCTTTTTTTTTTTTTTTTTTTATTAACTACCTATCTGCCAGTTGATCCAGAGGAAGGCAAAAAACCCATCTGAAGCCTCTCCAATTTGCCTTAGAGGGGGAAAAATTCCTTCCTGACTCCAAAATGGCAATCGGACTAGTCCCTGGATCAACTTGTACTATGAGCTATTTCCCATAACCCTGTATTCCCTTACTTGCTAAAAAGCCATCCAACCCCTTCTCAAAGCTATCTAATGTATCAGCCTGTACAACTGATTCAGGGAGAGAATTCCACATCTTCACAGCTCTCACTGTAAAAAACCCCTTCCGAATATTTAGGCGGAACCTCTTTTCTTCTAATCGGAATGGGTGACCTTGTGTCAGCTGGAAAGACCTACTGGTAAATAAAGCATTAGAGAGATTATTATATGATCCCCTTATATATTTATACATAGTTATCATATCACCCCTTAAGCGCCTCTTCTCCAGCGTGAACATCCCCAATTTGGCCAGTCTTTCCTCATAGCTAAGATTTTCAATACCTTTTACCAGCTTAGTTGCCCTTCTCTGTACCCTCTCTAATACAATAATGTCCTGTTTGAGTGATGGAGACCAAAACTGTACGGCATATTCTAGATGGGGCCTTACAAGTGCTCTATACAGTGGAAGAATGACCCCCTCCTCCCTTGACTCTATGCCCCTTTTAATACAGCTCAAGACCTTATTTGCCCTTGATGCTGCTGACTGGCATTGCTTGCTACAGCCAAGTTTATCATCTACAAGGACTCCAAGGTCCTTTTCCATAATGGATTTGCCTAGTGCAGTCCCATTAAGGGTATAAGTGGCTTGGATATTTTTACATCCTAGGTGCATGACTTTACATTTATCAACATTGAATCTCATTTGCCACTTGGCTGCCCAGATTGCCAGTTTGTCAAGATCATGTTGCAAGGATGCCACATCCTGGATGGAATTAATTGGGCTGGATAATTTTGTGTCATCTGCAAACACTGATACATTACTTACAACACCCTCCCCTAAGTCATTAATGAACAAGTTAAATAAAAGTGGACCCAATACTGAGCCCTGGGGGACCCCACTAAGAACCTTACTCCAAGTAGAGAATGTCCCATTAACAACCACCCTCTGTACCCGATCCTGTAGGCAGTTTCCTATCCATGTGCAAATGACTTCATTAAGCCCAACAGACCTTAGTTTAGGAAGCAGTCGTTTGTGGGGCACAGTATCAAACGCTTTGGCGAAATCCAAATAGATCACATCTACTGCCCCCCCACTATCCAGAATCTTACTTACCACATCATAAAAGGTATGAAAGGTACCACATCATAAAAGGTATGAAAGGTAATATATTATTTTGGGACTTGAGGGTATTTTTAGGTCATTTGGATCACCATACCACCATAAAGTTATTAAAATACATTAAGATTTCAAGAAACAAGCCCCAGCATGATTGTTCTGCTGGCAGTTTGGATTCATACTGTTTTATTATAACAGACAAAAAGAAATTGAAAATTGCATGCTCGTATTCTATAGTTTTCTGAATAAAACCTGGGTTTCAGGATATTAAATCCCATTCCAGTAATTTTTTTAACATTTATGTTCCAATAAAGATTTACTGAAAATCAAAACAAACAAAGATTGATTTAATAGTCTTAAGTGTGCTCAGTTGTTCCCTGTACACACCAATTTGTGGTGTATGGCGATGACAGTTCAGCACTAGCTTCATACAACAATTAGCTTCTTTGGGATTTCCACATACATAAAGACTAAAGAAGCAAGTTTTATCAGGCACCTAAAGAAACATTCTTACAAATGTAATTTTGTACATGGTCTAAATATAGTTTTTAAATTAAAATCAGCTAAATTAGTGGTATTTAATTAATGTGACATTCAAAACTGACTGTGCATACATTGCTCTACTTACGGCAATTCACTGGTGAAAGGGAAACTATAATTTCCTACAGTTATAGGCAGAATTATAAAAGGTTGAATTTGGAATTTATGTTAATTTTTTTCTCTAATAAATTTGAATAAATGCACAACTTGAATGGGAGGTTTTTTAAGAAAAAATTTGAACATCTAACATTCTATCGAATAGCCCTGACCAGAAAATTCGAATCGAGTTTTCCCTCTGAAAAAACTTGAATGTCAGGAAGGCAAGTAACATATTCAAATGGTTCAACTGACCTCTTCCATTGACTTGTAAATAAACTTGGCAGGTTTTAGGTGGTGAATATTAAAATGAGAGAATTCCATGGTCAAGCTGTGATAAATCTGACATACAAATTTACATTTGCATTGGGGTATTACAATTCGAATGTGTGAATTTTAACAACAAAAACAATTACTTTTCAACCCTTAATAAAGCTGCCCCTTAATGTGTACAAAGGTATTGTACACATTGGGATATTTCTATTTATATGTCTGTCTAGTGGGAGATAATTTATAGAGAATGTATAGAATTTTTTAATAACTTTATTGTGTACAACACATATGTGTGTGCCACAGGAATGGTTTTCCAATTGATATAGAATCAATTATTTATTCTCCCTCATTCTTTCAAAGCCAACTTGTAGCTACACTTCCTTAATCTTTTACCCATTAGTTATTAAACATGTACTTGGAATGAGTGCAAGATATCTTATATAAAGCATTAACCCAAATGCAATATGTCCCCTAAGTGTTTATATGTGTTGTTTCATCCTCCTTAAAGCTGGTGTGGCATGAATTCTATACAGTGCATTTGGCAGTTTACAAGCAATATTATTTACCCTTTTAAGCTGTAAATAAGAGTTTTTTTTTCCTGTAAAACATAAAATACTATACCATGGTGCATTGTGCATTTCATATACAAAGTAAAAGCATTTAGGTACTAAGAAGATTTCTTAATGTTTATAATGCTCTCAGTACCAACAAACTGTATTTACACAGCAATAAAAATAAACTACTTTTAGTAGCTCATTGACATTTTTATTGTATACTGGCATGTGCCATTTGGCTTCAGGAAAAATCATAGTTTAGTTCAATTATTAAAGTAATTACGGTATAATTTGAAAGTGATGGATATAACATGTGACAACACAAACATGTGATAACACAACTATGACAACATATTTATTTTTCATTATGAAGGTTATTGTTTAGGTTCTCATCTCCATTTCATAACTTACCTATAAGCTAGAAGGTAAGGCAAGTCTGTATATAACCTGCCTAACTGCTCCAATTGATCCAGAGGAAGGCAAAAAAAAACATTTGAAGCCTCTCCAATTTGCCTCAGAGGGGAAAAAAATTCCTCCCTCACTCCAAAATGGCAATTGGACTAGTCCCTGGATCAACTTGTACTATGAGCTATTTTCCATAACCCTGTATTCTCTCACTTGCTAAAAAGCCACCCAACCCCTTCTTAAAGCTATTTAATTTATCAGCCAGTACGACTGATTGAAGGAGAGAATTCCACATCTTCACACCTCTCACTGTAAAAAAAAAAACGTTCTAAATATTAAGATGGAACCTCATTTCTTCTAATTAGAATGGATGCCTTGTCAGCTGGAAGGACCTACTGGTAAATAAAGCATTAGAGAAATTATTATATGATCTCCTTATATATTTATACATAGTTGACATGTCACCCCTTAAGCACCTCTTCTCCAAAGTGAACAACACCAACTTGGCCAGTCTTTCCTCATAGCTGAGATTTTCCTTAACTTTTACCAGCCTACCTGCCCATCTCTGTACCCTCTCTAATTCAAAATGTCCTGTTGGGCCCAATACAGAGCCCTGAGGGCCCCACTAAGAACCTTACTTCAAGTAGAAAATGTTCAACCACCTTCTGTACTCGATCCTGTCAAGATGAAAGAGAGTCTGAGAAAATCAGAAATAGAGGCCAGTCTAAAACTGAACTAAGCTCTCGTAAAACCTGTGGGTGTATTCCATCTGGTCCTGGCACCTTGTAAACATTCATTTTTAGTAAAGCTTTATGAACCATATCCTGATTCAGCCACTTACTAGATTGATGTCTTATTCAGAAACATGTTACCCAGAAAGTGCTGAATTACAGGAAGGCCATTTCCCATCGAGTCAATTTAAAGCAAATCATTCTGATTTTCTAAAATTATTTCCTTTATTTCTGCAATAATAAAACCGTACCACGTATTTGATTGTACTTAACTGCATAAATGCATATTGGTGTTGAGTTTATGTCATGTTTTAATTATTTGTTTTTTGTAGACTTGGAGGCCTATTTATTAATGGTCAGATGTTGAAACCACAACTAAACTCACAAACTCGAAAACTACAAAAGTCATGGAATTTATTAAACGATCCAAAGATAAAAAGTACAAAGAAAATAATGCACTAAAAAATCTGAATACCTTGAAAACCTCTAAAAATAAAACTTTTTCAGGAAATTCCTAGCAAAATAAAATCTGCCTCTAAAAGTTGGAATTGATTTAAAGGGATACTGTCATGTGTGAACCGGTAACTGGAGCACAGTGTGAAGGGAGATATATTTCCCCTAGGTTCATGTCTTTCTCCCATATCTACAGCAGTTCTGAGTGGGTTAATTCCCCTAGAAAGTCTCACCTGGGGAATAATTAGCAGGCTAGATCTGCTAGCTGCTAGAGAGGGTTGGTGCTCAGAAAGTAAGATTGAGATACATGCTGAGAGGGCTGAGAGTTGGGATCTGTGTAGCCATTTGGAGCGGCTGTTTGTTTTTCCAGAAGGAAAAAGGACATTGTAAAGGTACTGTGACTCTGTGGAGTTGTACTTCTGTGTTTGGCCTGAAATCCCAGTAGGGTACCGGAAGTAGAGAGGTAAAATACCCTGTGTATGAGTAACAGCCGAAGTGTGGCAAGGATTTTGTTTTGTTTTATTTTGTTTTATGCTGCTTTACTCACAGAGTCTGTATATGTGAACAATAAATGGACTTTGTCTGTTCATCTGATCCTGCTCACTCATGGGAAAACAGTTAATAGTGCTGCTCCAGCAGAATTCTGCACTGAAATCCATTTTTCAAAAGAGCAAACAAATTTTGTTACATTCAATTTTGAAATGTGACATGTGGCTAGACATATTGTCAATTTCCCAGCTGCCTCCAGTCACGTGACTTGTGCTCTGATAAACTTAAATCACTCTTTAAGTTTATCAGAGCAAGTTGAAGTGATATCACCCCCTCCCTTTCTCCCCCTCCCCAGCAGCCTAACAACAGAACAATGGGAAGGTAACAAGATAACCGCTCCCTGGAAGATCTAAGAACAGCACTAAATTGTAAAAGCCAAGTCCCACTGAGGCTGATTCAGTTACATTCAGTAGGAGGAATAACAGCCTGCCAGAAAGTAAGTCCATCCTAAAGTGCAGACACAAGTCACATGACTGGGGCAGCTGGGAAACTGACAAAATGTCTAACCCCATGTCAGATTTCAAAATTGAATATAAAAAAAAATGTTTGCTCTTTTGAAAAATGAATTTCAGTGCAGAATTCTGCTGGAGCAGCACTATTAACTGATGCGTTTTGGGAAAAACGTGTTTTCCCATGAGAGTATCCCTTTGAAATGGTCCTTTTGGATCAGTGCAGCTCCCATTGACTTCTTTAGAACCTCAAAAACTTTTACTTGGCAAAGTTTTGTATTAGTGGTTTTCGTATTTTTTACACTTAATAAATCTCTAATTTTTAGAAAATAGGAAAACCACAAATTTTCAGAGATTCATGGAATTCTAGAGATTCTAGTTGACATATGCAGGTATAGGACCCTTATTCAGAAACCTGTCATCCAGAAAACTCTGAATTATGGGAATACCATCTCCCATAAAGTCTGTTTTAATTTTTAAAAAAATCAAATCTTTTAATCATATTATTACCAAATTATCACTCAAAAAACAGGCCCAACTTTGGACCTTATATAGTTAATTATGGTTTAAACCCCTCCAAATGAATCTCGGTGCACATGTACTGTATACACATACTTATACAGATCTATCTAAACAATCTCATACTATATAAAGATATATACCAATATCAAACTAGAGCCTTGGATATTATGCTTTTTAAGAATTTAGAATCTGCTATGACAATATAAAAATTAGTTTTTTTCTTATAATTCTGTAAAGTGTATTAGTGTAATAAGTGAATTTTTTTACTTCTACATTTAGGGGCAGATTTATCAAAGGTTGAGGTGAATTTTTGAATGAAAAAAATTTGAATTTCAAGCTATTTTTTGTGTACTTCAACTAGGGAATACTTCAAATTCGATTTGAATTTGAAAAAAAATTCAAATATCGAAATTTATCATGTACTGTCTATTTAAAAATTTGACTTCGACCATTCACCTTCTAAAACCTGCTGAATTACTGTTTTAGCCTATAGGGGACCTCCTAGAACCTATTTGGAGTCAATTGGTGGACTTTGAAAAATCAAAGGTTTCTTTTTGGGAAATTCCATCGAATACGCTATTACTTCGATTTTTATGATTTGAATTTGGCTGATTCAAAAATGGACCTATTCTGCCCAAAAAAAACCTTTGACTTAATTTCAGTTGGTCTTTTTGAATTCGAATTTCGTAGTTTTTCAAATTCGAAATTTGACCCTTGATAAAATATGCCCCTAAAATTGCAATGTAACTTTATAAATGTATTTCTCCCAAGACGTAAACGTTTACGTTAAACTTTTTTCAGCATTTGCGATAAAAATATTACAGAGAACGAAAGGTATTGAGTAAAGGATTTGATGTTCAGTTAGATGAGAAAGTTGGTCAAGGGTCTACATATTTTTGAATAGACTGTATATATTATACATCATGTCAAACCTACACAACATATAGTGAAAATGCAATAAATAAAAAAAGAGAGATCTCACTTGTCCCTTTTAAGTCTAACCTTTGTGTTAAATCGTACAGTATAATATATTATTATCCAATCACTCCTGCTAATATATTTATAGGCAGTATAAAATAAAAACTCTTATTGCACAAATGAAATCACATTGTTCACATTCAGAAATTAAATTACTAAATCACATTATTTTGTTTTGACATTGAAATGTGAGTGTGACACATTAAATATTATCAGGTAATAACTCTGTATGCAACTGTTCCAAATTAAATGTGTGTGGTGATAATGTTAAAGTACAATGTAGTAAGAATAGACATACATATGTCAGTTTAAATATTGGCCATTGCTTCATAATCTCAGTGTAACGAGTATCGTATCCAGGGCCCCTACCCTCATGGGCCCCCGCCAGGCCAGACCCCGTCTCCCAACATTCGGTTCTACAAAAAAATTAATTTTTTACGGCGTCACACAGCCCTGTCCGCGCATGTGCGCCATGCAGAGCTGTTGGCGCATGCATGCCCAGCGGATATTTCTTGCATGTGCACCAAGCATCACAGTAGGGGTCGCAGGGCAGCCATCAGGGGGGAGAGTTGTAGGGGGCCCGAGGGTAAGGGGGCCCAGCCACGCCACACTTTATTGATTAGCAAGGCCCCCCCTGTTTTCTGAGAGCTGCTGACTCCGGGAAGGCAGGACGGGAGCACAAGGGGAGGTATCTTCTGTTCATTACTTCCCCTTATTGGTCACTGTATGGTGGGGAGGGCAGACCTGTATGTAGGACTTGTGGTGGGCGCAGCCCAGGGGGCCCAGGAAATGTTTTCGTGTGGGGCCCTGCGATTTCTGATTGCGGCCCTGAGGGTGCGTGTCACAGTAGGGGGTGGGGGGGCCAGAGGGGGCCCTGAACAGCAGTCCTGGTGGGCCCCCGGGCTTCCCAGTCTGATCCTGATTGTATCTGAAAATGTAATTATAAGTGGAGTAGAACGTGAATTTTAAGTCATTTGGATCCCCTGATGGTGGGGTCAATGTTCCCACCTAGAAGTAATTACATTAAGGGACAAATTTATCAAAATGTGAGTTTAAAGCTGAATAAATAAAAACTCACCTACGCTCTATTCATTCCTATAGGATAGAACATGGGTGAGTATTTATTTTTCAAACTGTAAACTTACATTTTGATAAATCTGCCCCAAAATGTTTTTTCTAGGACCCCTGTAGATTACACAGCTACCATGTACTGTAAACAGTTACCATGCACTGGTCAGCGTCTGTACCTTCTGTCATTTGTTCTACCATATTTGACTTTCTGTGAAATTTATTTCTTGGAAAATTTATTTAAAAATGACCTTTACATACTTAATTTATAGTTATCTTTATCATATTGATAGGATTTTCTGCCTACTTTCTTTTTTCTCCTGCCTCCCATTGTTTTATTACACCATGATATTCTAGTAGCATTCAGCAATGTGTTTTTCACAATATGTGTCACAACTAATGCATTGCCTATTCTTAATGCATAGTGTTTACAGGTCCTGCAGGAGCACAATACTTTTATGTCAGGTCAAAAACTGTGACAGGGGCTTGTCATAGCTGAGAAAGACAGTTATATGCACGATGTCATTAGCAGCAGTGAATTGTGAAGGTATGGTTCCTTGTTGGTGCTGGCCAATAGCAAGCCTAATTGACATTGCTCTGGGTGCTTCTTGGTGCTGTGTAAGAATTCTTTCTTGTGCTGCTGTGGGTGCTTGTTATATCAGCACCCATAACTGAATTTCCTCAATGTGCTGGCATGACAGTAGAGAATGACACCATCATGTTTGCAACGGGTGCTGGTCTGACAGCAGCATCCATAGCATAGTGTTAAACAACATCTGCCTATCTTTGTGCAATTTTTATTTACACTGCCCCTTATTCTGATAATGAGATTTACTTTATGTCCCCCTATATTCATTTCTTGGCTAAGAATGAATGCACATATAAAGGGGTTAAAACATTTTTAACTTTTTCTGCTACTTATAACATTGAAAAAATGAAGACTACCCACAAATCAATTTGTACTATATTTAATGGCAAGTCATTAGTTGCAAATTTGGTTTTAGATGCTATTAGTCAAGATAACCTTTAATTGGGACCTAAACACAGCACCTGGTTTCATTAATTAAGTGGCTCCATTTTAGTGCTACATCTAGAAACACAAGCAAATTTGTTAAATGGATGTGCCTAATTGAAGGGAAGGTGATAACTCATTTGTTCACACAGCAATAAATAAATACATTGACGTTTTTTATTGTTTATTTTTCTGTTAATATTCTCTGTCTTCATCTTCAATTCTGACTAGTGATGGGCAAATCTGTCCCTTTTCACTTTGAATAATTCACGAAACGGTGAAAATTCGTGAAACGCATTATAGTCCATGGGCGTCCAAAATAATTACGACAATTTTTGAATCTAGAATAGAATCTCTACTTATCCCATCACCTATTTATATAACACCAGCAAGCTATGCAACACTTTAATTTTATAGCATGGTGTCTTATATAAATGTACAAAATTGCACAACAAAGGACCTAGACGAGAATGGACCAAGGGAGATCTAAAATGATCAGTATGGAGAAGTAACCTTTAAATTTTGCTAGCAAAGAGGACATGGGTTAGTTGTAGGAAGAAAACTTTCAAGCGTTTTGGGGTTAAAAAGTAAGTCGACAAACCCAAGGTATTTTTAGGATGGGGGTAATTAGTGTGTGCATGAATGAGGATGGAAATTGTATTAAACTATATTTGGAAATGTGTGGTATATAAATATATATATATATATATATATATATATATATATATATATATATATAATTTATACACACACAAATGTTTTTCTGCAGGAACTTTACTATTTGGGGCTTTTGAAAAGCACAGATTGTAGTAAGCTGTGTTTGCAGTGGCTGAAGTAGCATGAGAGGTTTCCTTTGCCTTATTTGCAGATTTTCTACAAGTACTGATCCCTGTCTAGACAAGGATTTATGAGTGGTTAGAAATAAAAAAACTTTCTTTGGGACTGATAAGTCACTCTGTAATGTCTGGCAGTGAAGTACTTGTGGACTCTACATAAGTTGGTGTAATTGTAGTGTCCTTATATTTTCCCAGTTGGATATAAACTTGGCAGGGGCTACTGGTGTTGAGATGGGAGAATTCTCTTTCCATTGTCTAAATTTATTTGCAAAGCAATTTTGACAAAAGTTAAGTAGATAAACTGTGTTTTTGAAGTTTGTTTTAAAGGTATGGGAATCTCTTACCGGGGAACTCAATATCCAGAAAGCTTAAAATTACAGGAAACATAGAATCCCACTAGGGATGGGTGAATTTTTTCACCTTGTTTCGCCGCAAAAATTATGGCTATAGACTTGTATGGCGTCAAAAAAATTTCGCCGCGCTATGAAATTTTTTTGACGCCCATAGACTTTAATGGGCGTCATCGGCATTTCACCTGCGACGAATTTTTGGAGAAACAAAATAGGTCAAATTCGCCCAGAAACTGTACTCCCATAGTATGATCTTATCATTAAGCCCCAGACCCATAATTGCATATGCCCAATTTGGCACAGGTCTTCAAATCAGAGAGAGAGTGTCTCATTAGACAGCTTAGTCAAACAAGTGTCTTAAGGTGGCCATACACGGGCCGATAAAAGCTGCCGACAGACCGTGTCGGCAGCTTATTGGCCCGTGTATGGGGGCCCCCGACGGGCTTCCCCGATCGAGATCTGGCCGAAAGTCGGCCAGATCTCGATCGGATGGGGTTAAAAATCCGTCGGATCGCGGCCGCATCTGTTCGTTGATGCAGTCCCGCGATCCGACCGCCCGTTTGTGAGAGCTAGGATCCGATCGTTGGGCCCTAGGGCCCACGATCGGATCTACCCGATATTGCCCACCTTCAAGGTGGGCATATCGGAGGGAGATCCGCTCGTTTGGCGACATCGCCAAACGAGTGGATCTATCCGTGTATGGCCACCTTTAGTCAAACATCAAAAACTAGAAAGCAAAGAAAGATTTTTTTCATTGAGAAAGGACAGCTCCCATTGACTTCTACATGACCTTGGCAGCTTTTAGATGACAATGTTTTGTATGACTGTCTTTCATGGTTTTCATGTTTAATAATTGTTTTTGTGATTTAAAGTAATTAATATAGTCCAAAATCTGAATGTTTGTAAACTGGCCACTAATCTTCTTCTGGAGGTTAAGATGCTGACCCAAAACTGTTATCACATTAGGCTTTTTGGTTTACTCTAGTCTACAACAACATAGGTTTTAATAATTTCTTTCCATTTACACAACTGGTTTTATACCTGCATGAAAAAGATTACGAACGTTATAAATAGATGACTATTGCAAGGCAACACGTGGCATACAAGGCAGCAGTGCACAAGATTTTGAGATGATGCAAGGCTTGCCCTAATAACATTGTCCACAAAATGTCTCCTGCCTGCTTGCTGTAATTATGAATTCCCAGACCAAGAGAAACAAGACTCAAATAATTTATATAGTGCAATTAAAGTTTATTTACTTGACTAACATGATAAGCAATGATTTGGAATTATTTTTTCAGGTGACAGGTCCCCTTTAATAGTGTTGCTTTCTTTTATAAGAAAAAGTTTTTAATGCAGTCTGTGCTTATTTAAAGATAATGCCTACCTGCATTCCTATAAAGGTATAACATATATTGCCAAGAAATCTGTTATTTAGAAAACTCCAAAACATAGCAATTGCACCTCCCATAGTGCCCAAATCAAACACACAGAGTGGATATTAAAATAGTATTTTGTTTTTTATCAGGATTTATGATAGCTAGAAAGCCTCTTTTTTTCAAACATTTCTCCTGCAAAATAGGTGTGTGCCAATCTTCCTTTTTTTGTGCATATTGTTTTGATTATAACATAGGTATGTTTTCTGTTATTTATATATTATATGCACTAAATGGGGCAAAAAGCTGAAATTTAGTATTAAAACAACAGCTTAAAGGTTTGTTCATCACAAGCCACAGTATGTGAGAACATTTGGAGGATTTGAGCTCAAATCAATTTGGATGACTTTACTTGCTGTAGCATATAATGGTCTTTGCATGGCTAGCGAAGCAGGACCAATGTTAGTAAAGCTGATGATGCTTTCTTCGATGCCACTTGGCATTTGAATTTGGGCAAGGATATAAACATAGGAATCTAAACAAATACAATATATTTGAGTGGATATAAATAATTTAGCAATTAGAGTTAAAGTATAGATAAGTTATGGCAAATGTTGCATTATGAAAAGTGTATTTGCTGAAATTCCTAAATTATGTGATGAAACCCTAGTCCATAAGCCACTACAAATATATAACTGAATAATCCTTTAACTGGGGTCAAGTATATATTTTTTAAGTTGCATGTGTAACATTTTAGCTATGAGTAGACATTTTAATATTGTACTCTTTCAATGGTGCAGAAAAATACCTTTCTGTTAGAAGATGCTGAATTATTAAAGGTCTTCTTCATTTAAGTGATAATGAAGTTACCAGTATAAGGAAGACAGCTGACATTGGTTTTTAGCAACTAACAATGTGCACCTAAATTACTCATAGCAACAAGATATTTGACTTCATTATTCTAACTGCAATAGAAAATCACATCTAATTGCTTATTGGTTTTATGTACCACCGCACTGCTGCAGTTATATGAGTAAATAAGGGCTACTGGGATTTCAGCAAGGGTCTTTGGCTTCCTAATCAGTATGGTTACTTAACCTGTGCGTCACTCTTTGTCAGCAATTAGGGCCAACACCACAATTTTCTAGAAAAAAACATTCTTCCTCTTTTATTTAACACGGTCACAAAACATAAACAGATATGAGCAGTCAAAAGAAATTAAATACACTTTTTTTTTGTTTGCAAAAATACATGTAACATACAGTAGCTTCTTAAGATAAGGAACATATGACATATTAAACTTAAAAGAACTGATTTAAACAAAATATGTAAAAAAAAATTGTACAGGTAAAGGATGTTATTAGGAAACCTATTATCGAGAAGGCTCCAAATTAAGAGAGGGCCATCTACAGTTGACTCCAGTTTAATAAGATAATCCACATTTTTAAAAAATGATTTCCTTTTTCTCTGTAATAAAAAACAGTACCTTGTACTCAATCCCAACAAAGATATAATTAAACCCTAGTGGAGGCAAAGTAAACCTACTTACTTTATCTAACATTTAAGTTACTTTTCAAAATATGGTTATGCAAATTAGAGAACATTCCCTTATCAAGAAAATCGCAAGTCCTATGCTTTCTGCATTACAGGTTCCATGATGCAGCATAGTGTAAGAACCAGTGGACTTAAAATTACAATAAATAATAATAATAATAATGGGAAGGTATGGTTGAATACAAACGGACAATAATGCATTCTTAAAATGCAAGCATATAGCACAAGCAAAAACAACATGCCCTGCTTACACAAAGCTAACCTACTCAAAACAAAAGAACTTGAGAAATTAGGATGAGAGGCAAAAATGAACAAAAAAACAGTAGCCATTTTTCAGTATACAGTATGGCAAGGATAAATCTGAAAGCTCTCTGCAAATGTGAATCCAGAGATATTGATTATAAGGCTGTATCTGTTCCATTAAACCAGTAGCTCTTGATGCATAAGTAATTCCAGGTGCAAAAAGACAAATCTTATCAGCTTACATTTCCCTAAGACTAATCATGTTAAATAGAGATGGAAAAGGGTATTGCAATGAAGAGTAAAAGGAATCCAAAATTATTTTTTAAATATGTACTGTAACTAGTAAAAAAAAATATCATCTGTAGCTTGTTGTAGTATTGATTTTGTTGTATTATTAATTGGTTAACCCGTATGTATGCACTCTAACATTAAATACAACTTTCTCATATTCAATTTCAATTATAAATTATTGTATTCTTACAGGACTATACCCTGACAATGTACTTTCAACAAGCTTGGCGGGATAAAAGACTTTCTTATTCAGTGATTCCTTTAAATTTGACCTTGGACAACAGAGTAGCAGACCAGCTCTGGGTTCCTGATACATACTTCCTGAATGACAAGAAGTCTTTTGTTCACGGAGTTACAGTGAAGAATAGAATGATTCGTCTGCATCCAGATGGTACCGTGCTTTATGGTCTCAGGTGAGTTTGTGTCGCATTGTTATGTGCAATTGTTTGATATGTGATATGTCTGCATGCAATTGAACCTGCAATTATTTATGGCCACAATGATGGGTTCCAGTAACACAATAACTACCTAGTAGTACTGTAGTATGAATGTGTTTGTGAAGGCATAAGGAATACAGTGTGCTGCATAGTAGTGAATTCTTTGAAAGCTATATCTCGGTATAATACACAAGAGCCATGTGTATCCTGTAAACTGTATCCTTGTTATCAATGCTTAGTGAGGTCATCAGTTATAAAATGTGCTTAATGATGTCATTTCACATGACTCATTGCAACTTGTGTATTATAATAAATAAAGCACCCCCTGTTGTAAAATATGAGGATATTAGAAGTCACCTTGGAATTCCATGAAAAAATAAAAGCACCAAGCCTAGGCCTGTGACTTATAGTATCCCTATGTTTAACAATACATTATACACAATAGTTTACAATACATTATCCATTATTTATTTTCACTTCAGCATTGTGAATAATAGTTGACTAATATATTCAGCGGCATTCAATTTCACATTATCAAAAGGTATTTAAGAACTACAGTCTGACATAAGCTATGGTTGGATGGATTAATTTGTTTGTGATACATTTACAAATGGCTGATGCCCTGTGATACAGTGGGCTGGAATCTTTTTTCATATCCAAGGAGAGTAAACAATGCAGTCATTTCTCTCTCATATATTGTGCACAGCGGGTTTCATACCAATGGATATGGAGCTGTTGGGGGAGATATTCCCACATCGATGGTTGCTTACTTTCCAGTGGGACATAGTTAACCATTGTTATAGTTTATCAAATGTAACATTTGACAGTGGGGGCTTCATTAAAGGAGAAGGAAAGTGTTCTTGCACTTGGGGGTGCCAAATGTTAGGCACCCCCAAGTGATTGTATTGACTTACCTGAAACCTCGGGCCGGTGCTCCTATCAGCAGAGAACTGCACTGGCCCGCGGTTATACCAGTGAGCACCATGGAGCGATCCTCTTCCATCTTCCTCTTTCTTCACGCGACTGTACTGAAAAGTGAACTTTAACTAAAAAGTTATTTAGTTCTACTGCGCATGCGTCTGCCCAGGCAAATTTGAAGAAAGAAGCCGGAAGAGGATCGCGCTGTGGTGCTCACTGGAATAACCCCGGGCCAGTGCAGTTTTCTGTTGATAGGAGCACCGGCCCGGGGTTTCAGTTAAGTAAATACAATCACTTGGGGGTGCCTAACATTGGCACCCTAAGTGTAAAAGACTTCTCCTTTAACATTCTCCTTCTCCTTTAACATTTGTTTGGAAGCACAAACCCTTCCTAGAATAATTTAGACACCAAGGTCTATCGGAATACAAAAGGAAACCAATAAATCAAGAAAACAAAATTCTTGAGTTACTTGTTTCAGCCTGGAAGGAATCCAAAAATTCATATGGTCTATATGGTTGTGGTTCTGCTTGTCATTATATAAAAAGGAACCCCTTATAATGCAAAGCATCCATTATAAGGAGCATGTATCACTTACAGGCTCAGCAAACCCATCCTACACAGCTATCTCAGTAAGGAGACTCAGCCCTTCTCTATGGGGAAACTACAACGGCAAATTAAATCCATGATCTACAACATTGTACTAGGCATGATTTGTCAAACCCAAGGTGGAACTAACCCATTTGCATGCAGGGATGTCCCTTCTAACTGACTCATTAATTGCTTATAGAATGACAAATTACCGTATCTACTATATATTTTTAACTACTATATACATATACATTTGGTATCATTCTGATGTTTAGGAAGGGCAAAACCCCATATAAACCTTGTTTCAGTTTGCCTCAGTAAAATCTAAATGGATTATTACTAATAATCATACCAGCATCCCAAAAAAGTGACAAGAATACATTTAACTTTAAATTGGAAGCTGATTTAGTTTGATCTTTATTACTGATCAATATCAATAGCTGTGTATTTTTGATATCAGGGATCATACACAACTGCAGTTGCAGTTATAGCAAATGACATTTAGGGTTCCAACTGTGGGCTGCAGCCTTGTGCCTAAACATTCACATGCAAAAGTCATTTGATGCACCATTTTGAAAGTGATGTAATCCTGTATCCACAAAAATTACTAATTAAGTCAGGAAATAACTCCTCCTTGTTGCTGCAATGGGAGTGACTCTGCATTGTGGGTAAAATAAATGATATACAGTATATACTTTTCTCCTGCAGGTAACTCAGGGGTTGTGACTGGTGATATTGTGTGGGGGCAGTGCGGTGACATTGACGAGGTGGGTGGAACCATCATGGTCCCAGCGCTGCATCAATCTAATCCTAATATGGAAAACTGGTCAGGGAGTTTTGACTTGTTCAGCCTTTCCGAAAACCAGACTGTCCAGGTCAAAATTGGACAGGTGGCAACCCTAGAATTTATATATATATATATATATATATATATATATATATATATATATATATATATATATATATATATATATATATATATATATATATACACTGTATATTATTTGTCTCTTCTCTGTGTTGTTCTATGTAATGTCCTGCAAAAAAATCCATCAACCTTTCCTCTGTGTGTGTGTGTGTGTGTGATTGTGGATCAGAGAAGTTGGGGAATCATAGCCCAATCTGTCCTGACCCTGGGTGGAGACATGCCGAATCATTGTGTACTTGCTCTCCCCTGTAGCAGAGACACAGGTGTGTGTGTATATATGTATGTGTGTGTATATGTATATATATATATATATATATATATATATATATATATATATATATATATAAAGCAAAAAACTTCCGCACACATAGGTCTTGATAAGTGAAAAAAAGCTGGTAGATTTATTTCAACGTTTCAGCTTACAAACTCAAGCCGTCATCAGGAAGGGCCCTGAATTTTTGTTCCAGCACCTAGGCATCACCATGGCTATCTGAGTGCACCTATCTAGTTTTATATATATATATATATATATATATATATATATATATATATATATATATATACATACATACACACAAGTTATCTACCTGGAGCACTCCTCATAAATGTCCAAATGCCTAGGTGCAGGATATATCATACATACATAAACAAACAAACCTCACTCTAGGTATTTTGTCAAGTGAAAAAAGTTTAAGTTATGTTTATTCCAACGTTTCAGCTCCTAACTCAAGCCGTCCTCAGGCGCCAAACCAACCCATGACGTCATCCACAGGAAGTGTATCCCATTGGTCATACATTTTCTCAAGTGATAAGTATATTATAATAATACAAGCTGTAAGCGGTGACTGCTCAATCTCATATAATAAAATATTTATCCTGTGGATACACTTCCTGTGGATGATGTCATGGGTTGGTATGGCGCCATCTTAAGTTTTAAATTTGTGTGTTTGCTGTTTTTTATTCACTCCCTGAGGACGGCTTGAGTTAGGAGCCAAAACTATATACATATATATATATATATATATATATATATATATATATATATATATATATATATATATATATATATATACAGTTACATGCCGGTGCACTCAAACATCCTCATGTTGTCACTGCCTTGGTGCTGGTTAAACAAATAATGTAGAAATTCACAAAAGAACCACACTCTCAGATCCAAAATAGAAAATATCAAAAGTTTATATATATATATATATATATATATATATATATATATATATATATATATATACATACATATATATATATATATATACACACATATATATATATATATATAAAATGTTATTTATTTTTTATTTATTTTTTTTCACACAGAATATACAGTGAACAAACAAGCCGCACTCCAAGGACTTCATTTTGAAAAATAAAGAAATAAAGGTGAACTTCACCTTTATTTTTCAAAATGAAGTCCTTGTTTGTTGAAGGCTTGTTTGTTCACTGCATACTAATGTGTTGACCAGCATAAAGGCAGCTGTGGATTGTTAAGAGTGCACCAGCTAAGCATATATATATAGAGAGAGAGAGAGAGAGAGAGAGAGAGAGAGTCCCTGCAAAAATGTAGTTAACTGCCTGGGTGCTGGTCAAATAAAATAAATAAAGAAACAGAGTACAGCACTCACTGGGAATTAATGCAAAGAAAAAAAAATATAACAAAAAATCCAACGTTTTGAGCACAAATGATGCTGTTTGTCAGGTACAAACCAACAGACTGATATGAACCCAGGGGCATAACTACAGAGGAAGCAGACCCAGCAATTTAAATATTGGTAAAACAGGCATTTTGGGGGCCTGAAAAATGATTCACTGTGAGGCCCAGTAATAACTAGTTACACCACTGTATGAAATACAAACATTTAAACCCTGAACAGTCCTTGGTAACTAAGGCAACCAACGTAGAACAGGTGCAGTAATTAATGAGTGGAAGGAAAGGTGAAGCACACAGAATTAAGTCACCATGAACATGATTTGAAGCTCAGAAAAAGAAACGTCAAAATAAAACATCAGTAGCAAAACATGTACAATGTTTATTGTGTGAAGAGAGATAAGTAAACAGCGTTCAGTATAAATACACTGGTAGAAAATGGACAAAGCTCAGAATTGTAAGGTGGGCAAACCCAGAGGTTTCACTGTATAAGACTGCAGTCCCACATGGCCGCCCTAGCACCCGAGCAGTGCAGTGTCATAGAAGAGGAACATCATTTGGAATCAAGGCAAAGAAAGCACAGCTAGTCAGACATAATCCCTTCAGTATAGAAAGTGCAATAGAATAAAAACAGCAGAGTAGACAGGGACGGTCAGAAAAAGAAACAGAAAGCATTTGTTATCAGCTCATGTTCAACGGGGAATCAGCGGGCATATAGGGTCAGATGTGCCCTGAACTTGGGCAAAGGTGATTAAACCCATTACCTTATTGGTCAGTAATGTCAATCAGCAAGCCAGATAAAGCACTGGTAATGGAAACAGTGTCCAGTAGAGGCCACTGGAGTAGTGTAACTGTACCTCTCAACAAAGCGGCAAATGATAAGCAAGTATTTAACTCATACTGTTAATCAATAAGTAAAGGGCAAGTGTAACTCCTCCTATAGTGGTTTATCCACATATTTGTGGTGCTATTCACACCAACATTAAAAGCCCACTGCCGCACAAGGGATTCCTTTTAGCCGTTTATGTAGGAGTGTTTGGTTAGGGTTTAAATGTTTGCGTTTCATTTCAGTCTGTTGGTTTGTCTCTGAGGAAGAGCACCGTTTTTGCTCAAAATGTTTGTAAAAAAAAAAAAGCAATTTTTTGTATTAAGTCCCAGTGAGTGCGGTACTCTGTTACTTTATATATACAGTATACATGTATATACACACACACACCAATTCAAATCACTGTGTATTAGGGATGTAGCGAACGTCGGAAAAAAAGTTTGCAAACATATTCGCGAACTTGCGCAAAAATGCGAGCGGTTCGCGAACGGTTCGCGAACCCCATAGACTTCAATGGGAAGGCGAACTTTAACATCTAAAAAAGACATTTCTGTCCAGAAAAATGATTTTAAAGTTGTTTAAAGGGTGCAACGACCTGGACAGTGGCATGCCAGAGGGGGATCAAGGGCAAAAATGTATCTGAAAAATCTGCCTGTGTGTGCTTGGAAGAGATAGTGTAGGGGGAGAGCTGTTAGTGATTTCAGGGACAGATGATAGTAAGTTTGCTGGCTAGTAATCTGCTTGATACTGCTCTGTATTGGAGGGACAGAAGTCTGCAGGGATTTGAGGGACATTTTAGCTTAGGTAGCTTTGCTGGCTAGTAATCTACTGTTCTCTTTAAACAACTGCCATACGTTGACCTTGTAGGCATTGTTTGCCCAGTTTTTTTGGACGCAGCCACTGAAGCACAGTTGCCAGAAAAAATATGCCATATAAATGCTGAAAATAGTCATTTTTCGCCATACGTTGACCTTGTAGACATTGTTTGCCCAGTTTTTTTGGACGCAGCCACTGAAGCACAGTTGCCAGAAAAAATATGCCATATAAATGCTGGGAATAGTCATTTTTTGCCATACGTTGACCTTGTAGGCATTGTTTGCCCAGTTTTTTTGGTCGCAGCCACTGAAGCACAGTTGCCAGAAAAAAGTCATTTTTTGCCATATACGTTGAGTCAACGTATGGCAAAAAATGACTATTTTCAGCATTTATATGGCATATTTTTTCTGGCCTCTGTGCTTCAGTGGCTGCGGCCAAAAAAACTGGGCAAACAATGCCTACAAGGTCAACGTCGTTGACCTTGTAGGCATTGTTTGCCCAGTTTTTTTGGCCGCAGCCACTGAAGCACAGAGGCCAGAAAAAATATGCCATATAAATGCTGAAAATAGTCATTTTTTTGGTCGCAGCCACTGAAGCACAGTTGCCAGAAAAATTATGCCATATAAATGCTGAAAATATAAATTTTTTTGGTTGCAGCCACTGAAGCACAGTTGACAGAAAAATTATGCCATATAAATGCTGAAAATATAAATTTTTTTGGTCGCAGCCACTGAAGCACAGTTGCCAGAAAAATTATGCCATATAAATGCTGAAAATATAAATTTTTTTGGTTGCAGCCACTGAAGCACAGAGGCCAGAAAAATTATGCCATATAAATGCAGAAAATATGCATTTTTTTGGTCGCAGCCACTGAAGCACAGAGGCCAGAAAAATTATGCCATATAAATGCAGAAAATATGCATTTTTTTGGACGCAGCCACTGAAGCACAGTTGCCAGAAAAAATATGCCATATAAATGCTGAAAATAGTCATTTTTTGCCATACGTTGACCTTGTAGACATTGTTTGCCCAGTTTTTTTGGTTGCAGCCACTGAAGCACAGAGGCCAGAAAAAATTAAACCAGTAGGGTTTGCACCCTAGTTTGTAACGGTGGCGGAGGGAGGAGGACGCTAAAGGACAGCTGTGTGTGGAGTCATGAGGCTTGAAGAGAAGGACAGCTGCATAGAAGTCAGAACAAGTCTTCCGGCGTGCAGTAACCCTCCGAGATCCACCCCTCATTCATTTTAATAAAGGTCAGGTAATCAACACTTTTGTGACCTAGGCGAGTTCTCTTCTCAGTTACAATCCCTCCTGCTGCACTGAAGGTTCTTTCTGAGAGCACACTTGAGGCTGGGCAAGACAAGAGGTTCATGGCAAATTGTGACAGCTCTGGCCACAGATCAAGCCTGCGCACCCAGTAGTCCAGGGGTTCATCGCTCCTCAGAGTGTCGATATCTGCAGTTAATGCCAGGTAGTCCGCTACCTGCCGGTCGAGGCGTTCTTTGAGGGTGGATCCAGAAGGGTTGTGGCGCTGCCTTGGACAGAAAAACATTTGACGTTACAGATCGGCCAAAGGGCTTTGTCCTTGCAGGTGTGCTCGTGGCAGGATTACTGGCACCTCTGCCCCTGGAATGTTGATGATGTTCCTGAAGTGACATCACCCTTAAAAGCATTGTACAACATGTTTTGCAGGCTGGTTTGTAAATGCCGCATCTTTTCGGACTTGTGGTATGTTGGTAACATTTCTGACACTTTATGCTTGTACCGAGGGTCTAGTAGCGTTGTGAGCCAGTACAGGTCCTTCTCCTTAAGCCTCTTGATACGGGGGTCCTTCAACAGGCATGACAGCATGAAAGACCCCATTCTCACAAGGTTGGATGCAGAGCTATCCATCTCCGCTTCCTCATTATCAAGGACTGCATCATCCACGGTCTCCACCCCCCAGCCACGTACAAGACCAGGGGTCCCCAAAAGGTCACCACTAGCCCCCTGGGAAGCCTGCTCCTGTTGGTCCTCCTCCTCCTCCTCCACAAAGCCACCTTCCTCCTCTGACTCCACTTCTGGCACCTCTCCCTGCGTTGCAGCAGGTGCCTGGGTTCGTTCTGGTGATTCCGACCATAAATCGTGCGCTTCCAGCTCCTCGTCACGCTGGTCTACAGCCTCATCTGTCACTCGTCGCACGGCACGCTCCAGGAAGAAAGCGAAGGGTATTAGGTCGCTGATGGTGCCTTCGGTGCGACTGACCATATTTGTCACCTCTTCAAAAGGTCGCATGAGCCTGCAGGCATCGCGCATAAGCACCCAGTAACGGGGGAAAAAAATCCCCAGCTCTGCAGATCCAGTCCTACCACCCAGTTCAAAAAGGTACTCGTTGACGGCCCTTTGTTGTTGCAGCAGACGTTCCAACATAAGGAGCGTTGAATTCCAGCGAGTCTGGCTGTCAGAAATCAAACGCCTGACTGGCATGTTGTAGCGCTGCTGAATGTCAGCAAGGCGTGCCATGGCTGTGTAGGAACGTCTGAAATGGGCCGACACCTTTCTGGACTGGGTGAGAACGTCCTGGAATCCTGGGTACTTGGAGACAAAACGTTGGACTATTAAATTTAACACATGTGCCATGCAGGGCACATGTGTTAAATTTCCCAGTCTCAACGCTGCCAACAGATTGCTTCCATTGTCACACACCACTTTTCCGATCTGCAGTTGGTGTGGGGTCAGCCACCGATCGGCCTGTGACTGCAGAGATGACAGGAGTACAGATCCGGTATGGTTTTTGCTTTCCAGGCACGTCATCCCCAAGACAGCGTGACAACGGCGTACCTGGCACGTCGAATAGCCTAGGGGGAGCTGGGGGTGCACAGGTGTGGAGGAGGAGAAGGAGGACCCAGCAGCAGAGTAAGAAGAAGAAGAGGAAGAAGACGAGGTAGAGAGCGATGGAGGAGTAGAGGTGGTGGCAGAACCGCGTGCAATCCGTGGCGGTGACACCAACTCCACTGTTGTTGTTGTTGAGCTACCCATTCCCTGCTTCCCAGCCATTACCAAGTTCACCCAGTGGGCAGTGTAGGTGACATACCTGCCCTGACCATGCTTGGAGGACCATGCGTCAGTAGTCATATGGACCTTTGGCCCAACACTAAGTGACAGAGATGCGGTAACTTGGCTCTGCACATGTTGGTACAGGTGTGGTATTCCCTTTTTAGAAAAAAAATTGCGGCTGGGTACCTTCCACTGCGGTGTCCCAATTGCTACAAATTTGCGGAAGGCCTCAGAGTCCACCAGCTGGTATGGTAAAAGCTGGCGGGCTAAGAGTGCAGACAAGCCAGCTGTCAGACGCCGGGCAAGGGGGTGACAGTCAGACATTGGCTTCTTATGCTCAAACATGGCCTTCACAGAAACTTGGCTGGTGGCAGATGACTGGGAATGGGAACAGGTGGTCAAGGTGGAAGGCGGAATGGAGGGTGGTTCAGATGGGTCAAGGAGAGCAGAGGTAGAGCAGTAAGATGCTGGACCAGAAGGAGTGTGGCTTTTAGTTTGCCTGTTGCCTTTGAGGTGTTGCTCCCAAAGTGCTTTGTGCTTGCCGCTCATGTGCCTTCGCATAGAAGTTGTACCTATGTGGCTGTTGGGCTTACCAAGGCTCAGTTTCTGACTGCACTCATTGCAAATTACAATGCTTTTGTCAGAGGCACACACATTAAAAAAATCCCACACTGCTGACTTTTTGGAAGTGTGCGATCTGGCGGTAACAGTAGAAGTTGGCGGCATTGGCGGCAATGGCGGGTGCGTTGGCCGGCTGAACACAGGTGCCGATACATGTTGTTGCCCTACTGATCCCTGCGGGCTGTCCTCCCTGCTTCTTCTAAGTCTTATTCTCCTACTGCCTCTCTGACTCTCCGTCTCTCCATCTGAACTACCCTCCTCTTGCTCTCTTCTACTAGGCACCCACAAAACATCAATCTCCTCATCATCATTCTCCTCAGATGCATCAATTTCTTCTGACACATCACAGAAGGAAGCAGCAGCGGGGACCTCCTCCTCATCACTCATCATTATGTCCATCTCTGTCGTGTTCTCTGCCAGAATTAAATCTGGTGTAACGTCCTCATCTCCTTCATCTTCTTCTGCCAATAATGGTTGCGCATTACTCAGTTCAAGAAACTCATGGGAAAATAACTCCTCTGACTCCAGTGAAGAAGGGGCACCGGTGGTGGAGGAAGTGTTACGTGGGGTGGCCATAGCAGTGGAGGATGAGGAGGATGTTGTGGTAAAGTTAGAAACGGTAGAGGATGGGGTGTGCTGTGTAAGCCAGTCAACTACCTCTTCAGCATTTTGGGAGTTCACGGTCATTGGCTTTTTAAAACTGGGCAATTTGCTAGGGCCACAGGATTGCATAGCAGCACGGCCCCTAGCATGGCCTCTGCGTGGCGGCCTGCCTTTGCCTGGCATTATTTTTAAAAAAACAACAACAACAAAAAGTTGGTTTTTCTGGAAACGATAATACACACAGCTAGATGGCAGTTTGAAGAAAACACTGTGCAAATAATGCCTACAAGGTCAACGTATACACAGCGGTGGATACGGATTATGTAAAATATATGAATGCTGCTTGAAAAAAAGTAACTCAAGTGGTTTTTCTAGAGACGATAATATTATCAATATTTAGACAAAATGTGAACAAGCTCACACAGCTAGATGGCGGTTTGAAGAAAACACTGTGCAAATAATGCCTACAAGGTCAACGTATACACAGCGGTGGATACGGATTATGTAAAATATATGAATGCTGCTTGAAAAAAAGTAACTCAAGTGGTTTTTCTAGAGACGATAATATTATCAATATTTAGACAAAATGTGAACAAGCTCACACAGCTAGATGGCGGTTTGAAGAAAACACTGTGCAAATACTGCCCACAAGATCAACGTATACACTACTACAGCGGTGGATACGGATCTCGTAAAATTTATTATGGCTGCTTGAAAAAAGTCACTCCGGTGTTTTTTCTGGAGACGGTAATATTATGGATATTTAGACAGAATGTGAACAAGGTCACACAGCTAGATGGCAGTTGGTTGAATAACACACTGGGCAAAAAATGCCTACAGGGCAAATAATGCCTAAAAGGTCAACTTATACACTACTACAGCGATGGATACGGATTACGTAAAATATATTATGGCTGCTTGAAAAAAGTCACTCCTGTGTTTTTTCTGGAGACGGTAATATTATGGATATTTAGACAGAATGTGAACAAGGTCACACAGCTAGATAGCAGTTGGTTGAATAACACACTGGGCAAAAAATGCCTACAGGGCAAATAATGCCTAAAAGGTCAACTTATACACTACTACAGCGATGGATACGGATTACGTAAAATATATTATGGCTGCTTGAAAAAAGTCACTCCGGTGTTTTTTCTGGAGACGGTAATATTATGGATATTTAGACAGAATGTGAACAAGGTCACACAGCTAGATGGCAGTTGGTTGAATAACACACTGGGCAAAAAATGCCTACAGGGCAAATAATGCCTAAAAGGTCAACTTATACACTACTACAGCGATGGATACAGATTACGTAAAATATGTTATGGCTGCTTGAAAAAAGTCACTCCGGTGTTTTTTCTGGAGACGGTAATATTATGGATATTTAGACAGAATGTGAACAAGGTCACACAGCTAGATGGCAGTTGGTTGAATAACACACTGGGCAAAAAATGCCTACAGGGCAAATAATGCCTAAAAGGTCAACTTATACACTACTACAGCGGTAGTAAAATAAAAAAAAGTAAAATAAAAAAAAAATGAATATTAAAAAAAAAAAAATTAAAGTTGGTGCTGCTGAACTACTAGGAGCAGCAGATTAGCACACCAGTCCCACTCCCCAACACTGCTAGACTAATAGCACTGGGCTCTTATAGTAGTAGTAGTAGTAGTAGTAGTAGTAGTAGTAGTAAAACAACAAAAAAATAAATAAAAGCAGTCCTTACAAGGACTACTGTTATTGCAGCAGTCAGCAGATGAGATCAGAAGCAGGACAGCTGCCCACTGCAGCTACATACAGAGCACTGCAGTAGAAGGTAGATTACTAGCCAGCAAAGCTACCTAAGCTTAAATGTCCCTCAAACCCCTGCAGACTTCTGTCCCTCCAATAACAGAGCAGTATCAAAACGATTACTAGCCAGCAAACTTTCAACTGTCCCTGAAATCACTAACAGGCAGCAGCTCTCTCCCTACACTATCTCTTCAGCACACACAGGCAGAGTGAAAAAACGCTGCAGGGCTTCGGTTTTTATAGGGAAGGGGAGTGGTCCAGGGGAGAGCTTCCTGATTGGCTGCCATGTACCTGCTGGTCTGGGGTGAGAGGGCAAAAAAAAGCGCCAACAATGGCGAACCCAAAATGGCGAACGTCTTCATGCCTTAAGTCTACTAGAAATTAATTTAAACATTAAATAAACCCAATAGGCTGGTTTTGCTTCCAATATGGATTAATTATATCTTAGTTGGGATCAAGGACAAGCTACTGTTTTATTATTATCGAGAAAAAAGAAATCATTTTTAAAAATTTGGATTATTTGGATAAAATGGAGTCTATTCTGTAATTCAGAGCTTTCTGGATATCAGGTTTCCGGATAAGGGATCCTATACCTGTACTGCCCTTTAATAAAATATTTAAAATAAGTAGGGCTTTGTGCTGGCTCTTAGCTGCCACTTCATATGAGGAGTTACAATATGAAAGGACTTGGGTACAAATGCAAGTGCAAAAATGCACTTACATCATCATGTTTTTTTTCCCTAAAATACAGCATTTCCTCCAGAATTCTAGATCCATAGCTCCCTTGCTTTGGGTGTGTCCTTCAGTTTTGTTCTTGCATCCATGAATGAGCCATACATTTTAATTCTAACCCATACTCCTTAGACTGGAAAGCTACTGTGTTTCTGATGCCCTAGAAAGGATAGTTCACTCTTCATGGAGCTCTAAATTAAAAACATGGTGGATTGTGCCTATTTTTAGCACTTTGCACAGTTCCCTGTAGGTAATATATGACCCCCATTATTTCATGGCTGGTTGCTGTAAAGGTTACCTGTAGCTTCCAAGGCCTGTTCAAGAACTGAGTCTCTGTGACTGTCTAGTTCTTTTTTTAACTTTAATAATCAAAAACTTGCTTTATTTGGTAGAATATGAGCTTCAGAAAATATTTGAAGGCTCCAGATGTTTTATCCATCGCAAACAGTTCTAAGAGCTTGGATATAATTACATATTTAGGACAATCAGACTTAACACAAACTAAAGATTTCTCTTTAATGGTTGTATATAAACTTTTTTTTAAGCTTTTTTGCTCTAAACCAGGGGTGTCAGGGGCATAACTATAGAGGAAGCAGACCCTGCAGCTGCAGGGGGGCCCAGGAGGTATAGGGGCCCCATGAGGCCCAAATTTATATACAGTTTCAATAAATATTGGTAAAACAAGTCAACCTCTAAACATTTTGGGGGCCTGAAAAATAATTTGCTGTGGGGCCAAGTAATATGTAGTTACTCCACTGAGGGGTGTCCAACCTTTTGGCTTCCCTGGGCCACTTTGGAAAAAGAAAAATTGTCTGGGGCCACACATGAAATACACAAACACTTTTGATTCGTAAAAGTAAAGAAAATACACACAAAAGAACTACAATACCAGTTGGATAACCAGATGGAGCTATACATTGGAATATGGGACACCTGGATATTAAATAGACTTATTATATTATTATGAGCTTTCCACAGGAACTGAGCGTTTCAAGCTGGGCCGCATTCATATCCATCCTGGGCCCTCGGGCCGAGGTTGGACACCCCTGCTCTAAACCCTAGGACACGGGGTCTGTTCCTGTACCAAACTCTTTTTTGCTTACTTATAGTACTTTTTTATATTTTGGCAGGGATAATGTTAGAAAATGTTTTGGTATCTACAATTACAAGGAGGCCAGTGATTACTGTTGAGACAACTACTACAGTATATCTTTTAAAAGAGAAGTGCTGTGAAAAAGCTTATTCTGCACTCAAACCCCCAAATTGTTAAAATTATATTTTTCTTTAGAATAAATAAGGAACTATAACAATAAGTCCCTAAGTCCTTGTTATATATAGGCCAGAAAATGCTGCCCACATTTGTTGGAATAGTAACTGTTCTACCTGGAATTAGGGAATTGAGTTCAGAAGGGAAAAAAATATGTACAAAGATTTAGGTTTTTGTTGTGCCAGGGTTCATGAAAGAAAGGTTTGATTGAAGATTTCGGGAAGTGAATAACACGAATGCTTCAGGGAACAATTGGCAGGCAGTAGAGTTTTGCTAAGCTCATAGGAACATCAGTCAACCAGTTCTCCATCTCAATTAAATCTGGGTTACCAATATTTATACCTTGAGGATTTTTTGACAAGAAGGTAGAGAAAAGACGGGATTGTTGGCTTTCCGCAGTACCAAGTTTCCTTAAAAACAATTAGCCTCTGCCTTATTTAAAGAAAATTGTTATGTTTTCACTCTATTCACAAAAATAACTGCAATCTTAAAGTTCACTGCAGTATCTGGCTGGTTATTTTACACATTTATCATCATGAGTCAGAGAGGTGAATGCCAGAATGTTTGGGACTGTTTCCAGAGAATCCTGATGGGGCTTGTTTGACAGAATTTATGTTATGTAGTAACCAGGGGTATCGCTCACTTAATACAGCCCTGTGGAATTTCAAAGTTAGTTTTATCCAAGTATAAATAATTGTGCAAGAGATCCAAAGATTTGTGGCTGTGATACTTCCAGTTATTTATCTAACCTGTCATTTTTTGTTGAAAGAGCACAAGCCACTTAGTGCTTTTTTTCCCACATAAAACAAGCATACATTTTGTCTTTCTCTTTAGGAAAATAAAATCTTTATATCTTTATTTTATATATTTGTATTTTTTCAATCAGTTAAAAGAGAGGCTGCCTGTAAAAATATGAAAATGAATGGTGAAGGGGCTACAACACACAAATACTGGAACTAAAATTATATGTATTTAGGGGAATCCATGCTATGGAATGATAATCAGACCTGGATTTGTGGCAGGGCCAGCAAGATTTTGGTGGGAAACATACCGCCCACGTGTATTCCAATTTTATTGGAAGTGCTGGGCATGCTCTGCTTTTTAAATTGCCAGCACACCTAATCCCCAGTGCTCCCGAGGGAACTTGCGTGCACCGAGAGGGGAGGGGGGCAAACTCGGAAGGGGGGGGGCAATCTGGCCTAGGGGAGGTCCAAATAGAAATCTGGGCTTGGAAATATCGGGCTGCATCAATTTATAATTCATTAAATCGTGTATTCAATGAAACCATGCTTTTTTTTTCCAATTATGTTTCTTTCTTAGCATATTAAATTCATATTAAACAAAGTGGTTAGGATTTACTGTTGGTAGAACAAATTTCAAAGTACCTACTCTTTTGAATTTCTACTTATTCTGGTTTTGGGGGAAAGTATGTGTGGAATTTTTATATAGTACATATACTTCATTACACAAGTACAAGTATCGGATCCCTTATCCAGAAACCCAATATCCAGAAAGTTTCAAATTACGGAATGGTTGTCTCCCATAGACTCCATTTTATCCAAATAATCCAAATTTTTAAAAATGATTTATTTTTTCTCTGTAATAATAAAACAGTAACTTGTACTTGATCCCAACTAAGATTTAATTAATCCTTATTGGAAGCAAAACCAGCCTATTGGGTTTATTTAATGTTTAAATGGATTTCTAGTAGACTTAAGGCATGAAGACCCAAATTTCAGAAAGATCCATTATCCGGAAAACCCCAGGTCCCAAGCATTCTGGATAACAGGTCCCATACCTGTATATGCATTGAGAATGCTGGTACTTATTACCCTTAACATACCTTCTGGTGGTGTCTTGGGATTCACAGGCACCCTTAATGCTTCAACCTTAATGCTTCAGGGGGTGACAATGTCATTAGAATGTGTCTCTTGCCAGGGAGCAATCAAACTTTCTTGTGACCTGACAATACTGTGAAGATATTCTAGGGACTGCCAGGGCCAGATCAAAAGAAGCAAATATCATGCATTTGCATTGGGACTTTAGCTTGAAGAGGCACCACATTAGCTCCCCCCCAGCAGCTTAACAACAGAACAATGGGAAGTTAACCAGATAGCAGCTCCCTAACACATGATAACAACACTCAAAATCCAGGTCCCACTGCAACATATTCAGTTACATTGAGTAGGAAAAACAACAGCCTGCCAGAAAGCAGTTCCATCCTAAACTGCTGGCTGTTTCTGAAAGCACATGACCAGGCAAAATGACCTGAGATGGCTGCCTACACGCCAAATTGCAACAAAAGAAAACATACACTTGCTGGTTCGGGAATGAAATTTTATATTGTAGAGTAAATTATTTGCAATGTAAACAGTATAATTTAGAAATAAAAACTACATCATAAAAATCATGACAGAATACCTTTGAGAATTTGAATTCCACTATTCGCCACCTAAAACCTGCCAAATTCCCATATAAGTCAATGGGAGAGGTCCAGTGACCAATTTGGAGAGGTTTGGTATTTTTATAATTAAATTTTACTAATACATTTTCCCGTCGAATTTTGAGTTAGATCGAATTTAAGAGAATTTAAAAAAAAAACAAAAAACTAAATTTGACCCTTGATAACTGTGCCTCAATCTATTTAACTAAGGGGCAGATTTACTAAGCTCGAGTGAAGGATTCAAATGAAAAATATTTCGAAGTAATTTTTTGGGTACTTCGACCATCGAATAGGCTACTACGACCTTCAACTTTGACTTTGATTCAAACTAAAAATTGTTTGACTATTCGACCATTCGATAGTCGAAGTACTGTCTCTTAAAAAAATACTTCGACTACATACTTTGCCAGGTTCAATGTTAGCCTATGGGGACCTTCCCCAGCACTTTTTTAAGTTTTTTATGATCGAATAAAAATCAATTGATCGATTAAAATCGCTCGAATCGTTCATTTCGAACAATTTTATCGTTTGATCAAACCTTTTTTTCTCCGCTAAAATCCTTCGAATTTGATATTCGAATTTGAAGGATTTTACTTTGAGGGTCGAATTAGAGGGTTTATTAACCCTCGTAATTCTACCCTTGATAAATCTGCCCCTAAGTGTTTCCTCTCTGTGGCACTTTATGCCTATGATGTAAGTATACTGTATATCACTTTAATTCTAGTGTTATTTTCTTCTATGAACTTTATTGTTCATTTTATTACTGTGTGTTAGTATTTTATATAAAATAAATTAAAATTTTATATCCTAGCCAGTGTACCAGTTTCTTGCTATACATCAGTGATTGTTTTCCAGGTTTTCTTGACTAGCACATAGTAATGTTATAAATTGTCACACTCTCTATTATCTCCTGTCCAAAAGCAGAGTACTGACACACCCAGATGAGCCATGAAAAAGTGGAAAGGTAAACTGTCTCTTAATTTGATTATAAATAACCAAAAGATCACAAGTGCCAAGTCAATTTTCAATTTCATATTTCTTGAAGGATGTCTATGATTTAAATGATTTAATATGACTTCATATTATTATTATTGGTTTCAAACTAGAAGGTGTTTTGTTTTTCAAATAGGAATGAGAAACCAGCAGTACATTTTCTTGATTGTATTTCTTAGTATCTAGAAAAATTGAAACAAGGCATAATTAGGATGGTTAAGTTAAAAATAAATTGCAGCTTAATCGTTTTCCAAAAAATTCAAGATGGCTAAGTTGCTTGTGTTTGTAGTAGCCTTATACCAAATCTGAGTTTGGGGAATTGATTTTGTAGACTTAAAAACTCAAATATTTTGGGCAATTCTGAAATGTTATTTTTATAGATTTTGTAAATCCAGTGCCAACGAAAACATTATAATAATTTAAAATATATAGATTTGTGTAAATAATGTACTGAATTGATGCCATTAATCATTTTGGCCATTGTACAAATCACATTGCATAAAATGTAGAATTCAATGCACCCTTTAAAAGTGAGATTTATTTTTCCTGTCTTTATTTCAGTTTTTTTTAATAAGGAATGACTGCATATTAACCTTTACTCTGGCATCCAAGATTAATATTTTTCAGGTCCTTTATATGCAATCAGTTTTCTGCTTAAACGGCTCGCTACTAATGCCAAAATATTTAATTATAAAATTAGATGACCTTCTTTGGGGAATGACTAGGCTTAATTAAGATGAATATTTGGCTCTACATGTGCTATAAAGAAAAGTATTTTTCTAACAAAGTGCATGCATAGTCAGGTTTGGTGATACGCTGTCTGTATTACACAAGTGGTAATTTAATTTTACTGTAATATCTATGACTCTATGTATTTCAACCCGACCCTTGAACCAAGCACACAGTCTGATTAAAGTTGTCTCATTGCACAGAGCAAATTAGGGACCTAATGGGTTCTTCATTAGGGTACTGACAGATAGGGCTGCTTTGGATTAATAAAAAATGCTAAATTAAAGCCTCTAAAATAGCCCCCCTGTAAAGTTACTTTGTAATCATACAGATACTTTTTCAGGCAGCTATGACGTGGCAAGTGCAGTTGTTTTGGGGTGTATTTTTTGGCTACCTAAAAGCATGATGCTTAAAGCACACCAAGGTGCCATTTTCTTATAGTGCCCCCAAGCAAAGATTATAAAGTATAAAATAACCCCTAATCTCATTTCATTGATGAGATGTTCACATATGAATTTAATTTAGTATGTTATAGATGAACCTATTCTTAGCAATGTTCAGTTGACCATTATTTATTTGAAATATTTTTTAATTATTATGATTATTATTATTTTAGCCTATTTTGCACCTGCAGGTTATCAAGGGTGTCTGGGTCTCTTTTCAGGCCTTCTACATGTATTTGCTAGTGATGGATGAATTTGTGGAACAGCGCTGGCGTCTCGTTTTTGACGCCGGCGTCCGTTTTTGATGCCGGCGTCCGTTTTTTCTGACGCCAGTGAATTTTCGCAGCCTTTTCGCAAATCACGCAAATTCGCCTCAAATTTGCTCCTGGCGAATAAATTCGCCCATCACTAGTATTTGCTATTCTGACTTCAAAACTGCTGTCTGGTTGCAAAGGTACCCTTCTATCCCTAGCACCCAGATAGCAGTTGAAATAAGACAAGAGTTCTGAAATGACAATATAAATGTATCAAAAGCATTATCAAAATTACATTCAAGAGTGCTGTGCTCTGCATCTTAAGCTGGCCATAGATGCAAAGATCCGATCGTATGAATAATCATACGATCGGACTTTCCCATCTCCCGACCCGCCACTAACCATTCAGATCAAAGTCTTACCAGTCAGATTAGTAAAAGAACAGATCAGCAATGTTCTGCCCCTGACAGCAATCGTACGATATCTATGTCCAACCAAAGCTAGTGACAGTCTCCCACTGAAAATCGTACGATCGGCAATACATGCAGAGATATTATCGGCAGCCGATAGGAATTTTCTAACCTGTCCGATCGACCAAATGACCGATCTCCGCCGGACGAAAAGTGTCGGGACTCTCCACACACGTTCCAAAAATCGTACAAATCCTCGATTCGTACGATCAGATCTTTGCGTCTATGGCCAGCTTAACACCGGCTTTACTGCAGGGTGCCATGAATCCTGCAGGCAGAATTAGTAGCCATTATATATGTAGCAATCAATGTGTGTGTGTGTGTGTACGTACTTAAAACATCGTTTAAAAATATAAGAAAAGAATAAGGCTACAAATGTTGAACATTGTGCTATGAGGTTCTGTACCAGCCCACCAGCAACCACAGCCCTTTTGCAGTAAAGATATGTGCCTCCCAAGAGCAAATGCTCTGTGCTACTGCCAGTTATCTGAGCTTAGGAGCCAACAATATATAGAACATAAAAGTCGAGTTTCAAGACTGAATAGTAATTAATTTAGATTTTCATTAGGCAGCAGTTCAGAAACCAGTACAATCAGAATTTAATGATCAGTAATTTATCATCAGCTTCTATTATCACTTGTCAACTTAATTTTTTGCTTGATGATTTGCGACAACCCCTAAGCATTGCTTCTCAGCAGCTGCCCAGGGCACACCGAGCATGTGCATTTCACTGACATGCCAAAATCCAAGATGGTGGCCCCCTGTGCACAAATTTGAAGGCCTGAATTATTACTGTTCTAAATATTCTACATATGTAGTTCTTTAAAATGCTTAATGCTTTCCATGTATACAAACATTCAAATATGTTAACAAAGTTTTAAAAATATATTTACTTTAACATACATTTTGTTAAATTCATTTAGAGGGCTTGTGTTACTTTTTTTTAAAAAAAAACAGAAAACACCACTGGTTTACAAAGGATATTTAGGCTAAGTATCAAACGGTGTGTTCACATTAGATTCAGAAAATCTGCCAAAGCATTGAGTTAAACACAACAGAGGTAAATAGGGTAGTTTTTAACCACATTGTGCTGTTTTATGTCTTGATTTTCATGGCAAGATTTAATTTGTTTTTCCTTTCCAGTTAATAGAGGTTGTTTAATGGCATAGTTCCAGATACTTAACTGTCGCAGCACTGTTTAGAATATAATTATTTTAAATTATATTGTTTTATGGAATGATGCATAATAAAACATGTTTACCCATAGATCACCTTCCGCTGCCACTTACTGGAAACACCAAAGGACACAGAGGCTAAGGGGTATTTATCAATATGAGGTCATATGATGACTCTTAACTAAAATAAATGGAACATGTTTGTTGTTAATAAAACATCACCAGGTCTTCTGTCATTAAATCAAAATCACATCATCTAAACAATGACTTGTATCAGAGGCAATGTATGCTCTAAATGCCCTGATGCTGCTGACAACTTAAAGGAAAACTATACCCCCCAAACAATGTAGGTCTCTATTAAAAGATACTGAGTAAAACAGCTCATGTGTAAAACCCTGCTTCATGTAAATGAACCATTATCATAATAATATACTTTTTTAGTAGTATGTGCCATTGGGTAATCATAAATAGAAAATTGCCATTTTAAAAAATAAGGGCCGCCCCCTGAGATCGTAAGATTCACTGTGCACACATACAAACCACATGTTAGGTCACATGAGCCAATTAACAGACAGAGTTCTGCCTTTTGCTTCCTCACTTCTTCCTGTTACAGTTAGTGTTGTAGTATTTCTGGTCAGGTGATCTCTGAGGCAGCACAGATAGAGTCACGAAATGGTTCAAGGCAAGAGATGTAAAAGGGCAATATTTATGTAAATATATATTCCAGTTTGGTAAGATTCTTTAATATGTCATTCAATTTGATATAAACTATCTGTTGCTTAAGTATTCATTTTGGGGGTATAGTTTTCCTTTAAGAGAAAGAAAAACAAAGTAAAAAATACAATTGTTTCATCTTCTGAGCACTTTTGCAATTGACTTCTCATCTCCAGCATCATGCTGAGTTCCACCTGTGCACTTGGATACGCATGTTTGGAACTATGTACAGGACTATAGGGAAATACAGACTGTGTTTCTTTCTGTGCTCCCGTGTGGTAGAATGCAGGCAAACTGACTGCAGAGCAAAACACCCATCAGTATGAGTCCTAAGGAAGGAAACTATTTCTCCTAATATGGGTAGGTGATACTCGTAGTGATGGGCGAATTTGGGGCGTTTCGCCGAAAAATTAGCGAAATGGCGAAAATTCACTTGTGAAAATGTGCTGACGTCCAAAAAAACGGATGCCGGCATCCTTTTTTTTTTTATGCCAGCGAATTTTCGTAGCGGTTTCGCAAATTTATTATATCATGGGGATTTCTTGGTGAATTCGCCCATCACTAGATACTAGTCAAACAGACTTAAATTACAGAACACTTTGCGCATGTCTTACCAAATTAACACCATATATGTGTACATATGTGTCAAAACTGGCATTGGCCGTGTTACATTTCCTTGGTAGATGAGTACAGGATACCAGGATCTCTTAGTGAATCTAAAGAATGAAATGCTACATTTATATACCGTAGATCTTTCAATGGCCTCTGGAAAAAAATACAAAGTACAAGAATACGACAACAAATTTTATTAATAAGTATAGTGTGGAAACATATAATACATGGACTAAGGGTTTTTAGTGGCCCTTTCTTTCAAAATATAAAATGATATATGGATTAAAAAGTACAGACAGGCGGTTACATTTTATTTTTCATTTTACTTAGCTAATGTACAAACAAAATAGTTATTTATTTTGCTCTTTTTTCAGAGTTTCACTGATTCTGTTGAGAGTTTCAGACTAGTAATAGTCTCTATCATTCCCTGGCTGGCTAATGGCAGCATTTCTTTTTCCATTTTCTTACCTGAAATCCATAAAAAAGCGACTTGGTCTGACATCACTTTTAAGCATGACCAGACAAAATAGTTTGGTGATTCTGTTTTGACCAAAAGAAATGACAACCCCAGAAGTTTATGGGGTGCCGTTTGTCCCAAATACATTCTGTATACAAAACTATCCCTAATACACAGAATGAATGTCTCTCATGTTATATAAGTATTTGTGACCATACACAGAGAAAAAAAATATACAAAATACTTAGTTCTATTAAAGAATGAAAACAAAATCTGGTTAGTGCACAAAAGGATGTCATTATATCACAAACTCGATTCTGTACATTTTAACAAGCAATCTGTCTCACAAATGTATAACCTCCATGTAACGGACGCACTTATGTGCAAAGTTACTTACAGAATGAATTATGTAAAAACAAAGTTGGACATAATATATAATAGTGCAATTAACTAGTGCACGCCAAGCGAGATTTGACTGACAAAATAGATATCTGTGACAGAAAGCAAGATTTTATAGCACAGGATTCATTCTTTCCACAAAATGACAGTTTTGTTTCACAAAACAGATAGAATAACCATTATGTGAAGCAACACTGTCACATTCCTGAACCAATAAGAACAAAGCTTATTGCCATATACAAACAAGATGAGAAGTGGCCAGCTCTGCTCCACATGGCTAATGCAAAGTATCTGACCTGCTATAGAGGGCGCCCTCTAATGTCCCCTGTGCTGCATAGTAATAAACATGAACAAACCTTTCCTAAAAAAGCTGCTGTTAAACACTACAGGTTCATAAATGGAAGTTTTTACAAATGGCTGAGAAATATAATAATGCACTTATAATGATTGTAGAGAAAGAAAAGTATGCAAAACTTATATAAATATGATAATTTTAGGTGATATGGCTATTCTTATTGTTGTAACCTGCTTGTGTGGCCATTTTGGTTAAGGGCATTCCTGCTGCTTTGCCATTATCTTATGACTCACTCCTGTTCCTCTTCCTGTCTAAGCTGAGAGCAATAATGGGACAGGCCACACCCACCTGCCATCTTCTATTAAATGTACCAGAAGTTACTGTGCTTGTCTGGCTGTTTTGCCTGACTCTCAGAGACAGTTATAAGTTTTGTATATGATAGTTAGACTCCAATGTCTCCTCCTAGCTGTAATCTTGCACCAATTAGCTTGTAGTAGTCTCTTAATGTGCTTAGCTATAGTTCAACTGCTACATAATAGCTTTAGCCAGAGACTTGAGACTGATCATGTGCACAATGCATACCTTTCAACTGTCCCTTTTTTGAAGGGACAGTCCCTCTTTAACAGCTCAGCCTGCAGTCCCTCGTTTGTACTGGAAAGACCCTATTTTCTCTGCACTGAACAGCCAGAAAAAGAAACAAAATTTCTAACTTACAAGAAGTCATCTGTAGTGTGGGTACTTCAATGTGGTAAACAAATTACTCAACACGTAAGGGAAGTGGCCCAGGTGCACTGCCCTGAGCCCTCAGCATAGGGGGCAGACGAACCGAAATGTAAAAAGGAGCAGGCACTCAATGAACGCAGACTTCCAGCAGGCACCAATTCAAAGTGTAAAGATCTTTATTGTGTCCAAAACTTAATTTGCTTTTGGCAGAGAGGCCAGTACAGCTAACAGGTGCAACTAAGATACTTTGTAACAATTTTGAGATAAGAAAATAAGTAATTTTAACAGTTTAGATAAGGAGAAATATTTTCAAACTTTTATAACCTGCCAAACTTTGTAAAATGAACATGGTAATTATGGGGTGTGGCCACAAAAATGGATGTGGTCAAAAAAATTTGCCACGCTACAGGACAAAACATTTTTTGTCCCTCTTTTTACTTCCAAAATGTTGGGAGGTATGACCACGCATTCTGTATAGTATGATGTGTAGGTTATATGAGCAGCCACTCCTGAGTACTGTGTGTAAACAAAAGGGGGTCATTAAGGCAGGGGCAATTTTAGGGGATCATAATCTATTTATATAGAAGCAACAAGCTGCACAATGCTTTATATTTATTTATAACAAAAGACTCTAATGATGCCTTCCCCTTACCTGCCCAGTGCTTAACCCTTTCACATCAGAGTGGGTCGAGGGGGGCACAACAATAGAGCAGAGAGCACAACTGCGCCCATGTCACATGCATGTCCAGGGCCGCCAGCAGGGGGGACAAGTGTTCCGGGCCTGAAGGGGGGCCCAGAAGTGCTGCATTTTTCAAAGAGCAAGGTCCCCTTTACTAGCGCCCAAACCATGCGGCCATTTCGCATATTACAGAATGCGGAAGTGCCGAAAAGATGAAGCTGAAGTCCCGAAGCAGGGAAAAGGCCTGAATTCACAAAAGGAGGTGAAGTTGAAGTCCTGAAGTCTTTTGTGTACACACAGTACTCAGGAGTGGCTGCTCATATAACCTACACATCATACTAAACACACTGTTGTGCACATGATCAGTCCCAAGTCTATGGCTAAAGTTATTATGTAGTAGTTGAACTATAGCTAAGCACATTATTAAGAGACTACTACAAGCTAATTGGTGAAAGATTACAGCTAGGAGGAGACATTGGAGTCTAACTATCATATACAAAACTTATAACTGACTCTGAGAGTCAGGCAAAGCAGCCAGACACGCACAGTAACTTCTGGTACATTTAATACAACATCACAGGTAGGTGTGGCCTGTCCCATAATTACTCTCAGCTTAGACAGGAAGAGGAACAGGAGTGAGTCATAAGATAATGGCAAAACAGCAGGAATACCCTTAACCAAAATGGCCACACAAGCAGGTTACTACAATAAGAATAGCCATATCACCTAAAATGAAATGATCAAATTTATATAAGTTTTGCATACTTTTCTTTCTCTACAATCATAATAAGTGCATCATTATATTTCTCAGACATTTGTAAAAACTTACATTTATGAACCTGTAGTGTTAACAGCAGCTCTTTTAGGAAAGGTTTGTTCATGTTTATTACTATGCAGCACAGGGGACATTAGAGGGCGCCCTCTATAGCAGGTCAGATACTTTGCCTTAGCCATGTGGAGCAGAGCTGGCCACTTCTCATCTTGTTTGTATATGGCAATAAGCTTTGTTCTTATTGGTTCAGGAATGTGACTGACAGTGTTGCTTCACAGAATGGTTATTTTATCTGTTTTGTGAAACAAAACTGTCATTTTGTGGAAAGAATGAATCCTGTGCTATAAAATCGTGCTTTCTGTCACAGATATATATTTTGTCATTCAAATCTAGCTTGACAAGCACTAGTTAGTTACACTATTATATATTATGTCCAACTTTGTTTTTACATAATTCATTCTGTAAGTAACTCTGCACATAAGTGTGTCCGTTACATGGAGGTTATACATTTGTGAGACAGATTGCTTGTTAAACTGTACAGAATGGAGTTTGTGATATAATGACATCCTTTTGTGCACTAACCAGATTTTGTTTTCATTCTTTAATAGAACTAAGTATTTTGTATATTTTTTTTCTCTGTGTATGGTCACAAATACTTATATAACATGAGAGACATTCATTCTGTGTATTAGGGATAGTTTTGTATACAGAATGTGTTTGGGACAAACGGCGCCCCATAGAAGTTTGCTCATACTGTAGTCTTTGCAATGAGATATGATAAAACTATGCCAGTATTATTCTATACGGATTATGATTTAGAAGGACATTTTAGTAACATTTCCACTACTTACCATTCCTGAGTTGATTAGAAAAGTTAACACATACATGTGTGATTTATTGACTACAATATAATGTACTTTAGAATCACAAGTACTGCAATTAGTATGAAAATTACAAATTTTACTAGACTTTCAGTCATCACGGGTTAGTCTTAATTGGAATCTCTGCGCCTATATAAACATCTTAAATTTGCTGTAAGAAGGAAAGAATTTGATTGGCATAAACAAAAGACAAGTTAAAATAGCACAGCATGTTCAAATACATGCATATACACTGCCTTGCAAAGGTAATCACACCCTTGGCTTTTTACCTATTTTGTTACATTCCAACCTGTAATTTAGATGTTGCTTTATCTTATTTTATGTGAAGGATCTGCACACAATAGTCTAAGTTGGTGAAGAGAAATGAGAAAAATATATATATAAAAAAGAATTAAAAATAAATAAATAAACTGAAAATTGGCATGTGCATATGTATTCATCCCCTTTGCCATGAAGCCCCTAAAAAATGCAACCAATTACCTTTAAAAGTCACATAACTAGTGAAATGAAGTTCACCTGTGTGCAATCTAAGTGTCACATGATCTGTCAGTATAAACACACCTTTTCTGACACAACAATGGTACCACAACAAACCTGCCAAGAGAGGGCCGCCCACCAAAACTCACAGACTGGGCAAGGAGGGCATTAATCAGAGAGGCAGCACAGAAACCAAAGTTAACCCTGAAAAGTCCAGACCTCAATCTAATTGAGAATCTGTGGTCAAACTTGAAGATTGCTGCTCACAAGTGAAAAGCATCCAACATGAAGGAGCTGGAGCAGTTTTGCCTTGAGAAATGGGGAAAATCCCAGTGGCAAGATGTGGCAAGCTCATAGAGACTTATCCAAAGTAACTTGTAGCTGTAACTGCCTCAAAAGGTGGCTCTACAAAGTACTGACTTTGGATGGGTGAACAGTTATGCACGCTAAAGATTTCTGTTATTTTGTTCTATTTGTTTGCTTCACAATAAAACATGAAAAATGCCAAGGGGAGTGAAGTTTTTTGCAATATACTGTAATAAGGAAATTTCAACGCCAAAAAGATGTAAATACCTATTCAAAATATAAAAGAGGAATTATAAATAACTTAAAATTTGTCCCGTTTTGCTTCACCACGAATTTCGCAAATTAGTGGTGGAAAATTTGCGAAACCAAATCAAAGTTGACGCCGGCACCCATTAAAGTCAATGGACGTCCGTATCGTCTAAATTGGCGTCAGCATCGGAACGGTCATAACCATCACCGGCGTCATCGCAAATTTATTCTCCGAATTTATTCTCCGGCGGCAAAAATGGGCAAATTCGCTGCGAATTTTTGCCTGGTGAATAAATTTGCCCATCACTACTTAAAATATATGTGTTTAGAAGAGTTGTATTTGGGAGCAGGAGGGTGGAAGGTATGTAGACAACCCTTCCCATCTGCCCCCTACTCATCTCCTAGCATCATTTAGAAGCTCAAAATAGGGACTGCAATAGGACTTTAATAACCAGCTGTCCTGTGGCTGATGGTAAGGACAGGGCTATTTTGAGCCTGCTGGTATTGTGCTTTGTACCTTATTGAGCATGGTGTGCAGAGCTTAGTCAGACCTTGCATTGACATGTTTTTTAAATAAGGACTATGAGGTGAGCTTTTGTGTTTTTCTCCAGGGTCTAGGTAAATAACCCTTATCATTTCTCATTTAGACTAGCATTTTCTTACAGATCTCCATAGTTAATCTGTTTATTCATAAAACATGGTGGCATATGCCACAATGATGCAAATATGGGTTGAAGCACATGAAGACAGCATGACTTTTATTAGAAGATATAGAGTCAGTGTTGTTCTTGATTACCATTGTCAGCTAGCTGTGTGCCTCAACTCTCTGACCTCATTTTTGTACCTGGGATCTGCCAAAATGTGCCTCTGAGGGGCCAGCACTAAAACCACAATGTGGATCACTTATTTCTAAAAACCTAAACTTATCTTACCTCAAAGAACCTTAAGCTTTTTATTTCTTGCAGTGCAAGCAAAATCCCTTTTGTAAAACAAAAAATCCTGCAAACTTCAGCAAATAACATTAACAAGGTAAGGAAATGTAAATAGTAGATGCGTTCTCTTGGGGGTTATGATAAATGGCTAAATAGACCTTGTACTAAATAGGGCAATTATTCACATGCTTTCTCTGCCAAATTTGTTTAGTAAACTGACACAGAGTATGCATGGCACACTCGCTATACATGATATGTATGATAGCTCATACAAAACCGTGCCCTAGTTCTAACAGAAACGCCACTTTGTATACTGTATATTTAGACAGCAGTAAACTTGGGTGTAATGTAATGTAAGTTTTATTCCCTTATTCCATAACGGAAATACTATGTGAAACTAACACTTTATTCTGTTAATTAAGCACAGAAGTAGGATGTATTAATCAAGTCTGTTCAGACCGTTCAGATGCTAATTCCATTTGAGCTTCATGCCCTGCTCACACAAAAGCATAATTCATCCATGTTTCATTTCCAGTACTTGAGAATTGTATTCTTCTTGCTCATGCAGTACACAAATATTTAAACTACTCTAACAGCATATTTTAGCTAAACACACAAATATACACACACACATATTCATTTATTATCAAAGCTAACAATCAATCAATTTTTTTGCATAATGATTTAGCATTTGCTAAAGAGTTCGTAAAGCAATAGACATCTTTTCCCGTGTACACATTTTAGTTTATTTAAATTGCAATGATGTGTTCTCTACTTTTAAACAACCCTTTCAAGATGCAGTTTGTCAGTTCTTAGTTTGTGCTGCAAAATGTTTCCTTACAGCAATTTTGTTCTTTTAAGACTGTACTGGCCCTGCAGAGCATTTCATGCATTATTTAAGATACATATGTATTTGTATAGGTCAGATGATAAATAACTATCATTCTGTAGTGAATTTGATATTAGTAGTGTGTATCTTCTATAATCCAGACCAGAGAGGTAGGGGTGGGATCAGGAAAGGCTTCCTATAATGGCTAACCAGGAAGGAAGTACCTGTTTCTCAAAGGAAGGGGTGGGATTTCCCATAACCCTGTTCCCCAGTTCCTCTGTGTTTTTATTCATTATTCCAGTGCCTGCTAAGCAATAGTTTTTAGATTAGCATTTGGCTGCAAGTAATGGTTCATACCATTTAACTCAACAGTTAAGGAACCAGAACATGACATTGAAATGAGAAGAACCGTGGAAATGTGTTGGTGCTATATACCGAGAGAGAAATAAACACTTCTTTGCAGTAAAAGAGAACCTTCCTGCTGATATTTGTCCCCATTTATTAAGAAAAACACTGAATGAGTAGGATCATTACAGCTTTCACATAACAGAAGATGATATGGAGCATATATTCCCCTGTGTATCTTATTAAGTGGTGCAGAACGATTACAACATGACAATATATGTATGATTATTTGTACACTCTTTGTTTTGCTATTTAAAGGAAGAGACAGAATTACAACCAGTAAATGATTTATAAATAAGATAACTCTCATTGTTTTAAGGCCAATATAAATTTTCGCAGACCCCCCACCACATAAGCCTCAGGCAAGGCCAAACCTATAAAAGAAGCAGACCATGTGGCTGCAGGGGGGCCCAGGAAGTATAGGGGCCCAATGAGGCCTTAATTCATACACAGGTTCAATAAATATTGGTAAAACAAGTCATCGACTAAAAATGTTGGGGTCCTGAAAAATTATTTGCTGTGGGGCCCAGTAATATCTAATTAAGCCACTGGCCTCAGGGAAGAATATCAAAGCAGTTGGCAGAGTAACTATCCTGTATCCATCAGTCATTGTAATTGTGCAACAGTTGTAGCTTCAGGTGGAGTCTTCAAACTCTAAAATACTCGTAGCAGCTTTCATTTTTTTCAATTCTGAATACTGGCTGAATCATTTTGGTCTTTATTACATCTAACAAAAAAAAAACAACCTTCTCAAATCTAGTAAATATATTATTTTCTGAGAGGAGATAGACATGCACATTTATTTTACAGTATGTAGTTCTGTCCTAAAAATGTGTACAGATAAAATTCACAAATGAATGTAGTGCCGACTTGAGATAGAACTGCACTTCATAGAACTTTCTGACATTCTCCATGGGTCCAACTAAAATGAATTGATGTTTTTCATTTGATATTCATCCTATGCATATTTTTATCAATTAAGATGCTTTTCGGTTCCTCCAGAATCTTCCAATTAAAGAAATTCTAGAAAATATAAATGGAAATATTTGATTAAATCCTTATGAGCTTCTATAAAGGTCAATGAGAGGTGTATTTTCAATATTCACACTATAATATTTATTATTTTTTCACAAATTAAAATGATTGTGTTCAGTTTTCGGGATTTTAGAAATTTGATTGTTGACACTTTAGTTTAATTCTGTTTTTCCGCCCCAAAGGAATTTTTTTAAAAAATGAATAAATCTGACATAAAGGAAAGATTTCAGCAAAGTATGTTTCCTCATAAGATCCCCTTCTTTAAGGCATGAAAGATTTTGACTCCATGGGGCATGTTTTTAATTTTAATATTTTAATTTTATTTTTTTAATTCAAATATAAGAAAATAAAACTTGCTGAGATTAAATCCACCCTCAACCATTAGTGTAATAATGTCAGTTCTCAAAAGCATTTTCCCACTGTTGTTACACCACTGTGTATGCTTTGAGCTGTGCCACATAAACATTAACATTTTGTGGTAAAACATATTGATGTGTGTAAGTACAATCAGTGCAAATCACCTCCCTTTATGGTCCCAATGCAGCTGTTTGTCGATATAAATGTCTCAAAATGTAAGTGAAGCAATTTTCAGTAGCTTCTCTACATAACTAAGCATTGCATATTCCATTCAGAAACCAATGCAAACTCATAGCAAGGTATACAAGTAGAGAAATGAAAATCTGGTGGTGTGTTTCTGCTGGTAAATGTAATGTTAAATCCACTGTGGTGGATTATAAATTACAAAAGAGACGCATATGTACTCATTCAGGGCATGAAAACACCATATACCTACAAACTATAGATATTGATGAAGCATTACCCATTTTTGCCATGTCAAATAAATGTCTTGACAAAGTGGTGGTTCTATATTATGAGCAAAGAGACCCTTGTTTTAGTATAAAAGTTGCAGCGTCAAACAGATCATTCAACAAAGCAAAAAACGACCGAAAACTCTAATCTCAGGATCATTTATTCTTTAAACTGATCTTGGGAAGAAGCTTTAGTATTTTGTCATATATCATGTAAAATAATTATTCCTTCACATTGTCCTTTTGTGGAGAAGGTACATTTATGAAGCAGAAAATATCACCAGCGACGGAGATTAAAGTCAATAATGGTGTTGATCAGTATAAATTTAGATTGGCTAAGGAAAAGTCTTTATGGCTTATCAAGGTTATTGATTCTCGAACAGCAAATCAGCATGTAAACTAGTTAAAACTCTCCGTCTAGGCCTTAATATCCTCAGATTTGAGACACCTTAAGATGCAAAGCCCCATAGCTTGGATCTCATGTCTAATGCCTGGCATGGTCACTCAAATCTCCCACTGCAGTGATGCATGACAGTCTTCAGCCATGTGAAGTGTTAAAGGGTATAGTACAATACAAACTATGGTAATGGAATTTTGTTTGATTGCTACTGAAGGTTTGAAATTATTGATTTTCTTCACTACCTGCATTTCTTCCAGTAAATGAGCAAAACTTCCTTTGGATCAATATGATGTCTAGCTTCTAACCAAGTGAGAAAAACTGTTGGTATATTTGCTTGATTTGATTTAATGTGATTTAAGAGTGAATCTAAAATGCTGAAATTAAATTTCCAAAAGTTGATGTGTATAATTCCTTGGTTAAATTGTATTAAAGGGGTGTTGGACAGCCACTGCATAACCAAATTAGGAAGTTTCTCAACAGATTTGCCTTTTTTCCCTAATGTACAAGCAACCTCTTTAGTCAGCTATATATCTTTCATTTAAACAACCAGCCTTCAGATACATGTTTTTCCAAATGCCATAGTGATTATTTATATTTACTCATTGTATCTGTTGGTAGACATAGCAATCACAGCAGTGGTTGAAATTTATGATACACTTCTATGTTGCCTTTGTCCAGTGGCTTTGTTTGGAACAAGTGAAATACAACTCTACAGATCATTCAACCACGGTTAAAAGGATTGGAGAGCTTAATCCAAGAAAGAAAAGCATAACAAGTCATTATTTCATCTAATACACACCAGTAATCTGTCACTGTTTGAATGGACATTTTTACTGGTTCTGTGTGAAATTTACAGGATCATTACAATGGCCCTATGTTTGGAAGTACAAGTTCAGTGCATATTTCTCCATAAATCTGTAAAGTGTTTATACGGTCTTGTTTTGTTCTATTAGATGTATAAGCTTAGATGTATCACCCAAAAAAATTATTCAAAATCCTATTTTATCACATTAGTCAAGCAAAATGAACCTTAATTACTCTATATAAATTATTTGATTTCAGTCTGGGAATTCATAATTATGGCAAGCAGGCAGGAGCCATTGTGTGGACACTGTTATTAAGGTAAGCCTTGCATCATCTCAGAATCGGAGGACCTGATGTCCATCCCCATATACTGGCTACGCAATTAAACGGTGAAAAGAACAGGGGAATGTGTGGAGAGCAGTGACACCTAGGAAGTGCTGGATGGAAAGTGAAAGCAATTGTCTGCCCCGCCTCTATGCCTACATATAGAGGAGGGGCAGACAATATTTGATTGACAACTGAGATTTTTAAATGAGTTTACAACAGCTATGAATGCTTTAATAAAAATATAGAAATTGGATTTCATGTTTAATTTGAAAAGGACTTTTATTATACAGATTTTTGTATCTGGGTGACAGGTTCACTTTAATGCCTCCCTTCTCTTGAGTCTGGCATTTGTCTTAAACACATCCAATTTTTTATTCTTTTATTACACACTACAAATAAGTATGCAATATGTAAATAATGCACTAGATTGTTCAGTTATGCACTGAAACATACACCAAACAATACTTTGTTTGAATATATCTATACTAGATTATAATCATCGGGTTACTGGTTTGCAATATTTTTGGTACCGGTATAGAAACTAGTATGCTTGGGACCAGGGGGGTTTCCAGATAAGTTTTTTTCCTTAGTGATGGGTGAATAAATTCGGCATACACTAATTTGCGGGGAATTTCTGCGTTTTGCCGCAAGTGAAGCTGCGGTGACTATTCACCGATGAAAAATCCCCTGTGTCAAAAAAAAAATCGGTGCGCGTGTAAAAATTGTCAACTGTCAAAAGTATTTGGACGCCCATTGACTTTAATGCATTTGGACCAAATATTGACGCTTATAAAAATTGACGTATGCATCATGTTGGGCAGTAATTTCTTCCATTGATTTAATCTCTCATATACAATTGATTATCTCACCTATGGCTGGATGTTCCATGTATCTTCCAGGTAGAAGTGACTGGAAGTCTAATAGTTGTGTATATATCTTTTAAAAGCTTTTGTTCAGATGGCAGGGTATGCGAGAGAAGGGGGTCTTCTTGTCCACATAACCTCCTGTGCATTGCCAAAGTATCTGGGTATAATTAATTAAGCTTCTCTGGAGTGTAATACCAGTAAAGTATTGTTTGCGTATGCATTATTTTTGTCTCACACGTGTAACACTCCTTCTAGCGTTATCCAAAACGCTATCCAAAACTCTAACACTATTCTAGAGATAAGATTGTGGAGAGCTCTGTCTCCCAGCGTAGCATATATTTGTGCTTGGGGAATGGGTCTCTTGCTACAGTATTAAGAAGAGAGTAATTATTAGATATTAGGGCTCTTTGGGGCAACCCAGCTACACACTAAAGGTGTCAAAGAAGTGGAAGAACTGATTCCCCTGCAGGTATTCTGAATAAAATGTGAAATCTGCATATATTCATAATGCCAGCTCTGGAGAACTTGGGATTTCATTTGGAGTTCTGCAAACTATTCTAATTTTGAACATGCTTACATCCATTATTTTGTTGTACAGGTTGCAATTAAACTAATTTGCTATAATAATTGCAAATGTAGTGCATTTGTTGTGAGCTGTGTAGGAGGCATAACCCTGTTATAACTAAATTCCTACGATATGATTAATTGTTGAAGAATAAATCATGATCTTATTTTGTGTGTGGGTGTGTGTATGTACTGTATGTGTGGAAAGGAAAAAATAATGTATTTATATATAGTGTAGAATATAGTTTCATGACTTTTAAGGTCATTATTCTATTTTTGCTTTCTACCTTCTTATTTTTTTGAAAAAAACTGTATTCTAAACCGTTATATGTCCTATAGATGATTTTTATTTCTTTTTGTAATGATATTGTGGGCCTTCTTTGGTATTTATCGGCGCCCTCGAATATGGCTCATGTATCTCATATACATATTTCAGTTGGATCTTCCAATAGTAAAAATTCTTATCCCTTTGAGAAATAGTTGGAAAACCCATAAAAACATAAAGTTTTTAGGGCAAGGGTCCGTGGAGCATAGGCTGCACTGCTCTCAGCCTGTGTATTTTTTTTGCTGGCTAAGATAAGTGGTTCCTCTCTATGCCTAACCTTAATTGATTTGCATTAGATTCACTTGTGTGCACTCACACAGCTGAGCGGGAGCAGAGGAGGCATCTTTGGGCTGAGCTCTGCTTCTCTTCCCTGCATGAGCACACATGGGCTGAAGCAGCTCACATAAATGGAGCAGGGGCACAGAGTGGATCTACGCTCCATGTGCCCATGCATAAAGTTAAAAAGTGGCTGGAAAATAAAAGTAGTAAGACTTCTCTCTTCTGCATATAGCACATAAATAACTGTCTGCCATAAAGTTCATCCAGTTACTGCTATTATTTTATGCCTGAAAATTAAGCACACCAAAATGTAGTGTCCTTTAAGAAACTTGCCCGCATCAGCTAGGGGCAGTAATGTCACATCTGCACCTTACAGCCTACCTCCCTATGACAAATGCAGTGTAGTGAATGCCTATGGCATCTTCTGGCATTTGCCACAATCCACAGATAGCCGATCCAGATAACTGCCACAAAGCCATCAATGAGATTGCTGTGCTCCTGGTCTTCCACCTTTCCCGATGCCAACTTCAAGGTAACTTTTGTAAGCACCCTTAAACCCCTAACCCCGAGCCAGGCCTCCTAACATTGTCATGCCCTGCTTCTCTCCATTCTGCTATAGCATTATTAATAGCTTCCCATAGGCTGTTTTAAAAGCTGTTGGTGCCAACATAAGACTTCTTCTGACTTTATTTTCAACTGGTCATAGAGTCACTTCTTAATGTTTTTTTAATTTTCATAATGGAGTGAAACAATATTGATTTTGTAACACAATCTGTACCTATAGCTCTCTTGGCTAAACTGATGCTGAAAGAAAAATCATATGACATATATACTTAATATCTGTTTTTTACAATCTATTTTAAAATGTTGGACTTTCTCATGAGATGTGTCAGGCCAGCGAAGTTTTGAATTGCTTAAAGTGTCAGCACTGAGCAGCCCAGCTGGTACTTTTACACTCCGCAGAAGTGAATGGACCTTAGAGACTATTACCTTGTGACAGGAGGCATCTGTAAGTAATTTATTTTTCCTATTTAAAAATGTTTTGCTCGGCTGCGTAAGGTTAGCACAGCCTTATACTTCTGGGAAACGAAGATAGCAAGTTGAGCAGAGACCAACTACAGAAGTGTTTTCTCTGCAGATTTGCTTTTTTTGGATTCAAAGGTGAAACACTGTAAACTGATTTAGAAAGAAAAAAAAAAAAAAAGAAATGACATCAGTAAAATGTGCAACAAAATCCCACAGAGTGGGCTGGAAACCACTGTACATTAATGATATTTGCCATTCTTTTAAAAACATATAATGAGAAAATGTTTTACATTTAATTGCTAAAACTTGTCTCACAAGTCAGGAATCATGAGCTAGTCTGAGCACAATTATTCGACATGTGACTCATAAATCCAGTATAATGGAGATGTCACAGTAGCAAGCTTCAGTTTTAACATCCTAAGGCTCATTCACTGACGTAAGTACTAAATGGCACAAGTGCAGTTGCCCATAGAAACAGTCAGTCATTAGCTGTGAATATTCTTCTACTACAAGTTAGAAAGCTAAAGCAAATATGTATTTGCTATCATTTGTAACCCTACTCATACAATTTAGCACTTACTATATGTGACTAAATCAACCTGTCTGAAAGTTACCAACACTCTTCACTCACATGAAGGAAACTCAGTCTGTGATAAAATAAGGATAATAAGTTGCACTGTCTACTAATAATATCCATATTATAGTTAGTAAATATAGCTGACTTGGCTCCGATATACTAGAACTAGGACCCCAATTTCAAGACCTATTGCCATGGACATTGTCAGGTTTCTAACTAAGTTTAGAAGTCATGGGTAAGATATAAATAAGTCATCCAGTAACATCATGTGCTATTCAGTTATATCAAATTCATTTTGGATGCTAATTGGGAAAGCTGTAAAGAGTAGTTAGTCTTATGTTATCTAAGTCAATGTTGTCTATATTTACGGTGTAACAATTATTTTGAAGGTTAGCTTAAAGGTTATGTTTTTGGAAAGTAGACCCCCATAAACAGGGGATGGTTGCAGGGTCTACTGTATGGTTCCATCCCTAGAACCTTCCACCATTTTAACCTTTCTCACCCATCACAAACAATTGATGTATGTTCTTATGTTTAATACAATGTGTTCTGAACCTGATTCCTTTGGTGTTTTCTTGAGAGCTGGACTTAATGACCCCTAGTCTGTCAGAGACTGTATAATAAAATACAGAATATCGTCTTCAGCACAGAAACTTATTTATGTATTTTTGAATTTAAAGACATTTCCTTTTAAACTTCTCTGCCCTTTAAAATTACTTATTTATGGCTTTGAGAGCATTAACTCGCGGCATGGAAACAAATCTGATAATATAACATTCTGTGATCAAGCCTAATGTGTAACTTGACCTTTTGTCTTAGGTTTTTTCTGATTAAACAATATGGGTTTAGTTTAATATTTGTATTGTTCTAAGTAGCTTCACAGGTTGGACATGGTGATACTAACACAAACAATAATGGACACAGAACTTATAACTGCTCTAAGCCTTACTCCAATCTTTTCCTTTCCCTACCTGGTGGTTGCCATTTGTTTCTCTTAGTGCATTTTCTTTTAGCCCTTACATTAGGTTATACAATCTATGATCTTTGAAAAACGGGAGCCAAAGTCTGAAGCTTTTTTGAAGTCATAATCCACAATTGCTTCTTTCCACTGAACCTAAGCAACAAGCTGCAGAACAAGTGACCTCTGGGGTGCAGTTGCCCAAGATACCCTGGACAATAAGAGACACATGGAAACCCATTCTTGCCATAAGCCCCCTGCTTTTGCACACTAATATACAATATGCACTAATATGCACATAACTTGGTAGGTGTACACACACAAATATACACATAAGAACCTTTTACCTTTTTTTTTTTTTAGCATATCAAGTATTTTTTAGCCTTAAAATGTTTATTTATTTTTGGGGGTGACCAGTGTCAGATTAAATTATACTGGATTCGATTTCTATGATTTTGTTATTTAACAATTTTAAAGCTGCCCATAATATGTTTCCTGCACAGGAAACAATGGAACTGAGAACCAGTGATCTCACTATGAGATAGATTTTTTAATGCTTTGATTTGTTTTATTGGATTTTTAGTAATTGTACTATGTGTGCTGTACTTTATTTATTATTTTGCACATTAAGGAGGTATTTATTATAGTCTGAATGCCAAAAACTCAAAAAAATAATTTTTTTGTATAATATCTGAATTTTTAGAGGAAAAATTTTTAAATTTTTCAAAATTCATTATACCCAGAGGATGTAAAAAGTCCAAATTCTAAAATCTGGCATCTCAGATCTACTGAGGTTGTATATAAGTCAATGTGAGAGTTCCTTATCCTGATCGGAAATGTGTGCGGTCTGCGTTGGAATTAGCCCAAAAATCTGAATAAATATCAGAAAATTTCAGGCTTTTTAGAAAAAAGCACAAAAAATTGAGCAATTCGGGTTTTTGCTCTATTTTTTTCTGTTTGTCAGATTAAATCATGCTTTTTTTCATTAATAATAAGGTCCAATCATGAATTATAGTTTGGTCAGACTTTTTATAATTAAAATAATGAGAAAAATTTGGATGTTGATAAATGTTTGTGTGAAATGTATTTATTTTACATGCCACATAGTTTTTTCATCCAGTGCATAGTGGATAAAAGATATTTTGTATTATTATTTATTGTTTATTTAGTTAATTTTTTTGTTTATTTTGTAAACACATTTATCTTATATTTGCATTTAGTAGTTTGGACTAGAAAAACATATTTACCCATTTTGTGTATTAACCCATTTACCCATTTTGTGTTTGCAGAAGCAAACATCCTATTTGTAGGGGAGTTTAAGACATACAAAACACAGCTAGTGAGATTGTCGTGCAGCAATTTTTTTAACTATAAAGGATCATATGTGCTATTTTTATTTCGCAATCTCTACATACCCCATACTTTTTTAATCCTATGCTTATTATTGAATCAGTTATTTTCATAAACATGACTTTTATATGTATGATGGTTTATCTTAATACCTAAGGATTTATGGTAAGATACTGAAGTGCAATCTTTTAAAAACTGCAAATTTTAGCAATTTGTTATTATTGGGAGTAGAAAGCTATGCTAATCCAGTTCCAGTACTACCAGGATATGTACTTTCTAACAATTATATGTTTTTCTGGAGCCAGTTTAATTTTGGTGGCCTTTAAAATCCTTGGTTCATGCTTTGAAAGTTCAGTATTGTACTGCTGTTTGAAGTCAGACATTTAAATAAAACTATACATCTTTTGGTACTGCTAGTATCTTGAAAATTTGTTTTTTTTTTCAATCGTATAACAAAATAACATTATTATGAAAAGCATGTTATTTTCATTTTTGGGGTATTTAGTCATACAGTATTTCTTTTTACAAAATGGGAATAACATAATAATGCAGGTGCATTTAGAAGCCTTATTCTGTATAAAAAAAGTTCCAAAACTACTTAACTACTACTACTAAACTGGTTTCCTTCTGCAACATGGTGTTCCTTGTATAATTGATTCAAAATTACTTTATTTTATCCGAGTCTTTGGTTTTTCAATGTTGCAATTGCATGTATATGCAGTAAATGTATGTGCTAAATGGATAAGGACTTCAGAACCATTTTTTTTTAATTTGATATAAAATCAACATTGGTAAATGATAAGTTCATTATGATTAAATATTAAAGGAGAAGAAAATGTTAAAACGAAGTAATCTTGATCAGAAAGGTCTTTATAAAAACACCAATAAGTCCTCACAGTAATGCTACTCTTGAGTCCTCTGAGTTCAACACTGCATTTCTTTCCTTCGGTTGTGTACACTTGGGCTTCTGCATCAGACTTCCTTTTTTCAGCTTAAACTTCCAGGGCATGGACTTGAGCATGCTCTGCTTGCTCATCTCTCCCCCTTCCTCCTCCCCACCTGCTATAATCTGAGACCAGAACTTTGAGCGAGCAGGAAGAGATTCAGGCAGGAAGTGATGCTACACCAAGCTAATATGGCAGCTGCTATCCCAAAGAAACAGCTTTTAGAGCTGCTAATCAGGTATGGTTAAGCATTCTACAGAATAAATATAGAGTTCTAGCTTGCACTTATCTATTGGCAATAAACTGCCTCGTAGCTTTCCTTCTCCTTTAATATAGATGATTACTCTTTTCTTTTGCACTGACAAGGGTTGGCGATTAGGTCATGTTGCAGCCCAAACACAACAATACCTCCTGTCTGCCAGAGCTAAGCCTAACCCACAGGTAGTTCATATATACTCTGCTCGGTTCAGTGTATAGCATTTCTATAGAATACCCATGTTGCCAACAGAACAGTATCAGAAAAATTAATTATTTAGTGATTTGTCTTTAAAACAAATTAATTTGTTTGTAAATTTTTGTAAATACAGATGGTCTTACACACACACAAAATGAATGCATGATATTGTTAATAGTTTGTTGATTTTGTAAATAAGTATATCGTAGTTATTGCTAGAGAATGCACCAATTACTATTTCATCATATCAATAGCTAAGGCTGGAGATATGGAGACAAACCAGAAAGATAATTAGACCTCAAAGGACAGGTCTATCATGTTGAATAAAAGGAGAAAAGTGAGCTAAGATTAGTAACAATGAAGTATCCAACTGTATTCATAACCTTATAATACGACAAGTAGTTTAGTATTTTTTAATATAAGTACAGTTGTAGCACAAATTTAGAATCACTGTTCAAGTCCTTTTTACCTCCAGCTGGTTCCTTTAGCAAACATGGTCACCAGTTGTATTCAAACCCTCAAAATATCTTCAAGTAAATGAGTATACTATTAAATGTACCGTGGGTTCATTAACATTACCAGCATAGTTGATCTCACACTGCTGGGTCAACATTTACATTGTACAAATTCTCCTTCTTATAACCATTTTACCTTCTCACACACTGCTTGGTATGGCAAGTTTTGTACTTAAGTTTTGATCCTTCATGCACTTAAGAAAGGTGTTTGTTGCTTGAAATGTCAAACTCTGCACTATTATAGTCACTGTAATGCCCATGCAAAAGTAAAGACTTTTAATAGGATAAATGTCTACGAACTTGGCAAATCATTTTAAAGTTTACAAATCAAAAATGTTAAATGTTGTGTGCAGTCCATATGTTGCTCTCTACAAACTACATAGTCTTGCATATTGAATTACAGAATGAAGCTACCAGAAACAAAAATTCTAAAACCTATGTTTTAATGATTGTATTATGGCTGCAAGCCCTAAAATGGATGCAGAATTGATCCCCAACCAGTGGCCTTGTTATTGAATTCTTGGCTTTGAGGCAAGTTTTGGAGGAATAAAGACCAAAGTAAAGGTATGGGACCTGTTATCTAGAATGCTCGGGACCTGGGGTTTTCCGGATAACGGATCTTTCCATAATTTGGGTCTTCATGCCTTAAGTCTACTAGAAAATCATTTAAACATTAAATAAACCCAATAGGCTGGTTTTGCTACCAATAAGGATTAATTATATCTTAGTTTGGATCAAATACAAGCTACTGTTTTATTATTATGGGGGAAAAGGAAATCATTTTAAAACATTTGGATTTTTTTTGGATAAAATGGAGTCTATGGGAGACAGCCTTTCTGTAATTCAAGGCTTTCTGGATATCAGGTTTTAGGATAAGGGATCCTATACCTGTATATGTAGAAATATGGATGAGCGAAGAAACGGCCATTGCGTTTGGCAAATTTATCACTTCTTAGATATAGAGCCTCCTGTTTAACTAACTACAAAATACTGTAGGTTAAGGACCCCTGTGATAATAGGTCAATAATATTCACAACTTGCTCTTGGGAGTCAATAAGTTTGATGATTGCCTTTCATGGTGTTATAACATCCAAGTAGGAGTTTCCCATAGCAGGAAAAAACATAATTTAACAAGAATTTGCATGGGGAAAAAACATGCTCTTAAAGAGCGGCTGCAAAAATTGTTTTGTCAGAGGTTCAGGCTAATAGAGCCAAGTTTAGTAGCATGCATGTACATAATGATGATAATGTTTCTCCTAGCCAGCTCCTAATGTGAATGCGTGTATATAGGAATATCTAATTTTTAATGGTAAAAAAGATTACACAGGGTTTTTTCCAAGTTTTTGTATTACACTGAAGTACAATTGCACCTGGCCAAAATTATACCGAAGACATACTGGGGCTCATTTATAAACACTGGGCAAATTTGCACCTGGGCAGTTACCCATAACAACCAATCAGTGGCTGGCGTTTTACAGGCAGTTGCCAGTTGAACAATGAAAGCAAACATTTGATTGGTTGCCATATGTTACTGCCCAAGTGCAAATTTGTCCAGTTTTTATAAATGAGCCCCGCTGTCTCAAGAAACATGTGTTCGTAAAATCAGTAACGTAAATCTCAATAATAAACCTGCTACAATAGCTTTTACAAATTAATTCTGTACCATTAGCATATTAATACAGAGTTAACAGATGGCATGATATCATGCATGTAAAATAACAGTTGTCATCAAACTAAAATACAAAAGCTTTTTACCTTGGTTTAATTTTGAAAATGTTGCAAGCATTTTAAAAAGGGCATTTTGTTTTGTAATAATATTGCATAATTTCAAATGTTATCAAGGTTATTAACACTTTCCTGGCTGCTTATATTGAAAGACATTGATTCATTTTAAAGTATATGTACAAATGTGTTGGTAACATTTTCTATACAGTACAAAATTTATGGAAAAATATAAAATACCCCTCCCAGTTTGAATTTTCATAGCAGGTGCTTAAGTGAATGTCTACATGGCAGCTAAGAAAATGAAGTCACCTTATTACCTAAGCATATATTGAAGAGCCGCCTTTTGCAACTCCATCCGCACCTTCACTCAACCTACTTCCCACCTCCCATCTCGCCCCTGCCATAACTTCACTCATGCCCTTTCCCCACTTTATTCATTTCCTGCCTAAATTTAATTTACACAACTATGTTATTAACCCATACTGCTCCATAATTTTCCCCTGGTGTTTACAAAGGTTATCACGCCAGAATCTCACATTCAACCGTACATTCATTACCTTCATGAAGATGTGTAAAAATGTATTACACCATAATAAATATTGGATGAAAAATTTTATTGTAAAATAAGATATATTTATAATGATGTGTTATTCTCTTAGTCTTAACAGGTAGAATTTATTGCAGCATAAAAAGTGGTATATATTACAAATATGTGTATTTCGATTTCCTCTTTAAAAGGTGTACAGTTGTTATACAGGTATGTGATCTGCTACAAAGAATGTCTGGGACATGGGGTCAGGCACGGATTTGTTAGAAGGCCACAAAGGCCTTGGCCTAGGGCAGTATGCCACCCAGCCAACTATAATTTTTTTTCTATAGCTCTGGGGCCAAGGGTTCATAGTGCTTTCAATCTTTTCTGCAAAATCCCCAGTGCTATAGATCCTGTAAGAAATTCTAGTTAGAATATTGTGCAAGTGTGCACATGTGCAGGGGAGGAGGAGGACAGGGTAAGGGGACCACATGGCCTCCAGGCAAACTATTTAAAAATCCAGACCTGCATGGGGTTTTTCAGATAAGGGGTCTTTACATAATTTGAACCACCATACTAAAATGGGCAGATTTATTGAGGGTCGAATTGAAAATTCGAATTTAAATTTTTGGTTTTCTTATGGTCCAAACTGTCAAATTCGACAAGGGAGTTATTAAAATGAAATTTGAGTTTTAAAAAATTCTAATTAGATTTTCCAGATGTATCATACTCAAATTCGACTATTCACCTAATTGCTGTTTAAGTCAATGGGAGAGGTTTGCAACCTTCCTGACATTCAAGTTTTTTTTGGAGAAAATAAACTTGAATCGAGTTTCTTAAATGCTAATCAAATTCAAATAAAATTCTATTCGAGTTTTTGGGTCTATTCTATTCATCTGAGTTATAAAAGTTCGATTTTGTTAAATAAATTTCGATTGGTCAAATTTCGAGTCCATGGGAGTTTATGGGAATTTTAAAAAAACTCAAAATAAATTCGAAATTCGACCCTTGATAAATGTATCTCTATGTCTACTAAAAATCATTCAAACATTAATTTAATATACAAAGTAGGATTGGTTTGTTTTTAATAAGGATTAGTTATATCTTAGTTAGGAAAATGTACTGCACTGTTATTTCTACAGAGAAAGAGGAAACATTTTGTAAAAATTTAAAATATTTGATTAAATGGAGTCTATGAAGATAAGGAATCCAATAACGTGACCACCTTAGACCTTATGTAACTCATTAAAGTCAATGGGACAGGTTCTGGAAGAGAATATATCCTTCAGCAAAAAATGTTGTACAATTATAAAATAACATGATCATTTGCTTCGTAATTATTTTGTTATTTTTTTTAATGTATTAAACTGGAAACATTAAATATTTGCCCTCGTGATCACATAAAATATTTACTTAACACTTCTTATAACTTTCAAGGAAGTCATGGCAATTTAAATATAATCTGGTAGCTTTCTCATTTTTGATTTCCCTGAGTGTTTTAGGTCAGTCTGAAAAATCAGTTACATCAAAAAGAATCTGTTAAGGTCTTAATTAATGTACCCTTACTATTGTTATATCAGAAAGCAAGCCAGACCTTAATTATCTGAAACTAGTGCATGCACTGTATAACTGCCTCATCTTTACATTTTAATTTTAACTTGTTTGCTACTTATTAATTAGTCAATTATTGTAACAACAAGGGATGAATCAGTCAAACTATACAAGCAATATAATAGCATGAACCCCTTTTATTTTTATGACTGAACCACAGTCACAAATTGTGCTCATATTGTGTTTAATTTTTGTTTCACAAAAGAAAAAATGCTGTTCATAGCTAGTTGATTACTGAACCTGTCTATTTATGTCTGTCCCCAGGATCACAACAACGGCTGCTTGTATGATGGACCTCAGAAGATATCCACTAGATGAACAAAACTGCACTCTAGAAATTGAAAGCTGTAAGTAAGATTGTGGATTTAGCTCATAATATTTCTCAGTAGACTTCATATTACACCAGGTGTTTGATAACAGGTTTCACTTGTTAGTGTCTCTATTCTTCCCTTATCCTTACCCAATATGTCTGCATTAGTTCACCATTTCTTTAGTGTGTTGATTTTCCGTTGTCCTGGTGATTTTTTCCCTTAATTGTTTCTGATCTGATCCTGGCTCTTGCACAGTTGATTTTTAAATGAGCACGAAGAAAGATTATTTTTATCTCACTGAGAATTTGTCTATTCTTACCGCACAGTAATACCATTTATAGGCATTTATCAGCATGAGGGCACATTTATGATCACAAAGAGCATCCCCATTATACCTTGTGTGCTTATGTATATGTACAGTATTTATATGTAGGAATCATGCACCATTGCATACATACATACATATTGTGTGGCAAGAATTGTGCACAGCTGATGGGCATGTTAATAGAAGCCCAAGTTAATCCTATTTAAGTACAAGCTGTGCCCTTTCAAGACTAGTATCTAGTAGCGCTATATAAATAAATGATGATGATCTAGTGCAAAATTTATATCTTGTTTCCAGTAGACAAAAATATGCTGTTATTCTGAAAAGTACTGTAAATGCATTGTGGGTAAGAAGACTTTAATAATTGCACACATATTTGCACTTTGCATTCCTTTAGTAAATGAGATAATTTGTTAATGCTGCTTAGACTGCTATACTTTAAAAGGGATCACATTCAAAAAGGCATCCTGTTCTCAGCCTAAAAGCTATAGACCTGTTTGTCTGACATCAATGTCAGGATAGCTTTTGAAAGGGATAATACAACATATATACATAGTTTTATGTATAATAGATCTTGCAGAGGTGAGCGGGAACCTAAAATCTACCATGGCAGTGGATGTGATCTACTTAGATTTTGCTAAAGTATTTAAAACAGCACCACACAGTAGAATATTGGCCTGGAGTATAATGTGTATACTTGCTGAAAAATAGCTTACAATGAGTGGTGGTAAATGGAACTTATTGATCTTATTGGACCAGTGTTTGTGTGGAGTACAAAAAATGGCAAATGAGGTTCAGTGTTGAATAGGGATAGGCGAATTTGACCCGTTTCGATTCGCCAAAAATTCGCCGCCGGCGAAATGTCGCAGACGCCCATTAAAGTCTATGGGCGTCAAAAAAATGTTGTCGCGCGAAACTGTTTTGACGCGCGTCTTTTTTTTTTTGCCGCACACCGCCATACAAGTCTATGGGCGTCATTTTTTCGGCGAAACAAGGCGAAAAAATTCGCCCATCCCTAGTGTTGATAAGTGCAAGGTTATTCACAGTATTGTGTTGGGGGAATCTTGAGAAGTATATGTGTGATTCTGTCTGGTATCAATGATGAGTACTCAGGATTCTTTTGGTGCAACTCAACTATGGTGATTGACGTAGGGTGCTGAGTGAGCCCTGGAGCTACCATCTGGTCCAGTGGTGCAGCAGTACTCAACCCAACATAAATAAGCTCTTTTATTTTACCTCTTTATAGGTTCCATGGTAAGGCCTTAACTTTTAAATACAGGATTTTGCAAATGAACATTTAATTTATGTGTATAATTTTGTAAGTAAAAATTGCTTTGTACATACTGATTGTCATTTTTTAAATTTGTTCTGTAGATAACATAGAAGAATTCTTTAGTTTTTATTAAGATTACATAGTTTCTGCAAGTAAGCACCATGTGCAAACAATTTGTTTTCCAGAGGGATTTTAGGTGTCATGGTACCTTAAGATAGATTTTGTGAGAGCACTGTAGTGTAGTAATGTTAACAGTGTTTATATTGCTCTTTGACAAATCGTTTCATTCCTTTAACAAGTTGGTTCCTCTGTTCTCTGTTAATAGGGGCATATTTATTACGATGTGTAGAAAATGGTGGGATAATACACCACACATCGCCAGGCTACGGTGTTAAAAATGGAGTCAACTCTTTTACATGTTTACTTTTTTTTATTTTTGGCAATTTTTTTTTTTAACCCGGAAAACCCCATGTCCCGAAAATTCTGGATAACAGTCCCTGTACCATAATCATGGATTTATCAATTTAACTATTACAGTATTTTAAAGCTGCTTTGGACCAGTTTTACTGGTTTTATACATAAGAGTAAAATTAGAAAGCTGATTTCTTGTGAGCCCATTGCAGAATGTTTGCTTCAAGTGTAGCGATACCAGCACTGATATAAGAAGATCTGTTAATCATTCTCTTTCTTCTATGTATCAAAGGTCTTACTCTCTTGTCCCTATTTTCCAGTTCGATCTTGCTATGCAGTTACCACAAAGGACAGTTGCATGACCTTCAATGTACTTTGAATAACTGGTTTTCTGTTCACCTAGCAACAATGTGACTTTTTTTTTGTCAAAGCTGATATTGGCTTATAGTCGACTAAAGTTGATGAACACAATAGGGATTTAGTGAAATGATCAGTGGAAGCATGGTCTTGTAATTTCTCCTTCTTCCCTTTTTAATGATGTTTTGCCATTACTCATCAGTTTTAGGGTCTGGATTGGCTTGTTATTTCTTTTTGTGTTTAAGTAAATACAGTATTTATATAAAAAATGTGGTAATACAATCAGGGATGGGCGAATTTGACCCGTTTCATTTCGCCAATAATTTGCCGCCGGCGAAATGTCTCAGACGCCCATTAAAGTCTATGGGCGTCAAAAAAGATTTGTCGCGCGGCGAAATTATTTTTTTTTTGACGCACGTCTCCATGCAAGTATATGGGCGTCATTTTTTTTGCGAAACAAGGCGAAAAAATTCGCCCATCCCTAAATACAATCTTTGCTATGCACAAATGTCATTTGTTTGGATCCAACTGCACGTTCCTTTAGAGCTTTGAACCTATTCTTGTCTAACCATGTTCCCCAATAATGTTAGTAACATTTTTTTTATGAACAATAATATTTTTTCTCTTTTAAGTAGTGATACTTGTGTACATAGTGTTGTACATTTACCGAATTTATTAATAGAACTGATAGGGTTCAATTCAATACAATAATAGCATATAAATAAATACAAAAATATAACAATATTCAAGATAAAGTGCTAAGAGACAAGTGACGTGCAGACCTTCTGCATTTGGGGCAGAACGTCTGACATAAACAACATCCAGCAGTACCTATCATTTTTTTGAAAGTGTAATGTTCATATTCTTGTTAGCTCAATGTTTATTTGTTTCTTTGCTACATTATATGGTTTTTTACCCAAGTAGTGTGTTTATGCCAATAACATCACAAAAGGGGCAGTGCAGGTGCACATCGATAAAACCAGAAATTGGAAGCCAGCAGTCAAAGGTGGCACAATACAGTGCAGGTATCAGGCCAGCCTGCACATCACTACTCCAGGGGTACTGTTGATTTATTTTAGATCTGATCTCCTTACACTGGTCTTATACCACCTTGACAAAATCACCATTTTTGCTTGTGAAAGAGTAGGATTTGGACAATAAACACTTTGGGCATGTGGTTTCAGGTACAAGAAATTTTAGGGCAAAAATGCAAATATATTATTTAAATATATTGAATTTTCTATAAGAATTATTTTAAGAAAATGCTAATATATTGCATATTATCTAATATGTTAGTTAACTTATTGTAATTATTCATATAAAACCATGCCATTTTGGGAAATTCTCTAATAAAAAAGTCACTTCGTTAGCAAGAAAAAGTTATCTTTGTGAGTCATAATTAGTGTGCCCTACCGCATAACACCATTGTATTGTCCATTAAAATAATGTCTTTTCTAGCTAGTTTAGTACATTTGAATGTTTGTAACTGAAGATGTATTTAATTGCTTTTATTTAATCTATTTAAGGACCCAAATGCCTTTTTAAGCCACTAGATAACTATAGAGTAGAAAAAGTATGCTTAACAAAAATATAAATGAAGTCTATGCCAAGCTTTTACACTGAAATATACAACTTTGCGGGAAATGTGATGGGATCAGCAGTGTTGGGCACATGAACTATATTTTCCTCCGAATTAATAATTCATGTCCATGATTCCTGCTTTTTTTTCCTTTTTACTCATTGCTTTGCATTTTTATAAAATAGCCACTGTAGTCAATCTGAGGTTATCATAGGGAAAATAATAAATTCCATGTCATGCATAGAAGGAACACTGGTACAGTTAAACAAATAATTAAATACGAAATAAAATATTAATAACATACAAGTGCATTGCATGTCCAGAATACATGTTTACAACTGAGCCAACATAGCTGGCATATTTATAAGGCTGCTTTGTTTGTTTTTTTACACAAATTAAGGTCATGCATTGCAAGAGTAGATATAATCCATTACAAAGAGCTGATTACATCATTATTACACCAGCTCATACTATACTCTATATAAATCACTGAAGGCAATGGGACAATTTTGGCTGGAAAGACTCTTTTTATGTCACTCATTTATTTCCTTTTAAAGGATATGTAAAGTAAAAAAAAATGCTTGAGTGGAGGGGTTAGTGACCAACTCGCTAAATGGCTCAAAATGAAAAGAATATAGAAGTTGCTGAAACTTACATAAGTGCGTTAAAAACAAACCAAGTGTGTCTATAGCTTAAGTCTATGGGGCAAATTTATGAAAATATGAGATTAGTGCTCACCATGGAAAAATTCATACTCATTTTTTTTTTCATTCCTATGGGATTTTTTTTAAGTGTGATCATCAATGGGTGAAAGTCTGAGTTCACAATTTGATAAACACACTTCTAAAAATCCCAAAGGGTTGAATAGAAAATGGGTGTGTTTTGCTGTGTTGTGTTCTAATCTTAGATTTTCATACTGTAAATCTGCCCCTAAGTGAACATGTAAACGCCAACTGATCTAGTCAACTGATACACATTGACCTGGGTGTACAATCCCCAGACCCTGCACACATGGCTAAAAAACAATGGTAATTTATACAAGTCAAGGAAAAACAGAAGGGTGCACTTACTAGATATCAAAAGGGGTCTGGGTCCATTTCCCCAAACTCGCAGCTTGAGGTGGTTCCAAATGAATGCTGTTAACTCTTATCTTCAAAACACTGAATGGCCCAGTGTACTGTGCTGCTGTGTATGGCAGTGATATCTTTCCTTGCAGTTACCTGAGCTTGGGGGACATATGTAATACAGTATAGTTTTAAGTACTAAGTGTAATTCAATACCATATTTTTTACGCTTAGACTCCTAATTGTTTAAGACCTACTGACATTTGCTTTTTGTATTCTTTTTTGCTTCCTGTTTTGGACATGATGAGATTCTGGTCCAATGAACTTGCATACATTATATCTATTTAAGTGGAACATGCAATTAGTGAGGGGCGAATCAGCAAACAGTTGCTGAAATGCATTGAAGTCTATGGGCAACAAAAAATGTTTGATGCGCAAACTTGGTGAAAATGTTGCTTATCACTACTTGTAATCTAATTTCTATACCACAAGCACAGACACATTAGGGTCAATTTAATCAGGGTTTAAAGGGGAGAAATGTTTAAAATATTTTATTTGATTTTCATATTAAACAAATGAAATCAAAATGACAACAAATGTTATGCAGATGAAGAAAATATGTTGCAAAGGAGACAATGGCATGATAGTACCAAAACTATATCATTCATGAAAAATAACAAAAAAAACTAAAAATTAACTAAGCCAGTAGATGCACAAGAAATAAAAAAAAAGAAAAAGCCCATTTATCATCTGTCAGTGTCAGATAGGTCATCTAACTATTGAAGAAAGCGCATTATTTGATCGCCAGTATTGGAGTTACAGATTTCAAAATAAGAGACCAAACCAGCCTAAAAGAATCTTTGGAAATACTTCCTTTAGTTTTAGTTATTAAGGCTAGGGATGGGCAAATTTTTTCGCCTAGTTTCGCCGAAAAAATTACGCCCATAGACTTGTATGGCGTTGTGCGTCAAAATAAAAAGACGCGCGTCAAAAAAATTTCGCCGCGCGACATTTTTTTGACGCCCGTAGACTTTAATGGGCGTCAGCGTCATTTCGCCAGCGGCAAATTTTTGGCGAAACGAAACGGGTCAAATTCGCCCATCCCTAATTAAGGCTTCTTGCCAAGTAAGCTGATTCATATAAGAGATGATGTCCGATAATGAGGGGGGTTCCTTTTGTAACCAGAAATTAAATAAAGCTTTCCTAGAAGCAGCTAGAAAAAAGGAAGTCAATAATTTACTTTCATGGGAGATAATATTTGACTTAGGATTTGCAGAAAGCATATTAATATCTAGATGCAGTAAAGCAATACACGAAGATAGTTTAATTTTTATCTTCAGTCTAGAATTCAAAAAATCAGTAACTTCCCTCCAAAAAAGGTTAATTTTTGCACAGGACCATAAATGAAAAATTGACACATTAGTCTCGTCACATTTAGGACAAAATGATATAGGACTATTAGAGGTACTTTTAGCAAACATTTTCCCATATCCTAAATGAATAAGCTTAAAGTGTTGTATTCTCCAACTCTCTGCCAAAATTAATTTATTATAAGTATTAATAGATTTCACCAAATCTGAGGGAGACACTTGACACTGTAAAAACTCAGTCCATTTAATGGACGATTTAGATAATGGATGTGAGTCTGTACCATAAATATTCCAAAAATTTTTAGATAAAGAGTTAATTGAAATCAAACAGGGGAGTTCCAAAAATTCTGCCAAATCATCTGCTAGCTTGTGGTCAGCTAAAATCAAATTGTTTTTATCATGCAGTAGAGAAAGACCGCATTGACAAGCTAAGTAATAATATCTATCAGATTCATTAAGCTTGTACTCATTTTTGAGTTTTGACCAAGACAATAAAGTTTTCTTATGTGGATCAAATAAGTCCTTAACTAAGACTAGTAAATTTCTCTTAGCAGAAAATAGAAAGGAATCAGACTTTTGATAATCTGAGGGTTTAAGTAAGAGCTTTGCTGGCATGAAAGGGGTTTCTGTATAACTATACCCATGTTGAGAGAATAAATGTTTCCACACAAAAATAGAATCACGATAAAGAGGATTCCTTTTAAAGTCACAAGGAACATTTCCCCATTTGCTATGTAAAACAGATAAAATATCAAAGAAGGGTTCTTGAAAGATCTCGATGTCAGGGTTGGTAAATTTATTGCCTTGAGAGATCCACTCAATACAGTATCTAGTGAGGGCTGATAAATTAAAAGCTCTAAAGTTAGGAAGATTTAACCCTCCTAGTTTAACTGGAGCTCTTAATTTATGAAGTGCAATTTTTGCCTTTTTACCATTCCAAATAAATTTATTTAAGGCAGAGTCAAGTTTCTTAATATCAAAATGGTTTATAAGCAAGGGGAGATTAATTAATGGATACAGATGAAGCCACTTGGATTTGTGAGTTAAATGCGTCATGACTCAGGGGTAATTGAAGAAACTGTGTTATCTTAAGTCATCTTAACTCATTTAATGCATTTAACCTTTTCATTAGCATACCAAAGCTCCATTGTTCACAATGGTGAATGCTGTAATTAGATGGGATGTTGTGACGCAGTTTTCTGTGTTAAATGAGATAAATGGGATATCTGTGTTTAGATATTCTGTGTCAAACAGACAAACCAAAGTGGCTGCATCTGTACATTAACTTGGGAAATATCAAAGATTTAAAAAAGAGTGCTCGTCCCTTTATATTAAGGGGAGAATTAGCCCATTTTTCACACATGGAAAAAACCTTTTGACAGGCTGGAGTGATATTCAAAGAATATAAATTATTCATATCTGATGGAATTATTAATCCTAAATATTTGATCTGATTCTTTGGGTTTTTAAGTTGGAATTTCTTGAGTAAAGATTTAGAAAAAGAACCATAAATATTCATTACTTCCGATTTCTCAACATTAATTTTATAACCAGAGAAGGACTGAAAGTCTCGGAATAAATCAAAAACAACCTTAAGTGAGGACTCAGGATTTTTTAAAATTAGTAATAAGTCGTCGGCAAAGGCTAATACCTTGAGATGTCTTCTATTAATGGTAATTCCCGAAATTGACTTGGATTGATCAAGGAAACTAATTAGCGGTTCTAGAGCAATATTAAATAAAAGGGGCGACAAAGGACAGCCCTGTCTTGTCCCTTTAAATATTTCAAAAGGTGGCGACCTAGCTCCCCCCAAAATTATTTGTGTTCTGGGATTTTTGTAAAGATATTTGATATATTGGAAAAAGGGGCCTGTGATACCAAATTTCTTAAGGCAAACAAATAGATGATCCCAGGTAATATTATCAAACGCCTTTTCAGCATCAATATTAAAAATAGAACTGGGGATTTTATGTTTTTTGGCGAAGTATAAGATATGGATCAGAGCCCTAATATTCTTTACTCCTGACCTATTCTTAATAAAACCATTTTGGGCCTCGGATATTATTGAGGGAAGAATTAAAGAAAGCCTATCGGCAAGGACCTTGGATAGTATCTTGATATCTTGATTTAACAAGGAAATAGGCCTATAGGAGGAGGGAAGGGATAAGTCTTTGTCTTTTTTTGGGATAACTCTAAGATTTGATATTTCACTAGAAGGTAGGCTCTTTCCAAAGAATAATATATCATTGAATAGGTTTGTTAAAAAGGGTGAGATTTTATCTTTCATAATTTTGTATAAAGAAGGAGTTAGGCCATCAGGGCCACCTGCCTTTGCAGTTTTCAGATTATTAATAATAGTGGACACTTCCTCAGAGTAAAGGGGAGAAATGAATATTCCATGATTTGCAGATTTAACATTTAAAATGAGTCCTTTCTTAGTGAAAATTGGAAGATTCATAACCTTGTCTTAAAAAATAACTTCCTATATAGATTTTTAAATTATTTTATATAATTATGTATTCGCTTTAAACCCAACTAAAACCAACATTATAGGGTACAATGAATAAATGATCAATGAGCAGAATAAGACAGCATTATACAGGAAATAATGCATACCGATATCATATACTATATAAGGGTACAGAAGTTAAAGCATAGTCTGCCAAAATAATTTATACATTTGCTTCCAGTTTACATTCTATTCAGGGGGTCCATATTTTATGAAATTTTGTGTGGCAATTTGATGGCTGTTTTAATAAAAGGGAGATGATTGCCAATGTCAACCATTGAGGAATGGGAGTGAAATTGGGCCCATCCATTTCATAATTAACCTTTTGGCTAGAGTAAGACATTCATTAGCTACATCCTAGTTTCATTAAGAGGAAGCATTCCATCAATCACCCGAAGGAGGCAGAGTTACAGTAAGAAAACCTCAGGTAAAGATAAATAAGTAACGTGTTATTCCTGAAATGTGCTTAAATGATACCAACCCCATATTAAGTGAAGTAAATTGGCATCTATTTAAGCACATTTAGGACACAAACCAGCTTTGCCCATTTTTTAAAGCAAAATAGGGGTAAGGTAAAGCCAATAAGTAGACTTAAATTCCATCCACCTCTACGTAGTCTAAATGGTATGAGGACAATTATGTACAATTTGTTCATACATTTTTCCTGAGGATGTGTCTGGGATTTGAGGAATGGTTGCTTCCCCTTTCCTAAGCCACGTAAAATGGCAAAGGTGATTTATACAAGCTGGAGACCAGTTTGCATTTTTGGGGGGGGTCCCAGAGGACCTCTTCAAATACTAGGAATTTACATTTTATTTTCAAGAATCCAGTTTGTGCTATAATGGCAGGAAATGTGCTGCTTGGGGCAAACTGTTTTGTTATGAGAGAGCAATGCAGAGGGATTCAGTGAAGATAAGTGATGGTTGAATGTTAGTCTATTGGGTAATTTTAGGAAGGAAGCTGAGTTTCCTTTCTGTTTTGCACACAAATAAAGAGAGGGTCTCTAAATTGAAATGGTTTTCATGTGGTTACACATGCACTATGCACCTATAGATTCTGCATATATGAATGATACATTTTGCAAACAATAAATAGCTTTGATTTTTGGTCATTCAAACAATGCCATGAAGTATGTTCAGCACAAGTTCTATTCATTGAATTGATGTTGAACAAGAGGTTATACTGCACTGTAACTCATACTTAATAGCTAACGTCAGCTAATCTGGAAGTCTCTCACACCATTTAAGCCAAAGTATTTCACTTTTTTTGCGAAATCCTTTCATATACAAAATTTGTCAGGGGCTTTTAAACATACGGTTGTAGGAATTTTTGTTCATATGAGATGTAGGAAGCATAATGGAATTGTCCATCCTGATATAATTCCTGCGGTTTTTAGAGCAGCAGTGTGTATCCTTGTTCCCATCCTAACTGCCCTTTTAGCTAGGATTCTACCAAAAGGTACATTTTTGCCTAAGCTATTACCGTCAGTGGCCTTAAAACGGTGTCCCTACTCACTTCATCAGTGTGAGGAACACTCACCCTGCTCGCCCAGAACCCTCACTTGGCTCCTCTCTTTTTAAGGCCTTGGCAGCATCCAATTAGCCGAGGGCTCCTCCCAAGGTGAAAGGCGGCTGTTAAATGCAGAAGTAAGAGCCGAGACCACGGAGCCTAGCATTGTTTCTGGATTTAGGGTGCCGATTCCTGACACTCAGGCTTTGTGTCTGGACTAATATTTGTTTGGTAATGGTGTTTTCTTAACTGACCATGGTGTATAATAAATAATGATATATAAACCAAAGAAGCTAGGTAAATCATCATTTTTAATAGGCCATGCATCAACAAGTTTCTTTACTTCTGTGTCTGTGAGCACTCGGAATTGTTTTTGTAATGGTAAATTTATGACCACTGTAGCAAGCCTTTAAATGCACTTGAAAGCTCTTTTAGATAGTGGTTCACACTGGTAATAAATCTTAAAAATAAATCTTTACCATGTCATTATGCAGTAGATGTTTCCTCACATTCTTTCTTTCTGAAAAACAGTAATACATAAAGGTACACAGCTTGGTTATGTACAGAGAAAGGAGATTTATCATAACTGTGGTGCCCTTAAGCATTTATATTGCAGGCATTCTGTCAATTTCGAAATTCACAAGCATTAGTTTTTCTAGTCTTGTTTTTCAAGGAAAACTATACTCCCAACCAATGTAGGTCTCTCTAAAATATACCAAATAAAACATATATAAAACCCTGCTTCATCTAAATAAAGCATTTTCATAAAAACATAATTTTATGTAGTATGTGACATTGGTTAATTCTCAATAGAAAATCACCATTTTAAGTACTAAGGGCCGCCCACTGGGACCATACAATTCACCCTGCACAGAAAAAAACCAAAGGCACTAGTGATGAGCATTAGGGATGGGCGAATTTTTTCGCCTAGTTTCGCCGAAAAAATGACGCCCATAGACTTGTATGGAGTTGTGCGTCAAAATCAAAAGACGCGCGACAAAAAAAATTTCGCCGCGCGACAAATTTTTTTTGACGCCCATAGACTTTAATGGGCGTCGGCGTCATTTCGCCTGGGGCGAATTTTTGGCGAAACGAAACGGGTCAAATTCGCCCATACCTAATGAGCATTTGCCAAATATTTGAAAAACGCATAAAAATCAATGGGTGTTTTTTTTTTTACGTGCAACTTTTTTTTCATGCAACTTTTTCAGCACACAAAACATTGGAGACTATGAATGTTTTTTCACAGCGAACCCGGGCAAAAAGTTTCATTCCTCAATAAAAGGCACACAGACATGTTAGGTCTCATGAGCCAATTATTGGACAAACTTCTGTGTTTTCCTCCCATACTTCTTCCTGTTACAGTTAGAGCTGCATTATTTCTGGTCAGGTGATCTCAGAGAGAACACACAGACCATTACAAAATGGTGGCTCAAGGTAAAAGGGCAATATTTAATAATGTATATTTTCTCCAGTTTGGTAAGATTCTTTTACAGGCCACTTCATATGATATAAACGATCTGCTGATTAAGTATTCAATCTGGGGGTATTGTTTTCCTTTAGGTTCTATATCATTTTAAGCAGTAAAATAAATATTCTTACATTTTACAAACCCATTTGCTTACAATATCGTCTCCCAAAGCTGAAAATGCAAATAAGACAAACACTGTCATAATATAGCCTTGTGTTTGCAGAGAATTGTATTTGCATGCCTATTCTAGCAGGACATTTATATTCGGGGCATAAATCACCTTTATAGCTATACTCACTGTCTCCTGACTTTGTAAGGAACCTATGATAAAGCCAAGCTTTCAAGATGCAGCTGTTCCAGTCACTTTAACTGTCTGTGCTATTTAAATGGATAGTTGTTATACATAAGGCCACATTTATCAAAGGTCACAGTTTATCCTGCTCAATCTTGACTATTGCTGATTTATGAAAGGTCACATTTTTTCCTGCCCAGTTTTTTTTTATTTATAACAAGTGGGGTAGATTTATTGAAATGTGAGATTAGAGCTCACCACAGGAACACTCACCCATTTTCAATTCATTCCTATCTGTTTTTTAGAAGCATATTTATCATTGGGTGAAAGAGTTCACCATTTGATACACTTCTGAAAATCTTATGGGAATGAATAGAAAGTAGGTGAGTTTCTGTGAGTTCTAAATTCACACTTTGAGAAATCTGCCCCCAATGAGGCCCATTTATCAACATTCTCATTTTAGTGGTTTTATGGGTTTTTGGGAATAAACTCATTTTCTTCAAAATCTGGAATGCAATGCAACTTATTAAAAGATCTGAAAATCAAAAGCACAAACAAAAAAAAGTCTGATTTATGCACTAAAAAATACAAGAATCTCTAAGACCTGTAAAGATCCCCTCTAAAAAGTTTTACCGATAATTATTAATGAAAAAAATCAGAAAACCTCTGTCTGAAGTGGCCAAATAGAATCAGCACAACTCCCATTGACTTCTATGGGACGTTGACTGCTTTTATTTAGCTTAGTATTTAGTTTTGTATTAGAATTTTTAGTGGATTTTACACATTTTTTAGGAAAAAAAAAATTTTTGAGAAAAAAATATGATTTGTGATAAAAAAAAAAAAAATGTTAGAAAATAGGCCCAATGTGTTTGCAAGTGACCCTGAAGACAGACAGTACCAGTACGGGACTTGTTATCCAAAATGCTCGGGATCTGGGGCTTTCCGGATAACAGATCTTTCTGTAATTTGGATCTTCATACCTTAAATCTACTAGAAAATCATGAATGCATTAAATAGGTCCAATGGGCTGGTTCTGTTATTAATAAGGATTAATTTTGTCTTAGTTTGGACCAAGTACAAGGTATTGTTTTATTATTACAGAGAAAAAACAAATCAGTTTAAAAACTTTAGATTATTTGGATTAAGAGTCTATGGTTGATAACTTTCTTGATAACAGGTTTCTGGATAATGAATCCCATGCCTGTAGTTTCCAGATTATACGTTTTCTAACCAACATTTTCACAGATCTATAACTCAATTTGTAGATCCCCTCTGGCAGTCTTTAGGAAAAAAGCTTGGAAATATTGGAGATGGGGATCACGGTGCATTTCTACCATAATAATCTGAACATTGGTGGTTCCTTAACAAGCTGATCAATTTCAATTTTTTTCAAAACTCTAAAAATTCAAGATTTATAAAGTATGAAAAACCACGAAAAACTCTATTACAAAACTTTGCCAAGTAAAAGCAGTCAAGGTCAGTGGGAGCTGCACTGATCCTATTTGAAATTTTTTTCTTTTAGCCATTCAGACTAGTGATGGGTGAATAAATTCAGCTGGCGCAAAGATGCGGTGAATTTCTTAGTTTCCCCACCAGCGATTAAAATCCTGCGATAATGTGCTTGCATCAAAAAATCTTGGACTTGCGTCAGAAAATTCACTTGCATTGAAACCACTGGGCGTCAACACTATTTGGACACCCATTAACTTTAACGCCGTCATCAAAATAAACAAGAAAGTCTAAATCGCTTATTTAGACTTTTAGGGGTTTTTGGATTTTTTTTTCCTGCTAGTAACAGACCTGGATTTGTGTAGAGGCCACCAAGACCCGGGCCTAGGGCAGCAGGATTTTAGGGGGCCGCATGCTGCCAAACCACACCCATATTGGCTCAGAAACACTGGGGATGAGCAGGAGATACAATAGTTTTTTAAATCTCCCGTGGACCAATCCCCATTGAAAATTTGAGTGAATAAAAGGGAGGGGACGGGGGTGACGAACGACAGCAGGCCTAGGGGCACTATCTATGTAAATCCGGCTAGTAATTTTCCGAAAACCTCTAATTTTAAGAGGTTTTCAGCGTTTTTCATAACTTTCGTGGCATTCGTGCTTTTAGACAAAATGAGGCATATTTACTTACATGCAAATTTTCACTTCTGAAGGCTCTGCCATACATTGTGCAACTCCGTCAGATTTATTTTGTGGCAAATATACATATTTATCAAAATGCAAAATTTCCTCTTAACTAATGAATGCTAGCATACTTTTGCCAATGATAATTCGTCAGCACAATAGTTTTTTAGAGAATTTGCTTTAGCGTTACTTTCGTACGCTATGCTTACGTTGGTTATATAAAGGCTATGTAGTTATTTATCAAATGTTGAAATTCAGAGCTTTGTGATGTTTCTTTTTATTCTTCAAACTCACAACTAGAATGATTTCTAATTTAAAGGGTTCCTGTCATTGGAAAACATGTTTTTTTTCAAAACACATCAGTTAATAGTGCTACTCCAGCAGAATTCTGCACTGAAATCCATTTCTCAAAAGAGCAAACAGATTTTTTTTATATTCAATTTTGAAATCTGACATGGGGCTAGGCATTTTGTCAATTTCCCAGCTGCCCCTGGTCATGTGACTTGTGCCTGCACTTTAGGAGAGAAATGCTTCCTGGCAGGCTGCTGTTTTTCCCTTCTCAATGTAACTGAATCAGTCTCAGTGGGACCTGACTTTTACTATTAAGTGTTGTTCTTAGATCTACCAGGCAGCTTGTGTTAGGGAGCTGTTATCTGGTTACCTTCCCATTGTTATTTTGTTTGGCTGCTGGGGGGGGGAGGGAGGGGGTGATATCACCCCAACTTGCAGTACAGCAGTGAAGAGTGATTGAAGTTTATCAGAGCACAAGTCACATGACTTGGGGCAGCTGGGAAATTGATAATATGTCTAGCCCCATGTCAGATTTCAAAATTGAATATAAAAAAATGCTTTGCTCTTTTGAGAAATGGATTTCAGTGCAGAATTCTGCTGGAGCAGCACTTTTAACTGATTCATTTTGGAAAAAAAATTTTTTTCCCATGTCAGTATCCCTTTAAGTAAAGATTGGTATTGAAAAAACTCACATCAGTGAATTTGGGGTTAACAACCCAAAAACTTGAATTAATCCATGAAAAAAAAAAATAGAATCACTAGAATTGAGTTTTCAAGCAAAACTCACCAACTAAAAAAAACAATATAATGAAGGCTATTAATGGTTCAAGGGACCTCTGCTATTGACTTCTACATGACCTCAACAGGTTTTAGATGTTGTATTTTCTGATTGAGCTATTTCCAGATGATTGTTGCAAGTGGTCACTTATTATTAGAAATGTCCAAGGAAGCAAAAAACAATAGAGATCCTCTACTGTACTAGACATGAGCCCACCCTAAAACAAATGTGGCATGAGCTTCCAATGGTTTAAAACTTTAAATAACATATATTTAACAGTTACAACCTGCAAACATAATACTACATTAATATATGAAAAAAACACCAGCCTTTTATTTTTATGACTTTTTTGGAGTACAGGACATGATGTCACTGACATAATAATGATGAGAATGTAGCTTCATATTATCAATCAAGGTAGTACCTGTGAAATAGACTTTGGAAAAAAGGGTAATAAATTGAAAAGTTTAATACATTTGCGCATTAACAGTCGTTTGAAAATTATATATAAAAAAAAATATATATATATATATATCTATATATATATATATATATATATATATATATATGAAAAGGCTACTAAAGTGTACTTTATCCATTCAGCATCATGGCTTGCTCACTACCATCGCTCAATACCCACCTTCTTACAAAGGATTATATGACTATTTATCAAGATCCACCTTCTCTTTTCCATTTCATGCTATACATATTCTGTACTACTGCTTCTTGGAAAATCACAGGTCTGGCTAAGGGTTACTGGGCAGAATTTACTTTTTTTTAGAATTATATGAATTTATTAAAACTTGATAATCATAGTACAAGTTGTGGTCAAAGTGTGAATTTAAGCAATTTGATTAAATTATTGGTAGATAAGACTTTTCTGTGTCGGTTTGATGCTGGCCCCAGGGTACTGACATTTTCAGGTTTAAAATAAAACAATTAACTAATTGCTGTTTTTACAGCTTTCTCCATATTGGTATGTTCTTCAGATGCAATGCAACGTTTAAGATAACAAGTTGTTTGATAGGTCTTTTTTTTTTTAACAAAAAATGAAGGTAGGGATTTTTTTTCTCCTGATATGGATGCACTACAAATTTGCTGTGTGTTTTGGTTAGCTAGAAAACAAACCACCGTTTTTGTGAGGGATAAAAAACACAGGAAAAAATATCAAAGTAGGATATTTTGTTCAGAGCACATAGTATTCTACAGTAGCATACTCTATTAGACTGTTCTGACACAGCACAAAATTGATGCCATTTTATATAACAGGAAATCGTTTACATCACCACAAATTGGTTAAATAATTACACCTCCTGATAAAATTAAGTTCTTGTTGGTACTGGCACTATGGGACTGATTTATCAAGCTGTGCTGTCGTGGGTTTGGGAAGAAACTGCAATTGAGTTCCTGAACTTGCGCCTACGGCAATTGATTGCTTTGGCTTACTTCTGAATGTTTTTTTTTTTTTAACAAATGATTGCTTTTGCCAAAAATAAAACACTTGCCAGGCTTTTGGTGGCAAGTTTTTATTTTTGTTAATTTCTTTTTAATAAAACCCTATTCTGCAGCAAACCAAAGGAATCAGTGACAGAAAATGTGATTAAGTTCAGGAACACAATCATCAAGTCATGATGAATTTTTTCTGCATGTACAGTGTTCTTCCCTCGTTGTCCTTGCTTGTTATGGGCAAATTAATTCGCTAATTCGCGGCGAATTTGCTCATTTTGCTGCCAGCAATAAAATTCTTCAGAAGAATTTTGACGCCATCGATGGTTCCGACGCTGGGGTCAAAAACTTTTGGCACTGGGGATGATTAATGGACTCCCATTGATTTTAATGGGTGTCCAATGTAACCGGCGTTGAAGTTTTCACCAGCATCAAAATTCGTGTGTTGTGTATTTTCCACTTATTTCATGAGTTTTGCGGGAAATTCAAAAAATGTGTGGCGAAGCATAAAGGGACATATTCGCCCATTACTAGCCCTTGTTATATGACAATGTCGAGTAGACGTTTTGTTATATGGTTAGCAATGGTAGGGAATTGCTTTTATATGCAGTACAATCTTACCTTGGTTGTAATTTGCCTGTAAAAAAGATCATGATGTTCTCACTCTTGACAACTTGAATTATAATGTTGGAAAAGTATAGAGTTTTCTGCAGAAAGTAATTTTCAGTTTTTTTGAATCATCCTTTAAATTGTCTCAGCAATGCTCTCTTTTGAAAATGAGTTCTGAATATCATAAATATGCATTATTCTTTGAAAACCATTAGGACATGCATCAGCTACTTTATAAATCTTTACCATATTATCCTTAATATATGATTTGGATGAATAAAATGTTTTATATTGAAACTACTTTTCACATATAGAGACATTGCATACATATTATTGATTGTGCAAAGACTTCTTGCTTTCAGAATGTCTGCTTTAATACCTGTAGCCCACTTATATTTCTCCCAGGCTTTTCATGCATTCATGTTTTCTTGCTAAATTGGTCTGTTTTTTTAATAATTTTTAGAATTTGTTCTCAGCAAGCCCCAGAGTATTTCTGTTCCTGCTTCTTCTTTAGTCTTGCGGGTGAGCATAAGCAACAGAGTGAAAAGCAGAACTTTAACAAAAAGATTTAAACTTTCACTTTACTGCACATGCTTCGGCATCGGGGGAAGTGAAGAAAAAAGAAGCCTAACGTTTGGCACCCCCAGTGATTTCACCTTATCATCTTTTTTAAATTTTGCCTAAGACAGCTCCCATTGACTTTTTACATTTGTACTTTTTGCATTTAATAAAACTTCATTAAAATTTGAGTTTTGGTAAGAGTTCTTAGTGAAAAACAAACTTGAATCATGGTACAAACTTGAATTACCCCATAAGTGTGCAAATGGTATTAGGTAATAAAAAAAACACAGGTAATTTTGCCCAGGTTTGTTAACCCATAGCAACCAATAATCAGGTAGCATTTACTGTTCATCTATTTAAAACCACATATTTTATTGGTTGCTATGGTTTGTTGTGATTTACTGCACCTGGGCAAACATAGCCTTTTATTAAATATGGGGAAAAGTGGTTTATTATTCCTCATTTCGGGCTCATTACTGGTAACTTCTAGCGGTATTGATGCTACAAATTGTGTGCATCCTTGAACTATATATATATATATATATATATATATATATATATATATATATATATATAGACAAATACAAGAGTCTATATACTGTATTTGTCTATATGTATTTTGTGGTCACAGCCTCATTGCACTCCTGCCTAATGTTTTTAAAAATTAGTGGTGTGCACAACTTTTCCTTGTTTGAGAGAGATATAGATATATATATATATATATATATATATATATATATATATATATATATATATATACTGTGTATGTGTATATATATATATATATATATATATATATATATATATATATATATATATATATATATATATATATATATATATATATATATATATATATATATATATATATACAGGATGCTCGAGTGTTATGGCAATAAAGAAAATTTGAACACTTGGAAACCTGGTGTGCTGGTCCATTCTGAAGGATATATATATATATATATATATATATATATTTTTTTTTTTAATGATAGGTTTCCATTCAGCATTCCATTCATTTTAGTTGATGCCCTTCATGCAGGGCTGTCATAGGAAATGTTAGGTTTCTACAGTGAAATAAGTGGGGGCCTGCCCTCTGACCAGATGGCATTGTACAGCACCTTGCCTTGCTGGGAGCAGGGGGAAAAATGCTTTTGTCCCTTCTAATCTATTTGTCAAGCCCCTACAGCAGTCCTGGCTATCCCCATTATGCATGGAATCACAAATTTACAATGATCATATGGGAATTCTTCAAATTCACATAAGCCTTACACACAAAAATGATAATTTGTGGGCAATATTTAAAAAACTGTGCACTTGCAGGGGTTGGTCCAAGCCAATGTATGTCTATAAATAGGGATGTAGCGAACTGTTCGCCTGCGAACTTCGACCGTTCGCGTCCGCCGAACGTTCGCAAACGTTTGGGAACGTTCGCATTTTGAGTTCGCGTTCGATTCGAATAAAAATCGTTCGACCATTCTACCATTCGAATTCCTTCGACCGCTAAAAATCGAACGATTTCCATTCGTTCGAACGATTGTAAGCATTCGATCGAATGATTTTCATTCAATCGAACGATTTTAAACCGTTCGATCGTTCGATTCGAATGAAAATCCTTCGATTGAACGATTAAAATCCTTCGATCGTTCGAATCGAACGATTTTAGCGAGGGTTCGAAGTTCGCGAACTGTCCGCGAACGTTTGCATTTTTTGCCGGTGTTCGCGAACGGCGTTCGCGAACACCAAATCGCCAGTTCGCTACATCCCTATCTATAAATAAATTCGGCATGTTCCTCAATTTGATCTGCTGTTACTGTATAACTTGCCTTCTTGCATGAGTCGTCATTCTAACGTGAATATTAGATGATACATCACAGCTGTAAGCAGGGCCGGAAATAGATGTAGGCAGAGTAGGCGCATGCCTAGGGCGCAAAGCTGGGGGAGAGCCAGGCACGTACCTGCTCTGACACCTACCCCATTGTCCAGTCCCATCTCTCCATGACTGCCACGAATATTTTTTTGTAATAATGCACTTCTGCGCATGCGCGCATGTACTTTCGCACATGCGTGCTCGAGCGCACATACTTTCGCGCATGCACGCTTGAGCTCACCTTCGCACATGCGCACCAGAGCACAGTTTTGCGCATGCGCCCCCAAGCACGCACTCAGCCGGCGCCGTGCCCGGCCAGGTTGCCTAGGGCATCTGGCTGGCTTGGCCCACCTCTGGCTGTAAGATTGCAACTGATTCACTTACAGTAATTCATAATAATTGTATTTGTGGGAGCTGTTATCCAGAATGCTTGGGACCTAGGGTTCTCCAGATAAGGGATATTTCTTTAATCTTTGCTTAAAAATCTTTTAAACACTGATTATATCTTAGTTGGGATCAAGTGCAAGGTATTGTTTTATTATTTCAGTGAAAAAAGAAATACCTTTTAAAAATGTGAATTATTTGGTTGAAATTGAGTCTATGGGAGATGGACTTCACGTAATTCTGAGTTTCTACATAGTGGGTTTGGATGGGTAATGGATTTTTAATTATCGCTATGCAAAAAAAATTGTGAGTGCACATTTCTGCAAAGTTAGGTGTAATGCTGTTAACAGACTCGTGGTGTTTAAACTGCATTCCAATTTTATTCTTTTGGTGAAAAGTATGTTGTGGCTGTTTATACAACCTGCAGAGAGAACCTATAAATTATAAGGCAGTAGATGAGCAACTTTTTGCACCTGATATAGATTCCTGGCAAAATTCCAATTTTCGCTACTGTTGAAAGTTTTTTGTGCTTGAATCTGTGCTAACATATTAACAGAAAAATTGCCCATTAAGAAAGAAAAACATGAGAAAAAAGTGTCCCATTGATGCCAGTGCATTTGGCTATTTCACAATTTTTTTCATGGGTTTTGTGGATTTTTCAGGGAAACGGGGCAGTTTCACACATCATTAGTCCTTAAATCAGACTAGGTGGGCACATTGGCACTTAAAGGAGAAGGAAATTCCCTGGGCGCAAAAACCCTCCCCTGTGTTGCCCCACCTCCCTCCTCCCCCCTGGCCTACCTGTCCCGCCGAGCAAATGCTCCTAGGTGGGTAGGTAGGCCAGGGTGGAGGATGGAGGGGGGGCAACACAGGGGAGGGGGGAGGAGGGACAACACAGGGGAGGGTTTTTTTGCACCAGGGGGTTTCCCTCTCCTTTAACGCAGCTACAATTTGTACAGAAGTGCAGGTAGCATTTGTGAACACACGTACCCCTAATAAATAGTGTTAATAGACTCACAATTTTATTCTATTTTAGCAACACCATACTTGCACTGGTAGTCGAAAATGGGCTTTTCAGTTAAATGTACAAATTTCCAATATTTAATTTAGAATTCTTGTGGAACATATTACTGGCACTGTAGTGACACAGAAGCAAGGACATATAATAACATCCCAGTAGACCTTCAGAAAACATTATTGGCTAAATTAAGTTTGACTGCTGTACAAAGAAAAGATGTTTAGCATATACATCATATTTCATTATAAACGGTGTCTGTATTGTGTTGATCTTACTGCTATTCTTTATGTAAATAATTACATTACAGACAGTTTTAGGACAACCTTGCTGTAAAGGCTCACATGGGGTGTCTTATGACGCAGGATAATGCACTTGCTTTCCATCACGTGTCCTTTTTCAGGAAGTGAAGAATTTAAAAAATTCACATCAATTTTATTTGGTTCATTCTTTCAGAACATTGTTTACTGCATTATGCCCTTAGTCAGATGGATATGCCCATGAAATATAAAACAGGAAGGTCACAGACTGACATCTGTCTCTTAGTAAATTATAGCTTCTACCATTCTTATGTATATTACAAGAGCTAAAAAGGTTTTTTTTACAACCTACAAGTATTGCTTTATGGGACTGAAAGATAAGTAGAAAAGGGGACACTACAAGAAAGTTTGTCTTAAAATAATTAAAAGGATTATGGGAAAACATGTTTTTTTTCAAAACGCATCGGCTAATAATGCTTTTCCAGCAGAATTCTGCACTGAAATCCATTTTTCAAAAGAGCAAGCCATTTTTTTTATACTTTATTTTGAAATCTGATATGGGCTAGATATTTTATCAGTTTCCCGGTGCCCCCAATCATGTGACTTGTGCTTTTTGCTCTGATAAACTTCAGTCGCTCTTTACTGCTGCACTGCAAGTATGATTGATATCACCCTAACATTCTATTAATAGAACAAGAAGAATGTAACAAACCCGGTGGGTGAGAATATAACTCAATAGTAAAAAAAGTCCCACTGTGAATACTTCAATTACAATGAGCTGGAAAAACAATAACTTAACTGAATGCAGTTCCATCATGAACTGTTGACTCTTTCTGAAAGCACATGACCAGGCAAAATTACCTGAGATGGCTGCCTACACTTCAATATTACATCTAAAAAAAAATACCTGTTGGTTCAGAAATAACATTTTATATGGTAGAGGAAATTGTTTGCAGTGTAATTAATGTAAATAATGATGTATCATGACCGAATCCCTTTAACAGTGACCATATAAGAATTCATTGGTAGTGAGGACATTTCCTATATTTTACAAGGACAAAACTGAGCAAAAGGTCTCTGTTTATAAATAATTTATGGGAACTATTACTGTATTACATGCCAAGCTGACCACAAACCACTTCATATGTTTAATATCATTACTATGTACTGTACCTATCCTAAGTGCAGAAAGGGAAGAAATAGGCAGAGGTTCCTAAAAGCCCCATAATTGGAATGGGTTTGGCACGCAACCCCTTACCCAATCCTGGGTAATCCTGCAAGGGTTTGTTTTAAAAACATTTAAAACAATTTCTATGCAACCTTTCTCTCCATCTTGTGCAAATTGAATGGAGACATACAAATAGTATCTACCGTAACTATATCTGACTGTAAATCTTCATCTGCATGATCCCAGGGGAGGGTCTCCATGTAACTGGCTGCCATTCAAATAGACCTACAGACAATTACAGGAGATCTTTACAAGTTCCTTGTCAGTTTGGCATCCTTTATATATCCAGGTGCAACATCAGCTCTGCTCTACTTGCCCAGAGGGCTTCGAATAAAACCTGCTCCCTCTATAGGCATTTTATTTTGTTATTTAGTGTGGATAAAGGGTCTTGGGTGATGATATTGGTTGGAAACTTTAAAACGGAAAAAAAAAAAATGTATTTTATGTACCTAGAGTTAAAATGTGGACTATAGTTTCAGGTTTTAAGGTCCAGAGCCCTTCATTTGAACTATAATGCCTTCTTTATACCAGCAGTGCCAAGGAATATCAATAGGTGATATGGTAAATGTCGGCTGTAGCTGGATGACATCTATGTAGGTATTACTTAAACTAGCCATGGTCAAAACCTTTTCCAATGCAGAGTTATGATGAGGATTACAATTGGCAGCAAATTTGATTTTCAGGACTAATGCTCAAGTCTGCACATTTCCTGTTGCCAAATTGTCAGGGGGCCTATCGGCTCCTAGCGGGGAGAAGTCAGGACCAAGGAGGAAGCTTAGGGGTAAAGTCCAAATAGGCAGTAACAGAAGGGATCAGGAGTAATCGTCGTCAAATTCCAGGCAAAGTTCAGTAGGCAGGCAGAAATACAGCAAAATCCAAGTTCAGGCAGGGTCAGGATATTCATGAATCAAACAGCTTGAATAATAGATACCCAGGAACCAAACAGGAAATCCTATACTTGGGCATTGAGCCGGTGTCCTGGGCGTCCTTTTATTTGAATTTGGCTACCCAAGTGGTAGCTATGAGTGCCGCCATTTTGGATTTGCAGCCTGAGAGGAAAGACTCTCCACCAGTGCTCGTGACACAAATAGGTGATCATGAAGTTAATAAAATCAAATAATAAATCTATAAAGATGAAATGGTCTATTATGCAGAATATGTGTAGTATATCAGCAAATAACAGTAGACTGTATTACTTCATGGAGAAAATCTAGTTCATCCTATTATTGATTTAGGGGGTTATTTATTAAAGGTCGAGTTGTGTTTTTCCCGCAAAATTTGAGTTTTTTAAGGGTAGTTTCATTAAAGACTTCGATTTTTCTGGACCATTTGAAGATGTTTTAGCCTTCATGATTTTAGGGGGGGGGTTTGCACTCAATGTATTCAATCTTTTTTTTGCTGACAACTCGATCAATTTGAGTATTCAAGTCTTTCCCCCCTAGGGTTTTTACATAAATAAGGAAACAAACCCGTCCTTTGATAAATAACCCCTTAGTGCCTCCGATTTCATTAACTGAAAATTGTTTTAAATAAATCTGAATATACAGTCTTATGGCCATATCTGTAATACAAATTATGCAGATTAAGTCAACATTGGCCAGTGGATGCTGCGGATAACTTCCCATTGTCTTTGCTATTTACTCTATGTTGGAGCAGCATTTGTAGGCTGTTCTGTTTCTGTGCAGGAAATGTGAGGGGAAGGAGTGCCCCACCCTCTTGCTGTGTCCAAATAAGAAGGAAGATCTGCAGTAAGAAGAAGCGTTGAAAGTAGAAGCAGGCAGCGAGGAGTGATTATGTTTAGTGGTGAGCGAATTTGTCCTATTTCACTCGCCAAAAGATTTGTGAAACCACAGAAAAATTTGTGAAACTCATCGCAGTCAAAGGGAGTTTTTTATCACTCCAAATTTGAAGTTAATGGGAGTCTTTTCTAACTCCAAATGCATTAGTCAGTGGGCGGCCTTTTTTTTTTCTCGATTTTTTTCTCATTCCAAATACATTGTAGATGAGAATGGGCATTCTTTTACCTGATTTTTCCTGGAGAAATTTTTTGCAGCAAATTGTGGCTGGAATTTCACAAATCCATGCATGGTGAACAATTGTGCTCATCATTAATTATATATAGTGCCTTGAAGCATGTAGTAAGTTTGAACCACAGTGGCAGCAAAGCATGATCTTTCGAGAGTGTGGAAGAAAAAGCAGAGCCTGCTCTTATTAAGGCAAGGAAATTCAAAGGGAGATCAACACATAATAAAGCAAATGATATGTATTCATGTGTGACTCCTTTTCTAAGAATTCTGAAGCCAGTGAATGATGTGCTAAAAATGTTACTTAACTATATTGTTTTATATAAGTGTAGGGATGTGAAAATCTTAGACACCCTTACACATTATAGACAGGCACATCCCTAGTAATATGGACACCTCAGTGGGTCCTTATGGGGACCTTGTGCTTATATAACCCCTGTAGTTCACACAGTGTACACCAAATGGCACTGTGCCAGAGTATAAAAGGTTTAGGAACCATGTGTTCTGGGACCATTGATTTAGCCCAACCAAGCAGGCTGGAAGGGAATGGGTAGTGTCGACCCTAGGCGCCTTGGCCCTAGTAATTAAACAGCTATACTCGTTTATAGATCGCTCTAGGAGTGATAGAAAGGTTATTTAGTTGAGCAGCTCAAGGCTCCGCCAAGGAGATTAATGGGATTAAAATCCCAGGGTATTACTGACCCAGAGTAAGGAACCAAGTGTTGAGATAGGGATGTCAGGAGTTCCCCTAGTCTGCCACTGGAAGATATCCTGAAAACTGGGCAATACCCATCACATGCTGTCAACTTACTCTCTGCTGTATATTCCTTAGCCTGTGGGGATTCAGCCTATATGTGCTGTGAGTATATGCTTCCTTTATGCTGCTGTGTATGTTCTATACTCCATTGTGGATCAATGTGCTGAATGATCTATGTGCTATTGTTCAATAAATACAGTTCTTTGTTCAACCGTTACACTACACCCTGCCTCCACCGCGTTGCGAGGGCTTGCCCCTGAGAAAGAGAGCTCATCTGTGGTCTCAGCCCACAAAGGAAAGTAGCTAAAACTGCCCTGGCACAAGTCAGTTTACTATAGCGCTAAATAAGTTTATAAAAACTCATTGAGAACATGCAAACCCCAATTTTGCTTCAGTAACCATTATAAAGAATACCAGCTGCTTCTAAAACTAGACTTTTCTTCATCACCTCTATATGGAATTAATTGAATGGGTATAAATTCATATTTTGCAAGAAATTGCTGCGCATCATGTTTCCCTATGTTTTGAGTGAAATACGTTTATTCAACAGCATTATTTTTTCCCTTGAAATATAACACTTTGTGCAGTACCTTTTCCAGTTTTGCTCTACTTCTCTTCAGTACTTTAGAATTGAGGTTAGGCTGTTTATTTGTCCCACAGTGTTGTCTCATCTCTACAGTATAGAGAGCTTTTTATTTCCATCTCTCGCTTTGACAAATTAACTTTAAATGAGACTGACTGTACGGAAAGCAAAACCCAGAGCAGCATGTCAGCTGAGCACATATGGCTTTTTGAGGCACGAAAAGATAGAAGCATATTGTGAAAAGAAAATGGGAAACTGTCTGATATAGAAGTGTTCTTTTAGATGCACTCATCAATTGTCTTTTGCATAGGGAAGCTGAAGTATACTCTTACTTCCTCTATTCTGTTGTAACAAAGATATGTGTATGCTTAAAGTTTTATATTAGATTACAACATGGCAAATTAAACCGTCAATTTATTAGTATATTAAATGCAACTGCCATGCAGTCTCTTCTAGCTATTTCTGGATTTATTTTTATGTTGGCTTTTCATTGGATGCTTGGAGGAAGAAACGTAAATGTAGACAAGCTCTTCATTTCATTTACAATCTATTGTATGCAAGTATCATGATGTCTCGTTAACATACATCTCTTGGACCGAGTGTTTGAAAAGCCTAATTAATTTTAGTTATGGTGCGTGAAGTGAAAGGTGCTCTAGGTCTCCGTTCATTTGACAGCTGCTGCAGCTCTCTGTGAGACACGTTCAACCGAAGGCTTTGCCCCTGTTAAATCGGAAAGCTAACTTAATTTTCCAATGAGTGGATTTGGCAGATTTTAAAGCGTTGTGAACATAACCAATATTAAAACACTAACAAAACTTGGAAGACTTTTAAGCAACATCTCCTCGGTCAGTGCACAAAGGCAATTGCCATTGGCCATTTTAAAAGTATACTGATAAATACATTTACTTGTGTAAAAGTTAATGCTGGCGAATTTATAGCTTTAAGTCCAATTGAAAATTAAGATATACAGTATAGTTTTAAAATAAATATTTCAACTAGAAATTATTTTACAATTATTTCTCACTAACTGCAGTATTCTAACACTTGCATAGTGTCATAGTTAAGTTGGGTTGAAAAAAGTACCTTAATTTAAACCACTCCATATATATATATATATATATATATATATATATATATATATATATATATATATATATATATATATATAAATACCTATACTAACTAATTATGCATGTTCAAGAAATCATGCAAGCCACTCTTAAAGGTGTTAATTGAATCTGATATTACAACATCATGCGGCAGGTCATTCCACAACCTCACTATCCTTGCTGGGAAGAACCAGCTACAGTACACTGCTTAAAATGTTTTCTGTGGGAAAAAAGTTCCCACTCCTTCTGTCTATAATCTCCTCCTAGAGATGGGCGAATTTTCACCGCGCGACAACATTTTTTTGACGCCCATAGACTTTAATGGGCGTATGCGACATTTCGCCGGCGGTGAATTTTTGGCAAAGCGAAACGGGTCAAATTCGCCCATCCCTCCTCTTACAGTCATATGGAAAAAGTTTGGGAACCCCTCTTGATTCTTTGACGTTTTGTTTATCATTGGCTGAGCTTTCAAATTAGCAACTTCCTTTTAATATATAACATGCCTTATGGAAACAGTAGTATTTCAGCAGTGACATAACGTTTATTGGATTAACAGAAAATATGCAATATGCATCATAACAAATAAATATAGACAGGTGCATAAATTTGGGCACCCCAACAGATATATTAGATCAATATTTAGTTGAGCCTCCTTTTGCAAATGTAACAGCCTCTAGATGCCTAATACAGCCTTTGGATTCTGGATGGCGGTATTTTTTTTACCAATCGTCCATACAAAATCTCTCCAGTTCAGTTAAATTTTATGGTTGCCGAGCATGAACAACCTGCTTTAAATCAACCCATTGGTTTCCAATGATATTCAAGTCAGGGGACTGTGACGGCCATTCCAGAATATTGTAAATAAATAAATGCCTTTGTAGATTTAGATTTGTGTTTAGGGTCATTGTCTTGTTGGAATATCCAACCTCTGCTTAACTTCAACTTTGTGACTTATGCTTGAACATTATCCTGAAGAATTTGTTAATATTGAGTTGAATTCATCCGACCCTCGACTTTAAGAAGGGCCCCAGTCCCTGAACTAGCCTCACAGCCCCACAGTATGATGGAACCTCAACCAATAGCAGTTGTTTTTCTTGGAATGCTCTTCTTCCACTATGCAAAGTTCTTTTTGTTATGACCAAATAGCTACATTTATGTCTCAAAAATGAGCTTTTGCATACAACATGCAACTCTGTTTGTGTCGTGAGTGCAGAAAGTGTTTCTTTCTCATGACCCTGTAATACAGATGTTCTTTGTGCAAATTGTGCTGAATTGTAGAACAATGTACAGATTCACCATCTGCAACAAGATGTTTTTGCAGGGGATCTCTGGGTTGTCTCTAACATTTCTCACAATCCTCCGCATATGCCGTTCCTGTATTTTTCTTGGCCTGCCAGACCTGGGTTTTACAGCAACTGTGCCTGTGGCCTTCCATTTCCTGATTACATTCCTTACAATTGAAACTGACAGTTTAAACCTCTGAGATAGCTTTTTGTAGCCTTCCCCTAAACCATGATACTGAACAATCTTTGTTTTCTTTTGAGAGTTGCTTTGAGGATCCCATGCTGTCACTCTTCAGAGGAGAGTCAAACAGAAGCACAACTTGCAATTGGCCACCTTAAATACTAACATCTTTGGCTAACTAACCATGTTAGAAACATGTTTTATTTTGCACAGCCTATCTATTTACCCAAATTTTATTTTTATACAATTTTTCCCATACCTTTTACCAGTTTATTTGCACATCTCTGCACTCTCTCCAGCAAGTTAACCATTAACATCCCTCCTAAGAACTAGAGAAATATTAAAAAATGTTAGAATTACTTTTAACTACTTGACTTAAATGAAGCATAGTGCATAAATGAATAAATAAATATATATATATATATATGTATAAATGCAGGGCACTCCAAAGTGAAAGTGTTTATTTTGAATTCAAAGGGATTCCAGCTGCAATCATTGGCAACAGAAAAACAGCTTTACTTTAGCAATATAAGTTCCAAAATAAGAACAGCTTACTTGAGCAATATACAATGTCCAGCCTGCAAGGAGTGAACACTCTGGTCTTTTAGAGAGGATCTTTTTCCATGTCCGTTAGCTACCACAACATCAAACTCCTTCTTTATCTCTCACATACACCCTCCACCTGCAGCCCATTCTAATGTTTGTGTTTCGGGTTCACTTTGAAAAAGGTTGGCGTTCCACCCAAAACATTAGTTTGTGTCCACAATAAAAGTTTTCATCAGGTCAGAAGATGCAGCTTCTTCAGACCTCTTCTATTCATCCACATCGAGGACTGCACCCAGGCACGACTGACTTGATTTTTCGTGAGTGCCGACATTCATTTACCTATATATACTGTATGTGTGTATATTTAGTTCATTTAACCATGAGTCTCCAGCATAAGATTTATGTTTAGCTTTGCTTAAATTGCCTGCTACATTTTTTGTGACACCATTTAATGTTTGTAGCTTCTGTCAGTAGCGTTCGTTGAGGGGGACGGGCCCTGGTGCGTGACGCGCAACTGGGCCCCACCCCCTCCGTACCGCCGCATTTGGCTGCATTTTCAGCAGCGAACGGACTGCCGGGGGGCCCTGAGGGATGCGGGCCCTGGCCCGCTCGCACCCCCTGCTCCACCGGTAGTTCTACCACTGGCTTCTGTGGTAAAAATTAATATGTGTGTATAGAGGTTAAGGGCCACACATGTCACAGAGGACTTCCATGAGCAGTGTTGGGCTGGAGGAGGCCAGAAAACCCAGGCAAAGTGCCAACCACTCCAATTGCTTCCTCCACCCAAGGGCCCATTACTCCAGTCTCTCCCCCCCCACACTAAGGGCCTGTTGCTCCGGTCACACACTCCCCCCACTAGGTAAGGACTCCCTGCCTCCAGTGATTACCACTGCTACCAGTGCACTGTAAATTGCACTGACTATTGCATACAAGAAGGCCTGGGAGTGCATACAATTTCTACTTTGACCTGTAAATTATCACCTGACACATTCAGACCCTCCTAGCACTCCATCACTGTACCCAGGCCTAGACTGAGAATCAAAATAGGCCCTGGCATTTCAGGCACACAGAGGCCCAAACAGCCCCCTACCAGCCCAATAAATAGTGTCTGTCTATGGCATCTTACAGCAACCTCTCTGGCATTTGCCAGAACCCACAGATGCCAGTCTGGCCTTGACTGTACCACACAGCCTGCCCATGTGCCTAGGCTGGTGGTGCCGGGTTTTCTGCAGGTCTTATTAAAAAAAAAGTGTGTTAAGTACTCACTTACTCTTGAAGTTACAGAGTCCTCAACGATGAATCCCCACGCCGTTACAGTAACTGCATATATTCAGATATAAAGGGCATCTTACATCAACACTTGTAAGGCTTCTGAGAAAGTGGCTAGGTCAGCCACAAAACAAATTAAAGTGAAACTAAAGTCTAATATAGAATAATGATAAAAATGCTGTATTTTAAATACTAAACATAAACATGAACTTACTGCACCAGAAGCCTAATAAAACAAATGATTTATGCTTTCAAAGTTGACCACAGGGGGTCACCATCTTGTAACTTTGTTAATCAGCTTTGCAAGACCAAGACCATGCTCAGTGTGATCTCGGCTGCTGCTTAGGGATCGTCAAAAATTATCAAAACAGCACAAGTCAAATAATATCTGCCATAGAAGCAGATACAGCAAAACTGATTAATAATCAGAAAATGCAGACTGCACAGGGGTCCTGTGTTGTCATGTAATCTAATGTGGATTTTATGATCTTTGTATTGTTTAATACAAACTTTCTCCAGCTCTGCAGAAACAGTGGCTGCAGCAAAAAAAAAAAAAAATGATCTTTGTATTGTTTAATACAAACTTTCTCCAGCTCTGCAGAAACAGTGGCTGCAGCAAAAAAAAAAAAAAATCCTTTACATAGAATACCAGTTTATCTGTTTAAATCTGGCTCCATGATCTTTGTCCCTGCAGCTGTAGTTGGAAACAGTAAACGGGATGTAAAGGCAAAAATAAAATCCAATACAAACCTCTACACAGTCGCCGATTGCTCTACACAGGGGTGCTTTGACAATGAGGCGAGTTGAGGCTGTCGCCTCAGGCGGCAGCGCCCCACTAGGTACCAGGGGCAGCAAAAATGCTGCTCCTGGTACTTTAAGAGCGAATTTCTGGGGGAGGGGGGGCAGCAGCAACTGCTGCTGCTGCCTCAGGTGGCGAAGGGGCCAGGATCGCCCCTGGCTCTACAGGGAAGAAAAATAAAGCTGCTTGAGTTCTGCATGGCTGGGAAGTAAGGTGGGGGCTCCTCCTGCTGTTCATAAGTATGATTGTTTCCTTGCAGAGCAGTTAAGGACTGTCTGACAATTCCTATCCACAGCAGTAAATGAAGGGAGAATTTCACTGCATGTAGTCAGGTTTCTTATAAAAATGGTACACATTTTTTAATTAAAGTATATTGGAGATAGCTTTCTTTTCCATTAAAGAAAGTAAAAATGGGATTTTATTTTTTTGCCTTTACATGTCCTATAAGCCAACCAAGCGCCTGTCCTACTGTCAAATAGTTTTTTTTAAATGCTATATAAAGTAGATTGATTAAACCTTTGCATCTTTGGCTGACCATGTGCAAGTTGCCCTTACAAGTTTGTGCCTGAATGTATCAAACAAATGCTGAATGACCCACTGTTAAACATAGCAGATGTTTTATAGAATGTGAAACAATTTATCTCTAGCTTTCTTCTGTCTAATATGCATACTTTGAGATATTTAATGAAAACAAAGCCACTTGATATTTATTGATGAGCATTTCCATGGTAATTTTCTAATGTGTTAATTATCCCAGGCTGTAGAAGAGGCTGAGACATCATTATCAGCAAAGTTTAAAATTAATTATCAGCAAAGTTTAAAATTAGCATTTACATTTTTGATAACCGCATATTTATTTAATTATATAGTAAGTAATGTAACTGGCAGATTTGTATTTTTTGAAAGATATTAATGGGCACAAACATTAAGCAAAAGCTTTAAAGAGTATTTAAAAAGATTTTTACAAGCCACCATAAGGAAAATTTGTGAATATCGGAAATACTGTAGGAATAGGGAGAGCATTAGGAAGAAACTGAAATACAGGGCTAGGGATTTAGATGGAGATATAAATCAGAAAGGGTCACTTTATACCTAGGGGCACATTTACTAATGGTCGAACGATTTTTAGTTTGAATGGTTCGATTTGAGGTCGAGGTCAAAGTAGCCAAAAAAATACTTCGAAATTCGAAGTATTTTTTATTCTAATCCTTCACTCAAACTTATTAAATGTGCCCCCTACTGTAGCTTTTTTACTTTGTAGCTCCATTGAGAAAATCAAAGCCCCAAATCGATTATGAAGCCATTGTTCTTTTTAAACACTTGTGTGGAATTTGCTAGGATACTTAAAACCTAAAAATGAATATGGCCAAAAATGCCATATATTATATACTGAACTTATTGCCTAAAGTTTCAGCTTCTCAATAGCAGTAGGGATGGGCGGATTTTTTTGGCTTGTTTCGGTGCGGAAATGACATAGACTTGTATGGTGTCGTGCTTAAAAAAAAAAATGCATGTAAAAAAAAAAGACGCGAGTCAAAAAAAATTTCGCCGCGCGGCAATTTTTTTTTTGACGTCCATAGACTTTAATGGCCGTCGGTTTTCGGCTTCTCAATAGCAGTAAGGATGGGTGAATTTTTTTGCCTTGTTTTGCTGCTGAAATTACACCCATAGACTTGTATGGTGTTGTGCGTAAAAAAAAAAATGCATGTAAAAAAAAAAAAGACGAGAGTCACAAAAAATTTCGCCGCACGGCAAATTTTTTTGGCGTCGATAGACTTTAATGGGCGTCGGTGACTTTTCGCCTGATGTGATTTTTTGATGAAACTAAACAGGTCAAATTCACCCATCCCTAAATAGCAGTATTGATGCAGGACTTCAAACTTGTCACAGGGGGTCACCATGTTTGGAAAGTGTCTGCGACACTCACATGCTCAGTGGGCTCTGAGCTGTTGAGAAGCGAAGCTTAGAGGTTGACGCATTATCAAGCAGAAAATGAGGTTGACTATATAAGGTGATGTTATAAGGCTGATTATTGAATTATGAAACTAGTTTCACTGGCTTCTGTGCTGCCATGTAGTAATTATCTGTATTAATTACTCAGCCTTATATTTTGACATTTATAATCTGTGTGGTTGGTCCCTAAGCTCAGTAGGGATGTAGCGAACTATTCGCCGGCGAACTAGTTCGCGCGAACTTCGACTGTTCGCGTCCGCCGAATGTTTGTGAACGTCGCGCGACGTTCGCCAATTTGAGTTCGCGTTCGATTCGAATAAAAAACGTTCGACCATTCGATTCCTTCGACCACTAAAATCGAACGATTTCCATTCGTTCGAACGATTGTAAGCATTCGATCGAATGAAAAGCATTCGATCGAATGGCTTCGATCGTTAGATTCGAACGAAAATCCTTCGATCGAACAATTAAAATCCTTCGATCGTTCGAATCGAACGATTTTGCGGGTGTTCGAAGTTCGCGAACTGTTCGCGAACTATTCGCATTTTTGCCGGTGTTTGCGAACGGCGTTCGCGAACACCAAAACAGCAGTTCGCTACATCCCTAAAGCTCAGTAAGTGACAGCAGCACAGAGCATGTGCAGTGAATCAGCAGAAAAGAAGATGGGGAGCTACTGGGGCATCTTTGGAGACACAGATCTTTACTGCTAAAGGGCTGTGGTTGCCTTGGGCTGGTACAGAAACCCAAAGCATAATGTACAACTTTTCTAGCCTAAGGTGGCCATACACGGGCCGATAAAAGCTACCGACAGACTGTGTGTCGGCAGCTTATTGGCCCGTGTATGGGGGCCCCTGACGGGCTTCCCCGATCGAGATCTGGCCGAAAGTCGGCCAGATCTCGATCGGATGGGTTTAAAAACCCCGTCGGATCGCGGCCGCATCTGTTCGTTGATGCGGTCCCGCGATCCGACCGCCCATCTGCGAATGCTAGGATCCGATCATTGGGCCCTAGGGCCCACGATCGGATCTGCCCGATATTGCCCACCTCAAGGTGGGCATATCGGAGGGAGATCCGCTCGTTTGGCGACATCGCCAAACGAGCGGATCTATCAATGTATGGCCACCTCTACTCCTTTAATAAAGCTTTATTACTCCTTCACGCAATTGATTGTATCAATATGTACTCTCTAATGTGTCCATTTTAGAGCACCGTCATTTATGGGTGCTCTTTCTGTCTCATTTCTCCAAACTTTGCAACCTCAGCAGATCAGCAAAAGTTACTTTCTGACTGCTCTTACTGCTCTCAGACATAAGATACCCTTAAATAACATGACCCATCCATCCGCCTACACTCGCTCATCTGACTCACAATTGCCAGTGACAAATATCATTATTGGAATGATCATGGCCACAGCTTTTATTAATTAAAACAGTACATAGCATCAATACAAAATGTAAACGTGAATAATTCATCCATAAACATCCATTTCTATAAAATTACAACAATTCCATTAATAATAATAGTAAGTAACACAAACGTGTCTGCCTGAGCCCATTGTCAGTCTACCCCTTCCAAACCAAGTCAGGATATCCTCCAGCCGCCAAATCCCAAGCTCAGAGTATCCCTGCGACATCTCCCGGGGCCTCCTATTGCGCCCACTTTAGTACTCCTGTCCTCTGTCCCCGGTGGTCACCCACCAAAGGGGTTAAACCATCCATTCGACCTGATCTGGCATCGCATAACAGATCACCTTCCCGGCAGACTGACAAAAAGTCCCGCCTGTGCTGTGACAAAACTCCACTGTTCCCTTTAGCTCCCTGAATTCTCTTTTCTTTCTTTATATTTATGGCTAACTATCTCCAATTACTATAACCCCTTAGACCCCCCACGGCCACCTGCTTACCAACAAGCAATGCCAGGTTAAAGTCGCTGCTCTCAGGCTAATGGGAGGGTGGGTGGGAACCTTCCTCCATGCCGTTCACCTAAAATGGTGGCTAGCCCAGCCTACTCCTGTCTCCTTTGTTCCCCGCTCACTGCCCTGTTGCTATGCCCCTTCCCCCCCTTTCCTCCAATCTCTGACCTATCACCCGCTGGCAATGCAGACTTGGGTCATGCCCCCCTCCTCTGACTTTGCTGCTTTGGGGCTCTCATGATGCCAGGGTCGGACTGGGGGGCCCGGGGCCCACCGGGACTGCTGGACCAGGGCCCCCCTTTGGTCCCCTGCCCCCCTACTATGACCTGCCGAGCTCGGTGTGACTGTGCGAACACGCCGAGCTTGTACATGCATGAATGCCGCCATGTGCATGTGTGAGCGGTGTTGCTCGGTGTGCATGTGCGAGCGGCGATGCGTATCACCAAAAACTTTTTTTTCCCAAAATTGTAATATTGGGAGAGGGCGTCTGGCCAGGCGGGAGCCCACGAGGGTCGGGCCCACCATGTTTTTTCCTGGTGTCCCGGGCAAGTCTGACACTGCATGATGCATGGTGTTTTCTATAAGTAATGGCATGAGACCATTATAACCTGCTCTCACAAGCTTACAATCTAGCTTCCAGTCAACTGAGGAAAAGCAAGGAAACATAAACACATTGGAGATAAAACAGTTGGTTTATATTATTGTCATTCTAGTGATTGTCCGTATGTTTGAATACAAATTGGCTTCCACAGTATAGTGTCTAGAAATATATAGCAATATTACTAAAAGTAAACGAGATGTATATTCCTTTTGTACTTGCTAATATATGCAACATAATGCATATCTGGTAATTTGTTAGCAATTGCCTGGAATCTACACAGCAAATTGAAGGGACATTTGCATACCGAGAGTGTCCTTGTTTCAAATTAATGATAACTCGTTAGACCTAGAAAGAAAGTACTTCACTGAATGAATGACAGCTGCAGAAGCAGACAAAACTGGCAACTGTTTGCACAAGCAGCTGATGATGAATAAAACTTTTTAAAGCAAAACATGCCTCATGCTTGATACATTGCTTTCTCGTGCCTGAATAGGAGTTTTATATCTGGAGCAGTTTGACATATTCAGATAAATTGTCTTGAGTTTCAGAGTTTAATTTTCTTAACTCTCATTTATGTTGCAACCTGTATTCAAAGAGCTGTGATATTTTGTGGTAACAGTATGAGAAAGATGTACAGAAGGGTAGTTTCATTCTAAGAATGATTTTTTTTATTTCTATAAAACTCAAAAAATTAGAGATTTATTAAGGGGCCCATTTACTTAGCTCGAGTGAAGGAATAGAATAAAAAAAACGTCAAATTTCGAATGTTTTTTTTTTGGCTACTTCGACCATCGAATTGGCTACTTTGACTACGACTTTGACTTTTAATCGAACGATTCAAACTAAAAATCGTTCATTCGATAGTCGAAAAACTTCGACCCCCTAGTTCACCATCTAAAACCTACCGAAGTACAATGTTAGCCTATGGGGGAAAGTCCCCATAGGCTTTCTAATGTTTTTTTTGTCGAAGAAAAATCGAACGATTCAAAGGATTTAATCGTTCGATCGAGCGATTTTTCCTTCGAAAGTTCGATCAAACAAATTGCGGTAAATCCTTCGACTTCAATATTCGAAGTCGAAGGATTTAACTTCGACAGTCAAATTTTGAGGGTTAATTAACCCTGGATATTCAACCCTTTGTAAATCTGCCCCTAAGTGTAAAAAACACAAAAAACTGTAATATAAATCTTTGCAAAGTAAAAATAATCTATGTTATAGATACTGTCAATGGGTGCGTCACTGGACCTTTTTTTAGTCCTCCAAATTTGAAGAGGTATTAGGATTTTTTATTCACCAGTAATTGTCTGATAAACTCAAATTTATAGAGTTTTTCAGAATTTTTAGCCCACCGTTCTGGTTTTTTTCTTTCCATTTGTGCTTTTTATATTTGGATATTTTATCAAATTACATGGCAATCTTGATTTTAAAGAATATGATTTTATTTATGGTTTCAAAAAACTTTAAACCACTGAAATGTTGATAAATGGATAAAATATTGCTACCTGATAAGGACCTTTTTGGCTCAAGCTATTTTTAGGAAACCCTGAGTGAGTTTCATCAACATGTCATACATCTAATATAATTACCAATACAAAGCATACTACAAGATTAGATCACTTGCTAATTACTTGATCGTGTTACACACATTCGTTCAAACCTTCTACAGCTTGGTCATTGCAATGGGAATAATAACATTCCAATTACGTCTGTGAACATCTATCCCGCAGTCCTATTAACCACATAGTGGACAGATCTCCCGTGGGAACAGTAACTCAAGTAGGCCGCATTAAATTTGCTTATGTACACTGAATCTAAATTAGAATGAATGTGTACTGACAGCATTTTGTTACTGCCAAGCAGTGCAATTTATCTCTAATTCGACTCTATGGATGATGCATCCTTTAAAGTCGCATATTATAATATCACAAGTGATTACTATTGCATTTATTTACTGAAATACAAAATGTAAAATTTGTAGAGTTGTGCTCCTACAGCTATGGGCTTTTTTACTTGGATATCTAGAGGGAACAGGTCTCGTCTGTGTGTTTGGAGGAGAGACACGGTGCTGGTTGTTCCTAGTGAGTGAGAGAAAGCCTAAGTGAAGAACAAGGGGCCTGAGGAGCCTGAGACATGGCAAGAGTCTAATAAAGAGAGACAGAGTGCCTGAACTTAAGATAGACAACTAGTGCCAAGGGACCTGTAACAGGGTCTGGAGAGTGGCAGTGTTTGGAGAAAGTGTAACAGTGAAGTGTATATTAGCCAACAGTGCAATATTTTAGAATATTCTGTTCCATTCCTTAAGTCAAGGGCACAACTGGCCATGAGAATAGTACTTTATTTGACGTTTCAAGTCAGCTCACATTTCCCCCAATATAGCTAGAGGAGACAAGACAAAAGAATAGAAAACTGAGGAACTATAAGCACTTTTTCATAAGAACATGTATAAATCATAGGCTTTATTTAACCCATTAGGTGCCAGTGTATTTAACTGATATCACACCTCCACTTTTTCTAACTCCTGATCACCCTCTCGCCTAGGTGATGATATTTGCACTTCTTTTCCGAAAACTGTTTCCATTATGGCAATACCCACCGTCCTCTAATGAGCCATCTATCTGCACATAGCTATGTTATTATGAACCATTGCAGTCAACTGGAAACAACCCAGGAACATTTATTGCCGTTTATACTGATATGAAATCATTCCATGTTCCACAGCTTTAAATAAAAGTATTTACAAAACTGGAAGCATAATGTTGTATATTTGTTATTTGAACAGTACCTTTGGTTTCTTTTTCAATTCTTCTTAAAATGTCCATTTAAAAGATGTCTAAACAAGATACAAGGTCAACATGTTGGTGTTTTAAAGAGTGTGGTACATTGTTTGCTTATTCCTTTTTTCACTGGAAACCCTTGTGCTTTATGGGAGTGGACAGAGCAAGATACACTAACTGAAAACTAAACTAAAACAGGGACAGTTGCTGGCCAGTCTTTTAAAGTAAGGTTGGCTCTAGTGGGAACTTGCTGAGTGAGCACATTGATTATTTTATGCAAGGCAGTAGATTTAAACATGCATATATCAACATATCACTAATAATTAATTGGAGCCTTGAGTCCCCAATGCACAGTATTCCCAGTGTATTCTCTCACAGGTAGCAAAAATAGACCAGTTTGCCCTGTTTCTTTCAACTGCATGTTTCTTAAAACCCGCTTTTCCTAATCTACAACATGCTTACCTCAGCTTTTAAACTGTAGTTTCAATATCTTATTTTGTTCTTGATTAAATAATGTATTTAACCATCCTTCACATACTCTTTATGTAACCAACTTTCACATACTTTTTGGGGCACATTTACTTAGCTCGAGTGAAGGATTAGAATAAAAAATACTTCAAATTTCGAAGTATTTTTTTGTCTACTTTGACCATCGAATTGGCTACTTCGACATTCGACTACGACTTAGACTTCGAATCAAACGATTCTAACTAAAAATCGTTAGACTATTAGACCATTCGATAGTCGAAGTACTGTCTCTTTAAAAAAAACTTCGATCACCTACTTCGCCACCTAAAACCTACCGACGTACAATGTTAGCCTATGGGGAAGGTCCCCAGTATTTTTTTATCAAAGGAAAATCGTTCGATCAATGAATTAAAATCCTTCGAATTGTTCGAATCAAAGGATGGAATCGTTTTTCCTACGATCGTTCGAACGAACGAATTGCGATAAATCCTACGACTTCGATATTTGAAGTCAAAGGATTTTACTTCAACGGTCAAATATCGAGGGTTAATTAACCCTCAATATTCGACCCTAAGTAAATGTGCCCCTTTGTGTACCCAACATGCAAAAAGTTACATGCAAGTTAATGAAGACCTTGTATTATAAACCATACAGTATATTCAGAATATCTACATATCTAACTATTCTTTTAATGTTACAGGTACAAAAATACACAATAGGGCTGCACTGTGTGCAAACCACAAAAATCATTCACAATTTGCCATGTTCCTTGCCTGCAATACAAGACTCCTACTCACTCAGGGGTTTAACTTTGTGATTAAGTTAAAAATTGTGCACTGTGCAACCGGAGCCAGAATGTATGATGTTAATAAAGTATGATTCGATTGGGAATTCAAAGTTGACTTTGAGAAAGGGGTAATGTGCTATCCCAACATGTAAATCTATGTAATGTGAAATTAATATATAATATTGCACTTATAATGATTGTAGAGAAAGAAAAGTATGCAAAACTTATATAAATATGATAATTTTAGGTGATATGGCTATTCTTATTGTAGTAACCTGCTTGTGTGGCCATTTTGGTTAAGGGCATTCCTGCTGTTTTGTCATTATCTTATGACTCACTCCTGTTCCTCTTCCTGTCTATGCTGAGAGTAATAATGGGACAGGCCACACCCACCTGCAATGTTGTATTAAATGTACCAGAAGTTACTGTGCTTGTCTGGCTGCTTTGCCTGACTCTCAGAGTCAGTTATAAGTTTTGTATATGATAGTTAGATTCCAATGTCTCCTCCTAGCTGTAATCTGGCACCAATTAGCTTGTAGTAGTCTCTTAATACTGTGCTTAGCTATAGTTCAACTACTACATAATAGCTTTAGCCAGAGACTTGGGACTGATCATGTGCACAATCCACCCTGAGTACCTTGGAGTCTGCAGAAAGAGTATAATGAACTTTTAATTCAAAGAATAGGCTGGTTGTTTCTAAATGGACCATCCTCATAAGCCTGACTCAATGGTTATCGTTTTTCCCGACGTCCACATTACCAAATGTGTTGGCTCCAGTCCTTGAGTCTTTGCTTTTGTCTTCTTGATTATATTTCCTAACATACGTTTGTATTTTCTAGATTTATATAAAAAGAAATGTAGATATAGAATTCTATATAGATACAGAATTGATACTAATTTCATGGAACTCCCATAAAGAATAATCAGAACTGATGTACTATTTATCCAAAACACTAAATGCAGTTTTAAGTGCAATATTAGTCTCCCAGTATGGCCCTCATTAAACAAAGTCCAAATTTCATTAGCGTCCTGTCTGGGGAAAACAGGACTTTCTCATTCTGAAGTCATAGATGTGTCTTTTGATTGCAGACAGTAAATATGACAAGTGAAACATGCACTGACATTATGTTATAAACTGTGTTATAAAGCTAGTTGGAGGTTATAAATTATAGACAAGGTTAAAAATTGAACTTGTTACATAATATTAATAATATATTCAAACAATTATATAATCCTTTATTCAGTACAACAGTCACTAACCGCTGCATTCAGAATTCCAAGTTTGGGGGGACGGGGGACGGGAATGCTTTTTAGCATGTTGCCTTATGAGGGAGAGACAAAATATATCCTTTCCATGCTACTATGTCCGTCATAGAGTGGTCTCTCCACATGTACTTGAAGAAAATTTGCCCTGATCCTTATGATAAATGTGATGTGGGCTGCATTGTGAACTCATCCCATTGTTAAATTTAAAATACCCGATATTGGACTGGGTTCAATGCATGATTTAGCAGATTGTGTTGAGGGCAGTGATTTCTCCAGAGACAACAGTGACAGTGTGACACTCACCAGGTTGTTTACAGAATTGCTTATTTTTACTGCTTGCCTTCAACTAAAATTATATATTTGGGACATTGTGGTCAGGTCTTCAGGCTGCATGTGAAGGCACTGGCTAGGTCCACATTAATATTTGTCAAACAGTAACATATAGCAAGACCACTGACTGCTAGTGAAAAAGCCAGATGACCATCCCTATGACCTGAGATAAAGTGACTCACACTGCAGAATTAACAATCACTCATAATGCCAAGACTCATTCTCCCTGCAAACACATTGCATATATTCCTACCTTTCAAATAGGTCAGAGACAGTGGGGGTCATTTAAAAACACTGGGCAAATTTGCACATGGGCAGTAACCCATGGCAACCAATCAGATGATTGCTTTCACTGTTCAACCCGCAGCTGGCTGAAAAAAAGCTAATCACTGATTGGTTGCTATGGGTTACTGCCCAGGTGCAAATTTGCCCAGTGTTTATAAATGAGCCCCTGAGAGTACATAAGTTATGTGACCTCCGATCTGACCTATAGGAAGAGTTGTTGGCTGGGACAGGATGGCTGTAGAGACTCTGGTCTAAAAGTCCAAACTAGGACCCTGGACCCTGGAGTTAGAATTGTCTAACAGCCTTATGAGGGCAAAATTCTGGGAGGGTGGCAAGTGCCCCTTTGCCCCTGTTTGCAGATGGCCATGTCTATTTTGGAGTTGTGCCTAGACATTTCATTCCAAAAATGTTAACAATATATTGACTTTAAACTAAATATAGATAGGTACAAATTATGTGATGAGTTGGGGTTATCTGTGCAAACAAAAAAGAACAAATCAAAGTAACATCATGCGGCAACACATGCTCTATATATATATATATATATATATATATATATATATATATATATATATATATATATATATATATATATATTTATCTATGGGGTGCTGTTTGTCCCAATTACATTCTGTATACAAAACTATCCCTAATACACAGAATGAATGTCTCTCATGTTATACAAGTATTTGTGACCATACACAGAGAAAAAAAATATACAAAAGACTTATTTCTATTAAAGAATGAAAACAAAATCTGGTTAGTGCACAAAAGGATGTCATTATATCACAAACTCCATTCTGTACAGTTTAACAAGCAATCTGTCGCACAAATGTATAACCTCCATGTAACGGACGCACTTATGTGCAAAGTTACTTACAGAATGAATTATGTAAAAACAAAGTTGGACATAATATATAATTGTGTAACTAACTAGTGCTTGTCAAGCTAGATTTGATTGACAAAATAGATATCTGTGACAGCAAAATTTTATAGTACAGAATTCATTCTTTCCACAAAATGACAGTTTTGTTCCACAAAACAGATAAAATAACCATTCTGTGAAGCAACACTGTCAGTCACATTCCTGAACCAATAAGAACAAAGCTTATTGACATATACAAACAAGATGAGAATTGGCCAGCTCTCCACCACATGGCTAAGCCAAAGTATCTGGCCTGCTTTAGAGGGTGCCCTCTAATGTCCCCTGTGCTGCATAGTAATAAACATGAACAAACCTTTCCTAAAAGAGCTGCGGTTAAACACTACAGGTTCATAAATGGAAGTTTTTACAAATGGCTGAGAAATATAATGCTGCACTTATAATGATTGTAGAGAAAGAAAAGTATGCAAAACTTATATAAATATGATCATTTTAGGTGATATGGCTATTCTTATTGTAGTAACCTGCTTGTGTGGCCATTTTGGTTAAGGGCATTCCTGCTGTTTTGCCATTATCTTATGACTCACTCCTGTTCCTCTTCCTGTCTAAGCTGAGAGAAATAATGGGACAGGCCACACCCACCTGCAATGTTGTATTAAATGTACCAGAAGTTACTGTGCTTGTCTAGCTGCTTTGCCTGACTCTCAGAGTCAGTTATAAGTTTTGTATATGATAGTTAGACTCCAATGTCTCCTCCTAGCTGTAATCTTGCACCAATTAGCTTGTAGTAGTCTCTTAATAATGTGCTTAGCTATAGTTCAACTACTACATAATAGCTTTAGCCAGAGACTTGGGACTAGGGTTGCCACCCGGCCGGTATTTTACCGGCCTAGCCGGTAAAATACCTGCCAAGGCCGGGGCCGATATTTCAAATTTACCGGCAATGTAGCTGCCAGTAAATTTGTAATACGATTAAAAGGAGCCCTCGGCCTGCCCCCAATCCCCTGGAACTTACCTTTTCTTTTACTTCTTCTAGTGTTCGTGGCATGGCCCCATCCACTTTGACGTCACGGCCCGCCCCTTTGTGTCCCCGCCGCCCAGCAGCCGGTAAAACATTTTAAAAAAGGTGGCAACCCTACTTGGGACTGATCATGTGCACACACATTGTGTTTAGTATGATGTGTAGGTTATATGAGCAGCCACTCCTGAGTACTGTGTGTAAATAAAAGGCTTCAGGACTTAAACCTCCTTTCATGAATTCGGGTCTTTTCGCCGCTTCGGGACTTCAGCTTCGTCTTTTCGGCACTTCCGCATTCTGTAATATGCGAAATGGCCGCATGGCTCAGGCGCTCATAAAGGGGACCCAGCTCTTTGAAAAATGCAGCACTTCTGGGCCCCCTATCAGACCCGGAACACTTGTCCCCCCTACTGGCAGCCCTGGACATGCATGTGTCATGGGCACAGTTGTGCTCTCTGCTCTAAGTGTTGTGCCCCCCTCGACCCACTCTGATGTGAAAGGGTTAAGCACTGGGCAGGTAAGGGGACGGCATCATTAGAGTCTTTTGTTATAAATAAATATAAAGCATTGTGCAGCTTGTTGCTTCTATATAAATAGATTATGATCCCCTAAAATTGCCCCTGCCTAAATTACCCCCTTTTGTTTACACACAGTACTCAGGAGTGACTGCTCATATAACCTACACATCATACTATACAGAATGCATGACTGTGCACATGATCAGTCCCAAGTCTCTGGCTAAAGCTATTATGTAGTAGTTGAACTATAGCTAAGCACATTATTAAGAGACTACTACAAGATAATTGGTGCAAGATTACAGCTAGGAGGAGACATTGGAATCTAACTATCATATACAAAACTTATAACTGACTGTGAGAGTCAGGCAAAGCAGCCAGACAAGCACAGTAACTTCTGGTACATTTAATACAACATTGCAGGTGGGTGTGGCCTGTCCCATTATTGCTCTCAGCTTAGACAGGAAGAGGAACAGGAGTGAGTCATAAGATAATGACAAAACAGCAGGAATACCCTTAACCAAAATGGCCACACAAGCAGGTTACTACAATAAGAATAGCCATATCACCTAAAATGATCATATTTATATAAGTTTTGCATACTTTTCTTTCTCTACAATCATTATAAGTGCAATATTATATTTCTCAGCCATTTGTAAAAACTTCCATTTATGAACCTGTAGTGTTTAACAGTAGCTCTTTTAGGAAATGTTTGTTTATGTTTATTACTATGCAGCACAGGGGACATTAGAGGGCGCCCTCTATAGCATGCCAGATACTTTGGCTTAGCCATGTGGAGCAGATCTGGCCACTTCTCATCTTGTTTGTTATACAGCAATAAGCTTTGTTCTTATTGGTTCAGGAATGTGACAGTGTGACAGTGTTGCTTCACAGAATGGTTATTTTATCTGTTTTGTGGAAAGAATGAATCCTGTGCTATAAAATTTTGCTTTCTGTCACAGATATCTATTTTGTCAATCAAATCTAGCTTGACAAGCACTAGTTAGTTACACAATTATATATTATGTCCAACTTTGTTTTTACATAATTCATTCTGTAAGTAACTTTGCACATAAGTGTGACCGTTACATGGAGGTTATACACAGGGCCGCCATCAGAAATCATGGGGCCCCATACAACAAAATTTTCTGGGCCCCCCTTGCCGCCCCTCCCCTGGCCACGCCCCTTCCCTAACCACACCCTCCCACCAGTACAAATGTCACACGGACAAGCACAGACACAGTAAAAATCATTTTGGCAAAAGGGTTATTGAGCCTGCCACCACATCAAGGTAGACTCTTAGAGCAGGTACCTGCTCTAAGATAAATTGTACTTACAATTCTACATATAAAGTGTACAAATAAGAGCCATTTGGTTTAACCCCTTGGTCAAAAAATAACCGGTCCTAATAAGGACAATGAAAAATTGAAATGTGCCCTATTAAGAACTTTGATTAGTAGATTAGTATAAATAAAAGATATACAATTTATCAGGGGCCCTTCCTTGGGGGGATCAGGGGCCCTGCATTGGGGGGATCAGGGGCCCTGCATGGAGGGGATCAGGGGCCCTGCATGGGGGGTATCAGGGGCCCTTCCTTGGGACTTTAGGGGCCAGCATTAGGCTTCAAGGGGCCCTTCCTTGGGGGGATCAGGGCCCCTTCCTTGGGGGGATCAGGGGCCCTTGGAGCTTTAGGGGCCAGCATGAGGCTTCAAGGGGCCCTTCCTTGGGGGGGAATCAGGGGCCCTTCCTTGGGGGGGATCAGGGGCCCTGAAAGGGGGGGGATCAGGGGCCCTGAAAGGGGGGGATCAGGGGCCCTTCCTTTGGGCTTTAGGGGCCAGCATGAGGCTTTAAGGGGCCCTTCCTTGGGGGGCTTCAAGGGGCCCCGCATTAGGGCTTCAAGGGGCCCCGCATTAGGGCTTCAAGGGGCCCCGCATTAGGGCTTCAAGGGGCCCCGCATTAGGGCTTCAAGAGGCCCCGCATTAGGGCTTCAAAGGGCCCCGCATTAGGGCTTCAAGGGGCCCCGCATTAGGGCTTAAGGGGCCTGGGGGCTCTCATTGGTGGTCAGTGGCTCATTGGTGGTCAGTGGCGGGATCAGGGGCTCACATTGGTGGTCAGTGGCACTTACCTGCAACTCCAGTGGCGACTTCTTCTCCTGTGCGGTCTTCTTATTCCTTCAGCGGTGTCTTCAGCGTCTTCAGCGTATCCAGGAAGCCGTTCCATCTCCAGGAAGACGATCCTTCTCCAGACGCGTCTTCTATCTTCTGTGTGCAGGCGGCAGGCTGCGGCGGTTTAAATAGAGTTGCGCCCATGCGTACTGACGTCACGCATACGCACGGGACGCAACCAGTGTAAATTTCGCCGGCGCGGCCGGGCCCCCCTCAAAGTTAAAAATCCTGCGGGCCCGGGAGGACTGTACCCCCTGTGACCCCCTGATGGCGGCCCTGGTTATACATTTGTGCGACAGATTGCTTGTTAAACTGTACAGAATGTAGTTTGTGATATGACATCCTTTTGTGCACTAACCAGATTTTGTTTTCATTCATTAATAGTAATACGTCTTTTGTATATTTTTTTATCTGTGTATGGTCACAAATACTTATATAACATGAGAGACATTCATTCTGTGTATTAGGGATAGTTTTGTATACAGAATGTATTTGGGACAAACGGCACCCCATATTTATCTATATATCTATCTACTGTATATATCTATATATCTATCTATAGATATATATATATCTATCTATATATATATATATATATATATATATATATATATATATATATATATATATATATTTTTTTTTTCCTATTAGCACAGCTGAAACCTGAAAATGAGTTGTATTCTGCAAATACTGTACTTTGTGCATTGGTAAGTAATTACAGCATTGCCCTGGAATTAATGCACAACTAACATGACCCAATTTTGTCCTGAAAGCTTTGTCCTTTTGCAAATTTAAATAGTGTGATAATGTCAAGTATGTAGAAAACCCTTCACCTAAATAGCCATTCTTTTAGTCTAATGTAGTGAATAAAAATCAGGACTCTAGAGAATTCCCCATGAAATGGCTATATTAATGGAGAGGGAGAATTATATTGCTTACATAAAAACATTCATAATAGCAGCTGGATAATAACTAGGTCTTTACATTGACAGAGCAAAGCCAGAACTGGCACCCCAGATCTCCAAAGATACATCAATACATACCCTACATTTCTGCCAGCCATGTTTGTAGACTAGACAGGAAACAGCTCCAGTCATACAATAATTGAATACTTCCTAAGAACCAAATTATAATTTCCACAGCTAGCAAATCAGTTTCTAGCCCAGACAGGCCATTCTAAAAGCCATACACTGTTCCAAGGTAGGCACCAGGGCCTTTTCTTCCAAGTCTCGTTTTCTAGAATATCTATTGATCTCTGGTCCATTGGTACTACTGAAAATCAATTTATATAGTGGTTCTACCCCCTTAAAAACTATTTGTTATGAAGTTAACATTTAAATATTAAAAAGTAATGTTAAGGCTCCCTACTGGAATTCTAGGTTGTCAAAGCTGTTTGCCACAATATAATTTTAAAGTTACCGATATCTACTGACAGTTTCTTTCTTACCAGGTATTTATTCTGTCGACAGTATGTAGGATATAATAATTTGTAAATTAAACAGTGTTACCTTTTTCTAATTGTATATTAGATATTGTATATTATTTGATCAAATGTAAAAAATATGGTATTTGTGATTTGTAGATGGATACACCACAGATGACATTGGATTCTACTGGCGTGGTGGCAATAATGCTGTAACAGGAGTGGAGCGGCTTGAACTGCCACAATTCTCAATCATAGATTACAACCTTCTTTCAAGGAATGTGGTTTTTTCTACAGGTAGGTTTCTGAAAATTTAAAAAGTGGTAAAAATATTGATGTAATTTTTAATTGTGTTTAAAGTATATTCAAACAGAATGCAAATACAATTTTGTGTTCATGCTAGTATGTGACCTGTTATCCAGAATGCTTGGGATCTGGGGTTTCCTGGATAATGGATCTTTCCATAATTTGTATCATACCTTAAGTCTACTAGAAAATCCTGTAAACATACAATAACCCCAATTGGCTGGTTTTGCTTCCAATAAGGATTAATGATCTTAGTTTGGATCAAGTACAAGCTACTGTTTTGTTTGAAAAAATCATCTTTCAAATTTGGATTAATTGGATAAAATAGAGTCTATACGAGGTGGCATTTCAGTAATTTTGAGCTTTCTGGATAATTTGTTTCTGGATAACAGATCCCATACCTGTACATCAGTTGGTACTTTGGTGCAGGGACCCTTATTGTTCTTCTTTAGGTTTATGGTCACAAAAGATAATGGTCTGCGCTAAACAAACAAAACGTCTACTTTTTATCTCAAATATGTAGTATGGGAAGCCTATTTGTCAATATTCAAGTTTGTGAATTTTCGAGTTTGTTTTCATAATAAAAAAAACCTCACAAACTCAAATGTGCGCTCATTTGTTAAAAACTCAACAACTTGATCCCTTCAAAGCATTAAAATTAAAATTCAGCACAATTGCATTCAGTGAGTCTACCAACTTTCAAAAGAACCCGAAAAAAATTTTAATTTAAAAAAGAAAATCACTTGATTGCTCAGGCAACCTCTATTGACTTCAGCAGTTTTTAAATGCCAATTTTTTACATTTGAGGTTTTAAATGTTTGCACTTGGAAAAACTTAAATTTAAGTTTCGGAAACCCTAATGCAGTGAGTGCAAAAAAGCTGAGATCCCAATAAAAAGTTTAATTTGAATGTTAAAAATGCTGCGTGGCTCACTCAAAATGCAATAATAATTTAGGTATAATTATATTCCCAAATGCATAACAGGTACTATAAAGGGGCTCTATCATCTATCATGAAAATATATTAATTTAGCTTATCAATCGTTATAGCTGATTAATAATATTTTAATAAAAATATGTTTACAGTTCAGTATCAGTATACATATATTAGAAGCATGTTTAATACATGTAGAGAAGAGCAGTTCAAACTTTATGAATCACCCCTCACTAACCGTAATCTCCCTGTAGCAGAACAATTGACTCAATCCTGTAAATGATATGCCAGCAGTAATGCCCTTAGGCTCACTATCACTTACAGTACAACTTGCACTGTTAATTAATTGTTCAACTGAGAACAAGTTACAATGAGCATACATTGACTCATAAAGCTTAACTGTTGCTCAACTTTTACTTTTAGTAACTTAAACAATGCTGTGAGTCCCTGAACAGAAAGTGTATCTATATTTTAAAAACATCTGTCATGTAAGCATCCGTATGTAAAACATGCATCAAATAAATATAAATATAAAAGTTACAATTGCTTTTAAAATACATTACACAATAAATAAAGTTGTAAATTTATTTGAAGTATAAAAAACCTCTAATATTCGATCTTTGATTAATAAACCCATTAATTGAAAAATTATTTTGATGTAGGGATAAAGGCCCATTTATTAAATCTAGAATTTAAGTGGTATTAGAGCTTTTTGAAACCACGATTAAACTCATTTTCTCTCAAACCACAAATGCCATGAAAGTCATTAAACAATCCGAATATAAGAATGATTAAGGAAAAGACACAGAACGATCTGCTAAAAAATATGAAAGCCTCTAAAAATTTGAGTTTTTGAGACAATTACTAGCAAATTAATTTTAAGACCTCTAAAAGTCTGGCAAAAAAAAACAATTAGGATGAGTGCAGCACCCATTGACTTCCAAGTTTTGATTAGAGCTTATCTCTTTTGATTTTTAGAGAAAAAATACCATTTGTGAAAGAAATAGAAGTAGTAGATCGGCCCCACCGTTAACATATCATAGATCTGGCCCACTCTAGTCCAAAATACTAAATTAAAATCTAACAAAATGTGTTCATAAATTAGCTGAAACAATGAACAAATCTTGTTGCTAATGTTTATATTGTATGTTTGTACTGTACTTACTAAGATGTAAAATCTATTTCCAAATCAATTTTTTAGGATCGTATCCAAGGTTGTCCCTTAGTTTTAAGTTGAAGAGAAACATTGGCTACTTCATCTTGCAGACATACATGCCTTCAATATTGATCACAATTCTTTCATGGGTTTCTTTTTGGATTAACTATGATGCATCAGCTGCTCGAGTTGCTTTGGGTAAGAAGATTCAACTTTGAATTAAAAAAACAATGTCTTGACTCTAATGAATCAACTGATTCTAGCCACTATAGGATTGGAATTACAGAAAGCAATTAGCTATACAGGATAAAGCCAAACTGTTGGATTTGAATTCAGTGCTATAGTCAACAAAATAAAGAAAATGGAGAAACAGCTTCATAAACGACACAGTATATTTGATGTTGATTCAACAGCAGTAGAATGTTTCTTTACACTTCTTAATGATGCAAAATTATATGTTGGATCCTGTCCATAGTGAACCAAAACAAATGTGTCCTCCATGAGCACCTTTCCTCCATGGGCTCTTTATTAAGCTGACCCCCAATATCTACCTATAAGTGCATCTCACCCCATGATATAGTTTTGGTTTGGTTCTCTAAAGAGGAATTGACATATCTGTGTTCATTGACCCCTTCATTCCTAAGGTCTGATTTAGGTTGCATTCACTGATGTGTAAGGAGTTATGCGCTCTAATGAGTGAAGTAGTGGAATTTCTGTTTTGATGAAAAACTTACATTGGCTTCCATTTAACAATTCATTGAATACAGTTAAAGCATAGCTGGGCGTCTCATTTGATAAAACAGATGAATGCATCAGTGAATTACCTTTTTTTGAGCAGCAATTATATATGGTTTAGGCAAAACATATCTTTGTTTGCAATGGTAGTAAAAATGTGTAAATTTTTTAATATATTTTTATTGATACTTACAATGGGACTTGCTCATATAATTAAAATGCTAGTACAGTAATACTTTTCTTTCCTTTTCTTTTGAAGGAATCACAACTGTTCTGACCATGACAACCATCAACACTCACTTACGAGAAACCCTACCCAAAATCCCATATGTGAAAGCTATCGATATGTATCTTATGTGCTGCTTTGTGTTTGTTTTCATGGCTTTGTTGGAGTATGCTTTGGTCAACTACATATTTTTTGGCAGGGGACCACAACGCCAAAAGAGAGCAGCCGAAAGGGCTGCAGTTGCCAATAATGAGCAGATGCGAATGGAAATTAATAAGGTATTGCAAAATTGCATTTTGATTTTACATATGGTTAATACTTTTACAGACAGTCATAATAAAACAACTAGATTATTATAAAATTTATGTTAATATATACTGACTTCTGTCTATCTATTCTGGTTATCTAGAACAGAGCTGTCCAGCAGGAGGCCTATAGGCTAGATGTGGAGGCTAGATTACTTCTTGCTGGATGTCAGGTGACCTACTAACTGCACCATTCTATTGTTCCATAAATGGTTAGCGCATCTGTATGTTATAATATTTCAGGAGGCTGAGGAATACATTTGAACATATACACATCTCTGTGGTATATTTTCCTGTTTACACAGTGTGCTCTGCAAAATACTGACCCTTGATTCTTGCTAAAAAAAAAAAAAACCCTTACTACAACAGACTTACCAGAAAATGCTTTTTTCTTTATTTTTATTTATCTATTACTAAAATAAATCAGTATGAGTTAAACATTTGCATTTGTTAATTGATCTTGGCTTTGGGTAAAAGGAGCAGAAACAAAAGAGGGAAGAAGGGAGGGAAGGGAGTTAAATAAGTGTTAAGGTTAAGAAATGTAGATCACTGGAATTTAGAGGCCCCCCATTCATATATTTCTGACAAAAAGGCCAGGTTTATTGGTATTTTTTCATGGCCTTCCCTGTTATGTTATGTTCTTTTGTTATTAAATCAAAATCATTAAAAAATCATCAAAGTCAGAATTGGTTTAGTAGACCCTTGTTTTTCCTACTAAGTTAAGGTGGCCATACACTGAGAGATCCGCTCGTTTGGCAATGTGGGCAATATCAGGCCGATCCGATCGTGGGCCCTAGGGCCCAACGATCGGATCCTAACGAGGCCTTAACGGGCAGTCGGATCGCGGGACCGCATCAACGAATAGATGCGGCCGCGATCCGACGGGATTTTCTGTCCCATCTGATCGAGATCTGGCCGACTTTCGGTCAGATCTCGATCGGTGAAGCCCGTCGGGGGGTCCCATACACGGGCCAATAAGCTGCCGACACGGTCTGTCAGCAGCTTTTATCGGCCCGTGTATGGCCACCTTTACTGGTAAGTTTCTCATTCAAAAAGACGATGATTTAGCATCTATAATGCCTCTTTTTATTAAAAAAAAAAACTTGTTTTTTGTCTGTATACCCTGTAGGTGTCATGAAACCTGCAACCTTGTAACGTTTGGTTTTAGGTTATAACAATGAATTAATTGAATAAATATTGGGGTTGGGGCTGTTAAAGCTTGAGATGAGGTACCTTAAGGCTTAAGCAACCAAGAGCTGCATCTGCCTTATATGTAACAGTAAAGATCTAAGGGGCAGACTAAAGAAAATATTGCATTAGGGAATCCTGAATGATTCCCAACTTTTTGAATTTTATCAAATTATTAATACTTTATTAAGAGCCAGGAAGGGGTTTTAGCCAAATTCCACAGACATACAGCATGTCCTGCTTTAAGAAATCATCAGAATTGAATCAACAGCAGACAAATTGATTTCTTTCCTGTGGGGCACTGTAGTTTAGTAGCTACAACCTAACCAGTTTAAAGCTTTAAAAAAAAAAATAACCATTGTGTTAATTTTAACCTCATTTAAGTCTATCCTATGTCAGCTTTTGATGCAGTTCTACTTAAAAAGGAATTTCGAAATTTGACGCTATTAGTATTTTTTTTAACTAAATTGTAACCTCTGTTACTGCTTGGTGAAAAAAAATGAAATTATAAATTTGCCCCTCTGTAGCATTACCTGGTATTGGTGACACACTGCATTATTATTCTCTGGACTGTTTCCTAATGATGCTCCAAAAAGAATCGGGATATAAAGCTTTGGGTGAAACTTTTAAGGCATGGGTCATTGATATTAACATGTTCCTATACCGCCAATGTGGTGTATAAAAATCACTTGCATGAGATGTATAATTTAATATTTTTAGCTTCGGTTTAATTATTGTTTATCTCTTGCTTATCTCAATGGCTAACAAGGCATCCTCTGTGATGTAGCTCTCTAGATGTTGACTTATATATTGATGTATATGATTTTATTGCTATATTACATAACTGCAATATTGTATTGATACCTTTAGTATTTAGAAAATTTTGATATGGCTAACATAGTTTCCTCAAAATGTGTAACATTTGAATATGTTAATTGTAGTAAAATATACTAATGTGGGGTATAATGTTGGGTACACTATTTAAAGGGGGCATACTCTATAGCATTTTTTAAAAATGTAAAAAAAAATTACATTCATCATGTAGGCAATGATGAATAACATGCAGCCAATGATTTTTATCTGGTCTAAATATGATTGTTAATTTTAAAATTACCAGAATAGACAACAGCAAAAGGAGAGCTGTCAAAAGAATCCACAGGGCGAAAATAATAATAATAAGTTAAAAAAAAATTCTTTATTAGTCAAAGTTTATAAATATTTTTTTACATCTCCATAGGCCCTACGCATTTATGGGCCCATTATTTTTTAACTAATTCTTTTGATCCTGTGGATTCCTCTGAGTGCCAGACAGCCCTCATTTTTCTGTTATCTATTCTGGTTTTCCAGTCCCTGAAGCTGGGGGACTGGACCTGGTGCACCTGGGCCACATGATCTAATCTGTGAGCTATTTACATAAACATTCTGGAGCATCTTCTTTCCTTTTGTTGCAATTTTAAAATGACCATTACTGGAGCACAGCATATAGATCCTATCTGTATTCTATGAGTGTAGGGTGTATTCTCATGACTATTAGGATTCTACCTGAAAGCACAATAGGAGCTGGGTAGACAATCATAACTTCACTTCACACAACAAAACTGTAGTCTCCTATCAGGCCTTTCTACCTTCTGATTGGCTGACATGCCATGGCATATGGCTGGTACTAATAGGGTTTTTGGGGATATTTTCAGCTAAGTAGAAAAAAAGGCATTTTTAGAAATGCATAATATAAGATCAAGGATGAAACTAATGAAGCAGTCAATATTTTGTCTTATTTCTCTCCTTATTTTTAAGATGGACCCCCATGAAAATATCTTATTAAGCACACTTGAGATAAAAAATGAAATGGCAGCATCCGAAGCAGTGATGGGGCTTGGGGATCCACGAAGCGCTATGTTGGCATACGACACTTCAAGTATTCAGTACCGCAAAGCCGGGTTACCCAGACATAGCTATGGACGGAATGCCTTAGACCGACATGTGGTTCAAAAAAAGAGCAGACTACGAAGACGTGCATCCCAGCTTAAAATTAACATTCCTGACTTGACTGATGTGAATGCCATAGACAAATGGTCACGCATGATCTTCCCAGTGGTTTTTTCATTCTTCAACATTGTCTACTGGCTCTATTATGTGAATTAAAGACTAAAAGCCATACAGGAGGCAAGAACTGGATTTCTATTCAGTTTGTGTTTAACGAGAAGTGGGGCTTAGACAAAAATATTCAGGACAAAAGCTATTTTAAAACACCTTAGTTGCTGGCACATTCCACTGTGTATATTTTAAAACTGGTTTTATTCTGTACCTATAAGAGTATGTATATCAGTACTCCTTCTACCTTATAATAATCAAAGTTACTTTTATATACAGAGTCAAGTTTTTCCTCATGTAGATCCTCATAGATACTCAAGAGCTCCAGATTCATTACCGGTGCACTTTCTAATGTGCTTACATGAAACATGAAATATATTAGTCAATGATATGAAACATTTTGACAAGTCCATCTGTTATAAAGGTAAACCAGTCCACAATCCTTTATAGCCTCCATGGCACTTGGTTGTTAATGATAAGTTCCAAGTTATTTTCTAAGTCAATGTGGATAACCAATATCTCTGTAATTATTTTACAATAATTAATGCAATACACATGGTGGTTACAGGACTAGGGAATGAAGTGTAGTGTTAAACAATTTTCACATTTAAATTAAAAATCTGTATTTAATAGTGTGGGAAAGATATTTTTGTAGTGGCGTTAAAACCTTCTTCTGCAGTATGAATTGAACTCAGCATAGTGCAGTGCTTTCATATTACCCTTAGAATACAACCCACACAGCTGGAAATACTTTATCTTAGAAAAATGTTATAGACAGTAGAGTGACAGGAATAAAAAAATATATCCAAAGGGAACAAAAGTATCTATGCCAACAGTCTTCTAAATAAAAATATTGATTTATTTTTCATGAAAATATTTAATTTTAACTATAAATTATAAAAAAAATTGTGCCTATCATTAAATCCTCTGTATAAGCAATGAAACGAAAATATAAGCAATGTATAAGCAATGAAACGAAATATAAACTTCTAATATATACATATATATATATATATATATATATGTATATATATATATATATATATATATATATATATATATAGGAACCAGCACTCGTCTCTGTAGTGATGGTCGGGTGCTAACCAAAATTTATATATTCAATGGGGAAAGCATCAAAGCATGTTTTTACTGTAAATCAGCATGCTCTGACATCATGATATCTGAGCTTGCTGATTTACAAGAAAAACTTGCTTTAATTTAACATCTGCCATGAGTGCTTTCATTCCTTTCATATATATAGACACACCACATTTTTGCAGTTCAAGAGAGAGATTAGAGGAGTTATGCACATTTCTCCATAAACTTAAATAATATGAAATACTGTACAGTCTATTTTTAATAGGAATAATTCACAAATAGCATTAGTAATCGTATATAGACATGTATGAATCCTGACAAAGGAAGTTACCCAGATACTGTGTGTGTGTGTATATATATATATATATATATATATATATATATATATATATATATATATATATATATATATATATATATATATATATATATATTATATATTTTCTCTGCTGTTCTGAATATAGTATGCTAAGCAGAAAGAATGTATGCAATATGCAAATTTGTAGTTGCACTATTAGTAACTGTACACATTTAAATTGTCAGAGACTTTAAACCAAAAATATGATGAAATTAAAAGATAGATTTTCCTTGGGGGAAAAAATTCAATTCTAAGCAACTTTCCAGTATATATTCCAGTGATTTGTAAATCTCTGCTTCTTCACTGGTCTGTTAAATCAGCTGACTCTTGCTTCTGTTTTTAAATTCAGAACCACATGGGCAGAGAATGCACACTAGAGCTTTATTTACAAATAACTTTAAAACCATTGAAAATGAATTTACATTAGAAAGTTGATTAGAATTACAATTTCTTTCATTAGGCAAAATTGCATTTTTTGGTTTAAATTCCTCTGAATACTTTAAGTACAACTTATAAGTAGGGATGTAGCGAACCGCCGTGTATGTGTTCGCGAACTTCGAACATCCGAAAATCGTTCGATTCGAACGATCGAAGGATTTTAAGCGTTCGATCAAACGATTTTCGTTCGAATCGAACGATCGAAGCCATTGGATCGAATGATTTCATTCAATCCAATGGCTTTGATCGTTCGATTCGAACGAAAATCGTTCGATTTTAGCGATCGAATGGTCGAACGATTTTGACGCGAACGCCTATTGGCGAACCTCGCGCGACGTTCGCGAACTTGCGGCGGACGCGAACAGTCGAAGTTCGCGCGAACTAGTTCGCCGGCGAACAGTTCGCTACATCCCTACTTATAAGTCAAATTCAGTATTACAAGAAAATACACATATTTTTTCATAATTGAAATTAAATCAAGCGCTCAACCAGCTTCACACAGTCAAGTTATTTTAACATATGAAGAAGAAATAACAGTCCGTTCTTCTTTTGGTTTACAATTAAAATGATTCATGTGCAAAACAGCTTCCTTGCATTCCTCCCCCTGGTGAGTTCATATAATAAATATCAAACACGACACAGAAGTGCAGAAAAAATATAATATAGTGTAGCATGATAAAAAAAAAAACACAATGAAAACTTGTGTATTTTAGTGCCAAAAAACACTATACTGAAATACTGAATTTCAAACAGGCCAAACAAATATATATACAGGCTACCCAGATATATTTCAGTTTGAGGAGTAGTTTGACTCATCATTAGCATTGATCCCATGATCCCATTTTTGAATTCAATGACTGTGTTTCACATCATATATAACTATTTTGTATTTAAAACAATTTATTTTTGGCACTAGAATACAATTGTATATTGTGTTTTTTTCATCATTCTACACTGTATTATATATTATGTGCTTCCTTGTCTTTGATCTGATCTATTTCTACATGCATGCTTCCATTTTCTTTACACTTATCACTGATGGGATCTTGTTAATTTTTAATTTAATTTTTTGTTGCTGTTTTAGCACTTTATATCATTTAAAATATGCATAATCTTTGCAAGGTTTTACTTTCCAGCAAATGTGCATATAGTAAATCTGTGTCAATTCATGTAATATATGCATTCATTATTTGTATTGCTTCACAAAAAAATTTTTTTTGAGGTCTAAATCTGGATAACAATGCAGAGCTGTATGTAATGCTTTTTTTAAGTACCTTCTCAGTAGTATTGGACTGCACAACCCTATTAATCCAAGTCAAGTTGTACAATAGCTCAGTGGGTGGTATGATACACAAGATGAATCATGTCAGAGCTAAAGTAGAATGGAGGCATGATTGGTAAATTATAATAAAGTACATCAAAAGAATGTCATACAAATGGCAGGAGTGGTTCATGAAGACCTATACATAAATGTAAAGCTCAGCTGTCTCAACGCAAGCAAGATTATGTAATTTTTGCTGAATTTAATCTATGATAGTTAATAATTAGCCCCTTTGTATTATACTTGTGTTTTTGGATAACAATGAGAGTCCGACTTCTGCTAGAGAGGCAGGGCATGATCAAACTTTAGTGGAATCTAGTGAAAAGGACTTTCCCTGGTTCTGCATTTTCTTTCTGTATTTCTGCATGCTGTTTGACATGGATTGTAATTTAAAATGTGCATACATGTACCTATAACATACTTACGAGTAGGATTTCTTTTCTATGAGTTTTCTTTGTTAGTAAGTTGTAAAGAACTTTCTTCATAGCTGATTTTCTGTATATGGGTAAGAGGGTTCCTTAACTGAGATATACTTCATAGAGGGAATTGGATTACGCCGTGAATTGGCATTTGTTGGTGTATAAGGACAAATAATGCTGTAGCTACCACTTCTATGTGAACAATAATGTGCAAAGAGGGAATGCTTTGTGAGCACATTCACTATGTTGACTTTTCCCTGAAAATTTGCTGATTATACCCTTAAAACAAAAAAGCCCTGTCATGTAAAACAGTATTCCATGGAGCTTAGTGGGAATAATTTAATATGTTAACCTGATTAAGTAGCAGTCAGTGGTAATTAATCTCAATATTTTAGCACAAGGATTGTGATCTCTGATCAAGAACCTTTTTTTGTGTAGGAAACACATTATTGCACCATAATATGAAAAAATAAATGTTTTAGCTTATTGGTTAACTCAAAGGGGTGCCTGAATAATTTCCAAATATATTTGTGTCAGTTCTACTAACTAGACAATGTTTATGTATTTTTTTTTTTTGATATTGGTAAACTGTACCTGAATTTTGTTTATTCATTTTAAGACTAGAATGTGGATTTTAGTGGAAAAAAAGCAGACTATAAACCACTTGCTAGAATGTAAGTTTTTTAACCCAGTGGCCTTCCGGCTTATGCTAAACTACAGTTTGCAGAATAGCCACAGGTAAATACTGCAAGCACAATAGTTGGAGGGCAACACTGGAGATCTGTATATATCCATTTCCTCAACCAAGATCCACATTTATCATTTTCACCTGTTTGGTGAGATAAGGGACTGTATCAGCTCCAGTCCATTTACAGTGCATGCGAACATTAACTGATCTACTCTATGACCAGGGTCATTCTAATTATACATAATTTATCTTAGCTTAACTTAATTTTCAGTCAAAATAATTAATACTTAGTGGGAAGCATCTAAAAAAGTGCAATCCTGTACTCTTCTTCATTGTATGTAAAAATAAGGAATTTATCAGCAAACCGGATAAGCCACTTTATCATCATTGTTATTGCAAGATAATTAGTGCATGTGCATATTTACCTTTTCCTCTTCTTTTTATGTGGACTTTGCCATTGGATAGCAGTGATACCAAATCCATCCAGCTGTATGTATACACAAGTTAAATTATTTTAAAACACAATACAAATTTACAGTTTTGCATTTTTTATATGATGCCCTATAATATTTAAGATGACATTATTAGGATAAGATCTGACATGGGTGTAACAATAACATAGTTTGTAAAAAAAAATACTTGTGGCATTCTGGCATTCATTTCTTTGTAGGAATATTCTGCTGATCTCCAGCGTGACATGCATACACTAAAAGTAACACTGAATTATCACATTTCCAAACTTTAGGCAAAACAAAAACTTAATTTCCAAATGTTTTATAGTATGATACTTGACTCTGACAATCCAGCAAATAAGGTGTTTTTGAATGTTATGACATTGTAGGCCAAATTGAATGCCATAAGTGTAAGGAGGGCGTAGAACACATTGCAGAGCAATGTCTTTTGCTGATGACCTTTGTAGATGTAAAGACTTTAAGAAAAACTTTGGCACAGCTTTAAAGAAAACTTTGAGATGCGTATGTAAATACCTACTGTAAATGATTGCTAGCAAATCTGATGATATGCATTTCTTGATCTAAGATATCATGCATCATGTGTCTGTTTTTTTTTTCATACTGAATGTTCTGTTTCTATGTAACACAAATGCAGGGTATAACTAATTTTACAATGTCTACAGATATATCTTTTCTCATTCTGAAATATGTATGTATATGTCTGTAAAGAGGATATTAACGCATAGAATCATTTTTACATTATATACATTTAATGAATTTTTGAGAAAAAGCACAATATACATGAGATTGGGGTTCTAGATTAGGGTTAGTGATAAATATATAATTTGTACAAAATAGAGGGCCCGTTAGAGAATCATTTATATTTATTTATATGTCCCTTTTTTTAAGAAGGGGTCTGAAATGTAATATCACATTAATAATGTTCCAGTACTTGAAAATTAGCTAGATAACTAATGCACATATTTAAAAGTATGTATGTATTGAAACGTTGGATGGTCACAGGAATAAGCCAATGCCAATTTTTTATGGTTTGCTTAATAGCAAGAATATTATTAGTCTGTTGTAGTAGAAAAGAAATATTTAATTGCAAATGGGCATTCAAAGATTAACTATAGTGAGAAAAATGGTACTTTATACTGTAGAAGACCCTTTGCATTTTAGTTAATTAGTCTACTCATTGCTTTCCAGTTTACCATTTTTTATACCATTACTGATAATCAGTAAAATGAACAATACATATAATTCCTTAAACTACCAAGTAAAGCAAAAATATCATCATTTTTAGGAACTATGATGAAGTGACATAACACACTGTAATTGTGATGCATACCATATTGCTGTATGTAAATAAGTCATAAAATGTGTGCATCCATGGAAGCTAACCATTTGTAAATATCACAACTTTCTTAAACATTTTTAACTTCTAATTTGTACTTTCAGCAAGGCAAAATGATCCTAAACTAGAGTAAATGTAATAGTGTTCTTGCTTATTTGTATACAAAGAAAAGCGCTTTAATTTATTTAAAAACAATTTTTTTTTGTGGCCAACTTTTGTTTGCATTTTCTTAGGCTAATTATTTTACTATGTAAACACCTTTTTACATAACTTTCAGTTTTGCAACAACAAATGCTTTTGGTTATAGAATGGGTGAATTCAAAATGAAAACCTTATACAGCTTAAATAACAAATATATTGCTGTGTATGTAGGTCAGTGTATAGAAGAAAAAAGGATTTCCGTCTCATAAAATCGTGTCTGCTTATATAGAACACCATGCAATTGTGCTACCACAATGCTTTCAATTCTAAAAGGCCTTCTAATATGAGTTGACCTTGAGTTGCTTCATGTGTGGAAAGAATATTAAAACTGTATAAACATCCTGTAGATCAAAAAATGGTAAAGATATTTGAATTAGAAACACATTGGTAGAATATTTATATAGTATGCACATAATGTTGCTTAAATAAGGATTAGAATCAGGATTTTTTCATGAAAGGTCACAGTATAATTGATTTTTCTCATTATGATACAATAATTGTGGTGGGAAACAAGGTGGTTGCTAAGGTATGTGACCCTGTAGGATATCATGTTGGACTTCAAGTTCAAGATCATTGTAATTAGTGATGAGCAAATTCTTTCACCCCTAGACTTCAATGCATTTTGGTGAATTTCCAGCAAAGTGAAACGGGTCAGATTCACCCATCGCTAACATTTGTAATCAATGGCTTGCAGAGAAACTATATGTAGTTGAAATCTGCCTTGTAGATGTAGAAACAACAAGGCAGATTTAACTAATTATATCTTTCACCATTTATTTATATAAATTCTGTAAATAAAAACACACTGCATTATAGACAAACAGCATAGTGAATATATTCTGCTTCAAAGACTCAGTTTGCAAAATACATTTCCTATTTAGAGATATCAACTTCATTCCATGTTACAATTGTAAAAATGTGAAATAGAAAGTGGTATTAACAATGCCTGAAATGGATCGAAATCTAGCTTACTGCACAAGTAGAATACATTTTTTCTCCTTTAGGCAGGGAAGATCTAAAAAAAATTCTAAAATATAATAATCTGGGATGGAAATCTTTTTTTATGCTTAATACACTGACTTTATTTTTAAATAAAAGGTCTTGAACCTCTTACAGTGGTGCCTACCTTTTTCAAAAATGTATTAAATGATTTTGCAAATGTTTTGCTTAAACTGTTTTTTTTTATCATTATTTTTTATTATTCATTAAAGGATGTAAAACAGATCTAAATAAGGGATGCACCGAATCCACTATTTTGGATTTGACTGAACCCCCGAATCCTTTTGCGAAAGATTCGGGCGAATACCGAACCAAATTCGAATCCTAATTTGCATATGCCGTGCAGAAGGATTTGGCCGAATCCCGAACTGAATCCTATATTCAGTGCATCCCTAATCTAAATTCAAACAGACCTTAATATATAATGCAAGAGTTTGCCAAATTAATTGTTTTAAATGTTTCTAAATTTATTATATTTTTCAATGAAACATACAAGTGATTCTAACAGAAACATTACATCCAGATAATGTACATAAAAAAGCTTGACAATGTTAAAGGCAAAGTGAAATTTGCATGGTTACATTTAGCATAGTTACTAAATACATACCTGAAACTAATTGATAGTTTTTTTTCAGCAGATCATTGTGTTAATATGTCAGAATATCTTTGAATAATTGGAGCAGTTAAGCATAATTCTGTTTTATCAGATGCTGAGCCCTAACACCACTATGAGTCATTAATTTCAGAAAATTATATAGAATGACTTTACAATGAACACAATGCAAGTTAATGGTTGTTTAATGAACTAAAACACACTTGTTAAAAATGCTTAACTATGCTAAATCTGTCCATGTTATAAGATTTGTAGGTGTTGTCCTAATCTGGAGTTTAACTGGTGCTGAAATCCAAAATGAAAACTACCTAATATATAGAACATTATTCTGTTTTATTTTGATAAGATGATATTCTGACATTTCAGGCAATAAAGATATTAGCAAGTATACATTTTGTGCTTGTAACAACAAAAGCAGTTATAATCTACTTTTGTAAAATCTGTAGTTTTCTCTGCAATAGGCATAATACAGTGCTCAACTAAAACTACCTTGATTAAATATTGCAATGGTTTTATACAACCCTGATTTATTCATATTTAATTATATATACTGTTTTAATTAAATTAATTTTCATGCTCTTTAGTATGTTTCAAACTTTCACACAATAACTTATAAAATAACTATCGTTTGCAACTCAAATGTTTTGCCCTTAACTTTAAATAAACGTAATATTAAAATATTATTATAACCTATATACATTAAAGGGATATGCATTATTTAAACTATTAATATAATTAGAATTAATATAGAATATTAAAATAATATAGAATTAAAATAAAGAGCCATCATTTCTTTTGATTAGTAAGAACATTTTCTTCAGTTCAAATAATGATGTGTCCCAGACATCTATTGTATGGTATACAAATATTTGAGCTTGAAATTAAGTTCAAACACTTCTTAAGCAATGCTAGATTTTGCATTATTTAAATCTGTTCTCACATACAGTATATTCTGAAAAGTGTTGATAAGGAGTAATGTGATCAAAGATTTCACACATGAAGAGAGGAAGAGATATTTATCTTTATGAATATTATTGAAGCAATTTTGAGTTGATTTAAAAATACTTCTCAATTAAATTATAACAATTTTAGGGTATATAAGAAGCAACCAAGCAGTATTTATTGTGGATCACCTGTGATCACCTGTGAAGCACAGATATTTAATGGACCCCTTATAATACCTGTGCTACTTATGTGCTACCATTTGGAAAAATGGATGGACCATGAAATCTTTGTGCAATAAAAATTGTTTGGTCTATATCAGTTTCAATGATCACTTCATTGATACACTAATAGGCAGATATGTCAACAATTTAATGTTTGAATTTTCATGTTTTTTTGAACTTGAAAACTCAAAAATATCAAATGTGTGCTTATTTATCTAAAACGTTCATTTGAAAAACATGATTGCACACAAACTTGAACGATATGACATCATACTCTGCCCATCATTTTCAAATTAATATCAGAAACTTGAAATGAAAAGTCCCACTGAATTTAATTCAAAATGTTAAATTTTTATATTCTAGTGTTTGAGTTTTGAACTTGAATTGAAATTCATGATATTTGACCCAAAAACTCAAATTGTGCTAGAAAGTCAAATTTGATCAAAGATCAAATCAATTTGTTCCTGTCTGATCAAGGATATTAGCTTGACCTGGGCATAACCAGATACTGTACTATTATTATTTCTAAAGCACATGAGCACTTTGCCTGTTTATTCATTATTGCTATGGCTGCCAGGAGCAAATACATCACAAAATAAAATTTAAAACATCATCAAGGACTGATTTACTCTGATACATGCAAACCAAAATGTTTTGGAATCAATTTGCTCAATCTATTTCAACTTTCACAATAAATAATATGGTTACTTGCCAAGTGAAAAATATATTAAATATTTATATAACTCTTTTCCTATAGAACAAAAACATTTGTAGTTATTATTTCTTAAAATATTTTGAAGGGCTATATTATGTATGCAAAATTTTCCGCTCATATCCGTATATAAAAAAATGAATATACAAAAAAGTGGATACTAAGAAGGCATATACAATTAAACTGGACTAATCTGAGGAATAATATTGATTGTAAAATGTTTTCCCTATCATAAGCAAGGATATCTAAAATAAAGATGGATTACAATGATATTACATAAAAAACAGAATAATAAAAATAAGTAGTAAATGATTGTGGTTATATGTTAAAACAGTACATATAATTATTTTGTGCCAACGGGTAGTGTACCATTCTTCTTAAAAGTTATCAGTCAATGGAAAAGTAACAAGCTTACTAATGAACACATCTGCTGAGACATACATAAAGAAATATATGAAAAATATCAATGCACTGAAAGATATTTGTAATGCCTGTATGTGACTTATTTTTTTACACAATATGCTAACTAGAATTTTTGTCGGATATTTAAAATTGAGAGGCTTTGTATAACAACAAACACACAGGCTGCATGCTATAAATAACTATAAATTATACCACAAAATTTGCAAAATAATATGAAAAACATTATCAAAATACAGAATTTATCTTATAGGCTTCATAAATACAAAGGAAAAGGAAATCAGTTGTTACTTAATAAATATTAATAAACTATTTCCATGGTATCTTTTTCAAGACAAAAATATACTTAACATAAATGTTTTTAAACTTTAAACAAAATGATAGCCATTTTCTCTATTGCAAGTATTTTCCAATTTAGAAACACACTTTTAAATGGTTCTTAACTCTTGCTAAGATTAGAAGACGTGCTTTTCAGACAATCAAATATTTAAATTATATAAATTATATAAATTATATAAATGTTTATTGTGCTGTTGTACTGTTAGAAAAACAAACAGAAAACATATAAAATCTGTGTTTTACTTTTATAATTGGATTTGTTTTACATCCAGGTAGCTATTTTTTTGGTTGTAATCTTTTTTTTTTTTTTTTTTTTTGTTATTTTTACAATTGCATTCATCGCCTTACTGACTTTTTTTGTAGCCTATATGATATGCACATGATGCACATTTTCAATAGCTTGGCAATTCAAAATGCTAATGGAAACTAGATTCTGATTAAGTCTTCAAAAAGACTGCAAACCTCATGAAGTATGAGGAAGTAAACTATTGATTGTAAATGAGTAGCGCATAAAAGATATTTTCTTGAATTTATTGCAGACAGTTGCAGCATGTAAATATATAATAATGTTGGCTAGTGTGTACTTCTTGAACTGAAAATATAAATAAAGAACCAATTGAAATATGATTGTGTGGTGTCTTTATGTATATGAATAAAGAAATAAAATAAGCTTAGTGTCTTTTGGAATGATATTAGAGGTATTTAGCATGTTAATTTATATTAAATAATTGCGAAATGCATAGTCTAAATGTAAACGAAATAAATGGAAAATGCATAATCTATTTATCTCTCTCTCTCTCTCTCTCTATATATATATACGTGTATATATATACAGATGCAGCCACTTTGGTTTGTCTGTTTGACACAGAATAACTAAACACAGATATCCCATTTATCTCATTTAACACAGAAAACTGCATCACAACATCCCATCTAATTAAAGCATTCCCCATTGTGAACAATGGTGCTTTGGTATGCTAATGAAAAGGTTAAATGCATTAAATGGGTTAAGATGACTTTAGATAACACAATTTATTCAATTAACTCTGAGTCATGACGCATTTAACTCACAAATCCAAGTGGCTTCATCTGTATATATATATATATATATATATATATATATATATATACACATATACAATTCAAGAGGACCCGCACTCCATGGTTAGTGAACCAACAATATTTTACTTCTCAAACTTGTGCATCCGTTTCGACCTACATTAGGGCCTTTATTAAGGACAAATGGGTCAAAGTGGGTCGAAACGTTGGATGCACAAGTTAGAAAAATAAAATATTGTTGGTTCACTAACCATGGAGTGCGGGTCCTCTTGAACTGTACATAAATGCTTTGACCCTGCACCCATACTAAAAGAAGATTGGTTCGGAGTGAAAGCGTTTGATCCAGATGATATAAATATTAGTGATGGGCGGATTTGGGGTGTTTTGCTTCACCGAAAATTTCTGAAAAGTCAGTTTTTGACGCCAGCGTTCATTTTTACGGCGGTGCAAATTCGCTGGCAAAAATATGCCAGCATCCAAAAAAATTGATTTTTTTTTTTTTTAACAACAGCGAATCTTCGCAGTGGTTTGGTGAATTTATTCGCCGGCGGAGAATAGCAGGAATTCACAGCGAATTCGCACATCACTAATAAATATACATATATATATCTTTTTATGGAAGGAAGGAAGAAGCAGCAAGAAACAAAGGTTTAAGATGGCAGTGGTTATTTGTCAAGAGGACTGCTAGACATACAGTAACCAGAAATATGTGCATATTTTTTGCACAAAAAAAAAAAAATCAAATTTAAAGGAGCCCTTAACACAATGCCTTAAGTATAAGTATATGTTAATAAATTAATATTTTTCTATTTATTCGATATTTGTGTGCTTGGTTATACCCTTTTATTTTTTATTCTCTATTTGGGACCAGTGCACCTTCCTATACATTTAGGGACCATTACCAACTGCTATTTTAATGTAAGTGATCGTTTTGGTGCGAGAATGATGCCCATAGATTCCAATGAACGAAAAAAATTGTTGCATGTCAAAAGAATTTTGTCGCCCATAGACTTGGTCATGAACTTGAAGGCATTATAGGAATTTCCTCCGATTTTTTGGCAAATTGAAATGCTTCAGATTCACCCATCACTAGTCTTAAGTGTATAAAGATTATTGTTGTCCAAGTTTCAAGTCTTGCGTATATTACCTTTAAACGTCATTTTCCATTTTGCTGATTGTTCTATAGTTTAATCAAATCATTCTGCAAAAACTTCCTGCAGTGAACTTATAGTTTTGCACAATTTAGTGTCCTCTGCTAATATAGAGAAGGTATTTTCCATGTTGACCTCATGGCCATTGATAAATCAATTAACTAGGAGAAAGCACCAAGGACCTGTGGTACTCATATATATGGGAAGAAATATATCACAATTCGCTGCAGATACAGTAGCTGTCACAGACAGAAAAAAAAATCTTGCTCAAACATTTGCGTTTGCCTTTTATAATTAGCATAACATGTCCCATCTGTTGAGACCTGGAAAAATAAATTCTTAACATCTTGTTTAATTTTCTGCAGGCACTTACACACATTACTGAACTGGAAACAACCATGACAGAATTAGTCATTTATCCAGGCCTGGTGGTGTTCAGTATATTATATGCCTTTTAAATACAATTAAAAAAAAATTTACTTTTAAAGGCAAAATGCAGCTTAAAATTAAGCTGTTCTCAAGTGATATATATGATAGTATTAATATATTTGTCTGCAGAGGTTTTATATCCATAAAAGGATTATGAAGCCAAATACAGGTACAGGTGGGAGAGATGCTGCTCCCTTGCCTGGGCCAGAGGAAGGGCAACCTTGCCACTTGCCTGTCTCGTGCTGCAGCAAGTCCCTACGCCTGCATCATGGAATCCAACTCTCTTGCTGACAGCTTCCTTCCACTGGGCAAGGGCCTGGCTCCTTCCCCAAGATAGATATGGCGCTCCCTTACTAAACAACCTTACAACCCTCTGAGATATAATCAGCAACCTGATATTAACATTCTTGGAGGGGGATGTGACAGAACATGAAAATACTAACTTTCTTTTTCCATTTAATATGCAAGTAGAAAAGAATTATTTATTTTAATGATAATATATTTATTTTAGATAACCTATTTTTTCGCAGAGTTTCCTAATATAGAATTTAGAAAATGAGTATTCTTATCTGCAAAATCTACTTTAAAGTACATCACAATTTTAAAAATGATAGGAGCATTTCTCTTTTAGTTTCTTTATTATCCTCTATTGGCACATGTTATATATAGAATGTAAAAAGAGTTCCTGTAAGTGCTAGCTTGTCATAGCCATCATTTTTGCATGTTATTGAATGTATTGCACCTGTGTATTAAACTGCAAATGGTTAATAGTGGTTGGACATGTTGCTCAACATTTTTATTTTTTCCTTCTGCATATAAGGTAAGTGCAGGATATTACTGGCTGTTTTCAGAATATTTCTGCCATCTGTTTAATTTCTTCTTGCTTTCTACAAGTCCCTTTATTAGCAAGCAGTGATCTTTCACATATATTTTTATGAGCAGCTACTGCCACGTGCAAGCTTAATGGCTGTATGAAAACACATTTTCACATTCTCAGATAAATATAGAAATGTAAGCTAGCCCACACACTGCTGTGTTTATTTGCAAACCTGTAGATAAAACACATGCACTTATGCTCCACTTAAATAAATCTTACCCAGTGGCATAGGTGGCCCATTAAATGAATGTGGTGGTCGTGTCTTTAAAAATTGAAACTTGTAAGCATCTGGCACTTGAAATGGTATTATCTGCCTGACTGAATGAAAATTTGACATTATGAATAGACTACACAGTAAATATGCACTGATCAAAAATGATCTAGAACATATTTTTTTACCATAAACAAAGATTCAATAGGAGTTTACAGTTTATAAGCCTCACCATATAAAATGAAGTAATGCTGTACCCAACTGACATTATTCCATGTGAATAAAAAATTTGCATTTTCTGTCTATCCAGTTATTATTAAGTGTTGCAGGCGTTGAAACCCATTAGTCTTTGGACTGTAGACACTTAGGGGCAGATTTATCAAGGGTCCAATTTCGAAGTGAAAAAAAAAACGTTGAAATTCGACCATCGAATAGGGTAGTCCGACATTCGAAGTCAAAGGATTTTTTAGATTGTACTATCATACTTCGATCGTACTTCGAATCGTACCAGCATACTTCGATTGTGCGATTAAATTGTACGATCATACGATTTTACAAAAAAATCCTTCGACTTCTCAAAACTTAGCCAAATACTGGCTAAAGGTTCTAGGAGGTCCCCATAGGCTAACATCACAATTAGGCAGGTTTGAGGTGGCAAAGTGGCAAAGCTTTTTAAAGAGACAGTACTTCGATTTTCGAATGGTCGAATTTGAGAAGTATTTTCAATTTGAATCAAAGTCGAATTTGGCCTATTCGATGGTCAAAGTACCCAAAAACGTGACAACGTGTTATCTACAAAGACCCCTAGATCCTTCTCATTTAAGGAAACTCCCAACACACTACCATTTAGTGTATAACTTGCTTTTATATTTTTTTTGCCAAAATGCATAACCTTGCATTTATCAACATTGAACCTCATTTTCCAGTTTGCTGCCCAGTTTTCCAACTTAAACAAATCACTCTGCAAAGTGGCAGCATCCTGCATGGATCCTATAGTTCTGCACAATTTAGTATCATCTGCAAAAATAGAAACAGTACTTTCAATGGGTCCCTTACATTATACTTAAGAACAACCTTAGCTGGTCAGTTTTGCTTCGAGATTCCACCTGTATAAAACACAGCTTGCTAACATGCAAGTCTGGCTCTATAAATGTTCTTTATAAGGAAATATAGGCAGCGCATTTGATACGCAAACCCCCATCTGTTACAAATGCCGGCTCGTTCAACTTTGTTATGGACTTTAAAGTAATTATTTTAAAGACTTGATAAGGTCTTTTCTTTTTATCTTTTTTCCCCTTGATCCTTGAGTTCATTAAAGGGATACTGTCATGGGAAAATTATTTTTTTTTTAAAATGAATCAGTTAATAGTGCTGCTCCAGCAGAATTCTGCACTGAAATCCATTTCTCAAAATAGGAAACAGATTTTTTTATATTCAATTTTGAAATCTGACATGGGGCTAGACATTTTGTCAATTTCCCAGCTGCCCCCAGTCATGTGACTTGTGCCTGCACTTTAGGAGAGAAATGCTTTCTGGCAGGCTGCGGTTTTTCCTTCTCAATGTAAATGAATGTGTCTCTGTGTCTCAATGAGACATGGGTTTTACTATTGAGTGCTGTTCTTAGATCTACCAGGCAGCTGTTATCTTGTGTTAGGGAGCTGCTATCTGGTTACCTTCCCATTGTTCTTTTGTTTGGCTGCTGGGGGGGGGAAGGGAAGGGGTGATATCACTCTACTTGCAGTACAGCAGTAAAGAGTGATTGAAGTTTATCAGAGCACAAGTCACATGACTTGAAGCAGCTGGGAAATTGACAAAATGTCTAGCCCCATGTCAGATTTCAAAATTGAATGTAAAAAAATCTGTTTGCTCTTTTGAGAAATGGATTTCAGTGCAGAATTCTACTGGAGCAGCACTATTAACTGATTCATTTTGAAAAAAATATTTTTCCCATGACAGTATCCCTTTAAGAGGATCATCTTAAAATGCAGTTAAGCACTGAATGAATTTGCAGTTATTTATTTAAATACACAGTTTTTATTGCAAAACAGTTCAATTCGCCGAATTGAACAAGTGTTTGACTTTTGCTTTTAATTTTGTCAGGTCAAAGTAACCTTCGCTCTAATGTCTTTTGAGAAATATTTGTGTAATTACTGACTCAATTGCATCTGCCTTTCACTGTGCACCTAGGGTGATTTCAGCCACAAAATGATAAATGCTGATACTTTTAAATCAGTTGCTACATGTAAAGATAAACATCAGACAGGGCCGTCATTCTCTCTTCTGGTAGAGAAAATGCAGAGGGACAGATTTATCAAAAGTCTAATTTTTGAGTTTCTTGAATGTGCACTTATTTATTAAAATACTTAAATAAGACACCACATGAATTAAGTGAAATCACATTCTGCCCTTCATCTTCAATGGGTGTGACACATTTTGAATTAACCTCAAAAACTTTTAAAAAATAGCTTTTGTTTTGTAATTACAACACCCATTGACTAGTAAGCTTTTAGATGCAGCATTTATGTATTTGAGGTTTTCATTTTTTTTGTGCTTAATCTCAGACATTTGAGTTTCAGATATGTGAACTTGTTGGTATTGCTACGAAAAAAACTTTGATCACAGTAAGAAGTAAATTTGAATGTTGATAAATCCATCCCTAGTGTGTCATTAGACTAAATGATTCCCAGTAGATCTGAGCAGTTAAAAAAATACCCTTTTGACTGTCATGGAAATTCTCGTTGACTTGACACATTTTGGGGATAATTTATCAATGATTTTTTTTTCAGCGAATTAAACTTCGAACTAAAAACGGAGTATTTAAATAATCACATAAAAAAACAGCTTTGCAACATTTATTCAATGGAAAAAGCATGGAACTTGTTATGTTTTGGGTAGCCGAGGATAAGAAGAGTATAACCGTGCTTTATTAGCAGAGTCAGACAGCCATTAAACAACAGTAACTTTCACTTTTAAGCTGTCCAGGAAGTATGCACAGTATAAGTCTGAGCACAGTGACATCTACAGGCCATTTGTATAAACACCACAGAACTCTATTATAAAAAAATGCCATCTAAAATCCAGCAAGGTAATATAGTAGTCAATATGAACTGTCCTTCGAACATTGTAAAATCTTTTTTTGATTAAAGGTTTTAGAGTTTGTAATTGCACAAAAATTTTGAGTAAACTGGTTTGGAGGTATTCATATTAATGCCATGATTATTTTCATTTGTGCTTTTTATAATCATATTTTTTTATAAATGTTTATTCATGGTAGAAAAAAAACTTCTAAAATTACACAAATATGCATTTTGATAAACATTGGCAGAATTGATTTGCTTTGAGCGGTGGAACACTGTTTTGCTTAATGGGCTGCAATGGAGATTGTTTGTACTTTGAATTTCATTTGAAACCATGGCTAGTTAAAATCGCAAATCTAGTCTATGTTAAATTATTTTTCAGAAGATGCCAAAATGGACAGTTTAATGGACATTTTGCTAAATTAGGATTAGTGCTTCCTTGCAGCTGCTCCCTTACGTTAAATAAATTGGTGGAAAACTGTGACAAAATCGTATGAAACATCCATCCTACAAACATCAGACTTTTGAAGAATTAAAAATTGAATTCCTACCTTAACTGTGAGTATAACACCACATGTCCTAATAAGCTATTGAAATAACAATGTAGATCTGAATTATTGGTATGCAAGCATTAAATTATTATCCCATTTTATGTACATTACACTAAAAAGAATAACAACTACATTAAAATGAGTGATCTGACCCGTTTTGCTATAAAGAAAATGCACAAAATAGCGGAAATTTGCTGAAATGCATTGAGGTCTATGGCTGACTAAATGTTTTTTTGACGCAAAACAATTTTTTCACCCATTGGAGACTATGGGCGTCATTTTTGCAATGAAAAAGTTTGCTTATCGCTAATTAAAACAGAAATATACAGTAAAACATTAAAATAATGCTTTGATCTTTAGATTAAAGGAGAAGGAAAGGTGTTATTTAATTGGGGTTGTCAAAAGTTAGGCACTCCAAGTGATTGTATATACTTACCTCACACCCCAGGCTGGTGCTCTTATCAGCAGAAAACTGCACCGGCCTGGGGTTCTTCCAGCAGAACGATCGGCTTCTTCTTTATTCACACAGGTGCGCCTGCACAGTAGCTAGAAAAGTCGAACTGAGCTTGCGTCTGCCCTGCGTAATTAAAGAACGAAAAAGAAGGAAGCTGATCGATCTATGCTGCTTACTGGAAGAAACCCTGACCACGGTAGCCTGAAAATAACAATATGAGCATTAATAAATGTTATTAATGACTACATATTTATTTATTTAGATGTGATTTACTTAGATTTTGCTAAAGCATTTGATATAGTGCCACACAAAAGATTACTGGTTAAATTAAGGAATGTTGGCCTGGAACATAGTATTTGTACCTGGATAGAGAACTGGCTAAAAGATAGACTGCAAAGAGTGGTGGTAAATGGAACATTTTCTAATTGGACCAGTGTTGTTAGTGGAGTACCGCAGGGCTCTGTACTAGGTCCCTTGCTTTTCAACTTGTTTATTAATGACCTGGAGGTGGGCCTTGAAAGTACTGTTTCTATTTTTGCAGATGATACTAAATTGTGCAGAACTATAGGTTCCATGCAGGATGCTGCCACTTTGCAGAGTGATTTGTCTAAACTGGAAAACTGGGCAGAAAACTGGAAAATGAGGTTCAATGTTGATAAATGCAAGGTTATGCACTTTGGCAAAAATAATATAAATGCAAGTTATACACTAAATGGCAGTGTGTTGGGAGTTTCCTTAAATGAGAAGGATCTAGGGGTCTTTGTAGATAACACGTTGTCTAATTCTGGGCAGTGTCATTCTGTGGCTACTAAAGCAAATAAAGTTCTATCTTGCATAAAAAAGGGCATTAACTCAAGGGATGAAAACATAATTATGCCTTTTTTATAGGTCCCTGGTAAGGCCTCATCTGGAGTATGCAGTGCAGTTTTGGACTCCAGTCCTTAAGAGGGATATAAATGAGCTGGAGAGAGTGCAGAGACGTGCAACTAAATTGGTTAGAGGGACGGAAGACTTAAATTATGAGGGTAGACTGTCAAGGTTGGGGTTGTTTTCTCTGGAAAAAAGGCGCTTGCGAGGGGACATGATTACACTTTACAAGTACATTAGAGGACATTATAGACAAATGGCAGGGGACCTTTTTACCCATAAAGTGGATCACCATTCCAGAGGCCTCCCCTTTAGACTAGAAGAAAAGAACTTTCATTTGAACAAAATAGGGGGTTCTTCACATTAAGGACAGTGAGGTTGTGGAATGCACTGCCGGGTGATGTTGTGATGGCTGATTCAGTTAATGCCTTTAAGAATGGCTTGGATGATTTTTTGGACAGACATAATATCAAAGGCTATTGTGATACTAAGCTCTATAGTTAGTATGGGTATATAGAATTTAATTAAAAGTAGAGAGGGGTGTATGTATGGATGCTGGGTTTTCATTTGGAGGGGTTGAACTTGATGGACTTTGTCTTTTTTCAACCCAATTTAACTATGTAACTATGTAACTATGTAACTATATTCAAAGTCGAATTTGAGAATTTCCAGTTTATGCCAATTTATAAAAAAAAAAACTGGAATCTTGAAAACTAGATCACGTAAAAATGTGAAAAATATCAATGCAGTACAGCTGTATTCTACTTGTCAACTTTTAAAAAAAAAACTAAAAAAACTCATATTGAAAAAAAATCACTTGAATTTTGATGAACAAATCCTATTGACTTCTACATAACGTAACAGTTTTTCTGTTTTTTGCATTTAATTAATCTTGAACATTTGCGTTTTGAAAACACTTTTTTTTTTTTTATAAAAACTGTGGTTAAAAACTAGCCTTCAAATTGTAATAGATAAGACCCATAATATATCTAGTAGAAGTAAATGTAGAGCTACTGGACTTGCTGAGTATTCAGTTCAATTTGAACTGAAGAAGCTGCTCAGATGAGTAGTGAAACATCTTTAGGGTACAACTACATGAGCGTCTGCATCCGAAAGTCGTGTCGTGTCGGATCGGATGAATGCTGCGGCACCATCCGACATTGCTATTGCTTACCTTATTTTCCATCGCATCCAACTTGACGCCTGCGTTTTGGTGCACTGCATTGGATATGCGTTGAAGACATTCCTGTAGTTGTACCCTAAACGATCATCAGCAAGTCCAGTTGCTCCAGATTTACTTCTAGATATACCATGGCCTAGATGAATGAAAACCTTCATAGACTTGGATTCATAGTACAGGAATGGGACCTATCCAGAAGGTGTTTTCCGGATAACGGATCTTTCCATAATTTGGGTCTTCATGCCTAAAGTCTACTAGAAATTCATTTAAACAATAAATAACCCCTATAGGCTGGTTTTGCTTCCAATAAGGATTCATTATATCTTAGTTGGGATCAAGAACAAGCTACTGTTTTATTATTACAAAGAAAAAGAAAAATTATTTTAAAAAATTTGGATGAAATGGAGTCTATGGGAGCCATTCCATAATTCGGAGCTTTCTGGATATCGGGTTTCCGGATAAGGGATCCTATACCTGTACTAAAAATTCTCAAGTGCAAGCAGTGAAATGAATGCAATGAAAATAAAATACCATAACTGAAATTGATATAATTAAAAAAAATGTAATAAAATTACAGAGTGAGGTCAGTGGTTAAAATACCCATTCTACATGCAATACTATGGTAATTATGTTTTTGGGGGGTTTAAGTTCAACTTAAATCACCAATAGAATTCCAAACAGTATAAAATGAAATGATAGAAGCTTCAACAGAGATAAAAGCCAAAGGTTTATTTAACACAATATTTATGCACCACAGGGTGTGAAAAAGGAGAAAAAAATGGAGAATTCTCATCATAATTTATAAGCTGTAGTGACTTTATTCCTACAGAATGTCCTTGTGTATTATTGCATGCAATTGAAACACATTCTTTATTTTAGATAGCAGTCTACAATGTGTGTGTTTGAAAGTGCACTAAATGCTTTAGATAAATGAAGACAGTTTTTCATGCCTAGAGCCTAAAATGATGAACTAAAGCAACTTGAGAGAATGTTAAACTGAATATATCCTTAAAAGTTATAGGCTAAATTATTTCTTTGTACATGTCAGACTTCATTGATTATAAATTGTTTAAAAAATCAAGGATTCCTATATGAAGAAAAGTACTGTTAATGAAGTAATTATCTAAAAAAAACAATATTACATTGAAAGAAAAAACAAATTGGACTGTGCATTGCCCAGCAACACATTCCACGAAATATCCAAGAAAAATATCATCTATGCAGCTGGCATACTCATACTTCTGTTACAATCTTCAGTACTTAAGGCATAACTCCCAACTGTCCGATTTTTCGTGGGACAGTCAGAATTTGACAGCTCAATCTGCAGTCCCGGGTTTTTTACTGAAATGTCCCGACTCTCTCTCTTTGATCTCCTGCACTGAACAGCCAGAAAAAGATACATGTCTAACTTAAAGGAACAGTAACACCAAAAAATTTAAGTGTTTTAAAGTAATCAAAATTTCGTGTAGTGTTGGCCTGCACTGGTAAAACTGATCTCATATAAACAAGCTGCTGTGGAGCAATGGCGGAAATTTAAAAATGGCTATATGGCACAGGTTAACTAATTGATAACAGATAACACCATTAGACAGACAGAGCTTATCTGCTCTCTGCTGTGTAACCAGAGCTTTTTCTCCTTTGAATGGCTGCCCCCATTGCTACACAGCAGCTTATTTATATAAACAATAGTAGTGTTTCTTAAACAAACAAATCAGTTTTACCAGTGCAGGGCAACACTGCATTATATTTTTATTACTTTAAAACACTTATTTTTTTACATTACTGTTCCTTTAATTGGCAGAGAGCCCAGAATAGATACTTAGATACTTTTGTAACAATTTAAGATAAGCAGGTCTCTTTGGGGAAACTGTGATTTGCATCTTAAAAGGCAATTCACCTTCATTAGCAAAATTGTAGTAACACTTAGGGGCACAATTACTATGAGTTAAATCCTTCGACTTCAAATATCGAAGGATTTACCGCAATTCGTTTGATCGAACGATCGAAGGAAAAATCGTTTGATCGAATGATTAAATCCTTCGAATCGAACGATTTTCTTTCGATCAGAAATTGCTAGGAAAGCCTATGGGGACCTTCCCCATAGGCTAACATTGGTGCTCGGTAGGTTTTAGGTGGCAAAGTAGGTGGTCGAAGGTCAAAGTAGCCAATTCGATGGTCGAAGTAGCCAAAAAAATACTTCAAAATTCGAAGTATTTTTCATTCTAATCCTTCACTCAAGCTAAGTAAATGTGCCCCCTAAACACCACAGAAATGTGCTCAAACTTTCATAACCTCCCAAATTTTGTAAAACGGACATGGTAATTAGGGGTGTGGCCACAAAAATTGGCGTGGTTAAAAACATTTGCCACTCTCCAAATCTTTGTGCCCCTCTTTCTATTTGCAAAATGTTGGGAGGTATGCTTAAGGCAGTGGCTTCAACAATCTGGCATATTCAAAGCACTGGAAAGGGTTGCCCAGTTTGTAAGTAGGGTATGTAGTGTATTTGTCTGTGACTTTACCACTGGAGTAATATATTGGGGGGCGCTGTGCTGCACCTACAGCAGTTTCTTTCCAGTGCCTGTTCTGCTATAGCTCTCTCTCTCTCTCTCTCTCTCTCTCTCTCTCCCTCTCTCTCTCTCTCTCTCTCTCTCCAAACCAAAAATTCTGAAGACTTTTGAATTAAGGGGTTAAGACCTATAGTCCACATTGTTAATCTTCCCTGTAACATGTCTGTTTTATAGTTGCCTTAGGTTGTATGAAAATTTAGGCTGCACTACAGTTCCCAATAAATAAAGTGCAGTAGGGAATATCGCTGATGAACCAGGAATTATAAAAAATTGTGTTGATTATGAAAAGTCCCTCGTTTTGGTCCATACCACTTTTGTTTCTATACCATTTTTTTAATTGAAATAAACGACATATACATGTCTATACACACTCACGCAACACTGATGAGCCATGGATAACCTGAAACACATCTTTTTAAATGGTACATAGGGGTGTCCTTGGTTATACCTGTGCTGAGCAATGGCACTTGCAGAGTAAGACTCATTGAGATGTATTATAGCATTATTTTATTATAATTTTTATCATAAAAATGAATGCACCCAATTAAAAAAAAAAAAGATTACAAGACATCTTGGAGTTCCATGACATGTATAAAAGCACTTGTGCCTTGATGTGCTCATACCAGTTTGAAGTGACTTTCAATGCCTGTTTATTTTACAATAGAGGGTCAATTATAATCGCTATACATTCCTTCCTTTGATTTCTTTACTTTTCCTTTCAAGATGTTGTAAATCATGCAAGGTTAAATTTGAATTAACTGCCTACCACTATGGTTTCTCCTCAATAAACATGCCTCTCAATAAAGGGCACCATACTAGCACATTAAGATTATACAAGCTGTAAGGATTTTTATTGATCTTGTGTGTCATTTTATCTGTTCCTTTATAATGTTGAACGACTTTTTTATTTTCGACATTGCCAGAACAAATTCATCTGCACGGATATTCTAGTAAGCAAATGCATCATTTTAAGGACTCTTGGCAATATATTTGACAGCAGAAGGTTACTCTGCACAAATTGGGGATAAATCTACCAGAAATATATTTTCAGTTGATATTGCACACATAGAAGTTTCAAGTTTGTGCAATGCTTCATTATACACGTAAACTGCACACAAATTAACTAATTCAGACACCATGGGGCATATTTATCAAGGGTCGAATTTTAAGTTGATAAAACGTAGAAATTCGAATTCAAAAAGACTAACCGAATATAAGTCAAAGTTTTTTTTTGGTCGAAGAGGTCAGTTTTCAATCGAATAGGTCCGTATACAGCTGATTTCGAATCGTACAAACCAAATGAATAGCGCATTCGATCGAATTTGAATTTAGCCTCCATAAGCTAAAGCAGCAATACGGCAGGTTTTAGATGGTGAATGGTCAAAGTCGAATTTTTAAAGAGACAGTACATGATAAATTCGAATGATATTCGAATTTTCGATTTTTTTTATCAAATTTGGACTATTCACTAGTCTAAGTACACGAAAAATAGCTCGACATATTAATTTTTTTCATTCAAAAATTCACCTCGACCTTTTGATTAATCTGTCTCCATGTGTACACATACACAAAACCAGTTTGATTAAGTAGGAATTTTTTTTTAGACATCTGATGGCATATTTTACATAATCTTAATTCCTGTGCTGTTTTCTGCTTGCTAATAGTTTGCTTTCTTTTATACAGTATATGTTTAATGGCCAGTAACACCAAATAATAAAGGATTTTATACACATTTGAAAAATGTAAAGGTTTTTTTTTTGTAAAGGTAAATAACCTACTATATACTCAGGGTCGGACTGGGCCAGCAAGACACTGGGAAAAAACCCGGTGGGCCCCGCCTCTTGTGTGTCCCGCTGGCCCAGTCCAGCTCCCTGTCACTGCTGCCCCGAACCTCCTGTTCTCCCAGCCCTGTCTCGCTTATTGAAGGGTGCACAATCTAGCAGGGGTGGGTACAAGCATGCACGGGAGTTGTGTGTGTGCACCAGCGGTCCATAGGGAGTATTGCAGTATGGATGGTGGTTGAAGGGAGCCCCTAAGACAGGAGCACTGGTGGGCCCCAGGCCAGCGGGACAAGGGGTGAAAATGCAGTGGTCCCCGGCCCTCATGGGCTCCGCCGACCCAGACACATACCCATTTGCTGCCTTCACTGGCCCGTGCTGTCTCCCGATCTGCTCCTCTGGTCCCAATCGTGGCCACAACTAGAGACAGGTAAATGCAAGGGGCCTGGAGGGGGGGTTGTGCCTGGGGGAGGGGGCCTGGAGGGGGGTGGGGCCCCTGTGTTAGAAGCCCCGGAGGGGCCTCGGAACCTCCAGTTCGACACTGTATATACTGTAGATATTAAAATTTCAATAGTCTAGGTCAAAAACTGTTTTTAAAAAGACAAAAACATTTTTTGGTCTGGCTCCGGTGATCTTCTGTACATATCTGCCATTCGGGTTTTTGCTCTATTTTTTCAAGTTTTCCCCCTGATCAGATTAAATTGTGCTTTTTTAATAATAAACAATGTCAAATCTTGGATTCTAGTTTGGTCGGACTTTTCAAAAATCTGAAAAATTTGTATTCTATAAATAACCCTTTATGTTGTGTGGCACAGTATCTAAAAATACATATCTCACAGAATCCTCTACACAGCATATTAGGGGAATAACAAAGGCTTGTGTAATCAGGCTGAAGTAGAGGGAACTACTACAGGTGTTGGGAGTGACCACCTGGGGAGGGGAGCCCTGTGCCAAGGAAGCAGGACGTGGAGTGAGTGGCAGTTCCTGAGAAAAGAGAGAGATTTAAAAAGATCCTGGGGGAGAGTCAAGTCTGTAAAATAGATTTATATATACTAGCTGTCCTAAGTCAGGCAAGGACTTTGTAGGAGATCTGTGAAGAATAACCCCTAGGCTGTTCTGATTAATGGACAAAAATTGTGAATTTGTTACTTTTGTTGTACACTGTCAAAACCTATTTCTCTCTTAAAAATCTTCCAAAGTCAATAAAACAAACTGATTTATGTTTAATTCTATCCTGAGTGTCTCTGTTTATTATTGTAGAAAAGGTATTGGCAAGTTTGCCATTTGAGTGGAACCCCACAGTTGTTACTGGCACTGATGTTTTCTTTGTTTCAGCTCCTTTTTTCCCTCTCTAATTCCTTTTCTTAACTTAAGTTAGCTGTGGAGATGTAAGCAGAGGATTCATGTAAGTACACTTTTCTGAATGGCCAGAGTGCTCTAAAATTGAGCCTGATTCTGCCTCTGTTCAGCAGTGCTGTATTCATGAGAATCATGGGGGAGAGGCAAGTAGACTTCTTCCCTCCCACCCTATTCCTTAGTCTTGCCCAGTGATCCCCAACCAGTAGCTTGTGAGTAACATGTTGCTCTCCAACCCCTTGGATGTTGCTCTCAGTGTCCTCAAAGCAGGTGCTTATTTTTGAATTCCAGGCTTGGAAGCCTTGCACCCTTACCTTCATAAAATACATAGCAAAAACTAAGATAATAAAAATTAAAATGTTGATAAATAAAGTAAATGATGACCGGTACTGTACTAAAATGAAAGAAAAATGTTGCCATGGGCTTAAATTACCCTAGCAACCCTGCACTGATTTAAATAAGAGAATGGGATATAAATAGGAGATGCCTGGATAGAAAGAGGAGTAACAAAAAGTAGCATTAACAATATATTTGCAGCCTTCTAAAACACTGTGTTTTAGATGGGGTCATTAACCAAATTCGATTCAAATTCAATTCGAGTTTGCGGGTCGATCCTATTCACCCAAGTACCAAAAATTAAATTTTTTATATAAATTGCAATTGGTCGAATTTTGACTACATCGGTGTTTATGGGAGTTTAAAATAACTCCCATGAACTCGAAATTCGACCCTTGATAAATCTCCCCTTACAGGTGTACTAAGGTTTAGGGATGTAGCGAACCGCCGCCGATGTGTTCACGAACGCCGGCAAAATTTGCGAACAGTTCGCGAACTGTTCGCGAACTTCGAACATCCGAAAATCGTTCGATTCGAACGATCGAAGGATTGAAATCGTTCGATCGAAGGATTTTCATTCGAATCGAATGATCGAAGCCATTCGATCGAATGATTTCATTCGATCGAATGCTTCGATCGTTCGATTCGAACGAAAATCCTTCGATTTTAGCGGTCGAATGGTCGAACGATCGAACGATTTTGACGCGAACGTCGCGCGACGTTCGCGAACTTGCGGCGGACGCGAACAGTCGAAGTTCGCGCGAACTAGTACGCCGGCGAACAGTTCGCTACATCCCTACTAAGGTTGGTCAACTGCTTGTGTCTTTACAATACATAGCATAAAACGTGAGGAAAAAAGGTTTACGTATCAAACGTCATATATAAAAGAAATGTGATGTAAATACCCCCTAAAATAAAGAACTTATTTTACCCAAACCCAACTCTTGATGACCCTTAATTAATCAGTCCCTTAGGGGCAGATTTATCAAGGGTTGAAATTCGAAGTAAAAAATACTTCGAAATTCGACCATCGAATGAAAATAAATTGACTTTGAATATCGAAGTCGAAGGATTCTTTACCGAATTTGGCAATCAAACGATCAAAGTAAAATTGATTAAATCATTCGAATCGAACGATTTCAGCGATCGGTCGAAGGATTTTCCTTTGACCTCTAAAGACTTAGAAGACTGCTCTAGAAGGTCCCCATAGGCTAACATAGCACTTCAGCAGGTTTAATTTGGCGAAGTATTGAAGTCGAAGTTTTTTTTAAAGAGACAGTACTTCGATTATCAAATGGTCGAATATTCAAATGATTTTTTCTTCGAATCGAAGTAAATTCGAAGTCGTAGTATCCTATTTGATGGTCGAAGTATCCAAAAAATTACTTTGCATTTTGGATTTTTTCACTTCGAAAATTCCCTCGAATTCACTTCGACCCTTGATAAATCTGCACCTTAGAGTTAATTTAAATATTAACTTTGCCTGTGAAGCTAGTAACATAACAAACAACCAAACAAACCTACTTGGCCTGTCAGAGAATACAGGTATGGGATCTCAAGATCCAGAAATTAGATATCCAGAATTATTATCTGAATTATGGGAAGGCCATCTTCAAGCAATTTAAATATTTTACATGTATTACTTTTTTCTCTGTTATAATAAAACAGCTGCATAGACTCATATTAGTGGCAGAACAATCCTATTGGGTTTATTTAGTAGACGTAAGATATGGTGTTGCAAATTATGTGGGAAAAAACCCTATGTCTTGATAACAGATCCCATACTTGTACTTTAAGTTCACTTGCCCTGTATGCTGATCTACTTATTTTCAAACATAAATTTACAAGACACAAATCATTATACGAAAACTTGGGAATTACAATAGTTTGTCACTGACTGTAGATATTACAAATCATTTAGTATCAAATTAATGGGCTCAACCTTTCCAAAAATGGTTTGGGGATTAGATGTCAAGTTCTATAGCTCTGTAGAGATACTTAGTTAATTGGAAATTATAAATAGTAGGCTGTTATATCAGTTAACGTAAGCAATGAAAGTACACCAAGGATCGGGAGATCTTCCATAAGCGCACTTACCTTGTAACTATTTTTCATTAAAATACAAGTATATTTCTTGTCATGATTATATTTCCCAAACAGGTACTCTGTTTTATGTTTTTTTTACTTGTCCTATTTCTGTAGAAGAGTAAAAAGCATGTATCAAGGAAAAAAAAAAGTTTGTTCACTAACAGCAATAATCTATTATATATAGGACACTATAAATTACAAAAACCCTCCTGAGACCTCTGCTATGCTTGGAATTCATCATGCAGTGCCAAAAGATTTTTTTTTTTTTTTTGCTTATATTTTTCTAAAAATGTTCTTCCCTTTAGAACATTGACCCAGTTTCATTTTTAAAGGGGATCTGTTTCTATTTTATTGAAATTGGTGGTGGTGTTAAAAGTCTATATTGCCTGCTGAATTGCTGGCTAACAAATACGCACGCTTGACTATACACAATAGGGTTGCCACTAGTGATGGGCGAATTCGGGGCGTTTATCTTCGTCTAAAAATTTGCGAATTTCGTGCGAAACCACAGAAAATTTGCGAAGCGGCACCAGTGTCCATTTTTTATACCGGCGTACATTTTTTGGACGCTGGCATACGAAAATGTGCGAAAAAAACAGACGCCAGCGTCCATTTTTTTGACACTGGCGAATTTTCGCGGCGGTTTCGCAAATTTATTCTCGCAAATTCACCTCAAATTTGCACTTTGTGAATAAATTCAGCCATCACTAGTTGCCACCTGTCTGGATTTGACTCAGACAGCCGGGTCAAGGCAATCTGCCTGGTTTTCCAAAAAAAGGAAAACTGGCCAGGATCTCTCCTGATAGATATGGCGATCAGCCAATCTCTGATCGACACTTCATAGCCCCTCCCTCATGAAGTAGCACACCCCGCCCACAATGTCACTGGCCTGCCCTGGTGATGTCATAGCCCTGCCCCATGCCTGGATCGTGAGCTGCACAAACGTGACACCCCTAATACATAGATACATTTTTGTATACAAATTTATCAAAGTACTGTAAATTGCCATCCTTAATTATGTGGTGAGATCAATCCATCTCCTCTGTCTATCTGTATCTGTTAAGCTGGTAACTAATGAAGAGTTTAGAGTTGCCTCCAGTTTTCATCCGGACAGCCCAGTTTTTGGAAGGAGCTAATTTCGAAAAAAGTTGACAACCCCAGAAGAGTTTGAAGCAGCATATATTTCTCCCAAGTTTATCTCTTACTACTTGTGTGCAGTGCTCCAGAGAGGATTAATTCCTCTGAATAACTCACCTGTGGAATAATTATCACATAGGAATCTGCTGGAGAGAGACCAGAGTGAACTAAGAGCTGGAAGAGTTGAAAGCTGTGTGGAAAGAAGGCCCCAGTGGGGAGTGCTACTGGTTTCTGAAAGAAAAAGGTAAAGTGAATTTGCAGTTATATTTTGAATCCCAGTAGGGGACTGGACATAGAAAGTTAAATGGTTAAGTGTGGCAAGTTTTTGGGTTTTTTTATGCACGTGATGTTTTTTCACAGAATATGGAAAGCAGCTCCTAACAGAATATGAATACATTATACTGCCTCTTAGGAGCTGCATTCAGCACTTGCCTGACTTCTCATATTCTATTTTACTGTTACTCCCTCTCCATTCTCTTTCTATTCCTCCCCTTATTTATTCCTTTCTCCTCCTTTTTTCTGACCCAAGGCTGATGATATGGTTGAACTACACCTCTCATACTTGTTTAGTTCATCATCATTCACGTCTTTCAGTTGCAGTGCAGGTATGGGATCCATTATCCCAGAAAGCTCTATATTTTGGAAAGGCTGTCTCCCATAAGCTCCATTTTATCCAAAAAATCCAAATTTTTGAAAATGTTTTGCATTTTTTCTGCAATAATGAAACAGTACCTTGTACTTGATCCCAACTAAGATATAATTAATTCTTATTAGAGACAAAAAAATGCTATTGAGTTCATTTAATTTTTACATGATTTTATTCAATTTTTACATTATTTTATTAAGCTCCCCATAGACGCGACGATTCTTCTTGCCGAATGACCGATTTTAGGGAAGTCCGACCAATCCTTCGAAATTATCGTGCGGTTAGTGGGATTCGAACGATCGTACATCTTACTATTTTTCGGGCGACATCTGTCAGGAAATTGATCGGCCAGGATAAAAAATCTTTGTCAGTCCCAGTGCAATCTATCTATGTTTGCAGGGACAAGCAGGCAGCTCCCCTTTGTTTTCCTGGCAAATTGGTCTTTTTAGTTGATGGACAATTCGTACGATCGTTCCAAGAAAATCGTGGTCTCACGATGAGGATCAGATCTTTTAAAAATCTCAACATCTATGGCCAGCTTTAAGGCTGAACTCCACGGGACGATCCGGTGCAATGCGGCAAGTTGAAGGCATCAAATATAATGGAAGTGATAGAAAAATCACAGGTACAAATAACTCACAACATGGCTGTCTATTGAAGACGCAGCGTATGGCGTTTACATTCGACAGTGGTGACGGATACTTGTAGTTTGTACCTGCGATGTTTCTATCACTTCCATTATATTCAGTACTTCTTTGTCGCATCCATTTACTCGCTGTGCGATGCATCGCATCAGGTCATCCAATAGAGTTCAGCCCATAAGGTATGAAGAGAAAAATTATGTTAAGATCCATTACCTGGAAAACCCCAGGCTCAGAGCATTCTGGATAAAAGGTCCCATACTTGTACTTTAACGGGCGCTATAGCCTTATACATTAACTAGTGATGGGCAAATTTGCCAAAAAATTCACTAATTTCCCGTGAAAATCCGCGAAATGGCGGAAAATTCACAAAACGGCACCGGCATCTAGTTTTTGACGCCAGCGTCTGTTTTTGATGGCGGCAAATTTTCGCTGGCAAATTTTGCTGGCAAATTTTTCCCGCAAATTCGCTCCTGCCAAATAAATTCACCCATCATTAACATAAACTCCATATATTGCGTGTGCCAGGGTGTTTAGCCTGCCTGTGCAAGGGGTATTTTTAAATGTTCCGGGGCTCTCAGTTTAGGCCTGAGCATGTAAGTTGTGTTTACAAAAATAAAGTGATGAGATGAAAAGAAATGCAATTCTGACCACGTATGAGTACAACCAGGCAGAATTTAATGGAATCAATTAGCTGATGCTTTTAGGTGTGCTCAAACCTGTGTCTTAGATGTCAAATGCATAAACGAATGCATAAAATAATTAGCAATTTTAGATAAAGGTAATGGATCCGTTATCCAGAAAGCTCTGAATTATGGGAAGGCCATCTCCCATTCAAATTGTGAGTTCATTCGAGGTTTACAGAAGTTTTAAAATTCAACCTTTGATAAATAACCCCCTAAATAAAGCCAATAGGCTGGTTTTGCTTTCAGTAAGGATTAATGATGTCTTAGTTTGGATCAAGTACAAGCTACTGTTTCATTATAACAAATCCTTTTTTAAATTTGGACTATTTGGATGAAATGGAGTGTATGGGAGATGGCCTTTCCGTAATTAGGATCTTAATGGATAAAGGGATTCTTGATAATGGATCCCATACCTGTAGTCAGAAATGTAATGCTCATTTCCAGTAGTTGTGTATGCATATCATGTTTACTTTATATCTACTCACCTTGCATTGTTTTTTTTTTTTTGTTTTTTTTTATAAATTTCTAGTTTTCCTCTTTTTTGATACAATAAAATAAATAATTTCTTTTAAAATGGCTGAACAAAAATCATATTAAAGAGCTAATTTGTAAAGTGTATAAACTTTTACTGCCCATTTACTGTTAATGAAAAGCCTAATATATGAAATTTATTAAGCTATAAAATGAATGTTTTATTTTATAACTTGTGGGTGATTTGATAAAAACGGTGGCAGAGCTTGTGTCCATACAAAATTCTACTTTACTTTACTTACTGATTACGGTAAAACAATAACAGTTGAAATTATTGTGGCGTGGAATCCTTGATTTTAATCTCTCAATAAGGACAATGTAGATAATTCATTGAACACTGACCAAGCTATCTTAGTTGTTAGCAGAAAACATCTATTACATTTGATGGTGTAATCAGAGCAGGCAAAGGAACAGAACTTCAACTGAAATGAGATGGATATAATGATATTTTTTCACTGTGGAAATATTTAGAGTCGCCAACAATATTTTGCATTTAACTTAGCAAGGCCTTTAATGAGAGCAATGCAGTGCATTATGATATACAGGTTTTGGACATGTTATCTAGATCCACAATGTTTGGCACCTGGAGTTTTCCTGCTAAGGGGATTTAACTCTCCATAATTATGTTTTTCCACCAATATGAGTTTGTGCAGTTCAATTACCATCAAGTACAAGATAATGCTTTATTATTACAGGAAAAAAAGGAATATTTTAAAATGTGAATTATGTGATTAAAATGGAGTCAATGGGAGAAAACCTTTATATAATTCAGAGCTTTCTGGATAGTGGATACCATACCTGTATAGCCATCTTCACAGAAAAATGCATAACTCCTGAACTACATCTTATCTTTTCCTTTCTCTCTTTTAAGGGTTGGGGCAGACAGGCAGATTCGGGGAGATTTAGTCGCCTGGCAACTAATCGCCTCCTCTGCATGGCGACAATTTCCCTGAACTGCCTTCCATATGCTTGAATGAAGAATTACCTGCGCTAATGCACTCGTGGCACTTCGATTTCCGATGTAACCAGAAGTTCCCTCACAAGGAAACTTCGGGCGACTTCGGAAATTGAATCGATCGGCTACTTCGGAAATTGAATCGTTAGGCTACTTCAGAAATTGATTCGATGCCAGTGCATTAGTGCAGGTGATTCTTCATTAAAGCAGACAGAAGGCAATTCGGGGAGATTGTCGCCATGCAAAAGAGGCGATTAGTCACCAGTCGACTAAATCTCCCCGAATCTGCCCGTCTGCCCCAACCCTAAGAGGTAAATGTAAGTAGATAAGTAGTGATTTATTCGGCACACATAGATTCACAGGGAATTTCCTCATTTCGCCGCTCGCAAATGTTTTTGCGAAATTGCAGCGAAAATGCATGGATACCCATTGACTGTAATGCATTTGGACAAAATAGTCATGCATATAAAAATTGACGATTGCGTCAAAATTGCCATTGACTCCAATACGTTTTTAGGACTTTTGTTACCGTTTCGCAAATTTGATTTGATTCTGATTGAGTCAAAATAAATCGTTCTTAATTAACCTCATTCTGATCATGCAATAGATTGCAGTATTGATTGCAACTCTGGAAAATAATCAATTAAATACAAATAAATAGATAACTAAAGAACTGACATAGCCTTTTTTGCTATTGGACATTTAAGACCACTATTATTTTGGGGTCTAAAATAATTGAAGAATCACACAATGATAAATATCAATCGAATCCCGACTTGCCAAGTTCGTTCCGTCTTCCTAATAGGTTGGGATTCCCAATTCAATTTTTTCTGAAATGCTTCTTGAATTTATGTCACAGCTCTTCATTGGATGATTATATTCTGTTTGTATATTTCTGCAGACAGGATGTCTGATTGAAGTGATCAGACTGAAAGTCTCCTCTGCAACTTGTGGAAGTATACAGCCCAGAATATGACTTGATTTTAATTTAAGAAGTTCCGTATTATTTTAAGGTATGTATCCAAGCAATCCTTTGGATGGAATTCACACTTGTTAGCCTTATGAACACAACGTTACAATGCGACTTTCTTTTGTCCCCAAATCATATATATTTTGTGATTGTAATTTGCAGAATTATGACATACGTAAGTAATATAGGATTGTATGAGTAAACCGCTATATCTCTCCTGTGCCTTCTATAATGGAATGCCTTACCTTAAACCTTAGCTACAAAAACGATGAAATAATTATTAAATTTGATTTGCTTTCAATTCTGTACTGGAACCTACAGTATAAAAATAGTATTATGACGGGAACATCCCATCAATTTATACCATATTCTAGACACATATCCTTTCAAAAAGATCATACGCAGATCTTGAATAAAGATGTTTTATTTAAAATGTGTTCGAAACAAGATGACACCTATCTCTAATATGAAGACAACTTTTCTTTAAAATTTTCTATAAAAATTCTGGTGAAGATAAATAAAAAAATATTATGAAAGTGAAAACATACCCAGAAAAATGATAAAAGATCAAAATGAAAATATTAAAAAATGGACAGTTTTTCTTAATTTGTTCAAGAAATTAGGTATTTTCTAGGGATGCAATGAATCCAGGATTCAATTCGGGATTCGGCCATGATTTGGCCTTTTCAGCAGGATTCAGGCGAATTCTTCTGCCCAGCCGAGCCGGAACCGTATCCTACTTTGTATATGCAAATTAGGGATGGGTAGGGAAATCATATGACTTTTGTCACAAAACAAGGAAGTAACATTTTTTCCCCTTCCCAACCCTAATTTGCATATGCAAATTAGGATTCAGATTCAGTTCAGTATTCAACCAAATTTGCAAAGTTTTCAGGGGTTCGGCCGAATCCAAAATAGTGGATTCGGTGCATCCCTAGTATTTTCATGATGCTGCCAATCATATGCGACATTTGAAAATTGTACATAGTGTGCAAAGCTCATTACTAAAGGTAATCGTCATAAATAGAAAAATGCCAGCCTCCCACATGCATAAAAAGACCGATATCCGGCACTGAAATTGGCCTCTGTTGAAGAAGCTGGAGACGTTTTACTGTATATCTAAAGGTTTCTTAGAAATGTATAAACAGATGTCTGTATGAACACATACAGATGGTTCCTTTATTGATATATATGTAACTGAAGCATAAGAGCTTATTCATTTATTTGAATGGGGCTCTAGTGTAAATAACTAACAACATAACGAACAATGCCTTGGGCACAATATGTTACATTTTGCAGTATTGACTTGCCATCTGTATTTAATCTGACTGTAAATTTTGTATTCTAAGACGTCAAAGAAATACACTGTATTCGAAAACATTTTTAATGTTACTGAGCATATAAAAGAAAAATGCAACATTAAAAAAAAAAAAAAAAAAATCAACGTTTATTCAAGGTCAAGAAAACACATTTATCTTGTGTTCTGTTTGGGAAAAAAGCAAATGTTGTGTCTCCTTTTAGTTTCTCTTTGTCTCTGAGGGTTTATAAGAATGTTTTGTAAAATATATTATCGTTCTAAAGATCATACATCAAAGTGCTGCCTACTTGGGGAGAGCATATTATATTTATATGACAGATCAGCAGAGTTGATGCTGGCTTAAAATGGGAGAGTTTTAATCCTGTTAGCGCTGCAGAGGGTAAACTTAAATTACATTATGTTTCTATATCCTGCTGTCAAGCGTATTACAATGACTATAAAAAGAAAAAGTAATTTAAAGACCACATACCAATAATTTAAACTGTTCAGAATCTTAGCTTTTTTTTATTATAACAAAAAACTCCTGTAATATGCTCTATTAGGTAGAAGGGGAATTTAAAAGCTGGATTTTAAACAATGTAATAGTTTAAAATTCCATTTCTTCAGTAAAATGCATAATCACAACTTTATTAAGCATGAATAAGTTGAAGCAGAGATGACTAGACATTCCATAAAATACGGAAAGATAAATATTGGTATTGTTCACTTCTGTTGCATTTTTGTTTTAATGCCATTAATTAATTTTAGGAAGCATTCAATTAGAAACTCCAGGGAAATGTGCAGTGCTGCAGCTAGTAAAGCTGTTTAAGTGGTGAACCAGTTTAGTAAAAGCTGGATTATGGGTCCCAGGAGTGGATGGAAGAGAGCAGGGTGGGCTTCCATCCCTTGTTCCATGTAAGGGTTTTGCAGCTGCCAAGCTAAAGGCAGTTAGAGGTAATTGACTACAGGTATGTGGTAGTTGTGGTAGTTACATGGAAATGTGGAGCAACACCTCAGGGCTGCTTCCCTCTAGAGACCTCCTGGAGTGGAGGAGAGTGAGGGGTCATATGTGCTTGTGAGCACCAGGGAACAAGAGCTGGAGAGAGGACCAGGAGACAAGAGTGTCTCAAGTGTGCCCACAGAGGATTCTGGGATTTGTGGTCCGCTTAAAGGGCTAAACTCAACTGTGAGTAAAGTGAACACCAGTGAGGGTGTTAGAATTGGGACTGTTAATGTTATGTTGTGAAGCATATGTGATTCCCCATGTGAAGCCAGTGGACTGAAAAATTTGTGTTTTGTGCAAATAAAAGTTAGCAAAGTGGCAATTTGAACTCTTTAAGGTGGTCGGTTTCTATTTCTGTGCTGAAATCTGTGCTGGGGCCTTGGGTTTCACTACCGGAAGCACTATATATATATATATATATATATATATATATATATATATATATATATATACACGTTTTAATGGCATGAAATTATTATGTACTGTTTCCTTGCCCTGGGTGTGTTTGCTTCAGTAAGACTACTATAGTTTATATAAACAAGCTGCTGTTAAGCCCTGGGGACAGAACAGGATACACAGTAGATTTAAGAATCCCATTCTATACTACAGAGCTTCTCTGTTTTCTGCTATGTATCATTTGCCTTTTCTCCTTTTTCAGCTTTGGACGGCTGCCCCCATGGCTACACAGCAGCTTGTTTATATAAACTATTGTAGAGTTTCTCAAGCAAATACACCCGTTTTGCCAGGGCAAGGCAAAAGTACATGAACTTGTCATTCAATTAAAACACTTTAATTTTTTGATGTTACTGTTCCTTTAACATTACACCTTACCGTGATACTGTTTATATAGTGCAGCTAGTCTTAGTATGCTTGGCAGGCTTAATAAAGGCTTATGGAATACCAGCTAGTGGTCCAGACCCCCTCCATTAAAAACCTCAGGGAGTAGATACTAGCCTGAATTCCTTTCCCAAACAGTGGTCTCCTCATTTGAAGGACAGTATTAACTTGAGGCAACAGGCCACATTAATTATACCAGTAAACATAAGTATGTTAAGGAACTCGTACTAGCCTAAAGGCTAGAGCAATCATAAATCTGCCCCCTGGAGTGTAAGCACCTTTTTCACTGAAGGGGTAGTCCATTTAGGGCAATTTTCATACTGGGGCCTTGTCCCACACTCCCCAACAGATATCCACTCTGTTAAGCAAGTGGACGTTTAAAAAGAAGAGACCTAACTCACTATATTAAAGCTTAACAACAAACAGGCATGCTTAGCTGAATTACTATCCCACTCAGGTATCTGCCAGGAATTGGAAAGAACATGAATAGGGGAAGGACCAAACCAAAGGCAATAGTAACTATAATCTAAAAAATTGTGGTTATGTGTTAAAATGAGTGTGCGGTCATGTGGCAAATGGAAATGGGCACAGTCCTAAGCCAAAGTGGACAAACAGTTTACAAAATACATGAAACTTGGAGATTCTCTACAAATATTGTAACCATTTGCTCTGTTCTTGTAACCCACAGAATCCCCTAAAAAGTTAGCTTTTGCTATTTTACTGCAGACAACATAATGAATTTATGATTTTTTGAACTAAAACTCTCTACATACAGTATCTTTGTAAATCTGTTAACAAATTTCTCACTAAAAATATATACAGGTATGGGATCTGTTATCCATAGTGCTCAGGACCCTGGAGTTTTCCGGATAGCGGATATTTCCATAATTTGGTCTTCATACCTTGTCTACTAGAAAATCATGTAAACATTAAATAAACCCAAATGGCTAATGTTGCTTCCAATAAGGATTTGTTTGGATCAAGTACATGGTACAGGTATAGTATCCGTTATCCAGAAACCCGATATCCAGAAAGCTCCAAATAAAGGAATGGCCTTCTCCCATAGACTCCATTATAATTAAATAATACACATTTTTAAAATTGATTTCCTTTTTCTCTGTAGTAATGAAACAGTAGCTTGTACTTGATCCAAACTAAGATGTAATTAATCCTTATTGGGTTTATTTAATGTTTAAATTATGTTTTAGTAGACTTAAGGTTTGGAGATCCAAAGTACAGAAAGACTCCTTATCCAGAAAACCCCAGGTCCCGAGCATTCTGGATAACAGGTCCTATACATGTACTTTATTATTATTATTATTATTATTATTACAGAGAAAAAGGAAAACATTTGAAGGTTTCTGGATAACGGATCCCATACATGTACCTTACTGCATAGCTTTAATGCTAACTCAGCAATTGATAAAGGAACCCATTAGCGTTTTCTGTGCATTATGAGGGGGAGGGACAGGGTTAGAAAAGAGTGCTGAGAGCATGTATTGTAAAAATAAATATATAGAGAATATAAAGAACTATTATACATAATGTATACTAAAAGATACAGTATCTTCTACATCGATGAACTGAAGGCATCAAAAAAAGGATGGGAGGATCCTTGTGCAATAAATTAAACCGATCTTCAGCAACCATAATGCATTATAGCAAGATTATTTCAGGGTTTCAGTACTTCTATATATGCTATGCTACAACCAGGTGGGCAAGGGTTAGTTGAGAGATTGATGCAGCTGGCTTTTCCTAGCAAAACTTCATTATCATTCAGAAAATGTCAGATTAAACATCAGATTTCCATAAACATATGTTATACTACAAACATAGCGAGGACAGGCAGACACAATAGCAATTGATGCAACACATTTAAGTTACTGGTTTCTAGTCCTACAGCGTTTCCCATATGCTATACTACAGTTGTATGTATGGCCTATGGCCAGCACTGGACATCAAACTAATCAGTGCATGAATGCATCATGATATGTTGACTTGTAATCATGCCATTAAAATAATGTGTAGGAGCTTGCTTTCTCTGACTGTACCAGGAAGGAAAACAAGCATAATATACATGTGTATTTTGATATAGCGGTCTACCTCATTTATAGAAGACAGTATTACAATGGATGCATAAGCAGCACTGATATGAAGTTATATTCTTTCTAAAAAGAGCATTTCACAGTCAAGGGAAAAATAGCAAAATTATAGTATAGTGCCAATGTATGTATGTATATTTTTATTTGTAAAGCGCTCCTTGAGGGCAAAGCACTGTACAACAAAACAATAAATTAGTAGTAACAAACAAGGGGTCTTTCGAATAAAAAGTAACAATAAGTGCAATATTAGAAATACAATTCACATACATATAAAAAATATAATTACAATACAGATTAAGTGCTCAGTGTTAAGGAAACAAAAGGCTATAGAGGGGTATTAAGGTGCTGTGGGTTACAGTTTGTTACACTGTTATATAAGTGCCAGTTCTGGTGTTATCCAGCTGCTCCCAGAGGTAGTCTTTGAGTTTTGTTTTAAAAACACTGAAGGAGGATTCTTTCCTGAGAGGTTCAGGAATGGCATTCCAAATATAAGGAGTCGCAAGATTTGATACGGGAAACAGCAGTAGTAGTGGGGGGTACAACCAAGCGGTTGCTCTGAGAGGAGCGGAGGTTTTGAGCAGGAACATATAGAGAAACAAGGGATGAGATGTAGTTAGGTGCAGAGGAATGAAGGGCTTTGAAGGTTATGAGGAGGAGTTTATAATTTATTCTTTGTTTTATAGGAAGCCATGATAAGGACTTCAGCAGCGGAGGGGCCTGTACCCTTTTGGATGAGAGGAGGATAATTCTGATAATTCTGGCAGCAGTGTTTAATAAAGACTGTAGAGGGGAGAGATGGGAGTTAGGGAGGCCAGTTAGTAGAAGGTTACAGTAATCTAGTCTGGATAGGATGAGAGCATGCATGAGCATCTTGGATGTATCCGGTGAAAGGAAGGGACGGATTTTGGCAATATTGCATAAGAAAAAGTGACAGGTTTTGACAGTGGTGTTAATATGATCAGAGAAGGAGAGAGAGGAGTCAAAGATTACCCCCAGACAGCGAGCTGAGTTGACAGGATTAATGAGCATGCCATCAATAGAGATAGTAAATAGTGGAGTAGGACCAGGCTTAGGTGGAAAGATGATAAGTTCAGTTTTTGTTAGGTTGAGTTTGAGGAGGCGCTGGTTCATCCAATTTGAGATAGCCAGGAGGCAGTTAGAAATCTGAGCCTCTGTTTCAGCTGTTAATGAAGGGGTGGATACATATATTTGGGTATCATCAGCATACAGATGATAATTAAAGCCAAATGAATGGATGAGATCTCCCAAAGACAGAGTGTATGATCGGTTAGAAAGGTAAGAAGAGAGCCAAGATGCCAATGATCTCTTTCAAATAAGGGCTGGCACGTGAGGACTAGTGGGCACTGGTGTAACCTGTATATGTAAGATGCGGTTATTACCCTGCTTAAAAGGGTAAATAGCATACATAGAAAGACCAACAATGTATAGTTCTCTCAGACCTGGTCAAGAAAGTACATGTAAAAAGTCATGCAAAGAGTGGAAACTGTAGAATGGGATTCTTCTCACTTGAAAAACCACCTGCACAGAGCCTGGCCATCCACGTCTCCAGAATGGAAGGAATGAACAGAATGAATGCTATGTTAATAGAACTGTACAAAAAAAAAAATAATCTGCATCAAGTTGCTGGTGCATTATATTAAGCTATATAAAATGAATTCTAAGGGGTCTTTTTACTAACATTCAGATTTCCTTTTTTTTTCAGGAATTTAAATTTTTCTCTAAAAATGTTTGTCGGTGTGAAAACCATGAAAAACTCTTGATACAACGTCTCCAAGTAAAAGGTTTTTAGATTTTTATTTTCACTAGTAATTATCTGTAAGCCTTTGAAATTTTTAGAGGTTTTAGAGATGTTCTTATTTTTCTCTGCTCTTTTTTTCCATTTGTATTTTTTATGTTCTGATCTTTTAAAAAGTTTCATGGCATTTGTGGTTTTAAAGAAATAGTTTAATTGTGGTTTAAAAAACCTGAAATACCACTAAAATTCAACCTGGACCTCCTTGTGTCTGTGCTTGAGCTATGAATGAGGTTCTATGCCAGTTGTGTCCCACCTTACTCTATATATCGATATGAATAATGGTGGGAGAAACTGACCATATTCAGCTTTGCCTTCAACTAACAAGCTGACAGAGCAGACTTTTTTTGTTAATATTATACCCCCAGTGGCATAATTATAGGGGACAGAGACCCCATAATGAGAGAGGGCCTGCAGACAGAGGGGGTCCAGTAAGGATTATTCTAGAATGCCATGATCACTTTTCATGGTGGTACCCTCAACAATGGGTAGGGGTGGGGTCTGTGGCTTCCAAGTTCTACATTTTTCAGGGAAATCATCATGAACCAAAAATAACGTAGTTCTATATTTTATTTAGAACTTTGGTTAAGAACATTTTCTTGCTCAGATGATTTAGATCAGTTGCCTACAGAATATGTGAGATGTACAGTATGTTCATTTGAAATATTGATGACCGCACTGATTTAGTATTTATAGTATGCATTTATATGACCTCCAGTTATCCAACCAAGTACGAATATATTTTTCCTTACACCATGCTGTTCTCTGCAGGCTTAGGGTACTGAGAGAAGAAATCCGTAATCACAGTTGAAATGAACCACCAATCAATGTGGACTACTGATAGATCAATTTAGATTAATGTCTTACTTGAATGAGCAAGTTTTCAAAAATGTATGATGGAAGAATAATGAGGTCTCTTGTAACTTACACTTGCCACAGTATATAGCAAGGCAAAAAAAGCTCCTCAGAGAAATACTTCAGCTTTCCATTTTGAGAGTATTAAAGTATGTGCTTCATGTCCTATTCCATAACAATTACATTGAATACTTAACAGTAATCTTATGTTAACATTTTCTCTTTTATTATAAATTATAATTATTTTCCCCAACATTCTGCATTATGTTGAACTTATGATACATATCATTATAATACAGACATTACACAAAATACTTAGGGGTTCTGCTAAAACAGGCTTTACAGTCTTAAGTGTTCAGACCTAATGCAAGTAGTAAACTGATCTCTTATAGTGGCACTTCTCTGAAGCTCTGTTGACTTGCTTGATTTATCTTCAGAGTTTCTCTCTCTTGTGCCTAAATTTGATTTGGAATGATCTTGGCTCTAACTCCTCTCTGAAAGTTTCATAGAACTGTTTTCTTTCCTTCTCCATTTGCTGGGTTCTGCCTGCTGTTTTATCCTTCCTGCTATCTTCAAATGATTGTCTTCCATATATCGCCACCCATTTTACTCCACCACTACTATTAACTCTCCCGTATCCACTCATTCAGACTCCATTTTGCCATCTTGCTCAGTGACAAGCTTAGCCTTTTCCTTTAATGCATCAGACTCTCTTCTACTAAGAGTTTGAACTCTCTGCCACTTTTCATAGCTACCTACCTGCTATTTAAGATCTTGGCTTAATGTATTTTTAAGGAAAAACACAGTAGGCAACTTATTACCATAGTAACTCTTACCTGCTAAGTCAATGTACATTTTGTAAACCTGCAAGAAAGAAAAGATCTTGGTTTCCTGACCTGCTACTATTATGTCGAACTCTACACCTTACTTACTGACCCGAATTGCTTAAATGTTCTTTGCTACCTGTATGAGCTACTATAGGATAGAGCAATTATAACTGAACAGTTATTACTGGACTATAAGCTATAGACTCTTCCATATTCTTCAACCATCCCTTAATGAGAAGAAGCATAGTATTACCCAGTAAACTTGGAAAAACCTTACCAAGGAAACCTTAGACATTTATATTGACAAGAATGTCTTAAGGAATCTTCCTGAAAAATAATTTTTCCTGTTACAGCCTGGCCCTCCATTCCATGTTAAATGTTAATCTGAAGCTCAGTTTACCAGTGCAAGGGTGAAGTTAGAGTTCACCACAGTTCTCCAGACAAAGAATATAGTCTGTTGATGCATATCATCTTCAATGCATGGGTATTGTCATATCTAGAAATAACAGGGGAGTTATTCGCCAAATCAGCTTGGTCTTTTTAGTGTATCACAGTTTTCTTATTCAGTGTTCTGCTGTTCACAATTTTTAGATTATTTGGTTATGAAATTTGATTGCTACTTATTCTGTGATTGACCCCTGGCTCTGCCTGAATACCTACTCAACTATGCCATCTTCTGGCTTGAGTGACTCAACTGATGTCTCTTTTATTTTTTTCTCTGGTCTGTAAAAGTTGTTTTTATTCTGTAGTTTCAGGACACAAAATGTAACAACGAGTGACTCTTTTCAGCCCCAATAGTAATGCTGCAAGAGGTGAGATTGTCAAAAGCCATATGTGACATTTGATATACATATGATATGTAGAATTGCTTTGTAGACACATACATTAAATTCAATATGATCTTCAGGACCTCACAACCTGATTTATAGGAGAGGCTTGTTTCTTGAACTGTTTAATTTAAAATGTGAAACGTTGTTCTAATCTTCCAGACCTGACTTGCTTAGACACTTAGTTTGCTGCACACTCCTATAGAAAATACAGGATGAACCTTGTATCAGGAAAACAAGTGTAATCCTTAGGAAACTGGGTTCTTTAATGATATAAGCACCTTTTCAAACAAAGTATTCGTATCCCTTTAAATAGCATAGTATGACCGTTTTCTTTAATGGCTTGGGGAAGCTGAGTTTTCATATTAATGGTACTTTTGTGGTCCTATCCAACATCAGGTTGTATTTTTATGTTGTATTATATGTACAGACATTCAAATTTTACAGAATAGCTTGTAGCATGTACAGAACAAAAACTACCTGTACAAATATATATAGTGGGAGTTGCCACATTTGTATTCACATTTCAATAGCTCTTCGGCTTCTTTTATCTCTGCAAAATGCCTTTAAGGAGGAAAGTCATATGACAGCTTGGGTTCATTTACAAATGCAAATATATCATCATTTCCATGTTTGCATCATATGCAGGATCCTCATGGAAGATAAACCCTACTTTAAAAGAGCATGATCTTATGTTACATATCATCATTGTGATAAATCTAGGCCACCTATTTTATATGCTGTAAAGTCAGCATAAATTTTAGCAGATTTAGAAATCATCTTGCAGCTTACAAATCCCGCAGTTTTCACTCACCCCAGATACTGAGTTATCTTTAGATCTTTTAAAAGCTGATTATTTTTCTTTGCAGGCATGTGTTTGCTTCTGCAGTGCTTTATACTTTTCCCCTGGTGACCATGGTAACGGAAACATTTTATTCTTTTCACATATTTGAGATACAAAGGAACTTGTGTATGGGGAAAAAAGTTTGTTTGCCGCTTTGTTCTTTATGTGCTGGAAATAGTGCGATGAATGCACACCTGAGGGGATATCAGGTTGGGTAGTGTCGTTTTATCCTGAATATAGTTGAGAACCTGAGACCAGGTTCAGGGGCATGACCAGATAAGGTGTAGGTAAGACGCCTCTGAGGCCCTACACTTAGGACACTGTGGTGAGTCAAGTCTGTTCATACGAAACAGCCTATTTGGAGTTAAGTGGAGTCTATGTGGGATCTTGAACTGAATCAATCTATCTCTGGTAGAGACGAGATAGTCATAGGCCCTGTCAGTTGCCTCCTCCCAGTCCCCATCCTCCAACCCTGGGATGTCTCTGCTCCAGGCTGCACCCGCTGCGTTAAATGGAGGCTTAATAGTAGCTAGGAGAAGTGAGTACAGCCTGGTAACAAGTTTCTTGGTGGTAGGGGCTCTCAGGGCTGATTCTATCTTAGATGTTGTAAGGTTCATAGCGTTCCCTTGAAATTGATTGGTGGTCTGTCTAAGCTGGAAATAGGAGAACCAGGGGAGAGATTCCTGGGTTTGGACATGTCTAATTTCGGTCCTGGGGCGTATCATTCCATCCTTAACCAAGTCCCCTAGTGTAAGTAGGCCCCATTGTGGCCATATTTTGTACTCTGCTATATGTTGCAGATGTGGGAGGAAGGAATTTCCCCATAGGGGTAGATGAGGCGACAGGAGGAGTAGTGCTAGATCGCAAACTTTAACTGCTGCCATCCACGCTTTGTGGAGATACTTTTTTAACTTAATATTTCTTATTTCAAAATTGTGACAGTTTTGTCTTTGGATGCAGATTAGTAATTTGTGTGAAATGCAAAATTATAGGTTGAAGTACTTTACTGAACATTACTAGCATAGTTAATAAATATCAGTTTGAGATAAGGACTGCTTTCTTAGTGAATTACACATCATTAAGAAATAACTTTTTTTTTTAAGAAACTTCTGTAGTTTCTTCTATTGCTATACCCGCTTTTCATTTGTAAATGTTGTGCGGGCCTCTTTGAAATCAGATATATTAAAGTCCATTTTGCATACAAGGAATATAAATACATTTTTTTTAGATGGTGCTACAGCTGTGCATCCATAATGGGATGCAGAAACTTTAAGATGTTTCACAGAAGTTGATGTAAAATCTAAAACTCCATATGGTGAACTATTCACTGCATGCGATACCCTCAAGTAAGCCCTATGGTGATAATGCTTATTCATTCCACTTGGCTAGGCTTAATGCCGGTGCGTCTATCCAACACCTGCTGTAATTTCTTTTAGTAGTGCATCCTGTGAAAAAGAACAAATAAAGCTGACAGATTACAGAACTCCTGTTAGTAATAATGTTTCATAGTACATTTTCCAAATACACACATACTGTAAGAATATAATAAAAAGGGTATTCCAAGCAAAAGTGTGCTTCTAGTGTCCCCAAATGAGTAAAGCAAAAAGTATAGGGAGATATTACGATAGCCCCAGTAGGTACGTAGTCGGTGCAATAGGCAGGACTTTATTCCCACTACTGCATAAGTGTGTTTTGTATGGGATGTGTGTGTAAAGCAGTAATACTCAACCAGTGGCTCGCATATAACATGTTGCTCACTAAGTAGTCTGATGATGCTCCAAATGGTCCCAAAGGAGGTGCTTATTTTTGGATTTTTGACTTAAAGTCCCTGTGTACTGCCAAACAGACCCACCTGTAGTCTGCCAGTCCACATAGAGTCTACATAGAGACAAATAACTAATTACAGCCATTATTGGGTAGTTCAGCACTCTTGGGGGCACATTTACTAAGCTCGAATGAAGGATTCAAAGTTTTTTTTGGGGTACTTCGACCATCTAATAGGCTGATTCGACCTTCGACTACAACTTTGACTTCGATTCAAACAATTTGAACTAAAAATCGTTTGACTATTCGACCGTTCGGTAGTCGAAGTACTGTCTCTATACTTCTACCTACTTCGGCACTTTAAACCTACCGAGCATCAATGTTAGCCTATGGGGACCTTTCCGATAAGCTTTCTATTCTTGTTTTGATGGAAGGAAAATTGTTCAATTGATGGATTAAAATCCTTCAAATCGTTCGATCGAACGATTTTTCCTTCAATCAAAGTATTTGCGGTAAATCCTTCGACTTCGATATTCAAAGTCAAAGGATTTTACTTTGATGGTCGAATATGGAGGGTTAATTAACCCTCAATATTCGACCCTTAGTTAATGGGCCCCTTGATATCCACTAACGATGATAAGTCTCAAGTGCTACACTTAAGGGTAGCAGGTATTCTCCTTAAATTTATTTAGACATCATGGTTATACGTTTGCAGTTGCCTGCTCATTAAATATGTGTTTAGTCAACAAAGCAAAATAAATACAATGCAGGACTGTAAGCAAAATTTAATTTTTCCGCTTTTAAGCTCAAAACATTATCTTGACAAGTAATACTGTTCTAAGATAAACTAAAAAGCAATCATAAACACATTTTAACATTTTACATCTCACACAGTGTCTGTTTAACCAGATATCGTTGGCATATGTACACATTACACAATAGCATGACAATGCAGTTTTAATATATATTTAAATTGCGAGTTGTTCTTACAGGCCACACAGAGCTCTACATTTCAAAGAGAGATCCATGCATATGTGATACATACTGTAAGTCTTCTGCAAGGAATGATTTTACAAATACATTTGAAGATATCTTGGTTTTTCAGTGGATGATATTTTCAAAAGGGGCTCAGTGGGCCCCATCGCCCACTCTGCAGCACGCGCATATGAGTGTGTGTACATGAGCAAATAAGTGAAACTAGCCGGACTGAGGACTGGACTGGGTAGGCAGAATTCAAAGGTATGTGCCTGGCTCTAGGCATGTGCCTGCTCTGCCTACCCCTAGCTCCGGCCCTGGACGAGGGAGTTCCTATCCTGACCTGGGATTAAGTGAACCGCTATATTCTGTTAGTACAACACTTGATTTTTGTTGGATCCTAACCATTTCTGTAGAAAGAAACCCAAAAGCACATCATTGTATTGCTCAGTGCTAGGAATTGTCCCAAAAACTCAAAGTTTTAGAGGTTTATGAAGGTATTTGTATATTTTAGTGCATTATTTTCTGTTTTTTTTATATATAAATAAACAATTAAAAAAAGTACTTTAGATATGGGCATAGAACTCGATATGGACAGATAAAGAATGAATTGAGTGGGCACTGGTACATTCTTGATAATATACATACCCTTAAGGGCAGAGAGACACAGTCCGATTCAGAGAGATTAGTTGCCTGGCGTCAAATCTCCTCTTCTTCGGGGGAATTTATCTCCCCAAACTGCCTTCCCGCCAGCTACAATGTAAAATGCCAGCAGGATGGCGTCACCTGCGATTTACATTCTAGCCAGCGGGAAGGTTAGTTGTCCTGAAGACAGGGCCGGAACTAGGGGTAGGCAGAGTAGGCAGCCGCCTAGGGCGCAATCATGATGGGGGCGCACTTTTAGGGGGATTTTGTTTAATTTTTTTTAAACCCTGGTTTGATTGGCCTTTAATAGTTTTTAATTTTATAAACCGCCTATTCCAATCCCCTCTTGCCCGTGATTTGTACTGTGGACACTCCCCACCTCCCTCTTGGCTGCTGCTGGCACAGCTACATATTTGTGCGTAATATGGTGGATTTTTGGCTCCTGCTGGCAGAGGTACTGATTGGGGGCAATATGAGGGATTGCTGATGGCACAGGTACAAATGGGGGTAATATGATAGCTGCTGGCACAGGTACATAGATGTTTGGGGCATTATGATGGATTCTTGGCTTCTGCTGGCACAGGTACAAATTAGGGGCAATATGATGGATTTTTTTGGTTGCTGCTGGCATAATTACAGACTGGGGGTAACACTATGATGGATGTTTTGTCTTATGCTGGCACAGGTACAGATTGGGGGCTTGGGGGTAATCTGAATGATTGACTGCCGTTGGCACAGGTACAAATAGGGGTAATATGATAGGCCCTGGCATAGGTACATGGGGCAACATAATGGCTGCTGGCACAGGTACAGTGGGCAATATGAATGGTAAGGTGGAAAATGATAATGAAAGGCCGGGTGGGGGGGCACTGATTGAAGCCCTTGCCTAGGGTGCCAAAATACCTTGGCCCGGCCCTGCCTGAAGAAGATGAGATTTGTCACTGGGCGACTAATCTCAGTGAATCTGACCGTGTGTCTCTGTCATTAGGAGTGGATTAAGCATTTTAAAACACATATTTTTAAGAACTTTTCCTCCACCTCGATTAGCAATCCTTCACAAATAAACTACATGCTACTACAGCTTCTAAATGTAATGCTTAATGTCTATCTCTCATTTTGTTGACTCCTTATCTTGCATATCTCCACAGCTTGTGTCTTATACTCCTTTCTTATTTTAGTCCATAAGCTCTTTGAGCAGGTTCCGCTTCCTCTTGTATTTTTTAGTGGTTGTAATCTGTATGTTCATGTTGTATATGTTCATCTATTGTACAGCGATGCAGAATATGTTAGTGCTTGATAAATATATGTTGTTGTTAATAATAATATTAAAGAGAGGGTAAATGATAGGGACATGAAAAAGGTAAAACCTTGTCTAAAAATTAGGGAAAAGATAATGCTCTTCTGTTAGGTGATTAATAGGGTGTCCTATAAAAAAGGCAACAACTTGGCAGTTTAACCTTAGTAATGCTAGCTGTGACAAAACCCTACATAAAAATATAGTAAAATGGTGGAATCAGATGCTAATGAGTATAGGACTCGTCAGACCAGGGATGACTGTGATCTGGTTGGCAGCGCAAATATATTGCAAAATATTGACAAACAATCCCTGTTTTGTCTAATAGAACTTTTTTAGTAGTTTATCTAATTTTGTTAATGTTCTTTAAGATAGTGATATTGATGAGCGCAAAATATCTATTTTCCTGTCTATATAAATACTTTTTTTTTTATTTTCCACTGTACATTTTTCTTGTGCCGAACCCCAGTTTTGCTTATTTGCCGTGTGGTACAAAGTTAAATACTTGCGTGATGACAATTTCATTTTGTAACCAAGGGAGTAAGTTTCCCTAACAACAGCATTCGCATTAAAGCTTAAAAAACTTCTCAAAGTATGAGACAACTGGAGGCTGGATAATCATGATTGTTATTCAAGAAGATAAAAATTAGCCTACGTATGAAATAAAGCTGATACAAATACAGAAAATAGCAAGGATTTCTTTCTTCACAGTTTTCTACTTGCATGAATACCATTCTGCGATGAAGCCTTAATTATATGTGAGGAATTAATCTAGTCAAATTGTTGTTTTACTGTGGTTTTCTATAGGTCTTTGCAAAGGAAACTATTTATGTTGCCTCCTTAATTAAAACTTTCCCTCCCAGAGAAAAGTGAGAAAACACTATACTAACAGCAAATGCTTTTTTTGGGGTGGGACACATTTTAACAGTCCTTCCTGACACATAAACCATAACATGCTATGTTTATCAGGCAAGACAACTCAGAAGTCAAGATGTGTATTTCTAGGGTGATTTAAAATTCCATTTATGTGGTTCAAAAGCGATTGCCCCAGCTGTTTCTCAGCCCTCTCTAACAACCCCCTTTTCAGAACATACTGTCTAAATCATGTATTGTCTTTTCAAACATCTCCCTCAGAAATCGAATACTGTTTCATCTTTTTGTGCTAATCCCCATTCTGGGATCTACAGGTCAAGGAATAGACAAAGCATGGGTCAAAAATACTCACAGCAAGGGATGCAGCTCCTAGATTGAAAGGTGTTATTTGCAGTGGACAGAATGTCACCAGTTTTGAAAACGGTGCTACTGGAAAGCTCCAAAAAGAGACATATGGGGAAAAAACATAAAAATACAGAATATAGTTTAGTGTTTTAATTGAAGAATGATTTGAAGATCTTAAAGATCTCTTCTTTGTTTGGTGGAGACTTGAAGATCTGAATTGTTTGGTGGAGAGTCCTTGGGCAGTGCTGTGATACTTGTAGCGTTGTACTGGTTATGCCTTTGTGTTTAACTGTTTTGTACTAAAACAAACAATATGCTTGATGACTTACTTCCCTTTTTTTACCATACCCTTGATTAAATGAGATCTGGACATTTCTAAATTCATAATCATATTCTGTTGATTCACCTCCCATTACAAATGGTAGAGCTCATTCATACATGCACACTTTTTAATATAGTGTTTGGAAAGGGGTGATTCTACCTCTTTGGCTTTCCTCTTTAATCTGGCTGGATGTCCAGGGAACGTGGCATCAACAAGACTTAGTAAAGCTGTTTTGCCCTAGGGCAAACTTTCTAGAGAATGTCCGGGAACAGGAACCCTGTGAAAGAAATTTAGTCAGTACAGGATTTAGTTACTGTTATAGCAAGTTCTAGGAACATGAGACAGACAGAACTAGATTGTGCTCCAACCTTGAGACATAGGCGTAGCTCTCCCCTAGGCTCTGCTGAAGGGTGAAGGTTATGGTTCTCATCCCTGGTCCAATTCTAATGTAAGGAATAAGGACCATATTTCCTAGAAACCATAAAAGAGAAATATTAAATCACCAAAGCTGTCTCCACAGTGATGTCACAGAATCTGCCTCTACTTTGATTGCACTAATATCTTGCACTAATATCTTAAAATACTACCTTATGTTACCCTGTGGCTCTTTTACATGTTTTGCAAGAATCTTCCAGCATCCTATATCTTATTAACATATATTTTTTTTGAAGCACCAACATATTGGGCAGCGCTGATTTACACAACAACACTGTAAGGGCTTACCCTGGTGGTCTAGTGGGCCGGCGATCCTGGCCCCTCCACCGCCTGAGGCAGCTTGCAGTTGCTGCTGCCCCCCCCTCCCCAGTGTGCTCACCTTTTTGTGCCGGAGGGGGTCCACGAGGGCGGTAGAGAGGACGCTAGTGCAGAGAGCATAATTGCGCTCTCTGCGTTAGAAGAGGCGAATTTCCAGTTTGAAAACCCGCCCCTGGTACCTAGTGTGGCGCAGCCGTCTGAGGCGAGATTCTCAGGTCACCTCATTGGCGAAGCGCCCCTGGCTGCTTCTCTTCCATTGAAGTGCCAGTTCCTTAGGGCATGCGTGGCACGCTTTTCCTTTTCTTATGTGCATTGACGCTGGCGTGATGACCTCAGCACGCAATGTCCAGAAATTCAAATACTATTTAAAGGAAATTCCCTGTACTGCCCTTTTCCCATTATAGGTTCATCTTTGTGAGTTCCTGGTGCTTTTCCTGTGTTTTCCTGACATCTGATTCCTGTTTTGACCCTTGCCTGATTGACTATTCTGACTTCTGTGATCTTGATCCCTACCTGGTAAACCGACTATTCTACACTCTGTAACCTGACCTGTGCCTGTTTGGACAACTCTTGATTGATCTCTCGGCTTTGACCCTTGCCTGTCTGACTCCACTTGAATTCTGCCCGCACCGACCCGGCCTGTTTGACTGGGTTTTCGTCTAAAACCTTGTACTGTGACCTTCTGCCCAAAGACTTTACTTAACCATCATGCCACTCTGCTCATCCAGAACCCTTGCTTAAGACCTGGTGGCATCCAATTAGCCGAGGGCTCCTTCCAAGGTGAAGGTGGCTGTTAAAGGTGGATGCAGGAGCCGAGACCAGGGAGCTTTGCATTGGTTCTGGATTCTGGGTGCTGATTCGTGACAAACGCGTGCCAGGTATAGTTAAACAACATTTTCACCTTTCCACTTAGCAAATGTCCACCATGAGAGAGTCCAGTGTAACTGGTTACTAGATGTACAAAGCCTGTGTTAGCCAAGATAGGGTTACACTATTGGAAACGAGATACAGCAGTAGAACCGCCACTTGCTATAGGCAAACATAAATCATGGATTAAATAGAAAATAAGAAGCTCTGCAAAACCCTTTTGTTTTTAGCACCAGTAAATTAATTACGTGGATATTTTTATTTCATTATTTACAGTATAATATTTACTCTTATCTTTTTCGATCTATGCATAGCATGAAGGGCATAATGTACTATGCTGTGTTCCTTGATAAGGAGGCTTAAAAGCATAACATTAAATTTAGTTTATCAGATTAAAAATTTTTTGACTGAATTCAGTCTATTTCAAAGTTTTCCTCCTATAACTGGGATAATGACTGGTAGCAGGGTTAATGATCTGAATAAGTGCACAGTTTTCCATATGTTTTCATATTTGGAACAGGATTCCCAGGGTGCTTACCTCTGTGGGGTATGTGAACAAATTGCCAGCCTCAAAACTTGTATTTCAGATTTAGAGCAGCACATTTTAACAATGAGAAAGAACTTGAATCTTGAGATGAGCTGCGTAACAAAGAAAATCTAAAGGGGTAAAAAGGAAAAGTGATGCAGATTGTACTAAAATATCAGAATTTAATAATCTGCCCTGTAGCATAATCTTATATTACAGACTAACCTAATTTTCTGCTTGATAATTTGTGACGACCCCTAAACTTAGTTTCTCAACAGCTGCTCAGAGTCCACTGAGCATGTGAGTGTCACCGACACTTTGCAAGATGGTGACCCCTTGTGACAAGTTTGAAGTCATAGAACATAGTTGCTATTGCGAAGCTGAAAATTTAGGCTGGTGCAATAAGTGGAGAATATAAAGTATGACATTTTTAGCCATATTCATTTTTTAGGGGTTACTTCCCCATTAATGAATTAGGAAAAATGCAGGGACATGCAACGTAAAGGGTTTTTTTTTACCTTCAAATTAATTTTTAATATGTTCTAGTGTCCTACCTTGTTAAAAAAACTCTTTTCCACTATGCTACAGCTGTACTTTATAAAAAAAAAATGACCCCTATGCTGCCAATTTGTTTCAAACATGGCGCCCTGACAACGCCTTAACTAGATGGGGGCTGGGAAAGGCCATCCCATTGGTAATATTGTTGAAGTCAAGGGACAGATTATAATAGCATCTGCATTTTTTTCCATCACAGCAGACTCAGAATACATGTCAAAATTCTAGCATGGATATGCAAAATTTTGTACCTGTACCAGGTGAAAAATTAGGCTCATCCCTAGTTACTTTCATAAAGAACTTAAATCAAACAGTCCAACAGAATGTTATCTTTCTAGTATGCAAACTTGATAATACATTTTGAGCCAAACAATATGGATCTTCTATAACAAATATTTAAAAAGGACTGTCCATACAGTATGGATCATTTCCTATTTAATCAACGTCTAACTGATTTGCTGTTTCTATGTAATAATTAGAAGGTACTTAATATTTGTTGGTGCATTTGGTGTTTAAATGTTTTTTTTTTTTAAATTGATGCTTACTGCTCCACATTTCAAAAAGATCATTTTTTGAGCAAACCCCAGTTTTCAAACAATAATAAGTCCCATTTCTGTATTTCCATTGATCCACTTTTCTGTATAATTACTAGCAAGCTGATCAGCAGGTCTTCATGTCTGTTCTTCTCCATATCTGCTGCTCTGTTATGCTGTATCTGGGAGGGTCAGAAGTTAGGTTCACAACAACTTAACTATGTTATCAGACTAACCATAATAATATTTTTGCTCCTGATACTTTAACCGAAGAGGCATTTTTATTACGGTTATTTGTTATATGTATTAAGATTCACATCTTAAGATGCTTACAAGGAATAATAGAAATAGCATTTTAAATAGATGAAATGTCAGAAGGAAAGAATAGATAACTTATGGCCACTTTGATGAATTGGTGCTTCTTGGCAGAGCAGAAAGGTCTTTACTTCTCAACTGTAGATCTCTGCTCTTTTAATTTATAATAGGTTCTATCCAAGGCATTTTATTTTATATGGTGGAGGTGTAGCCCACACTTCCCCCTCAACGCCACTGATGGATTTTTCTGCATATCTCCAGCCACAAACAAAAGTAATTGTTTGGGTGGAAGAGAGGGTGCTGTGCCCCCAACAATACTTTTACCCCTCCAACTTGAGAAAATCTACCCTAAAACTAGGGATGCACCGAATCCGGGATTCGGTTCGGGATTCGGCCAGGATTAGGCCTTTTTCAGTAGGATTCGGCTGAATCCTTCTGCCTGGCCGAACCAAATCCGAATCCTAATTTGCATATGCAAATTAGGGGCGGGAGGGAAATTGCGTGACTTTTTGTCAGAAAACAAGGAAGTAAAAAATGTTTTCCCCTTCCCACCCTAATTTACATATGCAAATTAGGGTTCGGATTCGGTTCGGTATTCGGCCGAATCTTTCGTGAAGGATTCGGGGGTTCGGCCAAATCCAAAAAAGTGGATTCGGTGCATCCCTACCTAAAACAAATGCTCTCAATCTCAGATACTTGCGAAAAAAGAAACATAATTCTAATTTATGATTTATACATAGGAAAAAAAATAAAAATTCTGAAATAGTCACAAAAAAATTATTATTTTTTAAAATGATATAAAGAATTATTAAATATAGAGTGGCTAAGATGATAATTTTCCGCTGCCAAGCATTTGCAAAGCTATTTGTCCATTTAAAAATGATGATTATAAAATGTAGAAAATAAAAGCTATGGGCTTTTATTTGCAAAAAAACACAGTAGCATTTTAATGGTAGAAACTGTGAAAAGCATTTCAGTTATTATGTGTTGTGTCCTTAACCTGTATGAAACACAGAAGCAGTCTATGGTAATGGCAAAATAATAAGATGTTGAATATTTATTTTACACTCGTCTCTCTCACTTTCTCAGTTGTGTGGATTATATTACCAAATAGGCAACCTTTAACACAACTATTCTAGCAACTGAATTTTGTAAAATCCCTCATTTTTTGTCTAACAGTTACAAAACATGGCACAGGTTTACAAAATTGATTCCGGTTTATATGAATAGTTTGTCAATGGGGCTTCCTTTCTCCCAAGTCTTCTCAACTTGCTAGGCATAAAGGCCTTAATGGGTCAAAGAGACAGATCTGCAAGGTCATATCATCAAAGAAATACGTGTAAAAAAAAAATTCAACTGTGAAAATTGAAATTTTGTGAAATATTTGTGTCTGACAGAAATGTAGACCCCACTAGTCTTGGCAAATACTGCTTCAATGAACAAAACGTATATATTGTCATCATTTCTAAATGATTAGTGGTCAATAGCTTGTTTTGCTTTTCTCTTATATTAATTATTGGTATACACTTAGGCGCAAATTCACTAAGCTGCGAAGCTCCAAGCGCTAGCGTTAATTCGCTAGCTTTTGGCATTTTCGCTACTGCGCAAATTCACTAACGAACGCTGGCATAGTTTCGCTAGTGTTACTTCGCACCCTTACGCCAGGCGAATTTTCGCTAGCGACGAAACTATGCAAATTCACTAACTTGCGCAGTGTACTGAACGCTACCTTTTACGCTAGACTTCCTTCGCCACCTCAGACCTGACGAAGCGCAATAGAGTAGATAGGGATTGTTTCCAAAAAAAGTCAAAAATTTTTCTAAGTCCCAAAAAACGCTGGCGTGTTTTCTACATGATGGGTGATAGGCTGAAAAAGATCGAATTTTTTTTTGGGGCTCCCCTCCTTCCCCCCTACATTTCCTGACTCGTGGCAACTTACCTAGACAGTGGGCACATGTGTAGGGCAAAATAAAATTTATATTTGCAGAGTTTTTGAAGGTTTTCTTGGCATTTGTAGTGCTGATACATATTCCTCCATTGAAATTTGAATTTCGCGCCGTATGCAAATTAGCCTTCGCTAGCGTAACTTCGCTTTACATAGCGAATCAACGCTAGCACAACTTCGCAACCTTATGCTACCCCTGAGCGCAACTTCGGATTTTAGTGAATTTGCGGAGCGCTGGCGAAACTACGCCTGGCGAAGTGCGGCGAAGTTGCGCCTGGCGCAACTACGAATCTTAGTGAATTTGCCCCTTAGAGAACAGAGATGGTGTATAAATATGTCTCCCGTTCCCAGTTGCTGTTGGTCTGTCATATTTACGGATGTTCAATATACAGAGGGTTTAACTCTGAGACTGGCAATACCTTCTTATCCTCCTTCAATTGTTGTGTAGAACCAATAAGTTGTGATTATGTGTACAATGAAAGTGCTTGTTGAGAGGATGCTTCTCTAGAGAGCCCTTTAGGTAGACGACACTCAATTGGAAAATTGCAAGAATCCAACCATCCAGAAGTATATGGTCATAAAGAAGATGAATTATCTTGAGAAATTGAGAAACTACTGTATCTGAAACATTGATCCAAATGCCATAGCAAAACAAAGCCCAACAAAATAATGATGGCAGACATACCCCAAACTTTAAGTAACTGTAATAACCCATCTTATCCAGTGAGAAAAGCACAAGCAAAATGTCCAAGCCCTTTTGAAAACACTTCAATACCTTGCTGTCTAATCTCCTAATGGTTCCATGCAGGGTGTTGTCACTTTGCAGAGTGATTTGATTAAACTGGAAAACTGGGCAGCAAACTGGAAAGTGAGGTTCAATGTTGATAAATGCAAGGTTATGGAAATGAAAGTTATACACAAAGGGGCACATTTACTTAGCTTGAGTGAAGGAATAGAATAAAAAATACTTTCAAAGTATTTTTTTGGCTACTTCGACCATCAAATTGGCTACTTCGACCATCGAATTGGTTACTTTGACCATCAAATTGGCTACTTCCACCTTCGACTACGACTTTGAATCGAACGATTCGAACTAAAAATCGTTTGACCATTCGATAGTCAAAGTACTGTCTCTTTAAAAAAAAGTTCGACCACCTACTTCGCCACCTAAAACCTACTGAGGTACAATGTTAGCCTATGAAGGTCCCCATAGGCTTTCTAAGTATTTTATGATCGAAGGAAAATAGTTCGATCGATGGATTAAAATCCTTTAAATCGCTCGATTCAAAGGATTCAATCGTTTGATCGAACGATTTTTTCCTAAGACCGTTGAAACGATGAATAAAGGTAAATCCTTTGACTTCGATATTCGAAGTCGAAGGATTTTACTTTGACAGTCGAATATCAAGGGGTTAATTAACCCTCGGTATTCGACCCTAAGTAAATGTGCCCCTAAATGTCAGCGTGTTGAGTTTCCGTAAGGTTTTTTTGTTGATAACAAGTTCTCTAATTCCAGGCAGTGTCATTTTGTGGCCACTAAAACAAATAAAGTTCTGTCTTGCATAAAAGGCATTACTCTTTATAGGTCAATGGCGAGGCCTCTCCTGGAGTATGCAGTGCAGTTTTGGACTCCAATCCTTAAAGGGGAAGGAAACCTAGTCGGCGCAAACCCCCCACCCCGTCACCCGTTTGTTGCCCACCCTCCCTCCTCCCCCCTGGCCTACCCGTCCCGCTGGGCAAATGCCCCTAACTTGTTACTTACCCTTCTGCGCAGGTCCAGTCCAGGGAGTTCACAGACGACATCTTCTTCCACGCGATCTTCTTCCTGCTGTGAACGGCGTTTTGACGCATGCGCAGTAGGATCATTTCGCCGGTACAGATCGGCATGCGCAGTAGATCATACCGGCAAAATGATCCTACTGCGCATGCGCCGTTCAAAGCAGGAAGAAGATCGCGTGGAAGAAGATGTCGTCTGTGAACTCCCTGGACTGAACCTGCGCAGAAGGGTAAGTAACAAGTTAGGGGCATTTGCCCAGCGGGATGGGTAGGCCAGGGGGGAGGAGGGAGGGTGGGCAACAAACGGGTGGGGGGGTGGATGGTTTGCACCGACTAGGTTTCCTTCCCCTTTAAGGATATAAATGAGCTGGGGAGAGTGCAGAGACATGCAACTTAACCAATTAAGGAGATGGAAGATTTAAATTATGAGGGTAGACTGTCGAGATTGCGGTTGTTGATGAAAAGACTCTTGCAAGGGGACATGATTATTCTTTACAAGGACATTATAGATGGTTAGTGGGAGTGAACTATAAGTATATATATATATAACTATACTTTGAACTAATTAGCAAGAATAAAATGTCAGGATGGTCTAGTCTACAGGATTGGAAACATTGGCACCACTTGTAAACACACAATTTTTACCAACTGCAAACAGTAATTAAGTAAGTAAGTAAGTAAGTAAGTTAGTAAACCTAAAATGTCTGGAAGAGGCATAAATTTACTTGTGCAATGTCCTATTGCCATTGTGCATTAAGACCAAGACGCAAGATACAGCATTCTCTTTACAAAGTAGCACTGATAACTGGTTACTAGTGATGGGCAAATTTATTTGGCAGGTGCAAATTCACGACGAATTCCCGTGATTGGCCACCGGCGAATAAATTTGCAAAAACTCCATGAAAATTTGCCAGTGAATGTGCGCCGGCATCCAAAAAACGGACTCCTGGAGTCAAAAACGGACGTCGGCGTAAAAAAGGAGACGCCTACGCCATTTCGCGATTTTTGCGGGAAATTCGCAAATTTTTCAGCAAAACGAAATGCTGCAAATTCACCCATCACTACTGGTTACATCAATAAGCACTGTTTATAATAAGAAATACACAAACGACTTAAATATGCCTAGCCTTGAATAGAGTCTGCCTTGTTATCTTTCCTATAGAAACCATGTTATACTTTTTTTTTCAGAAACAAAATCAATAATAAAAAAAAACAAAACATTTATTATTCACAGCACATACTATGTGAACTTGACCACAGATCCCCATAATATATTGCTTTGCAAAACGTCTCCCTTTGGAAGCTAAGGGGAGAGATCAAACAGACTTGTGTGCTTTGGTAAGGGCAAGGCTTGACCAAGTTGTCAGACTGCTGAATGCAGAGGCTCCTGGAGGGGAACCCGTACTTTTGTATCTCATAACTGTCACTTTTGCCGCTCTTACAGTAATACCCAGAAGTGAATGCCAATCATCCCTGTCATATCATGGTAAAGGGCATAAATGATTTAATATTCTCTCTACTATACAAATTGTATTTTTTTTAAATTAAATATATGATTTTTTTTAAATCTATTTTTAAAGAAATGTTTTTATGCTAGAAGCGTGTATAGTTAATGCTGAATATATTCATATGCCAGCATGCAAACTGGTGTTTCATTAGGGTTCAGTGGAACTGATTATAGACTTCAGCGATGAAGCACATTTGGGAAATCTCTTGATATTTCATACTGACTGAATGAATGTCGGCAGCTCTTTGTCTGCAAATGCAGAGAAGGGGAGGAAAATATTTGAGAAAAGAATGATGCATATAATTTATGTATAAAAACAGACTACAGGCTACGTGGTTGCAGAACAACACTGAACAGTGATAAAATTAGACACTGTATTTCTGGCTCTAACCAATGTTTTGTTATACATCCTGCCAAGTTAATTTCCCAGCATGCCAGGCAGTTTATAAATTGCCAGCTACCCTGCTACACACCAATACTCTGTTCTGTGCTAGAGGTACCTTGTTTTGCTGCTTGTTCTTTAACCATTTGAAATCTCTTTGTATTGTTATAGAAAGGGTAAGATGAAATACAGTCTCTGTTTGTATTTTGATTTCAGCGGTATATACGTATATGTGCTATTTTTAAATACATACATGCAATTTCTTTGCTTATTAAAGAAGGATAAGTACTGACTTTAAGAATGTTTAATAATATTAGGCAAGGCAGTTTTTTCAATTTGTATAGGCTATTTTAGAAGAAGAGTTTAATCTATGATATGCAGTAGTTTTTATTATTCTGATTATTATTTTTATTTATTTAATAATCTAGGGATCATGTGTCAAGCCTGTTTTCAAACTCAAGACCAACAAGCACCTCACATTAGCTGGAGGCTTGCCTGAGGGAAGGAACATGAAGGACAGCAATGAAGAGAGGCTGTTGGGCTGAGTAGCGCAGTACAAAGGGGTCAGTAGAAGAATAGTGGACAGATCCATGTCAGCGTAGAATCTCAAGCGGTCACAACTCAGGAGTAGGTAGACAGGAACTAGGAGACAAGCCTGAACTTGATAATCAAGCATTTGTTTGGCCCTTTTAAAGGCACCCATTGGGCAAAAATATTATCTCCAACCAAAGGTGCTCACTCTCTGGTTGGAGGTAACAGTAGATTTTTTTTAAATTGCCCCTCGCCATTGATAGGACCGGGAGCTCCATGCAAGCGGCCATGTTGTAGATAGCACTTGCGCATAATGTGTTTGCCGTCACGTGCATGTGCATAACGAGCAAGTTGTAGCATTTGCTCATTATCCACATGTGCCGCTCGCACTGGGAGCTCCCTCCCGGGTCAGGTGACCTAGTGCTGACGGGGGCAATTTTAGAATAAAAGACGACTGTTACTCCCAACCAGAGTGCGGTCTCTATTATCCCACACCTTTGGTTGGGGATATTATTTTTACCCAACAGGTGCCCTTTAAGCACTGGACAGCCAGGCACTAGCATGGTGGCATGGATGCATCATCAGGTGTGTATGTGCAATACAGCATTATAAATACACTAGATATATGCACAGGGAAAACACCAGCAGAAAAGTAGGGAAAACACCAGCAGAGCTTGCACTTTGGCAAGGCTTGGTACATAATGTATTCAGGGCAAGGTGTAGAAAACGTTGTTTGCGGGCACAAAGTAGCCCTTTACTTGTGTTTGCTAAAAGAAGATCCCAAGTTCTTCTTAATTTGTACATCATAAATACGAGGACCTGTGTTAACAAGTGAGCTGTTATAGCTGCATATCCAACAAGGTTGTTTGGATGCAGGTCTTGAAAAAGTATTTTGTGTACTGCCTGCCAAAAGTTTCTCTAAAATCTGTGAATGGCATCATCGTTATGATAAAAATGCCACTAATACCTAGATACGTTGTTTAGGAACCAAGAAGGGAATGATGAAGATTGAAACTGTAATCTTTTGCTTTTTTGTGTTTTGCCTTAAGCTTTGGATCACCAAAGAGCAGACTGGCACACATTGAAGCATGCAAATCTCCTAGTTACAGCTATTTTTGTACAGTATCTATGTGAAATGCCGCAGCAAAGAATATCTTATATGATAAAATTATAAATAAGAGTATTGCTAAAGAATATTTTAACTGAGAAACTACCAATGGTCTATGCTGGTTCTTAAAGGAAAGGTTTCATGTTGATTTGAAATCTCTGTTTAATGGTTTAGCTCTAAGTCACAGCAGGGAAAGCATGTACCACCGTAAATATCAAAGAATAGACATCACCGGGAAGCGGTGGCAAAGATCAGGAAATTACTCTGTCTCAGACATTTCTAGTATTGATAGCCCAGTTAAATGTCAAAAGAATCTCATTGTAGCATTCAGCAGGCATAAAGTTTCTTTCTAACTTTGAAGAGATTAAAAGTCACAACAGGAATATGCAGCATGATCTTCATATATCTATAGGATGTGTAATGTAAACCACTTTGTAATAAATAGGGATGGGCGAATTTTTGGCGAAACGAAACGGGTCAAATTCGCCCATCCCTAGTAATAAACACATTTGAGTAATCTGAAATGGATTTATAAACTAGTCCGAATAAAAATAGGGTTCACACTGCTTAATCATATCACAGATTTCATAATAGGGAGATTTGTCGCAATTTGGTTACCAGTAGTCATAACTGATGGGATTAAAAGTTATAGGGAATGCCTATTCCCCACCACTGGTGCACTCAAGAAAACCCTCTTATATGTGCAGCATAAAAATGGGCCTGTTGGAATATGATGGAGCACATAGGGGCAGATTTATCAAGGGTCGAAGGGAATTTGCGGGAATTTTTGAAGTAAAAAATATCGAAATTTGATTGTAATTTTTTGGATACTTCGAATAGGTTACTACGACTTTGACTTCAAATTTGATTCAAAGTAAAAATACTTCGATTGTTCGACCATTCGATAATCAAAGTACTGGCTCTTTAAAAAGCTTCGACTTCAATACTTCGCCAAATTAAACCTGCCGAAGTGCTATGTTAGCCTATGGGGACCTTCTAGAGCATTTGCTAAATTTTTTGGAAGTCGAATAAAAATTGTTAGATCGATGGATGAATCCTTTGAATAGTTCTATTCGAAGGATTTCATCGTTCGATCTAACGATTTTACGATTTCGACCGCAAATGGCCAAATTCGATTCGATGGTCGAAATTCGACCCTTGATAAATCTGCCCCATATTGTTCCATTAAAGGGGCAGAATATCCTCCTATTCAACATGAGTTCAAGAATAGGGCTTGTGCAGAACATAATTTTTGCCTACAGTTTTAATCATCAAAAATCGGTTATTTTTTTATTACTTGAGCTGATCTTGGAAAACAGGAAAATGCAAGCTTTTCCATGTGAGCAAGGTAATTACATTACCATTATACAAGCCCTTTGCCGTGTTTGGTAATCTAATTATCTAACTCACATGGATCAAACATGGTGCAGCTTCAGTTTCCTTGTTTGCCCCGTTTAGCTTAAGAAAGAAAAACCATAACGAGAGGGTTTGCTGCCCCTCTTGAAATAATTAGATATTAGATTAACAGATCAGACTGAATTCAATGTAATTCCTAATTGAAGGTGTTTCTTCTAAAATGTAAGTAACACCATGTTAGTTATCTACTAATGACTTGCTACAATTAAGGGGCAGATTTATCAATGAAAAAAAAAATTTTCAAATGAAAAATATTTCAATTTTGAGCTATTTTTTGTGTACTTCGCCTAGGGAATAGTCCAAATTCAATTCAAATTTGAAAAAAAATTCAAAAAGTCAAATATCAAAATTTATCATGTACTGTATCTTTAAAAATTCGACTTCGACCATTCACCATCTAAAACCTGCCGAATTGCTGTTTTAGCCTATGGGGGACCCCCTAGAACCCATTTGGAGTCAATTGGTGGACTTAGAAAAATCAAAGTTTTTTGGGGGAAAAACTTTGAATCAAATTCGATCGAATGCGCTTTTCAATTTGAACAAGTCGAATTTGGCCGAATACGGACCTATTCGATCAAAAGCAGACCTATTTGACAAAAAAAACTTAATTTCAGTTGGTCTTTTTGAATTCGAATTTCGAAGTGTTTTTCAATTCGTAATTCGACCCTTGATAAATATGCCCCTTAGAGTTATTCGTTAGCTCCGGCAGTGCCTCCTAATATAAGAGAAAGCATTGAAAGTAATGAAACACAGCCCCATGTGCCTTTCTCTTTGGAGAAGGTTGTAAAAGTCAAAAGCAAAGTTAATATCATGATACATTCTCCACAATGAGGTTCACATCAGGCAAGTATAAAGGGAAAATCATTTTTGAAAACAGCAGCACAAAATATAATTTTATATAAATTAGTTTCCCACTGAATGAAAATTCTAAATCCCTACATAATTTCAGAATGATACAGTGTAATACACGTATGGGACCTGTTATCCAGAATTCATGGAACCTAGTGCTTTCTGGATTACAGCTCTTTCCGTAATTTGGATCTTCATGCGATAAATCAAATAAATGGAAAGGCCACCTAGGCCCAGGCCTAGGGTGGCAGGATTTTAGGGGGCAGAATGCTGCCCAACCACACCCACATTGGTTCAAAAACACTGGGGATGAGCTGGAGTTACAATAATTTTTTTAATTCCCATGTGCTAATCCCCATTGTTCCGGTCCAGATGATGAAAATTTGCATGAATAAAGGGAAGGGGACAGGGGCGACGAATGGCAGTGGGCCTAGGGGTGCCCACTACATAAATCCGGCCCTGTGTCTACTAGAAAATCATGTAAACATTAAATATTTATGGTTTTGCTTTCAATAAGGATTAATTATTAGGGATGTAGCGAACTGTTCGCCGGCGAACTAGTTCGCGCGAACTTCGACTGTTCGCGTCCGCCGAATACGAGTGGCGACGTTCGCCAATACGAGTTCGCGTTCGATTCGAACAAAAATCGTTCGACCATTCGACCATTCGATTCCTTCGACCGCTAAAATCGAAGGATTTTCGTTCGAATCGAACGATCGAAGCCATTCGATCGAATGAAATCATTCGATCGAATGGCTTCGATCGTTCGATTCGAACGAAAATCCTTCGATCGAACGATTAAAATCCTTCGATCGTTCGAATCGAACGATTTTGCGGATGTTCGAAGTTCGCGAACTGTTCGCGAACTGTTCGCATTTTTGCCGGTGTTCGCGAACGGCGTTCGCGAACACATAAACGGCAGTTCGCTACATCCCTATTAATTATATCTTAGCTGAGAACAAGTTCAATATACTGCTATTATTATTATTATTATTATTATTATTTATTATTATTATAGAGAAAATGGAAATCATTTTTAAAAATGTGGATTATTTTAATAAAAGGGAATTGGCCTTTCTGTAATTTGGAGCTTTCTGGATAACAGGTTTCCGGATGCCACACCAGGCATTTTAAAAATGTTTTAATTAATATATGGTTTCTGCCAAATCAACTAAATAACATATCGCAAAAAGGGTCTGAGATGACTTTTTAAAAATGTAGGTTAAGGGAGAGAAGTTGACTATTCCATATCCATTTCATTAGTTTAATGACTTAGAAAGTGGCCCATGTGTTACACTGCTATTAAACCAGACAGAATCCTTCATAAGAATAGTGAATGTTTAATAATAACCAGCTCAACTGCTTCCATCTGTTACTGGAAAAAATAATGGTTGCCAAAAATATAATTGTTATTCTGCACTCTGTTCCATGCCACGTAAAAACAAAAAAAACAAAAAAAGGTCCATTATTTGTCCCAAATCTTTTCTTCCATTGGATGCTCTCAGTGCACTGATTAATTTGTGCATAGTTATGCAAAGTCGGAGAAAACAGCTCATAGGTTATAGTAGCACACACACAGGGCAGGTAAATGGTATTTAGCAAAAGCATAATTGCTACAGAAAAAAATACCCTGTCTAGCACAACAGAAAACAATAAACATATGTGCTGGTCTCTTCCAAAGTGGAGGTTATGATAATGTCCTTGGTGCATACATAAAGTATATGTTACTGTTATTGACTCAAAAATTCTCAAAAATGCTTCGAGGTCTATGTATGGATGACAAAATATTTTTTGACGCACGAAAGGAATTTTTTTTTTTTTTTTTTTTGACACGCAACCATTTCACCCATTTGCAAACTTCCTCTGGAAAGTGAGCTCCAACATGAGAACTGGACCACTGGAATGGACCAATTGGTTGCAAGTGTCAATGAAAAATAAGCTTTACATCAAACAATAAATGTTAAGGTTAAGGTCAAGTACTCTATTAAAAAAAGCAATCAGTATGAAATTTTGGTTATGCGTTAAGGCAACAAAAAAAAAAACAAACTTACCAGGTGTTTGATAAGTGGATGGGACTTCTGTATCCACTCCACCAGGTACCCCAGACATGGCCGAAGGATAAATTTTCTCCTGTAGCAACAATTCCCACTGAGAACTGAACAGGCTGATATGGACCTCCTCGAGTTTTTTTGACCTGATGGGCTTCTTCCAACATTTTTTGTTTGACTATTCTTTTGCAGTTGTTAAACATTTTTTTAATCACATAACTGCTTCTGCGTACACTTGCTCATGCTGTTGACAGATGCTGTGATTTTTATACCAGCAGGCTGATTTTTGCGAATAGGATGTATGGACCTTGCCAGTTCTATACAAAATATCTTTCAGTGATAGTTGTGATGCGTTTCAAAAAAATTTTCAGTGCTAAACTGGACATTTGTGTGGTCTGAATGGATATTGTCATATGACCTTGGTGGATTGACTGATTGACTTGGCTTGAGGAACTCTTTGTTCTTCTACCAGAACTATCTGAGCCACATCTGGAGGTGCTAGGTGACCTGATTTCACTTTGTTCCTTAAAGGAAAACTATACCCTCAAAATGAATACTTAAGCAACAGATAGTTTATATCAAATTGAATGACATATTAAAGAATCTTACCAAACTGGAATATATATTTACCTTTTACATCTCTTGCCTTGAACCACCATTTCGTGACTCTATCTGTGCTGCCTCAGAGATCACCTGCCCAGAAATACTACAACACTAACTGTAACAGGAAGAAGTGAGGAAGCAAAAGGCAGAACTGTCTGTTAATTGGCTCATGTGACCTTACATGTGGTTTGTATGTGTGCACAGTGAATTTTACGATCTCAGGGGGCGGCCCTTATTTTTTAAAATGGCAATTTTCTATTTATGATTACCCAATGGCACATACTACTAAAAAAGTATATTATTATGATAATGGTTCATTTACATGAAGCAGGGTTTTACACATGAGCTGTTTTACTCAGTATCTTTTAATAGAGACCTACATTGTTTGGGGGGTATAGTTTTCCTTTAACCACATCAGCATGTGGGTTTGTCTCATCAGGACCACCATGGACTGTGTTAGGGTCTATTATACTACTAAAAATTATCAAGATAATTTTTCATCTAAGGGGAAAAAATATGTTTAGGCCTGTGAGAGACACTTAGGGGCAGATGTATTAAGGGTCAAATATCGAGGGTTAATTAACCCTCGATATTCAACTGTCGAATTAAAATCCTTCGACTTCGAATATCAAAGTCAAAGGATTTTGCCCAATTTGATTTTTTTGCGCAAAACGATTAAATCCTTCGAATCTAACGTTTCGAAGGATTTTAATCCATCGATCGAAGGATCATCCTTCGATCAGAAAAAACTTGGGATGCCTATGGGGACCTTCCCCATAGGCTAACATGGACTTCGGTAGCTTTTAGGTGGCGAACTAGGGGGTCGAAGTTTTTTCTTAAAGAGACAGTACTTCGACTATCTAATGGTCGAATAGTCGAACGTTTTTTAGTTTGAATCGTTCAAAGTCGTAGTCGAAGGTCGAAGTAGCCAAAAAAACACTTCGAAATTCGAAGTTTTTTTCTTCTATTCCTTCACTCGAACTTAGTGAATGGGCCCCTTATAGACACAATGACATTAACATCAAATAATGACATTGGTTACATAGAGAAAATTCAATTAAATTGAAGCTTTCAAAAAATACATAGCATGGCGATACTGGTTATCTTAACTTTTTGTTAATTGATCATATTCTTTGTTGAATCAAAGCTCCTGCTGTTTTCCTAACATCACCTGTGTAGTTGTGACCCTAGCAAGCAGCCTAGGTTTGTAATTGCAGACTAGAATATTATTAGAAATGGACACAAACAAACTATTTATAAACCTAAAAAATACAACTTGACACCACAGAAATGTATGATGGAAGGATCAATTAGCAACCGTGTAAACATTATATTATGTTGAAATAATCATTACATATTTTTCATTAAACACGCTGATTTAACCCTTTAAAAGCACATTCTGAAGAAGCCAAATCATATTTTGAGTTATAATAATTGAAAATAAATAGATATGGCCAGTAAATGGTTCTAAATAAGCATATTTTTGTTTGGATTGTTGTAGAGGATGGATGTTACAAATATATTTGTTTAGATGTGGATTGTTTTAGTACTCAAACAGTAAACCTCATTTTAAAATACAAAACACACATAAGAGAAGAGGAACCCTTGCTGAAAATGAAAGATAGATGATATTTTTGGAATGCTGGTAAAGCTGATATAGAGGATATGGTTTAGAGTGCATGGTTGTCTTTAGTGATGGGCAAATTTGCGGCATTTCGCTTAGCCAAAAAGTTAGTGAATTTCGCGAAACAGAGAAAAGTTTGCGAAACGGTGCCGGCGTTGTTTTTTTGACGCCGGCGCCTGTTTTTGACTCCGGCGCCCGTTTTTGACGTCAGTGCGTGAATTTTTGCCTCAAATTTTCGTGGGCGTTTTGCGAATTTATTCACTGGCGGCGAATCGCGCAAATTCGCTGCGAATTTGCCCATCACTAGTTGTCTTGTGGGTTGTTAGATTGCACATGGGTGTATGTTTGTTTTTTAAGGCCAAACGTACCTAGAATAGCAGACTTGGAGCATACAAGCACCTGCAGCATTGAGGGCAAAGGCAGTCCGATGAATCTTCCAGAACAGCAACTTTATAGCAAATGCTATGTCTGGGTGTGGTGTTGAAGTAATAACCTTTCATTGGTTGGGATGAGCTCATAGAAGATGTTACTAAAAATCTTATTCAGCGTTCCGCATCAAAGACTGTGGAAATTATGAACTTGAAATATGTTGTATAAATACAATTCTAGACAGAGGTAGAATTTTGAATGTTAGGTTGCGGCCTGTTCTGCACAAAGTGGAAGTCAAAACCGGAAACCACCATAACGCATTACCGCTAAATAGAATGTTCCCATATTGTGATGAATTGAGGTACAATATCGCATTTTTTATCACGGATGTACGCATTTTTTTTAATCTCACATCTAGCACATTGAATTGAATAGAGCCCAATGTGTCAAACCTGTTCCTAAAAAGTTCACTCTTGACCCATCGCAAAACTACCATTTTACCAGTGGAACCATGTTGTGTTCTCAAGTAAAACTATCTTCCTGCTCTCTCTTCTTGTGGCCATCCACTTCCACATCCATTGTCATTATAATGATTGTTGCACGTCAAAAAAATGTTGTCGCCCATAGACTTTAATGCATTTCAGCAATTTTCGGCAAAGCAAAACAGGTCAGATTTGCCCATCAATAATTGTAATCTCTTTGGGGCATGGGAATCTTCCATAAATTCCATTGGACAAGTAGATCATAGAACACAATTAGGCTATGTACAATGCCAAAATGCATCATAAAAGTGCCTACTAGGAATGCAGAAGTTATAAGTATTATAGGTAAACTTTGCAATGTTCCAATCGGGGAATGCTGCTTACACCCAACTGAATTGTCTACCTTAGGAAATTTATAAGCAATGCATTAAATGAAAACAAGGCAAGTCAATGGCTGCTTAGAGACATGGAAAAGTTTTTTTTTTACAAACTAAAATATATTAAGCTTGTTAAAGGGCTCTGTATTTTTCTACTCAATGCTAAAAAATACTGATTATTCTTAAGTCAGCCACTAAATTCTAATCTTTTATTCAAACTTAACAGGCTGGCACAGATGGGAGCATCAGAACTTGAACAATTCTCCCAAGATGTAGGCTTTAGGGGGCAACTCAATCATAGGCTACTGCCCCATAAGGTATGAAATGCATAAGGCATTTGTGGAATAATTTTTATTAAATAAAACACTTTTAACTACATATTTCAACCACTATAAAGCTTATAGTCTAAGGCAGGTGCTGGAGCCTTAATTGATAATGGAAATATGTAACCTAAAGTTATCTGGAAACCCGTTATCCAGAAACTTCCAAATTACCAGAAGGCCATCTCCTTTCGACTCCATTATAATAAAATAATTAAAATTTGAGTGGTATCCTTTATCTCAATGTCTTGTACTAGATCCAAACGAAGATATATTCTATTGGCAAGACAATCCTATTGGATTTAATTAATATTTAAATTATTTCTTATTTCCTAAAGTTATCTGGAAACCCGTTATCCAGAAACTTCCAAATTACCAGAAGGCCATCTCCTTTCGACTCCATTATAATAAAATAATTAAAATTTGAGTGGTATCCTTTATCTCAATGTCTTGTACTAGATCCAAACGAAGATATATTCTATTGGCAAGACAATCCTATTGGATTTAATTAATATTTAAATTATTTCTTAGTAGACTTAAGATATGGTGATCCAAATTACTGAAAGATCCCTTATCCGGAAAAATTAAGATCCCAAGTATTCTGGATAACAGTTTCCAGGGACAAGACCCTGGAAACTGCTGCAAGTTGTGAGAAAACCTTTAGTGTAAGCTCTATAAATATCCTCTTTTAATTAAAACAGTGTATTTGTTTGCTTCTTTTTCTTGTAAGACTAATATAAAACTAATATTTAAATATGACAAAAGCTTGACTTCCCATGTCTAAAATATGTGCACCTAAATGTCAAGAAATGTTTGGTAGTCTTATCCATATATGAAGGGGGAACCGATTCCTTGAGATCTGGTCATTTGCATACAAAGCAGTCTATGATTCTAGATCATGCAGCTCTTTTCACTTCATTTTTATTAAAAAATGATTCATTAATAATTTCTATCACAGAGACATGATGAATATTAAATAGGCTCTAAAACCATTTTAACAGACTTCTAGGATTATTGGGTACACAGTAAGAGCACTGTGTCATGTAGTGAAGTCATAGCAAGCGGTACAATGCTGTACACAAGATGGAGTAATTAATCATTTTGACCAGGAGTCATAATAAACATGTACAATTCAGAAATAGTAACACATGAAAAATAGCGTTGTCTCTCCTGCATATATTTTTTAATCCTCAGAGAGGACCTTTTTTCATCTTTTGCTTAACCCCCCCCCCCAGTATTTCCTGATATTGAATGCTTAACGGCATCAACCGCTTGCAAATTGTTCTCCTGTTCCTGAAAGCAGTTTGTATTTGGAAGATGCAGTATATTATAGAAAGGGGTTCATTAAAAAAGCTGTTTAAAATATCACATATATAAAGATGAGGGATAACAGGGCCCATTTAAAAGGGTTCTTCATAGAGCATTTGTTTTTTAGATGGGGTTAGTGACCTCCCCAATCAAAAGCTGAAAATACAAGGAGAAACATGCACCCAACTTACATACAATTCATACTTACATACAGAGGCTACAACATTAATGGACTTGTGGTTAGCATTTAGCTTTAATAAACCACCTGCCCCAATCCCCTCTGGTGGGTGTTGTCTACTGCAGAGCACAGAAAGGTAAAAATACATGTCTGCAGAACTGTAAAAATAAATACTATGTTAAGACAAACGTCTGTCTTGTTGCATTTAATAAGTAAATGAATATGATTTATCTTCAAACTACAAATTCAACTTAAGAACAAACCTACAGACCCTATCTCCTACGTAACCCCGGGGACTCTAGTCAGGAGGTGAAGGCAAATAATGTACAAACTATAAAAATAAATAAGGAAGTCCAATTGAAAAGCTGCTTAGAGTTAGTCATTCTATAAACTACTAAAAGTTAACTAAAAGGTGAACCACCACTTTAGGTCCACAAGTGCAATGAGCAAAGTGCAAGTTCAAGCACAATCACCATGTTTTTTCCCACAATGCACTTTTCTCCCATAGAATTCCAGTGTTATAGTAGTCGCAGGGGGAATTGCTCCTGATGCAAATGCAGTTGAATCGAATTTGTCAAAATTAACACAACTGCACTCACATTGCCTCTTAAATCAAACGTAACTACACTTACGTTAATTTGCTGTTATTTCCAGCGTGCTGTGTGCAAATGATGTGTGTACTCAATTCTTCTGACACTACTGCCCTGTCCCTGTTTACATAGGACATTATCCCTGGAGCTACCACCTGGTAGGGAGGTAGCAGTAGCACCAGGATTCCCGGTGTCCATAAGTGCAGCAGTGCTTGGTACTGAACAGTTGGAAGGGAGGTGTGAGTGGAGCCAAGTGCAAACTATATGGAAGTGCACAGACACATTTTGATGCATGTACCTATAAAGAATGCAACTGAAATTGTGGGCCTGCAACTGTGCTTGCGCTCTTTGATGACTTTTTATAAGTCCGAGCAGTGAGCAAAACTCTTCAACTAGTCACACTATGCAATTATAGTTTTACAGACAATTTTAAATAAGGAAAAACAGCACAGAAAGAAAAATACAATGAAAACACAAAAATGCTATAAAATCCTTCTAATCAATCAAAGTAACTGATTATTCGGGCAAAAACAAGAGACAGAATTGTGATCAATTAAAAAAGTTAAGGAAAAAAAGCGTTTGTGAACATGTATGTACCCCTGTACAGTAGAACACCCGTTTTATGTTTAACAGAAAACAATTATGCAAAATCCAGGAAAATGTAAAGTAAGGGAAATATATTATGCATTCTATATTTGTGGGGCCATAGGAAAACCGTGTAAAATGTATGAAAACAACAATGAAATAATACTATATCAATATATTTGTGTGCAGTGTCTGCAATTGTGTACATTTTTCATGTGAATTTAAACAAAAAAAATAACAAATAAAACTAAAACACGTATTGTGATGTACTGTTTAAAAACAATAGGTTTTATGAATTTGAACTACCCCTGTAAGGGTTAAAGGGAACCTTGTCGCCCTAAGAAATAATTCCAATTTTCTATCATGTTAGTTGAGCAGAATATTATGTACTTACACAACATTTATTATTTAAAATGTGTTTCCTTCAGTCTTGGAGTTACACAATCATAGCACACAGGCAGGAGCCATTTTGTGGATAATGTTAAGACAAGTTGTGCATCACCTCAAAATCTTGTGTATGCACCAGAATGGGGAACCTAATGCCCATACACAGTTACCCGACATAATTATAGAGCATTAGATGGGAGGGGTAATGTCAGGAGAGCAGTGACATCTAGAAGGTGCTGAATGGAAAGTGAAAGTAATTGACTGCCCCACCTCTATGCCTCAGGCATAGAGGTGGGGCAGGTAATATTTGATTGACACCTCACAACACATTTATAACAGGTATGGATGCTTTAATGAAAAAAATTATTTGGTTTAATGTTTAATTTGCAAATGACTATTATTATAGAGCATTTTATGTGTAGGTGACAGGTCACCTTTAAGTAAGCTTTCCTTAAGGAAGACCTAAAGCTTAACTAAAGAAGTAGGATAGAAATGTTGTATATCATGTTTTGGACTTCTGTATCAGCCCAAGGCAACTACAGCCCTTCAGCAGTAACGATCTGTGTCTCCAAAGAAGCCCCAGTAGCTCCCCATCTTCATTTCTGCTGATTCACTGCACATGCTCTTTGCTGCTGTCACTTACTGAGCTTATGATCCCACTCACAATATAGTACACATAGAATAGAAATGTCACAATATAAGGCTCATTAGTAATTAATGCAGATAATTACTACATGTTAGCACAGAAACCAGTATAATTAGCATCAGAATATTAATAATCAGCCCTGCAGCATTACCTTAAAATACAGGTCAACCTCATTGCTGCTTGATAATTTGTGACAACCCTTAAACTTAGCTTCTCAACAGCTTCTCAGAGCCCACTGAGCATGTGAGTGTCACAGACACTTTCCAAGATGGCGACCCCCTGTGACAAGTCTGAAGTTCTGGATCTTTGCTGCTACTGAGAAGCTGAAACTTTATACTAGTGTAGTAAGTTTAATATATAAAATATAGCATTTTTTTTTAGCCGCCATCATTTTTAGGGTTAAATTTTCCTTTAAGGAAAGAGCAGTATGATACAAAGCAAGCCACAGATTACAATAAGATAAGTATGTAATGCATAATTTATTTTTATCTCTTAATAGAAAATGTTAATGCTAAACTATATGAAAACAGGTTCTAAATGCAGTCTTTTATCAGCCTTAAATCTTGTTTTATATTTCTAATCTTAAAGGAAAGAGAGATAAAGTATGTTCAGCAGCAGGTAAAGAAACATAAAGGCTTACCTTGTAATTATCATTTTATCTCTCGTTGATGCATCTGGGGCTAAAAGCATTCCTTATTATGAGAATGCTCATCACTGAATTTTTTAGACTGGCTTCTCTGAGCCAAAATGACATTTAAAATACAATAAAGAAACATTTCGCATTCAACCAAGAGAATTGAAGAGCTGTACAAATGTAATCAGGCTATTGAAGATTTTTTTTTCAAACTGCTCACATAAGTGAAAAGGTTATAAATATTGGCAGAAGCCTAAAAGATTAATATAAAGCATAAAAGATTTGCAGGGACTTAAGGGATTGTTAATAAGAAGCAGGGAAACGTGTCTGCATCACGGAGATCTGGTGAAGCCTTTGGCTGTGGTCATACGGTAGATATAAACCATACTGTTTCTTTGCCCAGTATTAGCAATATTAGTTATATTTATATGATGTAAACATTTCCCACAGTCCAGTGCATTTAATTATTGTGGGGCCAATGCCTTTTGGGGGTCATTTACAAAACCTTGATTTTTTTTATGGTCAGGGTTTTTTGGGCAAATACTTGAATTTTTTGTGGGGAAAAAACCCTCAAATTTTTCAAGATTTATTATACCCTAAAGCTGCAAAAAATCAGAATCTGAATATCTGCTCAAACCTGAGGAGGTCATGTAGTAGTCAATGGCAGATGTCCCTTTTACAATTTGAAGATATCCTGGTCTGCGCTTTTGTCCGATAATCCAAAAATGTTGGGGTTTTCGGGCGATAACCCAGGAAAAAAACAAGCGATTTGGCTGTCAAATCCAAACAATTTGAACGATACGGGTTTTCACTCGATTTTATCAAGTTTTTTACAACCTGACTTTTTCTAGTTGTTTTATTGATAAATAAGATTAAATCGTAGATGGGAGTTTGGTTGAGCTTGAATTTTAAGAATTTTTTATTTTAGTAAAAATAACCCCCTTATTATTATTGTTTATAGACTTTCATACATATTTCAAACATATTTTAAATCCAAACAGGATAAACATTATGGGACAGATTTATCAAGGGTTGAAGTAAATTTGAGGGAATTTTCAAAGTAAAAAAAATTTTTTTGGATTCTATGACTTCGAATTTATTTCAAATATGATTTGAAGTAAAAATCTTTGAATATTCGACCATTCGATAATCGAAGTACTGTCTCTTTAAAAAAAACTTCAATAGTTCGCCAAATTAATACTGCCGAAGTGCTATGTTAGCCTATGGGAACCTTGTAAATCATTTTTCTAAGTTTTTTGTAGTCGAAGAAAAGTTGATCGATGAAATCGTTCGAATCCTTAGATTCTAACAATTTTACTTCGACTGCAAAGCGGTCAAATTTGGTAAGAAAAGCTTTGACTTAGATATTCGAAGTATAGCCATTCGATGGTCAAATTTCGAAGTATATATATATATATATATATATATATATATATATATATATATATATATATATATATATATATATAATGATGTTCAAATAAGATGTACAATAAATGCACATAGATGCCTTGAAAAAAATGTATACATATGGATTCTAACTATGGCATCACCTATAGATCGATCCACTTTTTAAATCTGCAAAATCCTCAAATCCCTTCTCAGAAAAGCAAGCTGACATCACTTTGCCCCAAAGTAAGAGGTGCATACCCTAGACCAGGGATCCACAACCTTTTTTTACCCGTGAGTCACATTCAAATGTAAAAAGAGTTGGAGAGCAACACAAACATAAAATAGTCCCTTGGGGTGCCAAATAAGGGCTGTGATTGGCTATTTGGTTACCCCTATGTGGACTGGCAGCCTACAAGAGGCTCTACTTGGTACTATACTTAGTTTTTATGCAATTAAAACTTGCTTCCAAGCCTGGAATTCAAAAATAAGCATCTTCTCTGAGAGCAGAGAGCAACATCCAAGGGGTTGGAGAGCAACATGTTGCTCGCGAGCTACTGGTTGGGGATCACTGCCCTAGACCCACAGATTTCTAAATCCATAATTTTAAATCAACAATGCTAATGCCTGATCTTTCCACGTATAAATCAAATGCAAATTGTTATCATTAATATTTAAGCATGTGAAAAATGTATCTGGTTCCTTTCAAGTACCACATAACATAAAAATATAACCAATGATGTAGAATCACAGGACAAGCCTAAAAGCCACACATTAGGGATTCTGTGACTCCAGCATTTGGTTTGGGATTTTACAAATCTGAGTACTTTTGTATGATGCATATTAGGCTTATTCTGGGAAGGCCTATTTATTAAAATTCGAAGTCTACCTATCATTTTCAGTGGGTTTGCAATGCTTAAAGAAATTGAAAGAATCATTTAAATTTTGCCTGGGAAAACTCCCTCTGACTTCTACATAAACTCGCATGCTTTTAATCCAAATTAATGTGTTTTTGATGAAAAATTAATATTTGAAAATTGGTAAATCAGGCCCTTAGAGGCCTATTGATGAAAGGTGGAATTTTAGAGGGTTTGGAAACCATAAATACAACTCACTGTCTCTAAAACTATAAGGGGCAGATTTATCAAAGGTCGAGGTGAATTTTCTTATTGAAAAAATTCAAATTTCAAGCTATTTTTGTGTACTTTGACTAGGGAATAGTCCAAATTCGATTAGAAAATTAGAATATCAAAATTTATCATGTACTGTCTCTTCGACCATTCGCCATCTAAAACCTGCCAAATTCGATCAAATGGGCTATTCTTTCAATTCGAATGATTCGAATATGGCCGAATACTGACCTATTCGATCGAAAACGGATATGTTCAAAAAAACATATATACGACAAAAAACTTAATTTCGGTTGGTCTTTTTGAATTTGAATTTTGAAATTTTTCAAGTTCGAAATTCAACCCATGATAAATATGACCCTAAATGTAATGACATAAAATTTAAAATGTACCAACGGAATAAAAACAGTACGTACTGAAAATTAAACTGAGTGAAGCACTAAAAAAATACAAATACCTCAAAAACATCTGAAAATTAAAGTTTTTCGGACAATTCCTAGCAAAAAATTAGGAAACCTCTAGAAGTTCAAATTGATTGTACAATGCAGCTCCCATTGACTTATATAGGACCACAACAACTTTTACCTGGCATAGTTCTATAATAGTGGTTTTCTTGGTTTTTACCTTTAATAAATCTCAAATTTATTTAGATTTTTATTTAAAAAAATAGGAAAACCACAAATTTTCGGACAATTCCTAGCAAAAAAAATTAGGAAACCTCTAGAAGTCCGAATTGATTGTACAATCCAATAGGATCAGTGCAGCTCCCATTGACTTATATAGGACGGAAACATCTTTTACCTGGCATAGTTTTATATTAGTGGTTTTCTTGGTTTTATATTTAATAAATCTCACATTTTTTAGATTTTTTTTTTTGAAAAAGAGGAAAATCACAAAATTTTTTTGTGGAAAAAAATTTTAAATTTTATTGTAAGTTAATGGGCCCTTTTAGTGTTTAGCTAAATCAAATCCAAATCCTTAAAATCATGTGTGATTGATTTGGTCCTCAACGCTATTGAAGACCAAATGCAACTTTTTATTTTTTTTTGCTAAGAGATGCAAATATTAATGTAAATGCAATTGTCAAAAGAAAAATAGATAGGGGTCAGGACGACCTGTATAATTAAATCAGTACTGTGCATTCTGACCATTAATTATTTCTCTTTGACAATCACATTTACATACAACAAGACAGATATGGGATCATGGTTTGCTCCACACTATGCAAATATATTAATGGCAAAGCTGAAAGAGGAGGATTAACATTTCACCCTGTATAGTGAAACCTATAATATTTCTCTGCTACACACTGTAGATGATCATCTAAATCACAGATGAGAAGGCTCAGCTAAAAGTCTATTCTGAGTAAAATACATTTCACCCCACCATAAAACTGAAACACCTGGACACATTTGCAGTCCAACTAACCACCCTATTACCTATGTTTATATCCAGGTCATAGACTATAGTTGTATATGTTCTAAAACCACAGAACCAAAATTTAACCAACTTCAGACATACTGTATGTATTCGACAGTGATGGGCGCGAATTTGGCCATTTCGCCACTGAGAATAAATTTGTGAATTTGATGTGAAAATTCACTGGCAATTGACGAATTGTGACCCTGGCGAATTGTTGCCGGCGGCAAAAACTCTTTCGCAAATTTTTCAAAAATTTCGTGAAATTCGTGCCGAAGGGAAACGGGACAAATTCGCCCATCGCTATTATTAGACAGACATACAGACTCAAGACCATTGATAAATACAAAAGCAAGCAGAATTCTGAGGGCTGCCCCACTGACATACAAAGGAGGACTAAAGGACAGCAGTGTACTTAGAAATAGATATCAAATTGCCAAATAGCCCAAATGTCGTTTATAAAATGTCAGCTAACCATGCCAGAATCGTCCCCATTAGCAAAACAAGACAGACAGAGATTTCAACATAACACAAAAAGGCACAGATTAAGGGTCCGATTCACGAAGGGTCGAATATCGAGGGTTAATTAACCCTCGATATTCGACTAGGAACTAAAACCGTTAGACTTCGAATATCGAAGTCGAACGATTTTGCGCAAATCCTGCGATCAATCGATCGAAGGATTTTTCATTCGATCGAACGATTAAATCCTTCGAATCGAACGATTCGAAGGAAAATCCTTCGATCAAAAAATCACAGGCAAGCCTATGGGGACCTTCCCCATAGGCTAACATTGACTTCGGTAGCTTTTAGCTGCCGAAGTAGGGGGTCGAAGTTTTTCTTAAAGGGACAGTACTTCAACTATCGAATGGTCGAATAATCGAACGATTTTTAGTTCGAAACGTTCGATTTTCGTAGTCGAAGGTCGAAGTAGCCCATTCGATGGTCGAAGTAGCCCAAAAAAACTTCGAAATTCGAATTTTTTTAAATTCGAACCCTTCACTCGAATTCAGTGAATCGGCCCCTAACTGTTACAAGATGTCTAACAGGGCCCCAATAACAGCATTAGTAGGATCTAATGAAGAGCTTGAAATCAGAGAGGGGAAGAAAGGAATATAAATTTAAGCCACTGCCTTGGGCAGTGGCTTAAAGGAGAAGGAAAGCTACAAAGGCAGTTTATTGCCAATAGATTTGCCACAACAGTGCAAGCTAGAACATCATTGTTATTCTTTACAATGCTTTTCCATACCTGAGTAAACAGCTCTAGACACTGTCTCTGTTTGTTTAGGATAGCAGCTGCCATATTGGTTTGCTGTGACACTGCCTGCCTGAGTCTCTCCCTGCTCAGCTCTGAGATCAGAATACAGCAGGGATGGAGAGAGGAGCAAACTGAGCATGCTCAAGCCCAAGCCCTGGAGTTTTAAGCTGAAAACAGGAAATCTGATACAGAAGCCCATTTGTACACAATAGAAGGAAATAAATGTGGTGTTTCTTTTGATAGAGGGCTCAGAGCAGAATTACTTTGAGGGTTTACTGGTGTATTTATATAGAGCTTTCTGATAAAGCTTACTTTGTTTTAACCTTTCCTTTTCCTTTAAAGGGGTTGTTCACCTTAGAACTGTTATTATGCAGAGAGTGATATTCTGAGACAATTTGCAATTGGTTTTCTTTTTTTAATTATTTGTAGTCATTTAGCTTTTTATTTAGCAGCTCTCCAGTTTTCAATTTTAACATTCTGGTCGCTAGAGTCCAAATTACCCTAGCAGCCATACATTGATTTGAATAAGAGACTGGAATGTCTAAAAAAATGAAGAACTGAAAAGCTGCTTAGCAATTCTATAACATACTAAATAGTAACTTGAAGGTGAACCATCCCTTTAGATAAAGATCACATTTCATGTGCAAATATGCTGTGTATCTCCAGGACGTTTAGCCAAATGAACCGTACTATAGTTAGATATGGATACTTCAAAGCACCTGACAGTAGGGATGCACCGAATCCACTTTTTTGGATTTGGCCGAACCCTTTTTAAAAGATTCGGCCGAATACCGGACCGAATCCGAACCCTAATTTGCATATGCAAATCAGTGAGGGGGAGGGAAAAATAGACATTTTTTACTTCATTGTTTTGTGATGAAAAGTCACATGATTTTAAGGATTCGGATTTTAAGGATTCGGATTTGGTTCGGCCAGGCACAAGGATACGGCCAAAACCAAATTGTGCTGAAAATGGCCAAATCCTGGCCAAATAGCGACCCGAATCCTGGATTCGGTGCATTCCTACCTGACAGCATCAAATGGCAGCTTTAAATGTATCTACCCAATATGCATTCAGTTCCTTTGGTATCTAAGTGCTAGGATCTGGACAAGCAACAGATCCTTGTCTTAACCTTATTCAGTTTTCTGTTATCTACAGGACATTTCTTTTCACATCTCCCAAGTCAGAATTCTACTTTCATATAAACTATATCCAACTTTGTCTCCATGTGTATGTATATCTTCAAGTTCTGCTTTAAAAAATAAATGTAAGTTCTGAATATATAATGCCTGATTTTAAGATTGTCATTTTTTTTACAGTTGTAAATCTTGAATTATAACATATATCAGCTAGCCAATATGAACCATGAATTACACAGTGCAGTGCTCTATCAGGAAATAGTGATGAGCAAATCTGGCCAGATTCACCAAAAAAAAGCAAAACTGCTGAAAAATTTGCGAAAAACGCATTAAAGTCTACGGGCAGTAGACTACGTTGCAGTGACTTTTTTTGTAGCAAAATATATGTCTATAGGTGATTTTTTTTCTCAGTCCAGTTGCATTAAAGTCAATGTTTGTTTTTTTTTTGGCAAGTTTATTTCTCACTCCAAAAGCATTGTCAATGGGCATTTTTTTCTCACTCTAAGCATTTTTTTTTCTTGTCTTTTTTTTTTTTTAACAAAAAAACAATCCTGTAGTGGTTTAAATAGTTTTATGCTAGACTGAATTGGCTTTGTTTGTAAAAATGTTCATGATATTTTGTTAGTCTACTAAAATGGAAAGCATGCAGGTGCAAAGAGAGGTTTTATCCAAATATTTCATTTAATATTATTCTAGCCAGTACAGGTATAGGATCCCTTATCCGGAAACCCGATATCCAGAAAGTTCCGAATTACAGAATGGCTGTCTCCCATAGACACCATTTTATCCAAATAATCCATTTTTTTTTCTCTGTAATAATAAAACAGTAGCTTGTACTTGATCCAAACTAAGATATAATTAATCCTTATTGGAAGCAAAACCAGCCTATTGGTTTTATTTAATGTTTAAATGAATTTCTAGTAGACTTAAGGTATGAAGACCCAAATTACAGAAAAATCTGTTATCCGGAATAGCCCAGGTCCCGAGCATTCTGGATAACAGGTCCCATACCTGTACCAAAACACTATGATCTGGAGAAATCCTAGTCATTTGTGTGGGCATTTTCCATTGGGAGTACCTACCATCTGGAGATATTATACATTGTGCTCATTTATCATATTACAGTTTGTACTTCTAATTTGCAGAGGATTTGGATCTTTAACATACCTCAGCATTCCAGACAATCTAATTTCCAGTAAACTGGTCCTCAGTGCTCAGATTATATAATAGTTATTATGAAGTGAATATAACTGTTTCTGTTTGAAAGATGATATATTTTCTGCATATTGCTTTTTTTTTATCTGTGTGTTTCTCACATGCGTCTGCTCAATTCTGATTAAAATAGAGATATGCAAATCAAAATAGACTACTATTGGCAAACAGCCAAATTAATTTAGCTGTGATATAAGACATTAAAATGTACTGCTTGAAGCTGGGCTTTAATTATATTGCCATACTACTTCTGGGCTTTCTTTTTTTTTCATCACATAAACCTAAAGAAAAGCAATTTATTATGTAAAAAAAGTCCACAAAATCTTATAAAAAGAATACATAAAATGTATTAAGTATTTTTCTCAAAGGGAGTTGAAAATGAATCAGAAAAAGTTTCATTTACAGTGTTGTGTCACTCCAGAAACATGCCACCATTCACCACCATCTCTTTTCCTTGTCCTTCAAGCCTTTGGTTAAGCACGTGGTTTAATAGAGCTTCTTTCTCCCTAGCCTTGAATGATGCAAGGGGTCGGGGGACTTACTTAGTAAACAACATGGGATTTCATAATCTAGGAAGTTTGGAAACCAGGGTAAATCTTATATTTAAGGTTCATTAAGAAAACCAGAGGCAATTCCCATAAACATTGTATTTACTAGGCCCCATCACTATATATATATATACTAATATACTTCTCTCTGGAGTATTTTTTTTTATCAGTTACCCCCTGCACAGTCTAACATTTGTTGATGATCTAGCCAAATGGGCTATTTAGAATTAAACTCTGTGCTTGAGATTAACTCACAATTCCTGTAATCACTCCACGATAAATAAATACATGTATGAAAAAAAAATGTTCATTCTGCATAATAACCAACTAAAATACTGGGGAATCTAGAAACAAAAAAGTTATAAAAGTTCTGGTCCCTACAACAGCTATGCCAAGCCAATACAAATATAAAGCACATAAAGTTATGGCATGGATTGTAAACTTAAGCAGATATTTATAAAAAAAATTGGTTTATAAATTGGTTGGAAAATATAATATGCTTCTCTATAATATTTATAATGTTTCAGTGCTGCAAAATATGTTGGCACTCTATAAATACGTGTTAATAATAATAAAAATATCTGGTGCATTTTGATTACCAAGTAGCACAAATTGTCGCAAATGGCTCGCAAACGAGCCTGGTGTTTGCATGAGTGCGACCACTGTGTGAGGTTGTTGTGCGTGATAATAGCGCTGACAGTAATTTCAATTACCAATTTTCAAAACTGTTTTGCAAATATTTTCTCCATCACGAAAGTTGTGGAGTAACTCCAACGCAGAGTAATCGCATAAATATTCGCAATTTGCATTTTTTGCTCTATTTAAAAATATGTTATAGACATTCGCAGTGTGAAAAATTTGCAATTCTGTTTGCACATTAAGTACAACTCTTATCCAGATTTAGAAATAGAACTATACGCAGGGCAAATACTTTCACTGTGCAAACCATTCTGCTCTGCCCCATTGTGTTATAAAGACACTTGCAAGATCAGAAGGTTCATTTAAGAAACAATTGTAAACTTTACTATTATCTATCTTGTTCTTATGCAAATTTGTAATTATATTGATATTAGTTTATATAGATAGTGGAAGTTCTAATCAAGGTTCTAGGAAGACCTGCATGAAGGGTGTCTGCAGACATTCATAACTAGCTGTTATTACTTTTCTCTTTCACAAGTCATAACACAGGTATGGAATCCTTATCCGAAAACCTGTTATCCTGTAAGGACCAACCGGGATTTGAACACTTGGGAATAGGCTTACTGGACTTTCAGTGCACTGTCGGTGCATTTACTGAGTGAGCCACTGGAGGCTCTTGGGGCTGTCCTGATCCTGTATTATTGTTGTTCTGTACTCTGTCTGTTTCTAGTTTGTCTCCTCCCTGGTCTCCTCCCTCCTCGTTTCCCTCATGTGTTTTGTATTCCCTAATCATTTGCCATTTATAAACCACGCCCTGAGCTTTGCTCAGAGCTGAGTCATTGGTGTCTTTTATCAACACTGGGCAAATTTGCCCTTGGGCAGTAACCCATGGCAACCAATCAAATTGCTGCATTCATTGTTTTACTTCCAGCTGGCTTTAAAAAGCTAATCACTGATTGGTTGCTATAGGTAACTGCCCTTGGGCAAATTTGCCTAGTGTTGATAAATGAGCCCCATTGAGTTTGTGAATGTGATTGAATCTGTTTGTTCCTGTGATTCCTTGTTCCAAGTTGAGTTTTCCTGTGTTTTTGTTCCGGTTTTTCATTGCCTGCCTGGTAAAGACTTTATTTTGACTTTTCATCTGATTTTGATCTGATTCTGTGTTCATCTTCAGTTCCATTAAAACTTGCAAATTCACCATGCCTGCTCCAAGTGTTTGTGGCTATTTCCCTGGGCTTTCACCACACCCACTATCTGGTGTGAGACCAACTCCCGTTACAGCGGCTTCCCGCTGTGAACGTTGCATATCCATTTTAACCAAATAATTCTATTTTTTTTTTTTTTAAATTAAATATTTCTTTTTTTCCCCTGTAAAAATAAAACCGTATATTTTAATTGATGGTAACTAAGCTGCATGAGGCCATATTGGTAGCAAAAAAATCCAGTTGGGTTTATGTTGAAATGATTTTTAGTGTTAAGTTATGGTGATCCAAATTTTGGAAAGATCCCTTATATGAAAAACCCTAGACCCAAAGCATTCTAGATAATAGATCCCGTAGGGATGCACTGAATCCAGGATTGGGTTAGGGATTCCGAATCCTAATTTGAATATCTAAATTATGGGTGGGAAGGGAAATCATGTGAAGGAAGGAGCAAAAATGTTTTTTTAAAATTTTTCCTTTTTCATCCTTTATTTGCATATGCAAATTAGGGTTGGATTTGGTTCGGTATTCGGCCGAATCTCTCACAAAGAATTCAGGGATTCAGATGAATCCTATATAGTGGATTTGGTGCATCGCCAATATTTATAATCTAGAAAGGCTGGAGTGACCGGATGTCTGACATAATAGCCTGAACCCAACTTCCTGCTTTGCTGCTCTCTGATTGGTCAGCAGTCAGGTTATGCCAGGGTATGAACAATCTCAGGACAATTATACCGACTCCACACATGTTCTGAAACCTTAACTGAAAAGTTATGTCCCATGTGGCCCCCCTTCAAGTCGCTGACTAACTAAGAGTTATAGAGATGTAAAGCAGGAAGTTGGGTCCTGGCTATTATGTTATGGCTTCTGGCATCTGTTCAATTCAGCGTTTGTAGATTAAATGTTTTGCTAACTAATTATATTAGAATTTTTTTTTATATTGCACAGCCTAAATCTATTTACCCAGTTTTTGTTTTTATGTTGTTTCTTTAAGACAGTATGCATCAAGTAGATCTTATCTATAGGTTAATAAGAAATATTCCATGATCATGTATCCTTGAATTTATGAAATAAAAACTTTTCCTTCATCTATATATCAGTTAGACTCAAGTGGGAGGTTTGTTTTTACCACATCAAGATACATTATTAGTACTCTTTTGTACTCTTTTGTAAAACGTTTCACATTTCTAAATATTGCATTTGTTCTAACAAGATAAACTTTACAGATTTATATAATAACATTGTCCAACATGAAGGACAAAGGTAATGACATATTATGATGACCCTTTTTCCAATCTTTATAAAGATTTCATTTTATTTTATACAATTTTTTCTCTCTTGGTCATCACAAAGTAGCACTTTATATACCTGGGGAATTTAAAATCTACTGGTCAGTTATGTAACATTTCTTTTGAGTTGCAGATCATTTGCATTATCGTTTCCCTTTTTCAATGGATGTCAAGTCATGTGCATGGCAATTAAAATTCTTGAAAGTGATGCCATATAATATGAAACTGAGGCAAAAAAAAATGTGATGCTTCAACAATACATTAAAGTTCTAAAGACAAGGATCAAAGGCTTTCTGATTTGCAAGGAAATCTATGCCCCTGACCAAAGACAGAAAAAAAAACATGAATTATAAGTTTTGACATGGAAAGCTTCTCATACATCCCCAAGAAAAGGGTTGTGATATAAAATTCTCTTAATATTTATGAATGCCATCTTGAATTTTAAAAATGCTTTATGAACAAACATATACAGTACATTACATGGCTACTCTTATCTAATTTTAAAAAGAAAACTTCATACAAAATAATTTTAACTGATATAATCATGCAATTATGGATTACACAATTAATGGTGAATAAAACAAAAAACTCATGAACATGTTGGCTGTCAAAATGTGTGATGGTCATGGTAATGGTGAATGATAAATACAGGTATGGGACACTTTTTCTGGAAACCCATTATCCAGAAAACTCCATATTATGGGAAAGCCATCTCCCATAGACTCCATTTTAATCAAATAATTTAAATTTTTACAAATGATTTCCTTTTTCTTTGTAATAATAAGAAAGTACCTTCTACTTGATCCTAACCAAGATATAATTAATCCTTATTATAGACAAAATCATTCTATTAGTTAAAATTAATTTCTAGAAGACAAAGTATAAAGTATAAATAAGGAAGAGGACCCATCATCTGCAAAACCCCAGGTTACTTGTATTCTGCATAATAGGTCCAAACGGATATATAATCAATATTGCAACTAGACAAGATTTTGGTTTTCAAAATGTTTATTGTCACAAATTGTCTTATATACCAATGTTGTAAAACAATAAAAATGTATTGATATAAAATTAATTTCTGGAAGACATAGTATAAAGTATAAATAAGGAAGAAGACCCATCATCTGCAAAACCCCAGGTTACTAGTATTCTGCATAATAGGTCCCATACCTGTACAAAATTACAAAAGATAGCAAGGCCATCAAGAATAGTGTATCATGAAGAACATACAAAATAGGTTGGGGGTAAAAACACCCCTTGCAACCATAAATAATAATAATTATAATAAACATTTGTATTTATATCTAAAAATGTGAGTAACCCATAATTATGTTGAATAAATGTTAAACTACAAGGTTATCTGCACTTCAGGGGCCCATATCTGAGCACATAATTGGCATGTATTACATCAAATAATAAGCTGATATGTCCAATGAAAATATAAAACATGACAAACCAAAATACTGTTACTAAATTTCTGGTTATACTGGATGCATGTTTTATAAGGTCTGGTTTGAAAAATGCATATCCAATGCTATTTCTAGAATAAACATTCTATCAAAGGGAATTGTTAGGGTCCCTATTTAATCAGTTCGTAATTTTAGTGCTATTTAAATATGCGTGATATTTTTTAGTAGTATCTGAACAAGCACAAAAAAGAACAGCATTGTCAGGAAAAAATATAAAAGTCAGCAAGCAATCATTTGGAAGCGTTATATCATGATGCCACCACTTCAAAAAAAATTGAAAGCAAATGAATTCTGAATATTTTATGAGATTTAATTTGAAAGTTAATTTTTTTTTTTCCAAAAATGCCTGCGGTCATGAAGGACAAAGCAGAAGTATATTTCACAATACTATCAGTATTAGTCACATTATTAAAGGGAAATATATATTTGTTTTAATTATTATTAAAATAATGTAATTTCAGGATAGACGTGTTCTAATTTTCTATTCTTTTATGTATACCTATTTTTATATCTTATGCTGTACACATACAGTATAGGATTTCAGTATACTGCCATTCAGCACCTTCGGTAAAAAGTTAATTCAATTTTTCTGAAGGTGAATAGTTTGATCATTGTGAGGTTTTTGTTGGCTTCTCAATTTTGATATTGATGAGGCCATATGCATGGAAAATGTGATCATGGTTTTAACCAGTTTTGGTCAATCAACTGTGCTGCAGTTTTTTTGAAATATGAAAAAGCATGAAAAATGTATGCGTAAATGGACAACTTTATTGTACATAGACAGGGACATATTTAGAAAACAATAAGCGGAGATAGGACTGGAACAAAGGATAGTCAGAAGAGGCAGTTGTCTAGAGCACAAGGTTAACGAGGGGCACATGGGTGAATACCTCTGCTGCAAATTGCCGGCAGGGGGGAATATTGACAGTGGAAGGAGCAGGAGAGGTGTGAGGGCTGCAAGTATTGAGGTAGTGCAGGGGGGTTAACGTGATGTGTGAATGGCAACCAGTGTGTGCCTTTGACGCACAGATGTTTTGGCCTGGCACTGGTGGGAGAACTCCATTTTTATGGATAAAAGCATGGATATGGTATGTATTCCATCCAACATATTCTATAATCTGGTAATGCCTCATATCTATGCCAGTGCTTTGTTTTTAATCTTCTATTTGTTGACCATATTGAACAACAGAGATTTACTTATATATATATATATTGGTAATGCCGATGCCCACAGTATATTTGTAAAATAATTACAACATAGCACAATGCTATCTAATGCTATCTAATTGGTATTAACTATCATAACAGAGGCAGCGTCAAGGCCACCAGTTTTAGTCTTACTATACTGAAACCGTATATTTTCCCTGTATTAAACTAAATAAAGACACAGATAGCCCAGGGTGGATTAGAAAAGGCCACAGCTTTATTAAACCAATTTGATTAATAACATGAAAGTAAGTTCACAGTTTACAATTGTAACACATATTATTCAGAACAATTACCGGTATGCTTGCCAATAGAATTCTACAAGAGTGAATGGGCCACTGCCATGCCAGTCATCCCAGTGCTGCTTTTTTCAGATAGGCAAGTAGAAGCGAAGTAAGTCTCACACAAACCCTTACCTCCTCGGACCATTACCCAAACTCTTCCAAATAGGTCAATGCTGCCCCATTACCTCTCCAACAAGCATTCCAACAGACCAACACAAATGTGACATATATACCCCAAATCTACCAATATACCAAACCCAAAACAAAATCCCACTACCTATGTGCCATACTAACGGATGGGTGGGTGGCATATTGGTCCTTCAGGCTGTCAGATGAGAAGAGTGGCTTCACTACCTGACTACTCCCCCCCCTCTAAAGTAGACCACTACAGTCCAGAGAGCAATATTATTTTTATTAATGTATATTTGCATAGCATTGCTTTACAGAGGTTATACATCATTCCCATAAGCCCCCCTCTAGTTACGCTTCTGTATACTGCCCACTGTTTTCCAGTGGACAGCATACGCTGGCATAAAGCCATTCTTAGTAAAAACATTTTATTTTTATTTCCTCAGGAACCTTTTATCTAGAACCTGCACAAGCCTTTTATGCTAGTTGTTAGGAAGGACAGCTTAGAACCACAGGAACAGGAGTGCAATACAGAGACAAGTGCCAAGAGTATTTCTGTTGCAAGGATACTGTACTTGCAGAATTATATGGTACTATTTGACACAGATAAGCTGAACAGTCCTGATGATTCATACTGCACATATACTGTACAATAGATGTACAATGGCTTTAGCACTTTGCTTGGTTTAAGTATAACGTCAGATATTTTACACCAGAGTATGCATTGTTTATATAAAAAATAACTATATTTTTGGTTGTTATTATTATTTGGTACCACTTCGTTGACTTTCTAATGGACCTCAAAGTTAAATACCAAGCAAGTAACAGAAAATATATTTGATGCTATGGAAAAGGGATACAGATGAATAGGGATGTAGCGAACTGTTCGCCGGCGATCGCGCGAACTTCGACTGTTCGCGTCCGCCGAATGTTCGCGAACGTCACGCGACGTTTGCCAATTTGAGTTTGCGTTCGATTCTAATAAAAATCGTTCGACCATTCGATTCCTTCGACCGCTAAAATCGAACGATTTCCATTCGTTCGAACGATTGTAAGCATTCGATCGAATGAAAAGCATTCGATCGAATGGCTTCGATCGTTCGATTCGAACGAAAATCCTTCGATCGAACGATTAAAATCCTTCGATCGTTCGAATCGAACGATTTTGCGGGTGTTCGAAGTTCGCGAACTGTTCGCGAACTGTTCGCATTTTTGCCGGTGTTCGCAAACGGCGTTCGCGAACACCAAAACGGCAGTTCGCTACATCCCTACAGATGAATTATTTAACCTTTTCAAATGATTTCTTCTCTTTTAAGAAGGCATAAGGGACATGGTCATCTAGTACATTGTAAATAGTCTTGCCATATCTAACTGAACCATTTTGTAAATTGACCCAGCATTTACAGACATATTATGAAGCATAAAAGCATGCAAAGCGCTGTAATCTGTCAACACCAGTGTCATATTTTTAAAGCAATGCTACTTGATAACATTTTTCAAAGCTCTAGAGAGCCATCAGGCCAACTGAGCAATATGATCTTAATATGAGATATATGGTTGCTGTGTCTACACCTGGCTCCCTGCTCTTTGTTCTTATTATTGTCACCAGAGGCATTAAACTAAATTATTAGTTTGTGTCATCATCCATCTAAACAGGACTAAGCCTGGTCTTCTGAAGTTTTTATATGATTATATCAGAAAGTAATGTCCCTTTGTTAGATAATAACAAGCTGACACTCACCAAAAAAAAACCCATGTATTTGTAATTAAATTAAATACATACTGTATATTGGAAGAGCAAGACCATGCAATAAAAAAAGTTTATAGAGGCCTCTAAAATGGTTACTCTAATACGTACTGTATGTTCTCAATGTCAAAGTATATACCATTTTCCCCCAATTCTGGATCCAGTTACAAATAAAAAAAGGAAACCAGACACAAGCCACTACTTAAAGGGATATTGTCATGGGAAAAACATTTTTTCCAAAATTAATCAATTAATAATGCTGCTCCATCAGAATTCTGCACTGAAATCCATTTCTCAAAAGAGCAAACTAATTTTTTTTATATTCAATTTTGAAATCTGACATGGGGCTAGACATATTGTCAATTTCCCAGCTGCCCCAAGTCATGTGTAGGGATGTAGCGAACCGCCGACTATGTGTTCGCGAACGCCGTTCGCGAACACCGGCAAAAAATGCGAACAGTTCGCGAACAGTTTGCGAACTTCGAACATCCGAAAATCGTTCGATTCGAACGATCGAAGGATTTTAATCGTTCGATCGAAGGATTTTCGTTCGAATCGAACGATCGAAGCCATTCGATCGAATGATTTCATTCAATCCAATGGCTTCGATCGTTCGATTCGAACGAAAATCCTTCGATTTTAGCGGTCGAAGGAATCGAATGGTCGAATGATCGAACGATTTTTGACGCGAACGCTTATTGGCGAACGTCGCGCGACGTTCGCGAACTTGCGGCGGACGCAAACAGTCGAAGTTCGCGCGAACTAGTTCGCCGGCGAACAGTTCGCTACATCCCTAGTCATGTGACTTGTGCTCTGATAAACGTCAATAACTCTTTACTGCAGTACTGCAAGTTGGAGTGATATCGACCCCCTACCTTCCCCCCTCCCAGCAGCCAAACAAAAGAACAATGGGAAGGTAACCAGATAACAGCTTCCTAACACAAGATAACAGCTGCCTGGTAGATCTAAGAACAGCACTCAATAGTAAAAACCCATGTCCCACTGAGACACATTCAGTTACATTGAGAAGGAAAAACAGCAGCCTGCCAGAAAGCATTTCTCTCCTAAAGTGCAGCCACAAGTCACATGACCAGGGGCAGATGGGAAATTGACAAAATGTCTAGCCCCATGTCAGGTTTCAAAATTGAATATAAAAAAAATCTGTTTGCTCTTTTGAGAAATGGATTTCAGTGCAGAATTCTGCTGGAGTAGCACTATTAACTGATGCGTTGTGAAAAAAACATGTTTTCCCATGACAGGATCCCTTTAAGATATATAACTCAATCTACATACAACTGACCCATGCTAAGTTAGACTTTACCCCAAGCCTAGATATAAAAGTTTAAAAGTAGACCCATAACAATTTCAGTCTTTGTCAGAAGTGGAAAACTCATCACTTTTGCCACAATCAAGAGAAAGTTGGACAATCAAGTTATAGAGCTATGATCAGTTACTTAATTACATAAATAGCTTGCTCGTTTGACAGACCAATTACCTATTATTATCAGAACAATCTGAAGATTAAAGTATGATTACATATTGTATATTCATATGATATACAAAATGTTATTTATTGTAAAGTGTCACACCTCTTCATGTCACCAAAGGAGGTCAAACTTCCCACAAGACATGGGGAAAGAAAACTCCAGGTCCATTCACTATAGCCTCTAAATCCAATACTTATTTAAAATTTTAATTATTGGATTAAAGTGGCGTCTATGGGAGTTAGTCTTCCCATAAATCAGAGCTTTCTAGATAATGAGGTTTTGGATAACAGATCCCATACCTATAGCCTCTAAGTCCAATACAGACTCTAGAACCAGTGAAAATAATTGTTAGTACTGTAACAAGATGGATACCTGTAAAGTTAAAAAAAAAATACAGTCAGTACAGGTATGGGACCTATTATCCAGCATGCTTGGGACCTGTGGTTTTGTGGATAAGGGATCTATGCGTAATTTGATTCATTCAAATTTTATTGATATTGCACTGTATACTGTTACTGTATATTTTATTGTATTCTACTGTATTGTATTTACCTCAGTTTTGGGTGTCTGGAAGGGCATGGAAAGGTCTATACCCCCAGTGAGATCATGGCATAACTACCTTGAATTCCTACAATTTGTCCTTGTTGCAGTCAATGTCCCTTCTGTGTTCTATACAGACTTTTTTTCTCTCAATGTCATCCCTGTTCAAAACTGATTTGGCTCTGTAAAAAATTAATTTCAGATCCTGCTTTTTCATCACAATCTGTTTAAACAGTAAAGAAACATGTGCTTCACACATCAGTGAAGTATTGAGCTGGACAAATAAGCTCTGGAACAGCATAATCACTGGATTAGCCAGAGAGCAATGTACTGAAACATTACATTCAATATATTATAACAGATTCCCAAACTACTTCTGCCTGAAACAAATATGCCTGCTGTGATCACTCGACTTCAAACTATCCATGCTATGGAGAAAACACCTTGGTTTTCGTTTGTCTTACTTTTGTGATCACTGTTTAGTTTATCGAATGCAAAAACATTGGAATTTGGAATCCAATTATGCACTTTCTTTATTAGCCATTCTATTACTGACAGAGCCTAGAGTTATTATTTTAATAAAGGAATCTAATGTATATTAAATTAATTGAAATATTTACTTGGTCATTAATAAGGGGGCCCATCTTTGTCTTAAAAAAATAATTCATTTATACTTACTATTTACAACCCAGAGTGAAAGCTTTGTATCACAATTTAATTACTCTGAATAGGTTTATTTATAAATTAGCTCATCTTAAAATTTCTTCAAATGATGATGTTGTTTTGTTCCCAAAAATCATTTCCCCATCTAGTGCATTATTCATTAATTCCTCTGGGCAATTGTTCTGTAAGAAAGAATGCACACAGCAAGTGGTGGACTACAGAGAAAGGAAAATAAGACGTTATTCTATAGAGACTCACAAGCTGAGATCCAACGGAATAACTTGTGGTGTGAAGAAATTGCTTCCCAAAGGGGACCTACATGGAGAAAGCTTTCAAAATCATCCAGACACAATGGAACAATTCTTGGAAAACTAGAAGGCTAATTAACAAACCATCTTGAGTATGCAGGACAATTGTAGGACCAGTCTCTAAGAAGTGTATTAATGAGCTAGAAAATTTCAAAGATGTACCCATCTACTTAGTTCGAGTGAAGGAATAGAATAAAAAAACCTACCGAGGTGCCATGTTAGCCTATAGGCTTTCTATCAATTTTTAGGTTGAAGAAAAATCGTTCGATCGATGTATTAAAATCCTTTGAATCGAACGATTCAAAGGATTTAATCGTTCAATGGAACGAATTTTGGTAAATCCTTCGACTTCGATATTAGAAGTCTAAGGATTTCCATTGGCAGTCGAATATCGAGGGTTAATTAACCCTCGATATTCGACCATAAGTAAATTTGCCCCCTACAGTCATATATGCAATAGAACTACAAGGTTGTCAAAGTTGGGTTTGTTTTGTTTGCAGAAGATGCATTTTCAGATATTGATGTTTTAGATTTATACTTTAGAGGGGTTATTTTCTAAAACTCAAATTTATCCCATTATTTTATTAAAACAAACTCATCCTAATGCCCATCCACTATTGTAACTTATTTATCAATTAAATGACTCGAAAAATTAGGTGTGGGAAAAGACTTAATAAAATCGAGCACATTTTTGGTTCTCACCCGAAAACCCAGAATTTTTTGGAATACCACACAAAACCCAGCATTGATCACAACGTCTTCAAATTGTAAAAGGGACATCTGCCATTGACTTCTACGTGACAGGTTTGAGATGGAGTATTTTTGGATTCAGACTTTTAGCAGCTTCTGGGTGTAGTACATCTTGAAAAATTTGAGGGGTTTTTTTCATCTTCAAAATTCAAGTTTTCCCCTTTAAAACCTTGACCATAAAAATTTTGAGTTTTAGTAAATAACCCACTAAGCTTCTGCATCTATATTGGTAAATTGTGTGGAAGTTTTGATGCAATCTAGTTTGCAGGTGCCAGCCATTGCACTGGAATTCTGGGGGGGAACACTGTTAAGTGGATAAATGTCAGATTAAGTGCATTCTGCACTTAGCACATTTCCTTTGAGTTTATGTCACTGGGAGTCATTTATCAACACTGGGCATTTTGCCCTTGAGCAGTAACCCATGGCAACCAATCAAATTGCTACATGATTTTTTTTTGTAAATGCATCAGTTAATAGTGCTGTTTCAGCAAAATTTTACACTGAAATCCATTTTTTTACAGATTTTTTTTTTATATTTATTTTTTTGAAATCTGACATGGGGCTAGGCATGTTATTAGTTTCCTAGGTGTCCTCAGTTATGTGACTTGTGCTCTGGTAGGCTTTACTGTACTGCAATTTGGAGTGATATCACCCTCCTCGGCACCCTATCACAATGGAACAATGGGAATACAATAAGTAAACAGCTCCCTAGCAAAAGATACGTTTCCTGGTACATATGAGAATAGCACTCAACAGTAAAAATCCCAAGTCCCACTGTGACTCCTTCAGAGTTGGAGAACAATAACTTAACTGAAATCTGTTACATCATGAAGTGCTGCCTCTTTCTGAACACATGACCAGGAAAAATGACCTGAGATGGCAGCCTACACCCCAATATTACAACTAAAAAAAATAAAATGTTATATGGTAGAGTGAATTATTTGCAGTGTAAACAGTGTAATTAAGATATAAAAACCACACCATAAAAATCATGACAGAATCCATTTAATGTAATCAATAACCTTCTGTGTGAACTGAAACCCCTCTGGCAACCTGGGTCAACATTTCTCCTCCCTCCTAAACTCCATCACTGGAGACTCACTAAACAGAAGATATTGTTTATTCTGACTTAAAAATGCACAGAAGCGCAGTAGGGTTGACAGACATGGAGCAGGGGCAGTGGACCAGGTCGGGATTGGCTTCAACTACATGTTTCTGAAGAGGACCTAAGTTATTTAATATTGTGGGTGCCAACTCAACTGTGTTACTCTACACAATATCTTCTGTTGGTTGAGGCCCTGGTGGTGAAATTCAGGATTTTTAAAAAAAGTGTCACTCTTGTAAATGTATTAAATTAAATCTATTAAAAAAGATTACTTTATCTGGTTTATTGGTATTATAAAAAGAAGAAAAGAATCAGTATTCTAGATTGTGTATTTTCACATGATGGCTATGTTGCTAATTTTGAGTAATTGACAAATGGTTCATGCAGGTTGCTATCTTAGAAATTGATGCAAAAGCTGTAGCCTCCTGAGCATAGAGGGGTATTGGATGTATAGCCTTACATTCTGTATTGCAATGTTATTTTAGTAGCTGGGCTGCTTCTTTGGTAGAAAAACTCCTACCATAGCACTAATATTCACACACAATGGATTGCTATAAACACTGATTTTCATAATCAGAATAATCACCATTTATGCAATTCATGCAAAAAAATAATGTTTTCTATAGAAATATAATCTGAAAGGTACTTATCCTCTTAGGAATAATTATTGGGGACACATTTGTTTGTGTGTATAGATATTTAATGTACAAATCAAGAAAAGACAAGTTCAATTTCCTTTTTAAACAATGCAGAAAAAAAAACAAAATATATAAATATATTTAAATGACCGCCATAACAGACTGAACCATTGATTTTCTTTAAATGTAGTTTTTGTTTTAGAGCCGTTATTATCATCTGCTTGTAACCACTTTTTATAATAAAGCTTTAGAGTGTACTAAAATCTGATGGGAACCCAATAAACTCTACAGGCATTATTGACTCCAGACAGGCATATAAATGTATAATTCTTTAGTGGCTATCAACTTTATAAAATGACATTCTTTAGTGGCTATCAACTTTATAAAATGACATTGTCTTGAAACGAGATAAATGCCTATAAGCCTTCCTTCTCTGCTGTAAATGTAATGAGAGTTGGCTTTGGCAGCAGAGGAGTGAGGTGCACTATATTTGAGCGCAAAGAAAAGACAAATATACTCTGTAAATTACAATGTATCTCTGAATATGACTGCAGCTGTGTGAAAATCAGTCTTTTAACTACTCGTTCTTGAAACGACTGAACAGTGCAATGTCAGCCACAGAGAGTGATAATACATGTAAGCATATTTCACAGAGACATTTGCTTTCTTTCACACTGTAGATTACAACAGATTACATGATAATCTATTATCTAGGTGCTGAGTTAAATTACAGTGCTTTCGCTTCAACTGTTCCTCTTTCAGGGATGAGCTGTCACATTGATGAATCTCAAGCTGTTATATTCTTCTTCTGCTTCTGACCAGTAGCAATAAGATGCACAGTGGCTTTTAGTCTGCTAGTAGTGATGGTGGGCGAATTTGCGCCGTTTCGCTTTGCTGGAAAATTCATGAATTTCCCACGAATTTCCCGTGAAATTCGTGAAACTGTGAAAAATTCACGAACCGGCGCTGGCCCCCGTTTTTTTTGAGGCCGGCATCTGTTTTTGACACAGCTTCCTTTTTTTTCGATGGCGCTGAAAATTTTTTTTGACGCCGGCAAATTTTTTCGGGTGAATTTTCGCGGGCGTTTTGTGAATTTATTCGCTGGCGGCGAATCGCGCAAATTCACAGCGAATTCACGCCTGGTGAATAAATTCGCCCATCACTATCTGCTAGCAATATGCAATAAAATCAAGAACACATTTCAATATGCTTCAGACAGATAGATCTTACAGGAACCGTTCAGTGTAAAAATAAAACTCTGTAAATAAGATATGCACGATAAAAGATGTTTCTAATACAGTTAGTTAGCCTAAAATGTAATCTATAAAGGCTGGAGTGACTGTATGTCTTACAGAACACTACTTTTCAGCTCTCTAACTCTGAGTTAGTCAGTGACATTATGGCAGGCCACATGGATCATAACTGTTCAGTGAGTTTGTGATTGATCCTTAGCATGCAGGTCCGATTCAAACCAAGAGAGCTGCAAAGCAGGAAGTAGTGTTATGGCTATTATGTTACACACTCAGTCACTCCAACCTTTATACATTACAGTTTTGGCTAATTAACTATATTGAAAAAATGCTACAATTTAACAGGCCATATTCTAATGCTTTTAACAAACAATTATCAAACAAATTATTTAAACGCACATACTTATGTAAAATTCCCTTGGGTCTATGCTTCTTCAAAATACAAAGAGTAGTAGTTGTACAGTAGTAGGATTTTGTACGTGGAAAGTACTCAATCCATTTATAACAGGAATATCCTATATATATAGTCCTTTGTGATTTGGTTATAATCAGTGATTATTACTGAGCTTCATTTTACATGACTGCCTGAACCATGTGTATATTTTTTTTTTAATTTATGTTATGTTTGTAAGGCATATTTCTGCATTAAGTAATAATATTGGATTTTGTATCTGTCATATTAGACACTTGTGTGTAGTGTACTGTATTACAAAAATCTATGGTAGTTTAAAGCCACAGTGATACATTTGATTGGCAAATTTAGTAGCTATCGATCTTGTAGGACTACTTATGTCATTACCTAAAGCAGGATTCTCAAGAGCTTGCATTCTATAGCCTAGTGAGTTAGCCAATAAAATTAATCATTTACTTTATATTTCCACGAATGTCCGTTTCCTGATCACAAAATACTAAACATAAATCAATAGTACAGATGAAAGGAAAGTCACAAACCACAACATGATGCTTTTCTCAAAATATTTGCAGGAGGGGTCAATTGGTTGATGAAAGCAGGGAAAAAGCCGAGATTCTAAACTGTTATTATTTGTCTGTCTATACACTAGTAACCAGCTAATGAAGGTTTCCTTTTTAACAGTCCCAATTCTAGTAATACAACTACTGACACATGGGTGAGGAGATTACAAAGAGACTAGTGCATGTAAAGGTAAACCAAGCTCAAGGACCAGATGGCATTGATCTCAGGGTACTAAATGAGCTTAGCTCTGTAATTACCTAACCTCTTTACTTAATTTTTCAGGATCCATTGAGATCTCACATGGTGCTGAGAAACTGGCAAATTGCTTATGTGATGCAGCTGTTCAAAAAGGGATCCCATTCAAAACCTCAAAACTGTAGGCCGATTAGTCTGATGTCAGTGGTAGAGAAGCTTTTAGAAGGGGTATTAAGGCATAAGATACTTGACTTCATTGCATAGAAATATCATGTTATACATAAAGCCATGTGCCAGCATGGTTTTATACATAACAGATCTTGCAAGATAAATTTAATTGTCTTTTATGAGGAGCTGAGTATGTACCCCAACTCTGGGATGGTAGTGGACATAATCTACTTAGATTTTGCTAAAGTTTTTGATACAGTGCCACACAGAATGTTACTTGTATATTTGTACTTGGATAGAGAAATGACTGAAGTAAGATGACCAGATTTTCAGAGTGAAGTTCAGGGACAGGAGTATACTGTAGATGTGACTTGCAGTGTAGTTGTTTTTTTCACAGTGAGGGCAGTACATTTGGGGAATGCCCTACCAAGTGATAATTTTGGGTTTTTGTAGATAGCAAGCTGTTTAATTTCCAGCAGTCATTCCGCGGCTACTAAAGCAAATAAAGTGCTTTCTTGAATTAAAATGGCTAACTCAAGGAATGAAAATATAATATTGCCTCTTTATAGGTCCCTGGTAAGGCCTCATCTGGAGTATGCAGTGCAGTTTTGGGTCCTTAAAAAGGATATAAATGAGCTGGAGAGACATGCAACAAAACTGGTTAAGGGGATGGTAGATCTATGAGGGTAGATTGACATGGTTGGGGTTGTTTTCTCTGGAGAAAAGACACTTGTAAGGGGACATGATTATGCTTTAGAAGTACATTAAAACCCAATAGGAGGCACTGTCAAATGCCTTTTCGGCATCTGTGATAAGGATGAGTGCAAGGATCCCCTTGTTTATTTTCTTTATTTCAAAAATTGAAAATCAATAATCTAGAAAGAAAACCCCTCTAATGTGACTATATGCTAGCATAATAGTTATGAAGTACAATATGCTGTTTTATTTTGTATTGTATATTTTGATTTATTTTTGTATTTTGTATTTATTATATTTTGTGAGAATAATTAAATAATTACAAAAACAAGAATTGTTTAGTTATGCAGGACACTTTCCTGTATACATTCCTGTATTTCGGAGCTAGAAAATGGGAGGCAAGATAAAATACCTCATACCTATACTGGATTGACACCAAATTTATCTATAAAATGGTTTGCTATTGTTTAGGCTCCATATTTTTATTTTTCTGCTAAAATTATATTCTCTTAAAGACAAAATTAGTCAATCTTTGCACCGTGACCTAATATTCTTTTCAGCTACTCATAATGCTTGTCAAGTTTCCCTAACCTTTGCTTAGATGAGGCCTGTGCTACCCTTTTTTATGTTTTCCTTCTTGTTACACAATATGAGAGAATATGATATATTTCTGACAAGAAGAATTTGTACAAGTAAAATATGAGACAGGGAAAAATCGAAGATATACGACCAATGGAGCACCAAATGTTAACCTATCAAAAAATGTCTTTTCATAACGGTTTCTTTCTAATGGGCTTTCAGAGCAGATTCCCAGAAACTCAAAGATAGTTGAGATGATTATGTGTCATCCACAAGAGTTGTTAATGCTGTACAGCAGAATAACTCAAAGGAGGCTATCTGCAAGGGCACGAAAGGTCATGTCCATTTTTTAAAGACTTAACATTGAATAATGCTATTTTATTTCAAAGACTGGCTTCCAAGTGATAAATGGAGAAGCAAAACAACTGCAGCAGGGATGTAAGGCATGCTTGTGATTTGTCACGTGACAACATTTTTCGCTGTTTCACAAATTTTCTGCAATTCGCCCCTCACTAATGACAATTCTAATCTTCCAAAAATTCTAGAAATTGGTGGGCAGGTACTAAAACTATCTGCTAGTTGTTTAAGCCTGCACATTAAATAATCTATTGAATTAATACTGCTCCTGTCTGCTATGGAGTATTGAACAAACTTCACTTTTTGATGTGCCACCACATGCAGTGTATCCATATATAATCCTGCTTAATGGTACAGGACTGTGAAGGTCAAGACAATGTTTCTTCTGTTTCCTCTGGGGACACTTCTTGTAGGAAACCCAGAGGGGAGCTAATCTAAGCCCCTATTGCCCTGTCTCTGGTTCCCTAACTAGGCAACAATGCCTTTGGGATATAATTAGCAATGGACAAATTTATTCAGCAGGCGCAAATTTGCAGCGAATTTGCACATTTCACCAGTGTGGGAAAACTGTTGATGCTGGTGTCAAAGTTTTTTTGACACTGGCACCAATTTTGAGGCCAACAGCGATTTTGACACCTGGTGAATTGTCGCCGGCGTCAACATCACTGTTTTGTGAATTTCATGGGAAATTCACAAAATTTGCATCAAAACGGGACAAATTCGCCCATCGCTAGATATAATCCTTTATATTACTCCTTGATGGAGCCAAAGCTGCTTTATATAAGTAGCCCCAATATATCTGGATCTCCTAGAGACTACTACAGGGTCTAGCTATTCCTTACTAGTCGTGACTAATGATGACTCCACAGGAGGCTCAAATCCACTTATGAGGGGACAAGCAAAAGCCTCTGGCAGAATCCCGCTACAGACTCCCTCCTGAGACCACAATCTTGGGGAAAGTATAGTAAATGGGGAACATATTCAATCCAACCCTTACATTAACATTGGCGATATATATCTCTGGAGATAATTCCCACTGCAACCAATTAACAATTGGATTTAAGCAGTCACCTACAAGTTAGAAAACAAAAGCAAAGATCTGATTGGTTGCTACTGTCAACATCTCGAGATCTCCAGAGATTTTTATCTCCAATATCAGTAAATATGCCCTAGCGCTGTAATCATAGCCCTGGGGCTCTCTAAGGGGCAAGTGTCCATCGCTAGCGAAAATGTGCCAAAATGACACTTTGCAGGGATATTGGTAATTTACTAAAATTCTTAGAGGACAAATCTCTAGCGAAAGAACTCAGCGCTAACAAAGTTTTGCACTCTTTCACCAAGCGATTTTTTGCTCAGGCAAAGGATTGTTCACTACTTTTTGCCAGAGTCTGCTTTGCCAGGTTCTACCTGGTGAATTGATAAGATGAAGCTACATCCTCCTCAATCAGTCAGTGACAGCATATATGTATGCCGAAAATAAAAATAAAAAAAAGCTGGTGTTTTTTTCATATTTTAAAGAGGGATTATGTTTAAAAGTTGTAACTATTAAATATAAATATATATATATTTTGAAGGTCATGCCACATTTGTTTTAGGATGGGCTCATGTCTAGGACAATAGAGGATACTATACAGTAATGAAAGATGCCCATTGGCTTGAATGTGGACTTGAATTTGGACCAAATATTCATGCATATAAAAATGTCACAGTTTCTCAAATTTTGCTTTTAGTATAATATTTTAGTTTCAGTAATTTAAGTCTATATTCTGTCTTTGCAAGTAATATCTTAAGCTGTCTTCTGGTTTCTTCTATTTGTTTTTTTAAATTTTGTTTGTGTAATATTTGTTTGGGAGGGCTGAAGAGAGGTTTCCAGCTGTTATAATTGTATCTCTAGGTTTGCTTGCTGGGTTTCCCTATCATGTTTAACTTGTTTGCTAAGTTTAATTAATTCCCCTGTAGTAACTGCATTGTGAGCTAACCCAGGGGCGCTCCACCAATGAGGTGAGTTGAGACACTCGCCTGAGGCGGCAGCGCCCCCCTGGTTGCCAGGGGCGGCAAAAATTTCGCTCCTGGTAACGAAGAGTGAGGACAATGGGTTCTAACCAATGGTTTAAAAGAATTAAAAATATTATTATTATTTTTCTTTATTCCTATTCATACTGGATAAAAACGTATTAACTTTTCCATGTCCGCCTCTGAACCTTGCTGCATAGCCTGCTGTGAACTGCTATACCTAGCCCTTTTTTCATTTAGGTTCTATTGCAATAAAATATATAAATAGCTATTTTATAAATTTTTTCCTTCTTAAATGTACAACTTTACAATCCCTAACACCAAATATCACGTATTCATAATTTAATTTATTGATGTATAGTGATGGGCGAATCTAGGTCTCGTTTTTGACGCCAGCGTCCGTTTTTGGATGCCGGCGAAGATGCGCCAGCATCCAAAAATTTTTTTTGCGCCAGTTTCGCGAATTTATTCGCCGGCGGTGAATCACGGTAATTCGCCACAAATTCACCAATCACTATTCACGTATGGAAATCACACCTTCTTCTGTATTTCACATACCTCCCAACTGTCCCGTTTTTAGAGGGACAGTCCCTCTTTTGACAGTTCAACCCGCAGTCCCTCGTTTGTACTGGAAAGTCCCTTTTTTCTCTGCACTGAACAGCCAGAAAAAGAAACAAAGTTTCTAACTTAATTGGCTTTTGGCAGAGAGCCCAGGACAGCCACCAGGTGCACTTGGAAACTTTTGTAACAATTTCCGGAGAGAAAATTAGTCATTGTAACAATATAAGATAACAGGTCCATTGGGAAAAGTTAGACTCACAGCTTAAAGGACAATAAATAACTGTAATAACTGGGGAAAAAAAAAAGACAGAAATGTGTTCAAACTTTAATAACTTGCCAAATTTTGTAAAATGAACATGGTAATTAGGGGGTGTTCAAATATAAAACCACAAAAATGGGCGTGTTCAAATATTGCCACATTAGGCGTGACAACTTTTTTGTTCCTCTTTTTATTTACAAAATGTTGGGAGGTATAATTTCACTACACAAAATTGTCTGCAAACGTTTCTATTTTGCTATCTAGCTAGTACCAGAAAAGAAAACAATTTAAGAAACTGGAAAAAAGGAAACTGAATTATTCACATTGTGGCACACCAGTGGTTACTTTTTAACCCTTTCTGAATGTATTCATTTTATCTCCCTTAGACAACTATATCACAACCAACAACACAAATGCAGGGCACTTTTAGATTTCCATATATGCAGCGCTGGATTTAGTAAGTGGGCACCCCAAGGCCGCACAGTCCTAGCTCCCATCCGCATACCCCACTCCCCGCGAGCGCACATGTGCGCCTGCACCGGAGTGCTCCCTGGAAAGCAGCTGGATGGCTTGTAGCCCCTAATATTTTGCTGTCCCAAGGCCCGCGCCTTAATGGCCTTGCCAAAAATCCGGGCCTGCATATATGTTGTAGAGAGTGCCATTGTCAATGCTGGGTTTACCTAGGTCTATTCCAATGTAAAGGTTAGCTAATTTCAGTGGAAAAGTGATTGATTTTTATTTGCATCTCAGTAAAGGGATACTGTCCTGGTAAAACTTGTTTTTTTTTCAAAACACATCAGTTAATAGTGCTGGTCCAGCAGACTTCTGCACTGAAATCCAGATTTTTTTATATTTAATTTTGAAATCTGACATGGGGCTAGACATGTGACTTGTGCTCTGATAAACTTCAGTCACTCTTTACTGCTGTACTTCAAGTTGGAGTGATATCACCCCCTCCCTTCCCCCCCCCGCCCAGCAGAACAATGGAAAGGTAACCAGATAGCAGCTCACTTACACAAGACAACCGCTGCCTTGTAGATCTAAGAAAAACACTAAATAGTAAAATTCAGGTCCCATTGTGATAGATTCAGTTACATTTTGTAAGAGAAACAACAGCCTATCAGAAAGCAGTTCCATCCTAAAGTGCTGGCTCTTTCTGAAAGCACATGACAAGGCAATATGACCTGAGATGGCGCCTACACACCAATATTACAACTAAAAAAAAAAAATACACTTGCTGGTTCAGGAATGTAATTTTATATTGTAGAGTGAATTATTTGCAGTGTAAATTAGAATTAAAAACGAGACCATAAAAATCATGACAGAATCCCTTTAAGTACTAATTGTTGATGAATTTGGTGCATTATTACTATTTGACAACGCTTCATTTATAGTAATGAAATAACATACTTGTTCATGGCTGCAGTAATCCAATTAGAAGGGTAACCCAAATGATATTATATATGATGCTTTCTGAGAATGCCGATTGAAAATCTTTGAATTTTTTAAAGCCTGGAGCCTAATAGATAAACATTGGGAGAGGTTTCAGCAAATTTAGAACGTTGCTCAAATATGTTTTTTTCCTTGTTCTTGGATTAAGGTTCTGTTTTCTCTCTAGTAAAGATGCCGTGGAGTGACCCTGGGACAGGTGGAGCGGAATAGGGGCATGACTGAGGGACGAGTAGAAAAGCCAGTGGGGGGTTTTAATGCAGTGCATTATGGGGATTGTAGTGCAGGGACAAGTAGGTTGGAAGGGGGAAGGGGGAAGGGCTTAGCCTTTAAATAGAGGGAAAAAGTGCAGGAGCAGATCATACCTTGGAGGACTAAACTGGTTGTCAGTGTTTCCCTCCCGCACGCCCCACATGGTAGGTGGGAGATAATGTTGCAGCTTTGGCATAGTGGGGCTGCCCTATTGGGTAGCTGAAAGGGGGGCTGTAGTTTTAAGGTAAGATTGGCCTGGGGCTAGGCTTAGGGGCAAGCAAAGAGGCACAGAAGGCGAGGAAGGAGGTGACAGAGGCTTAGATTTAGGCAGGAGAGCAGGTTGGTAAAGAGCAGTACTGTTAAGTTATTGGAAGTACTTGTAACTGTTATATGCAGCCTTAAGCGGGTAGTGCGTTTTACACATGTCAGCTGTTATTCATTGGTTATAATAAGGAGTAATGTTGGATGGTTTGGCGGATATTTTACCTTAAGCTTGAGTAAAGTTGTGTAATAAAACAAGCTGAGGCCTGGGGATAAAAGGTTGGGGGGCTGACATTGAGTCATACGCAAGTTGCATATGGACACGCTCTGTATTAATGTTTAAATAGGGAAATTACTTTCCTTCCGGCTACCCGAAGTCTCGCGAGACTTCAGTACGCGACTTCCGGGCTCTTTACTTAGGCCCCTGATGAAGCCGAGCGTATCGACGAAACGTGTTGGGCTGGCATAGGTGGGCCGTGGGATACGTAGATAGGCAGGTTTGCTCGGAGGGAACACTTGGAAGGGTGGGAATGGGAAAATGGTGCACTGAATCACCGGAATAGATATATGACCACAGCTAGGGGCAGAGGAACTGCCAAAGCTTAGATAGTCCACGGGTCCACTGTTTGCAGTTTTTAATCTCATATTTTTTATGGACTGAGTCCAGCACTGCCAGCGATACTGTTGGGCAGTGGGTGTGTACATATATGAGCGCTTTTATTGGCAGAACATAATAAAAGTTAAATTTTAACTTTCTCAAATTTGCTATGCTGCTGACTGAACTGGTTTGTTTTGTAGCGACAGGAGGAAACGTTTCTATTTCCTTTCTGGACACCTGCCTCTTCATTTTGTTTATTAATTGTATATAATTCTTACAAACCTGCGGTACAGCCACATACACAAAAAACGTATTGGCTCAATCCTTACATAGCTAAATAGGAAGGTACTAGCAGTAGTAGGTCTTTGAACTCACATACTGTATCATTTGCATGATTTAGGTGGGTTTTCAGAAGGATATCTGATATTAGATATGTTCTATAGTAGTGAATTTAGAGGGGTCCAACATATGGTGGCAGATGGGCATCCCTTGGAAAGTCCCCCTGGAAATGAGGGGGGCAGAAAGGTGTAGGAAGATCCTATATGTATGTATCTGCTTATAGCAGATGTTTTAATAAGGGCATATGTGTGCCCTGTACCTTGCTCCAGATACTTGATCCAGCACAATGTGGCCTGCACAGACAATTGCTTCCAGTTGCTTTGGTTGAATCCTGGGAAACAGATTTGCCTGAACCCCCGAATCCTGGGAAATGTATTTGACCAAATACTGAACCAAATATAAATCCTCAGCAGTGCTTACAATTCCCAGCATGGGCCAGAAAATACTGATGCTCTTGGAATCGGTGGAATCCAAATAATAAAAATGGCTCCGATTTGGCAGAATCCCAAAACAAATCCAGGATTCAATGAATCCCTAATATGTAATGATTTCTCTGTTTCAGATAGAAGGAATGCAAAATATATTTGCCAGTAAAAACAAAAATAGGCCCAACAATGTCACATAATCCTTACCCCCAACATATACAGCAAAATTATTTCAACAATTTGTCATATTATGAGCAAATCTGTGGGCGTTAAACCATAATCAGTTTTGTTCTGAAATTATACAACTTTAACTACACTTGTTTCTGCTGCACAGTCTTAGTTTTACAGGAGTAAATGTAGTGTATAATACCTGTACGTGAAAAATTGTTCACCTTAGACACAGATGCTTGCACGCAAATTCCCCCGGCCTTCCTTATAAATGTTTTTATTCTTCGGTGAAATTAAAAAATCTGAAGAAATTCTGTTTTCCCACACTTCAAAGAATTTTATATCAGTAATGAATTCAGGCTCAATTAATTTTTTCCCAGCTTCAAAAGAGCAAACCTTGTTTATTTCTTTCTGTTTCTATTAATCAGTCCAGAATACTCTTCTTAAAATGTACAATATACCGTATTGCCGTAGCGGTGTCTATATTTATGTGTTTAGACCATTAGAATATCTTAATAAAGCATGTAATGGAAATCCTACAAATATCCTGGCGTAACCTATTCATGGCCACTACTATGTCTTTCCTTACACTGAACAATGGAGAAACAGATTAAGTATTTATATGAAATAGTTTGAATATTAAGGGAACATATTTACATATAGCAGACTCTTTATATGAAATAAAACACTTTTTGGTTTTACTAGGGACAGGGAGAATTAAGCATTAGCTAAAACACAAAGATGACTGCCAAACTAGACAAAATATAACCTCTGGTGGGCAGTAGTATCAGATTATTCCTTCTTCTTTTTCATGTTTTATGATTTTGGTTCATTGAGTTTTCATTATTTGTAAAGGACCTTGAGGTTTGCATTGTAAGTACCACCTCTGTTTTTGCTCATGATACTAAATTATGTAAAACATTATGTTTCGTAAAGGATATATGTAATTCGTAGAGCAATCAGAATAAACGGCAGCAAACTGAAAAATTACATTCTTTGTTAAATACAAAGTTATGGATTTGGGCAAAAATAACATGAATTTAATTATATTCTAAGGGGCAGATTTATCAAAGTGGGACATTAGTGCTCACCACAGTAATATTCCAGAGCGCTCTATTCATTTATATGGGATTTTTACAGAAATAGTTATGAAATAATGAACAAGCATAATAGCCAAAGCTATAGCCATTTTAAGATGTACAATTCATACAGATAATGGTATCGATAGTTTATATATGTGAGTGTAGGTTTGTATAAGTCTGTGTGTGTGTGTGTGTGTGTGTAAGGTAACATCGGTTTTATATACCATGTAACAATATATCACTATTTTCATATCAAGACCAAGACTTGGTGCTGATTTTTTGTTCAATTTATTTTCATGTACAGTGGAGGGCACATTTACTAAGCTCGAGTGAAGGATTAGAATAAAAAATACTTTGAATTTCGAAGTATTTTGGCCACTTCGACCATCGAATTGGCGACTTCGAATCGAACTAAAAATCGTTCGACTATTCGACCATTCGATCATTCGAAAGTCGAAGTATTGTCTCTTTAAAAAAAAACTTCGACCACCTACTTCGCCACCTAAAACCTAACGAGCACCAATGTTAGCCTAAGGGGAAGGTCCCCATAGGCTTTCCTAGCTTTTTCTGATCTAAGTTCGATCGAACAAATTGCGGTAAATCCTTCGACTTCGATATTCGAAGTCGAAGGATTTAACTTCGATAGTCAAATATCGAGGGTTAATTAACCCTCGATATTCGACCAATAGTAAAGGTGCCCGTGTGTATGTATGTGTGTGTGTGTGTGTGTGTGTGTGTATATATATATATATATATATATATATATATATATATATATATATATATATATATATATATATATATATATATTTGTATTGGAAGATGAAGAATGGATTGCGATTATGTAAGCCCTTCATGAAGTGTTACAGAGTTGCATTACAACTTTGAGGTTAAGTAACCCTTACCCCCGAGCCTGATGCTTCCAGCCAATTGTTTTCTTTTATGGCTTTAACCGATGACTACATTGAAATTTTGTACTAATACTTGGTGATTTTCTTCAAAGCACTTAATAATAATTTTGTCTTTTATGTTGTTTTCTTCATTTTTTATACTATAATTTTTGACATTTTTTGTAATCATGTTTTGTAAAAAATTTTTGGAGAATTTTTTATACACTGATAGTGTTTAATTGGGCATTTTTATAACGTTATGCTGCTATACTGCTATACCTTAAGGTCATGATATAGGAGCAGGTAGCAACTGACACATTTGGGGTTAACAGTTTGAGGGAAATATGTCTCTTTACAAACATATATTATATGTTTATCTTGGGATGTTTTTGTAACCCCGTGTGGGGTGATGCACCGGTTAAAATAACCACACATATATTTTGGTCAATAATGACATTAATGGTTAGGTTGCTATGGGGGAGGTACTTAGCAACAATAGCTATTTGATTATGTGGTCCTATTTAGAGCTCTGCACTGATCACGCTGCAATACAATATAGACAGCATTTTATCTACCGCTATGGAGAGAGCATGAAACCAGACCTTCTACCTAGACTCATATTTGTTACTTTGTTACATTACCAGTATTTCCTAGTATTTTGATACATTTAAATAGTTGCGAGTGAGATTAACAACTGTTACAAAGTTTGTTTTTAAGTATTCTCCTCTCTTAAACAAGGGGTGTTTTAATAGTGATATGATTTCTTAGTATTTCTTAATGTTTAGTATTGATGTATTTTGAGTTATGCTATTGGATGCATTGTGATGATGACAAGGATGACATGTCAGCCAATTAACTTTTCCCGCCATCATGGGTATTTAATGCATTTTTCATTGTCTGTTATTACTTTGAGAAAGTAATAACTGACAATGCGTGCCTTCTTTACTGAATAATTATATCAAAAATTGCACCAAGGCAAGTTAGTGACGAGAGTGCCGACTCCCCCAAAGTTCATGTGTGTGTGTATATATATATATATATATATATATATATATATATATATATATATATATATATATATATATATTGTGTGTGTGTATATATATATATATATATATATATGTGTGTAAATGATAGAGATTGCAGGCCTTAGAAGAAAAAGGTGGATTTTTATTTGTGGACAATAGCTGACGTTTTCGGCTGATACAACAGCCTTTCTCAAAGTGAAAAACAGATCAAACAAACGGAATAAATACCCAATGTGGTGGGAACTAAAAAACAACACCGAAAGCAGAGGAAGTGACATGATTGTGACAGCATACGTGGAGACATAACATACGTGAAAAAATATATATTTATGGAACAAATAAACTAAATGAATAAAAGTAAAACATACAAGTGTAATTAAGAGAAATTAAATACATATCTTGAAGCAAAAGTAATAAAGTAATAATACACAATAATAAACTGAGCTGCAATTACATCTAAATGCACATCTCATGTTAGTAGTTTATATATATATATATATATATATATATATATATGTATATATATATATATATATATATATATGTATGTATGTATATATATATATATATATATATATATATATGTATGTATGTATGTGTATATATATATATATATATACTAGGGATGCAGCAAATCCACCTTTTTGGATTCGGCCGAACCCCCGAATCCTTCACAAAGGATTCGGGCGAATCCGAACCCTAATTTGCATATGCAAATGGGAAGGGGAAAACATTTTTTACTTCCTTGTTTTCTGACAAAAAGTCACGCAATTTCCCTCCCTGCCCCCTTGCCCTCCTTGGCCAGGATTCGGATTCGGTTCGGCCGGGCAGAAGGATTCGGTCGAATCCGAATCCTGCTGAAAAAGGCCGAATCCTGGCCAAATCCCGAACCGAATCCTGGATTCGGTGCATCCCTAATATATAAATTTATTACGTATGTACAGAAAAGCCACTTGTTTTGTGGGAAGATATAAATTACAACAGCATGTCAAATGAAGCACAATACTGAGCTTTTATGTATGCTATGTTTTATAGAAAAGAATATATTTTACTTGATCCAAACTAAGATATATTTAATCATTATTGGAAGCAAAACAAGTATATTGCGTTATTTAATGTTTAAATTATTTTCAAGTAGACTTAAGGTATGAAGATTAAAATTATGAAAAAAGATCCACAAACCCCATTTCTAGAGCAGTCTAGATAAAAGGTCCCATACATACACAAGCATTGGCTACTCATGTACAGTATCTTGTCTTAATAAAACATTCTATCTATGGGGTCAAACCATTCACCTTTTGACCAGGCATTATTCAGATAGCAATCGAGCAGAAAAACAACACCCAAAAAGACAAGCACCAGGATTCGATTTGACTGTTCTGCATTGATCCTTATGGTATCCAGTCTTTGGCTCATCCATTTGAATGGGCAAAGAGACACCACTTTTATTCTTTAAACACTCTAACTCAGTGTTTTTCAACCTTTTTTGAGTCAAGGTACATTTCTTTCATTGAAAAAATCCCGCGGCACACCACCAGCTGAAAATGTGAAAAAAAGCTTATATTAACAATATAAGTGCTATTGTTAATGTAAGCCTTTTTTTAAACATTGATGCATGAGGCAGAAAGTGGTCAGTAAGAAAGTAGAAGGAAACATATATGAAAAGGCCAATTGAACTTTATTATATCATCTGTAGTCTTTTTACCTGATAAGATTTTCCAAAGCAGGGTAGCGCTGCCCTCTATTTAAGCTGGTTGGGGCAATAGTTCTCTCACGAACACAGAGATTAAATTATTTTGTTATTGTGTTTTTTTGTAATAACACTCCCCCAAATATTTTATAATTGCTGCCAAGACCGTTGGGGTTTTATAAATAAACAATACTGATAATAAAATCTCAAATCTAACTAACTAGATCTGGTGCTTCAGCTAGCAACTGTGCAAAGGGAGAAGCAGGTCACTTATTATTATTTTGTTATTACAAAAAAACACAATAACAAAATAATTTAATCTCTGTGTTCGTGAGAGAATTCTCACATTCATCATTCAAGGCCAGGGTAAGCTTGCTATGCCAGGTACCCACGCTATTGCCCCTACCAGCTTAAATAGAGGGCAGCGCTACCCTGCTTTGGAAAATCTTATCAGGTAAAAGTTCAATTGGCCTTTTAATATATGTTTCCTTCTACTTTCTTACTAACAACCTTCTGCCTCATGCATTGCAGCCAGACAGCTAGAAATATGGTTCTCCTTATTACAGCATGGCTAAGCCGCAGGGTCTGCTTCCTTAATATTTTGATAACAGCACTAGCCGTTCACCTGTCAGTCCGTGCACTTCTGCCTTCTGCCTTCACATCGAAGCTGCGCGCAGTGCAGCCAGCGACCTCCCTGATCAGCCAACCCAGGCACGGCTCTTCTGCCCGCTCAGGTCACGTGACGTCACGTGAAAGGTCCGCGCACTTCGGCCTTCAAATTGATAGCGGCACACCTAACATTAGTTTGCAGCACACCAGTGTGCCGCGGCACACAGGTTGAAAAACACTGCTCTAACTAACAGGACAGCTGTGCAACATTCCATACAAAAATTCATACAAAAAAACCCAGGAATAATAGAGTTGGCATGACCTGTAACGTTAGTGTCCGCTATGTTGCTGCTGGCAGTTAAATAGTTAAATAAGGCTTCTTTTGCAAAATCCATTCACTTATGAATCTGTTAAATGTTCTTAAAGGAAAACTATACCCCCCCAACAATGTACATCTCTATAAAAAGATATTGCATAAAACAGCTCATATGTAAAACTCTGATTCATGTAAACAAACCATTTTTATAATAATATACTTTTCTAGTAGTGTAGTAGTGCCATTGGGTAATCATAACTAGAAAATTGCCATTTTAAAAACATAAAGGGATCGTAGGATTCACCGTGCACACAAACATATCAACAAACCATACTTGTTAGGTCACATGAGCCAATTAACAGACAGAGTTCTATCTTTTGCTCCAACACTTCTTCCTGTTACAGTTAGAGTTGTAGTATTTCTGGTCAGGTGATCTCTGAGGCAGCACACAGACCATCACAAAATGGTGGATCAAGGCAAGAGATGTAAAAGGGCAATATTTACTTAAGGGCAATATTTACTTAAATATATAGACCAGTTTGATAAGATTCTTAAATGTGCCACTTAATATGATGCAAACTATGGTATCTGTTGCTTAAGTGTTCTTTTTGAGGGTATAGTTTTCCTTTAAGACAAGACGTTTTAATTTCAAAATATTATTTTGACTAATCTAACATCATGCTATAATAGCTCAGTTCTCAAAGTACACTTTTAAAATATCATTGAAAAGAACACTCCTTTCTGGCACAAGTACATGAAAATGGAAAAATTGAAGTATACTTTACTAAGACAAGTATTTTGCTAATCAGCATTGCAATCTATTTATTAATGATTAGGATGACGGCATTTCCTATAATTAGCAAAAATGTTGACTCTGTAAGGTATCATCTTGTTGGATAATTTTCTCTAAGTGTAGCCTAATTAAGTAGTTCAAACTATATGAAAATTCTTATACTTTCTCATTAACGATCTGATCATTGCAGAAGTAACAGAACATACAGTATTTTCACAGGAATTCACCATAACAACGGATTCTTTCGATTCAAACCGGTGTCATCTATGGTTGGAGGTTAATACATGAAACGGAATAATTTCTGTTATAAAACTACTGCATTCGTACTGTATACAATTATTTTATGCTACTTTAGTTTTCAGTGTCAGACTGGGGTGCCAGGAGCCCACCAGAAAACCTTAGCTCGTGGGCCCACCAGAATACCTTAGACTGTGGGCCCACTTTCCAAATTATTATTCCTCCTCTCCTAATATCTACTTACTGTATTCTTCTATTATTATGGATATTTTTCCCATAAAAAAATAGGAAATGGCCAGGAAATTGGCAATATGATTAGAAGCAAAAGGGCCCACTAACACCTGGGCCCACCGGGAGTTTTCCTGGTATCCCGGTGGGCCAGTCCGACACTGTTCATTTTATCAAAACATTAACAGCCAACTAAGCCATCTACAAGTCATCTTTCTATTTTTGTGGTATTGACTTGAACTAAGCTACATTAGGAATGGGGACTGTATTGTTGAAGTGGCTGAAGCAAGCAAGGTTATGCCTTTAGATGTGTCCCCGTCACCTTTCTTGTGACCTCTGGGGTAAGATCATTAGACAATGATTTGTAGCTTCCCAGCTATGAGAAATAGTCAATATTGCTACTTTGACACAACACAGATGAGATAAACTTTGAGTTTACTAAAGCATTTGATGGACCATTTGCTAGTTGGACCGATGTTGTTAGTGGAGTACCTCAGTGGGTCTATAATTGGTCCTTCACGTTTAATTTTGATAAATTATCTTGATGTTGGCATTGTAAAAAGTGTTGATCATGTGGATGTTACCAAATTGGCCAAAAATAGGTTTCATGTAGGATGTTGTCACTTAGCAAACTCACAAATGAGGTTATTGTTGATAAATGCAGAAAAATTGTATACTTACCTTTAACCATCTGTCTGCACAGCAGCACACAAAAGGATACCCCCCCGTGCCTCCCTAGTAGAGGACGTGGTTGAGGATGCCCACTTGCCCCCCCCCCCCTAAATATAGGCAGGGCTGTGTTTATTGGGCAGAAACAGATCTCTGTTTTGGAGCACAAAGACCTGAGGCTATTCTGCAGAGTGCAAGATTGGGTGTAAATGTGCTAAAAAAATATTTGTGGTTTGTGCTTGGTTTTTGCACTTTTTACACCCCTTTATACTGCATTTTGTAAATTAGGCTATACTCCCCTAACTTGTCTTTTGCCAATTTTAAGCGTTAATATATTTAATAAAATGTTTTCCATTGGTTCAATGGGTTCTACTGGGAGGCACATTTATTAAAGGTCGAATTTTATTAAAGAAATTAAATTTTTTAAACTTGGATGAATAGAATTGACACGAAAACCTGAATGGAATTTGAATTGAATTGGATTCTAATTTTAAAAACTCGAAAACTCAGGACGGCTGACTCAAAATTGAACCCTGGACCTTCCCCCTTTGACTTAAACAGCAATGTGGCAAGTTTTAGGTGGTGAATAGTTAAATTAGAGTTCTTAAAGGGCCAGAGTATGATCAATCTAAAAATCGAATTAAATTTTTTTTTTTTAAAAAAATCTAATCTAATTTGAATAACTCCCTAGTGGAATTTGACAGTTTTGACCATAAAACATTTGAAAACTCTAATTTTCAATTCGACCCTTGATAAATCTGCCCCTGAGAAAGGTGGTTGAGTACAAGATTGAAATCCTACAGATGAATGTGTTTTTTAGTATATGGTCTTAGCCTTGAAAAACATCTTCTTCTTACCAGAGAATCCAATGAAAGCATTATGTTCAAATGTTTGATTTTAAAGCCATATCGAAGGGAAGGAAACATTTAGGGAGTCCACACTTGACATGGAGGTGTGTCACTTTGACACCAACTTCTGTATGGCTTCCAAATTCTCCCACATAAAATAGTTTTTTTTGTATTAGTAAAGTACTAGTAAAGTCTCTGTTATTTCCTGCATAAGTCTTTGTTCACACAATAATAAGCGTTCAGTAACCAAGATGTCAGACTGAGATTTAGAAATTATACAACATCAGAATCCATAAGTTATCCTGTGACAGGTGCAAAAGTTCCAATCTCTCTTCAATCTCATTCTGATATATTGCTGTTATTTTAGCTTGTTTCACTTTCATTATGACCTTTTAGATCTTTGGAAATGGTGTAGCTATGAAAGCCATTAGTATGATATTATCACATGACTTGATCAATCTTTTTGATTTTATCACTCTTTGTGTAACGACAGCAATGTTGTGCAAATGTATCAAGAAATGGAAAATTATATTCTCTCTGCTTTTGACTACAGATTTTTTTCTGCCAAGCCCTTTAAATAATTTCCCCAGTCCTGAAGACACGCAGCTGTGGTAATCAACTGTGGAGGAGAAAGTTTAAACAATAGAGCTTTATTCAGCCCACAATTTTAATTACTTCTTAAATTGCTCAGAAATTGTATGCCCTTGTCCAGGTCAGATTATTTATAATTTGAGCTTTGGCCCATGACATTTTATAACATAGGACCTTCAATTCTTGAGAAACAGAGATTACCTTGCTCTGAATTATTCTCTGAACCTTCTGGGAAGATCTTTCGGATCCATTGTGACAATAGGATCTTTGCTGATGATGCTTTTAACTGAAATGATTTATGCTGTACGGAATTTCCTTTTCAGAGAATTTGTTTAGGTTCCAGAGGTACTATCCTAATTTTTCTTCCTTGAATGGCAAACAAAAACAATACAGAATTCTCAATATTCAATATTCTCAATTGAATGAAGTTTTAAACAGCCTCTTGGAATGTTTATTTTTTTAAGGGGACATTAAAAATCATATAGTTTGAGGGAAAATTATGTATTATTCCTGTTTCGCTGAACTTAGAACCCACCTGTCCTAGGTTTGTTTTTTTTCCCTGTTGATGATAAAAATGTCTCCAACTTGCATGCATTTGGGCTGGTGTCAGAACTATAGTCTTTTGCTTTGTAATTTTTAGCCTTATTACTTCATTTATTGTCTATATCTGAGTCTGTAGTCCTAGATTGTCTGGGTATTCTGAAAAATGCTCTACTTCTAAAAGTAATTATACATGGTTTTGTCTAGGAGAGTTATTCCTTGACTTGCAACAAAAATATGGTCTTGGGGATTGGTTTTGGGGTAAAGTCTTCCTTTTTTAAATTAAGGAGTCTATCTTGGAGACAAACAAGCCTTCTTTTTCAAAGGGTACATAAGCTGCTTTTCAATGACAAATGTGCTTTCCATGCCTTCATCCAAAATGCTCTCTAACCGACGGAAGAACATACCATAAAACTTGATGACAACTTGACCAATTCAACCACTGAATTTGGTGTACAATATTAAATGTACAAGAAATTGGTGGCTAGTGTTACATATCTCAGAGCTTGATAATCCTGCATTGGTATATTCCTCTAAGTTGTTGATCCAGCATTTTAAAATTCTTACTACTACTATAAAAGTCATAAACCGTGCTGCTGCCTTGATATAGGACTTCCATAAAGCTGTCTCAGCTTTTCTGGAACTTTAAATCTGTTTGTCTCTTCCATCAAAAAAATCCTCCTTTCTGACTACAATAATATTTACTTTTGGAGAATCTTCCAAGGATGAAACAGCTTGTCTATTTAAACAAAGCAAAAGTAAGAGTGTCAGTAAGCATTTCTGGAAGGGTCTTAAAGAAATTTTGCCCAATTGCCATTCTTCAGCCGATATTAAGTATGTTACTAGGTAAATATGACCTAGATATTTATAACGTAATTTTTTAATGTTCAATTTATACACTGTATTTGGTAATGGAACCCATACAGGCATTTGGATTTATGAAAATATGAAGAGGTTCAGGGCAATGTGGACCTCACACAAGGAAAATACTTATGAAAAAGACTAATATTGTTACTTTAAAAACTGAAATGTAGATATTTCTTTGCATATTTATAATTTCAGACTAGGAAGATAAAAAACATTGTGAAAGGATCCTTTGATGTACATTCTAGAGCACATAATGCTCAGCTGTAATTGTTGATGTTAATATTGCCATCTCCAGGAGAATTAATGGCCAAACATGCAGGTTGGGAGGGGGAATTAAGGGTAATGCAAGAAAAATCATTGTTGGTGTATCTTGGAAAGTACTGTTATTTTATGTAATAAAAATAGTTTTTTCCTAGACCAGTTTTTATACTTTTTGCCCCGTGCCTGTGAGGATGACATTTCTTCACTCTATAATTTTCACAAACCACAAAACCTTTTACAGGATATATCTAGTTACTCTCCCCCTTGGCAGCTCATACTGATCTATAAAGCTTTTCAGTGTATCTATTTCCATTGTAGTATGTTATTTGAATCAGGTCAGCAGATCCCTGGAGTAAATTCTGGAGGTGTCTGTCTTGCCCACACATAGCTACAAGAATTAGGTTGTATCAGCATTGGCTGAGTGCCATGAAATATTGTAATAGAGCCTCTCTAACACTGAGCATTCCGCAGGGACAGTAGACGTATTTACTGTCTTCACCTGCTTCATGTACTAGTAAAAGGGAATTGACCTTCTATAACCCCATCTTGCTTGTTGCAGTCAGCTTGTACGGTAAGTGCATATTCATAGACAAGGATAGGAAAAGGCAGATATATTAAGGGTACTATTAAGTACTTGCACTCTGCCCTAAGAATTCTCTAGAATAGTTAAAATAAATTATTACATGAAAGTTAAATATATATTAAGAACAACCACAATAAACAGACTACAAACAGAACATGTCTTTAATGTAAATTAGTTCAAATAAATGTCCGCATGGATAGGCCACCTACAAGACATGCATTCAACTCTATAAAAAATCTTTCTCTTCTGCAAAGAGCTCAGAGAGTGTGAATATAGAAAATCATGATCAAAGAACACAGAGAATCTATATAAACTTCAACATACAATGTTTGTACTGTTTAATTAAATTCTCCTAAGAACAATGTCAGATAACCACAAAAGTACAAATAACTATCCCTGTGGATAGGCCACGTTTTAGACATGCATTCAATCTCTCAATATCTTTCTCTTCTGCAGAGAGCCCGGAGAGTGTGAATGTAGAGAATTATGATCAAAGAATGCAGAAAATATAGAGAATAAACTACACAGTCCATTCTATATTTAATTATATTCTCCTAAGAATAGATTCAGATAACCACAAAATATATAAAAATATTAATGGAAATCAGTGCAAATAAGTATCCCTGTGGATAAGTCACTTGCTAGACATACATTCAAACTCTCAATATATTTTTCTTTTGCAAAGAGCCTGTAGAGTGTGAATGTAGAATATAATGAGGAAAGAAAACAGAGAATGTATATAAACCTAAACATACACAGTTCATTCTATATAATTATTTTCTCCTAAGAACAGTTTCAGATATTGTTCATTATATGTTTTGGTCATACACAGGATGATACTCATGGGCTATGCACAGTATGGTTCTATTTTTCCATCATGGCCGATCCACGATCCCACCCATATTCATAGTACATATAGATTAAGGGGCAGATTTATCAAGGGTCAAAGTGAATTCGAAGTTTTCGAATTTCGAACAATTTTTTGGGTACTTAGACCATCGAATAAGCCTAAATTCGACTTTGATTCAAAGTGAAAATACTTTGACCATTCGACCATTCGATAATCGAAGTACAGTCTCTTTAAAAAACTTTGACTTCGACACTATGGGGACCTCCTAGAACATGTAGCCAACAGTATTTGGAAGTCGAAGTTTAATCATACGATTAAATAGTTTGAATAGTTTGTTTCGAAGTACGACCGTAGTACAATGGTACGATCATACTATGATCGGAGTACGATCGTAGGATGTTAGAAATTCTTCTAATTCGAATTTCAAAGTTTTTTCTACTTTGAAATTTGACCCTTGATAAATCTGCCCCTAAGAGTTTTGACTCCCCATAATACCAAGAATTTAATGAAAGCTTGAGTATGCTATTATCATTATGTGCTTGGCCAGCTCTAGGGTCCTCATTTCTAGGAGAATGCTTGTCAACCAGGAACATTCTCATTCACTCAACTATGTGCAAGCAAAAGCTAAAGTTTTTATTTACTCAATATCTCTCAAAATTTATTGTGTTTCTGAAATTATATTACCAGCATTACCAAATTTTTTCCACGTTATGGTAAAGGGTTAATATAGGTTGTGTAAACAAACCAGATAATCATCTAGTGAACGTTTTCTGACATTCTAAAAAATTTTACCAGGATTTTAACACTTTAATGGTTTTGTTTATTTATCAGTAAATTATCCAACTTTCCATTTTTTTTTTCAGAAAGCATTTGTCAAGTTAAAGGATAAGTAAAATCCCCTAAAATTAATGTATACAGCCCCCCTCTATTGCAAGCAGCTTAAAAAGCAAAAATGAAAATTTCATATATGCTTCATCATACAGAAATAAGAAGCTTTCTAAATATGATATTTGATATGGCTTCTGAAATAATATATTTTTTTTCTCTCGGCATCTGTTTTTCATTCAGTATATGGGTGTCAGATTTCCCGTTAGATCCAAAATATCTTAAATGGGGATGCCCTTTCCTAGCAGATGCATTAGAGCTCACTCAAATAACGGATTCCAGGGGTGCAGCTTTATGCAGAACAAGGTAGTAGCTTAAAGAATTGCATTTGAGCTGCTTGTGGTAGAGATATTAAATAAACTAAACAGAAGGAGAAGGGTGTGTAATGTAAGAAGGAGAAGGGAGTAATTTTAGAGATAAAAAATTAAAGGTTTACTCATTCTATAAGGCAGTCAAATTCCATTGGTTCTTTTGGGCACAAATCCTGCAAAGCTGCATAGTATTCTATAATAACTGATTTATAAAATCATAGAAAAATGTTAATTTTAATGAAATGCAAGACTATTGGGTCATTTTACAAACCAGACACATATTTTACCATTTTAATTATTTGTTAAATAATGCTGAAACTATTCAGATTTAGCATTTTGGTATCTGCAGGATTGGAAGGGACCAAATATTTGATCACCAATATTTTTAAACAATGTAGAGACGGTTCTATGTCTTTTTGATTAAATGTACACAGTGTAAGATGTATGATTGTTCCTGAAAAAAATATTGTTTTGGCTCATTCTTCTCTTCTTGTTCAGTGTTTCCAATATGTTCCCCTAATAAATGGATGCATGTGATCTATCTCAGCCAGTTCATTGCAACACCCAGAGAAATCAAAAAATGATTGGTCATTAATTATGCCATTCATTCTAACCACCATTTGCAATAACTCTTCTGTGTTATGTAATTAAGGCAATTAATGTCACAGTGATCCAGTGGTGAATAATGTGGGTTTACTGGGTATAAGTAGATTTTTTATCAAGAAATTCACTTCCTTCTTTGTTATGCCCAATTATTTTACTGCTCCTGGATATGAATGTCCAAATACATAGTAACCTAGTAAGTAAGGTTGAAAAAAAAAAAACACGTTCCAAATAGGATAGAAACCTCTTCTACTGACTTACAGTAGGCAGGTCTGAGATGGTGGATCTTCGATTCAGACTTTTTGCAGCATCGGGGTATAATAAATCTCCAAAAATGTGGGTTTTTTTCACAAAATAATTGATTTTATAGTGAAAAAAAAAAACCTTGAATTTTTTGAATATAGCATTTGGACTATAAATAAATAACCCCCTAAGTGATGGGCTCCCATGCATCTTGCACTAGATACACCCTTTTAGGTGCATCTGGCACAAGGGTGATGCTGCTTTGCACAGTTGGTAGGTACAAGCGTTATGTTCATTATACAGCTTTGCACCCATCTTTGGCTTGGGTTTCCCATTTGGTGTTAGTAAATCAGTCCTAGGACTTCCTTGCTGGCGGGAATGTACCAATATTTAAATACATTACACCCACTGTGATAGAATTACAGTGCTTTGCAGCTAAAGAGAATGCATCTAATGTAGCAACCGAGTCACCTACATTCTATATAATTTGCCAGACTTCTTTCCAGCCTTATCAGCATAATTGAGGTAAAGAGTTTTATGTTTCCATAAAGATAGTGGCAAGATGAAGAGCAATATACTTGATTCATTAGCTTGATAAAAAGCCTAAAAGGGATTAAAACATTGTTAGGCACTATGTGCTAACATAGCAATTTGACTTTTACTAAATTGCTGCCACATATGTGAACTTTGAATTAAGCAATAGGCTTGGAAATATCTGGGGACAATGTGCACCAACTGACACATTGCAAGTGCTATGAAATGCTCTACAAAGGGGGTCTTGAAAAAGGACTATGCACATGAGATCAGGCCCCCAAAGCATCAGGCTTGCCAAAATCAATTTAAATAAAATCACTATAAAATATTGCATTTATTTTTATCAGCATATTAAAAAGCATACACATTTTTAGAGTTAGGCACTTGAATTAGGGTTGTAGGCAGACTTTTGCACACTCTAAGGGGCAGATTTATTAAGAGTTGAATTAAATTCAAATTCGAATTTTTGAAATAGTTTTTTTTGGTCAACACTCACAAATTCAAATTGGGAATAATCCAAACTCCATTCGAATTCGAGATTTATTAAACCTTTACACTGGCAATAATTCGAATTTGACTATTCGCCACCTAAAACCTGCAGAGTTCATGTATAAGTCAATGGGAGAAGTCCAGTGACCCATTTGAAGATGTTAATAGGCTTCCTGACATTCAGGTTTTTTTTCGGAGAAAAAACTCCATTTGAGTTAAGTCTAATTCGAATCATATTCCATTTGGGTTCTAGAGTCTGTAATATTCGTGTGAGTTTTAGACATTCAATTTTTTTTTCTAAAATAACCTCCCAATCAAACTTGTAGTGTATTTGAATTTATTAGAGTAAAACAAATTTCACTGTCATCAAATATTGTATGTCCCTCCTCTATGCCCTGAGCAATTACTTTCACTTTCCATTCAGCACTTCCTAGATGTCACTGTTCTCCACACATTCCCCCGTTCTCTTTACCATTTAATTGTGTAGCCAGGGCATGAGAATGGACATCGGGTCACCCACTCTAGTGCACAAACAAGATTCTGAGATGATGCTAGGCTTTCTTTAAAAACAGTGTCCACAAAATGGCTCCTGCCTGCTTGCTATCATTTTGAATTCCCAGACTGAAGGAAACAAGATTCAGATAATCTATATAGTGTAATTAAAGTTCATTTTGCTTCACTAATGTAATAAAATAGGGTTTTGTATATTTTTTGGGGGGTTTTAACCTTTAACCACTTTGGTGCCATACATTCCACTGCTGAAAAGTTCATTGGGATCATTCAGTAAATAGATCCCAATATAAACAGCTGATAAAAAGCCTACAAGGGATTAAAATATAGTTGTAAAATTATAGTTAATATAAATACTTACAAATTAATGTTGTAACAAAGTTAGTTAATTAATTGTGGGTCAGTGGAATCTACATAAAGTTTTTTAATTCACAGAGTTAGTAGAGTTTGCTGACCCCTTATCAGGAAAACCCCCAGTGCCAAGCATTCTGGATAACAGGTTGCAATACTTGTATTTGTTGATGTATTTATTTTTTGTTTTATATTGTTAGTTTAGGACTTTAGGAAAAATGCTACATGTCTATTTTGATGAATTAAAATTAACCTGTGAATTATTTGCTGTTTCCCTAGATTAATCTTTGATTCATTTTGAAGAGCAGTTGAGTTCCCTTTTCATGTTCTAAGATACATGGTAGATAAATGGGAGTAAATAGCTAAAAAGACAGGACTTATTATGTATGCAGCAATGCAAATAACTCCTCATTAGCCCTGACGAATCTATGTTATCATAACATGATTGATGTTTGTTGCATTGTGTATTGCAATCATTAATTCTGCATCCCTTTCTTCAAGCTACGTGGCACACAATTTGCAAAGTCTAATATGATATTTTGAAATAGTTTTTTCACCATAGAATGAGAGGGATTGGGTAAACAAAAACAGTAATAAAATGTAATCCATGAGATCACGTTCATCCTAAAAGAAAATTGTTCAAATTAACATATGGTTTTTACTATTTATATCGTTTTCTAGTTCATGGATGGAATTTTGATGTCGGCTGCGCATGATTATAAATAAATATGCGTAATAATCTGGCCCTTTGCATACAGCAACATAAATGAAATTATAATTATCACATTGTGATTAAAACTCTGCAGGGGGCCAGTTTACGACAACAAGTGCAATGAGCAAAGTACAATTTCAAGAGTATCTGTCATGCTTCTTAATTCCAGCATCGTTGCAGTCGCAAGAGTGCATTGCATCTGATGAAGTTGTGCTCAATTTTAGTCAGTAGTAATATAATTGTGATTGCACTTTGACTTAAAGATTTAAGAAGCTCAAAGTTGAAATCAAGGCAGAAGTCAGAGCAGGCACCAATCAGCATAGTCCGAATCAGAGCAGAAGGTTCAGGTACCATGAATCAGCCAGAAAAAGCATTTAAGGCACACCCAGGAACTCTGGTAAGACTTTATTAAATTCGGTCATTGAACCAAGGTTTTTGATATGGTTCTTTGTTCCATTTGATGGCTATGGACGCCATCTTCGATGCTGTAACCAAGAGTTATGCATGCATCCAACTCTTTAGAGTCAAGTGTTTCGGCACCCAATCACACATGGTACAGACGGAATGTTAGAGCTGCCACCTCTGAACCAAGCGGCAGTTCCAGGGTTCCTTCAGCTCAATACTCTACATCAGGGTTACCCAAACCTTTTAGCACCATTCAGATGTAAAAAGTGTAATAAGTGCTGTGATTGGCCATTTGGTAGCACTCATGTGGACTGTCAGCCTGCATTAGGCTCTGTTTGGCAATAAACAAAGGCAATTAAAAGCACTGGGAGAGGCTTTTATCAATACCGTGCCACTTCACTAAGTATCTCCGCTGCTTCCTTAATTCCAAGTCTTACACAAAGTTGGTCAGTGCTGTTTAGTCAATGTTCAGCTTGGATGTCATTTTTGTTAATTCATTACTCCATACATGAAATGTAGATAAAAGAGAAAATAATAATAGTATAATTCAGTTTAATAAATATTTTAAAAACAATCACAGAACACCAATTGCCTAGACACGAACAGTTCAGCATCAAAAGCATATCATATTCCTAGGTAAAAGTTTGGCGACCCACACTGTCCTTCCCTACGCATTTCGCAGATAGGGATGTAGCGAACTGTTCGCCTGCGAACTTGTTCGCGTGAACTTCGACCGTTCGCGTCCGCCTAATGTTCGCGAACGTTTGGGAACGTTCGCAATTTGAGTTCGCGACCATTCGACCGCTAAAATGGAACGATTTCCATTCGTTCGAACGATTTCCATTCGTTCGAACGATTAAAATCCCTCGAACGTTCGATTCGAATGAAAATCCTTCGATCGAACGATGAAAATCCTTCGAACGTTCGAATCGAACGAAAAATCCTTCGAACGTTCAAATCGAACGATTTTGCGGGTGTTCGAAGTTCGCGAACTGTTCGCGAACTGCTCGCATTTTTTGCCGGTGTTCGCGAACGCCGTTCGCGAACACCAAAACGGCAGTTCGCTACATCCCTATTCGCAGACTATCCGTCCACTTCCTCAGGGAAGGTGTGGCTCCCTCATTAGTTTTAAATCGTTTTGCAGTATAAGGGTAAGATTACATGGACGTTTTTGCCGCAATCCGACATGCTGCAGCTGCATCCAACAGTCGTGTCGCGTCGCGTAAACGTTGTGGCACCGTGCGATAATGCATTCACGTACCTTATTTTTGTCGAACGTGTTTTGTTGCAGCATGTCGGATCCCCCCAAAAAAGTCCATGTAATCCTACCCTTAGTCTCCACCTACTCTACCCCTGTGGTTTTATGCAAGGTACATTACCTTTTTTACAAGGGGCTTTGTAATGGATATATTAACATTTAGATAATGTCTACTTAGCACAAAGTTGTAACACAGGAAAAAATTAGTTTGTGTGAACATTAAAATTATAATCACATTTCTAAAAGCAATAGTGATACAAAGCAAACTGACATTACTGTTTCTAACCCATATTATTTTGAAACATTATCACACTTCTAGATTGACACCATCTTATTGTTTATATAAAAAATCATATCAAAAACACTTTTAAAATATAATGCAAAATTATAGCAGTGTCTGTTTGGACAAATGTAGGTATTAAAGATATTTCAATTAAAAGCAGCTAAATCAAGGTCATTTTGAGGCCTCCTGGATGTAAAGGAATACTGTCATAGGAAACATTTTTTTTTCCAAAATGAACCAGTTAATAGTGCTACTCCAGCAGAATTCTGCACTGAAATCCATTTCTCAAAAGAGCAAACAGATTTTTTTACATTCAATTTTGAAAATAGATATTTTGTCAATTTCCCAGCTGCCCCTGGTCATGTGACTTGTACCTGCACTTTAGGAGAGAAATGCTTTCTGGCAGGCTGTTGTTATTCCTTCTCAATGTAACTGAATGTGTCTCAGTGGGACATGGGTTTTTACTATTGAGTGCTGTTCTTAGATCTACCAGGCAGCTGTTATCTTGTGTTAGGGAGCTGTTATCTTGTTACCTTCCCATTGTTCTTTCATTTGGCTGCTGGGGGGGGGCGGGAGGGGGTGATATCACTCCAACTTGCAGTACAGCAGCAAAGAGTGATTGAAGTTTATCAGAGCACAAGTCACATGATTTGGGGCAGCTGGGAAATTGACAATATGTCTAACCCCATGTCAGATTTCAAAATTGAATATAAAAACATCTGTTTGCTCTTTTGAGAAATGGATTTGAGTGCAGAATTCTGCTGGAGCAGCACTATTAACCGATTCATTTTGAAAAAAAAAAATTTTTCAAGACAGTATCCCTTTAAGGTGTTCATTTTATATATCCAGTAGGTTTCCCTTTGTGTTAAGTTCTTTAGTCGATCACCCCCCTTATATGTGTGTTTAATGTGTTCCAGTAGCACCTCCTTGGGTCTGCACAATGTGATTCTTTAAAATGTCTTGGGAACACTATGATTTTCAGCTTTGAAATATATTATTTACAAGCTGTAGAATGTGTGTGCTCACTGTTCTCTTTGTTCTACCAATATACAATAGTTTGCATTCACATATTAGAGCATATACCACAAATACTGTTTTGCAATAGTGACGGGTCAATTTATTTGCTGCAAATTTTTGTTTCATTGCCAGCGAATAAATTTGCAGAAAATACGCCAACGACAATTTAGACTCTGTCGATGATTAACGGATGCCCATTGACAGCGTCAACTTCACTGGCGGCAACAATTTTCGCAAATTTTTCACACATTTTGCAAATTTTGTGGAATTTCGTGGTGAAACGGGACACATTTTCCCGTCACTATTCTGCAATTATACAAAATGTTATGTTCTGGAAAGCCCAATTCTGAATATACTGAAAGTCACGTGGAGCTACGAACTGACAGTCTTTGCATTTCTTATTATAGCAATTGAATGTGCCTTTCCAATTGCTGTCGGGATGGTCATCTTTATCAAGACCTCTGAATGTGTTTGAAGGTGCTAACATGCTCTTTAATGATGTATTTTTTCGAAAATATATATGTGGTTTTGATTCCACATGTTTTCCTAAGATGGGGTCTGTTTTAATTATTTGCCAGAGTCTTTTGATTTTTTAATTTTGTCACCTTGTTCTTTTGCTTTTGACACGATAAGAGGATTTGCTTGTGAACTTTAAGTTATGGTCATTATTGCCCTAAATATTATTTATTTTTTTTATTAATATAATTATTAGATTGTCTATGAAATGATGATATAAAATGATATGGTGAGCATACTCCTTTGATCCCCAAATAAACCTATCCTCCCATTCCGCCATATATAAATTTGCATATGAGGGCATGAATTTTGTTCCCATTGTAGTCCTGGACGTTTTTAGGTAATATTTGTTTGACCAAGTTAAATCGTTATGTGTAAGGATGTATTCAATACCACTTACAATAAAATCGATATGGTTATGTATAAGCTTTCCCTCATTGCGTAGTGCTTTTTCTATTGCTGATATCCCATTGGAGTGGGGTATGCAGGTACTGTATATAGGGCAGGTGCATCACATGTGACCAAATGGTAGCTATTTTTCCATTCAATGTCTTTGATCATATTTAGTAAATCTGTAGTGTCCCCTAGATATGATTTCTGCTTGATGACTAGAGACTGTAAAAAGTAGACAATATATTCTGAAAGTGGACTTGCAAGGCTGCCAATCCCAGCAGGGCCGGCCTTAGGCCAATTGGACCAATTGGGCCCAATTGGTCCCCGCACCTCTGGGGGCCCCGCACTGCCCCTTTCCTTTCTATTTTGTGCCTGTATGCCCTTATTTTCCTAAATACTTGCTGTGTCAGTAGCCAGCAACACTTTGTCTAGGGGCCCCGCCAACATGGTCCCAATTGGGCCCCACATTTGATAGGATCAGCCCTGAATCCCAGAGATGATTGGTCTTCCAGGTTGATTTACTAATCTTTTATGTACATTCGGGAGATGATACATTATTGCTATACGGGGGTTGCTGTTACTAAGATAGTTATATTATTTTTTGTTTATAACCCCTGTATCTATGGTCTTCTTCAATAGCTGATCCATTTCTCTTACAAATTTACAGGTGGGCTCTATTGTTAATGGACGTAGTGTCACCCAGGATCCTTAGGGCCTCTGCACTATAATTTCCCTGTCCTTATTACTACTGTTTAGCAATACACTTTTTTCGTTTTTTTTATGCAAATTTGCCTCTAAACCAGGAATTCAGAAATAATAACCTGCTTTGAGGCCACTGGAAGCAACATTCAAGGTTTAGGTGAGCAACATGTTTCTCTTGAGCCACTGGTTGGGGATGGGGATCATTGCTCTGCATCAATAGATGCAACTGCACTTGATTTAGAATGGGAGGCAGGATGGACTGAGCAGAAATCAGAGCAACGATAAGTACTGTGGGGACATTTTTGAGAACATAGTGACGTAAATGACTCCTTTTAACGCATTCAAAATAATAATTATCTAGTGCATGCTACATATGCCATAGGTTTTCTTATCTGCAAGACAGGGCTTAAATCAGAAAAACTATTAGGCCGATAAAGTACCGTGCACATGGGAGATCTAGAGCGCTTTTTGATCACCAGGATTAAAAATTGCTTTGCTGCCCTCCTGGAATGCTGGGGCAAGTACAGGTATGGGATCAGTTATCCAGAAACCTGTTATCCAGAAAGCTCAGAATTACAGAAAGGCCATCTCTCATAGGCCATTGTATCCAAATAATCCAATTTTTTTAAAATGATTCAGTTTTTCTCTGTAAAAAAACAGTACCTTGTACTTGATCCAAACTAAGATATGATTAATCCTCATTGGAATCAAAACCAGTCTATTGGGTTTGTTTAATCTTTACATGATTTTCTAGCAGACGATGTATGAATATCCAAATTACAGAAAGATCCCTTACCGGAAACCCCCTGGTCCCGAGCATTCTGCAAAACAGATCCCCTATCTGTACAATTGTGCCTCCTGTAACCCCATTATACTTTCCCAGTTTTGTGCACACAGACTCCAACAAGCAGGCCCATGGAATATGTGTAATGGAACCACTATTGTGTTAATAAAACAAAGTGGTGCCCTTTAGTATATCTGTTGACTTTAGAAAAAAAGAAAAACAGATTGAAATGAACTGGTAGTTCCGCTAACTAAATTATTCATATATTGCACTGCCCGGAGTCAACAACATCTAACATGACAGACTGTAATGCTTTCATAAAATCCTTAGCGTTGATAAGGCATGTGAATTCTCTTAGGCATAGAAATGATGATTTATGTTTTCTTTTGTCAGTAGCACAAAAGCCTGGGATAAAAAAAAGATAACACAACCCAAAAAAAAGAATACTCTTCCATAAGCATTTCTCAAAGGGCTATTGAGGCAGACTGTAAGGTTCATTCCCCCATATCCTGTGTTCTTGATGTACTCCATGCACATATTCTCCACTCCTTTTCTTCCTGCAGCCATTCTATATCTAACTGGACAGCATGCTTACACCGTAGAATTTGTGTTTGCTATTCTTGCTGCTGAAACCCCCTCTACTAACATTATGATTAAATTAAAACATGAAACCTTTATATTTTTCCCTATCGGTTCTTATGATTTGCTAATTTACTGTATAAATAAATGCGTGTGTATGTATATATATATATATATATATATATATATATATATATATATATATAATTGTAAAGAGGACCAGCACTCCGTTTTCCAAAAACTTGATAATTTATTGTAATATCACAGTGTCTGTGATATTACAATAAACACTGTGATAGTACAATAAATTATCGAGTTTTTGGAAAACAAGGTGCTGGTCCTCTTTACAATTGTATATACCATTTTGACCAGGCACCCGGAAAAACGGCATATTGTGAAGGAGTGCGGGTATCATCTGCATTATTGTTATTATTTGAATCTACAAATTGGAGTGCAGGTCTATGTGAAGATATATATACTGTATATAATGAAGAACCAGCACCCAATTATTTGATCAAATATATAAATCCTTTATTTAACACCTGTCAAGGAGCCGGGAGCTCCCTCCAGGGAGGCAGTCAGGATCGAGGAGGAAGCCCTCCCAAGGGAGCAAAGTTGCGGTGTCCAAAGGGTTAATCCAAAGAGTAGTCAGAATCCAGGCAAGAGTTCAGGGGCAGGCAGATAACAGCAAAGTCCAAAGTCCAGGCAAGGGTCAAGAATAATAATCAGGAACAAGATTAGTAATATCAGCTCACAGGGAACCCAGGAAACAGTCAGGGAAAGTTTTCCTATACTTGGGCGCCATTCTGGCGTCTAGGTAGCGTTTTTATTTTGAATTTGGCGCCATTGTGATGTCATTGGCGTCCTTACGCCGACGTCGGCACGCTGACGTCATCACGCCGGCGCCGCTACCCACGTGGCGGCCATGGGCGCCGCCATTTTGGGAGCGACGCCGGCAGGGTAGGATGCGCCGCCCGGAGCTCCTGGAACTGCTCCGGGCGGCGATTATGACAGTACCCCCCCTCACGGGGGGCCTCAGGACCACCAGGGCTTGGCTTCTGGGGAAATTTGGAGTGGAAATCCCTCACAAGACGAGGAGCATGCACATCAGAGTGTCCTTCCCAGGAGCATTCTTCAGGGCCAAAGCCCTTCCACTTGATGAGGTACTGAAGAGAGCCCCTGGAGATTCTGGAGTCAAGGATCTTTTCCACCTCATATTCTTGTTGACCATCCACAGAAATGGTAGGAGGGGGAGACTGGTTCACAGAAAAGCGGTTGGAGGTAGCGGGTTTCACCAAAGAGACATGAAACACATTGGGAATTCGCATCTCAGGGGGAAGCTGAAGTCTGTCAGCCACAGGATTGATTACCTCCGAGATGGAGGATGGACCCACAAACTTCGGACCCAACTTAGGAGATGGCACCTTCAACCGAAAGTTCCTGGACGACAACCAAACTTTATCACCAACCTTGTAGGGAGGAGAGGGTCTACGTCTACGATCTGCAAACGTCTTGTGAACCAGAGCGCTCTTCTCCAAGTTCGATTTGGTTGCAGCCCAAATAGCAGACATGTGGGCAGCATGGTCATCAGCAGCTGGGACGTCAGACAACACAAAGTCCTGGGGAAAGGCTTGAGGATGCTGACCATATACCGACATGAACGGAGACCTTCCAGTGTGTCAGGGAGCCGGGAGCCCCCTCTGGGGAGTAGTCCGGATCTAGGAGGAAGCCCCTCAGGAGGGATCAGGATCGTGGTATCCAAGAGTAAGGCAGGAGAAACAAAGTTCAAACACAGGTCAAAAGGCAGGCGAAATGTAACAAAGTCCAGGGCCAGGCAGGGGGTCAAAGACAGGCAGAATATCAGCGAAGTCCAGGTCCAGGCAAGGGGTCACAACAAGGAATCAGGCAGAATAAGCAGGGAAAACAGCAAGGGAAACCCAGGAATCACAAGGAATCAGGATCCTATTTTCGGGCGCCATCTTGGCGCCTCAGGCGACCTTTTATGTTTGAATTTGGCGCCTTTGCGCCAGCGTCAGCGCGCCCGCGACCGTCGCGCCGCGCTGACGTCACGGCGCCGGCGTCGGGACCCACGTGGGTTGCCTGGGCGCCGCCATTTTGGATTCTTCGCCGCCGGGAGCGGACGCGACTCCTCGCGCTCCCGGCGGTCTTGACAGTACCCCCCCCCTCACGGGGGGCCTCAGGACCACCGGGGCTTGGTTTCTGGGGAAACTTGGAGTGGAAGTCTCTTACCAAACGAGGAGCATGCACATCACTGTGTCCCTCCCAAGAGCATTCTTCGGGGCCAAAGCCCTTCCAATGGATGAGGTACTGAAGGGACCCTCTGGAGATTCTGGAATCGAGGATTCTCTCCACCTCGAATTCTTGTTGACCCTCCACAGAGACGGCAGGAGGAGGAGATTGGACATCAGAGAAACGGTTAGAGATGGTGGGCTTCACCAGGGAGACGTGGAACACGTTGGGAATTCTCATCTCACGTGGGAGTTGAAGTCTGATGGCTACAGGGTTAATTATCTCCAAGATGGGGAACGGACCCAGGAACTTCGGACCCAACTTGGGAGATGGCACCTTCAAGCGAATATTCCTGGAAGAGAGCCAGACACTATCACCCACCTTGTAGGGAGGAGAGGGCTTTCTACGGCGATCCGCGAAAGTCTTGTGGACTAGAGCACTCTTCTCCAGATTAGACTTGGTTGCAGCCCAAATAGCAAGCATATGGGCTGCCAGATCATCTGCAGCCGGGACGTCCGACAACACGAAGTCCTGAGGAAAGGCTTGAGGGTGCTGTCCATACACCACCATAAACGGAGACCTTCCTGTGGAGGAATGACATGCATTATTATGAGCAAACTCCGCCCACGGGAGGAGGTCAGACCAATCGTCCTGGCAAAGGGACACATGGTTCCTCAGGAACTGTTCTAAGGCTTGGTTCACACGTTCAGCTGCCCCATTCATCTGCGGGTGGTAGGCAGATGAAAATTGAAGTGTTATTCCCAAGTCTTTACATAGGGAACGCCAAAACTTGGCGGTAAACTGGGTGCCTCTGTCGGAGACGATCTCCACCGGGAAACCATGCAGGCGGAAGATGTACTTAATAAAGAGTTGGGATAATTCCACCGCAGAGGGTAACTTCTTCAAAGGGATGAAATGGGCCATTTTGCTGAAGCGGTCAATAACAACCCAGATCACAGTATTCCCACCGGAGGGAGGAAGTTCGACAATAAAGTCCATAGAGAGGTGCGTCCATGGACGAGAGGGAACCGGTAAAGGCTGTAACAACCCGCTGGGGCGGGAATGGCTAGGCTTAGAAGTGGCGCAGACATTACAAGCCGCCACAAAGTCCTTTACATCCTTGCGGATATCAGGCCACCAGACTAGGCGCCTCAAGAGTTCAAGGGTCTTGGCCGGACCAGGATGTCCAGCTTGCCTGGAGCAGTGGGTTTGTTGCAGGATGGCCAGGCGAAGTTCTGGAGGGACGAAGGCCATGCCAATCGGAGTATCTTGAGGAGCCAAGGACTGCCCAGCCAGAATCTGGTCGGCAAATTGGGGATACAGAGAGGCAATGATCTTGACAGGTGGAATAATTGGTTCCTGTCTCTCAGGGTCACGGTCCACCGGAGTGAAGCTACGAGACAAGGCGTCGGCCTTCAGATTCTTGGAACCTGGGCGATAGGTCAAAACAAAGTTAAATCGGGAAAAGAAAAGGGCCCACCTGGCTTGTCTGGGATTTAGCCTCTTGAGGGACTCCAGATTCTTGTGGTCTGTGAAAATCTGGACAGGAATTTCAGAGCCCTCCAGGAGGTGACGCCATTCTTCAAGGGCAAGCTTGACTGCCAAGAGTTCCCGATTCCCGACATCATAGTTCTGCTCTGCGGATGTGAACTTCTTGGAGAAGAACGCAAAGGGGAGCAATTTTCCATCAGAGGAATGTCTCTGAGAAAGGATAGCTCCGGCTCCGACTTTGGAAGCATCAACTTCGATGCAGTAGGGTAGTGCAGGATTGGGATGTCGGAGAACAGGAGCGGATGTGAAGGCCTCTTTCAAGGACTGAAAAGCTTCTATGGCAGATGGAGGCCATAGGCTGGGTTTACCCCCTTTCCGGATGAGGGCCAGAATAGGTGCAATGCGGGAAGAGAACCCCCGGATGAACTGTCGATAATAATTAGCAAATCCGATGAATCTCTGGATTGCCTTGGTACTCAATGGGAGAGGCCACTCCTGGATGGCCGACACTTTCACGGGGTCCATATCAAATCCCTCTGGAGAGATAATGTATCCTAGGAAGGGGATCTTGGATACCTCGAAGACACACTTCTCCAACTTGGCGAAGAGAGAGTTCTTCCTCAGACGAGAGAGTACCTCCTTCACCTGGGAGCGATGACTTTCAAGGTCCTTGGAAAAGATCAGGATGTCGTCCAAGTATACGACTACGAACCTTCCTAGGAGATCTCGGAACACATCATTAACAAACTCCTGGAAGACGGCAGGGGCATTGCAAAGGCCGAAGGGCATAACAAGATATTCATAGTGCCCATCCCGAGTGTTGAATGCCGTCTTCCATTCATCACCCTCCCGGATGCGAATGAGGTTGTAGGCCCCCCGGAGATCCAACTTGGAGAAAATATTTGCCCCTTTTAGCTGGTCAAAGAGCTCGGAAATCAGGGGCAGAGGGTATCTGTTTTTCACGGTGATCTTGTTCAGGCCCCGATAGTCTATACAAGGCCGAAGACCTCCGTCCTTCTTCTCCACAAAGAAGAACCCAGCCCCTGCAGGAGAGGTAGAAGGGCGGATAAACCCCCGCTGAAGATTTTCTTGGATGTACTCCTTCATAGCGGTGGTCTCTGCAGGAGAGAGAGGGTAAGTGCGCCCTTTGGGGGGCATGGATCCAGGCAGGAGTTCAACCGGACAGTCGTAGGAGCGATGTGGGGGAAGGAACTCTGCAGACTTTTTACAAAACACATCGGAAAATCCCTTGTAAGTGGAGGGCAAAGTCTTTAGTTCCGTAGTGGAGACATTCACCTTCTCGAGGGGTTTTGGCGGAAGGCAATGCTGCTGACAAAATAAACTCCAACGAGAGATCTGCCCAGAGGACCAGTCTATGGTGGGGTTATGTAGACGTAACCACGGAAGACCCAGTATTACTGGAGTAGAAGGACAGGGGATGATGAAGAATGAAAGTCTTTCTTGATGTAGTACCCCAACCTGTACAGATAGTTCCGCCGTGAACTTAGTGACGAATTCAAACTCCAGGGGTTTGTCATCTATGGCGGTAATTCGCAGGGGAGAAGACAAGGGGAGCAGGGGAATCTTCATGCGTTCGGCAAAGAAGGCGTCCATGAAGTTGCCGTCCGCCCCAGAGTCGAGGAAGGCCCTTTCGCAGATAGTCTTATTTGCCAGGTGAATCTGCAAAGGAAGGAGAAGTCTGCGTGAATTTTCTTGATACTTCTCCTTAGGCCCTCGAGTAATGCCCCCTACATGAGAAACCAGTGACATACCTCGGGGTACAAAACTCCTGGCCTTGGCAGGACAGGCATTGGCAAAATGGGAGTGACCACCACAGTACAAACAGAGACCTGCCATTCGTCTTTGGAGTCTTTCCTGCTCGGAAAGGTGAGCCTTTCCTACTTGCATAGGTTCCTCCAGGGGTGACGTGGACACATGAGTCACAGGAACAGCGGGGGCTTGCAGAATCGGCCTTTGAAAGCGAGGAGCCAACATGGGAGAGAATCGTCTGCTGCGCTCTCTCTCCACCTGGTGTTCTCTGTGGCGGGTGTCTACCTTAATAGATAGGGTGATCAGTCCCTCCAGGGTGTCAGGAGTCTCTCTGGAGACGAGATCATCTTTGATGCGGATGGATAGGCCTTGGTAGTATACGGCCTTGTAAGCGTCATCACACCAGGAAGTCTCCGCCATCAGTGTTCCGAAGTCTATAGCGTACTCATTGACACTGCGGCTTCCCTGCCGGAGCTGCAAGAGACGGGCAGGGGCGTTCGTGACTCGACCAGGTGCATCAAAGACTGTGCGAAAAGCTTGGAGAAAGTCTTTAACAGCATAAGTCACCGGAGAATTCTTCTCCCAAAGAGACGTAGCCCACTCCAGTGGCTTGCCTTCCAATCGAGACATCACATACCCCACCTTGGAACGCTCACTTGGAAACTGCGTGGGTTGGAACTCAAATTGAATTTGGCACTGTGTGGCAAATCCCCTGCAGGCTTGTGGGTCCCCACTGAAGCGAGGAGGAGGAGGAATGCGAGGCTTACCTGTCGGATAGCTTGCGTTCGAAGAGGCTGCCGCCATGGGAGAATCTCCAAAAGGTGGAGCAGCGGAGGGCGCAGATGGCTCTCGAGCAAGCAGGATATCGAGTGCTTGCCCAATGCGAACCTGCTGGTTTTCGTAGTCCTCCATGCGGGATGCCAGTCCACGGAGCGCTCGTCCGACATCAGGTGTGGCTTCCTCAGAAGGATCCATGGCCCGAAAATAATGTCAGGGAGCCGGGAGCCCCCTCTGGGGAGTAGTCCGGATCTAGGAGGAAGCCCCTCAGGAGGGATCAGGATCGTGGTATCCAAGAGTAAGGCAGGAGAAACAAAGTTCAAACACAGGTCAAAAGGCAGGCGGAATGTAACAAAGTCCAGGGCCAGGCAGGGGGTCAAAGACAGGCAGAATATCAGCGAAGTCCAGGTCCAGGCAAGGGGTCACAACAAGGAATCAGGCAGAATAAGCAGGGAAAACAGCAAGGGAAACCCAGGAATCACAAGGAATCAGGATCCTATTTTCGGGCGCCATCTTGGCGCCTCAGGCGACCTTTTATGTTTGAATTTGGCGCCTTTGCGCCAGCGTCAGCGCGCCCGCGACCGTCGCGCCGCGCTGACGTCACGGCGCCGGCGTCGGGACCCACGTGGGTTGCCTGGGCGCCGCCATTTTGGATTCTTCGCCGCCGGGAGCGGACGCGACTCCTCGCGCTCCCGGCGGTCTTGACACAGTGGAAGTGTGGCATGCATTGTTATGAGCAAATTCCGCCCATGGGAGGAGATCAGACCAGTCATCTTGACAAAGGGAGACGTGATTCCTCAAGAACTGTTCCAAAGCTTGGTTTACTCGTTCAGCTGCTCCATTAGTCTGGGGATGATAAGCGGAGGAGAACTAGAGAGTAATACCCAGATCTTTGCACAGGGAACGCCAAAACTTAGCAGCAAACTGAGAACCTCTGTCAGAGACCACTTCCATAGGAAAACCATGCAGACGGAAAATATACTGAATGAAGAGCTGAGACAACTCCACAGCAGAGGGAAGCTTCCGCAGGGGAATGAAATGGGCCATCTTGCTAAAGCGGTCAATCACAACCCAGATCACAGTGTTTCCATTAGGGGGGGGGAAGTTCAACAATAAAGTCAATTGCTAAATGAGTCCATGGACGAGATGGGATAGGTAATGGTTGTAATAACCCACTGGGACGAGAGTGGCTCGGCTTGGATGTGGCACACACGGTACAGGCAGCAACAAAGTCTTTGACATCCTTACGAATAGTCGGCCACCAGACTAAACGTCTAAGGAGCTCAAGAGTCTTTTCAGGACTAGGGTGTCCTGCTTGCTTGGAGCAGTGGGTTTGTTGAAGAATAGGAAGACGTAACTCGGAAGGAACAAAAGCCATCCCAATGGGGGTATCCAGAGGAGCAGAAGACTGTCCAGCCAAGATTTGTTCGGCAAATTGGGGAAATAGAGATGCAATAATCTTGGTGGGAGGAATAATAGGTTCAAGTCTTTCTGGTAGACGATCACCCGGAGTGAAACTTCTGGAAAGCGCATCGGCCTTCCGATTCTTGGAGCCAGGACGATAGGTCAGAACAAAGTTAAAGCGGGAGAAGAACAGGGCCCACCTGGCCTGACGAGGATTCAGTCTCTTGAGAGAATGTATGAACTCCAAGTTCTTATGATCAGTATAAATCGTGACCGGAATTGAAGAACCCTCTAGGCGATGACGCCACTCTTCAAGAGCAAGCTTGACTGCCAGAAGTTCTCGATTCCCAACATCGTAATTCTGTTCTGCAGGAGAAAACTTTCTGGATAAAAAGGCACAGGGGTGCAGTTTCCCATCGGCAAAATGTCTCTGGGATAGAATAGCCCCAGCACCTACTTCAGATGCATCCACCTCAATGCAAAAGGGTAACTTAGGATCCGGATGACGGAGGACTGGAGCAGAAGAAAATGCGTCCTTTAGGGACTGAAAAGCTTCTACCGCAACTGGAGGCCAAAACCTGGGATTACCCCCTTTTCAGATGAGAGTAAGGATAGGTGCTATACGGGATGAGAACCCCCTGATGAATTGCCGGTAGTAGTTGGCAAATCCGATGAACCTTTGAATAGCCTTGGTGCTCAAGGGAAGGGGCCACTCTTGGATTGCTGACACCTTAATGGGATCCATCTCGAAACCTTCTGGGGAGATGATATAACCCAAGAAAGGAATCTTAGACAACTCAAAGACACATTTCTCCAACTTGGCAAAGAGAGAGTTCTTCCTCAAACGAGAGAGTACTTCTTTCACCTGGGAGCGATGAGATACAAGGTCTTTTGAGAAGATCAGGATGACATCCAGGTACACGACCACAGACTTTCCCAAGAGATCCCGGAAGATGTCATTCACGAGCTCTTGAAAGACAGCGGGGGCATTACAGAGGCCAAAGGGCATCACGAGATATTCATAGTGCCCATCCCGAGTGTTGAATGCCGTCTTCCATTCGTCCCCTTCCCGGATGCGAATGAGGTTGTACGCCCCGCGGAGATCTAATTTAGTGAAAATGTTAGCCCCTTTCAATTGGTCAAAGAGTTCAGCAATCAGAGGCAAGGGGTACCGGTTTTTAACTGTGATCTTGTTAAGGCCCCGGTAGTCTATGCAAGGACGAAGGCCCCATCCTTCTTTTCCACGAAAAAGAAACCTGCCCCGGCAGGGGAAGTAGAAGGGCGGATAAACCCCCGCTGGAGATTCTCTTGAATATAATCTTTCATAGCTGAAGTCTCAGCTGGAGAAAGAGGATAGGTGCGGCCTCTAGGGGGCATGGTTCCAGGCAGAAGGTCGATAGGACAATCGTAGGGTCGATGTGGAGGGAGGAATTCTGCAGACTTCTTACAGAAAACATCGGAGAATTCCTTGTAGAAGGAGGGTAGAGTCTTCAGATCAGACGTAGAGATATTTATCTTCTGGAGGGGTTCAGCAGGAAGACAGTGCTGCTGGCAAAATGGGCTCCAACGTGAAATCTGCCCTGCGGACCAATCAATGGTGGGATTATGCAGGCGCAGCCAAGGAAGACCCAAAACAACTGGAACGGAGAGGCAGGAAATAATTAGGAACGACAGTCTTTCTTTATGCAGAGTTCCAACCTGCACAGGCAATTCCCCAGTCATCATGGAAATAAACTCAGCCTCCAGGGGTCTGTCGTCAATGGCAGTGACACGAAGAGGAGTAGACAAAGGAAATAAGGGAACTTCCATATATTTGGCAAATAGAGCGTCCATGAAGTTCCCAGCAGCTCCAGAATCAATGAATGCTGAGCCGACAATGGTCTTAGTGGCCAGACGAATCTGCAAAGGAAGGAGAAACCTGTGAGTGTTCTCTTGAGACTTCGGAGTAGTGCCCCCTACATGAGTTACCCTAGATATACCTCGGGGAACAGAACTCGTAGGCTTCACCGGACAAGAGTTCGCAAAATGAGATTGTCCACCACAATACAGACATAGGCCAGCCATCCGTCTACGGAGTCTTTATTGCTCAGAGAGACGAGCTCTTCCAACTTGCATAGGCTCCTCCAGGGGACAAGTAGAAGCTTGAGTAGCTGGAGTAGGTAAGAGAGGTCTTTGGAAGCGGGGTGCCAACAAGGGTTGATATTTTTTACTGCGCTCCTTCTCTACTAGATGCTCTCTGAGACGAGTGTCCACCTTAATGGATAGCCAATCAGATCTTCCAGCAGGTCAGGGAACTCCCTGGAGACAAGATCATCTTTAATACGAATAGACAGACCTTGATAGAATACGGCCTTATAGGCATCGTCGTTCCAGGAAGTCTCAGCCATCAAAGTTCTAAAGTCAATAGCATAGTCACTGACACTGCGGTTTCCCTGACGGAGTTGCAGAAGACGAGATGGGGCGTTTGTGACCCTACCCGGGGCGTCAAACACAGTACGAAATGCTTGAAGAAAAGCCTTGGCATCAAAAGTCAGCGGAGAATTCTTCTCCCAAAGAGATGTTGCCCACTCAAGCGGTTTGCTCACCAAACGAGACATCACATACCCCACCTTGGAACGTTCATTGGGGAAGTGCGAGGGTTGGAACTCGAACTGGATCTGGCACTGTGTAGCGAAACCTCTGCAGGCTTGTGGGTCCCCACTGAAGCGAGGAGGAGGCGGAATGCGAGGCTCACTTGACGAGGAACCTGCGGTAGACGAGACGGCCGCCATGGGAGGATTTACTGCAGCTTGGGAAGCAGGGGGCGCTGGAGGCATACGAGAGAGAAGGGTATCGAGTGCCTGCCCAATGCGATACTGCTGGGCTTCATAATCCTCCATGCGGGATGCCAGTCCGCGGAGCGCTCGTCCGACATCAGGCGTAGCTTCCTCAGTAGGATCCATGGCCCAAGTATAATGTCAAGGAGCCGGGAGCTCCCTCCAGGGAGGCAGTCAGGATCGAGGAGGAAGCCCTCCCAAGGGAGCAAAGTCGCGGTGTCAAAGGGTTAATCCAAAGAGTAGTCAGAATCCAGGCAAGAGTTCAGGGGCAGGCAGATAACAGCAAAGTCCAAAGTCCAGGCAAGGGTCAAGAATAATAATCAGGAACAAGATTAGTAATATCAGCTCACAGGGAACCCAGGAAACACTCAGGGAAAGTTTTCCTATACTTGGGCGCCATTCTGGCGTCTAGGTAGCGTTTTTATTTTGAATTTGGCGCCATTGTGACGTCATTGGCGTCCTTACGCCGGCGTCGGCGTGCTGACGTCATCGCGCCGGCGCCGCTACCCACGTGGCGGCCATGGGCGCCGCCATTTTGGGAGCGACGCCGGCAGGGTAGGATGCGCCACCCGGAGCTCCTGGAACTGCTCCGGGCGGCGATTATGACAACACCACATCACTTTGAGTCCGACATGTCGATCCCCCTTGGTATAATCTTGATTCTTGAGCTACACTTGCTTTCAAGCTAAACAAATGGACATTTGAAGCTCATGGCCTTTGAACAAGTCCAGGTGTATGGTTTCTCTCTTGTCCGAATGCAATGTGGTAGAATTCAGAGATACTACTACTTATTCCCTTAATGGGATTTTGCACTAGGCAAATCCATTATGGAAAAGGACCTTGGAGTCCTTGTAGATGATAAACTTGGCTGTAGCAAGCAATGCCAGTCAGCAGCATCAAGGGCAAATAAGGTCTTGAGCTGTATTAAAGGGGCATTGATTCACGGGAGGAAGCGGTCATTCTTCCACTGTATAGAGCACTTGTAAGGCCCCATCTAGAATATGCCATACAGCTTTGGTCCCCATCAGTCAAACAGGACATATTGTATTAGAGAGGGTACAGAGAAGGGCAACTAAGCTGGTAAAAGGTATGGAAAATGTTAGCTATGAGGAAAGACTGGCTAAATTGGGGATGTTCACGCTGGAGAAGAGGCGCTTAAGAGGTGATATGATAACTATTGTGACAGGGTGTTTGGAAAACACCACTGTCTTGCAGGAAAGTACATGGAAAAGAGTACATTTAAACTGCAAGATAGGTGTTGCAGAGAGATGCTCTGCTCAGTTAGGGTTAATATTGTCGCTCAGCCAGGTAATTAAGTGGCAGCTGAGAGAGGATCTACCTGACCATGTAAAATGGCTGTGTGAGCACAGCTCAGGGCTCTCCAGGGAAGTGAGGGGCTGTGAGAGACAGAGCTGGGCAGAAGGAGCTTTGCTGACAGCAAGAGAGTTCCAGAGCTTGGAGCCTAAATCCCTTGTGGGGCAAGAAAGAGAAAAGGACTGACAGAGGCTAGTGAGTCTGAATCCCAGGAGGGTAAGCCAGCAGGGCTGAGTGTGAAGCCCAACTACTTCAAAGTGCAAGAGGGTGAGAGTTTCCCTTGATGGTGAGGGACCAGAGGGGGGGGGGAACCCTGAATGTATTTTCTGAACTGCACCCTGCATGTTCTACAGTGAAGTTGTTGAACTGTAACCTGAACATTTTTTCTGTTGCCTTTTGGTTGGGAATACCCAGTGCTTAATAATTCTGTGTTTTTGTCTGAAGCTTTGGTGTCCCTGTCTCTTAGCTCAAAAATCCTACGCTACCTGCCTACCAAACGCTAATTCCCCCATAAAAGTGCATGTGCAGGCCAGTGGCATGTCACATTATGTATAAATATATAAGGGGATCATAAAATAATCTCTGTTTTATTTACCAGTAGGTCTTTCCAGCTAACATGAGGTCCACCCATTCTAACTAGAAGAAAGGTGGTTCCGCTAAAGTATGCGGAAGGGTTTTTTTTTTTTTTTACAGTGAAAGCTGTGATGATGTGGAATTCTCTCCTTGAATCAGTTGTACAGGCTGATACATGAGATAGCTTCAAGAAGGGATTAGATGGCTTTTTAGCAAGTGAGGGAATACAGGGTTATGGAAGATAGTTGATCCAGTGACTAGTCCGATTGCCATTTTGGAGTTAGGAAGGATTTTTTTCCCCCACTGAAGCAAATTGTTTTGTTGCTGTTCAACGATATCACAGGGTGTTCATTTAACTTTATACGGATCACCTTATGTGGGCATACGGGTGGGTACTCACAAGCGTTTAGCTTTAGTATGCGCTTATCTGCAGGGTCTGTAATTTTCCAGGCTGTATTGTGCTAATGGAGAAGTAGAGAGCAGAAAAACTGTGAAATCTTTTATTATTTATAAAACCAATTTAAACAATTGCACTCACATTTGTGTAGAATACTTATAGGCACATCAAATCCGTTCCCTTGTGTAAACTCCAACTGTTCTGCGACTAGGCTCCAACCAGCGTTGCCTCCACGTTCAGTATGGCACTTCTGGGTCTCTTGGGGATGACGCCAGGTTGCTACTTGCCTACTTGCTATGCGTTTCTTGGCATACATGACTTCATGGCCGTGGTTCTAGCGTTGCTTTTTTAAAGTCATTAGCCCTGACTTTGTTTCTTTTTGTTCCAATGTATTTGGTGAAATTCTCCAAAATGTCATTATGCCTCAAATGTTTTGCAAATGTCCCGGCAAAATGGGGCATTTTAACACTAAAGGGTACATAGTTTATTGCCTTGTTAGCAGGCATGATTATATGCTATTTAATATGGATTTGCACAGCACATCCACATATTACCTTCTGAATAGGGATGTAGTGAACGTCGGAAAAAATGTTCGCGAACATATTCGCGAACTTGCGTCCAAAACTGCGAACGGTTCGCGAACGTCGCAAACCCCATAGACTTCAATGGGAAGGCGAATTTTAAAAGCTAGAAAAGACATTTCTGCCCAGAAAAATGATTTTAAAGTTGGTGCAACGACCTGGACAGTGGCATGCCAGAGGGGGATCAAGGGCAAAAATGTATCTGAAAAATACATTGTTGACATAGTGCTGCGTTTTGTGCTGTAAAGGGCAGAAATCACAATACGTCAGTCAGGTGATGTTTCTGGACACGGAATGTGAAAAAGCTCACACAGCTAGGTGGCACTTGGTTAAAGACTGGGCAAACAATGCCTGCAAGGGCAATGTATACAGTAGTGGATACGGAATATATTATTGCTGCTGTAAAAACATCACTCAGGTGATGTTTACGGACACGGAATTATTATTGTTATTTAGACAGAAAGTGAAAAAGCTCACACAACTAGGTGGCACTTGCATACCTCCCAACTGTCCCACTTTTGACCACTCAACCCCCTGTCCCTCTTTTGTACTGGAAAGTCCCTCTTTTCTCTGCACTGAACAGCCAGAAAAAAACAGTTTCTAACTTAATTAGCTTTTGGCAGAGAGCTCAGAACAGCTAACAGGTGCAAATAAGATACTTTGTAACAATTTTGACTCTGGTTGGTGCTGGCAGTGGTGAACTACTAGGAGGAGCAGCACACCAGTCCCACTCCCCAACACAGCTAGACTAATAGCACTGGGCTCTTACAGTAGCAAAGTAAAAAAAACAAAAAATAAAATAAAAGCAGTCCTTACAAGGACTATTGGGTTACAGGCAGGCAGCAGTCAGCAGATGAGATCAGAAGCAGTGCCCACAGCAGCTACATACAGAGCACTGCAGTAGAAGGTAGATTACTAGTCAGCAAAGCTAACTAACCTAAACTCACTGTCCCTCAAATCCCTGCAGATTTCTGTCCCTACAATAGAGAGCAGTATCAAGTAGATTACTAGCCAGCAAAGTTACTATCAACTGTCCCTCAAATCACTAAACAGCTCTCTCCCTACACTAGCTCTTCCAAGCACACACAGGCAGAATGAAAAAACGCTGCAGGGCTTCAGTTTATATATGGAAGGGGAGTGGTCCAGGGGGTGTGGGGGTGGTCCAGGAGGGAAAGCTTCCTGATTGGCTGCCATGTATCTGCTGGTCTGGGGGAGAAATGGCAAAAAAAAGCGCCAGCTAAGGCGAACCCAAATTGGCGAACGTCGCGCGACGTTCGCGAACATTCGGCGAATGCGAACAGTCGATGTTCTCGCGAACTAGTTCGCGGGCGAACAGTCCGCGACATCCCTACTTCTGAATACAAATGTCTGTTTCAATGCAGAACTTGTATTGGTAAATGAATATTACTTACTGTATAATAATAACAGGGTTCACTTCTCTTTTGAATCTGTTTTATTCAGTACATTGCTAAATTATAATTGTTTTACTTTAGTCCATATGGGACAAATGAAGTGTACAAAGCCATATTGCTGATGCAGATCTTGCTAATGGCGCTGCCCCATGGTTTTAGTGAAATGCCATGAAATGAAATGAAACAGATGTGAAAGCCTTTTAAAAGTCAAATAAACCCAGAAAAGGGACAGCCCAAGTAATGTACAAACAATCTAATTTCCTTCACGAGATTATTATTTTACATGTCCTAAACCCTTACAATATATTTATTTGTTTTAATGCTAGCCCTGATCCTCAGCAGCCATATAATGATGAAGGCCCAGGCTTCTTAATTAGACCCCTACTGCTGCATATGTTTCTGATGTTCATCAGCCCTTGCGTCGCCTTAATGAACCATAATGCTGAGTGAACATTCAGTACAATTCTCTGAATGTTATGAATATTCTGCTTCTTGTAAACCATTGTTGATTATAAACAACCTAACAATACAGACATGAATTCAGTTGTGTGTATAGCTTGTACTAAATAAAAATAAGGTCCTTGACTACTCCATTTAGTTTGTGCCAAATTCAATATCATGAAAACTGTAATAATCCTTGAGGGAAACATTATGCAAACTGTTTTTTGCTGTTTCTTTCTGTTAGATGCTGGCTATGGACAAATCAAAAGAAATACCATGTACATCACAAGGAGTTGCTCTCATACAGGTGAGAAATAAATGTATAATCGTGTTCTTCATAAAAATGTTAAAAGCTTCAGATCTCCATATTTTGGCCTAAAAAAACAAAGGGAGACCGGTGGAGCTTATTTACAATGAGTTGCAATGACAAAAACTTGATTTATTAAGAGCACAATGGCCAGGATTTATTGCCATGACATTATCAGCTATGGGTGGAGGCAATTATTCCTTTAACAATGGTGTTGTTGCATTGGTTTTACATGCAGAGCAAAACAGACAAGATGCTATAAATCATTTAACTGCCAAAAGGACTCTAGGGTGTGAACAGGCCATGCCATCAAATACAGTTAATCAAAAACCTTACAGAGAAGACTACCAATGGCTATGCTGTTTTGCAAGGTGCTTTATATTGATGTTATTCTTGATACCTGTATGCTATACTGCCTTTAATCAATAATCTTGATTATGAGTCAGTTTGTGTGCAAATGGTTTGCTAAAAATACTGTCTATTTTTTGTTTTTGTTTCAAAAATTCACCTGCATCTGCAACAATAGCTGCGCAGCATTGAAGACCTGTATTTTGGGTTCTCTATTACATATCGTATCCAACATGAGTGTTTCTGTTTTTAAAGGAATGAGCTGCCAAAATTAGCATTTTCTTTAGAATCCTTTGCCCGTGTTATGCTGGAATGGTTTTGGAGACATCCTTCTGTGTTTACCCATTACAAGCAGGAACCAGTGAACTATTGGAATATGAACATATTGAATATGTGCCTTTAGGCAATAGCAATCTCATATTTTGAAAAAAGTACTTGAGAAAAATGTGGAAAATCATTGGTCAACACATCATCTGAGATTCAACAAACCTTACCTAAATAATGCATGCATTAAATATCAGTGAAAGATCTTAGCGATACATAGCACAACCGTTTTATATTTCCTGAAGATAGACAACACAAAATGCAAATTACATAAGATACAATTGGTGTTAATCACCAAACATTTGTAAACAACCAGCAATGTTTCCTTTTATTTCATTCATTCAACATGGATGTTATGCACTTTACGCTGTGAAATTGATTTAGCATAAATTAATTCAGAATCATTGTAATAAACTATTAACACTGTTTTATAATTAATTAGTTAACTTTTTAATAACTATAATGATCCTTATATATAACTGTGATGTCTCTCTGAACTTGTTACCCTCACTGTGTCTTGGTTGTGGTGTGTGATCATCAGAGCAATGCAAATATTTAATCAAGATTAGCAATATTGTCTATGAAATAATAAAACTAGGGTTTATTTGACTGAGATTAACCTGAATTGTTTGCATCTTCATGTACTGTCCTGCTTGTATGGGTTATAAAAGCTAAGCTCAGTAGATCGATATATTACATACAGTAAGTGGGCTTAAGTTATAAGGGGAGATTAGTAGCTGCCCCCTGTATGTTGACCATACAGGTTTCATGTTTTTATTTTGGAAAACAGCCTATCAAGCCATCTTTGAAGCCATAAGGCCTGTTAATAACAATCTACTCAATGAGTAGGACTTTCTTCTGAACATTATGGGGTTTGTTATTTCTTCAGCTAAGCAGGCCAAACAGAAGCCAATCTTGATTTGTTTTTTAATAAAAAGCAGAATTTATTTAGCAATTTATTTCTCATTCTGATAAAAAAATCTCTATGCTGCCCCTAAATTACAGTAGACATAAGGATATAAATCAAGCTATCCTACCATAATGCAACATAGCTGTGATGAAAAAAAGAAAAAGCTATAGCAAAAACACGAAAGAATTTCAGATTAATTAGATGTTATTATAAGGTAAATGCAAGAAAGCACACTTTGCTAAAATTTCCTTTAAAATGTATGTTAAGTAAACTGTGGTCAGTGAAGCACTTTCTACTTGAATTAGTTTAACTTTTCAACTTTAAGTTGGCTATGGTCTCTAAATCAGTTACAGTTATATCAGTTACAGCATCAGTTCAGCATAATTTTCCTTACGTACTTTTTTATTTGGATTTTTCTTTATAAATCTCATGACATTGTAGTGTGAGTTTAGTCGTGGTTTCAAGACCCACTAAAACCACGAAAATGATACTGTTGATAAATAGGCCCCCACATGTAATGAAAAGATTGTTGTGTTTTGGTGATTTTCACTTTCACAAATTCCTGTCATAGGAATGAGTAAAAGGCATAGACATTAGCAGAGTGTAAAGAGACAGACAATAATACAATTTTGGTAATAAGTATCACAATAAATTGGAACTAAAAATACACTTGTTCTTTTCATTTTTTCCACATTTTCCTTTTTTTTATTCTAAAAATCTAATTTAAACGTATTTTTTCACTGAACACCCTTCTTCACTTTATTAATAGGGCAATTTGTAAAGAGCTCCTTAACTAACTTTAAACAAAACTTTCCCATTTTTAGGCAGCAGCTGTGGAGCGGCTCATTATCAAAAGACTTCTCAGTGGACATGTAATTCGTTTTAATCACCTTTCCTGTGCTCTGTGGGACCAGGAAGTGAAACATTAAAACTTTAATTTTCTTGTTCAGTGCCAGATATAAAAAAAATCATATATATTTCTTAATTCATATAGGTGAAAGGTATGTCCAGCAGAAGCCTTATTTGAAAAGGGGTACATAGTGTCCCTTTAACTGCTTAAATCTGTTAAGTCTTAATGAATATATCAATTCATCAAGAGCAGGCTTATAATAGATGATTTAAAAAAAATCCTACTATAAACTCCAAAGAAATGAGTGAGTGATCAATACTAATATAGTAAAGTCTAACTAATAGGCATTACAGATGTAAAAGCTATGTTATGATGGCAAATTTTATACAACTTCTTGAGACCATTATCCGATTATAAAACCAGGTTTGTCATATTTGCAATATTTTCCTGTCTTTGAATAACCAGATATAATACTATAACAATTAAAGTACCAAGTTCTGGCAAACACACCAGCACTTCACTCTAGTATCCAGCCTATATGAAATAGAAATCAAATCAAGTCTTGACTCAATTTAATATAGCTTCAGTGAATAAAAATGAATTACATCCAGGAGATATATTCATGATAGAGTGTCTTCCATCTCCACAGTATCATCAGCAATTTCCTGCATCATTAAAAAGCTGAAGTTGGCACTTTATATCATTTAATAAATAAAGATTTATAACTGGTATCCCAGCCAAGGAGAGTGAGAGCATTTTCCCTTACACTAGATTGCTTTAATAGTTCTCTGTGCAGAGTGCATTGAATTTAAATATATCTGTTAAAGCAGGTTTGGATAATTACGTCATTTTCACTAAAACTCGTTGAGTCAGACAAGACATTTGTAGAAAGGTTTTGCTTTTGGGTTACTGATTGTCATGTTGACTAGTGCCATATTTGCTATATAAGGGCTTGGAGGCTCTGCTAGGATTTTGCAGACCAAGGCCAGGCAAAGGGTCAATCCAGGCAGCAAAGTTCTTAATTGAAATAACAGGCCGAGGTCAATAACAGGAATCAGATTCAATAGCAATAGATCACACCCAGGAACTCAATCAGATGTACTAATAATTGGGCAAGGTCTGTAATGTTCTGGCATCTTAAATAAGCCAATTTGGCAACAAAACAGGCATGATGACGCCATGACCCTGCCTGCTGAAGCTGCGAACTTTTACGCCTGGTGCTGCATCCCTTCTGATGTGCTGGCTTCAAGACGTTGCGCACGTTTGACACACTGGTGTCAGAACGTGCCACGTGGGAGCCCTGGGCGCCGCCATCTTGCCGAAGTGGAGAGAAACCAGAGAGGAGGCCGTAGCGGTGAGTATTCCTTGCATACTACAACTGAAACAAAATATGCACAATTTAAATTAAAATTGTTAATAAAAAACTCATATGCAAGATTCCCTATTAGTGTAAAATCCCTATGCAAAAGCTTTTGTACCCTTATTTATAAAAGTGAATCTGGCAGAATTATAATAGGGGGCAGGAGCAGATTTATTAAAATTATTTTTTCTTTCACAATTCAAGAAAAAACTGTAAAAACACAAATACATGAGTCTATTTATTGAAAACTCTCAATTTATTCAAATAAATGCAAAAATGTACATGAAAAAACTACTAAATGCTGCAGAGTTTCTATAGAAGTCAATGGGAAATTATTTTTCACAGTTAAAAGATTTCCAATCTTATATAAAATGAATGTAACAACGTGAGTGCAACAAGTGAGTTTTGTAGCAGTTTTTATTTGCCACTTTTATTTTCTCATACTTAAATGCCTTGAAAATGTTATATTTTAATATACCTTGGAAAGTGCGTTAAATTAATTGGAATCCAGTGTAGCAAACCAGCTTGGTTGGTAAAATTAAGAAATAAGAAATATAGTGCATCTAGCAGATCATTATTATTATGCCTCATTACATTTTCTTCCAAATGAAAGCAAAATTGTTGGAGGAGACTCAAAGCACCTACATGCCTCTCCCTGGCCATTCGTTTTGAATGGAGCGCTGTTTAACGAAGGTAACGTGCAAAAAAAAGGGCAATTGTTGCCCACTATGCATACTGCCGGAGGTATTGTAAATAAGCCCTCTGATCTCCTTGTGAGCAAATCATCAAAAATCAGATTGTGAATGGTGTTTAGGAATAGAACTGTCAATATTCGATAAGTTAAATAAACAAGAAGGTAATGACTTATTGGTCTGATTGGAAAAACCAAAGAGTTTTTACAGCTCGTAATATTTACTATAAATATATACATTGTAATTTGTGTAATTCATTCTGTGCTTCTGTTGTAGTGTTTCACAGGTGTTTACTCCCTGTCACTGCAATGTAAATATGTTCATAGGAGCCCTAATTTTGTATTCTGCTAATTCCACAAGTATTTTCAAATGCAGTTGTTCTGAAACATGAAAATACAAATTAAAATACTGTTGATTGCTTTTGTTATACACAGCCTTTAATTGGGCTTATTTATTTAGAGCTTATTGCATGTTTCCTGATTTTACTGTTTCCCTGTTTGTTCATTTAATTACATGTTTGAAAGTGAGTAATTGTTTGTTACATGAAAACACTGAAAGTGGATAGAAAAAAAGCCTGAAATTAACCATATAATATGAGTACAATGTAAATTAGGCTCTAGATGCCAATTATTGTTACATAGAACTCTGTCTATTAATAATGAAAATACACAAACATTTATAAGATAAATTAGGGCTCATGCACGTCCGGAAGTGTAGTTGTGATATCTGCGATTTCCCTCCACACAGTTTCACATGAAACACTTTCATTAAAGGCACTTGTTCCAAAATGCGCTCCTTGCAATTCCGAGCGGTAGCTCCAGGGTTCTCTACACACCCAGCGCCTATCGGTGCAGCATATTTGCACTTAAAGCATTGGGTGCAATCTTCACTTGCACGCCGAACATGCAAATGATGCCAGACTTTCCACACAATTGCATCCAATTTGTGATGAAATGTGTGCACAATCGTAGTTCCTTTCTTCTCTTTGTGATCAGGTGTTAGCTCTAAAATCCTTGTCAAAAGTGCAGCACACTATCACCTGAAGAATCAGACTTGCATGCCGAACGCCCGGAAATAATGCCAGACATAGTTTTTCCCAATTGTGCTTGGCTTGACACAAAATGCATGCACAGTTGTACGGTAATATTGGAAAATTTGGTGTTACACTGTAGTACCTAGGGTCTCTGATGAAGTACATAGTTACGAAACGCGTCAGACCATGTGTTAGCATTTCTTCTTTTAAACTGATGTAACCAATAAAGGATGAATTTTTAACCAACAACCTATTTGAGCGATCCTTTTGACTTTGGAGTGCGCTGCAACGACTTGGATGTGAACACTGTAGTACCTAACAAAGTTGTGATAGGCACAGCTGGGCTAAGCACATTTCCTCCTTATAACGCAATGACGTGCAATAGTGGGGGGAAAAACATACCGATTGGCATCATTAGGTGCTCAGGTACTCAGAGGCAACCTCTTTGCGACTAGTGGGCACTTATTACATTATGAGGGTAATAAATAATGTTCGCATAGCGCAACAGCGCTGACAGTAATTTAAATTCACAGTAGTGGGCACTTATTACATTATGAGGTTAATAAATAATGTTTGCATAGCGCAACATCGTTGACAGTAATTTAAATTCACAGTTATTTTAATATTTTCTCCACCACCAAAGTCGTGGTGTAACTCAAGCGCACAGTATTCGCAAAGATATTCACAATTTTTGGGGTTTTTTTTGCCATATTTAAAAAGCACTTATGGACATCCACAGTGTGACGAAAACAAATCATAATTCTGTTTGCACATTAAATACACCAATCTTATCCAGCTTTATAAATATAACCATGCGCGGGGCAAATATGTTAACTGTGCAAACCATTCTGCTCTGTGCAAAGTTTATAAATGAGCCCCCCCGTGACTGTAAGGAGTGCATGATTTTATTAACAAAGATTTCAACACTATGCAAAGTTTTTTTTTGTATTATTATTATAGGCTGTAGGAGATAAAATAACCAGCTGTGAAAATATCAGGAAGCTGCTGAGGCTGTCAGCTGTTGAAGTATGGTGATGGTGATAAGAGCTATCTATAGATATGGTTGTACTGTAAGTGAATTGTGAGACCTGAATTATAGAAGGAAAGAGAGTTACTGTAGTACCAGCACAGAGATTGTGTGTGTGAATCGATGATCACTAATCTATTGAACTGTTTGGATCATATGTTTCTTTCTAAAAGATTTAAGCATTAAAAAATACTGCTTATGTTTTAAAAATGATATTTATGCACAAAAACTTTACAACATTACGTTGTCAATGATTTTAATGTACAAGTATATCCGTATTTGTGAACATAATATTGTAGAAATAGTACATTATCATGTTCTCATTCTGTACTGGATATGAAAGTTATGTAAATTCCCCTACTGTGCAGAAAGTCCCATGGGGTAACTTGTGCCCCATTGGAAGAAGGCATTCCCATTGGTGCAGATGCACCCATCAAGCATAGGGATTACAATGGAAAGAGACTCAGGTTAGTGTTCATATACCGAGAATGCATCCACTGAGGGATCCACAGACTGAAATGTTATACTTAACACTTGATCAGACTAGAGGTGAGACTACATCTTTCCAGGATTCTTTGTTCTATCTGGGTGTGTAAGTACATTACTCCCTAGTAAGTAGATAGGAGTCAGTGCAGGATCTAGTGGTGAGCCACCTCCTGTTATGTCTCTCTAGGAGAGACAGTTAGTATCAGGGCTATTTAGCTGAGCTTGACTGCTCCACCAAGAAGTGTCCCCAGTGGTAGTGTTGCCTAAGGAACCAGTGTTAAGGTTCTAGGGGCTACATAGTTCCTTATCTAGGTTCAACTCCTGGGTTCCCACGAGAAAGAAAGAGAACCCTGGGTGGACTGAATAATATTCTCTGCTCCTTTTGGTTCATAAGTACTGTATTTACTGACTAGTAATGAGTGAAACATTTTGCCATGTACAAATTCACTGTAAACTTCTGCAGTTTGCTGGTGGCGAATATTTTTGCAAAACCGTGTAAAGAATTCACCCTACACCCTATTTCACTTTGCGTGACAAAACAAAAACACATTTGTAATTTTATCCTTCCCTTCTCCTTCCACATCAACCAAGGGATCTGAGCTGTCCCACTGTCTATATAAGGACATACACATAAATACATGGTTTATTCATTTTAACCCTTTAAGTGTCACAGAACGTAGAATCTACGTTCTGTGGAAAATTAACTTGAAATGCCACAGAACGTAGATTCTACGTTCTGCAGCACTTCTGGGTTCTGGAGCAGAGGAGCGGCTGTTAGAGCCGCTCGCTCCGTTCCTCTTCGATCCCCTGCCCTTAGGCAACGAGCAGAGCAGGGGATCAAGTGGCCCCTGGGGCGAGATCGCCCAGGGGCACCAAAGCAGTAGCAGGCACGTGTTACTTATGTGTCCTGCTGCTGCAGCCTACACTCCTCAGCTCCGCCCCCACAGCACAGGGACACGGATGATGACGCAGATCTCTTCCTGGGGCCCTTCCAGATCGCCTGCAACAGTCTCCAGTGACTTTTTCAGGTTAGTGCAACAATTACACACACAAACACACCAAAACACACTTATTACAGTAATACACACTTAGATTCACACTTACACATACATTTTTGGGGATTGGGGGGTCACTTACACTCACTGCACTCACACACACGTACACACGCGCACATAACATGTAATTTACCAATTGTGCACACGCACATACATGGCATTGTGGCTTTTTTATTATTATTATCGCATTGTCTCTTTTTTTGGCTGAAAAAAATGTTTTATTGCCATTACGAATAGTGTATTCGCTAACCGTACTGTGCAATACCTTTTGTATGTTATTTCAGTGATTATTTTGCAATTTTGGGTATTTTGGTGCATTTTTAGCCATTTTATTGAATATTTAGCCATTTTATTGCATTTTCAGCTCTGCATATGTTGTGTTCACTTGTTTCTAGCCGTATAACCTGTTTGGCCCAGCTAAAATATTCAAACTGTGATTCTGACGGCCGATAACACTAGTCTGGAAAAAAAAAACATTGATTTTTGTGGTTTTATTGGATTTTTTTCATTTCACTCTTTACTGCCTTATTTTGTTTTGCCTTGTACATTTTATCTACTATATATCCATTTGGGGGTCTCTGTGCACCACATAGTTTGGTATATCTATGCATATTGGGCATCAAAGTGTTCAGTAGACACCTGCCATTCATATTTAGGATGTTTTATGCTGATACGTTAAGAAATGTGGGGCATATAATCAGGCCCGGATTTGTGGAAAGGCCCGGGCCTAGGGTGACAGGATTTTAGGGGGGCGGCATGTTGCCCAACCACACCCACATTGGTTCAAAAACACTGGGGATGCGCTGGAGATACGATCATTTTTTAAATTTTCCCATTGATGATGAAAATTTGCACGAATAAAGGGGAGGGGACAGGGGCGACGAAAGGAAGTGGGCCTAGGGGCGCCCTTTATGTAAATCTGGCCCTGCATATAATGGGGTAAAATTCAAGCTTTGTGACAATTTTCAGAAATTTGATAAAACCCGTTACGTTCAGCATTGATTTGCAGTTTGGCAGTTTGCAGTAGAAACACTTATTTACCCATATTGGATTCGTCAGAATGTGTACTTTCTGAAAATATATGGTTTTCTGGGGTCTCTGTACTGTTAGGGGGGTCTAATGTTGCATATTACACACATCAGGTGCTTATATTGCAGCAGCCAGCGCGCGTCAGCCGTGAAAATGTATATACACTATTGTCACTTGGGGGTCTCTGTGCGCCACATAGTTTGGTATATCTATGCATATTGGGCATCAAAGTGTTTAGTAGACCCCTGGGATTCATATTTAGGATGTTTTAAGCTAAGTTACGAAATATGGGGCATATAATGGGGTAAAATTCAAGCTTTCTGTCGATTTTCAGAAATTTGATAAAAACCGTTATGTTCAGCATTGCTTTGCAGTTTGGCAGTTTGCAGTAGAAACACTTATTAACCCATATTGGATTTGTCAGATTGTGTACTTTCTGAAAATATATGGTTTTCGGGGGTCTCTGTACTGTTAGGTGGTCTAATGTCGCATAATACACACACCTGGTGGTTATATTGCAGCAGCCAGCGTGCGTCAGCCATGAAAATGTCTATACATATTGTCATTTGGGGGTCTCTGTGCGCCACATAGTTTGGTATATCTATGCACATTGGGCATCAAACTGTTTAGTAGACCCCTATGTTTATATTTAGGATGCTTTTTGCTGGTAATGATACATGGACAATACGATGCTGGAAAGTTGAAGCTTTGAGGCAATTTTCAGATATTTCACCAAAACCGCCAAATTTGGCAAAGCCTTGCGACTCAGTAGTTTGGAGCAGAAAGGCATGGGTACCCATTTTAGATTCTGTAGAATGTGTACTTTCCAAAAATATATGGGTTTTGGGAGGTAAACATATATTTCTGTGTTATTACCCCACACAAATACAGTCAATGTGTTGATCTTTCATTAGCTGAAGTTACCCACGGGACTGTTTGTATGCGCTAACTTCATTTTGGGGCCTCTAAATGCCAGATACTTTGGTACACTTATGAACAATGGCCACCAAAATGTTCAGAGGAACCCTGGCAATCATATTTAGGGTGCTTTTTCTTGGTGCATAACGATACATGGGTGATATGGTGCTGAGAATTTGAAGCTTTGAGGCAATTTTCAGATATTTCACCAAAACCCACAATTGTGGGAAAGCCTTGCAACTCAGTAGTTTGGAGCAGAAAGGCATGGGTACCCATTTAAGATTCTGTAGAATGTGTACTTTCCAAAAATCTTTGGGTTTTGGGGATTAAACATATATTTCTGTGTTTTTATCCCACAAAAATGCAGTCAATGTGTTGATTTTTCATTAGCTGAAGTTACCCACAGGACTATTTGTATGCGCTAACTTCATTTTGGGGCCTCTAAATGCCAGATACTTTGGTACACTTATGAACAATGGCCACCAAAATGTTCAGAGGAACCCTGGCAATCATATTTAGGGTGCTTTTTCTTAGTACGTAATGATACATGGGTGATATGGTGCTGGGAAGTTGAAGCTTTGAGGCAATTTTCAGATATTTCACCAAAACCGACAACTTTGGGAAAGCCTTGCGACTCAGTAGTTTGGAGCAGAAAGGCATGGGTACCCATTTTAGATTCGATAGACTGTGTACTTTCCAAAAATATATGAGTTTGGGGGGTAAACATATATTTCTGTGTTTTTACCCCACAAAAAATGCAGTCAATGTGTTGATTTCTCAGTAGCTGAAGTAAAGTCCTGAACAATTTGGATGTGCTAACTTCATATTGGTGTCTCTAAATGCCAGATAGTTTGGTAAACCTATGCATAATGGGTATCAAACTGTTCAGTGGACCCCTGGCAATCATATTTCAGGTGCTTTTTTCTTGGTACCTAATATAATTTGGGATATGCGGAGCAGCAAAATAAAACCTTTCAAATGATTTTTCAGAATTTTGAATTTTTTATTGATAAACCGCTATGTTCAGACAAGCTTTTATGTTTGGTAGTTGGGTGTAGAGAGACATGGTTACCCATTATGTAATCGGCAGAATGTGTACTTTTAAAAAATGTATGGTTTTCTGGGGTAAACTTACGGTTTCAGGATTTTTTGCCTTGGAATCTAAAGCATGCCGTTTTTTGCCTTAGTGCTTTCAAAATTCGGTAATATACTGCCGGGAGTTTTTGCTGTACAGAAGTCCTAAATCTCCCTAAAACTATACATATCTAGTATTGGCACGTTCGAGAGACATAAGGCTTTCCAAATCAGTTGGATTTTCATCCGTAAAATGAAATATTTTTCTGGTATAAATTGATATACGATGAAAAATGGTGATTTTTCATTTTTTTTTTTGGTATTTAGCACTATAAATTTTTTTGCATAGGTGGAAATACATGAAAACTCAGGCAGATTTAGAAAGCTCAGTTTCTACCTTTATAAAGGGATAATTCTCCCTCTGTCGTTTAGCCAAGAAACCCTTACTAAGCATACCCGGCGGAAACGCTGGATTCCCAATCAGGGGTGTCATTGGCCCTGTCTGAACCGATAAGGGTATTAGTCGTAGGAGTTTGTCCCATGTCAATAATATATTGTGTATAGTTATGGGTAACATCGAAGCGTCCTGTCGATCTTTGGGAATAATCAAAGGCAACGCCTCTAAAGGCTGCTTCACCTGAGACTGTTCTATCTGAATCCAATCTTTTTGATCCCGATGGTGAAAACAGTCTACCAGTCTAGTGCAGGTTGCTGCTTGCCAATAAGTATATAAGTCGGGTAAGCCTGCTCCTCCATTCTGTTTGTGCCTGTGCAATACTGACATTTTGATCTGGGGTGGCTTATTAGCCCAAACAAATTGCGTGATGAGCTTATTGGCTTTTTGCAAGATAGTCATTTTAGGTGGTGTGGGGAGGGTCTGGAAAAGGTAAAGGAATTTTGGTAGGATTATCATTTTGACAAAGTTAATCCTCCCAAATAGTGATGGGCGAATTTATTCGCCAGGCGCGAATTCGCGGCGAATTTGCGCGACAAAAATTTTTTTTCGAAAAAAATGGACGCCGGCGTCGAAAATGGGCGCCGGCGTCAAAAACGGGCGCCGGCGTCGAAAAAACGGGCGCCGGCATCAAAAACGGGCGCCGCCGTCAAAAACGGGCCGCCGGCGCCGTTTCGCGAATTTTTCGCCGTTTCGCGAATTTCGCGCGAAATTCGCGAATTTTTCGGCGAAGCGAAACGGCGCAAATTCGCCCATCACTACTCCCAAACCAAGTGATGTGTGACTGGTCAATCCTTTGTAGGTCTGCCTTAATTTGGTTTAGCAATTTGGAATAATTGAGTGTCGCGGCAGTGGAACTGTCGTGAGGGACCAGAATCCCTAGGTTTCGTATAATTTAGAGTAATATTGAGTAAAAGTCTGAGCAATCTTATTGGTATGGTGGGTGGTTTGCCCCTCAGCTGTTTGAATGGTCTGGATATAATTTACATTCTGCTGCTGTTTATACAATTTCGCCAATAGCTTACCGCATTTATTGCCCCAAGCCTAAAATTTCCCCTTGCCCCTCTCTATGTATTTGTGGTATTGGAATTGGGCCAAGTCCTTAAGCTCCTGCCTGGCTTGTTGAAGTTTACCGTATGTTTCTGCATCAAGGTCAGCCTTGTGAGTGGTCTCTAATAAATGGATTTGTTGGAGTAATGGACTATACATCAGTGTCCTGGCCTTCTTGAGTCTAGAGCCGAGTTTAATAAGAGTGCCCCTAAGCATATACTTCAATGCCTCCCATCTCGTCAGCGGGGCCGTGTCGTCCCCTTCGTGGTCTTGCTGAAAATTTGTTATTGTTTGTTTCAGATCAGACATACAGTCCTGGTCCCTCAAAATCATTAAGACACCAGGTCCACTGGTGAGCTGGGAGATCGGGAATTTTTATGTCTATAAATACGGGGTTGTGATCGGAATTAGTTTGCGGTCTAATGTCTGACAAGGAGACCCAGTCTAGGATGTGATAGGACACTAAGATATAGTCAATTCTGCTGTATTGGTTGAAAGGGGGGGAGTAATATGTGAAATCCTTGACAGTTGGGTGTTGGATTCTCCAGGGATCAAGAAGCTGATACTTATAAAGAACTTTTTTGGCCTGTCGTAAACGGTGGAATGAAATACTAGACTTGCCAGTCGAAGTGTCAAGGCAAGGGTTTAAAGCCATGTTAAAGTCTCCTCCCACAATGAGCTGACCTTCTATGAACCCCTCTAAAAGCAATAACATTTGTTCCAAAAACTGCGTCTGCCCTGTGTTCGGAGCATATCAATTGATGATCGTTAGAACAGTCCTCTGGATTTCTATTTTGATGGCTTGTATGCGCCCAGTGCCATCTATTTTCGTATCTTTCACAGTGCAGTGACAGTTTTTATGTATCGCAATAGCCGTACCCTTACATTTAGCGACCTGGTTATCATTACAAAACCAGTTCGAGAAGTATTTGTTGGCTATCTTGGGCCTATGTGAGGAACGAAACTGTTGAGGTCCAATATACCTGTAGCGAATTGTATTTCAGTGAAAATTGTGATCTGATCCGGAAAGAAGAGAGAAAAAGAAAAGGGGGTGCAGTTCAAGAAAACACATATCAAAAAGACAAACAAATCTAACTGTAACAATATTCTCGTATTCGTGGGTACCTGTCCCACATGTGTCATGGGGGGGGTGGTCTGTCACCTGCCCTAAGGGCCGCATAGAAAACTCTGGTGTCGTAGGGGGTCTATGGAAACGGAGACGTAATTGGACGGGTGCCCAAAAAGAACGGGTTGGAAGACATAATGACATCCTTTTTTTACATAGTTAGTTACATAGTTCAACAATTGTGTTAAAAAAAGACAAAGTACATCAAGTTCAACCCCTCCAAATGAAAACCCAGTATCCACACACACCCCTTCCTACTTTCACATAAATTATATAAACCCATATCTATACTAACACAAACCAGATTTTGTTCTCATTCTTTAATAGAAATAAGTAATTTGTATATTTTGTTTATCTGTGTATATGGTCACAAATACTTATAATTTTGTATACAGAATGTATTTGAGACAAACGGCACTCCATAGCATTTCCCAGCCAAAATCCGCTGCGTCTACCTGCACCCAAAAGGGATCTTTGCATCTATGGCCAACTTTAGAGGGAACAATTTGAGGGTCTCCTGTTGTTAAGAAAACTATATACAAACAAGCTAGATTTTGATGCCAATTTGGTGAAAACGCCTCATTTATAGATATTATAGAGCTTTCAGCAAGGTCATACATTTTGGATTTTATCCCTGTTATTATGCGTTTTTTCAGTGATGTACACTTTGTTGTTTGGTCTCTAAATAATTGCACCCTATCAAGTACTGTATATTGTGCATCTTGTTCCAGACATGCATGCACTTAAAAGATTTTGAAGTGTGTTGATCCTTGTGTTTTCCTTTGAAGTATCTTGTCTAGATGATGGATCTAGTACTTTTAGGTAAGATGGAGAAAACCAATCACAGTGACACTAAAACAATTCACCCTTAATCTGTGTGTCTTACTGCTTGCGTTGTCAAGTTGCAAACTCTAACTTATTATTTTAATTCTGTTGAAAGAATGCTGACAGATAACACTAAGAGATGACAGCATACAAAGTGTAAACTTGTTTATTTATTTTTTTTGTATCTATTGAATAGGGATGTAGCAAACTGCTGATTTGGTGTTCGCGAACACCGGCAAAAAATGTGAACGTTCGCGGACAGTTCGCGAACTTCGAACGCCCGCTAAAATCGTTTGATTCGAACGATCGAAGGATTTTAATCCTTCGATCGAAGGATTTTCATTCGAATCGAACGATCGAACGTTTTAAAATCGTTCGATTGAATGAAAATCATTCGATCGAATGCTTACAATCGTTCGAATGAATGGAAATCGTTCAATTTGTTAGCGGTCGAAGGAATTCGAATGGTCGAATGGTCGAACGATTTTTATTCGAATCGAACGCGAACTCAAAATGCGAACGTTCCCAAACGTTCGCGAACATTCGGCGGACGCGAACGGTCGAAGTTCGCGTGAACTAGTTCGCAGGCGAACAGTTCGCTACATCCCTACTATTGAACTGTGATTCCCACACTTTGCTCATACATTAACATCAGTGAGCAAATGCAATTTCAAGCTAATTTTCAGTTTTTTTCCCACAATGCAGTGGGTTTTCCCCCCAGAATGAAAGCATCTTTGCAGGTGGTAAAAATGCAAGGCACCTACCTTAATTCACCAAAATTAACATAACTTTGCATGCATTTCACCGCAAGTTGAGCATAATTGCCTGACATTGTTTCCAGGGGTTCAGCATGCGGGTGATGTCTGTGCCCAATTCTTTGAATACAAGTATGCTGTGCCTTTTGCTGGACAAAAGGAAATCCTGGACCGCCTAGTCAGGAGGTGGCAGTAGCTCCATAATCCTATAGACTCCATTTTATCCAAATAATTTGGATCCTCATGCTTAAGTGTACTAGAAAATCATGTAAACATTAAATAAACCCAATAGGCTGGTTTTGCTTCCAATAAGGATTAATTATATCTTAGTTTGGATCAAGTACAATGTACTGTTTTATTATTACAGAGAAAAAGGAAATAATTGTTTGAAATGTTCTGATTATTTGATTAGAATGGAGTCTACAGGAGATGACTTTCCTGGAATTTGGAGCTTTCTGGATAACCGGTTTCCAGATTATGGATCCCATATCTGTAATATGAACTTTTAATCTTAGCACAGGCATTTAATTCGTTGGATATCCAAAATTATGTGACAGAGGTTATGGATGTATAAGGTTGTGGTCCATCCATACATTTAAATGAAAATACAATATTTGTAGGTATAAGGCTTTACATACAGCCCTATAAAATGTTTTTCTGATGTATAGTTGAGTATGTAGTTTTTAAATGTTCAGTGCCTACAATGTTCAGTTTAAGGAAAGTTAAAAGGAATACAAGAAGTTATTAGTTACCATTCTCATTGAAATATCCAGGAGAAATGATTTCAGTTCAATCCCAAACTAACCTGAAGCTTTTACGTGCCATTTGAGCAGGATATGGAATTATAATCCTGTTCTGTACCTCTCAAGATTAAATCTCTGTTTAAATTTCACACATTATACTGTGGAAGATCATTATTTCCAATTACCGTCCGAAATTCTCAAGCATGTCGTATAATATTTGTATCTCTTCATTATGAGAAATTATCGTTTATATACTAGAAGTCTGCAGGTGTTTAAGGGAGAGGCAAGTGTCGCTGAAAACCCATTTCTTCACACTGACATGTCTCTTTATTAAGGGATGGATATACTGTACGTGGCAGTACCCATTATGTAGTGTAGAGGTAGGGAGGGGTTAGCATGGGAGGAGGACTTTGTCTCCATTTAGTGTTAGGTGAGGTGGTACATGCCATATTTTAAGGCTGGTGTGCAGAAAACAAGATCCCCACCTGCCCTCTTATCTTATCTTTTTTTGTTTTAATAGTTGCCACTCGTGGGCAACAGTTTAGCTAGTAGAGAGGGATGATTTATCTGGTTTTCTCTCTTCACAGCTCATGGTGGGCCCTTGTCAGTCCGGGTGTTATTTGGTGGCATGAGAAGGTATGTGTTTAAAGGAACAGTCAAACCAAAAAATGAGTGTTTTAAAGTAGAAGGAAAGCTACCAAAACAGTTTATTGCCAATAGATTAGCCATAATTGTGCAAGCTATAACACTATATTTATTCTGCAGAATGCTTTACCATACCTGAATAAACAGCTCTAGAAGCTCTCTCTATTTGTTTAAGATATCAGCTGTCATATTAGATTGATGTGACATCACTTCCTGCCTGAGTCTCTCCCTGCTCACTTATAGCTCTGGGATCAGATTACAGCAGGGAGGGGAGGAGTGAGGGGGAGAGGAGCAAACTGAGCATGCTCAAGCCCAAGCCCTGGAGGTTTAAGCTGAAAACAGGAAGTCTTATAGAGAAGTTTACACAATAGAGGGAAATGAAGACCGTGTTTCTTTTGACAAGACTGAGAGCAGCATTACTTTGAGGGTTTACTGGTGTATTCATATAGACCTAGGATGCACTGTATTAGCTGGTGTTTGTTTTGCACTATTAATAACAAAGCTGTGGCCAGTATAATTCCAATGATGAGCGTGTCACATATCCATTGCTAGTCAGTCAGGTGATGGTGTGGTGTGTGATACATAGGTCATGCTTACATTATTCTACCTATAGCACACCTATACCATTTCTTTTGTCTGCTAAAAATCATTTAATCTTTAATTGAACCCAATAAGATAGTTTTGTCTCCAATATGGATTCATGCAGCTTAGGTACTGTTTTATTATTATAGAGAAAAAGAAAATCATTTTATTTGCTTAAAATGGACTCCATAAGAGATGGCCTTTCCATTCAGGGCTTTCTGGATAAGGGATCTCATACCTGCACTGTGTATCTCTCACATGCATGCTTGCTAGGAGTATAGTACCATTTTGAAGGCAGGTGTGTGCTGTAGTTTCCACTGAATACCTGATGAACTTAATAATGCAGAATGCGGTATAGATTGCAGTGGATTTGTAAGGAGGTGAAATATATTTAATATTTCAGTGTACATGTATGGGATCCGTTATACAGAAATCAGTTATCTAGAATGCCCTGATTTATGGAAAGCCCCTCTCACAAACTCCATTTTCTCCAAATAATACAACATTTTTAAAACTGTCTCCTTTTTCTCTGTAATAATAAAATTGCACCTTATACATAATCCTAACTAAGATATAATGAATCCTTATTGGAAGCCAATAGGGTTTATTTAATGTTTACATTATTTTCCAGTAGACTTAAGGTATAAAGATCCAGATTATAGAAAGATACCTTATCTGGAAACCCCAGATTCCAAGCATTAAGGTCCCATACCTGTAAATAGTTGGGCAACTTTCAGGTCAGGACTTGGCCTGTAGGGAAATTTCCCCTGCAGGAGCTTCAAAAAGCAAGTGCAAAAGCAGGCACTTTCTCTTTTGGCCTAAGGAGAACTGATGGCAGCACACACCACTGGGCCAATCTCAAGGAAAAGGGGGCTACACTTGGCTAGGGTGAATAGAAGGTAAGGATCACCTCAGACAGCGCCGGATTTAGTGGGCAGGTGCCTCGAGGCCACACGGTCCTGGCACCTGCCCACTTATCCCCCTCCGATGTGAGCATGCATGTGCGCTGGAGCGCTGCCAGAGGGGGCTGGACGGCATGCCGTCCCTAATATTCTGCCACCCTAAAGCTGGCCATAGATGCAAAGATCCGATCATGTGAATCCTCGATTCGTACGATTTTCTGACCGTGTGTGGGGAGTCCCGAAATTTTTCGTCCCATCGAGATCGATCGTTCAGTCGATTGGCCAGGTTAAAATATTTCTTTCGGCTGCCGATAATATCTCTGCATGTATTGCCGATCGGGCGATTTTCAGTGGGAGACTGTCACCAGCTTTTGTCGGACATAAACTTTCCTATGATTGTTGTTAGGGGCAGAATATCGGCTGATCTGTTCTTTTACTACTTTATTTAAACTGAAGGTTGGTGGCAGGTCGGGAAAGTCAGATCGTTCGAGGATTCGAACAATTGGATCTTTGTGTCTATGGCCAGCTTAAGCCCGGGCCTTAGTGGCCTCGCCACAAATCTGGGCCTGACCTCAGAGGAGGTAGTTATTGAGATTAGGACCCTGGGCAAAGGTAAGAGCATTCCTGCTAGTGTTCTTCCATACGACAGGAGTACTGGAGGCTTCTGAAAGGATTTGGTGTGTTTTGGTGATTTGTACCTGAAGATATACTGAAGTCAGATAAGTTGTGCCTTAATACATTGATATATTTTTACTTTGCCATACCTTATGTTGGATACCAGTCTGCCTGGTTGATCATATTGAAGGGTGAGAAATCCAATGTACACGGTAAAGGTCTTCCTTGTACCCTTTGCCTATGTGCTTTATTCATGATCAAGCACATGTCTTTGGGCTTCATTCTGGACAGGGTGCAAAGTGTATCTATCCCTGCACTAAACAAAGCCCAAATAACAATCCATTTTTTTAGACTTTGAGGTTTTTTTTTCTAAGCCATGAGATGTTTTTCTCACCTGCTTTAATCTGTTTTATTCACCATGAGTTCCTAGAGCTTAACATACTGTACCCCATGTTTAAACTATAGTAACTATACTGTATGTCTGCAACAAAATATATATAAAAAAAACGTCAAAATGAAGATGAAATATAGCTCACAAATATAGCTGTATTCAGAGAACATCATCCTTTGTCAGAATAAGATCATGAACCCTTCGTTTACTGAATACTGCAGAGTGGCACAAAGCGAGATATACTCAGAAATAGCATTAGACAGATTAAGGTTTTGAAAACTGTGTGCTTTTTTTATTTTAATAACAAAAGTCGCCCAATTTCCTTGTCAAAGACCTCATGGGCAATTCCCCACTGCTGAAAATAATTCAGACGTGACACTTAAAGATCAGACCTTGGAAGTCCTTGTAATGTTTCACAATTGTCATGTCGTCTCCTGCTAGCAGTACTGATCGCTGGGGCATATGACGCTTTTAAAAACCCAGAGGAAAGGACCAGGGCAGAGAAATATGAAACTAAAGCAAGAAAAATAGATTAGGAAAATTCAAATTGAAATATCAGCAAAGTTCTATATTTGTATCTATAATAAAATACTTAATAAAGTAAGTACTGAATCAGAACTATGAAGAACATATGGTTGCTATTTGTCCAGTTTTAAAACGGACAGCCAAGTTTTTTAGGGTCATGTCCAGTTTAAAACATTATGCCCGGTTTTTAAAAATTTTTAAAAACAGGCACAATTTTATAATCTGTGCAGGTCTGACGTCCTAGCCATGCCCCAACATCATTAGACACACCCCTAACATCACCAGACATGCAATCTTATTTCACTGAATGGCAAGCCGTGAGTCTCGCGTGGCAGGATACAGCGTGTTTTCTCCTGGTGTCCTACCAACCCAGTCCTATGTTGTTTGTGAATAAAAAAGGTAGAGGAGAAGATAGTCCAAAATACACTGGAGTCAATGGGTGTTTTTCTTGCTGCAAGTTTTTCCAAGCAAAATAAGTGATCCTGACACTAAAAGTTTTCTTTTCAAAATAATAGTCTACTTAAAAGTTACAGTAATAGGTCACGTTGATCGTTTTTCAAGTAATTTTTACTAGTGATGGGCGAATTTATTTTGTATATTTTTAATTTTTGTTTTGTCGCCGTGGAATTTTTTTTTTTTTTTTTTTTGATGCTGGCTACAATTCCGATGCCAGCTACAATTTTGACACCAGTGACAATTAATAGGTGCCCATTGACTTTTATGCATGTCGTAAATTGTCCCCGCCATCGGAATTGCCGTCGGCGTCAAAAAATATTTTGTTTTGTGAATTTTTCGCCATTTCGCAGGAAATTCAACATTTTTCTGCAAAGCAAAACGGGAGAAATTCACCAATCACTAATTATCACTTTAAGTTCCTAAACCTGACTGTTTTGCCAACCTGACTGTCCCATCTTAGTATGTCAGTTAGGGGGTTATTTACTAAGCCCTGAATGCAAAAATCACTAAAAAATTTGTGATTTTTTTTTTTAAATCAGGCTTTTAAAAAATCACCAATTTGTCTGAGTTTATTAAACCCAGAGGTTGGAAAACTTTGAATCTGAAATCCCGGCATCTCAGACCTGTCGATTTTGCATATAAGTCAATGGGAGAAGTCCCAATGATTTTATTGATGTGCGCTGGGTCTCGTGCCATACCTCCAAGTTTTCAGAGGTTTCAGCTGAAAACTCAGAAAAAATCATGAAAATCGGGTGAAACCTCTGAAAAAATCGTGAAAATCTGAGTTTTTACTGCAAAGCAAATTTTCTGGAACAATGTAATAATAAATAAGCGTTAAAAACCTGAGCGGCTTAGATCGGAGTTTGTAGAACACAATATTGAGATAAATTCGGACCTTGATAATAACCCCCTTAGAGTTTCTAATGCTAACCGACTACTGCTGCACAACTATGGCCCCGCATCAGTCAGGTAATGTAAAAACATCAGGCAAATACTTTTATTGCAAAATTATAAATAGCATTCAAAGATAATGTTATGATGGATATAAAAAATGTTATTGTCTAGTGTCAGTATCTCTTTAAGTTCAAAAGGGCGTTATTTCTCGGTGGAATTCCCCAGACAATCAATGCCTGGTAAAATATTTTTCTCATCACTACTGGTGGTTGTATGGCAAGGATGAAGTGTTAAGATGACTACTGATCTCTTTTGGGGGTGAAGAAAGGAAGTAAACAAATGGCAGAATAGCAACTGATTGCAAATGAAGGGTTCCCCAGAAGCCCTAGTGTTGGTGTTTGTTTGCCACAGATGATATTTAAAAGCCCCCAAAAGAATGTGTCCTAATAAAAAAAACATAATTCTAAGCAACTATCCAATATATATTTAATCAAACATGTCAGTGCTGTTAAGGGTTAAGGGCACACCTGGCGATTCGGGGAGATTTAGTGGCCTGGTGACTAATCGCCTCTTCTTTGGGGCAACTAATCTCCCTGAACAGCTTCCCCTGTCTTCTGCTGGATATAATGAAAAATGGCCTGTGGCATGGCACACACAGCACTTCGTATTCCGAAGTCGCCCGAAGTTTCCTCGTGAGGCAATACATATACAGGTATGGGACCTGTTATCCAGAATGCTCAGAACCTGGGGTTTTCTGAATAATGTATATACCGTCTACTATAAAATCATGTAAACATTAAATAAACCCAATAGCCTGGTTTTGCCTCCAGTAAGGCTTAAACATGTCTTAGTTTGGCTCAAGTACAAGGTACTGTTTTATGATTACAGAGAGAAATATTTTTTAAAAGAATTTCTGAGCTTTCTAGATAACAGATCCCACACCTGTACAAATAACTTAAAAAGTGTATATTGCAAACTTGTGTAGTGACCCCTAGGGTTAAATGCGTCCCTAGTTTAAAGATTTGCATATCCCCTGCTATTGGCCAGGAGGTGCTGTGACCACATCCTGCCTCACACTAGTATAGTGCTGGAAGGGAGTGGCAACTTCCTCTTGTCTTTCCACCTGAGGTGCAGGGTGGATATCTGGGCATGGGTCCAGTAAAGTTGGGGACCAGGCAACCCCATGAATGAGGTTTTGCCAGCGGCGTAACGACCGGGGGAGCAGGTGCCCCCCGGCAGCTCGTGCGCCACTGAGTTCTTCGGCCGCTTCCGGGCTTATGGAGGGGGGCGGGGCCCAGCTGCACGTCCTGTGCCAGGGTCCGTCCCCCTCTAGTTACGTTACTGGGTTTAGCTATAGTAAGGCAGACTGGTAATAGTCTCTCTAGGAGAGAAAGGTGGATAGATAAGAGAGAAAGAGCAGTTGAAACTCCAACAAGGATTTGCAGCAGGGAGTAGCTTCCCAGAGGCTCTGTGTGAATGCCTCTAATGCAGGGACCTCAATGAAGAGGGACTGTAGGGTAGAGGCTGCTTCCTGACAACTCCCTGGAAGGAATGGTTGCACTGATGTACTGCAAATGCCTAAAGGAGTTCTGCTTCAGCTGAATTACCTATTACCTAAAGCTCTGAATGAGTTAAATGTGCCTCTCCATATGCGGTTTCTATCTATAAGCTCTCTGTGAGTCTATCAGTTTCTGTGTGAGCTGTAAAGTATGTGTCATGTGCTAAAACCTCATCTCCTGCAGGAATAAACCTGTGGTCATTGCATCTGACAATAAACTGTTTGTTTGTTTGCATGAACGAACCTCCTGGCAACCAAGTTTCTGTTTTTTGTGTACAGTAGCCTGTGTGGGTTGTACTTGGCGAAGGCCCTTACCCTGTGTGTTAGTCGCAGCGTAACCCGCGCTTATACCATTAGCTGGACACTTTAACTAATTGTGGTCAAGATGGCCCAAATAGGTGCTACACTTGCTTAGAACTGTTTTATTTTATTTGTCAAATGTTCATTTTGGGGTTGTCTTGCGCTATAAATATGTGTTTTGACATTTTTGTTAGCCTGCAGTGAATGTTCTTATAGAGCAGTAATAATATAAATATACACAGTATATATATGCTATCCAAAATCAATTTGCTATAATTTATTGCAGACAAACATACTATATATATATATATATATATATATATATATATATATATAATAACTGCATTAGATACAGCATACAGTGGAAATAAAATATCTAAGGCTATAAAAAACCCATTTGAATTCATACAAATCCTGTTTTATTCATTCCATGCAATGTTACATTTTTAAATGTACTACAGCATTTCTACTTGACAAACCAATAACACATTATGCCTAAAGCTTCCATAAAGTGTTTGATGTTAACTAGAAAAAATGGTAATTATTTTTTTTTTTTTCAATTCACTGGGTCAGCTTCACCTTGAAGCCGCCACAGAGGAAGGATTTTCAGGTCTCAGTGCTGCAGGTCAGTTGTCTTCCTAGAATATTGGTGTAGAAGTAGAAGTATTTAGTATTCTGCAGAATCTGCAACAAGTCGTGCAATGCATTAAATGGTCATATTGCTGCAGAAGTGTCCTTTTTTGAAGCTAAGATTAAGGAAGTACTGCGTTTACTGGGAGAGAGCCCAATTAAGGATAGATAGATAGATAGATAGATAGATAGATAGATAGATAGATAGATAGATAGATAGATAGATAGATAGTGATTGATAATGATAGATATATAGCGATAGATATTGATAAATAGTGATAGATATTGATAGATAGTGATAGATATTGATAGATAGATAGATATTGATAGATAGCTAGACATTGATAGATAGATATTGATAGATAGTTATTGATAATGATAGTGATAGATATTGATAAATAGATAGTGATAGATATAGATAGATAGATATTGATAGATAGATAGATAGATATTGATAGATAGATAGATAGTGATAGATAGATAGATATTGATAGATAGATATTGATAGATAGATATTGATAGATAGATAGATAGATAGATAGATATTGATAGATAGATAGATATTGATAGATAGATATTGATAGAGATAGATAGATATTGGTAGATAGATAGATATTGATAGATAGATATTGATAGATAGATAGATATTGATAGATAGATATTGATAGATAGATAGATATTGATAGATAGATAGATAGATAGATAGATAGATAGATATTGATTGATAGATATTGATTGATAGATAATGATAGAAATTGATATATAGCTTTGTAGAACATTTAGCATGCTGTAAAATAATGTAATTTAATAAAGAGGACATTAAGTTTTGCAATCTTGCCCAAGGACTGCTTTTAATTCCCTCATATACTTATCTGCCCAAATGTAAACAAGACTCCCCGATGTAACCTATAACACTGACTTACCCAGAGAAAAGAATATGATCTGACTTAGATCTTCAGTTCAGTACAGCCCTTACTGGCCCATGGGCTAGTTCCTACAGCAGTGAAAGCTGCCAATGTTTATTAGTTTATTTCCCAGTAAGTAAAAAAAAAAAAAAGTATTATTTTCTTTATTTTTTCAATAATCTTTTATCAATCTTAAATTATGGTAATCAAAAATGCATAAAGACCCCTTTTCACCAGGAACCCAAGGAAACACCTGCAAAACCCCAGAGCCTGAGCACTCTGAATAATAGGTCCCATACCTGGTATGGGATCCGTTATCCAGAAAGTTCCAAATTACTGAATGGCCTTCTCCCATAGACTCCATTTTGTTCAAATAATCTCTGCAATTATTAAACAGTACTTTGTACTTTATCCAAACTAAGATATAATTAATTGTTATTGGAAGCAAAATCAGCCTTTTGGGTTTATTTAATGTTTACATGATTTTCTAGTAAACTCAAGGTATGAAAACCCAAATTACAGAAAGAAAATTATCTATCATAACATTGTCTTTGAATGCTATTTATAATTTTGCCATAAAAGTAGTTGCCTAATGCTTTTACATTACCTTTCTTACTACCCTGTTCCTGTATGAGAGGGCTGCCATATTTGTGCAGCAGTAGTCCATTAGCATTAGAAACTGTAACTGGCAGGTAAAGACGAGACCGCGATATTTATAGAATATAATTAATCCTAAATCCTTATTCACTAACATCTTTTAAGCAATAAAAGCATAAAATAGTGCAATAATTACTGTGAAATGTAACACCTCCCAGGAGTAGGCGTTACTAAATAACATCAAATGGATTAATAGAGGAAGATGTAGTAAGGAGCTGTAGGGCAGCAATTAACTGAGGAACCGGAGCCTTACCTACAGCCACTAACACATTTACATGATACCTTGGGCAGATCCAGAATGCACTACGTTCTGTGTCATGGAATTATATTAGGTTTCCCAGGGAAAGGAACGACTAGAATAATGTTAAAAGATACTTCTACTCTGCCAGTGGTATCCCGAATGTCTTAGGTGCTATAGATTGCACTAATAACGTGTGACTGTATCAAATGGCCTAAAATATTGCACACAATAATGCATGCTATAAATACCACACACAATTCAGTTAAAATGAACGTAAAAATAAACTTTTAGTGAATTGATCGTTAATTCTAAAAATATAAGAAGTGATAACATTTTTACGTCATGCTATAAATAAATAACACTCACTTTATCAACCTTTAGTGAATCAGCCCCAATCAGGGTCAGACTGGGGGGCCCGGGGCCCACCGGGACTGCTGTCCAGGGGCCCCCTCCAGCCCCCCTCCCCCCTACTAAGATGCGACGGCTCAGCGAATGAGCCATTCGGTGCACATGCGCAATTCTAAATATCTGGAGAAGGGTTCTGGCCCCGACACCGGCCCAAAAGCACACAAAAGCCATGAATATCCTGTAAATTATATCCTTATAAACAGCTCTTGGCAGAGCCGGGCCAACCCGGCCAGGCACCCTAGGCAACCTGGCAGGCTGGAGTGCGCATCTGCAGTAACGGAGAAAACAGCGCCAGTCGGGGAGAGACAGGACCGGACAATGGGGTAGGTGACTGAGTAGGTACGTGCCTAGCGCCCGCCCCCAGCTTTGCGCCCTAGGCACGTGCCTATTCTTCCTACCCCTAGTTCAGGCCCTGGCTCTTAGTGATGTCATTTTTGTCATATGACTCACTGAAACTTGTGTATTATAATAAAGTACCCCTTGTTGGAAAATATGAGGATATTAGAAGTAACCTCGGAATTCCTTGACCTGATAAGTTTTATGATCATGGAACTCCTCTGTATATATCCTTATATTTTACAATAAGGTGTACTTTATTCACTATATATCTCCGGTAAGGAGAGGGTTGGACTGGGCCGGCCAGATCCGCACCCAGATGCGCAATTTCCAGGCACTTTTCTGCTGCGGGCGCTTAGAAAACATATTGCGCGCACACGCCAGGTCTGGAGGGGGGCCCTGGACAGCAGTCTGACCCAGTCCGACCCAGGCCCCCCAGTCCGACCCTGGGTAGGGAACAACCAGAGACATATCACAGACCAAGTAAAGGGCGAGATAAACAAGAAAGCAGATTCCTGAGGCAAGAGATAATATGGATAATGGCCAATGAAGCACTGTTCTAACTAAAATGATAAAGACGTCTCAATACTAAATAATCTACCAGTATAATGCCAATTACCTTGACCAGACCATAGTGCCTGGCTAGCTTTCTCGAGGCTAGTAGCTAGTAAGCAGCAGGTCACAATTTTAGAAATCATCTCCCATAAGAAGAGGTAAAAAAGACTACCAATAAGTACAAGATGTGAATATGTCCTTGTAAAAGCTGGAAAGGTTAAGAAGAAGACTGATGATTTGGTTGACTAATCATTTAAAACTATAAAAAAAAGACCAACTGAATAAGATATTCTATAAAGTACTAACCCCCATAAGCAAATAAAAGGCGCCAAGTTTGCCCAAAACAGTAACTAATGGGATCTATGCTTTTAAACAGGGGGCCTGTAGATTCTACCTTCTGATTGATAGCTATAGGTTACTGAACCTGGGCAAACTCAGTGCCTTTTATTATGTAACCCCCTTGTTAGCTTAAAAGTAGCCATTTAAAAATACACCTGAAAGTAATTGTTTGACATCTAGATCCAGGCAAACATATGACTCTTATACTTCTTTCCCAATAATGACCATTATCATCTATTCCTTTCAGTCTTACACTTTCTCAGTTATTTCTATTCTTCTACTAATTTGCATCTCATCCGTCGCTTGCGTGTCCTTAATTTTACCCACAATGTTCTCTCTACCAGAAGGATTCTGCAAAATACAAAAAAAACTCTTTAAAGGGGATCCGTCACCCAAAAAAAATATTCGAAACCCTATTTTATCACATTAGTCAAGGAAAATGAAATTTAATTACTCAATAAAAAATATTTGAATCTTGTCTGGGAATTCATAATTATAACAAGCAGGCAGGAGCCATTTTGTGGACACTGTTATTAAGGCAAGCCTTGTATCATCTCAAAATCTTGTTTGTGCACCAGATTGGGAGACCCAATGTCCATCCTCATGTCCTGGCTTCACAATTAAACGGTGAAGAGAATGGGGGGAATGTGTGGAGAGCAGTGAAATCCAGGAAGTGTTGAATGGAAAGTGAAAGTAATTGTCTGCCCCGTCTCTATGCCTAAGGCTGATAGACAGCTGATATTTTTAAATGAGCGTACAACAGCTATGAACGCTTTAATAAAAAATAGAAATTGGATTTCATGTTTAATTTGAAAAGGACTTTTATTATACAGATATTTGTGTCTGGGTGACAGGTCCACTTTAATTGCCTTTGTTTTCAGCAATGTGGATCGACAAACATAGAAAATGTTCTTGCGAGACAACAAAATAGGTTGAATTTATTTTATTAGGTTTATAAGTTGTAATAACCTCAGGTAAGCATTGCAATTGTTTTAGCATACTTTGTTCTCGTTCAATAACCTTAATGTTCAGGGAATACAGTTTATTAAATATTAAAAGAAATAATGTAGACTTGTTTTTCCTGCTGCATATAATATAAAGTAAATAAAATACATAAACAAATATAAAAATATGAACATTTTGCACAAATTCCCCCCCAAAACTTTAATGCACACTTCAAAGTCTGTATCATTTGCATACAACATCTTCCACTAGAATCAATTTTTCCAAGTGTTGTCCATTGACATAAACAGGTATGGGATCCCTTATCCAGAAACCTGTTATCTAGAAAGTATGAGAAGGCCATATCCCATAGACTCCATTTTAATCAAATAACTGAAATTTTAAAAAAAAAATTCCATTTTCTTCATAATAATAAAACAGGACTTTGATCCCAACTTAGATTTGATTAATCCTTATTGGAGGCCCGGTTATCAATGCCCAATGCACACAGAAAAAGTACACTTTATATAAACATAATCAGTACTTTTTGTTTACTTTACTTAATTCTAGAGAAAGTGTGCCTGTGTGTGGAAGAAGCTCCAATTAAGCCTCTACATCTGTAAATGTTGTGGACGTTTGTTAGCAGATGATAATGGTAGGGTTCAAGGGAAACAAGATTATACTATTTAAATATTTATTTTATAATGGTAATCTTCCATTTAGTTTTTCTAGTGTAATTCTTCCTTGGTTTAAGAATTGGGGCAAATTTACTAATATAAGTGCTGTTGTGCACCTGTGCAATTGCCGTGGTGAGGTATCACGAGGGCATCTAAAACCTAGTGTCCATGCAATATAGCATTATCAGCTTGAACTTCCATCTATAACAGATGCCTTCACCTCTCACTAATTAGTAGACACCCCTTGCACTGCTCAGGTGCCTCAAGGATTTAGTGGCATAAAGCTGGACACTGGGCAACACAGAATCTGAATATGGGATAGATGAGGATTAGAGACCTTGAAATTCAACAGGCTGAGTCATCCAGATTAGGAATTGCAGTACAGAATCAGGAATAGATGGTCAGAGCAGAAAGAGTTCAGGCAGGTCAAATCTAACCAGAACAACAAACATAACTGAGAATTACACTTAAGTAGCTGTGTCTGTGAAGGTTCTCATTCATTCAGGATCTTGGTACTGTATATCTATAGTAGTAAGTCAAATCAACTGGACTTGCTGTGCTTTTCTTTTTCCCTGAAGACATTTTGCTAGTCATCTCACTGGATTTCTCACAATTCTCATTGTGTTGATGTGTACAGTGGAAGTCTGTACCTGTTGTCTGTGTATCTTAACCCAGGTGTCATCCACATATCTGAACCAAAGACTGGGAGCCTTTCTTTCCACTTCCTCCATGTACAAGTTTGCCACAGTGTGTGAAACTCATGGCATGCTTCTGCCTGTAGATTTTATTCTTGTACTTTAAATAGGAGGTACAGATGCAGCCACTTTGGTTTGTCTGTTTGACACAGAATAACTAAACACAGATATCCCATTTATCTCATTTAACACAGAAAACTGTGTCACAACATCCCATCTAATTAAAGCATTCACCATTGTGAACAATGGAGCTTTGGTATGCTAATGAAAAGGTTAAATGCATTAAATGAGTTAAGATGACTTAAGATAACACAGTTTCTTCAATTACCCCTGAGTCATGACGCATTTAACTCACAAATCCAAGTGGCTTCATCTGTACAGTACTCCGGCATAAGTCCAATAAGCAACACATTTGATCTGGGTTAAGTTCTTTTGCCATGTGTGTTGTCTTGTAGCAACCATTTTTTCACACTGCCTCTGTAATGGGTTTGCATGTCAAAAGGAAAGTGACATCATAGGATCATAGTTTTCTGTGCCCAGTACTAACCCTTGGGCTTTGCTTGTAAAATCCTGGGAGCTCCGGATGTGATGCTCTATAGATCCAACCAAAGGGGCTAGGATGTTGGCTAGGTATCTGGCCACATTGTAGGTCACATAGTAGATTTTAAGGGATGTCAGAGCCTTCCTTTCCTGTAACGTGAGGTTTGATTGAGGTGGTTTGACATTCGCTAGGGCTGCCAATACTTTTAGGTGCAGTTTTCAGACTCATCTTGTGGTACATTGTTGTTATGGATTGAGGCTTCAGTGGCTGTGATAATATCTACAATTGGGATGGTTTCAGGAGCAATTGCAAAGTTCAAAACCTTGGCTAGGACCTCCATCTCTGGCTAGTTCTGTGACAGATTCTTCACCCACTTTTCCTTGTTTTTCTGGGTCACCGTTTCTCCGTATCTTCTTTTTGCCTCCAGGTTAGTTTCTTCTCTTTCTTTTTTTCTGATCCCAAAATGTGATGCAAGAGGGAGAACTTTTTCTGTGGAAAGCAGGACAGATGAATGAACTGTGTCCTCCAATATAAATCAGGGGTATCCGAAAAACTTAGAAGGATCTTTAATAAACACCACATCCCAATCTGCTTTAAACCCATCAATACACTAAGGAAAAAATTGGTTCATCCAAAATATTTCATATCAAAGCATAAGAAGAGTAACATTGTGTGTGTAGTGCAGTAACAACTGTTAAACAAACATATGGTGCTGCACAAGAAAGCCAGCTCCTCTGGTCAGTACCTTCATCTAAAGGAAAAAAGACACACGTTTGAAGACCAAGTTAATATCCGGGACAGGGAGGAGGATTGGTTCAAAAGAGGTGTCAAAGAAGCCATATATGTGAAAACTGAAAAACCAAGTTTGAACAGAGGTGGGGGATACGACACCTATTGTCTGCCACATACAATGCTGCTCTAGGGCCCAACGATCGGATCCTATCGAATGGGAACGGAAAGTTGGCCAGATCTCGATCGGAAGCGGAAAAAAATCCCGTCGGATCGCGGCCGCATCTGTTCGTTGATGCGGTCCCGTGATCCAACCACCCGTTCCCATTCAATAGGATCCGATCCTTGGGCCCTAGAACATGTCGGAAAGAGGATCCGCTCATTTGGCAACATCACCAAGCGAGCAGATCTCTCCGTGTATGGCCACCTTAACTTGATCGGGGAAGCCCTTCAGGGGCCCCATACACGGGCCAATAAGCTGCCGACTCGGTCTGTCTGCAGCTTTTATCGGCCCGTGTATGGCCACCTTTAGTCGAATGACAATTGTAAAGCCTTCAAGGAAAAAGAAAAATACAGCAAGTCCAATTGTTTTGACTTATTACTATAGGTATACTCAGGAGCTAATAACCCTAGATCTATCATGATAGGGGCTAAAGGGGGCATAGGACGGAACTTCAGTACCACAGACAGACTCATACAGCCTAGCTTTGCAGTATAATGGGAGGACCACATATCCATTTTGCAAAGGCTCTCTAGATGGGTAGAGGTAGGGCAGTCTATGAAACACTGCAAATACTGCAACAATCATCAGCATAAAAATTGCTAACAATTTGGAGATTTCACCATGTACAATAGATATCATTCAATTTTAGAAAATCTAGAGACATCTGTATGCAAGGGACAAAGTCAAAAAGCAGATATTAAATCACCTTGATCTTTAGGCCCTCAGAAGACATTGCACTGATAACAGGCACAATTCTGTAGTTTAAAACACTGCATGGGTTCAGGCATACTTCTGAAAGCCATTGTCTTGGAGCACAGTTTGCCACTGCACCCACAAATGGAAGGTACAACTCTACCATCCAGAATGGCCTTGTTTATTTCAGCAAGACAAAGCCAAATCCACATTCTGTACATGGCTCTGTAGTACAAATATCTGGATACAAAACTGACCCCCTGCCTGCTGTCCACCCAATGAAAATATTTAGTTTATTATGAAATAAAAATGTTGCATTGCATACTCAGACACTTTTGGAAACTTTGTGAGTAGACTGTATAGCAGAATGTGTATTTTAATTTAACAACATTTTATTGCATTTGGCGATTTCTCTCAATGTCCATCCATTTAATGAGGATCGATTGGAAGGATTGTAATATTTTCATCCTCTGTTCCTTGTGATGTGCTTCAGACCGTTTTGGGTCTGTTGAGTCGGCATAATTACCTCAGAATCATTGGAGGCACACATACGTTGTGACTCTTGGGGCTTATTCCCAATTCAATTGCACTGTGCACTTTAAAAGAAAGTAGAACAAAAAAACATTCTCCCCAAATATTGCCATAAATGGTCTTTTTTGCTAGCTTAATTTGTACACATCCATACGTGTTAGTTTTTCTTATTATTTTTCCTTATCAATTATGCAGCAGATCTCCTGCGCTACCATAAAATTCCTCTTTGAAAAATGCATAAAGCTCTACATTGACTTTCCAGGATGATTAATCAAATGTCTCAGCTCACCATGGAGAACAGGAGAAAAAAGTAATCTGGCGTGCTTGATACAATACACGTGTTCTTCTACAAAGTAATTCTATTGAAAATGTTATGATATTAAAGGTGCATTTTTTTTCCCTTTAAACTGATACTTTTGTTCAAGTAAAATTGCTTTTGACAGTGCAGAATGATTTATGTTGGCAATAAAACAAACAATATTTCTGCTATTTCCTTTTATGTTCCCTATCTGAAAACAAGATGTAATTTTTTAGTTGCAATTAAATTTGCATGGGATCATTTGCATTGAAAATGATTCTCTATTAGATAAAAATAATTATTAGGACTCGGTTAAATGGTATAATTGAAATATCAAATTCAGCATACAATCCAAAGACATTAACTATTCAGCTGGAAATTGCCGTCCACACTATTTTGCTGGTTCAAAAATCAGTACAGTACATGTACAGTAATGTACTGAACGAGGAACATTATGAGGCATTTTTGGCAACATACATAAGAGGAATGGAAGAACTGAACTATGAGCAAGTTGTGGTTGTTGTCTTTGGACAAGAGGTACCTATTCTTTGAAAATACATTGAAGAACATTATTGACATAAAGGGGAATATTTTTATAGTGGACAAGAGGCCATCCCATTTAGAATATTTTTATAATGGACAAGAGACCATCCCATTTAGAATATTTTTATAATGGATAAGAGGCCATCCCATTTAGACTGGAGGAACAGACTTTTCACCTGAAGTAACACAAATGGTTTTTCACCATCAGTGTGGTGAGGTTGTATAATACCCTGCTGGGGAGATGTTGTTGATAACTGATTTCCTTAAATCCTTTAAGTATGGATTTTACAAAGACCTGTGAGTGCATGCTCTCTTTTTTATGTTTTATATCATTTGGAGAAGTTGAATTTGAAGGAGAATGTTTTCTTTTTTAATTAAAATTACTTATGTAACTATGTTCCTATATTGTTTAGAACTACATAAGTTAATTGCACTGTCTAGGCAAAAATATTCATACATACCGCCTTACTGCATCTTCTTTGTGTCTCTTGTAAATGTCTAATAACTGTAAATAAGGTGAAATTGTAAATGCTTCACTGCATTTATTTATTCATTATCTTAGCATAGACTGTATAGACTATATGTTCACAGCTTTCATTTTTATGTTAATTACTGTACCCAGTGTTGGACTGGCCCACAGGGATACCAGGAAAAGTCCTGGTGGGCCAAGGTGTCGGTGGGCCAAGGTGTCAGTGGGCCCTCATGCTGCTAAACATTTGGCCTATTTCATGGCCATTCCCTATTTCTATGAGAACAAAGATGCTAAATAGATGGAAAAATAGAGTATAGTATGTAAAGAAAAGAGACTAGGAGAATAGAGGTTGAGTGAAGATAGGAAGAACATTAAAGGGATACTGTCATGGGAAAAAAAACATTTTTCAAAATGAATCAATTAATAGTGCTGCTCCAGCAGAATTCTGCACTGAAATCCATTTCTCAAAAGAGCAAACAGATTTTTTTTATATTCAATTTTGAAATCTCACATGGGGCTAGACATTGTCAAATTTCCCAGCTGCCCCAAGTCATGTGACTTTTGTGCCTACACTTTAGGAGAGAAATGCTTTTTGGCAGGCTGCTGTTTTTCCTTCTCAATGTACAGATGCAGCCACTTTGGTTTGTCTGTTTGACACAGAATAACTAAACACAGATATCCCATTTATCTCATTTAACACAGAAAACTGTGTCACAACAACATCCCATCTAATTAAAGCATTCACCATTGTGAACAATGGAGCTTTGGTATGCTAATGAAAAGGTTAAATGCATTAAATGAGTTAAGATGACTTAAGATAACACAGTTTCTTCAATTACCCCTGAGTCATGACGCATTTAACTCACAAATCCAAGTGGCTTCATCTGTAACTGAATGTGTCTCAGTGGGACATGGGTTTTTACTATTGAGTGTTGTTCTTAGATCTACCAGACAGCTATCTTGTATTAGGGAGCTGTTATCTGGTTACCTTCCCATTGTTCTTTTGTTTGGCTGCTGGGGGGGGGGAAAGGGAGGGGAAAGGGAGGGGGTGATATCACTCCAACTTGCAGTACAACTTGCCCCAAGTCACATGACTTGGGGCAGCTGGGAAATTGACAATATGTGTAGCCACATGTCAGATTTCAAAATTGAATAAAAAAAAATCTGTTTGCTCTTTTGAGAAATGGATTTCAGTGCAGAATTCTGCTGGAGCAGCACTATTAACTGATTCATTTTGAAAAAATTTTTTTTCAAATGACAGTATCCCTTTAATACTAAAGTGGGTCTAAGATTAATTGGTGGGCCCCTGGTCAAAGGTTTTTGGGTGGGCCCCTGGTGTCCCAGTCCGACACTGACCGTACCTTACGTTAAACTATATTCTGCACAGAAAACTATTCTTGTATGCTTTCCTTATAAGATATTAAATGCATAAATTGTAGACACCATGTTTTCTATGTGTGCAGATATGGAAATCATCAGAAACCTTCCATATCCAAGAAACTGTCTATATCTTTCCTAAGTCTCAGCTATTTCTGCTTGGCGATATATATATATATATATATATATATATATATATATATATATATATATATATATATATTTAAGGCTAAAGTCATCATTGATATGAGCATAGTTGCTTGTAGTGATTTTTTTAAAGCAAGAGAGTAAGTAATGGAAAATATATGAAAACAAAAAAGGTATAAGCAAGAAATGTAGTGAAGATGAAAAAGATATATGGCACAGTAGAAAAGGAGCTGAGAAAGGTTAATGAAGTGAAAAGGGGGAAAATGTGTGGTATTTACTTGCTTGAAATCGGGGAATAGAAAGCTGAGAATGTGTGGGATGAGTTGGAGAGAGAAGTAAAACAATGTGACAATGTGTGAGATATGGAGGTTAGAATGCACACCATGAACCGCAGTTCAATTTGTAATGGTTAAAGTTCGGTCTTGTGGCAAGCATAAAGTATCATTTCATTAACAAAGAGGTCAGAAAAGAGCAACATCATTTTATACTACATTGTGTTGTATTACAGAAAAAAAAACATTTATCCAAAATGTTAAATGGATATTGTCATGGAAAAACACTTTTTAAAATAAAAATGCATCAGTTTATAGTGCCATACAACGTTTTCTATTTTCCCTCAACACACATTTCAGCCGAGCGTACACACTAATCTCAAAGGGTAGAGGTAAGAAATGTCATTTAAGGCCAGATATTTGTTATGCAAAAATATTTTTTAAATTGGGATCCAGGAAATTACCGGAAACCAGAGACCTGATCTGCCAGTGAAAGATAAGGTTGTGAAGCTTATAGTTTGCACCTGTGTTCAGTGTATGTATATTTATGTTTTGAAATGAGAATCTTTGTTGTTCTTCATGCAAATGCTTTTCTACGACTTTTATTAGATTCCATCTTAATTCCTCATATGTCCCTTGCACAATTCTTTCATATTAGAAACCTCTCAAAAATCTTGCAGAACCTAACTTTGTGCAATCAAGTATAGTTTTCTTGCCAACGGCCATCAACACTATGATCATTTAGCGATGTTCCCATCATACTTACATTCGTCTTTACTCACTCCGTTTAGACCCACTGACTGTACATTAGTTTTTGAACCCTCTTATGTTCATGTCAGGAACTTCTTGGTTCTCCTCCAGGTTGAGCCACAGGTGGCATTGTGGTTGGCGTAATGTTTTTCTTGTCTGTATTCCCTGGCCTATACCCTAATCCAGTTGCAGCCAATAGTTTAATTAAAGGACTATTTAAGCCTACCATAGTCAGTAACCTGTTCTGGATCATTAGTTTATTTCATTGTCCAAGGCTCCTGTTTCATGTTCACATTTTTGCTCCAGTTTCTGTTCCTGATCCTGTTTTCTGAATCTATGCTTCTGAATCCTGTAAATCCAGATGCTTTAAGGACCAATGAAAGTGAAGGGACAGGGCCATGCTAGGCCATGAAAGTGGGCTCTGGAAGCAATAGGTTGCAAGGGATGGGGGTTGTACTACAGCACAGGATTCGCTAGAGGAGTGGGCAGAGCAGGTGCCATTTTACCTTTTGCAGCTCCTCCCACCTGCCTTCTTTGTTGGAGTGAAGGAAGTGGGAATTGGCAATTTAGTAGTTGCAGCTATGCGAATGGAAAAAGGGGACATGAAGAAGCTAAGATGGAAGTTGTTTAGGCCTGAGGCTAGGGATTGTGGCGTTTAGCTGCTTTTAAAAGGGGAGGGTAGCCTTCAGCGGCAAGTGGTGGAGATCCAGTTGGTAATTTTACTATGTTGAAAAATGTAAATCCATAAAGAAGCATCCGGTTGAGTGTTTTAGTTGTGGGATGGGGGGGGGTAAGAGTGTTATACGGGTTGGGGAGAAGGAAACAAACCTTGTCATGTTTCTGCAATAGCAAGTATCCTTTATCATTCCTTTATTGCAATATCCAAGCTTCTTGTTTTGTGTTCATGTTCTTGCTCCAGTTCCTGTCCCTGAACTTACAGTATTTCCTGAACCCAGGCTCCTTAATCCCACAAGTACTCCTCCTGACCTATGTGTTCTCCTTATATTCTGTCTCGTTGGTATTGATCCTTGATCTGATATTTCACTCTGATCTTTTTTCTGCCTTCCCTGACCTTTGGAATCAAGGACTGTTTTTCATTGTCTCCTGCCCAGATCTCTGCTAGGACCTCATTTAAAAGATGTTGTTTTTTTCTGTTTTCTATTTAATCCTGTTTCTAAACCTTAGTTATTTGCTAATGGTTATTCAGCAGCATTATTCTTACAAACCAGCAATTCCTAACAGTATAATGTAAAATATTATTGCTTAATATTGTATTTCCACAATATTATTCAACATGAAGAAGGGATGCCAAACACAGGATGACGCACAAATACAAGCTCATACTAGTTCCCATTTAATAGGGAGGAAATCATGGCTAGAACCCCACACAGTCACAGGTGGAGCACATGTATGGACTGAAATTTTTTATGAAAATATGTAGTTTAAAATGCATTAACCAAGCTTGCTTCAAAGACTCGGCAGCAGTTTCTTTTGGTTAAAAATATTCCTGCTGAAATCCTTATTCTAATTTATGAGATTTAGACAGAACATATAAAAGGTCACATTGGTAAATGAATGGTGATGTGAATTCTATTACTTTGCTTTCTGCATGCAGGTCATTTAAACACCAGTATGCAGGAGCAAAATTTCAGTAGAAAGCACAGCCATTACTGAATATATTATACAGTCTTAACATTCTGGAATGAACTGCATAAAAAGGCTGTCAGTAAATTCCAGGTATCAGTTCTCTTTTTTATGTTAGAGATTATGTGAAATTACAGATGTATAGTGAGCAATGTTTGATGCAATCAGGTTGCTCTGGCATGCTTTCAACAAATGTTAAAGATGGTTAAAGATTGAAAGGACTACTATTCTTACCAGCTAGTGGAAAATGTCCAAGCTTTGTTTTGATAACAAACCTAAAAGGCACTTTGGTAAAGCCATGAATGAATCCCACCATTTTCTCTGGGTACTTTGATTTTAAGTGGCCATGTAGGCAAAATGTGTCCAGTTTTATGCAAATTAGAAGAATACTGGTCCAAATATATTGAATTGAGGTTCAAAGATTGAGAAGGCTTGAAAATCTTACAGGTGAGGCTTGAATTGGGCTGTTGGTGTGATCTAGGACAAAGGGGGCTGTCTGGGCTTCCAATGCTGTAAGTCTAATTTGGCTTCTGTGTAGGTAGTTTAATCTTTGGAAAAGGTTTCTTAACTATAAGATCAGCTATGCCTTAGTGAGCTACCAAGCTATCAATCCTAAATTGGTGTACAAGACTGCTCTTGCTAGCTAGGAACATAGCTAATATGTTTCGAGAATGTATTTTACATAAGTTTTGTTATTGCTGTCTTAACCTTGTTCATGGGTACCCTGTGCTCCAACTTCTCTAAAGAGTTGTTTATCTTAGGACAGAACTTTTTACTGGTGTGTTTAATTGTTTTTAATCTAAAGTAATTAAGGCATGGGCTCCGCATTATAGCAAGCATTTCAGATAATAGATCATACACTTTAATTTCATAATCTGTGTTCAACTGCTTGAAGGCTCCTTGTGGTTTCAGCTGTGGTGTATCCACAGAACCAGTTTCTGGAAACCCTGTGCTAATTTGTTTACAATTTCTTCGCCGTTCCACTGCAAAGCATATTAGCATTTGACCTACAGTATGTGTGCCTACTGTTACTGCAAATTAAGGCAATGTCAGTTTTCACCCGAATGAGGTAAATGATTTTGTTATACAGTGCTACTTGACCTCTGAAATATACAGGTAACAAAACAAACACATTTGATCTGTTGGGTTACATATTCAATATGGCCTGAATTGAAAGGGAGTAAAGACCATAACATTGATCAGTGCGTATTCTAATTTTGCTGATATTGACACAAAACATCTACTGTACTTCTGAAGGTTAACTGCCTTGATGATAATGTTCCATACATGTTTTAAATATTTGTATGCATATCATTATGAATTCCATTTATATATGTGTAATATTTAATAGAAATTGAGTTTGGGGTTCAAAACTTTTAGAAATCCTGCTAAAATTCTTGAAAGGTTTGGAAAAATGGGCTTATTTTATTCCTTAAAGTTAAAGTTTAAGTTCCTGATGTTGTCTGGAAAATTTGACATTAAAAAAAAGTATAACATTTGACAGTCTCAGAAGAAATTTCAACATACACCTGCTGTCGATCTACCCAGAGGCACAATTGGCTTGTAATAGCAATTTTTCTTTTCCACAAGCACTTGAGATCAAGAGTTGAGGTCAACGCAAATGGACTTTCACTGTGAGGTTAGTGAGGTTGTGGATTGACCTGCACAGCAGTGTTGTGATGGTGGCTTTGTTTTTTAAGAGTGGCTTGGATACCCTTTTATACATAATATTCAAAGCTACAATGGGCTCAAAATCTACAGCTAGTTTAATATACAGTATGAATGGATCTTTGTATATTTATAGGTATCTGAGTGTATCGATCTGTATATGCCAGAGATCATTTTGAGGGGTTGATATTGAAGGACTATATCTTTTCCCAACCCAAATCAACTATGTAACCAACTACATATGTAACTTTTGTTTTCCATGAATCTAATTTTAAGTCTTGTAATTTATTTGCTTTGAACAAAGTAGTCCCTTTGATTAGTTTAGTAAGATTTTTCTCTCCTTTCCATGTTCTACATTCTGGAGGCTGAAGAGCTCAAAAGGCATCTTTGATCACCATAATCAGATCAGGAAATTTCTTGAATGTGCTTTATTTGTCTGTAAGTCCAGATCTTCTGACTGTTGGTGCTTTAGGGCAATGCGCAAAGAAAATGTGCAATATTTTTATCTCCAGCATTATTGAGGATGCCCATTAAGTGTGATTCATCACAATTTGCTTGTGGTTTTGTTGCAGTATTGTCATCCGCATTGGTAATTCAAGTGCAACATTTTGCTGGCATCAGTATGGGTTTGGACTGTGTCAGCATACGGTTCATAAAAAACAAGTTAGTTTCATGTATAGGTGGAACACTCAAAGGGAACCATGGAAATAATACCGCCTTCTAGGTGTCAGGTTGCCCGATTATAGGTTTACTATAGCGCACTTATAGGTTTACTATAGCGCACTGGGTGCGCTATTATACCTATCTCACTGGTGCTGGCTTCTGACCTTCCTACATTGTTTCCTGACTACGTTTGATTACTGCCTGCTTTGATCTTCTGCCTGGATATGACCGGAACTTTTTTAACCCATTGGGTACCATGGATTTGACTATTTCTTTTCAAGCATGTACAACAACTTCTTCCTCGGTCCTGACTCCAACCATTAAGCCGCAATGCCCTGGTTCTAGTCAGGTGTAAGGATTTTCATTCTAATGACTTGGCCAAAGACTCACTAGCTACTCTCTACTGCACGTCTCCCTGTCTCTATCCTCAAGGGGGGGGTTTGTGCTAGTTACAATGACTGATCCTTAAAGGGGACCCGTCACCCAAAAGAATTATTCAAAATCCTATTTTATAGCACATTAGTCAAGCAAAATTAACTTTAATCACACTTTATATATTATTTGAATCTTACTTCCTTCAGTCTGGGAATTCATAATTATAGCAAGCAGGCAGGAGCCATTTTTTGGATATTTTTATTAAGTCAAGCCTTGTATCATCTCAGAATCTTGTTTGTGCACTAGAATGATGGACCCGATGTCTATCCCCATGACCTGGCTACACAATTAAATGGTGAAGAGAGAGGGGGAATGTGGGGAGAGCAGTGACATCTAGGAAGTGCTGAATGGAAAGTGAAAGTAAATGTATGCCTAGGCAAAGAGGAGGAGCAGACAATATTTGATTGACAGCTGAGATTTTTAAATGAGCTTACAACAGCTATGAATGCTTTAATAAAAAATAGAAATTGGATTTCATGTTTAATTTGAAAAGGACTTTTATTACACAGATTTTTGTGTCTGGTTCAACTTTAAGGAAGAATGAATGCAGGGGGGGAGCATTTAATTGTACACCTTTTACATAGCACCTTGCACCTTAAGCAGCAAAATGGCGACAGCCATACATTTTGCCAATTTTTATTTCGACTAATAAGTGTTTCACAGCTCATTTTTCGTATTTTTCTATCAAGTCATTAGCTGCATGTCCATGCGTGTCTATATATCGGTCTGTCTATCCATCTGTCTATCTGGTGCTGAGTTAAGGGTTTTTTTTTATTTTAAGAAAACTTGTCCTCAGTCAAAAGTTGACAACTATTATTCCAGTTTTCTGAGTTAAATAAAAAAAACATATATATATATATATATATATATATATATATATATATATATATATATATATATATATATATATATATACATACTCTAATCTGCAGATTTTATTGGGGAATCTTACCTAATAATGTCTGCAAGCAGTGAAATATCACACCTCCTTCAGGCATTCTGACATCAACAGTGCAAACAATATTCTGTAAGTGGAGGAAATGTACAAGATGAACTAGGAGAGAAAAATAGAATCCTTCAGCCTGAATCCCCTGGTCTTCAAGAAATAAAGATGTGACAGATACACTGAAGGTTTGACATGTAACTTATAATGAGCCATCTAACTTTTATAGCTCTGACTGGGGAGCTATATGTATGATTAGAACTCTGCATAAAAAACTCTGTGTTCAGCCCACTCTTGTCTTTTCTTCCTGCTATATCCACAGTTTAATAGAAGATTTTAGTTTTCAATTTTGATTTGATTAAAGAATAGCATGTGGTTTCTCTCATTTAACAATAAGGGCAGAGCCTATTTGTCTTTAGGTCAATTGGGAGACTTCTGGTTTAATGAATCCACAGGGAAAGAAGAATTCTACACTAATGTACCCTTTTCTTAGAATTCCTATTACTCTGCAATTGTGGAACAAGACACAGGCAGACTCCCTATATTCTGGTGTAGCCCCCAGCATAACACAAAAGATCTTTCTTAAAAATAGATAAATACATGAATAAAAACTTTTACTCATTAAATTCAAACTGTAGCAGCGCACATTTTGCACTGTGGGAATTTACAGAATTTCAAATCAAATCAAACCAACATTATTTCTATTTAGCTGTACTGCAGGTATAAGACCTGTTATCTACAATGGGTTTTTCTGTAATTTGGATCTTCATACCTTAAGCCTGCTAGAAAATCATGTAAACATTAAATAACCCCAATAGGCTGGTTTTGCTTCCAGTTAGGGTTAATTATATCTTCGTTTGGATCAAGTACAAGGTATTGTTTTATTATTACATAGAAAAAAACTTGGATTATTTGAATAAAATGGAGTCTATGGGAGACAGGCTCTACGTAATTCGGGGCTTTCTGGATAACAGGTTTCCAGATAATGGATCCCATACCTGTACATGCCTCATTATTTCTTGGAGGCATTGTTTCATATATGACCATTTCTTTTTAGCAATAAAGGGGATGTCTAGATCTGTAGGATGTACCTGGAGTTCAGAAGGTTAGAGTAGTGATGGGCGAATTTGGGGCGTTTCGCATAGAAATTAGTGAATTTCCAGTGAAATTTGCAAAACTACGAAAACTTTGCGAAACTGCGCCATTGCTTAGGTTTTGACACCGGAGCCCATTTTTTTGCCGCCGGTGAATTTTCACGCCGGTTCACAAATTTATTCCCCGGTGGCAAATCGCGGGAATTCGTGCCTGGCAAATAAATTCGCCCATCGCTAGGTTAGAGGTATCTGATATATGATTTTGTATACTCTTCCACCAGCAGACAGCATCTGAGTGGAAAGATCACATTGAAAGTGGAAGAGGAGCATGGGACCTACACTAGACATATGAACCCAAGCTTAAGAACCAAAACTATCTGAGAAAAGGACTCAAGATAAAACACAAGACATAGTTTAGGGTAGACAGCAGTGAATTTAATAGGAACAAAAGGGCCAGCAAACTCTGCAAGTGCATTTTTATATCACATTAAGACATTTTTCATAATTACTCAATGAACGTTTGTCATTGTGGGTGCATTTGTAGATGTACTTTCATCATTGTGGCTTCATAAGACATATCAGAGGAGGCTGAACAGAAAACCAGAAAATAGATGCAGGCACCAATGTATCCAGGATCAGAAAAGTAATATAACAGATCTTTCTAACATCACAAAATGACATGGGGTCATGTAAACCCGTGATTTGGGCAGGCTTCCGCACAATATTTCCAGTTTTGGGTTGAGTTCTTCCTTTCACTCTCCCCACTGTGACTGTTGGCCTCTGTTATAGTAGCATCTACCCTGCCCCCTTTTGTGACAACAGAGGTGGGTGAGTGGGTTTATAGATAGAGGGTACTTGCTAGGTCAGATTGAGTACAGTTCTGAGAGGGTTGACTTTTTGTCGACCCATTTATAACTAATACAAACAGTATAATTTTCCATGGGAAAATCAAGCCCCTGACATTACAATAGGTGCCAAGAGGTAATATTTGCATTACATATTCCCTTTATTGCAGTCAGCATTTTATTTGTCCAGTAATATTAACCATAAACACCTTAACAAGAGTTATATATTATGTTTTTCATTTGAAAGACACTATAAGAATCTGTGTCAAGCTTACCAGTATAATCCAGTCGTAGAAGGGGCTGGAGCCGTCGATAGTGAACCCACAAGCGCCTCACACAACCGCTACCCATCTGGAGTGGAACAGGGAGCAGGGTTGTGGAGAGTAGCCAATGAGACGATCAGCGAAGTACAAAGGGATTAGGCAAAGTCGTGGTCAGGAGGTCCGAGGTCACAAGGCAGGCAGCGAGATTCGTAAACGATGAGACAGGCCGAAGAGTCGAGACAGGCAGCAGAAATCGTAATCCGGGAACAGGCAAAGGTCAACAACAGGAATTCAAGAGAATAGAGACGCTAGGGTTTCAGTTTAAACAACCTAATAACCAGGCAATGCATCTCCATCAGAACCAGGTTTAAATATTGTTAGTTTGGCGCCAACTGGCGTCTTTTCCGCCGACGTCGCCGTACTGACGTCACGTCCGTCTTAGGCGTTTTCGCCCGCGTCCTTGCGACGGCGACTGGTGCCGGCGCCTTTGCGCCCGCGACCGTCGCCAGCGTCCAGTGTCACGTGCCGACACGCATTAACGCGCCTGCGCCGGATGGAACGCGGACTCGAATCCTCACAATCTGATTTAAGAATGTTAAGCCTTCAGGTACTAAAACCGCACAAGCGTTCCACAACACAACGTGGTTTCTACATTCAAAAACAGCTTCCTGACAATCCTTTTTTTTTTTTTTTTGCTGACCAAAGAAACTTTGGCTGGAAGTGATGGTATTCGAAATTAAAAAACCACATGAGAGTTTAGAAACTCTTGTGGGGTTTAGGTCCCTGAAGGCTTGAGCATTCTCAAAATGGACCCTAGGGGGTCCATTTACCAATAATGGAATTTGGTTTTCTTCCACGACTCTTAACGTCTAAAAATGTTTGGTTTTCTCGTTTATTGAAAAAGCTCTAAAAATTCGAAATTTATAAAGAATAAAAACCACTAATACAAAACTTCAACTGGTAAAAGTTGTTGAGATCCTGTAGAAGTCAATGGGATCAGCACTGATCCTATTGACAGCTCTAAATCAATTCGGACTTTTAGAGGTTTTTGTATTTTTACAACTCGATTTTCCGTTCATACTTTTTGTAATTCTGATTTTCTCATCTCATGACATTCGTAGTTATTACGTTTTTATTATTCAAAAATCTCTAAAGCCACTAAAAACTTTGATAAATAGGCCCCCTAAGTCTAGTTGCACACTAGGCCACTCCTCTGACACAAGAATGGCATTGAATTAGTGCACACATGAAACGGATTTGGCATGGAAACGAATGTGCTGCTGGGGCTAAAGTAGGACAACTCAATCACACACAGATATGCACACACACTTACAAACAGTTAATAAAGACAATCGCTCCGTGCCCTACTTCCACCTGATTTCCCCTCTCGTGCATTTCCTATCAGTGCTGTACCGCAGAATCAGTCTCCAGCATCCCAGCCATATTCACACTCCTCTCCAGCACAAAACAGGCGCCATTCTGGTTAAAAGAGCAGTCATTTATTGCGACAGGCTGTTAGACAACCAGGCCTGATGCGTTTCGGGCATGGCACCCTTAATCATAGGCCTATAAGCCTGTTGCAATAAATAGCTGCTCTTTTAAAGGAGAAGGAAAGCTACCGAGGCATTTTATTGCCAATAGATTAGCTGCAATAGTGCAAGCAAGAATGCTATATTTATTCTGTAGGATATTTTACCATACCTGAGTAAAAAGCTCTAGAAACTCTCTGTTTGTTTAGGATAGGAGCTGTAGTATTAACATAGTGTGATATCACTTCCTGCCTGAGTCTCTCCCTGCTCTGGGCTCAGATTACAGCAGAGAAGAGAGGAGGGAGGAAGAGGAGCAAACTGAGCATGCTCTTGCCCAGGGCAATGAGATTTAAGCTGAAAGCAGGAAGTCTGATACAGAACCCATGTATACACAATAGAATAAAAGAAATGCAGTGTTTCTTTTGACAGAGGACTCAGAGCAGCACTACTTTGGGGGTTTACTGGTATATTTAGATGGACCTTTCTGATAAGGCTTACTTAGTTTTAACCTTTCCTTCTCCTTTAAACCGAGCGCCGCCTGCTCTGTGCTTGAGAGGAGTGTGCACACAAACGTACACTTTTATTTTTTTGTACACACCTGTAAAACAGTTTTGTAAACGTCTGAATTAATTATCAGTACTGAGAGTTCTAAAGAATTTTTTTGAGCCTTTTCAGCCTGATAGTATGCATTAAGACATTTTTTTCCTTATCTTTTCACAGCTTAAACTAAAAATTATTACTGAATGAAATCCGTTTTTACTTTGCAAGCTGGTACCAGGCCTTTCTCTCTTCTATGTTATGACATTAGGTGAAAGATGATTTTTCTGATTACAGCCCTTTTCAAGGTAATAGACCCAGCATAAAGAATACTGGGTTTTTTTTGGGTGTAGGGGATTATTTTGTGTCTTTGTCTTGTGTGATCAATATAAGTTCGATAAGATACTGAAAACACAGCAGAAATCAATGAGCAAAGAAATAATGTAACCTATTGAGGAAAACTGTGTGGCAAAGGCTTTTAGATTATTTTTTTTCTTTGTTTTCCTAGTCTTTAAAGAGTTGGCCAGCTCTGAAGTTTAGTGATATTTTTAAAATGGCATGCCAAAATGACAATATCATAATGACTTAAAGGGGTCGTTCATCTTTAAATTAGAGAGAGATGCAGAGCTTGATATTCTGAGAGACTTTGCAATTTGTCTTAATTTTTTATGGTTTTTGAATTATTTAGCTTCAACTACTGTCTCCTTGCTAGGGCTCATTTTAACCTATGGACAAAATACTGGATTGAATGAGAGACTAGGAAGAGGTTTTTGGCTGAAAGAGTCAGTGACCCCCATCTGAAAGTTGGAAAGAGTTAGAAGAGAAAGGCAAACAATTCAAAAATTATAAAAGAAGACCAATGGGACATTCTATAACATAGTAAAAGTTAAATGAAAGGTGAACTACCCCATTTTTAAAAAAAACATTTTTAATTTTACAATGTAAATTCCTGCCTCTGAAATAAACACTTGAGGCTGATTTATTATTCTAAAAGGTTTGGCTACAACTGATACGATGTAAAAAAAAAAAATCACGAGTGAATTTCCTTGCATCATTTGCTTCTACTTTCTCAAGCAGGGCTTTTTACGTCAAAAAAACCTGAACATCACAAGATAATAAATTAGCCTCTATAGAACATATTTAGAGTGGTATTAAAATATACAACACATTCCCACCAAGGCCATGGTAAACCACCAGAAATTCCACAGCATTTTTGATCATTGTAATAAATATTCTCCAATTTGTAGCCAAATCTAAAACTCATGTGTAAAAAGAGTTGTTTGTTTAAAAGTAAAAGTCATATAAAAAAATGAACATTTTTAGTAAGTATGGGATCCCTTATCCAGAAACCTGTTATCCAGAAAATGCTGAATTACTGGAAGGTCCTCCCCTATAGCGTTTATTTTTATCAAATTATAATATTTAAAAATGATTTCCATTTACTCTGTAATATTAAGACTAGTGATGGGTGAATTTGTCCTGTTTCGGCTGAAAAATCAGCGGATTTCCTGTGAATTTCACAGGGAGAAATTAGAGAAACATATTGAAGTCAATGGGTGACCATGTTTATGCGCTTGACTTATCTGCCGCGCGCCCAAATTTTTTCGACGCAACGGATTCTTCACCGTCAAATGTTTGCAGCTGTTTTGCGAATGTATTCGCCGGCAGCGAAACTTGTAAATTTGCTGCGAATTTGCACCTGGTGCATTTATTCGCCCATCACTAATTAAGACATTACCTTATACTTGATGGTAACTAAGCTGTATGAATCCGTATTGGTGACAAAACAATCTCATTGGGTGTATGTAATGTTGAAATGATTTTAAGCAGACGTATGATAATCAATATGACAATAATTCAGTTGTCTGGAAAACCCTAGGTCCAGAGCATTCTGAACAACAGTTTCCATACCTGTTCCATTTTCTTATGCCGTACTTTATTTTTGTCCACCCAAATTTCCCATTCATTTGAATAGATTAATTTAAGGATGGTGTTAAGGGGACCAGTCACCCAAAAAAAAATTATTCAGAATCCTATTTTATCACATTAGTCTAGCAAAATGAACTTTAATTACACTATATATGTTATTTGAATCTTGTTTCCTTCAGTCTGGGAATTCATAATTATAGCATGCAGATTTTTTTTTAAAAAAATGTGTAAAGCAGTAAAACTAGTTAAAAAATTCACTAATCCCCTACCCCTCAACCCGCATCTATATACCCACACAGTGTCGGACTGGCCCACCGCGATACCAGGAAAACTGCCGGTGGGCCAAGGTGTCAGTGGGCCCTCCTGCTTCTAATCTTTTGGCCTCCTGCTTCTAATCTTTTGGCCTATTTCATGTCATTCTCTATTTCTTTATGGGAATAAAGAGGCTTAATAATGGAAGAATAGAGTATAGTATGTAGAGAAAAGAGACTAGGAGAATAAAGAGGTTGGGTGAGGAGAGGAGGTATAAAAGTTTGGAAAGTGGGCCCCCAACCTAAGGTTTTCTGGTGGGCCCCTGGTATACCAGTCCAACACTGTACCCACATCTGAAAATCCGACCCGAAATCCACAGGTTATGCACTCTAGTCCATTAAACAAGCAAGGGAGAGTATGCAATAAACTTAAAAACACACTCAGAGGCCCAGGCTTTTGCTGCAGATGAATGGCCAATATACAAAATGCTTAAAATTTTGTTTTGTTCACCTCTAAACACTAGCAAGGGCAAACACTGTGACATCTGGGTGTGAATTGTGGGGTGCTGTAAAATCCTGAAGAAAACGGAGATTTTTCTATAAGGATATTTGCCTTCCTTGTGTTTCCCATCAGTTTTTATGGGCCCTCTATTCAAGAAGATGCTGCAAATCTAGAAGTGTCAATACTCATTTTTGTTGAGCTTCTTAAAATACATTCACAATCAATCTCACATGTTATCACTTTGAAGAATATGACAGCAAATTAAAAGCTGAAATGTTGTTAGAACAGCAAAAACAATGAAGCCCTTTTTCTTGTTAACACCTTGCCAGCAACCTAAAACATAGCGAGTGCAGTGATAATAACATAACAGGGAGAAAGCGGTGGCATTACAGCTTTGCAAACACTTGTATCCGTAGTGCATGTATCCCATTCACTTCACTGGGCAGCAAATGTACAAATTAATTAGTACAGGGTCAGAGAGCTGCGCCCGTGCCCATTGGCCCATTATACTGCATGGGAAATGTTACCCACAGACAACTTCATTTGGGAAAAGATCACGCAGGACAGATTGATATTAGGAAGCACATTTGATTAAAACTGTCTGGAAACATAGTGTGGTGTTCGGTTTTTCAGTTCCATCCCATCAATCATTGTCACATAATAATCTTGCTGAGCCGTTGTGTTTCTATCCCAGAGAATGTCTCTGCCAGAGTACAGTGGGGGCTTAATAACCATTTGCAGCAGAGCATGGGTTGCACAATAACATTCTCACAGCATGGCACATTTAAAGCTAGTGCCCTTATACAGAGTTGCATGTTCCAGCTAAATGCTGCATGTTCCTGCAGAGAAGTCTACACATACTGTCCTTAAACCAGATGGAATGCAAGTTTGTTATTAACATTTTTTAGACAGAATTAGGTCTAAAGACGAGGACTCATTTACCTCTGTAGATACAACGGGCAACCTGCGCTTTTACCCGCAGTGCATTGCCTCTAAACTCCGTGTCATTAAAGGAGAACTAAACTATTATATATATATATATATATATATATACATATAGTAAGAAAAACCACACTGCTCAAAAACTTGATATATTTTTATTGGCACATACTGACGTTTCGGCTGTAAGTGAACATACAAAACAACGATATAGACCTTCCTATTCACGCAATAATTGGAAGGTCTATATCGTTGTTTTGTATGGTGGTTTTGAGTATTTTATGAATGAAACGTTTTTAACACTATCACTCACGTCGGTGATGTCACTTGAGGTTTGCGCCAATACCACGTATTTATCATGATGGATGTATTAGTTTTTTGTACTTTGAGAAAGGCTGCAGCCGAAAGTCAGTATGTGCCAATAAAAATATATCAAGTTTCAATAAGACCTGAGCAGTGCAGTTTTTTTTACACACATATATATATATATATATATATATATATATAGACAAATACAAGATTCCTCTGCACTCAACCCATTATCAATATATTCAAGACAGAGACATTTTGTGCACACTGCTACTGAAAGTAGCAGTGTGCACAAAATGTCTCTGTTATTGATAATGGGTTGAGTGCAGAGGAATCTTGTATTTGTCTGTATGTATTTTGTGGTCACACCCTCATTGCACCCCCGCCTAATGATTTTAAAAACTAGTGGTGAGCACAACTTTCCCTTGTTTGTTATAGTTCTACAGGAGCAGTGACCAGCTCCATGTTGTAGCTCCCACCCTCTCCAACTATAGTCAGGTGATCCCACTGGTGTCTAATAAAAGGGCAGCCAAGGTTGGGCGTTTTACTTTCGAAAGCAGCTAGTAAGTTGCAGGTAAAACATATTCGTCCCTTTTATAAAATGTATAATTGAACCATAGAATTCTTAATGAATCAGATGAAAATTGAGCATAGGACTGGCCAGATATGGGATGACTTTGACGTAGTTGGCCAGCTTAAATATATTGCAATATATGGACAAACAATCCCTGTTTTGTTTAAAGGGTAAGGCATTTTTCAGTAGCAGTGTGCACAAAATGTCTCTGTCTTGAATATATTGATAATGGGTTGAGTGCAGAGGAATCTTGTATTTGTCTGTATATATATATATATATATATATATATATATATATATATATATAGTATTATAATAAGTACTTGCATCCAAGTGTACTCTGCACAATTGTTCTGTGCTCTGTGACACATTTTGAAACATGGGGCTGTACCCAGGGTTCCCTTAATGCCCTGTGTCAATAGATGAAGCACACTTGTGGCTACAGAATCAGTGGCAGACTAGTGATGGGTGAATCTGACCTGTTTCGTTTCGCCAAACACGTTAAAGTCAATGGGCGTTTGTCATGCGACATATTTCAAAACAACGCAACATTTTGCACAAAATATTTTGCTCATCCCTACTGCAGACATCATTTGCATGCCAAACACCGGCAGGCCCGGATTTGTGGAGAGACCACCAAGGCCTGGGACTAGGGCAGCAGGATTTTATGGTGTGGCATTCTGCCCAACCACACCCACATTGGTTTAGGAATACTGGGGATGAGCTGGAGATCCGATCATTTTTTAAATCTCCCATGCACCAATCCCCATTGTTCGGTCACAGTGATAAAAATCTGAGCAAATAAAAGGGAGGGGACGAGGGCGACGAACAACAGCGGGACTAGGGGCGCCTGCTATGTAAATTCGGCCCTGAACACCGGAAGTGTATGCCCAGTAGAGACCATTTTGATGAATCGGACACCGTTCCAGAGTGATGGCAAAGGGCAGCAGGAAACTACAACAAAGTATAGGTGGGGGATTGGGTCTGGGTTGGTGGGACCCAAGAAGGCAGGGCCAACCAGGTTTTTTCCCGGTGTCATGCTAGCCCAGTCTGACCCTAGGGTTAGGGTAAGTGAATGTGCCCTAATATTTCTCTGTATGTTTTCATTTTAGTGATAGGTAATTTTTTTTGCTGGGATTCACTGTGGAAAAAAATGCAGACAGGCTCTAATGTGTTGTATTGCGCTGTGAAGCAAAGTGAAATGGGACAAATTTGCCTTCAATATTTGTTATCTTTATTCTTTCAGTACAGGTACAAGCTCTATTATACTGACTGGTTTGCCAACCTGACTGTCCCATCTCAGCCAGTCAGTTAAAGTTTCTATTGCTAACAGACTCCTGCTGCACAGATATGGCAGCCCCCTCATAAGCGATCGCAGGGAGTCAAATCGGTAATGTAAAAGCTAGTGATGGGCGAATTTGCGCGAATTCCAGCTTTTTTTTTTATGACGACGCCAGTTTTTTTACACCTACGCCCGTTTTTACACGGCGTCCCTTTTTTGGACGCCGGCAACATTTTTTTTTTTTACTCCGGCGAACTTTCACCAGTGAGTTTTTGCGACCGTTTAGCGAATTTATTCACCGGCGGCGAAGAACGCAAATTCGCCGGGAATCTGTGCCTGGCGAATAAATTCGCCCATCACTAGTAAAAGCATTGGACAAATACTTTATGGCAAAATTATAGGAAGCATGCAAAGTCAGTTTTATGGTAAATGTAAAAAAAGGATAATTTTATGGTGTCTAGTGAATTTCTCCCGTTTCGTTATGCCAAAAAATTCGTGAATTTCCAGTGAAACAGGGAAAAATTTGCGAATCTCAAATTTTGATGCCCGCCTCAATTTTGATGGCCTCATCAATTCTGATGCCTGCGTCAATTTGCGCAAATTTTGCCACAGTCGTTAGTCAATAGGTGTCCAAATAGCGTTGATGCGCAGCATTTTTGCTGGAGTTTCATGAATTTATTTGACGGCGGCGCAAGTGGAAATTCACCGCGAATTTGCTCCTGCCGAATTTATTCGACCATCACTACTGGTGTCAGTATGTCTTTAAAATGGACTCTGTGGGTGTGGGACACCTGTAATATGGATAATGGGTTTCCGGAGAAGGGACCCCATACCTGTATTCCTACTATAAATGCACAAGAAAACAAGTTAATCATACTGGTATATCTTATAGATAACATTTCAAGCTATTGTATGTATATATGTGTACATTGTGTACGCAGCATTTGTTTCACATGTAACTTTCTTTCATTTGATATGCGCTTTCACGTAATAAATTGTTGCCGATTCATTTAGCCAGGGCACATTATGAAAAGGGGGGGTGTAGAGCGACACAGAAATTGCACCCACTTTTCATGAACTAGTGCGTAGTGTCACAACCCATTAAGTCTCTTATTGCATAAGCATTGACCTGAAACTGCTCCAGAAGATTGCTGAATTAAGTTGTGTACCACTGGGGCGTGTATACTGAGTATGTATCTTAGCAATGAAGCCACAGCTTTCTCTCTAAAATACAGTGCGTTGTTACTGAACTATCTGCTTACACTATTTTAATAATAAAATAGTATAAAAACACTTTAGGCCTGTAATGAGGACAAAAAAATGAAAAATACATACGTACAACCAAAGCATTTATTATAAAGTTCCATTGTACAATTATCTTAAAGGAGAACAACCCCCCCTCCCATTTCTAACAAGCAACAGCCAATGGAAATGGTATGTGACATGGCTGACACCATGCACTGCTGTACACGGGAAAGGGCAGATTTTGGAAGGGACAGGGGGACCCATGAAGGGTGTTCTGCTCTTTCAACTTATAGCCGGTTAATTCAAGGTCTTAACTATGAAATATAAATAAATCAAGTTCATTCATAAACTATGAGCCACGCATAGTCATTTATTCATGTTTATAGTATTTGCTGGGAAAGTGGTTCCTGGAATAGCTTAGAATATAGGAATATAGTTTTACTGTTATTTTTAGTGAGGTTGAATAAAAAATAAAAAAAAAGGATAAGGCCAAGCTTCCCAGAATCTTCTACCACTGACATAGCTGAAAATAACATAATTAATGGAAAAATACACCACCTTTTGTGACTTACGTATATATATATATATATATATATATATATATTTACAATACAATATATAATACTTAACACCCATCTATGAATTTTCATATCAAAGGGTGGTTCACCTTTTAGTTTGTTATAGAATGTGCAATTCTGAACAAGTTTTCAATTACTCTTCATTATCTATTTTTTTTTTTTTTAAATTATTTGGCTTTTTCCATCTTTCTCTTTCCAGCTTTAAAATGCGGGTCACTGACCCCATCTAAAAACAAAGGTTCTGTAAGGCTACAAATGTATTGTTATTGCTACTTTTTATTACTCATCTTTCTATTCGGGCCTCTCCTATTCATATTCCAGTCTCTTATTCAAATCAATTTATGGTTGATAGGCTACCAGACGGATGAAATTTCAAATTGGGGAGCTGCTGAATAAAAAGCTAAATAACTCAACAATAATATTTAATAAAAAATGAAACCAACTGCAAATTGTGTCAGAATATTACTTTCTACAACATAATACAAGTAGTCTCAGACAACCCAACTATGTATGGCTCTTGGACCTGAAGTCCCTTTGCTTTTCAGAGACTCTTACCTTGTCTCCTCCATCTCTCTGCAGATTGGGTCAATGCCTCCTGCACCTCCTGCTCTTTTTCCACTCATCCCTTGCCCATGGATTATAAGATCTCAATAAACTGCAGAGACTAAATGGGCAATGTGTAGATTGTCTAGAAAGCTGGAGGTCTTTATGTCCCAGAATCCATCACTTCAATATGGAACAAGGTTAGGGAGAATGAAAGGGAAAGGTTAGGCAACAGGTCTGGTTTGGTTTCCAATACATCCTCTATTAATAGCGTGGTCTCCTTCCAATTAAAAACTTTGTTGCTGTGAGTGAGACAGTTAGTCAATCTTTCTCAGTTCCGGTGATCTGGCACCCTGTGTCCCTTAATCATCTTTCTGACCCTTATTCCTGACTTTTTTTTTTTCATTCACCTTTACCCAAAATATTTCAGCCCATTAATAATTGTCTTTTTTTTTACATCTTTAGAAATATGTCAAATCAACTGGACTTGTTGTGTTTTTTTTTCCTTGAAGACGTTTAACCAGTCATCCAACTGGCTTTCTCAATTCACAATAACTTGTACATAGGATCTTGCTTCGGAATATATCCTCTGGAATGTGGCTCCAATCCGCATAATCTGGTTTTTCAGTTTTTACATATATGGCTTCTTTAACACCTATTTTGAACCAGTCACTCTCTCGGTCTAGAATCTGGACTTGGCAGTATTCAAACGTGTGTCCTTTTTCTTTTGGATGGTTCTGACCAGAGGAGCGCCATACTCTGGTGTAACTGTTGTTTGGTTTCTCCCACGTACAAATCAGTGCATCCCTCACTGCAATGCATACACACTGTTGCTCTTCTTGTGCTTTGGGGTTGGGTATTTTGGGTGAACTAGTTGCTGCCTCAGTGTGTTGCTGGGTTTAAACCAGATAGGGATGTGGTGTTTATTAAAAATCCTTGTAAGTTTTTTTGACACCCCAGCTACATATTGGAGGACCAAGTTCTTCCTCCTGTCCTGTTTTCCCCCTTCACCTTCAAATGGCTTGCAAAATAAGATAGACGTTTTTCATGAAGATGGCCGCTGTTCGTGGTGGTTGTGTGCAAACATAGGGGCCCATTTACTTAGCTCGAGTGAAGGAATAGAATACAAAAATCTTTGAATTTCGAATGTTTTTTTTGGCTACCTCGACCTTCGACTACGACTTTGACTTCGAATCGAACGATTCGAACTAAAAATCGTTTGACTATTTGACCATTCGATAGCCGAAGTACTGTCTCTTTAAAAAAAAAACTTTGCCCCCCCTACTTCGCCACCTAAAACCTACCAAAGTCAATGTTAGCCTATGGGGAAGGTCCCCATAGGCTTTGCAAAAAATTTTTAGGTAGAAGAAAAATCGTTCGATTGATGGATTACTGTAAAATCCTTCAAACGATCAAACTAATTGCGGTAAATCCTTCGACTAAGATATTCGGTCGAAGGATTTATGTTCAGCAGTCGAATATCGAGGGTTAATTAACTCTCGATATTCGACCATAAGTAAATCTGCCCCATAGTGTTGACAGTAATTTTGCAATTGTACATTCGCACTTTGCTTATATTTTTCTACACTACCAAAGTTTTGGTGCAACGCAAATACAGCATGTGCACAAAAATATTCATTTTCTTTTATGCCATATTTAAAAAGCTCTTAAGGACAATCGCAGCACAAATACATTTTGAAATTTTGTTTGCACACTAAATAAACCAATCTTGTTCATCTTTCTAAACATAAATGCACGCAGGTAAATAGGCTTGCTCATTAGTTTATGCACTGTGTACTTCCAGAAACAGCAGCTTTTGCAGTTTTCCCATTTTTCAGTTTTATATTTAGTTATAAATATATAACATTACACTGCAACCCTTAAACATGGGGTAATTAAGCAAACAAGCCAAGCTGGATCCTTGTATAATGTGTATGTTAATTTCTACCCTCTAACGTTAGCACCTCTCTGATTTAAAATGTTTTACTGTGTTTCCTGCAAACAAATCATTATAAAGGATTTAACAGACCCAAGCTAAACAGCTGGAAATACAGTGGAATTAGCTGCAAGGATACCAGACTTCCAATTAGGACTAAACCAAAATAAATGGAGATGTCAGTATAAGTGATCTTACTTTATGTTAATCAATAAATCACTAAAAATTCTAAGCATTTTTAATTTTACCAAATGAAACAGCATGGAGTTACTCAAATATTGTGTGTACTTCTGTGTATGTGCACAGTTATCCCAATGTCTAGACACAAACACACAAACTAACATACGTACAATATGAATATATTTTTTACAAGAAATGTGGCATGAGCTTCTAATGTTAAAAGTATAAATAACACATTTTTTCAGTTACAACTTGTAAACATAATGCCAATTTTAATATGACCAAATGCCAGCATTTTTACTTTTGTTTATGACTTTTTTGGACTACAGGATATGATGTCACTGACACAATAATGTTGAGGATGTAGCTTCATTGTATTCATTTGCAGAACCTGGCGAAATAGATTTTAGTGAAAAGGGCAAGGAATTTAAATGTTCCATTTTTATAAATCAGCAGATTGATGATCGTTTGACTGAGTGAAGATTTGCCTGGCGAAACAAATCGAAAGTTCTCCAGTGACAGTGATGTCGCTGCAAATTGTGCCCCTATGAGTCTCAAAATATACTTTTAAGAGCTTTGCCCGCTTACAAAACTCTATGGGGTATATTTACCAAAAAGTGAATTTACAGTTCATGACAGGGGCAGCGTCAATCTGACGGACCCCTCCCAACAACACCAAGTATCACCCCCCCCCCAATAAGATATAATTAATCCTTATTGGAAGCAAAACCAGCCTATTGGGTTTGATGTTTACATGATTTTCTAGTAGACTTCAGGTATGAAGATCCAAACTACGGAAAAATATTATTATTCGATAAAAAAGGGACTTGACAGGGCATGAGGGTTGGCATTGCTACGCAATCACTAAAAATGTTCTTAATGGATTTAATTGTAGGGCTTTCCTATTGTATGTTTTATAGACTTGTTTTATAAACAAGTATTTTGCTCCTTCTATCCTACCTATTGTAAAACAGTTTTGTTCCAGGGTTATCGATGATGGGTTTTACGTAGGTAGGATCATAAACACCAATAGGTAGATGTAATAGGGTCTTCTCCGGTCTCAAAGGGAAAAACACCAGTCTATGGAAGGGTTCCAGGTGCACCGCCCTGATCCTTCAGCTGAGGGAGCGGATAACCGTTTGTAGAAATTGAGCAGGCACTTCTAGGAACCAGTCTTCCAGACAGACTTTTCCATTAAAAAGTATATATTTATTGGAGAACACTAGGACACAGCCTAACGCGTTTCGTATCAACAGGATACTTAAGTGATTAACAGGGGAATGTAATCAAAATCGCTAACGGAAAAACTATTCGCAATGCAAAAAGTTATGCCTTTGTGCAAACAAATTTTGCTTTGTGCGAATTTAATCTAGCTTTTGCGAGCCCGGAAACTGTTTAGCGACCACTTCCGACAGTGAAAGACTGTTTGCAAGTTTTATAGTTTATAGTCAATGTAATAAAACTTCTTACTGAAAAAGTCGTTATGTTTGCTCCAAAAGATTACGACACCTTCAAGCACTTCTTATGAGTGCGCAATTAAAATTCGCAGTGCAATAACAGTTTAAGGAACAATATTACATTGCGAGATGTGGATTTTTAGTCTTATTGGTGCAAATTGTTTTGTTCTTTGCGACTTTTATTACATTCCCCTGTATGTATCCTGTTGATACGAAACGCGTTAGGCTGTGTCCTAGTGTTCTCCAATAAATATATACTTTTTAATTGAAAAGTCTGGCTGGAAGACTGGTTCCTAGAAGTACCTGCTCAATTTCAACAAAGGGTTTTACATAGGTGTTGGGACCAAAATTAATTGAGCGACCCCTATGTCTTAGTCTGAATCCCCTTTCAAACCATAAACCTTTTTTTGAATGTCGCATAGTAGTCACCAGTTGCCATTAAACCTCAATGCACAGTTTATGGTATGATCTGGCACTACATTCTAATTGTTCTTGCAGAAAATATGAATTTCATCAAACCAGCATTCCCAGCACCCAGCATTTCATATATTATATAGCTAAAGCAATAAAGGCAGTGCAATTGTATTGCTATTTTTAAAAAAGTGTAGGTTGCTTACTATAAAAAAAATAATAAATACATGTGAAGAAGTCCAGAAGGTCTAGAATTATCTATGATCATTACTTTACTTTTAGAGAGGTTTGTAAAAAAAATGGTTATTTTATAAACATGGAACCTCAACTCGGTCTGTTTTCCACAGATCAAAGGCATAAAGATAGGTATCCGTTTTCTCTGTTGGATGCTTAACCTGATTCCAGGTGTGCACATGGTGGCTCAGCAGGATGCTGTACATGAAATTTACAGTATGTTGAAAACACATTTATTTTCTTCGGAAGGCATTTCTCATTGTAAGAAAAATTGTAGTGTAGATTATGTTTCAAAGGGTACATTTCACCATTCTCCGTTATTTTTACATACTGGTTTATACTTTATTTATACAGCTTCACCCCCCAAAATGAAAGATTTCTTTGTTTATGACTACTGACTCACTTTAACAGCTCTAAGTTTCAATGCATAGCTGCCCTGCTGATCCCATTCAGACCACAAGACCTAGGGACAGATTTACTAAAGGGCAAAGTGGTTAACGCTAGTATCAATTCGCTAGCTTTACCGCCCACAGGGACATCGCCAATTTACTAACGGGTGCAGGCGCCAATTCGCTAGCGAAAGAGATAGGCGCTAGCGGTCATTTTCACTTTATGTCGCCAGGCGATTGACAATTTGCTCTGGCGAATGGAAGTTACTCCACAAATTCACTAAAGTGCGGATTTTACTGAACGTTGCCTCTTACGCCAGAGTTGCCTTCACCACCTCAGACCAGGCGAAGTGCATTGAAGTAGCTAGATCTTCCTCAGTCACTTACATTATATTCTGTGAGCTGAAAATCCAAAAAATGCTGGCGTCTTTTACTTTTTCAGCCTGATTGCCTGCAAAACACCTAACAAACTTTATTTGGATAATCGTTTTTTCCCCAAACATTTGCAAACATATGGAACATTAATATTACAGTGGACACATGTTTAGGGCATTAGAATAACTATTTATTTATTATAAGGTTCCTTGGACATGTGTTTTAAAAAGTGTAATTTATGAGTACATGCACCAACATTTAACATAAAGATGTCCGTACAATAGGGATGTCGCGGACTGTTCACCCGCGAACATCGACTGTTCGCGTCCACCAAATGTTCGCGAACGTCGCGCGACGTTCGCCAATTTGGGTTCACCTTAGCTGGCGCTTTTTTTTGCCATTTCTCCCCCAGACCAGCAGATACATGGCAGCCAATCAGGAAGCTCTCCCTCCTGGCCACCCCCTGGACCACTCCCCTTCCATATATAAACTGAAGCCCTGCAGCGTTTTTTCATTCTGCCTGTGTGTGCTTGGAAGAGCTAGTGTAGGGAGAGAGCTGTTTAGTGATTTGAGGGACAGTTGATAGTAACTTTGCTGGCTAGTAATCTACTTGATACTGCTCTGTATTGTAGGGACAGAACTCTGCAGGGATTTGAGGGACAGTGAGTTTAGGTTAGTTAGCTTTGCTGACTAGTAATCTACCTTCTACTGCAGTGCTCTGTATGTAGCTGCTGTGGACACTGCTTCTGATCTCATCTGCTGACTGCTGTAATAACCCAATAGTCCTTGTAAGGACTGCTTTTATTTTCTTTTTTGTTTTTTTACTTTGCTACTATAAGAGCCCAGTGCTATTAGTCTAGCTGTGTTGGGGAGTGGGACTGGTGTGCTGCTCCTAGTAGTTCAGCACCAACCAGTAATTTTTTTGTTTTTAATATATATATATAATTATAAATATTTTTTTATTTTACTTATCTTACTGTTCTTTAACGTGTCCAGTGCTGTTTGCTGTTCTTCATAGTAGTGCACCAATAGTAGTGCACTTGCAGGCATTGTTTGCCCAGTGTGTTCTTCAAACAACTGCCACCTAGCTGTGTGAGCTTTTTCACATTCTGTCTAAATATCAATAATAATACCGTCTCCAGAAACACCACCTGAGTGACGTTTTCCAAGCAGCAATAATATATTCCGTATCCACTGCTGTAGTGTATACGTTGACCTTGCAGGCATTGTTTGCCCAGTGTGTTCTTCAAACAACTGCCACCTAGCTGTGTGAGCTTTTTCACATTCTGTCTAAATATCAATAATAATACCGTCTCCAGAAACACCACCTGAGTGACGTTTTTCAAGCAGCAATAATATATTCCATATCCACTGCTGTAGTGTATACGTTGCCCTTGCAGGCATTGTTTGCCTAGTCTTTAACCAAGTGCCACCTAGCTGTGTGAGCTTTTTCACATTCCGTGTCCAGAAACATCACCTGAGTGACGTAGTGTGATTTCTGCCCTTTACAGCACAAAACGCAGCGCTGTGTCAACAATGTATTTTTCAGATACATTTTTGCCCTTGATCCCCCTCTGGCATGCCGCTGTCCAGGTCGTTGCACCCTTTAAACAGCTTTAAAATAATTTTTCTGGCCAGAAATGTCTTTTCTAGCTTTTAAAATTCGCCTTCCCATTGAAGTCTATGGGGTTCGCGACGTTCGCGAACCGTTCGCATTTTTGACGCAAGTTTGCGAATATGTTCGCAAACATTTTTTCCGACATTCGCTACATCCCTACCGTACAATTGTAATATCCGCAAGTTGTGAAGTGAAGAAGTGAAGTTTCGTTCTTCACTATCAAATGCTAGCATTGAAGTAACGATAGCGAAAAGTAGCCAGAGTTCGGTGCCCATAACGAAACTCCACATTTTAGTGAATTAGTGTAGTCGAAGCGAATTTTTGCCTGGTGAAGTGTTGCGCTGGGTGTGAAGTTGACGCTGGCGAATATTCGCTTGCTTCCATGTCCTGGTCCCCCCCCCAGACTATAATTTGCTGGTATGCATGACTTTGCTGCAGTTTTAGAGAAAAGTTGGTACAACTATAATAATATTGGAACTGTCTACTAAATTGAAAGATAATGTCACAGGAAAATCCACTCTATCTGGAGACCCGTTATCCAGAGATTTGAAGATTTGAATTGCCGGAAGGCCATCTCCTATAACATCCATTTTAATGAAATGGTTTTACCCAGCATTGGGTAGATTGTGCTATCAGCATTGAATACTTATTTTGCTTAATGCTAAAGCCATATAAAGGATTTCGTAAGGATATAGAGTGGTAGATGTTGATATGCAGTGAGATGAAAAATCAGTAATGGTTCATTTTAAAGAAGTTGGGCATTTACTCATTGCGCATAAATGACAAACTCAAAGCTATCCCTGAACAAATTTAGAATATTTCACTGTGTTGGAATGATGAATGCTTCAGGCCTAATTTGAATCAGATAAGAGGAACAGTGGAAGGTGTGAAGTCAACAAAGGTATGCATTGTGACTCTATGAAGTTTCTAACCAGGTCTAAATTATTATCTCAATTGCTCATATTCGAATGTTCCCATGTTCAATCTGCATCCAAGCGCAGTTTTAAAGAGATTGCAAAATAAAATGAATGCTAAGAAATATTTCATATCCATGGTAGAAGTTAAGAAAGTACCTGATACAGAAGGTGATAAAATAATAGCTAAATGGAACATGCTCCCTGCATAGATGGAAGGGTTTGATATAATAGGAATTCACAAATTCGCAGGCTGTATACATAAAAAATATGTATTTTTTTGGCTGGACTTTGTTTAACCTTGTGATTTACTAATACGCAGGCTTGACCAAAAAAGCCCAGGAATAGTCCGGCTTAGGATGGGTATCAGGACTGGCACTTAGTACCACTTAGTAACCAGTTGGACCATTGTGAAATTGATTCTTTCCCCTCAGCCAACCTGGATAAGGACTTGGTATGGATACCACACACCAAAAGAAGTGCACATGTCAGCATGCACTGGCAGGAGAGGACAACATGGGCAACCTAATTAATATACTTTGCAAATCCAGAATGGCTATCATTTGGATACTGGGGAATTGATTGGTTACCCCGAAATGTAACCCCCACCATGTTCTGGTACAAAAAACAGCCTCCTATGTGACTTATCCAAAAAGGTATATTGTGATCAGATATGCTTAGCTAGTACACTTTTGCATGTACAGAGGAACTTTTTTCCTATTAAATACACCAACTTCAATTGGGTATAAACCTTTGTAATGTGAGTAGAGAAGCAGGTGATAAGCATTTTCATAGTTTGCCCTCCTTCATTTGGAAGCCATTGATATAATCATGTCCTAATCATATTGGGCAGTAAGCTGTTAGAAAAGAGGTGGATATGGAGTTTTGAACATTTCCATCTAGCCCACAAAGTCTGTGGAAAAACATTGAAAAATGTAGATATTACTGAACATCAGAAACAACATAGGGAATGCAGTTGGTATTATATGTATTCACCCTTGTCTTCCTTTTATTATCTAACATTATGATGTTGGACCAAGATAAACCACTTAAAGGAGAAGCAAAGCTTTACCAAAGAAGTAGCTAGAAATGTTGTACATTATGCTTTGGGCTTCTGTCCCAGCTCAAGGCAACCACAGCCCTTTAGCAGTAAAGATCTATGTCTAAAAAGATGCCCCAGTAGCTCCCCATCTTCTTTTCTGCTGATTCACTGCACATGTTCTGTGCTGCTGTCACTTACTGAGCTTAGGGACCCACTAAAAATAAACAGTACACAAAGAATGAACATGTCACAATACAAGGCTTATTAGTAATTATTACAGATAATTACTACATGGCAGCACATAAAGCAGTGCAGTTAGCATCAGAATTTAATAAGACAATAATCAGACAAACCTCATTTTATGCTTGATAATTTGCAACAGCCCTTAAACTTAGCTTCTCAACAGCTGCTCAGAGCCCACTGAGCATGTGACAGAAACTTTCCAAGATGGTGACCCCCTGAGACAAGTTTGAAGTCCTCTACCATTGCTGCTATTGAGAAGCTGAAACTTTTGGCTGGTGCAATAAGTTCAATATATAAAAAATGGCATTTTTAGCCATATTCATTTGTAGTTTGTTTTAGTTCCCCTTTAATTCCTTTATTCGGTGTATGTGATATTCTTCATTTATACATTAAAGCAACTTATCTGTCCACACCAACAATTTTGGAACCTTGGATAGGGGATACTCATCTTACAGAAGGAAAAACATTTTATCCAGTCAATTGAAAATTGACACTGTTTTCAAGTGTAGAGCACGTGGGGACAGTTTGTGAAGTAATTTCCCAAGCCCTGTGACTATTTTCTATTACACTGATAAAGAAGCAGTCAAGGTTTTTACAGAAACATGTCGGTTTAACACTACAATCATTTCCAGTGCTACGCTTCAAAAAAGAAATCCTTTGCCCTTCATTTTGTACCTGGCTGTGTTGGTATCCATGGTTCTTTCAGATAACAACTTCTGAGCTATGGATGCCGGACATTATTACAGACTTGGGGGAGATAATGCTCAATTGTGCTCTAGGGTATTGGATAGTTACACATCTCTCAGCAGCATATTTAGTGCATGGTTAGAAAGAGGGTTGAAAAAGATAGAAAGTACTGTAGGTATAATGTTTAGACCAGTGATCCCCAACCAGTAGCTCATGAGCAGCATGTTTCACTCCAACCGCCTTGGATGTTGCTCCCAGTGGCCTCAAAGCAGGGGCTTATTTTTTAATTCTAGACGTGGAGCCAAATTATGGTTGCATAAAAACCAGGTGTACTGCCAAACAGAGTCTCCTGTAGGCTGCCAGTCCACATAGGGGCTTCCAAATGGCCAATTATAGCACTTTGTTTGCACCACTTAGGAACATTTTTCATACTTGCAATGCTCCCCAACTAATTTTTTTTATTGTCTTTATTTATTTTGCTCAGTGGTAAAAGGGTTTGGGGACCCCCTGATTAGAGTATAGATAGTTGTTATCTAAATTCTGCTGCAGAGGAAAGCTATCATGGGGCAACATGGGGCATCGGTGCCGTTCTACCTCAAGTAAGATAGTGGTATGGGGAATAACCTGCTGGATTAAACTCATTCCTTTGAAATTTTGGAATGTGCCAGAATCACTTCAACCTTTTATTTTTCTGTTAGGGTAAACTCTCAGGTTGTATATATTTGTGTTTGGAACCATTGTAGAGCGTTCTGCTTCTTGGGCAAAATAGGGACGCCCATGGCCACCACTGATGTCATCACACCACGTCATGATGCAGCAGAGCGTGATGTCATTGAGCCATGTTTCGCTGCAAAAATGGGTTCAATGCCTGAATATACTGTAGGTCTTTCTTGATAAAGGTCCAAACAGTGTAGTGTGGATTCGCACACCCTCCTTTCAAAAGAATATAGATATGCCTGGTGCACGAGGGTGGAGGCTCGGCATCCTCCCAATGCAATAGTCTAGAAAAAACCTTCAATAAAAGATTGAAATTCTCACGTAGACCTGAGTGCCGTGAGGTATTTTCTACACTTTCTTGAAAAAGTTCATGGGTGCTCCTAAATTGGTATTTTGCCTTGATCCTTTGGTTCCTGACCTCCTGCCGTGATTCTTTATTGTTGCTCGCTGATCCTTGCCTGGAAAATGACTACAAACTTTCTTAAAGGAAAACTATACCCCCAAAATGAATACTTAAGCAACAGATAGTTTATATCAAATTGAATGACATATTAAAGAATCTTACCAAACTGGAATATATATTTACATAAATATTGCCCTTTTACATCTCTTGCCTTGAACCACCATTTCGTGACTCTATCTGTGCTGCCTCAGAGATCACCTGACCAGAAATACTACAACTCTAACTGTAACAGGAAGAAGTGAGGAAGCAAAAGGCAGAACTCTGTCTGTTAATTGGCTCATGTGACCTTACATGTGGTTTGTTTGTGTGCACAGTGAATCGTACGATCTCAGGGGGCGGCCCTTATTTTTTAAAATGGCAATTTTCTATTTATGATTACCCAATGGCACATACTACTAAAAAAGTATATTATTATGATAATGGTTCATTTACATGAAGCAGGGTTTTACATATGAGCTGTTTTACTCAGTATCTTTTAATAGAGACCTTGTTTGGGGGGTATAGTTTTCCTTTAACACTTCTGACACTGGAAATTGGACTTTGCTGCAAACATCTTCCTCCTTGGCCCCAGCCTACTAGAGCCATTAGGCAGTGACAGATATATGAGAGGAAAATGAGGAGGTAGACGTTGAAGAGTACAGTGCAACATGAGCAAGGGGAGCTGTAGAATGTATAGAAATATATCATGGGCAATGTAGAGGAACTTCTTGATATGCATCAGGGCCATTTTGCTGGAGCCATAATAGGATCATTGTCAAATTTATCAGGGCAGCACCTGCTGAGATATGAAAGTTTGAGTTATGGAAGAGTATTATTTATCTGAGGTAGGGGGCATGGGTAGTTCCCATCTTAGTACTATTACTTTCCTTGTATGAAAAAATAGAAGGGTAACTGTAATAATAATAATAATATAATTTGTATTTTATATTTTGTTTTTATCCTGGCAAAAATCATAGCTATATTTTTGTACTAGTACTCAGAATACCTAAGATTAGTGGTAGAGTGTATTTTTTTTATAGCATATGTTTTTTTGTTTTTTTTTTACTAAATATAAGCAGTGCGTGACATTTTAAATTCATTTCTATTAAAACAGTAGGAAAAGTCTTTGTTTTCTTGGGAAGCCATAAGAATATGACATTTCTGAATTTTCATGTGTACTACAAATGCAAAAGGTTAAATCCATATTAAATGTACCTTTTTTCCCATCTATTTCGTAGTCCCTGCCACTTGCAGCTTTGGCTTTTCCTACCGCTCAGGTCCTGAACTGAATATATAAGTGATTTTTGTGCAAGCAAAGTTTCAAAGTAGCAAACTGCTTTAGCATATTAATTGATAGCACACACACATCGGACTGAGTTGGCAAGTCTTAATGCTTTGTTCTTTGTTTCTTCTTTGCATAAACAGGGACAAGTAAGCTGCCTTCGACAATTCACAACATCCGCAAAAGTTGTAAGAAAGCAAAGTCACTGAATTTTAATGATAATCCTCTTGGGCTTTTACAGGTTACACAAGACTGTTTAGTGTTGATGCAGTGAAAAAAATGCTTTCACTGCATATTTAAGGAGTAAATATACAGATAACTTATAAGATGCAACCTACATATTTCAAGTTATATTCAGTGGTAATCTATGTTTATTAACTTTTCCATAAATTTTTAGATGGTTTTCCTACGTTTTTACAGCAATAATTGCAGTTTTTTGCCAACCTTCAATTTGATTGGATATATTAAGCACAACTTTGTCAACTTTGTGCTGATACTGTAAAAAAGTGCTTTCTCTACAAACTTGGAGGAGTATTCCGCAGATCAGATGTAACCTACATATTTCAGAATAACTCAGTATGTATTATTTTCGGTGATACTCTACATTTACTCACATTTCCATATCCATTGCACTTTTCCCTGTAGTTGTCAACAATTTTCAGTGTAATCTGCCAAGAACATTTAGAATTAAAACTTTTTTTTTTCTGGATACTAATAAGAAAATAGCAGACATTCCAAGGGAATAATAAGGCCTTGAAAAACTAGGAGCTGTATTTCAATGAATACATACAAGGATTGTAGAAATAGGAGCTGTATTTCAACCAGATGCCTTTTCATTTGTAAGCAGATTTGGTGAATGTCATTAATGGCGGAGGGCCAGGGCTAGTTTCCAGGTAGAAAACTATTTTTTAAAGCAGTTAAACTTTGATTTAATTATAATTATATATATATATATATATATATATATATGTATATATATAGAGAGAGAGAGAGAGAGAGAGAGAGAGAGAGAGAGAGAGAGAGAGAGAGATAGATCAGAACATTTTAAGTATTTCCTTTTTTCCCAGATGATAATGTTAGCCTGGACAGATACTCTATGAACTTTAATTCTGGTGCCCAAAATTTTGTGGTGTGGGGGCAAGTTTGGCAAGTCAATCAGTCTCCCACCTCAAGTGTTGCAAAGTCATAGAAAGCGTACTGAAAACATATATCGTACAGCATACATATTACAAACCCAGATGAATGGTATAATGGAGTTGCATGTGGATAATGCAGGGTAACTGTTGTTTGGCTGGTTGCTCAGGATCTCTTGGTAGGACATGATTTTGTGCACCTCACTTTAAAAGAGTAAAGCTTAACTAAAGAAGTAGGCTGAACATGTTATATATGTTTTGAATTTTTGTACCAGCCCAAGGCAACCACAGCCGTTTAGCAATAAAGATCTATGTCTCCAAAGATGCCCCAGTAGCTCCTTATCTTCTTCTCTGCAGATTCACTGCACATGCTCTGTGCTGCTGTCACTTACTGAGCTTAGGGACCCACTCACAACACACAATACACATAGAATAGAAATGTCACAATATAAGTCTGATTAGTAATTAATACAGATAATTAATACATGGCAGCACAGGAACCAGTGCAATTAGCATCAGAATTTAATAATCCGCCTTCTAGCATCAGCTCCTTTAAAGGAGAACTAAACCCTAAAAATGAATATGGCTACAAATGCCATATTTATTGTAAGGCCAAAGGCCTCAGGAGTAGTGAGGACCAAGGGAGGAAAATAACAATGACCAAGTTCGCAGTACAGAAGAGGATGAGACGGAAGAATGGTCAAACAGGCAACAAGATCAGTCCAGGCAGAAGAGGTTCAAGGTCGAAGATTTCAGGCAAGGGTCGGTACACAAATAACAAGAAGTTCGCAATGAATCACACCCAGGAGTAGTAAACTAAACCTATAATTGGGCACTGATGATTATCCAGAGTTCCCTCTTATAGGCCCAGGTTTGGCGCCAATTTTGGACGCATCGGCGTCATGACGTGTGCGCGGACGCACTGACGTCAGCGACTGACGCGCTGACATGTGCGACTGACGCCGGCGCCCATTATTGACGCCGACGCCCATTCCGTCGCCGGCGACCAATCTGAGTGCGGGAAGAGGTCGGCATCATCCATCTGCGTCCGTGAGGAACCAGGGAGCCACCATCTTGGACGCCATCTTGGTCACCCAGCTCAGATTCCATTACAGTACCCCCCCCTAGGGGGGGCCTCAGGACCACCTGGGTTAGAAGGAAATTGCCGATGGAATTTTTGGACCAGGAGAGGGGCATGGACATCTGAGTTTCTTACCCAGGAGCACTCCTCAGGGCCGAACCCCTTCCACTCAATGAGGTATTGTAGGGTGCCCCTCGAAATCCGGGAGTCCAAGATTCTTCTAACCTCGAATTCTTGATGACCGTCCACCAAGACAGGAGCTGAGGAGGAAGAAGAAGAAGAAGAAGTACCTGCAGGTTTGAGCAAGGAGACATGGAAGGCGTTAGGAATCCGCATTTCCGAGGGAAGTTGTAAACGGACAGCCACCGGGTTGATGATCTCAGAGATGGAGAAGGGACCAATAAACTTGGGACCAAGTTTCGGAGAGGGGAGTTTGAGACGAATGTTCCGGGTGGATAGCCAAACCTTGTCACCAGGTGCGTACAAAGGGGAAGGGATTCTTTTTTGATCCGGGAACCTTTTCTGGACCAGGGAACTTTTTTCCAGAATGACGACCGTGGCGTGCCAGATGGCCGACGTGGGCAGCTTGGTCATTGGCGGCAGGGACATTGGTAAGTAATAAGTCCTGAGGAAAAGCCAAAGGATTAAGACCATACATACAGAAAAAAGGGGACTTTTCAGAGGAAACGTGTAATGCATTGTTATGTGCGAATTCAGCCCATGGAAGCAGATCCGCCCAATCGTCTTGGCACAATGATACATGGCATCGAAGAAACTGTTCAAGGGCCTGGTTAACCCTTTCTGCTGCTCCATTAGACTGTGGATGGTATGAAGAAGAAAATTGAAGAGAAACACCAAGGGCTTTACACAGGGATCTCCAAAACTTGGAAACAAATTGGGAACCACGGTCAGAGACAATTTCGGCAGGGAAACCATGGAGGCGGTGTCAGGGAGCCGGGAGCTCCCTCCAGGGAGGTTGTCAGGATCAAGGAGGAAGCCCTCTTGAGGGAACAAGGTCGCGGTGTCCAAAAGGGTTAATCAAAAGAGTCGTCAGAATTCAGGCAAGAGTTCAGGGGCAGGCAGGTAAAGGCAAAAGTCCAAAGTCCAGGCAAGGGTCAAGGATAATAATCAGGAACAGGATAGTAGTAATAGCACACAGGGAACCCAGGAAATACTTGGGGAACATTTCCTATACTTGGGCGCCATTCTGGCATCTAAACTGGGCTTTTATTTCAAATTTGGCGCCATGTGACGTCATTGACGCCCTTGCGCCGACGTCGGCGCACTGACGTCATCGCGCCGGCGCCGCTTACCCACGTGGCGGCCATGGGCGCCGCCATTTTGGGAGCGACGCCGGCAGGAGAGGACGCGCCGCCCGGAGCTCCTGGACCTGCTCCGGGCGGCGATCGCGACAGTACCCCCCCCCTCACGGGGGGCCTCTGGACCACCAGGATTTGGTTTCTGGGGAAATTTGGAGTGGAACTCCCTCACCAGACAAGGAGCATGGACATCAGAGCGTCCCTCCCAGGAACATTCTTCAGGGCCAAAGCCCTTCCACTTGATGAGGTACTGAAGAGATCCCCTGGAGATTCTGGAGTCAAGGATCTTCTCCACTTCATATTCTTGTTGACCATCCACAGAGATAGTAGGAGGAGGAGGTTGGACAACAGAAAAGCGGTTGGAGGTAGCGGGTTTCACCAAGGATACATGAAACACATTGGGAATTCGCATCTCAGGGGGAAGCTGAAGTCTGACAGCCACAGGATTGATCACCTCCAAGATGGAAAAAGGACCTACAAACCTTGGACCCAACTTGGGAGATGGTACCTTCAGCCGAATGTTCCTGGAAGACAACCAGACTTTATCACCAACCTTGTAGGGAGGAGAGGGTCTACGTCTACGATCTGCAAACGTCTTATGAACCAGAGCACTCTTCTCCAGGTTGGACTTGGTTGCAGCCCAGATAGCAGACATGTGGGCTGCATGGTCATCAGCGGCCGGAACATCGGACAACACAAAGTCTTGTGGGAAGGCTTGAGGATGTTGGCCATACACCGACATAAATGGGGACCTTCCAGTGGAAGTGTGGCAGGCATTGTTATGAGCAAATTCCACGGGAGGAGATCAGACCAGTCATCCTGGCAGAGGGATACGTGGTTCCTCAGGAACTGTTCCAGGGCTTGGTTGACACGTTCAGCTGCCCCATTCGTCTGCGGGTGGTACGCAGATGAAAACTGAAGAACAATTCCCAGGTCTTTGCATAGGGAACGCCAGAACTTGGCGGTAAACTGGGTGCCTCTATCGGAGACGATCTCCACCGGGAAACCATGCAGGCGGAAGATGTACTGGATAAATAGTTGGGACAACTCCACCGCGGAGGGCAACTTCTTCAGAGGGAAGAAATGGGCCATTTTGGAGAAACGATCAATAACAACCCAGATCACAGTGTTCCCACAGGAGGGAGGAAGTTCAACAATGAAGTCCATGGACAGGTGGGTCCAGGGACGGGAAGGAACCGGCAAGGGTTGTAGTAACCCACTGGGGCGGGAGTGGCTTGACTTAGATGTGGCACAAACATTACAAGCAGCAACAAAGTCCTTCACATCTTTGCGGATATCAGGCCACCAGACCAGGCGTCGTAAGAGTTCAAGAGTCTTAGCTGGGCCAGGATGTCCGGCTTGCCTGGAGCAATGGGTCTGTTGCAGGATAGGCAGACGCAGCTCAGGAGGAACAAATGCCATTCCAATGGGAGTATCAGAAGGAGCAGAAGACTGACCAGCCAGGATTTGGTCGGCGAACTGTGGATACAGGGAGGCAATAATCTTGACTGGAGGGATGATTGGCTCTTGTCTCTCAGGAGAGCGGTCCACCGGAGTGAAGCTACGAGATAAGGCATCGGCCTTCCGATTCTTGGAGCCTGGGCGATAAGTCAAGATAAAATTAAATCGAGAGAAGAAGAGAGCCCACCTTGCTTGTCTGGGGTTTAGCCTCTTGAGGGACTGGATGAACTCGAGATTCTTATGATCGGTGTAAATCTGAACAGGAATCAGAGAACCCTCCAGGAGGTGACGCCACTCTTCAAGGGCAAGTTTAACAGCCAAGAGTTCTCGGTTCCCGACATCGTAGTTCTGCTCTGCGGACGAGAACTTCTTGGAGAAATAAGCACAGGGGTGCAACTTCCCATCAGCGGGGTGTCTCTGAGACAGGATGGCTCCGGCTCCGACTTCAGAAGCATCAACTTCGATGCAGAAGGGTAGTTCAGGATTGGGGTGTCGGAGGACAGAAGCAGACGTGAAGGCCTCTTTCAAGGACTGAAAAGCTTCAATGGCAGATGGAGGCCACAAGCTGGGTTTACCCCCTTTCCGGATGAGGGCCAGGATAGGTGCAATGCGGGAAGAGAACCCCCGGATGAACTGCCGATAGTAGTTAGCAAATCCGATAAATCTCTGGATTGCCTTGGTACTCAGCGGGAGAGGCCACTCCTGGATGGCAGACACTTTCATGGGGTCCATCTCAAATCCCTCAGGAGAGATAATGTATCCTAGGAAGGGGATCTTGGACACCTCGAAGACGCACTTCTCCAACTTGGCGAAGAGAGAGACGAGAGAGTACCTCCTTCACCTGGGAGCGATGGCTTTCTAGGTCTTTAGAAAAGATCAGGATGTCGTCCAGGTACACGACTACGAACCTTCCTAGGAGATCCCGGAACACATCGTTAACAAACTCCTGGAAGACGGCAGGGGCATTGCAAAGGCCGAAGGGCATAACGAGATATTCATAGTGCCCGTCACGAGTGTTGAAAGCCGTCTTCCATTCGTCACCCTCACGGATGCGAATGAGGTTGTACGCCCCCCGGAGATCTAGCTTAGAGAATATCTTCGCCCCCTTCAGCTGGTCGAAGAGCTCTGCAATCAAGGGAAGTGGGTACCTGTTTTTTACAGTGATTTTATTCAGGCCCCGATAGTCTATACATGGCCGAAGGCCTCCGTCCTTCTTCTCCACGAAGAAGAACCCAGCCCCTGCAGGAGAGGTAGAAGGGCGGATAAACCCCCGCTGGAGATTTTCTTGGATGTATTCCTTCATTGCGGTAGTCTCTGCAGGAGAGAGAGGGTAAGTACGGCCTCTGGGGGGCATGGCTCCTGGCAGGAGTTCGACTGGACAGTCGTAGGAGCGATGTGGAGGAAGAAATTCTGCAGACTTCTTACAGAACACATCAGCGAATTCCTTGTACAAGGGAGGTAAAGACTTCAGATCCGACAAAGAGATATTCACCCTCTGGAGGGGTTCAGCAGGAAGACAGTGCTGCTGGCAAAACGGACTCCAATGGGTAATCTGTCCTGCGGTCCAATCAATGGAGGGATTATGCAGGCGCAGCCAAGGGAGACCCAACACAACTGGAACGGATGGGCAGGAAATAATTAGGAACGAAAGTCTTTCTTTATGCAGCGTCCCAACCTGCACGGGCAACTCCCCAGTCGTCATGGAGATAACTTCAACCTCCAGGGGTCTGTCGTCAATGGCAATGACACGGAGAGGAGTAGACAATGGGAATAAGGGAACTTCCATGTGTTTGGCGAATTGAGCGTCCATGAAGTTCCCAGCCGCTCCAGAGTCAATGAATGCAGAGCCAACGATAGTCTTAGAGGCTAGGCGGATCTGTAATGGAAGGAGAAACCTGTGAGAATTCTCTTGAGACTTTGGAGTAGTGCCCCCTACATGCGTTACCCTAGATATACCTCGGGGGACAGAACTCGTGGGCTTCACCGGACAAGAGTTCGCAAAATGAGACTGTCCGCCACAATACAGACATAAGCCAGCCATTCGTCTAGGAAGTCTTTCTTGTTCGGATAGACGAGCCCTTCCAACTTGCATTGGTTCCTCCGGAGGAGAAGGAGAGGCTAGAATAGCCGGAGTCTGCAGGAGAGGTCTCTGGAAGCGAGGTGCCAACAAGGGTTGAAATCTTTTACAGCGCTCCCTCTCTACTTGATGCTCTCTGAGCCGAGTGTCCACCTTGATAGAAAGTGCGATCAGATCCTCCAGCAGATCAGGGGACTCCCTGGAGACAAGATCATCTTTAATGCGAATAGACAGACCTTGATAGAATACGGCCTTATAGGCACCTTATAGGTCATTCCAGGAAGTCTCAGCCATCAAAGTTCTAAAGTCAATAGCATAGTCACTGACACTGCGGTTTCCCTGCCGGAGTTGCAAAAGACGAGAAGGAGCATTAGTGACCTGACCCGGGGCATCAAACACAGTACGAAATGCTTGAAGAAAGGCCTTGGCATCAAAAGTCAGTGGAGAATTCTTCTCCCAAAGAGATGTTGCCCATTCAAGCGGTTTGCCCACCAAACGAGACATCACATACCCCACCTTGGAACGTTCATTGGGGAAGTGCGAGGGTTGGAACTCGAACTGGATCTGGCACTGTGTAGCGAAACCTCTGCAGGCTTGTGGGTCCCCACTGAAGCGAGGAGGAGGCGGAATGCGAGGCTCACTTGACGAGGAACCTGCGGTGGACGAAGCGGCCGCCAAGGAAGGATTTACCGCAGCTTGGGGTGCAGGGGGCGCTGGAGGCATCCGAGAGAGGAGGGTATCGAGTGCCTGCCCAATGCGGTACTGCTGGGCTTCATAATCCTCCATGCGGGATGCCAGTCCGTGGAGCGCTCGTCCGACATCAGGCGTAGCTTCCTCAGTAGGATCCATGGCCCAAGTATAATGTCAGGGAGCCGGGAGCTCCCTCCAGGGAGGTTACATAGTTACATAGTTACATAGTTAAATTGGGTTGAAAAAAGACAAAGTCCATCAAGTTCAACCCCTCCAAATGAAAACCCATCATCCATACACACACCCCTCCCTACTTTTAATTAAAATTCTTTATACCCATACCTATACTAACTATAGAGTTTAGTATCACAATAGCCTTGGATATTATGTCTGTCCAAAAAATCATCCAAGCCATTCTTAAAGGCATTAACTGAATCAGCCATCACAACATCACCCGGCAGTGCATTCCACAACCTCACTGTCCTGACTGTGAAGAACCCTCTACGTTGCTTCAAATGAAAGTTCTTTTCTTCTAGTCTAAAGGGGTGGCCTCTGGTACGATGATCCACTTTATGGGTAAAAAGGTCCCCTGCCATTTGTCTATAATGTCCTCTAATGTACTTGTAAAGTGTAATCATGTCCCCTCGCAAGCGCCTTTTTTCCAGAGAAAACAACCCCAACCTTGACAGTCTACCCTCATAATTTAAGTCTTCCGTCCCTCTAACCAATTTAGTTGCACGTCTCTGCACTCTCTCCAGCTCATTTATATCCCTCTTAAAGGAATAGTTCAGTGTGAAAATAAAAACTGTGTAAACAGATAGGCTGTGCAAAATAAAAAATGTTTCTAATATAGTTAATTAGCCAAAAATGTAATATATAACGGCTGGAGTGAACAGATGTCTAATAAAACAGCCAGAATCCAACTTCCTGCTTTTCAGCTCTATAACTCTGAGTTAGTCAGCGACTTGAAGGGGGGCCACATGGTACATTTCTGTTCAGTGAGTTTGTAATTGACCCTCAGCATTCAGCTCAGATTCAAAAGCAACAGATATGACCCATGTGGCCCCCCCTCAAGTCTCTGATTGGTTACTGCCTGGTAACCAGGGTAACCAGTCAGTGTAACCCAAGAGAGCTGAAAAGCAGAAGTGAGTAGTGTCTGACTGACTTGTTATACATCAAATCACTCCAGCCTTTATACATTACATTTTTGGCTAATTAACTATATTAGAAACATTCTTTATTTTGCACAGCCTATCTATTTACCCAGTTTTTATTTTTACACTGAACAATTCCTTTAAGGACTGGAGTCCAAAACTGAACTGCATACTCCAGATGAGGCCTCACCAAGGACCTATAAAGAGGCATAATTATGTTTTCATCCCTTGAGTTAATGCCCTTTTTTATGCAAGACAGAACTTTATTTGCTTTAGTAGCCACAGAATGACACTGCCCAGAATTAGACAACGTGTTATCTACAAAGACCCCTAGATCCTTTTCATTTAAGGAAACTCCCAACACACTGCCATTTAGTGTATAACTTGCATTTATATTATTTTTGCCAAAGTGCATAACCTTGCATTTATCAACGTTGAACCTCATTTTCCAGTTTGCTGCCCAGTTTTCCAGTTTAGACAGACAGGTTGTCAGGATCAAGGAGGAAGCCCTCTTGAGGGAACAAGGTCGCGGTGTCCAAAAGGGTTAATCCAAAGAGTCGTCAGAATTCAGGCAAGAGTTCAGGGGCAGGCAGGTAAAGGCAAAAGTCCAAAGTCCAGGCAAGGGTCAAGGATAATAATCAGGAACAGGATAGTAGTAATAGCACACAGGGAACCCAGGAAATACTTGGGGAACATTTCCTATACTTGGGCGCCATTCTGGCATCTAAACTGGGCTTTTATTTCAAATTTGGCGCCATGTGACGTCATTGACGCCCTTGCGCCGACGTCGGCGCACTGACGTCATCGCGCCGGCGCCGCTTACCCACGTGGCGGCCATGGGCGCCGCCATTTTGGGAGCGACGCCAGCAGGAGAGGACGCGCCGCCCGGAGCCCCTGGACCTGCTCCGGGCGGCGATCGCGGCAGGCGGAAAATGTGTTTAATTAATAATGAAGAAAGTTCAGGAGCAGAGGGAAGTTTTCGAAGAGGAGTAAAATGTGCGACTTTACTGAATCTGTCAATTACCACCCAAATAACAGTGTAACCAGAGGAGTTAGGGAGGTCCACGATGAAGTCCATAGATAAATGAGTCCATGGGCGAGAAGGAATGGGTAGTGGTAAGAGTAACCCCTTGGGAGGGGAACGCCCAGACTTGGATACGGCACATACAGAGCAAGAAGAAACAAACTCTTTGACATCCTTTCTTAGGGAAGGCCACCATACAAGACGAGACAGAAGTTCAGTGGTTTTTTTGATTCCAGGATGCCCGGCCTGCTTGGAACTGTGGGACTGAACCAAAATGGAATGACGGAGTTCAGGGGGAACAAAGGCGACACCAGGAGGGGTTCCTACAGGAGCAGAAGGTTGAACTGACAATAACTGGGAGGCCAAGGATGGAAATAGAGCAGCGATGATCTTAGTAGGAGGTACAATGGACTCTGGTTCGACGGAAGCGAGATCTTCAATAAGAAAACTTCTGGAAAGAGCGTCTGCCTTCCTGTTTCTAGCACCAGGCCGAAAAGTTAGAATGAGATTAAAACGGGAGAAGAATAGTGCCCACCTGGCCTGACGAGGGTTGAGGCGTTTGAGTGATTGGATATATTCAAGATTTTTATGATCTGTATAGATGGTCACAGGGATAGAAGAGCCTTCCAACAAATGTCTCCATTCTAATAGGGCAAGTTTTAAGGCCAGTAACTCACGATTTCCAACATCATAATTTTGTTCAGAAGAGGTGAATTTCTTAGAAAAGAAAGCACAAGGATGAAGTTTCCCATCAGTAGACGCTCTTTGGGACAAAATTGCTCCGGCACCGACATCTGAGGCATCGACTTCAATGAAAAATGGCTGGAATGGTTCAGGGTGTCTGAGAATGGGGGCAGAAGAAAAAGAAGTTTTAAGATCCTTGAATGCTTCCAAAGCTGAAGGTGGCCATTGCTGAGGCTTACCCCCTTTTCTGATAAGTGAAAGAATGGGAGCAATTTTGGAAGAAAACCCCTTGATAAATTGTCTATAATAGTTAGCAAAGCCAATAAATCTTTGAATGGCTTTAACACTGGTGGGGAGAGGCCAGTCCTGGATAGCGGAGATCTTGGCAGGATCCATTCTAAAACCCTGTTGAGAGATGATGTACCCAAGGAAAGAGATGGACGATACTTCAAAGGAACATTTTTCCAATTTGGCAAATAAGTTATTTTTCCGCAGACGGGAAAGGACTTCTTGGACTTGAAGACGGTGCTCAGCAAGGTTTTTGGAAAAAATAAGGATATCGTCCAAGTACACCACCACGTACTGGCCCAGTAAATCCCTGAAAATGTCATTTACAAATTCTTGGAAGACCGCGGGAGCGTTACAGAGACCGAATGGCATCACCAGATATTCATAATGCCCGTCCCGGGTGTTGAATGCGGTCTTCCATTCATCTCCCTCTCTGATCCAGATTAAATTATAAGCCCCACGAAGATCCAACTTGGTGAAAAGACAAGCCCCTTTGAGCTGGTCAAACAGTTCGGAGATGAGAGGAAGGGGATAACGATTTTTAATCGTGATTTTATTCAAACCTCTATAAACAATGCAGGGCCGAAAACCTCCATCTTTCTTCTCTACAAAGAAGAAGCCGGCTCCAGCCGGGGAACAAGAAGGACGAATAAAGCCTCTTTGCAGATTTTCCTGAATGTACTCCTTCATGGCACAGGTTTCAGAAGGAGACAGCGGATAGGTGCGGCCGCTGCGAGGCATGGTTCCAGGAAGAAGTTTGATGGGGCAATCATAGGGACGATGGGGAGGCAGGACTTCGGCAGACTTTTTATTGAAGACATCAGAGAAGGCTTGATAAACAAAGGGCAAAGAAGAATTGGAAGACACAGATGACACTTTAATGATAGATTTGGTGGGTAAACAGTTTTGTTGGCAGAAGGAGATCTGAGATGAAGCCCAATCGATTACTGGGTTATGACTATTCAACCAGGGCAGACCAAGTACAATGGGAGTAGAAGGACAATCGATTAGAAGGAAGGACAATCTTTCAAGGTGCATGGATCCCACAATAACGGAAAGTTCATCGGTGGAGTGGGAAATTGTAGCAGAGGATAGTGGACGATCGTCAATCGCCAATACACGAAGAGGAACAGCCAGAGATCGCAGGGGAATGGAGTGGCTTTCAGCGAAGACTTTATCGATGAAATTCCCAGCTGCGCCGGAGTCAAGGAAAGCTTCAGAGGAAATCGTCTGGGTTCCAAAACGAATCTGCACAGGAAGGAGGAAGCGTTGAGCAGAAGAATGGGGAGAGGGACCAATTCCACTCAGGTAAGTCTCCCCAGTCTTACCTAGGTGTTGGCGTTTCCCGGCTTCACTGGACACTCATAGGTGAAGTGGGATTTACCACCACAATAGAGGCAAAGTCCATCAGCCCTTCTCCGAAGCTTTTCCTGTTCGGTCAGATGAGCCCGTCCGATCTGCATTGGTTCTTCCGAAGACAGGGAAGAAGAGGCAGGAACCGCAGGATTTGGAGAAGACAAGGCGGAAGCCGGGTTGGGAAGGAAGGGTCTTTGAAAACGAGGAGCCAGAGTAGGTTGGAACCTGTGGAATCTTTTGGTTGAGGAGCGCTCTCTGTCAAGTTCAGCTTGAAACTCCCTCTGCCGAGTATCTACCTTTATGGCCAGGGCGACTAGATCTTCCCAACGGGATGGAATTTCCCTGGACACCAGATCAGTCTTTATACGTATCGCCAGGCCGTTGTAAAAGGCAGCGTGATACCCGTCATTGTTCCACGAAGTCTCTGCAACCAGGGTGCGGAACTCAATGGCGTACTCCGAGACTGAGCGAGTTCCCTGTTGAAGATGGAACAGGCGTGTGGAGGAAGCGGTGGCACGACCCGGAGCATCAAAGACCACTCGAAGTTCCCGGACGAAGGCTCTGGCATTATCGATAATGGGATCCTCCTTCTCCCATAGAGGCGAAGCCCACTCCATTGCCTTCCCTTGCAGACGGGAGAATATGAAGCCCACCTTGGCTCGTTCAGAAATGAATTGGCTGGGTGCGAGTGCAAAGTGGACCTCGCACTGGTTGATAAACCCACGGCAGGCTGCAGGATCACCACTGTAGAGTGGGGGAGCCGGAATGCGGGGTTCGGAGGCGTGAAGCGGGGCCACAGGTACAGGTGCAGGAATAGGATCAGCGGGTGTTAGAGCCGACAGCTTTGCAAGAATTGTTTCCAAAGCCTGACCAAAGTGAGATTGCTGTACCTCATAGGACTGCATCCGGGAAGCCAGACCACGAAGCGCTCCACCGACATCAGGCGGCGCAGGATTCTCCTCCGACGGGTCCATGGCCCAATTATAATGTAAGGCCAAAGGCCTCAGGAGTAGTGAGGACCAAGGGAGGAAAATAACAATGTCCAAGTTCGCAGTACAGAAGAGGATGAGACGGAAGAATGGTCAAACAGGCAACAAGATCAGTCCAGGCAGAAGAGGTTCAAGGTTGAAGATTTCAGGCAAGGGTTGGTACACAAATAACAAGAAGTTCGCAATGAATCACACCCAGGAGTAGTAAACTAAACCTATAATTGGGCACTGATGATTATCCAGAGTTCCCTCTTATAGGCCCAGGTTTGGCGGCAATTTTGGACGCATCGGCGTCATGACGTGTGCGCGGACGCGCTGACGTCAGCGACTGACGCGCTGACGTGTGCGACTGACGCCGGCGCCCATTATTGACGCCGACGCCCATTCCGTCGACCACCATCTTGGACGCCATCTTGGTCACCCTGCTCAGATTCCATTACATTTATATAGTGAACTTATTGCACCAGCCTAAAATGTCAGCTTCTCAATAGCAGCAATGATCCAGGACTTGAAACTTGTCACAGGGGGGGGTCAACATCTTTGACACTCACATGCTCAGTGGGCTCTGAGCAGATGTTGAGAAGCTAAGCTTAGGGGTTGTCACTTATTATCAAGCAGAAAATGAGGTTTGTCTGTTATACAAGCTGATGCTACAGGGCAGATTATTAAATTCTGATGCTTGTTGTACTGGTTTCTGTGCTGCCATGTAGTAATTATCTATATTAATTACTCAGCCTTTGGCATTTATATTCTATGTATTCTGTATATTTTGAGTCGGTCCCTAAGCTCAGTAAGACATAGCAGCACAGAGCATGTGCAGCGAATCAGCAAAAAGAAGATGGGGAGCTATTGGGGCATCTTTGGAGACACAGATCTTCAATTTTGTTTTGTACAGAAGCCCAAAGCATAATGTACAACATTTCTAGCCTACTTCTTTAGTTAGGCTTTAGTTGTCCTATAAAAGCTTAAAAGTATAAATGAGTCAGCTCCAATTATCCAATTTTGATAAATATTGGTGCATGTACCGTCAGTGGTCCATCCTCCACCAGTAGGAGAAAATTCTTCATACAGCACCAAAATAGATTAAAAATGCCTTTATTTGCGTTTACATGGCAGAACCTGGTTAGTAACGTTTCATGCCCCTTCTGACCTTCTATCAAGCTTGATAAAAGGCCAGAAGGTGCCTGAAACATTGCTAACCAGGTTCTGCCATGTAAACTCAGAGGCATTTTTTAATCTATTTTGTTCCTTTAAAAGGATGGTTCACCTTTAAGTTAACTTTAAGTATGTTATAGAATGGCCAATTCTAAGCAACTTTTCAATTGATCATAATTATTTATTTTGTATAGGTTTTACATTATTGTCCTTCTTCTTTTCTTTCCAGCTTTCAGATGGGGGTCACTGACCCCATCTAATAACAAACACTGTAAGGCTACACATTTATTGTTATTGCTACTTTTTATTACTTGTCTTTCTATTCAGGCCTCTTCTATTCCTATTCCAGTCTAAATTCAAATTGTGGAACAGAAGGACAAAGTCCCAGATTTAGCTAACTAAAGTGCAGATTTATTATTATTTATTATAATAATATTATTATTATTTATTATGGTCCACACAACATGTTTCGTCCACATCTGCCCTTTTTCAAGGTTATAACCACTACAGGAACGGCGTTAAACTCCAGTGGTAGTTCAGACCCATGGGGAGCATAGTATTTAATTTATTAATCCATATTGCTTAATGTTGTAAAAGCACTTTTTGTATATTACCTCCTCTTCTTTGTAATTTTACATTTTCCAATACCAACCACCTCAGTTGTGTCTGATTGTGGCCCTGGGAAAAGAAATGTCTCGATACAGGGGTATCTGCTTTGAAATTTCTAATATTACCCTTATGTTCTTTTATGCGTTCCTTTACAGCTCTACTTGTTTGGCCAATATAGGCTAGTCTGCAGGGACATTTTAACATATAAACCACATTTTTGGTCTCACAAGTGGAAAAATCTTTCAAATGTTATTGAAAACTGTTATTCCACTCAGTGCATGGTTGCTAGAGTAATTTGGACCCTAGCAAGCAGATTGCTGAAATTGCAAACTGGAGAGCTGCTGAATAGAAAGCTAAATGACTCAAAAAACATAAATAGTAGAAATTGAAAACCAATTGCAGATTGTCTCAGAATATCACTCTCTACGTCATACTAAAATTTATTGAAAGGTGAACAACCCCATTAATGTCAGGCTGGAGAAGGTATGAACCAATACCGATAAATAGTATCTTAGGGTATACAAATGTTGTATTCTTTAAGAATTGTGTTTTTCCCATAAAAATGCAAGATTAGTTTACTGAGGCAATGAATTACTACAATAGGTAATAATTTTAGAGTACAATTGTCTCCATGAGCTTTGCTGTATTATCAGTAGTAGTTTTCTTTTCAATATCAATGGGATACTGTCATGGGAAAAAAAAAAAAACATTTTAAATTGAATCAGTTAATAGTGCTGCTCCAGCAGAATTCTGCACTGAAATCCATTTCTCAAAAGAGAAAACAGATTTTTTTTATATTCAATTTTGAAATCTGACATGGGGCTAGACATATTGTCAATTTCCCAGCTGCCCCAAGTCATGCGACTTGTGCTCTGATAAACTTCAATCACTCTTTACTGCTGTACTGCAAGTTGGAGTGATATCACCCCCTCCCTTTCCCCCCAGCAAACAAAAGAACAATGGGAAGGTAACCAGATTACAGCTCCCTAGCATAAGATAACAGCTGCCTGGTAGATCTAAGAACAACACTCAATAGAAAAAACCCATGTCCCACTGAGACACATTCAGTTACATTGAGAAGGAAAAAACAGCCTGCCAGAAAACATTTCTCTCCTAAAGTGCAGGCACAAGTCACATGACTGGGGCAGCTGGGAAATTGACAAAATGTCTAGCCTCATGTCAGATTTTAAAATTGAATATAAAAAAATCTGTTTCTTCTTTTGAGAAATGGATTTCAGTGCAGAATTCTGCTGGAGTAGCACTATCAACTGGTGCATTTTGAAAAAAAAAAACATGTTTTCCAATGACAGGATCCCTTTAAACTATATTGGGGTGTTAAACTTGCAGTCCTTAGTCTCTCAGTATATCCCACATTTCTTTAGCAGCTGAAAGCTTGTGTTTATAGTTGAAAACTGAAGTTCTCATAGATGTCATGGCTACAAGTTTTGTATGAAAACGTAAACTTTTGAGGCTGACGGAAAATGAGAAGAGCTACAGTAAGTCTGTACTGTATGTAGTAAATGTAAAAGAAGAAAACACAAGTAGTGGCCATTCAGGATGACTGCACTATAATTTTGCCTATCCATCGACTCCAATGCAATTCAGGGAACTTTATCTGTTTCTGGAGTTTTTGACTTGAAACAGAACCTCTCACCACTAAGGGTGAGTTATTAGAGTATGTGCAGAGTGCTGAGTAATAGTGCTAGCAGGCACCCACAAAGGAACATCAATGAATGAAGAAGAATGCAAGAAGGGTGTCATAGAAAGGACTGGCGCAAGAGTGTAATATGTAGCTTAGGTTAAAGGAGGCATAAGAAAAAGAGAAAGGAAGGGCACAAGCAGAACCTCTTAGAAGAGGAGGAGGCAGATGAATTACAATAGCTTGAAATATTTTAACTAAAATATGCATGTAGGGCTCGGTTTTCCCTCTTTGTTTAAACATATTTTGATAATCCCCTGGGTGCCCAAAAGCAGGTAAGTCTCAGCAGTAAAATGCAATGGGTGCTTGGTATTTAGAGTGTGATTCAATAGAATGAGCATGCACACAAAGTAAAACTCAAACCCCAGCTTTTTAGAAGTGTGCAGCTTAGTATCACACAAACATACATGTAAGCAGTGATGGGCGAATCTGCGCCTATTTGGTCCAAATGGATGAAAGTCAATGGGCGTCCGAATAATTTTGACATGCTACAATTTTGACACGTGCGACTATTTGGTCCAAGTGGATTAAAGTCAATGGGCGTCCAAATAATTTTGACATGCTACAATTTTGACACGTGCCAAATTTTTCTCGGATGAATTGTTGCCGCAGTTTTGCAAATTCATTCGCTTTCGGCGAAATGTGGAAATTCGCAAGTTTGTGTCTGGTGAATTTGTTCACCCATCACTACATGTAAGCTTTTAAACAGGATACAGGTTTAATGAAAACATAAACCCAATATAAAATAATCCTATTATAGTATAAAACAAACCCCATTCCCCATATGGGGTTTTAGCTGAAAGATAAGCAGAAAGCCAAACTTACTAGAAGTGCAGGTATATGTTAGGTATATATTGAGAATAATAACAGCAATACAAATTTTGAATTGGGGATGTGACAGTGTGTTTAGAAAACACATCTGTTTGGTATAAAAATGTACAGGGAGGCGTAGATTTAAGCTGTATGATATGGGCTGAAAGAATACCTAGTGCAGATAGGGTTAATATTTCCTCCCAATCAGGTAATTTAGGTGTCAGTGGGAGCAAAGCTGCTACTGCAGGTAAAAGAGGTGCCACACCTATGGGCTCTTCCCTGGATGACTGCAGGAAACAGGTCTCTCTTGTGTGTCTGGAGCAGAGACACGGTGCTGGTTATTCCTAGTATATAAGAGGAAGCCTGAGAGAGGAACAAGGGACCTGAGCAGTAGCCGAAAAGTTTGTGAATTTCATGCGAAATGGCGAATATTTAGCAAAACTCGAAAATTGATGCCTACTTCAATTTTGATGCCGGCGTTAAAGTCAATGGGCATCCGAATAGTGTTGACGTGTGATGGTTTTGACACAAGCAACTTTTCCATGCACGTCCAAAATTTGGAGACTGGCAAATTTTTGCAGAGGTTTCGCAAATATGTTTGCCAGTGGCGAAATGCGGAAATTCGGCCTGCCAAATTTATTCGCCCATCACTAGAGCTGAGGAGCCTGAGACACAAAGGGGCAAATTCACTAAGCACCGAAGCGCCGAACGCTAGCGTTAATTCGCTAGCGTTTGGCATTTTCGGTACTTAGCAAATTCACTAACGAACACTGGCGTAAATTCGCTAGTGTTACTTCGCACACTTACGCCAGGTGAATTTTCGCTAGCGATGTAACTACGCAAATTCACTAAGTTGTGCAGTGTACTGAACGCTACCTTTTACACTAGACTTCCTTCGCCACCTCAGACTTGGCGAAGCGCAATAGAGTAGATAGGGATTGTTTCCAAAAAAGTCAAATTTTTTTTTAAGTCCCAAAAATCGCTGGCGTGTTTTCTACATGATGGGTGATAGGCTGAAAAAGATCGAAAATTTTCCCCCCTACATTTCCTGACTCATGGCAACTTACCTAGACAGTGGGCACATGTGTAGGGCAAAATAAAATATATATTTGCTGATTTGAAGGTTTTCTAGGCATTTGTAGTGCAGATACGTATTCCTCCATTGAAATTTGAATTTCGTGCCGTATGCAAATTAACCATCGCTAGCGAAACTTAGCTTCGCTTGGTGAATTAACGCTAGCGCAACTTCGCAAACTAACGCTACCCCTGTGCGCAACTTCGGATTTTAGTGAATTTGCGGAGCGCTGGCAAAAATATGCCTGGCGAAGTGCGGCGAAGTTGCGCCTTGTGCAACTTCGCATCTTAGTGAATTTGCCCCAAAGAGTGCCTGATTAAGAGGGACAGAGTGCCTGAGCTTGAGAGAGAAAGCGTGTGTCAAAGCCTTACCTTTTGGAGTAAGTTAGACTAAATGGCCTGGCTGATGAGTAACTGTGAGTAACAAGGTGCTTACCTTGTGGTGGACCAGAGTCTGAGACAGGCCCTGGGGTTCAGTAAAACTACAATCTCATGTGTGGGAGACTATTGGATTTATGATGCCATTTTGCCATATAAAGACAAACACCCTGTTGATATACTTTTGATGCCGTCATATATTTTTCTGCATTATTTCTTTGGGGTCCGTTTACTAAAGTGCATTAAAAATATTTGCACGATATATAGACAGAATTTTCGCCAAATATGTTATAGCCAGTTTACTAACCTGCGGTAAATATTCTTGAATAAATGTTCGCCAGTTCTCATTCGCTGAAAATAACGCTATGTACACATTAACGCCTGGTTAACTAAACAGCAAAATGTCCTAAAGACAAAATTAACGCCAGAATATTCATAAACTTTTACCGCCACCTATGTAGTGGCGTAAAAGTATTTTTTTTCGCCAGAAAATTTTCAAGGGGCAGGAAATATCCCATAATACTGTTTTTTTTAACCATCATTCTTTGCTGACAGGAGACAGATCTGTAGCTATTGCTGACAGGATGTTTTGGCTTCTGCTTCTATCTGGTGCAACAGCAGCAGTTTCAGCTCAGAGGTGTATTATTGGCAGCGGGTATCACAGTCCAAGGATTCGTCAGGCTTTTTTGGTTTCATTGTGATTGGCTACATTAAACTGTGCATTTCTATGAAGCAAAGAGATTGACTGGTATCATTTCTTGTTCCTATGATTCTATTGGCAGAAGGGTTTATATGATGCAGACATGTTTGATTGGTGTCACGCTGGTAATGTTGCTGGATGGTATAATCATGAGTCAATAACGTTTTAGAGTTTTAAAGATGCATTTCTGGCCATAAATGTCACAGTAAAAATTTCCATAATAACCACCATAAAACAATATTCTCAGCGATAACATGCGGAAACTTAGTCAGATTTACCGCACTTTAGTAAATGGACCCCTGAGTCTCTTCTCTGCATAAGAAACCCACTTGCCTACCATTATCAAAGCGAATCTTTCCACAGAGTCAAAGTGCACATGTTTAAGGTCAACAGGTTATGACCCCTGATTTTTAACTGCCCTATGGTTATGTCTATTCTCCTCTGTTCAAACTGTTCCACTGTACCATATTGGGGTGGTGCCACTTATGACACTTATTTCTCCTAAATATTCGATAAAACAAAAACAAAACAATAACAATGTCTGTTACTTTTATATTCATTCAAGCATCATCCCTGTTCTTTAAAATGACTATTTTACACTTGATATGATTTTCCAGACAATAAATCTTAATTAATTTCTGAACGCTTTATCCGTGCAACAAAGTAGATTTAATTTTCCACATAATAAATCTTAGCCGACTTTTTTTCCTGCTACAAGCTTTTGAAATACATTTTTAATTGATGTCCCTCTAGCACATTTCATTTGCGCAAAACATCATTTACTGTAAGTCCAAATATCACACTGGTGACTTTTAGTCCTAAATAGATAATTTAAAGATTAAAACAATCTTTAACATAGTAACATAATAAGTTAGGTCCCCTATGGGCCTCAGACCCTTCAGTCCAACACTGAAAGCAATATTTCATAGTTAACTCATCAATGCATTGGCATAAAGTTAGAAATAATGAGTGGAGACATGCCAACGTGTATAAAAAAAAAAAGGAACTACCATGAAAACAAACATAACATAAGCTGAAACACATGGAAGTAAATGTTTCTAAATATAACCAATACAAAGTTATTTACCACGTTTGAAATAATCAAGTTCATCTTCTCTACTGCCTTTTCAGCAATCTGATTCTACATGCAGACTGTGCCTCAGTCATTTTTTTTTTTGATAGTTAGCTCTTAGGCACCATTCACCTGTGCTCCCTTTGCCTAGATGATGTATTATATTGATTGTGTTTGGAAACTTTCCTTTTTCAGGAGATGAAGCTTTTAGTTTGTGTTGTTGTTGCCATTAACTAAAGGGTGTTCCACGTGATGAAATTCCTCATGTGTTTGGTTTTGTGAGGCAGCTTTATTTTTAAGTAGATATGTGCTATGCTGAAAGGTGACTTGCATGTCATAGCCTTAAACGCTATGTAGCGTGGACATGTCCTTAGACGAAACACAATTAAGCAAAGATCTTTTCAGAATTTAATGTCACTCAAGTAAGAATCTAACACAAGAATAAAACCTAGAGTTTCAAAAAAAAAAAATAAAAAGTAGATATCCCATACTCTTTACTCATTATCCTTTACTCTTTATCAGTTATACATTATTTCTTCTTATGTACCCATTTCTGTAGCACTAACACAATACTATACACGGAAACAAACCCAACAATTTATCTATCTATCTATCATCTATCTATCTATCTAGGTATCACTCTCTATCTATCATCTATCTATCTCTATCTATCATCTATCTATCCTCATCTTTAGGTAGCTATCATCTATGTATCTATGTATCTATGTATCTATCTATCTATCTATCTATCTATCTATCTATCTATCTATCTATCTATCTATCTATCTATCTATCTAGGTATCACTCTTTCTTTTTCTCTCTCTCTCTCTCTCTCTCTCTCTCTCTCTCTCTCTCGAAAACCAGAACTGAATGTATAAAAAAAAATTATTAAAATATTATCAGGTGCAATATATTTGGATATATTTGAGCACAAAAGAAATTCAAGGCTACGTCAACTGATTTAATATACTCTGGCCTGAGTGGTGTGCTTCCAATATACACTTTAGTGGAAAGTGCAGAGAATCCTGGGGTTTTTTACTGGACTTATCTTCTTAGTAGTTAGCCATTGTGCAGTTGAATCCAGCCTTTGTTATCAGTGGGAATGCAGGCATGCAGAATCCACACTTCAGAAATCCACTTTGTTTTATTGACATATGTTCCCATGATAAAGATTGAACAAGAAACCTCATGCACTACTTTATGTAATAATGGTATTATCCTGTGCTGAGTTTCATGCTGTTTTGTTCCTATAAACTATCCTATTCTCCTTTATAATAATAGTCATTTCACTGGAACCAAGTCATTTTTTTTTTGTATTTTCTAGAACACACATAGGTATTCTTATAAATGCAGCATATCTATTCTTTCTATAATAATTGACACTCTATTTTAAATGTAAGGTTGTTAGAAGTCATCAAGGAGTTCCATGACCGTATACATTTCCAAGGCTGCGGGTTTTATACGGGCCATGGAACTTGAAGGTGACTTTTAATATCTTCATATCATCTTCATTTTAAATTATTTATTTTTTACAATTTACATTTTTTATGTGACACAAACATTACAAAGTGCCAATTATAAATAATTATATAATTGATCCTTGTTTATAAGGATATATTTTTATGAGGACATTCAGTATTTGTATAATTTAAATGTTTATGTATATAAGGTATATCTATATTTTCTGTACTGCATTTCCTGAAATTAGCATTGTACAGAACTGCTGCCTCAGGGACCTCCCCCACCAGGTTGTGAGCTGACACCACAACCTCCCCCCCCGACACACACACACACTTGTACCTTATACTTCTCAGTTGCGGCCACAATCTGGAGAGGTCAGGGTGAGCATCAATAGTTTCCAGCGGGGAGTGGGTCTAGGTCACTGCCCCCAGTCTGACAATACACAGGTGTTCCTTAGATCGTAAAGAATGTAAAGCCTTATCTATTATCTGGAATTCCTGCAACCGGGGAGCAGAGGTGGGCGAAGCCAGCCGGATGCCCTAGGCAACCCAGCCAGCCAGCTCTGTGCCCCCCAACTCGTGCGCACATGTGTGCACAATTGGTTGCTCCGATACTGTGACCCGTCCACTACACATGCGTGGATAATTGCTCGCACTGATGACCCGACTGAACAGAGGATATGTGTCAAACAGTAACAGCAAGGCCAAGAACAGGCTTAGGCAGCAAAAGATGTACGATCCTGGCGCCCTAGGCACATTCCTCTTCTGCCTACTACCCCTAGTTCTGGCCCTGCCTGGGGGTTTTCAGGTAATGGTTAGTTCTATCATTTGGATCATCATACCTTAAGCTGAAAACAGAAGCAGCGTTATGGCAGATTTAACATGTCCAGCAGGTTTGACAGCAGTTGGATCAGTAGTTGGATTGGAAACTCCCAGCAAACATTGGACATCTCATCCAGACATCACTGCTCATCATTACTTCTGTAAACAAGATAAGCCTGGTTATACCACCATTTAACTATATTTATTTTGATTGCCTTCTCTCATTTCTCTATATTTCTGCATATGACCTCTGCACTCCATCTATCTCATTATCCTGAAATTCGAATCTCTTCACTGCTCCCATCACCCTCTCAATCTAAGTACACTGTCTTGCAATGTTAATTCACTTAATCCCTCTCAACTCATCAAACATTACAGTGCTCACACGCTGAAATCTAGGTCACACCTTGTGTCACTTTCCTTATTGCTGTTACTTGCAGCTGGGGATAACTCCCCAAAACCCTGGTCCCACACTCTCATCATTCCTACCCTCAGTTATTCCCACACACAGGAGATTGTCAATGTCTTTTCCAATCTCTAAGACCTTATGCACTTCTAACCTTTCAAACTCTAACCACACCAGCGTCTCTTTCTTTCAGTTCTTTTGAAGTCCACAGCCTACACTTGTTTTCTCCAATATCTCTGCGTGTTGCAGTTATATATAGTCCTGCTGCTTGGCTTCCATACTTTCTCTAGTGACACACCAGCTCTCATTTTAGATGACTTCAGTATTCCCATTGAGAACTCTGCTTCTCCAGCAACTCTGAACTCCTCTTGCTAACAACTTTATTTGGTCTCTCTGTGGACCAACTCTCCTACTCATATTGCTCATGCTCTTGATTTTATATTCTGGCACTCATGCCACCCTTCAAACCTTACTAAGCAGAGCCGGGCCAAGCCAGGCAGGCGCCCTAGGCAGCCTGCCTGGTTGCTGCGCCATCTGGGTGCACGCATGCGCACGAGCTAGGCGATTGTGTGCATGCGCGAAAAGACGCTCGCGCACATCCGCAAATAGATCAAGTTCCGCAAATAGAACAAGTGGCCGGTCGGCAGAGAAGGGACCTGACTAGGGGTAGAAGTAAGTACGTGCCTGGCGCCCCTCCACCTTTGCACCCTAGGCACGTGCCTACTCTGCCTACCCCTAGTTCCGGCCCTGTTACTAAGTCTCCCTTCTCCCTATCTGACCATCACCTACTTACCTTTCAAAATACACTTTTACCTACACTATCGCACCCATCTCTCTCCACCCACACGTACAGAAACCTCAACACATTTGATTCACAACAATTATCAGCACAGCAGATCTCTCACATTAACAAGCTTTCCTGTCTGACTATGGACAGGAAAAAAAAACTAACATTTTTTTCCAGACCCTGGAAATAGCTCAGATCCAAAAATAAACCATGTAAAACCTGTCAAGGTCATGTAAAGTCAATGGCAGAGGTCCCTTGAACCATTTGAAGATGTTAATTGCCTTCATGATGTTTGAGTTTTTTTCACCTGAAAACTTGATCCCATTCAAGCGATTCAAGTTTTTTCCCTGCTGAAAACTTGATCAATTCGAGTTTTTGGGTTGTTAATCCCAAACTTGCTGATTAAAGTTTTTTTTAAATTAGAATTTGAGTTGCAAATTCATCAAGTTAATTTGAGGTATATAAAATTCTAAAATTCAACATTCGGCTTTTGATAAATAACCCCCTTTTTGTATGAAGATCCAAATTACAGAAATAATCATTATCCAGAAAACCCTAAGTCCCAAGCATTATGGATAACAGGTCCCATACCTGTATTTATATAATGGATCATCAAAACACAAAATGGAGATGGACTGCTAATTTTTAAAGAATGAAAAGAGATTTCCATTATTAGTCAATGAAATAAACCCCAGAATTCAACAAATGTAACTCATGCTTAAACATTACCAGCATTTTAGAATGGTGAAAATTTCTGCGCTGAACGGGTTTGTCAGAAGTCAATGAAAGGAGTCAATCATATTATGTCTTTTTCAAAAGCTGTAATTCTTTATAACTAGAACTGCTATTCAATGTAGTTTCTTTTGTTTGAAATCAGTATGAATAAGATATTCTTCTTGAGATTCTACAGAAGATTTCTGGCCATGACAATATTATTCAGTTTTATGGAGCATATTACAATAAGGCCTCTGCGAGAACAATAACAAAGGAAGGACTTGTAGGTAAGGAAGTGTTTATTCAGATAGATTAATACCAGTAAATTTTGTAGAAGGTAGACTTTTGGATGCAAATATGATCCAAATGGATCGAAATATGAGTCATTTATTCTTTGTGTTATAGATTACTTTGAAGATGTGTGCCGGTGGATCTGTATATGACCTCATGGGAACCAGAAAGCATTGTTCCGTAGGAGAAAGATGGATCTCTTATATTTGCAGAGAGGTATTACAGGTGTGCCTCCTTATTACTACTCGTTACTATTCCAGTTATTTGTTTAACAAATCTCTATCTTTTTTTTCTTCAAGAGCATAAAAATATTTATATTGTCATTTTTTCAGTATTCATTGCCAAGGGCCTTTGTCATCTACAAGAATGAAAAATCCTACATCATGATATTAATCTTGATAGTCCCATGTGTACCAAATACAGAGATGTGAAAAAAGGTAAGTAGTGCTTAAAATTATACTGGGCTTGCCTATAAATTAAATCATTAAAAAAAATTGTAAATTAACAATTTAATTCACACTTATGTCCAACTATTTCAGTTGATTTTGGACTGGTTATAATAGGAGAATAGACTGTGCTGGAACAATATTCTATATGGCACCAGAAGCACTTGCCTGCCATCATAAGTGTGCTGAATATGATTAATAAGGTACAGTGATGTCTTCTCTCTTTTTATTTTAGAGCTAATGCCACATTTATTGAAAAGGTTTGTAGCCTACATGAGGAACTGCATGTACTCTCTTCATATACCCCTCTCATAACCATAAAACCAAAGTTATAATTTAGTTTTTTCTATAATTTGAATCATCTGTAGTTCGAATTACTATATGAATCGTATATATATATATATATATATATATATATATATATATATATATATATACAGGGATGGGCGAATTTTTTTGCCTCGTTTCGCCGAAAAAATGACGCCCATAGACTTGTATGGCAGCGAGCGTAAAAAAAAAAACGCGCGTCAAAACAGTTTCGCCGCGTGACAATATTTTTGACGCCCATAGACTTTAATGGGGGCGTCTGCGACATTTCGCCGGTGGCGAATTTTTGGCGAAGCGAAACGGGTCAAATTCGCCCATCCCTATATATATATATATATATATATATATATATATATATATATATATATATATGGTTTTAAAAACTAGTGGTGAGCACAACTTTCCCTTGTTTGTTATATATAGTGTGCCAGCACACAAACCAAAGGGTAAAGCCAGAGTTGCACGATCCAAATGTAATGCATATATGAAGAGAAGATCAGCACGCACTGTAATTTGGTGAAAATGTGTTGATTTATTAATCAAAACTCACATCTTATCCAACGTTTCGGTCCCACATGGGGACCTTTCTCATCCTTGAGAAAGGTCCCCATGTGGGACCGAAACGTCGAGAAAATGATGGTCCACTGTTAGCTCACATCCATCACAGACATAATGTTATGATAACTTAGAGAAGAGGGTATAGCCTAAATCTGCTGGGACAATATATTATACCTAAGCTTACTATGTTTTAGTCATCTGGAACTTGCTGATATTTTGTGGATTATGTTAATATCTGCAACCTACATGAGCCAAGCAAGATGAGCAATGTTGGTGCCACATACTGTAAACAGTGCTGGTAACCTTAAAGGAGAAGGAAACCCCCTGGGAGCAAAAATCCCTCCCCCCTCCCCTGTGTTGCCTCCCCCTCCCTCCTCCACCCTGGCCTACCTGTCCCCCCGGGCAAATGCCCCTAACTTGTTACTCACCTCTCTGCGCAGGTCCTGTTCACGGAGTTCACAGTCGCCATCTTCTCCCGAGCGGTCTTCTTCCTGCTTTGACCGGCGTTCTTTGCATTTACCGGTACGGATCTACTGCGCATGCACCGAATATCACAAAGTGAAATCGGTATACTTTGTGACTTTTGGCGCATGCGCAGTAGATCCATACAGTTAAATGCTTCTACTGCGCATGTGCCAAGAACGCCGGTCAAAGCAGGAAGAAGACCATTCGGGAGAAGATGGCATTTGTGAACTCCGTGGGCAGGACCTGCGCAGAGGGGTGAGTAACAAGTTAGGGGCATTTGCCCAGCAGGACAGGTAGGCCAGGGGGGGAGGAGGGAGGGGGGGCAACACGGGGTCAAGAAACTTGGCTGGATATAGGGGAAACCCTCCAAGGTGAAATGGGGGAGAAAGCTATTGTTGGATATAGTTTTAGTTGACCTTTAAATTAACAGCAGAAGGTTTGAGACAAAATTTGCAATTGCCAAACGTGTAAATATAAATAATGAAATGAGAAAATTTAAGTATTATTATACATATTCCATGTCTAACAATAAACAATTTTTTTCTCAAGACAAAAGCATCAAACCATAAAAGAACATTGAAAACATCAACATCATCCGCCATCCATTTCTTATAATGTGAAGATAAGGAGTTGATTAAGACTGATAAACCACCAAACTGTGTTAAGGAATTCTGCTGACGGCATAAAAGCCTACTTTGAAGGAGAATAAAAGACAGATCATGGAACTGGGGCAGCCATCGAGGGAGGAACAGGAGCACAACTTTAGGGACCCCAAATGTTATACATCTACTGGGCCCCTTTAGAAAATGTTGCTTATATATATATATATATATATATATATATATATATATATATATATATGGTTTTAAAAACTAGTGGTGAGCACAACTTTCCCTTGTTTGTTATATATAGTGTGCCAGCACACAAACCAAAGGGTAAAGCCAGAGTTGCACGATCCAAATGTAATGCATATATGAAGAGAAGATCAGCACGCACTGTAATTTGGTGAAAATGTGTTGATTTATTAATCAAAACTCACATCTTATCCAACGTTTCGGTCCCACATGGGGACCTTTCTCATCCTTGAGAAAGGTCCCCATGTGGGACCGAAACGTCGAGAAAATGATGGTCCACTGTTAGCTCACATCCATCACAGACATAATGTTATGATAACTTAGAGAAGAGGGTATAGCCTAAATCTGCTGGGACAATATATTATACCTAAGCTTACTATGTTTTAGTCATCTGGAACTTGCTGATATTTTGTGGATTATGTTAATATCTGCAACCTACATGAGCCAAGCAAGATGAGCAATGTTGGTGCCACATACTGTAAACAGTGCTGGTAACCTTAAAGGAGAAGGAAACCCCCTGGGAGCAAAAATCCCTCCCCCCTCCCCTGTGTTGCCTCCCCCTCCCTCCTCCACCCTGGCCTACCTGTCCCCCCGGGCAAATGCCCCTAACTTGTTACTCACCTCTCTGCGCAGGTCCTGTTCACGGAGTTCACAGTCGCCATCTTCTCCCGAGCGGTCTTCTTCCTGCTTTGACCGGCGTTCTTTGCATTTACCGGTACGGATCTACTGCGCATGCACCGAATATCACAAAGTGAAATCGGTATACTTTGTGACTTTTGGCGCATGCGCAGTAGATCCATACAGTTAAATGCTTCTACTGCGCATGTGCCAAGAACGCTGGTCAAAGCAGGAAGAAGACCATTCGGGAGAAGATGGCATTTGTGAACTCCGTGGGCAGGACCTGCGCAGAGGGGTGAGTAACAAGTTAGGGGCATTTGCCCAGCAGGACAGGTAGGCCAGGGGGGGAGGAGGGAGGGGGGGCAACACGGGGTCAAGAAACTTGGCTGGATATAGGGGAAACCCTCCAAGGTGAAATGGGGGAGAAAGCTATTGTTGGATATAGTTTTAGTTGACCTTTAAATTAACAGCAGAAGGTTTGAGACAAAATTTGCAATTGCCAAACGTGTAAATATAAATAATGAAATGAGAAAATTTAAGTATTATTATACATATTCCATGTCTAACAATAAACAATTTTTTTCTCAAGACAAAAGCATCAAACCATAAAAGAACATTGAAAACATCAACATCATCCGCCATCCATTTCTTATAATGTGAAGATAAGGAGTTGATTAAGACTGATAAACCACCAAACTGTGTTAAGGAATTCTGCTGACGGCATAAAAGCCTACTTTGAAGGAGAATAAAAGACAGATCATGGAACTGGGGCAGCCATCGAGGGAGGAACAGGAGCACAACTTTAGGGACCCCAAATGTTATACATCTACTGGGCCCCTTTAGAAAATGTTGCTTACGAAGGCAGCCCTCTATGGAAACCCTTTAATAAATGCATCCTTTTCTCATATGATTCAAATATTCTCTTATGTGACTGCATCTCATACTAAATCAGGTGTTTAAACAACACATGGGGAAGCGGAATGCTTTAGAAGACTGACAAAAATGTGACTTTTTTTTGTCATATTACTGTATTTTCTTTCATTTCACTTTTTTATTTAGCATCAATTGTTGTTAATATTTAAATAAAGCAGAATTTCAAAAAAGACAAAATGTATTTAGCGCATAAATAATTGCTTTCTCGTACACGGACAATTTCTTGAATTAAATTGTGTACTTTATTTTTATAAGGGAGACTGGGAAGGGAGGATGGAAGCTGCCCATTTTAAGAGCTTAATTTCACTAATTTACCTGATTCTCCTTATACTCCCCACTGGAGTATTTTGTATATTTAGAATGCAGCAAAAGTGAAGTCCTAGTATTCAAAAGAATCTGAGCACTTTTCAGATGCTAAGCTTCTTTGATGCATTGGCAGGGAATGATGGTCTAACCTTTAAGTCCACTGGGTATAGCCTAAATCTGCTGGGTCAATATATTATACCTAAGCTTACTATGTTTTAGTCATCTGGAACTTGCTGATATTTTGTGGATTATGTTAATATCTGCAACCTACATGAGCCAAGCAAGATGAGCAATGTTGGTGCCACATACTGTAAACAGTGCTGGTAACCTTAAAGGAGAAGGAAACCCCCTGGGAGCAAAAATCCCTCCCCCCTCCCCTGTGTTGCCTCCCCCTCCCTCCTCCACCCTGGCCTACCTGTCCCCCCCGGGAAATGCCCCTAACTTGTTACTCACCTCTCTGCGCAGGTCCTGTTCACGGAGTTCACAGTCGCCATCTTCTCCCGAGCGGTCTTCTTCCTGCTTTGACCGGCGTTCTTTGCATTTACCGGTACAGATCTACTGCGCATGCACCGAATATCACAAAGTGAAATCGGTATACTTCGTGACTTGTAGTACGATCTACTGCATGCTCAGTAGATCCATACAGTTAAATGCTTCTACTGCGCATGTGCCAAGAACGCCGGTCAAAGCAGGAAGAAGACCGTTCGGGAGAAGATGGCGTCTGTGAACTCCGTGGGCAGGACCTGCGCAGAGGGGTGAGTAACAAGTTAGGGGCATTTGCCCAGCGGGACAGGTAGGCAAGGGGGGGAGGAGGGAGGGGGGGCAACACGGGGGGGAGGGTTTTTGCACTCAAGGAATTTCCTTCGCCTTTAAGTGATGCCATCCCACCCATTGTGCAAATTATCTTGCTAACGTTTTTTGTGGAGTGAAGTTGGAGTACGTGAGAGAGAATGGGGGAGAGCAAATAAAATGAAGCTGAGATGGGCAAAGACCAGATATAAGCAAGAAAGCATATATACGTAAAAGGAATGGGCAAAGACAAGGGAAGTGCACATGGAATGAGACAATGGGGCAAATTCACTAACATTCGTAGTTTCGCCAGGCGCAACTTCGCCGCACTTCGCCAGGCGTAGTTTTGCCAGTGCTCCGCAAATTCACTAAAATCCGAAGTTGCGCACAGGGGTAGCGTAAGATTGCGAAGTTGCGCTAGCGTTGATTCGCTAAGTGAAGCGAAGTTACGCTAGCGAAGGCTAATTTGCATACGGCGCCAAATTCAAATTTCAATGGAGGAATACGTATCAGCACTACAAATGGCTAGAAAACCTTCAAAACATCAAATAAAAATTTTATTCTGCCCTACACATGTGCCCACTGTCTAGGTAAGTTGGCATGAGTCAGGAAATGTAGGGGGAAAGGAGGGGAGCCCCAAAAAAAAATTCGATCTTTTTCAGCCTATCACCCATCATGTAGAAAACACGCCAGCGTTTTTTGGGACTTAGAAAATTTTTTGACCTTTTTTGAAGCAATCCCTATCTACTCTATTGCGCTTCGCCAGGTCTGAGGTGGCGAAGGAAGTCTAGCGTAAAAGGTAGCGTTCAGTACACTGCGCGCGTTAGTGAATTTGCGTAGTTACGTCGCTAGCGAAACTTCGCCAGGCGTAAGGGTGCGAAGTAACACTAGCGAAACTACGCCAGCATTCGCTAGTGAATTTGCGCAGTAACGATAAATGCCAAATGCTAGCGAATTAACGCTAGCGTTCGGCGCTTAGTGAATTTGCCCCAATGGGAGAAGCATACTACAGGGTGAAAAGAAAGCAGAAACAAAGGGGAAGATGACCATATTATGGCAGGGGGAAAAACAAGTGGAAATTAAGCAAAGATGCACAGGTAGTGTTTAGAATGTGACAGAGATAGGGGCAAACAAATGGGGGGGTTAAATTAAATATGATAGAAATAAGGGCATATGAAATTGGACATATACAAGCTTATAGGACAGGGTACAGAAAAAGAGCATAGGGGAAGAGATGAGGCGATAATATACTGTATGTAAAAGAGTGCATCAAAATTGCAGGGTATAATGAATAGGGCAGAGAAAAGGGGGAAGAATATAAGCAATGGCTCAGAAACATGGAAGAACATTAAGGTAAGAGAGAGTACAAATAGAAAGGGAAGAAAAAGGGGGTTAAGGATAGGGTACAACAATAAGCAAGAGAGTACGAGTTTAGATGAAGACTGTAAAACAGAACATTGAAGAGATAAAAATTGGAGTGAATGAAGCAGAGTTGTCATACAGGGTATGTCTTTTTCTGCAGTTACTGTGATATTGGGTAGATTTATTGGGACGTGCACTCACAATCTGATGCGATGAAACCAGGCCTCCAATGTACCAGCCACTGTCCAGGCAGATTCAGTTTTACAGTAAGATTCACAGATATGCCCTAAATTCCTGGCTAATGTATTTAATTTATGTCTAATTATGTGGACTAGGAAAGGTCTGCACCAGGTCAGAAATACAAACATATGTGGATCTGGACTAAAAGATCATATGGAATTCCTTTTATTCCACATACCATTAATTCAGCCCTAATTTATATTCAGCCTCTTTGACCCACATTATCTTGTACCTAATCTGCTTGTCTCTTGCAGATCCCCTTGTAAATGACCTTAACACCTTACACACAGATTGATATTCCTTTTAGTTGGTCATTTGACCTTTGAGCTGAATGTTGTATATACTGTATATACCAGAGAACACCACAGCTTCATTGGATTCAGCTTGAAAAAGGAACTAAAATGTTCTGAAAGCTTGCTATGATTATCTGCACCATGCCAGACCTCAATGTTTCCTTAAAAATTAAGAGGATTGGGAATTACAGAGCTAAACTCGCTAAGTATCGTGAGATGATACCATCCGGCCCCGGACCTTTGTTTATCTTGACGTGTTCTAGTCTCTTGAATTTCCTCATGTGAGAACCATGCATCATTCGTTGTATTACTAGAATTCATTAACTGGTTCCTCAGCTTTTTTTCTGTTCTCATCAACCAACTGGCCCCCCTCTGGTGTTAAGGGTCCCACAACTTCCAAGATACTGGACTCCACAGCTAAATCATATTAGTCACCCCATAACTTTGGGAGCTATATTTTCTATAAACATTAAGGGAAACTGTTTATCAGACAGTACCCTACTGAGCCTCCTATAGCTACTGGGTCCCCAACAGCTTCCTCTAGAGCAGTGATCCTTAAAGGAGAAGGAAACCTAGTCGGCGCAAAAACCCTCCCCCCCCGTGTGTTGCCCACCCTCCCTCCTCCCCCCTGGCCTACCCGTCCCGCTGGGCAAATGCCCCTAACTTGTTACTTACCCTTCTGCGCAGGTCCAATCCACTGAGTTCACAGACGATATCTTCTTCCACGCGATCTTCTTCCTGCTTTGACCGGCGTTTTGGCGCATGCGCAGTAAGAACATTTCGCCAGTACGGTTCTACTGCACATGCGCCAAAACACGGGAGGGAGGCATTTTGCACCAACTAGGTTTCCTTCTCCTTTAACCAGTGGCCTGTTAGCAACATTTTGCTCACCATTCCCTTGGATGTAGCTCCCAGTGGCCTCAAAGCAGAAGCTTCATTTTGAATTCCATGCTTGAAGGCAAGTTTTGGTTGCATAAAAACCGGGTTTACTGCCAACAAGTGCCTCCTGTATGCTGCCAATCCTCATAGGGGCTACCAAATAGCCAATCACTGACCTTATATGGCACCACTATTGTTCATGCTTGCGTTGCTCCCCAACTCTTTATGCATCTGAATGTTGCTTATGGGTAAAAAAGGTTAGGGACCCCCTCTCTAGAGTAACTCCCCTGCTGTATCAATATGGAGTCCATGGTACATTCGGTTTAACTGGGTCAAGTAAATTGATTAAATGTCTTCTTCATTTCTCACAATGGTCTGAAAACTCATAGAGATAGAATAGTAAGTGTAAAGTTAAAATGTTTATAAAACAAATAAAAAATATAGATTTGTTTGATAAAACAAATAGGCAGCATACATTGCCAACACAACCAATACTTATTTATATTAAAATGAAGTGTATGTTGTCTTTTAATGTAATGGAAAAAAACACAAATTGCTTCTTAGTAGTGCCTATGCAGTCTGAAATGTTGGTTATAAAGAGAAAAAGAGCCCTACAATTTCATGTCTCACTTTGTTTTGCTTTCTTCTTTATTGTTGTTCCTTTTTATTTCTCTCCTATTTTTCTGTATATTCCTGGGGGAAATGTCAGCACCTGAAAACGATCCTTCAATAATAATGTCCTCATGCTGAAATGGAACACTGACATTATTTTGAATATGTTATAAAACATAATGCAACATGTTGGGGAAAAAAAAGCTCTTTTCATCTGAACGAATACTTAAAGGAAGAATGGTCTGTGAGTGTGCAGCGCTTTCATATCTATAGCTGGGTCAGTCCCAGTGATAGAAAGCATCATTACTAGGTCACTGAACATTGGAATACGAATTTTCCCTATTTATAACAGAATGTCACCTGTATATCCCGAACCATCTAATCATTTTGTGATAAATGTTTCTTCTGATGCACTTTTTCAGTTCTTTATGTAACCAACCGCGGATACTGAAATTACCTCCATTACCTCCTGCCTTTTATTGCTGCTGGCTTGAGAGCAAAATTGTTACAAAAATACCAGAATAGATATCTATCGTAAATCTCTCTTTTACTTCCTATTCATAAAAGAATCCATTAAATAAAACAACAGGAGCATATTAGCATATAACACAAATTATTCAGATCACTGAAGCATTAACCTTGCCCATCACCACTTCATTGGAAATCAATAAAAATCACTTAGATCTCTTGGATGCTTGAAGGCTTGTTTTGTGCTGTAAGACACTGATGGTCAAAGGTTTCTGTACACTCCAGAACAAGCATTGCAAAAGATAGAAAGAATCTCTCACTCTGGATTTCAAGAGGTTTTATTTTAATAAAGCTTACTTAAAGGGCCAGTAACACAAGCATACAAGAAGAAGGAATTGTGAAATAAAAATAGCTCATTTTTAAACTCAAAATATACATGCTTTAGCAGAATTTCCATATGCAGGTGCCTCCACTGCGGCTTTTGCACTGTGAATCCATAGGGAAAAAAATGAACATCCATTTTAGCAAATCACATGGGAGATGTGATGCACATTTTTCACAGTGGAGTATATGTTACTTTGACAAACCTTCAATACAGGTACTATGGATGCGTGCAGTTAAGGGAACCCTTACCAACAGTATAACCAGCAATCCTAACAATACCTCTGTGAATAGCATCAATGTGCACTCAGCCTCCTTCTGACTTCTCTTTTCACAGAATGAAAAATAGGCAGTGCTTAATCAAATGAATCAGAATTACTTCTGTTGTTGTGGATGAAAAACACCTTGTGGGATTACCTGATGAAGTCGAAAGTGGGATGGGATCCTGGAAAAGCATATGACTGATCCTCTTAGAAGCTTTCATGGCAACACAGACTGTATAGCAATGTGTTTGGACTTAGTTCAAAGAATATCAGGCTCATTCTGTTGCTTTCCATTTCTGACATATTTATGATACAGTTGGCAAAGTATCTGGTGTTACTCATTCACTAACTGTCAGAATGGCTGGTTGTACTGTTTAAGGAGCCCATGGGCTTTCAAGCCAAAATTGACACACAAAAAAATGGGTCGGGGCAGGCAGCAAGCAAAACAGAGTCTTAGAACAGGCATAAGGTTGGGGCAGGCAGCATACACGCGGAAATTCAATAAAAGGCCAAGGCTCAACTGGGAATTCAGAACCAGCGCAGGAACAAACTTATAGGACAGCATCTCAGGATAGGAACTTGAGGCTTGGATAATGCAAATAGGCTAATGATCCAGCACCAGCGTATGGTAGATGCAGGCCTACTTTGATTACCTCAAAGGACAAGGAAAGGCAAAAAAAAAATCCAATTTATACTTTCTTTAATGAAAAAGAAACCTATGTCCAATATACTTGAATTAAAAAATGTGTACCGTTTTTATAAGAAACTTGACTGTATGCAGTGAAATTCTCCCTTCATTTATTGCTGTGGATAGGAATTGTCAGATGGTCCCTAACTGCTGAGCAGGGAAACAATCATACTTATGAACAGCAGGGGGAGCCCCCGCCTTACCAGCCATGCAGAATGCCATGCAGAATTCAAGCAGCTTTGTTTATGATGATCCCTAAGCCGCCCAGACCACACTGAGCATGTGCACAGTCTTAGTCTTGCAAAGATATATAACAAAGTTACAAGATGACAACCCAATGTGGCCAACTTTGAAAGCATAAATGATTTGTTTGATTAGGCTTGTGGTGCAGTAAGTTCATGCTTATGTTTAGTATACAAAATACAGCATTTCCAGCCTTATTCTATTTTAGACTTTCCTTGTCTTTTAATTGGGCTATTGCCTAATTAATGATCATGGGTGATGTTGACAAGTGGGATAAAACATTATCCACCACCACCCAACCACGCTGCCTCCTGTGGCACAGTAGCAGGTTCCTGGTTCAAAACCACAAGTTCCTGACACTAGCCCTCTAGAAGGGTGACCACTATCCATGCTTCCTACATAAACAAGAATAAATGGTTGCTGCTCCAAGAACAATAGGTGTCTTCCAACAGTGAGTAGGAAATGCCACTTCCTCCTAAGTATGATAACACTCACATCAACTATTGCCCCTCTGAGATCCTCTGACCAGTAATATACTTTTACACTTCATTCCTCAGATAAAACTTGCCCATGCTACTTAATTTCAGAGGCAAGCTATTGTATGTCTACTCCTATCATTATCAGCCTTTACCCACTGTGCCTTTGTATCATCTAGCCTCCTTGTGTTTCCCTCCAAGATGAGGCAGGCCAAAAATGACCAATCTTATTTCACCAACCCCCTTTCATAAAGTCCAGGCCTGAGAACCTTCCTGTAGCTAATTGTAAGTAACCATAAAACATTTGAAATGTCCATTCATCCAGCTGTCATTTATAAAGATGCTCAGCACACTAGAGTGGTCTTATAAACAACTCAATGGGATGCTTGCAATAGCTGCTCACCATTCTAGGAAGACACTTTTTACGTCTGTATGTTATGGGTGAAAGCCAGTAGAAGATCCAGCCTCCAATAATACCGGCTACATCAAAAGGGAGAAAAGGTATTTTTTCATTAAGATACAGCTCTCATTATAGACAATACCCTGGCTGCACACATTACAAAAAAAAAGAGTAATACAGGCATGAGATCTGTTATCTGGAAACCCATTATCCAGATAGTTCTGAAATACAGGAAGGCTGTCTCCCATAGACTTCATTATAATGAAACAATCAAAATTTTTAACTATTTCCTTTTTATCTGTTATAATAAAACAGGAGCTTGTACTTGATCCAAACTAAGGTATAATTAATTCTTATTGGAAGCAAAACCAGCATATTGGGTTTATTCAATGTTTAAATGATTTTCTAGTAGATTTAAGGTATGAAGATCCAAATTATGGAAGGAACCAGTATCCGGAAAACCCCAGGTTCCAAGCATTATGGATAACATGTCCCATACCTGTACATGGTACATACAGGTATTAGATTAGGTATTGATCCCATACAGACTAATAATGATAATAAATGATAATAAAAATCCATATTAAATGTAATCTAAATAAAAAAAAGGAATGATAAAAATATTTATTAGCACACGTACTATAAATCAGGTGGTTGATTCCCTCAGTGTGACACAACCTTGAACATAGAGAAAATGTAAATAATTACTAAAATGATTATACTCTGTTCCTGCCTGCGGCTAACCTATTAGACATGTACAGGACATTAGGCAGCTTAATTTGTGTTTTTAGAAAAAAGTGATCCTTAATGGCAGTCGCAGATTAAGAGCTATGACCATATGAAATATTTATCCAAGCGGTGGGAACGAAAAGCAATTCCTGGATACTGAAGCACCGTGTATGACTAATCATGTAAAGCTCTCCATTCATTGTACTTATCTTCTCTTGTACACATTCAAACTGCCTTTTTCATATCTTAAAGAACATATGTATTTGATCAAAGCTCAGGAAGCCAGAAAAGGATGATGTTCCAAAATGCGTTTGCCCCCCCAACACATTCCATCTCACTCCATTCTTCTCCTGCATGTTCTATATACAATATTTATAGCCATTGCCTAGGCTAAAACCTTTCCTTGGTTTTTAAATAATGCAGTCAATAAATCCTTTGACAGGTTGGGTACGATGTCAAGTTCAGCATATTTTCACCTACATTACTTAAGGTGGTTTAAGTAAATAGATTCAAGACAATTTTGAAAGAAAAATGGGAACTGGTCAATAAAAGGGCAAACAGAGAACTGCTTTGTTTTAATACTGTAATTCACAGGCTATAATGAAAAATCGCCAGCATGATGGCACTCGCGGTGCTTCTTTTTCCAAAGTCGCCCGAAGTTGCCTCACGAGGAAACTTTGGGCGACTTTGGAAAACGAGGTGCTGCGAGTGCCATCCTGCTGTCGACTTTTCATTATAGCCGGCTGAAGGCAGTTCGGGGAGAATGTCGCCCCGAAAAAGAGGCGATTTGTCGCCCGAATCTGCCCGTATGTCCTTACCCTTAAAGGGGTTGTACTCCTTTGAGCTAACTTTTAGTATGATGTAGATGGTTTTCATTTTTTATTATTTGTGGTTTTTGATTTATTTAGCTTTTTATTCAGCAGCTCTCCAATTTACAGTTCCAGAAATTTGGCTGCTAGGGTCCAAATTGCCATAGCAACCATGTATTGATTGCAATAATAGACTGGAATATGTATAGAAGATAGATAATCAAAAGAAAAGCAATAAGTAAAAAGATAAGTAATAAAAAGTAGCAATAACAACACATTTGTAGCCTTAGGGCTCTTACAGATGAGCGTTCTTAGCTGCACTCCCCTGTGTTCCAGTTTTCATGCGTTCAGCCGCAGGGTAGCGCAGGAGTAAATGCACTGAATTCTTTTCAATGGGGCTGTACTCACACAGACGCATGTAAGCGATGAACGCAGGTTGGGACGCAGCATGTTGTATTTTTCCTGCGTTCATCACTTACATGCGTCTGTGTGAGTACAGCCTCATTGAAAAGAATTCAGTGCGTTTACTCCTGCGCTCCCCAGCAGCTGAACGCATGAAACTGGAACGCATGGGAGCACAGCTAAAAACACTCGTCTGTAAGAGCCCTAACAGACCATTTGTTTTTAGATGGGGTCAGTGACCCCCATTTGAAGTCTGGAAAGAGTCAGAAGAAGAAGGCAAATCACCCTAAAAATATAATAAATGAAAGATGACAGCCAATTGAAAAGTTGCTTTGAATTGGCCATTCTATAACATACTAAAAGTTGATGTAAACAACCCAGTTAGACTAATCATTAATAATCCTCAAATTGTAGAAGAGTGCAGCAGGATAAGGATACTAAATATTAATTTAAGCTGGAACAGACTTATTTGCAATCTAAAGAAGAGCAAGGACTGCTGACATGCATGGCTTCCCCCCACAGTTATCAGACCTTAACCTTACTGTACATTTTTGGGAATACAGTTATGGGCTCTGTTATCCAGAATGCTTAAGACCTGGGGTTTTACGGATAATGGATCTTTCCATAATTTGGATTTTCATGCCTTAGGTCTACTAAAAAATCATGTAAACGTAGAATAAGCCCAATAGGCTGGTTTTGCTTCCAATAAGGATTAATTATATCTTAGTTTGGATCAGTACAAAGTACTGTTTTATTATTACAGAGAAATTTTTTTAAAAAAATTGGATTATTTTATTATAATGGAGTCTATAGGAGACAGCCTTCCTGTATTTTAGAGTTTTTTGGATAATGGGTTTTCAGATAACAGATCTCAGTATTGTCTAGAGGTTTATCTTTATGAATAAATACTTTTTCTCCCTTTTGATGTAGCCGGAGTCTGCCTTCTTGTAATTCCGTGTATTCTAGATATAAATATAAACTGGTAAATCGAGTAGAGTTCTCCCTCACGTACAGCAGGGTTAATTCCCTAGGAAGACTCACCTGGTGAATAATTAGAAGGTTAGAGTTTCTTGCAGTTCAGAGGGAGAGGGTTCAGAGCACAAGGAAAAGGAAGGCCTGTGATCTGGGTGGAACAGAGTGGGGTGCTGGGTTCCTAATGAAAAGGACTTTAAAAGGTACAGTCTCTGTGGGCCATACTGTTGTGTGTTCAACTGTGAACCCCAGTAGGGCACCAGTATAAGAAAAGGGGAAACATACCCCATATGATAGATTCCAATGTGGTTTTGTTTTATTTTGTCTAAGCCTCTGTTTGCTCACAGACCACACATCTGGTATAGGCCAAATAAAGCCGTTTTCTCTGTAATAATAAAACAGTCGCTTGTACTTGATCCCAACTAAGATATAATTAATCCTTATTGGAAGCAAAACCAGCCTATTGGGTTGATTCAATGATTTTGAGCAGACTTACAATATGGGATCCATATTATGGAAAGATCTGTTATCTGGAAAACCCCAGGTCCCGAGCATTCTGGATAACAGGTCCCATACCTGGAGCTTGTTTTGCCTGATTCCCAAAAAATGGGATGAAAATTAAGAAACCAGCCCCTAGTGTATGTTTGTCTAAATATTATTATGTAGCTTTGCAAAATAGCTAAGGACTCTTACAGACGAGCGTTTTTAGCTGCGCTCCCCTGTATTCCGATTTCATGCATTCATCTGCAGGGGAGCGCAGGAGTTGACGCACTGAATTATTGTACTCACACAGACGCATGTAAGCGACGAACGCAAGAAAAATGCAACATTCTGCGTCCCAACCTGCATTCAGCGCTTACATGCGTCTGTGTGAGTACAGCCCCATTGAAAAGAATTCAGTGCGTCGACTCCTGTGCTCCCCTGCGGCTGAACGTATGAAACCGGAACGCAGGGAGAACCCTAACTCTGTCAAAGCCATTTTTTTTGGTTACTCTGAGGCATGCAGCCAAACATAAGCATGGGAAGGGTAAAGGGCAATGCAACACCAACGTTTAAAGTCATTTGTAAAAACAATTTTGTTGCTATTGAAAGCTGCATTTGCTTAACTCCTGGTTGTTACTGTTTAAACAATGTTGCAAAAGTCTTGGTTCCCCATCAAAGACAGGTCTGTTAATCAGCTGCCTTGTCTTATATTGTATAACAGTCTGAGCCACCAGAACAGAGAATAGACAGGGACAGACACTGCTTTCAATAGCAATATATATATACAAATAATTTACTAACCATAATGAGTGTATATGGCATAGTTGCTTAGAATTATGTATTCTTTTATTGGGCAAATTTATTTTTTGAGTTGAAGTTCCCTTTAATAATGTTACATGGGTAAGTGGCCCCATATATTTAGATTTAATCGTCTTATTACGTTGATGTGTATCAAAAGCACGTTAGATCTATATAATCCAAATGTGCTATTATAATCACTATTTCCCACAAAAACAATATGTATTTGTCTTCCATGGTAGATTTGATTGTTTATTATAGACATTTATCACGTGAAAAAATGTTTTTTTTTTATTCAAAGTATTTTCTATATGCACAGTTGATATTATTATTAAATGTCTAAGGAAAATATAAAGATGTAAGTGTCTATTAAATGTACATATAACCGGCTCATCTTGCAAGTCCAGTCTTTCCATGGCTGCTATTAGCACATCTGGCAGGTCATAACCTTGTTTCTTACCGAGAGGAGGAAAAATTATAGTTGCGCCTTCTCTAGTGTTATTTACAGTGAAGCTGGAAGTAGATTTCTATTGATCTGTACATCACTGTGCCAAGTGAATACGTGTAGCAACGTTGGATACAATGTGTGACCAAAACTGTTAGGCGTCACAGCATCACTTGAGTGGTTTATGAATGCACATGTCAGACCATCTCAAGCTTCAGTTTTACTGGGAAAACCTCTCCAGAAATAAATTCATGCATCCAGACCTCCCAACATTTTGGAAATAAAAAGAGGACAAAAAGTTGCCACACCCCCTAATTACCATGTTCATTTTATAAATATTGTCAGGTTATGAAAGTTTGAACATATTTCTGTTTTTTCTTTCAGTTTTGCTAATGATGGTGTATTTTCCTTTAGGGTAAGGGCACACCTGCAGATTCGGGGAGATCTAGTCGCGTCGCTTTGATTTTCGTAGTTTCCTCACTAGTAAACTTCGGGCGACTACAGAAATCGAAGCTCTGCAAGTGCATTGGCGCAGGCTTTTTTTCATTGAAGCCGAGGAAGACACAGGGAAGCAGTTCGGGAAGAAGAGGTGATTAGTCGTCAGGCGAATCTCTCCGATTCTCCAGGTGTGCCCTTCTAACTTCTCCCAGGAGACCTGTTATCTTATACTGTTACAATTACTTATTGCCTTATCTTGAAATTTTTACAAAATTATCTTATCTGCGGATGAAGCTGTTCTGAGCTCTCTGACAAAAACCAATTAAGTTAGAAACATTGTTTCTTTTTATGGCTATTCAGTGAAGAGAAAATCTGGACTTTCCAGTACAACTGCAGGTTGAGCTGTCAAAAGAGGGACTGTCCCTCCGTTGGGACAGTTGGGAGGTATGATGCATCTTCTTCAGTATGCGACTGTGATAAATCCTGACTGCTTTCCCAAAAGCATCTCTGAATCCACTTTATTACTTCTAGGAATTTAACTGCATTTCATTATTTCCATCTTCATACCTTGCGTCTACTTGAATATCATGTAAACATGAAATGAACCCAATAGGCTGGTTTTGCTTCTGATAAGGATTAATTATACGTTTGTTTGGATGTTTTATTATTACAGAGAAAAAAGAAATCATTTTTAAACATTTGGATGAAATGGAGATTCTGTAATTCCCGTAATTCGGAGATTTTTGGATAAACAAATTTCCAGATTACATATATATACATACATAGTTAATTCCTATTGGAGGCAAAGCAATTCTATTGGGTTTATTTAATGTTTAATTTTTTTTTTTTTTTTTTACTAGACTTAACATATGATGAAGCAAAATACGGAAAGATCTGTTATCTGAGAAACCCCAGGTCCTGAGCATTCTAGATTAACAGGTCCCACACCTATATGTGTTTTCCCTTATCACCACTTTCACACTTTATTGCTATGTATTGTTAAACTTCCATAGTATAGAATTATAATTTTTAGTGCTTTTTTTTTTTTTTACTTTAAATTGTTCACATGTTTAATTTGGGCAATATAATAATTTCACACTAAAACAAACAGAAGAAAGAGAGCATGGCTCTGCCTAAAAGGCTACACTGACTGATTCAAAATATGGAGTCTGAGTGTATATACCCCAGATTTAGTAATCCCGTAAATTCAATATGATACTTTTAAGTTAATTTAAATTGATGCCTTGAAATCAAACTTATCGGCATTTAGTTGAGACCAAGGCCTGCTGATTGTATCAGTTGTTAGTTTTATTGGTCCGGTTGCATAAGGCCTTAAACCCTTAGCTGGAGGTAAATAAATGTGTCCATTAGAAGATACCATTTATTAGTTTACCTAACGGACATAATAAAATCTAATTATAAAGGGGTCCACCTCAAAGTTAACTTTTAGTATGTTATAGAATGGCCAATTCTAAGGTCTTCTATTGGTTTTCATTAATTCTTTTTTTATTGTCTTAGAATGATTTGCCTTCTTCTGACTCTTTCCAGCTGTGAAAAAGGGGGGACTGACCCCATCTATAAAACAAATGCTCTGTAAGGCTACAAATGTATTATTATTTTTATCACTCATCTTTCTATTCAGACACTCTTCTATTTGGGCCAGAGGGAACGCCCCCGCATGGTGTTAATCCTCCGGTGTCCTGCCTTAGGGCGTGTGCGGCGCGCACTTCGGGGTTTTCTGTGCGCAATCACTCTGACCTCTGTATCCTGACCCTTGCCTGGTAATCGACTTTGCTTATTCCGTTTCCTTGCTGATTGATCTCCTGGTTTGACCTTTGTCTGCCTGACTCCGTTTGTACTCTGACTGCCCCGACCCGGCCTGATCTGACTTTGTTTTCTGTCTACGCCTTGTACTGCGACCTTCTGCCCAAAAGACTTTGCATTACTGTTTTGCTGCTTTGCTTGTTCAGAACCCCTCGCTTTGCACCTCTCTTAATAAGACCTGGCGGCATCCGACTAGCTGAGGGCTCCTCCGGAGGTGAAAGGTGGCTGTTAAAGGCAGAAGCAAGAGCCGAGTCAATGTTCTGAATTTAGGGTGCCAACCGTGCTGCTGAAATTGCAAACTGGAGAGCTGCTGAATAAAAAGCTAAATAACTCAAAAACCACAAATAATAAAAAATGAAAACCAATTGCAAATTGTCTCGGAATATCACTCTCTACATCAGTGCTGTCCAACTTCTATGGTACCGAGGGCCTGAATTTTTCCAATCTACATTGTGGAGGGCCGATAACGGAAACCAGTGTTAGCCACTCCCTGTTTTAGACCACACCCACTTTAAACCACACCCATGTTACCGCAAGACCATGTCCACATTAATAGCACACCAAAAAACCAAATGGTTGGTGCTCATTGCAGTGATCAGGGCTGGAACTAGGGGTAGGTAGAGTAGGCGGCTGTCTAGGACGCCATCATTGAGGGGCGCACTTTTTTCAAGCTTTTATTTAATAATTTGTTTCAGTAATCATGGTCACCCAGTTGGGTGGAATCCATCTCCTTCCCCTTCAACCTCTTGCCGGCAAGTAATAGCTCCTTCTGTACTCCTTTCTGTGCTTACACGCGTCAGTGACATCACTGATGTGATGACAGAGAGAGGCAGAGAGCTGGGGGGCTGCTTGGTGGGGCTCTCGCTGCTCTCAGCCTTGCACAGTTGCACTGAAATGAAGACTTTCTTTCTATTATTGTAAAGTGTGAAGCTTCCTGCTGGCACAGCCAGGTACAGATTTGGGGCCCATATGTTTGCTGTTGCTGCTGGGTGCTGACACAGGTACATAAATACTTGGGGAGCAATATTTAATAATTTATTTTTGGCTGCTGCTGGCTCAGATAAAGATTGGGGGCAATATGATGGCTGCAGGAGGGCTGTATGATGGGGGGCTGCTGAGCTTGCTTGCACAGGTACAGGCGGCAGTAATATAAATGAAAAAGTGTTGTACATTTTCTTGCTTTTTTTATTTAAAAACCATCATGGTAAGGAGGGAAATGGTAATGCAGGACAGGGGGGCACTGATTGAAGTTCTTGCCTAGGGTGCCAAAGAACCTTGTGCCTGCCCTGGCAAGGATGTCACTCATATGTGAAAAAAGTTAAGTCATATTAAGACATACCCATAAATCCATATGCCTCCTCCTCCCCTGTGTATAATACAGGTTTAAACAATGCAGGGGCCAGTTAATCTCTGTAGTGATCGCTTTTAAATCTTACATTTGGTAAAAAGACACAGCAGGCAGACTTTGATGTGGAGGGCCACATGAGGGGGGCCGCCAGTTGGACAGCTCTGCTCTACATCATACTTACAGTTAATTTAAAGACGAACAACCCCTTCAGCATTTAGGGGCATGTTTACTAACATTGGAGATAAATATCTGGAGAGATTTCTGGAGATGTTGCCCATAGCAACCAATCAGATCTTTGCTTTTCTTTTCTAACATGGCTGTGGCTGTTTAAATCTAATTGCTGATTGGTTGCCATGGGCAATATCTCCAGAAATCTCTCCAGATATTTATCTCCAATGTTAGTAAACATGCCCCTTAGTCTGGAGTGGGATGGTTTTGCAATTTGATCTTCAATATGGGAACAGTTGTCATGCTGGGTCCAGGTCCAATCGAAATTTTACTACCTCAGGTTTTTTATTTTCTTTAGAAAGCTTATTTAATGAAATACAACTACATAGGGGACAAATTATAGATACATAACAAATACTATTGCAGGTATGGGATCCATTACCTGGAAGCCCGTTATCCAGAAAACTTCGAATTATAGGATAATAGATTCCATTATAATCAAATAATCCAAAATTTTAAAAATGATTTCCCTTTTCCTTGTAATAATAAAACAGTAGCTTGTACTTGATCCAAACTAAGACATAATTAATCTTTATTGGAGGCAAAACCAGCCTATTGGGTTTATTTAATGTTTATATGATTTTGAGCAGACTTACGGTATAGGATCTAAATTATGGTAAGATCCGTTATCCAGAAAACCCCAGGTCCCGAGCATTCTGGATAACAGGCAAAACCTGTAATCTGTTTTGCCTGATTCCCAAGTATGAAAATTAAGAAATCAGCCCCCTTAAATTTTTTTTTGCAAACTACCGTATGGAAATCCAAATAATGGGAAAAAACCCTTATCCAGAAAACCCCAGCGCCCCAGCATTCTGGATAACAAATCCCATACCTATATTTAAAAGCATAATATCCATAAAATGTATCTTAATACTCCGCTTTCTCATTGAAATGAACTGATCGACAAGCAGTGGATGTATTCTCAGATACTATTCGAGATTCACTTATTGTAATTTAGGTTGCCATTTGCGCAATATAACTCCCTTATCAAAAAAATAATAGAGACAAAAGGTTTCCATTAGGGCTTCGGAAATATGCTGAGATCCTATAGCCTAAATCCAATTCTGCCTGAAATGCAGAGCCACATGTAATGAGGCAGAACAACGTTTCAATCAAGACCCTTTTTCTTAGCATCAGAGGAATGTGTTCTTATAGACCATCTCTAACTTACTCCCTTTGATTTAAGTTAATGGGCTGGATATTGGCAGAAAAGAATACGTCAGTATTTTTCCAGACTAGTTTTCTTGTAAATCCTTCATAGCAAAGGTGACCTTGAACACAGAAAATCTGATTCATTGTCGTGTTTGTACTTAAATGTGTTTAAAAATGCCCAAACCATAAACACTGGAATTTTTTTTTTGTGTTTTAAATAATAAAATATGAAAAAAGGTAACTGCGGGGTCAGACTGGGCAGAACACCGGGGGGAGAAATCTAGTGGGCCCCAGGCCAGGTCTGCTCCCCCATTGGACTCCAGTGTTAAGGAGAAAAATGGCGTATGGAACGCAACATCAATATAACGTTATGTGCAGGGGGTGGACGTTGGGTGGGAGGCCCTGTTGGATGCAAGGAGGGCCCTTGGTGGCACAGCCTTGGTGGGCCCCCCAATACCCCAGTCCGACACTGGGTAATTCTGCATATTTTATTGGATTGAATTTAATGCTTTTGGGTCAGAAGCAATTTAGCAATCAATATTCCTTCCCAGTTTCTCCACCCTATATTCAGAATGCACTCAGTGAACTGAATATGAAATGAATATCTATAAAAGTTGATTTCAGGTTAGTAGTGATGGGCGAATAAATTCGCCAGATGCAAATTCACAGTGAAATTGCGTGATTTGCCGCCAGCGAATAAATCTGTGAAACTGCAACAAAAGAGAAGAGTTGCTTGCTGCAAAACCGGCGCGAATCAACGTTTTTCGGACCCCCATAGACTTCAACGTCAGTGTCAAAATTGACCCGGGTGTCAGAATTGACATAGGCGTCAAGATTTAACGAATTTTGTCATTTCGCAAATTTCACAGGAAATTCACAAATTTTTCAAAGAATCTAAATTCGCTCATCACTACTGATTAGTAGTAGATCTAAAGGTAGCCATACATTGGCCAATAAAAGCTGCAGACTCTGTCCCTCCAGACCAAGTTGGTCAAAAATCAGTAAGGTTTGACCGTCCAACAAGGATCATTTTGATGCAATTCATGTATGACAGGTCCTACTATCATCAGCTTAACTCAATGATGTTTTGTTTACGTTGCTGAAAAATATAGCTGTGCATACTGTGGTGATTGGTCAAACATACAATTAATCTGAAGCATTATTCCTATTTGTCATATGTATGGGGGATGCATGAGTCAACCCAGAACTGCACAAGTCTGTAATTCCATATAGTGATCACACCCCTGCCTAGATCTCATCTTGACTAAGGGGGTGAGTTATCAATGCTCAAATTTGAATTTTTTGCCCCGATTCAAGATTTGTTTTTAGCGAAAACTCACACGTTTTGAAGTTTCAAAAACTTGAATTTTAGAGATATATTTATTATTTGCCATCTAAAAGGTTCCAAGTTTATTTAGAAGTCAATAAGAGTTGGCCTAGGCTTTTTAATTTTTTTTTAAACTTGTAAACTCACAATTTCAAAGTATTACGTTTTTTTTTCCAAAATTTTATTCAATCGGGTTTTTTTTTAAAAAAATTAGCAAAATGTTTTTTTAACTTGGGTTTAAAAGTAGAAAACCCTCTAAAATTATAATTCTAATTTTGATAAAAAAAAGGCCTCCCCATGAAAACCCTTTGTCATCCTTTAATCCATATCTTATGCCTTATAATATAAGGGAACATTGCAGACATTGCTTGTGCCTGGCAGTACCTGAGTAATGGAGGGTTTAACTCTAAAAAAATTATATTATAAAGTTAAAGGAAAACTATACCCCCAAAATGAATACTTAAGCAACAGATAGTTTAATAAGTGGCATATTAAAATCTTATCAAACTGGTATATATATATATGTTTAGGTAAATATTGCCCTTTTATACCTTTTACACTTGCCTTCAACCACCATTTCATGATGGTCTGTGTGCTGCCTCCAGGGCCACCATCAGAAATCACGGGGCCCCACACAACAAAATTTTCTGGGCCCCCCTCGCCACGCCTCCATTAACCATGCCCCCCGTAACCACGCCCCCCAGCAGGTCACATGGGCACAAGCACAGAAAATAAAAGCATTTTGGCAAAAGGGCCCCCATGGGGGGGTCAGGGGCCCTGCATTGATGGTTCAGGGGCCCTTCCTTGGGGGGATCAGGGGCCCTTCCTTGGGGGGGCATAAGGGGCCTTGCATTGATGGATCAGGGGCCCTTCCTTGGGAGGATCAGGTGCCCTGCATTGATGGTTCTGGGGCCTTCCTTGGGGGGATCAGGGGCCTGCATTGGGGGGATTCAGGGGCCCTTGCTTGGGGGGATTCAGGGGCCCACATTGGGGTTTCAGGTCCTGCATAGGGCTTCAGGGACCCGCATGGGGCCTCAGGGACCCGCATTAGGGCTTCAGGGGCTTGGGGGCTTAAAGGGGCCCACACACGGCGGATCAGGGGCCCCACACAATGGTTCTGGGGCTCTCATTGGTGGTCAGTGGCTCATTAGTGGTCAGTGGCACTTAACTGCAATTCCAGTGGCGACTTCTTCTTCTTTGTGGTCTTCTTATTCCTCCAGCGGTGTCTTCAGCGTCTTTGGCGTATCCAGGAAGCCGTTCCGTCTCCAGGAAGCCGATCCTTCTCCAGACGCGTCTTCTATCTTCTGTGTGCAGGCGGCAGGCTGTGGCGGTTTAAATATTTGCGCCCGTGCGTACTGACGTCACGCGTACGCACGGGACGCTACCAGTGTAAATTTCACCGGCTAAATTAAATCAGTGCGGTGCGGCCGGGCCCCCCTCAAAGTTAAAAATCCTGCGGGCCTGGGAGGACTGTCCCCCCTGTGACCCCCTGGCTGCCTCAGAGATCACTTGACCAGAAATACTACATCTCTAACTGTAACAAGAAGAAGTGTAGAAGCAAAAGACAGAACTCTGTCTGTTAATTGGCTCATGTGACCTAACAAGTGTGGTTTGTTGGTATGTTTGTGTGCACAGTGAATTGTAAGACCCCAGGGGGTGGCCCTTATTTTTTAATATGGCAAGTTTTTTTTATTTATGATATCCCAATGGCACATATTACTAGAAAAGTAAATTATTATGAAAATGATTTATTTACATGAATCAGGGTTTTACATATGAGCTGTATGGCCCATGTAGATTTGGAGTTTTTTTTCTCCCTTAATAACGTAAACCTTCATTTAAAAACTGCATTTTGTGTTCAATTATGTTATCTTTGACTAATAGTTAACGGTTTTTGATGAGCAGAAACATTTAAGTGTGATAAACATGCAAAAGAATAAGAAATCAGGAAGGGGGCAAATAGTTTTGCACACCACTTGTACATTGTTTGGGGGGTATAGTTTTCCTTTAAGCCCATTGAAGGAGAGAATATTCCCGGACAGATGGGATACTGTTTAAATCCCCTGATAAGTCGAATGTCTGCTAAATTCGCTATGATATTACTGCTAAATGTTGCTCTAGTATTCTTTTAAATGTTTGTCTTTATCAATGTGAATTTTTGATTTAAACCTTAGTAAATGTGCACCACAAACTACCATGAAAATGTACTGGAACTGTTAAAAACCATTGCATCTCAATACTAGCAATATGTTCTCTTTATGATGACTTGGCACAATTGTTTGTTTTTTCTCACTAGGATAACCTCTTATTCTCCTCAAACCAATGTTCTATAACAAAGAAAGCAAACATAAAAAGGCAGAATGTCACATAGTGAAAGGGGCACGCAGATTAAATGTTACTTGATTGAAATGTGATTTACTAAATAAGGTTACCTGCACAGGTCGGGGAGGTTAATATAGTGAGGGAATTCAAAATGACGTGATCTAGATATCATGGAAAAATGAGAACTTTGCCAATTTTTCTGTTCCTATGAACACAAATATTTTGTTTATTCATACTGCCAGCTTCCATGTCATTTATATCACTAGGAAGTTCTATAGTGGGAATGATGAAATAAAATGGAACACCAAGCTCTAAGTGGCCTCATAACAACGCAGCAGATCAAAATACACTATTCACCTTGTGGCAAATTCACTATGCACCGAAAATGCGCAAGCGACGGCTTTGCCGCACTTCACCGCACTTCGCCAGGCTTAGTTTCGCCAAGGCTGTGCAAATTCACAAAGATTTGAATTTGCGCACAGGTTACCGAACAGTTCCGAAGTTGTGCTATCGATAATACGTTAAGCAGTCTGAAGTTACACTAGCGATGCCTAATTAGCATACGGCGTGCATTTAAAGTACAATGGACGTACAGTATATGCTGCAGCAACTACATTACACTACACAAGTCCAGGGAAACATAATAAAATTTAATAGAGGTCTTATATTGCCCTACACATCTGCCCACTGTATAGTTTAGGTGCCAAATGGAAGGGGGAAGTAGGTTACCCCCTATCACCCAGTAAAAAGTAAAAAACTTAGGAGGTTGTCAAAAATCTACTCTATTGCACTTCGCCTGGTCTGAGCTGGCAAAGGCAAGTCTGGCGCAAGAGGTAGCGTTCAGTAAAATGCACAAGTTAGTGAATTAGCGTAGTTACATCCCTTCGCCAGAGCGCAACTTCGCCTGGCATAAGGGTGTGAAGTAGCGATAGAGTATGTCTACTTCACTGGCGAACTTACGCCAGCACCCATTAGTAAATCAGCCAAGTGGCAAAATGATGTCAAGCTGCCGAATTTTCACTAGCGTTAGCCACTTCGCTCTTTAGTAGATTTGCCCCCTTGTGTTTGGAGCACAAGACAGTGGCGTAACTACCGGGGGAGCAGGGGGTGCGATTGGGCCAGGGCCCGCACCCCCTCAGGGCCCCCCGGCAGCTCACGCGCCACTTATTCCGGCCAGTTCCAGGTGTACGGAGGGGGGCGGGGGCCCGGCTGCGCGTCCTGCGCCAGGGCCCGCCCCCCTCTAGTTACGTTGCTGGCACAAGACGTGCCTCCAGTGAGTGTTTTTTCCATGGCTCGCCCTTTCTGTGACATCATTGCTGGGTGAGCTGGGTGTGGGCCTATAAACTTAGAGGCGTGCCCAGTTAGGGTCAGGTGAGCGTGGTGGAAGGACGGTTTAGGGGCAGTTGCGGGTCGAATTTTTCTCAACCTGCACATCACTAATATGTGTATGTTTATATAGTGCTTATGTTGTTTTAACAGTAATAACACAAATCGAAAGATAAACAATGCAATGAAGAAATATATGGAACGCCGAGGTGACTAATAATATCCGCAACAGGGGGGTACTTTATTATAATACACAAAAGCCATGAATAAACTGTAAATGATATCCTTATAAACGGTGTGTACTGATGTCATCAGTTATAAACGGTGAGTAGTGATGTCATTTCTGTCACATGACACTGAATCTTGTGTATTATAATAAATAAAGAACCCCCTGTTGCAAAATATGAGGATATTACAATTTACCTCAGAGTTCCATGACCTGTATAAAAAAAATCCTTGGTAACTTATAATATCCTTATTATTTACAAAAGGGGGTACTTTATTCACTATATACTGTATATATATATATATATATATAGTATATATATATATATATATATATATATATATATATATATATATATATATATATATATATAATCTTGTAGTAGAACCGGCACTCACCCTCAGAAAGTCAGGCCCCGGGTGCTACTTCAGGGAATATTAAATCATTTAAGAGCACTCACGGGTGTTGTGAAAAATAATTTTTATTGGAGTATTACAATCTACCCCACATCAACGCGTTTCGGTTCTCTCTGACGACGGTTCAGAGAGAACCGAAACGCGTTGATGTGGGGTAGATTGTAATACTCCAATAAAAAATTTTTTTCACAACACCCGTGAGTGCTCTTAAATGATTTAATATATATATATATATATACACATTAAAGGAGAAGTAATGAAGTAAAGCATAACTAAAGAAGTACTGTAGCTAGAAATGTTGTACATTATGTTTTGGGCTTCTGTACCAGCCCAAGGCAACCACAGCCCTTTAGCAGGTAAGATCTGTGTCTCCAAAGATGCCCCAATAGCTCCCCATCTTCTTTTCTGCAGGTTCACTGCACATGCTCTGTGCTGCCTTCAGTTACTGAGCTTAGGGACCCACTCACAATATACAGTACACATAGAATATAAATGTCACAATAAAAGGCTGATTAGTAATTAATACAGATAATTAATACATGGCAGCACAGAAACCAGTGCAATTAGCATCAGAAGTTAGTGTCAGACTGGGACACCAGGGGCCCACCAAAAAACCTTAGAGCCCACACTCAGTATTATTTTCTTCCTTTTCTCACTCAACCTCTATTCTCCTAGTCTATTTTCTTTACATACTATAATATATTATTCCATCTATTTAGCCTCTTTGTTAAGGAAATAAGAAATTGCCATGAAGGCCAAATGTTTAGAAGCAGGAGGGCCCACTGACACCTGGGCCCACCAGGAGTTTTCCTGTTAATCCGGTGGGCCAGTCTGACATTTAATAATCAGCCCTACAGTATCCGTTATATTACAGACAAACCTCATTTTCTGCTTAATATTTTTGGCACTTTCCCAGATGGTGACCCCCTGTGACAAATCCTTGATCATTGCTTCTATTGACAAGCTGAAACTTTAGGCTGGTGCAATAAGGTCATTATATAAAAGGTGGCATTTTTAGCTATATTAATTTTTAGGGTTTAGTTCTCATTTAAATATAATTACAGGCTGAATAATTTGGCTAATAAATGCTGTCATCTTGAAGGCATAGTCACTGGTCAATAAGTGCCAAGCGTGGACCAGCAAACTTGCTATTGCTCCAAGTCAGGATCATTAACGTGCTTTTTATAGCAAGTTATGCAGTATTTTACAGCGATTTTTAGTTAGATTTTAGTATGATATAGACAGAGACATTCCGAGACAATTTGCAACTGTTTTTTTTTTTTAGTTATTTAGCTTTTTAGTCTGCAGCTCTCCAGTTTTCAGTTTCAGGATCCAAATTACCCTAGCAACCAACCAGGTATGGATTTGAATGAGGAATGAATAGATAGAAAGATTAGTAATAATAAGTAGCCAAAATGTGAAAAGTCACGAACCATGCGTTACATTGGGATCAGGAGGCAAGTAAGGACTTTGGCTAATGTAAATGTTTGTTATACAAACAATTTTGTTACAGGTCGCTCATGTTATACAAATTAATACATGGTAATTGTTATGGTTCATACAAAAAGATGGCTGCCTTCTCTTTTCAACAATGGTGTCTGGGAGTTTTATTGGGAAAAAGGGGTGGGTTGCTGGGTTAAATAATGGAGGGTGAGGGGTTGCAGTCTCTATGCTATACTTGCCATGGGCAGGTTTAAATAAGTTCAGTGATTTCATGTGATTTCAAATTAAACAACCTTAAAATTAACTCATTTATAGTGATGGGTGAATAAATTCTGCACACGCGAATATCCACGCTTCGACATCAGCAATTTAATTTGCGAAACTGCGGCGAAAATTCACCAGCGTCAAAAAAAAAATTTGGACGTGCATCGGAGTAGTCAATCGCGTCAACATTATTCGGACGCCCATTGACTTTAACACAAATTGACACGGGACTCGAAATTGAAGCAGGCGTCAAAATTTGTGTTCAGCTAATTTGTCAAGGCAAATTCGCCCATCACTACCCATTTATGAATATAGGAGCGTCTAAGAATCAGAAGTGCAGTTGACCATAGCACTCAATCTGCAACTAGTTTGGAGCCATTAGAAAATGGAAGCAAAGATCTGATTAATTACAATGGGCAACTGCACTTGTGCAATTTAGCACCCATTAGTAAATCAGCCCCTTACATGATAATACAAGGTGTAGCATATAATGCTCCTGCAAAGATGCTCAAAGATGTTTTTGCCAACATAACTTCTAATAATTTGGCTGCAAATTGTCTATTGATCTCTGTAATCACCACACTGTTACTGTCCTTGAGCAAGGGCATACCTCTCTTTGCTCTCTGTAGTCTGTGCACTCTGTTCTAATGCTAAAAAACATTTAAATATTAAATAAACCCAATACGATTGTTTTGCCATCAATTTGGATTCATGCAGCCTAATCATGATCAACTACATGGTATTGTTTTTTTTTATTATAGAGAAAAAGTACATGAAAATGACATGATTAAAATTAACTCTATGGCCTTCCTGTAGTTCAGAGCTTTCTGGATAAAGGGATTAAGGGTTCCATACCTGTGCTGTATTATTACAGAATAAAATAATTTGTTTATTAAAGGGGTGGTTCAACTTTTAAGTTACCTTTTTGTATATTATAGAATGGCTAATTCTAAGCAAGTTTTCAATTGGTCTTTATTATATGTATCTTTTATATTTTTTGCATCCTATGATTAGGGGGCCCATTTACTTAGTTTGAGTGAAGGAATAGAGGAAAAATAGTTTGAATTTCGAATGGTCGAATATGGCTCCTTCGACCATCGAATGGGCTACTTCGACCTTTGACTTCGAATCGAACGATTCGAACTAAAAATCTTCGACTATTCGACCATTCGATAGTCGAAGTACTGTCTCTTTAAAAATTTCTTCGACCCCCTAGTTCGCCACCTAAAAGGCCACCATAGGCTTCCTTCGATCGATGGATTAAAATCCTTCGAATCGTTCCATTCGAAGGATTTAATCATTGGATCGACCGATTATTTCTTTGATCGTTCGATCGTAGGAATAGCGCAAATCCTTCGACATTCGAAGTCAAAGGATTTTACTTCGACGGTCGAATATCATGCCCATTGGCACAAAACGCATAAGGCTATGTAATTATTTATTTTTTGTGGCCTAAATAAAGTTCTCCGTTCTTTTATAAGCCTGTTTGTGGGATCTGCTGTATGGATCAAAACCTAATTTCCTTATTTGGAAAACTAGGCAAGATTCTCAACAAATTGATGCAGCGATTGACCTATTACCACATCATAGCTCCCACCCCACGCATGTCACTACCCTGCCCCCATGATGTAATTGGCCTGCTCCCTTCCCAGAGTTCCCAGTGGGGAAAGGTGGCAGTCCCTACACATATGCTTAGGCACAAGTATAGAGAACCTGCCTTGTCAGGAGGTGGGGGTAGCTCCAGGGTCGCTCCAGTGTTGCTTGTGATGTCAATGGGGCAGTTCAGTGATGTTGTTTGTGGGTAGTCTACATCACATGGGCAGGCCATGGCATGATGATTAGTGATTCCTGAAATCTTGTGCACTCATCTGAAATGATGACAGGTTACAGGGTGACAGTTGATCCAAGGTTTCCCTGCATATTAGGCGCACTTGCACACAATCTAAAAAAACATGGCTATGCTCAAGAATGGTGTCTACAGTATGTCCAAAGATTGCACCCATTTTTGTTGTACTGCAATTGTATCTGCATATGAAAATGAGCCCTACTGACTCGCAAAGCAAACACCACACACACATTAGGTCATTTTGAAAACAAGGTAGATGTATCTTGGTATAATTTGATTTTCTGGACCCAACTACATCAGTGTCAACATAAAATCGATGAAATAATAAATCATACAATCTTTAGCAATATAGGAGTTAAGAGGACAACTGCCTACTTGCTTCCAGAAAGGGAAACATGACCTATTTTACACGGTTTTTATTTTGTATAATGAATACACTGACATCACCATAGCTTATGAATCTGTGAATGCAAACTGAGTCATATTTCATTTTAATTGGTTGATTTTGTTGTACAACAGTCTCAAGTATCAGCCAGTAACAACGCTGAATAGCTTAGCATGCTGGATGCATAACCAATATTGTTTATAAACTTTGGAAGCATTTGAGAGGAAAACAAACCCCGTACAATATACAGGATTTTGCCAATAAATGAATTCCCTACAAATCTGGCATTATCTGAGTCTACCTCGGAGATGTGGTATCTTTGAGCAATTGTAGGTGGCTGTTCTTGCTAAACTTCACTAATTACAGAGGGATAGTTATAACGACTTTATGTTATCTCTCTGTACAAGCTATGACCCAACAAAGGAGGTTGGTCCTGTTAAATTCTACTTAGTGCAGGGGAATATCTATGCTGGCTTTTATGGTATCTTTCTGTACTGGCTATGGGTAAAAGTTGAAATGTGCTAATTACAGGGGTTATACGTATGCTGGAGTAGTTCTATGCTATCTTTCTGTAAAGGTTATAAGCAAACATAGGGGGCAGTTCCTGCTGAATTGTGCTTACTACAGGGGAATACCAATGCTAAAACAGATTTTAATTATTTATAGTATCTCTGGGATCCCCAACTTTTTTTTACCCATGTGCAACATTAAGATGTAAAAAGAGTTGGGGAGCAACACAAGCAAGAAAAAGTCTCTGCGTGCCAAATAAGGGCTGTGATTGGCTATTTGGTAGCCCCTATGTGGACTGGCAGCCAATAGGAGACTCTGGCAGTACATCTGGTTTTTATGCAACCAAAACTTGCCTCCAAAACAGTAATTCAAAAATAAGCACCTGCTTTGAGGCCACTGGGAGCAACATTCAGGACGTTGGTGAGCAACATGATACTCATGAGCTACTGGTTGGGGGCCACTGCTCTAGCTCATCTACTGTATTGTGTCTGTGCTTAGAGCTCTTGAAGCCAGTTAAGGCTAATGCATTAGATATGTATTTTCTCTTAAAAAATAAAGATACTGGAATACATGCAGTGCTGTCACCTATGGCACCCATATAGACACTCAAGCCTTTGCTTAGGGAGGCAGCTTTAGGGAGACAGCCCTTGGATACCCATATGGTAAAAAAAAAAAACAAAAAAAAAAAAACCCACTGTTGCCAGATACTTTCCAATGAAATCTGGAAGCAGATGTGTATGGGTAGGGTTGCCACAGACAGCCTGTCTGCTTGACTGGCATGAGAATTGGCCAATCGGTGATCATCATATCATAACCCTGTCCCCCAACCTCACAGGCAAACCCTGGACCTCCACCTGCCCTAGCTATCACCCCCCACACCTCACTAGGCCCGTCCCTTGCCTGGTCTGCAACTTGGCAGAAAGTGGAAACCCTAGGTGGGGGGTATGTTTTGAGGTGCCGGAATGGAAGTGACATCATTGCGCCTGCACAGATAAGTGCACATAGGACCGGTATGTTGCCCCAGCAGTTAAAAGTTGAGTTATGTTTAATATTCATATTTTTATACATGCTGCCTACATACTGTTATGCTGCCACCTACTGACCAGAATCATATTGTTTGTAAAACCTTCCTAATTTCCTTCTTTATGTGTGATGCCAGTTGCTCCTAGCATCCTTTTCCTGTTCTCGACTTCCATGTGTGAGAGGAGCTACTGCAGAGGTAAGAAAGGGAAATATTCCTTCTGACCTCCAACATTTGTTCATCCACTTTTGTGGATTATAAGTGTCTGGTGAGTTAAGATATCTGGCAAAGATTGCCCATTGCGTAATGCATATTTTATTGCTTTTGGGGAGAAAACTGCCCATGGCAGGTGGCTTTGGTTAAATTTCATGACACAGCAGTTCAGCAGGTTTTAGATGGCGATTAGTCTAAGTTGAATTTTTAAAGAGACATTTTGATATTCGAATTTTCGAATTTTTGAATTTTTTTCCCTGGTCGAAGTACACTAAAGATAGCTTGAAATTCGAATTTAAAAATTTGAATTTTCACTTCGACACTTGATAAATTTGCCCCATAGTCTTGGTTGTTCCACAGAAGGAGAGACGAGCACTATCTGGCAAAATATTCTTGGACTACACACAACGTGTTTTTACTCCTGATTGTAAAATTTTAGTATGCTTCTGGGCTCTATGGTCCAGCAATCTATGTATACTAGTTCAAAACCCATTTTGTATGTCTCTGGGAGAGACATTATGTTAAAAGTGGACCTCTAAGTCCCCAAATCACTATAATGCCTAGGGATACTGATCATAGAATGTTGGGAGTTGTAAAAAGGCAACAACTACAGACCCATCAAATATTTGTTCTTTGTATGTTCCTGCTGCATTAGTTGTAGAGCAGGTCACTGTTTCACATCAGTCTGTATATGCAGAGTCAGACTGGAAGGTCTGTGGCCCACCGGGGCTTCCCCCACAGGGCCCCTCTGTCACAACCCCCCCTCTAAACCCCCAGCTGCAGCCTGACACCCCCTTCCTTGGCTCAGCTGCAACCTGACACGCCCTTGCCCCTCCACAATCTGGACCTGGGGGAGATCAGGGGGCAACATGAGTGTCAGTAGGGTGTGGATCTGTACCCATGATTAAGCACCCTCGGCGGGTGCGAAACACGTAGGGCAGATGGAGATGCAAATATACATTTTTAACTTTGTATAAATGAAAGATATTTTTTAACTAATCTTCACTGGTCCTGTGGATCCTTATGAGTGCCGGTCGGCCCTGCTTCTTCTTCAAATCCTCCACGATCTGGACCTGGGGGAGATCAGGGGGCAGCATGGGTGTCAGTAGGGTGTGAATCTGGGTCGGCGGGACCCACTGGGTTTTGTATCCAGTGTCCTTCTGACTCCTGTGCAAAAAGAGCAGAAAAAAATATCCAGTGCAACTCTGTGCTTCATGCATGAGTGTTGAAAGGCACTGTTGCAAAATTCTCTTGTCACTCTGCCTGGGGATATGGTAAACGACCATTTTAGCATACGTCTTTCAGGCTATGAGTAGGGAGGGGCAAATTTGTCCCGTTTAGCTTCACCACGAATTTCGTGAATTTCCTGCAAAATTCACGAAACTGGAGAAAAATTATTAAAATGACGATTTTGACGCCGGCGACAAAGTTGAAGAATTTATTCGCAGTTGTCACTGGCGTCAAAATTGCAGTTTTGCAAATTTTTCGCCAGTTTCGTGAATTTCGCTGGAAATTCACGTCAAAAGTGAAACGGGACAAATTCGCCCATCACTAGCTATGAGCAAATACAATACAATGCTGAATAGGTTTATGATACCTCTCTACAGATTTTGAGAAAATGTGGGGTATGTTCCTGATCATATTCTATTTCTGGTAGGGATGCACCAAATTCAGGATTCAGTTCGGGATTCAGCCAGGATTCGGCCTTTTTCAGCAGGATTCGGATTCCAAATTTGCATATGCCTTTTTGTCACAAAACATGGAAGTAAAAAATGTTTTCCCCTTCACACCCTTAATTTGCATATGCAAATTTGGTTTTGGTTTGGCATTCGGCCAAATCTTTTGCGAAGGATTTGGGGGTTCAGCCGAATCCAAAATAGTGCATACCTTATTTCTGGGCTCACCCAAAATAACATCAAACACGTCCTATAGTTTGCTATGCCACATGTCCTGCTGATCACTAGCATGAGGCTGTACGTGACATTACTATAGAACAATGGGGGATAATAAAGTAAGTTATACAAGGATTAATGACATATAAGTTTTAAGCAGAATCAGAAATGCTGTAGCTAGGAAAACCAATGAGAAAGATACTGATATTATACTAATATTCCCATGCTATCAACACAAAGGCAGAATATTAAATATCTGGTATAGCGTTGCTGGCTTGGTGGGAAGCTGGCAAAGTTTCAATATTTAGAAAGAAGGCACAGCTTTAGCTTGACAATTACAGGAGGTTTTTTAAAAGGGGACCTATCACCTAAAAAATATATTCAAAATCCTATTTTATCACATTAGTCAATAACAATGAACTTTAATTACACAATATAAATTATTTGACTCTTTTTCCTCCAGTCTGGGAATTCATAATTATAGCAAGCAGGCAGGAGCCATTTTGTGGACACTTGCATAGCCTTGCACCATCTCAGAATCTTGTTTGTGCACCAGAATGGGGGACCTGATGTCCATCCCCATGCCCTGGCTACACAATTAAATGCTTAAGAGAACTGGGGGAATGTGGGGAGAGCATAGACATCTAAGAATGGAAAGTGAAAGTAATTGCCTGTCTAAGGCATAGAGACGTAGAGGAGGGGCAGACACTATTTGATTGACAGCTGAGATTTTTAAATCAGCTAACAACAGCTGTGAATGCTTTAATAAAAAAATAGAAATTGGAATTCCTGTTTAATTTGAAAAGGACTTTTACAATGCGGCTTTTTGTGTCTGGGTGACAGGTCCACTTTAAAGGGGTTGCATACCTCCCAACTGTCCCTTTTTCGGAGGGACAGTCCCTCTTTTGACAGCTCAACCCGCAGTCCCTCATTTGTACTGGAAAGTCCCTCTTTTCTCTGCACTGAACAGCCAGAAAAAGAAACAAAGTTTCTCACTTAATTGGCTTTTAGCAGAGAGCCCAGAACACCTAATGGGTGCAAATAAGATACTTTGTAACAATTTTGAGACACAAAAACACAGTTTAGATAAGGAGAAATATTTTCAAACTTTCATAACCTGCCAAATTTTGTAAAACAAACATGGTAAGTAGGGGGTGTGGCCACAGAAAGGGGTGTGGTCAAACAAATTGCTGCGCTACGTGCGGGAAAACATTTTTTGTCCCTCTTTTTACTTCCAAAATGTTGGGAGGTATGGGGTTGTTCACCTTTACATTAACAGTATGATGTAGAGTGTGAAATTCTGAGACAATTTGCAATTGGTTTTCATTTTTTGTTATTTATGGTTTTTGAGTTATTTAGCTTTTTCTTCAGCAGCTCTCCAGTAGCAATCTGGTTGCTAGGATCCAAATTATTCTAATCTAGGGAAGGGTTATTTGCCCCTTCCCTAAATGCATAACCTTGTCACTTGAAATCTGGAGCCACAAAAAAACATGTCGGCTTGCTTGCACTGCAGTGAGACATTTTTCAGCTTCAGCCTGGCCAATCAGCAAGAAGGATTTGCTTCTGACCTTGTGACCTCTCTGAAGGAAGTTTGAAGCCATAATGAAAGTGAGGCTGAGGTTAACCAGGAAGAAGAGAAGAAGAAAGCAAGGTCTCTGCACATGAGCCGGCCTGAGATTTCTCCTCTCTGCTGTGAGTGTTCCTGCTGATTTGTTTGAGTTAGAAGCCTGGGATTTCACCTGTAGAACATTTACCCATATAGGGAATACTACAGTCAGGGTGCAGCCATTATAGTGACTGAAACAAGTGCAGCTGCCTTAGCTATTGCTAGGGAAGTAATCCCTGTGGGATAGATAAGACTTCAGCCCTGAAGTGAGTTGTCAGCTTATACACCAGATCTGGACTTCCCATCAGCCTCTGTGACACGTGCAGTGGATCTGCTCAGGAATTCCGGAAGCCTTTCCCTACACCAGCATTCCAAGCTCAGTGTGGCTTAAAGCTGCCAGACTGCTCCCCTGCATCTGCTCTGCCTCACAGGATCTCTTTCTTCTTTCACTATCACTGCGAGTTGGGGAGAACTTCACTTTACACACCCCGGGGTGCATCAATCTGATCATATTACTTTGGGATTACTAATATATCCCTGCAGACCATAGTGTGCACCATTCTTAAAGGACCAGTAACAGTGTTGCCCTGCACTAGTAAAACTGCTGTGTTTGCTTCAGAAACGCTACTATTGTTTATATAAATAAGCTGCTGTGTAGCCATGGGGGCAGCTATTCACAGAAGAAAAGGCTCAATTTACACAGCAGATAACAGATAAGCTATGTAGAACATAATGTTATCTGTTATCCATTATTTATCCTGTGCCATATAGCCTTTTTTCAATTTCCGCCATTGCTGCTCAGCAGCTTGTTGATATGAACTATAGTAGTGTTTCTGAAGCAAACACATCAGTTTTACCAGTGCAGGGCAACACTACATGATATTTTCATTAATTTAAAACACTTTAATATTTTGGTGTTACTGTTCATTTAAAGTGACCGTGGACATTTACATACAAGGGTGATCATCATTGTATAGCCTAACATCTGTTGTGTTATTGTTATTTCACTGTTCATATTGCATCACCTATATAGATATATATATATATATATATATATATATATATATATATATATATATATATATATATATATATATATATTATTGCAATATACAAATTACTGCATATCTGCCTATTGTGTGGTTTATTGTCTTTTACATTGTGTACAGTTATCACTGTTCTTGCAGTTCCTAGGGAGTTATATGTCCACCAATATCTGGTTTTAGCCCTGGGTGGAGGCACTTAACTTATCCAAACCCTGCAAATCTCCCACTTAGCGGAGGCTTGGTGGCAAATTCACTAAGATTCGTAGTTGCGCCAGGCGTAACTTCGCCGCACTTCGCAAATTCACTAAAATCCGAAGTTGCGCTCAGGGGTAGCGTAAGGTTGCGAAGTTGCGCTAGCGTTGATTCGTTAAGTAAAGCGAAGTTACGCTAGCGAAGGCTAATTTGCATACGGCGCCAAATTCAGATTTCAATGGAGGAATAAGTATCAGCACTACTAATGGCTAGAAAAGCTTCAAAACATCAAATAAAAATTTTATTTTGCCCTACACGTGTGCCCACTGTCTAGGTAAATTGCCATGAGTCAGGAAATGTAGGGGGGAAGGAGGGGAGCCCCAAAAAAAATGTCGATCTTTTTCAGCCTATCACCCATAATGTAGAAAACACGCCAGCGTTTTTTGGGACTTAGAAAACATTTTGACTTTTTTTGAAGCAATCCCTATCTACTCTATTGCGCTTCGCCTGGTCTGAGGTGGCGAAGGAAGTCTAGCGTAAAAGGTAGCGTTCAGTACACTGCGCGCGTTAGTGAATTTGCGCAGTTACGTCGCTAGCGAAACTTTGCCAGGTGTAAAGGTGCGAAGTAACACTAGCGAAACTACGCCAGTGTTCGTTAGTGAATTTGCGCAGTAACGAAAATGCCAAACGCTAGCGAAGTAACGCTAGCGTTCGGCGCTTAGTGAATTTGCCCCTTGGGATCTATACTGTTAGCACCACAGTGTGGCCCTGGATATTCCTGGCAAGAAAGGGTTACACTACCAACCATGCAGTGATTAGAATAAGAGACTGGAATATGAACAGGAGAGGGTCTGGATAGCAAGAAGCAGTTACAATAACTATAAATGTGTAGCCTTACAGAGCATTTATTTTTAGATGGGGTCAGTGACCCCATTAGAAAGCTTGAAAGATTCAGAAGAAGAAGGCAATTAACTAAGAAACTATGTATAAAAAAATAAAATAATAAAGACCAATTGAAAAAGTGCTTAGAATTGGCCATTCTATAACATAAAAGAAAAAAAAACACGACTCTATCCATGTATGAAGTAATAATTTCTAATAAAAAGCCTTTCTAACTTGATCTTTATTGTTTCCCTTCTCTGTCAGTTCCATATATATATATATATATATATATATATATATATATATATATATATATATATATATATATTAAACGCTCTCTGTAGCAACCCCCTGCAGAGATATCTACAACAAAACCTCTTTATCTGCAGATATTGGTTTTACCCTGCCCTGCACGTGCCCATGTTTATTAGCTCCCGGTTGTATTCATTACCCATCTCACACCTTCAGCAGAGGCACTGGAGCTCCCTTCCCACCCCTTTACATTTTTTTATAGGAAAGCAAAATCTTTTGAGTCACAGGGTTTATTGATAATAATAGTGGTTTTAGACACAGATTATTACAAAACTGAAGCCTTAAGACAGTTAGGGGATATACATACCTATGAACCTTTGAGTTGTGACCCCACTAGAGAATTTGGAATTATTCTAACAAACTTAGTGGACTGGGCAAAGAATGAGTCTGTATTGATATATCGTAAACCCATAACTCGTAATACCCTTCTGCATGCCAACAGCTGCCACCCCACGAATGTTCTACGTGGTGTCCCAGTGGGTCAGTTTCTGCGTTTACGCAGAATTTGTACTACGTGGGACGCTTTCAATCACCAAGTAATGCAATTGTGGGATAGGTTTATACAACGTGGATATGGATTTTGGGAGGTTAAAAATGCCTATGACAGTCGGCAGGACCTCTTGGTCTCCAAAAATAAGAAACATTCACCATATAGATCTCATAGGAGCTTAAAACATATAGCCATAACAACAATGAATGCCCAAGAATTATTACCACTTTTTCCCATAACAGCGCTCAGTTGCGCAAGATAGTACTGAAATACTGGAATATTCTGGGTCAAGATCCCAAATTAAAGGAAATATTACCCTTACAACCCTATTTTGCTTTCAAGAGAGGCCCCAGTCTTAGAACGATACTATCCCCTAGTTCAGGGCTGTCCAACTGGCGGCATGCGGCCCGCAACCCCCCCTTCTTTGGCCCCCCAGATGCTGTGTCTGTTTACCATATGTAAACTTTAAAAGGTATGACTGTAGAGATAAACTGCACCCTGCATTGTTTTAACCTCATATTCAGACTCTAATCCCCTGTATTGTTCATACCTGTGATCCCCCTGTATTGTTCACACCTGTGACCTATTGTTCATATCCTAAAGCCTGTACTGTTCACACCTGAGACCCAGACTGAAACTGCCCACATTGTTCACCTGTTCAAACTTTATACAAAATGATAATGAGGCACCAGCACTGTGTCAATGTATGTAGTACATATTAGAATGATAGCTTTCCTTGTCTCCTGCTCTGTTCTGTCTTCCATCCCTGCAGGGCTGGAACTAGGGGCAGGCAGAGTAGGTGCCCACCTAGGGCGCAATCATGGGGGGGCACACTTTTAAGGGGAATTTCCTTTCTTTGTTTCATAAACCCTGATTTGCTTGGCCTTTAATCGTTTTTCAACTTTATAAACCCCCTGTTCCAGACAGAATCACTCCCAGATCCCTTTTGGCAGCTGCTGGCACAGGTACATATTTGTGGGCAATATCTTGGCTGCTACTTGCACAGGTAAACAGATGATGATGGGTATTTGGCTGCTGCTGGCACAAGTACATATATGGAGGCAATAGTGTGTATTTTTTGTCTGATGCTGGCGCAGGTACAGATTGAGGGCAATATAAGGGATTGGCTGCTGCTGCCTCAGGTACATGGGGCAATATGGTGGCTGCTGGCACAGATACACAGATGCAATATGATGGATTTTTGGCTACTGCTGGAACAGTTACAAATTGGGGCAATATGATGGATTCTTATGATTGCCGCTGGCATAGGTACAGATTGGGGGTAAAAATATGATGGATGTTTTGTCTTATGCTGGCACAGGTACAGATTGGGGCCTGGGGGCAATCTGGGGGATTGACTGCCATTGGCATAGGTACAAATGGAGGCAATATGATGGTACAGGGGGCTATATGACTGGTAAGGTGGAAAATGGTAATGCAGGACTGGGTGGGGGGCACTGATTGAAGCCTTTTCTAGGGTGCAAAAATACCTTGGCCCGGCCCTGCCTCCTTGTGTGTGCCATTCTCTGCTTGCCCAGTGCTGCTTGTGTGTGCCATTCTCTGCTTGCCCTTTGCTACCTGTGGAATGTAAGCCTGTTAGGGGTTTGTTCTTTGGATTTGTTAGCATTTGGAAATCGTTGTTAAGGGCTCCTAAGATGTTTAATCATGTGTTGGAGGGCTGTTGTATTATCCACAGGGTGGGATGAGGCATATGGATTTAAGGGTGTGTTTTTAAAATGACTTCAATTTTTCACATATGAGTGATGAGGTATTTCCCTGCAGTGAGCACCAACCATTTGGTTTTCTGGTGTGCTACCACCGTTAATATGGATATTATCTTAAAAGTTCTTGTGGTAACATGGGTGTGGTTTCAGTGGGTGTGGTTTAAAAGGGTGAGTGGCCAACACTGACTTCCATTATCGGCCCTCCTCCACATAGGCCAGTAAAATGTTGGCCCTCGGTACCACAGAACTTGGACAGCACTGTCCTAGTTTGTTCACTGAGTCTGATACATCCAGACCTGCACATTGGCTAATGACTAAGGGATGTTATAGATGTGGTGTTACTCCTTGTGGTACATGTCGTTATATGAGACCATCTAAGTTTTTTAAGGGGAAGTCCGACCAAAGAATTTAGAATATTAATTTTTATGCCAATTGTGGCACTAGTAATATTATTTACCTAATTACATGTGAATGTGGTTTACAATATGTCGGTAAGACGATCCGACCTTTTAGGAAGCATTTGGGTTGCATTACACGTTTTGATGTGAGCTCAGCGGTGGCTAAACATTTGATTGCCATAATAGTAAAATGTGTATTACCACCCAGATCATTGATAGAGTTGTAACAGGTACACAAAAGGGTGACACAGAGGTACCACTCCTCAGGAAAGAAGCGTTCTGGATTCATAAGCTCAACACTGTGACACCAAATGGGCTTAATAGGGAATGGGAATTGAGCTGTTACGTTAATCGCTGAGTATATGTTAGATACAATTTTTACCTACATCTTTACTAATATGTTGCATTCTCTGATATTATTTTAGTTACATCTTTATCATTTTGTTTCCCATTATGTCTATTGTTATTTTAGTAACAACTCCAGTACTCTGCGTCCCATTTCTGCATTTGTTGTATACATTGTATCTTCCTGCCTCTTTCAATATTATTTGTATTTATATTCCTTCAATATAATTCTTGATATTTTCTGGATATTTTCTGGATATTTGCTATTTTTGATATATAAATATATATATAATTTTTCATATATATTTTTGCATACATATATACATTTTTTCATATTTTTTCATCTCCTGTCTCTTCTGTTATTTTGTGCTATTTTATCCCATCATTATTATTATTCAATTTATTGAGCATATGTGATAGTTATCTACATTGGATTGTTTGACATTATGTATATTTATTTACATAATCATGTAGTGCAGGTGCACGCTTTTCGTGATTTGTAACCATATATTCTTTAAGTTCTTAATTGCATATGTTATTTTAGTGTGAGACCAATAGAGGACACCTATGCTTCTGATGAAGTGACACTTACGTCACGAAACGCGTAAAGCTGTTGTTCCCCTGCCCGCTATTTGCTAATTTTAAGCATTTTTTCAATAAGGCCACATATATTTTATCATATTGGTTCGTACCCGCACTTTACTTTTTTCCGGTTGAGTCCATCATTGCATGATCTGGATCAAAAAACCAGATGGCTGGTGCTCACTGCAGGGATCAGGACCAGAACTAGGGGTAGACAGAGTAGGCGGCTGTCTAGGACACATCATTGAGGGGCGTACTTCTTTTTTCATTTTTTCAAGCGTTTATTAAATAATTTGTTTCAGTAATCATGGTCACTCAGTCAGGGAGGAATACCCCTCCTTCACCTTCTCCCTCTTTCCAGCAAGTAATAGCTCCTTCTGTGCTGTGCGACAGTGCAGCGTGAGGTGCGTATACACGTAAATGACATCACTGATGTGGTTGGGTGGCAGAGAGCTGGCGGCCTGCTTGGTGTGTCTCGTGCTTGCTGCTCTCAGCCTTGCAGGTACAGATTTGGGCCGGGGGCCATATTGCTGCTGTTGCTGCTGTTGCTGCTGGGCTGCAAGCGCTGGCCCAGGTACATAAATACTTGGGGGCAATATGATGTGATCAGATTTGTGTTTGGCTGCTGCTGGCACAGGTAAAGATTTGGGGCAATATGATGGCTGTATGATGCATGGCTGCTGAGCTTGCTGGTACAGGTTTGGGGGCAGTATAGTGGATAGCTACTGGCACAGGTATGGGGAGCAGTATGATGGATGGCTGCTGGCACAAGTACAGGAGGGCTGTATTATGGATGGCTGCTGGGCTTGCTGGTACAGATATAGGAGGCAATAATATAAATGAAAAAGTGTTGTACATTTTCTTGCTTTCTTTATTTAAAAACCATCATGGTAAGGAGGTAAATGCAGGGCAGGGGGGCGCTGATTGAAGCTGTTGCCTAGGGTGCCGAACTACCTTGGCCCGGCACTGGCAGGGATGCCACTCATATGTGAAAAAAGTTGTCATATTAAGACATACCCATAAATCCATATGCCTCCTCCTCCCCTGTGTATAATACTGTACCTGAGCATATAACTAAACACCTTAGGGGCCCCTAACAATCATTTTCAAATTTCAAAAAGACTTTGATGTGGAGGGCCACACAAGGGGGGTTGCGGGCTCCCAGTTGGACATCCCTGATGTAGAAAGTGCTATTCTGGGACAATTTGCAATTGGTTTTCATTTTTTATTATTTGTGGTTTGAGTCATTTAGCTTTTTATTCAGCAGCTTTCCAGTAGGGTCCACATTACCTTAGCAACCAAGCACTGCTTTGAAGAAAAGACTAGAATATAATAGGAGAGGATCTGAATAGAAAAATGAGTGATAACAATTTGCAATAAATATACAGCAAATAACTAAAAAAAATTAAGGCCAATTGAATTTGCCTTTCTATAACATACAAAAAGTTAACTTAAAGTGTACCTGTCACCTACACATAAAATGTGGCATAATGAAAGTCCATAGCAGATTAAAGATGATATTCTTTTTTTCATTCAAACATCCATACCTGTTATAATGGTGTTTAAATATCTGAGCCGTCAATCAAATACTATCTGCCCCACCTCCATGCCCAAGGCATAGAGGTGGGGCTTTCAATTACTTTCACTTTCCATTCAGCACTTCCTACATGTCACTGCAGTTCTCACAATTCCCCTTCCCTCCTCAGGCTCTATAATTATATAGGCACACAGGCATCAGGTTCCCCATTCTGGTGTATACACAAGTTTTTGGGGTGATACATAATGTATCTTAATAAGTGTCCACAACATGGCTCCTGCCTGCTTGCTGTGATTGTATAATTCCAAGACTGAACAAAGCAAACTTTAAATAATACATATAGTGTATTTAAATAATACATATAGTGTAAGTAAAGTTCATTTTACTCAACTAATATGATAGAAAATAATTTGGAATTTTTTCTTAGGGTGACAGGTCCCCTTTAAAGGTGAAACACCCCTTTAAGAAATATTCAATGCACTGGAGCATCAACATAAATATATATATATATATATATATATATATATATATATATATATATATATATACATATATACACAGCAGACAGCACCACACTATGATTACCCTACTGCACGGTAAAACTTAGAACATGAAGGATAAAACAGACCAGTAGAAAAAAAACAATGTTTTGGTATTTATCAAGAGGGACTATTTATAGTTGAATCTGCCCTGTTTAGCTTCCCAGAAAATTCGCCAAAATACATTGTGGTCTGAGGGAGATATTTTTTGATGTGTCAGGCGGTGCGACAATTTATTTTGTTGCGTGACCATTTTTATCACCCATTGGAATCTAAAGGCATCATTTTTGTCATTTAGTTATAACTATCTTTTATATATACCCTCAGAGGCTGCATTGTTTAACCCTTTGAGTCACAGATTTAGATTGGTGCCTGGTGCATCGCCTGAGACATAGGTGTGGGGGTAAGGAGTAATAATGTATTGAAAGATATTTCCTTATCACTTTAATAGAGAGACCATAAATTGTGAACTATAAAGAGGTGATACGTTTACATTATCATTGCCATCTCATTGTTTGCAGATTAGTGGGGACTAGTTCAACAAGTCTGACTGCAGAATGAATGGAGCTAGGACTCAAGGATGTGGGCTGGGTGAAAGGCAGTTCAGCTTCATTGGATCAAGGATCAAAATGTGTTCAGTTATTTAAAATACTGTAAGAATACTGCCCTTTATGCTCTGGGTGTGGGGCTGAGAAGCAGAACAGGCTGAATAAATGAAGGATTTACAATAAAAGCCAGGAAAGGGCTTGTCAACTGACTCTTCTGCCCTGTAGCATATATATATATATATATATATATATATATATATATATATATATATATATATATATATATATATCTCCACACTCACGACCTGGAGCACTCCCAAGATCTGACCAATGCCTGGGTGCAGGTTATATGATAAACATCAAAATAACAAAAGAACCGCACAACCAGGTCTTTTGAAGGTGAAAAAAATCAAAATATATTTATTTCAACGTTTCGGCTCCTAACTCAAGCCTTCCTGAGGACGGCTTGAGTTAGGAGCCGAAACGCTGAAATAAATATATCTAAATTATATAATGCTGCTCCCAACCAGTCTGGCTTGTCAGTAAAAAAGTCCTGATGCATTGGTCTCAGTAAAGGCATTTCCATATTTGTTAATATGTGGGTACAGATTTGGTTGGGGGGAAATAACTGCCAGGACTGGGGCACAAATAAGGACTACCACCCAGGCAACACTGAGGAGAAGTCGTATGCAGAAGGGAAAATGGAATTCCACTGTGTTCCATACATTTGTTTCTTCCTTGAAGGGACTGTAGGTCTGATTTACTAACATAGAATACAGTATGGGGCATATTTATCAAGGGTCGAGTTTCGAATTGAAAAAACTTCAAAATTCAATTTCAAAAAGACCAACCGAAGTGAAGTTGAAGTTTTTTTGGGTCGAAGAGGTCCGTATTCGGCTGAATTCTAATTGTACGATCGAAGGAATAGCGCATTCGATCAATTTCCATTCAACGTTTTTTCCCCCCAAAAAACTTTGATTTCTCAAAGACCACCAATTGCCTCCATATATGTTCTAGGATGTCCCCCATAGGCTAAAACAGCACTTTGGCAGGTTTTTTCAAATTCGAATCGAAGTTGGACTATTCCCTAGTCGAAGTACACAAAAAATAGCTCGAAATTTGAAGTTTTTAACTTCGAAAACTCACTTTGACCCTTGGTAAATCTGCCCCTATATGGGACTGTAACTGTGGGACAAAGCCTATAATAAGGAAAGATGGTGTTAAAGATAGGGGACTGTATCTGTGCATAGCGAGTAATGATACAAGCTGTTGTATCATAGTAAGTAAGTATCATATTTATATTAATGCAATATAGTGACAAGGAATTGCACTGTAATGGTGTGCAAAACGATGTCTGGGAGGGGCTATAAATTTGGGAAAGTGCATGATGCTGTGTGGTGTCAGGGGATGGGGTATTAACTTTTGTATAGTAATGTACACTAATAAACAAGAAGCAGTTCAGATGAGAAACAATGGTATGCAAGTATGGGATTCATTATCCAGAAACCTGTTATCCAGAAAGCTCTGAATTACAGGAAGGCCATCTCCCATTGACTCCATTTTAACCAAATATTTTAATTTTTTTTAAAAAAAGATTTCCTTTTTTCTCTGTAATAATATAAACATTACCTTGTACTTGAACTTATCTAAGATTATAATGAATCCTTATTAAAATGAATGGAAGCAAAACAATCCGATTGGGTTTATTTAATGTTTACTTGATTTTCTAGGAGTCAAAGTATGGAGATCCAAATTACATAAAGATCCCTTATTCGAAAAAACCCTAGGTCCCGAGCATTCTGATAAAATGTCCCATACCTGTATTGTTCTTGCAGTTACAAAGGAGACAGATGTGGTACATTAAAAGACCAGTAACATAATTTAATAAATTAACGAAAAAAAAACACCAAGGCAGTTTCGTTAAGTAGAAACTCATTTTTAAAAAAACATTTTTTTATGTTATTGGTCCTTTAAAGTTTGTCATTCTGCAGATAGATCTACAGCAAGCTAAAGGCAGATAATGCAGATAAATTAATAAAACACAGATATAGCAAGAGCTTCATACTCATACATGACACGTACGCTAAATGTTATTCTGGGATGTAGCTATTATTAGTCAGGCTTACATAACAATTAACCATAATGTCAGTTTCTGTACAGATTTATAAAAATGTGAGATTAGCGCTCACCACAGGAAAAAGCTTTTAATATCACAAAGTTTTTTTTCTTAACTTCAAAATTATTGAGGCATTTGTGATGAGCGGGCCAGCCTGATACCTGTGGGTTTGGGCTGGCTTCTTCTTCTGCCAGCATCTATTTATAGGCAACTATCCCTTTTCGAGACATCAGAGATGGGCTTGTCAGGCACAGGCCTATAAATAGAAGATCAGGTCAGGTGCAGATTGGGAGTGGGAGGATTAGGGTCAGGTGTGGGTGGAATCTTTGTCTACCCTCACATCACTGGAAGGCATCACAGATCACCATTAAATAATCCTTAGAGGAATGGCACCTAGCATTCTGCAGGTTTTGGAACCCATTATCCAAAAAGGTCCCATACTGTAAACGGGCCCAGATTTGTGGCGAAGCCACAAAGGTCCGGGCCTAGGGCGGCAGAATAATAGTTGCGGCATGCCGTCTAGTGCTTACCGGGGAGCACCACTCCCCATTGCTCCGGTGCAGACGCGGATGTGCGCTTGCACCGGATTAGAGTATGCGGGCGCTAGGACCGCATGGCCCTGTTCGACCGCCCACTAAATTCGGCCCTGACCTTTCCTGTATAGGGAACCAACAAATCAGGTGTTTCTAGCTTCTGGTTCAGTAATAAAGGATTTCTCCATTGGAGGACCATCACAAGGTCGGGGGGGGGAGGTTCTTCAGCCATTCCCAAAACTAGCTACAAATGTTAAAGGACCAGTAACCTCAATAAAATGAAATTGTTTCAAAGTAATAAAAATATTATGCAATGTTGCCCTGCACTGGTAAAACTGGTTTGCTTCAGAAACTTTACTATTGTTTATATAAATAAGCTGCTGTGTAGCCATGGGGGCAGTCATTCAAAGGAGAAAAGGCTCAGGTTACACAGCAGATAGCAAATAAGCTCTGTTGAACATAATGGTTTTATTTGTTATCCATTATTAATCCTGTGCCATATAGCCTTTTTCAATTTCCGCCATTGCTACACAGCAGCTTGATTATATGAACTATAGTAGTGTTTCTGAAACAAACATCAGTTTTACCAGTGCAGGGCAATACTACATTACTTTCATTTCTTTAAAACACTTTCATTTTTTTTGGTTTTACTGTTCCTTTAAGTGATCAAACTAAAGGGAAGGCAAAATCAACAATAGCGGACAAATTGTAGTAGCACATGTCACCAGAATACCAGCAGATCAAGCACAGTGACAGAGAAGAAGAAATAAAGGAGCATCAGCATGAACGTACTTAGAATTCCCTATAGAAAAGCAATTAAGGAACAGACATCATTTATTTTGAACTTCGTGAATGTGCATGTTCCTTAACTGTATAATAAACCGACAGTACAGTTAAAATAAGGGTGTACCCCGCTAGTGCAAATCAACCCCAATCTTAATACATGAAGCCCATTTACTCACTTTTATTAACTTAGACGCTGAGGTACAGTAACTCATAGCAGCCTCCCAGTATTGACTGATTTTAGAGCAAGGTATTGAAATTATTGTAAATGTCTGCTTTGTTGCTATGGACAACAGTAAGCTGGACACTTTTGCTCTTATGTCAGTAAATTGCTCTTTGGGTTAATACACAGAAAGGCTTATCTGTAAGTTAAAGGAGAAGGAAACCCCCTGGGCGCATAAACCCTCTCCCCTCCCCTGTGTTGCTCCCCTCCCCCTCCCACCTCCCCCTGGCCTACCTGCCCCACTTTGCAAATGCCCCTACTTACCCCTCTGCGCAGGTCCAGTCCACGGAGTTCACAGACGCCATCTTCTTCCATGCAATCTTCTTCCTGCTTTGACCAGCGTATTGACGCATGTGCAGTAGGAGCATTTCGCCGGTACGGATCTACTGCGCATGCGCAGTAGATCCGTACCGGCGAAATGCTCCTACTGCGCATGTTCCAGTCAAAGCAGGAAGAAGATCGCTTGGAAGAAGATGGCGTCTGTGAACTCCGTGGACTGGACCTGCGCAGAGGGGTAAGTAGCAAGTTAGGGGCATTTGCCCAGCGGGACAGGTAGGCCAGGGGGGAGGAGGGAGGGGAAGCAACACAGGGGAGGGGGAGGGTTTTTGCACCCAGGGGGTTTCCTTCTCCTTTAAGGGACTAGATTGCACCTGTGCAATTGCCTATATACCATTCACTGTGCCACATTAAACAATTTAATTCAGTGCAGTCCCCCCTATCTACCCTATAATCCCCCCCCCCCTGGCTAGGCATTTGATTTAATACACTCCCGGGAGGAGAGACACGCACAGTTGAGGAGCAGGAAGCGACTCATAGAGGGAAGGGGCAGAGCTAAATCTGAACTGCTGCTCTGAGTAGTAGAATAGGCATTGGGATGGTCCATAATTTAGAGTGGTGCTGACCATAAGATGTAAGCCTTTTATAAATCTATTGAACATTCTTAATGGTAATTATATATAATATCTATATATTGGAAGTTGGGTTTTCATTCACCTTGACTGTGGTCAATCACATAGGGATTGCTGCCTATATTCTTTTACCTACTCTACCCAAACACATCTTCTGCAGCCCATAATGCCAAACTTTATCTTTGCATATCAACTTTTAGTAATAGAAAAATGACCCAATATTCTTAATCAGTATAATGTAGTCTAGGATATTACCATGTGAACAAAATAACATTAATGAAGGGTCGGACTGGGGGCCAGGGCCATCGTTCTGGACCCCGGGGGATACTGCCTCATCGGCTCCTGTCCAGCAGCCCACCTGACATGAGTGTGCGCAAGCCATAAGGTAGAAAACCAGAGTGCGGATCCCGGCCCGTGGGGCCCACTGGAGCCGGGGGCCCGCCGGGTTTTTTCTCGGTATCCCACCGACCCAGTCTGACCCTGCATTAATGTAACACAGTAGATTGAGCCACACTATCATTAATCTTTAGTTTAACACCATTGTGTAAGTGGTTCTGGGATTACTATAGCACTGTACAAGCCACCTGTACACCAACTTGATGGCACTTGACTTGATGGATTTAAGGGGCTGTTCACCTTTGAGTTCATTTTTAGTATGATGTAGAGAGTGATATTTTGGCAAATGGCAATTGGTTTTAATTTTTTTATTATTTGTGGTTTTTGAGTTATTTAGCTTTTTATTTAGCAGCTCTCCATTTTCAGCAATCAGGTACCTATGGTCCAAATTACCCTAGCAACCACTGATTTGAATAAGACTGGAATATGAATAGGAGAGGGTCTGAATAGAAAGATGAGTAATAAAAAGTAACAATAACAATACATTTGTAGCCTTACAGAGCATTTTTTTAGATAGTGTCAGTGACCCCCATTTGAAAGCTAGAAAGAGTCAGAAGAAAAAGGTAAATAAATACTATGAAAAAAATAATGAAGACCAATTGAAACTTAACTTGGCCTTTCTACAACATACTAAAAGTTAATATAAAGGTGAACTACTCCTTTAACACACAGCTGCCACCAGAGTGCCCCATGGCCAATGTGGTGCAGTAAAATTTCACCCTCATTGCAATTACTATGAAATCTCCACTCGTAATAAAATCAAACCCCCTTCTGTTTTTTTGTTTTTTTTGGAACAAGTCACCTTCCTGGTGGTCTTCCCTATGTGCCATTCTCTGCCAACAGCCTTTAAGTCATTAACATCATCACATACCCTAGGGAAAGCAAGACAAGAGTGAAATGAATATACATTGACCCATAAAAAACACCATTAAACTGTGTAATTCATTGGCCATGGCATAAGGTTTATGAAGGCAATATTCCTGCACAAACAGGATGGGGACATCTGCAATATTTGCCTCCTGCAAAAGCATCTCCTATGACACATATCTGAAATCATTAATAAACCAGACTTGCAAATAATACGCCTTTGTACAAAGAATTATGTTGAAATAATTTTGTCTTTCAAAAAGAACCAAAGGAATAATATATTAGACTTTGCTAGATTTCCTGTGTTCCACCCAGAATAATTAACTTTTTTAATCTCTTGTATCAGGATAGTTGAGAATAACACAACTAATTCTAGAGTTGCTCGAGTCCTGGGTGTGCACATCCGACAAAGCTATTAATAGTGTACTGCAGGCATGAATCATTTAAATACCAGATGCCAGATACATAATACATCTACTCAGCGCCGTTCCTGTGTATATTGCAGTCTGACGTGGCTCCAGTAATGCCGCCCCCCCCCCCAGCCCGAATCCATTTTCGGGGGGAGGCAGCAACGCTAGTGCGGAGAGCGCAATGGCGCTCTCTCGCCCTAGTAAAGCCGAATTTCAGGTTTAAAAACTGGAAATTCAGCTCTTAAAGGCACCAGGAGCGGCTTTTTGCCGCCCCTGGAAACCTAGCTGACGATGCCGTCTGAGGCGAGCGCCTCAGCTCGCCTCATTGGCGGATCGCCACTGCACCTACTTTTCAGAGGAATTTTAAAATGATGCCCCATAAAATGACTTACATAAATCACAAAGGATTAAAATAGTTGTACCAGGCAAAAAGCACAACTTCATTATCTGCAAAACATTTACTAAAGTCTGAATGCAAAAATTACGAAAAATATTTGTTTTTTTTTTATAAATTCGGACTTTTAAAAAATCTCGAATTCTTTGGAATTCATTAAAACCCGAAGAACCCACCCTTTCGAGGTTGCATATAAGTCAATGGGAGAAGTCCCAATGTTTTCTTGATGTGCGCTGGGTGTCATGCAATAACGTTTTCTGAGTTTTTGGGCAAAAATCTGAAAATATAGTGAAAATCATATGAAGACCTGGATTGTTACTATTGAATGTTCTCATATGAACCACTAGGTGGTGCATTTCTAACAATGCAGGTGTCATGGAGCTGTTATCTTGTTACATTCCCACTTTTCTTCTGATGGCCTGCTGGGCGGCAAGGGTGGGGGTTGAGATCACTACAACTTGCAGTGAGGCAGTAAAGAGTGACTGAAGTTTATTAGAGCATAAGTCACGTGTCTGAGGGCACTTGGGAAACTAAAAACATGTGTAGCCCCATGTCAGATATCAAAATTAAATATAAAATGGATGGATTTCAATGCTGAATTCTGTATTTTGTAAAAAAAAAAAAAGAAAAAAGTTTTCCTGTAACAGAATCCCTTTAAAGTTAAACTGCCAAACTTCTTCTATTCAGTAGGTCAACTATCTCACATGTTGTTGGGCCAGGACCTATGTCAAAGTTAAAATGAAATGTCTACAGTGCATCTGGCCAATTTATAACTGTTAATTGTGGTGGTATACAGTGTTAATCTAAGTTTTACACTTAGGGGCATATTTATTATGTGGTGTATAAAAACAGAGGAGTCATTTACCACACTTCGCCAGGCATCACTGTGTAAAAAACAGGGTAAACGTTTTAATTTTTTACTCACATTTTCTTTGAGCAAATTCCACTGGAACATACTGACACAAAGGTCTGAAGCAGTGTAAAATAATGGCGCAAACCTGGTATTCGCATGGCGTAACATTTTGCACAGCTTTTTTGTTAAACACAGCCATAGCCATGGTTTTACAAATTAAAGCAAGATAAATTTTTATCTGAAAGGCACATTGATATTTACAAAACTATTGATTTTGCATTAAGAACAATGTCATTGTGGGAATAGGCTCAAATGGCAGAAGTGGCACTCCCCTTTTTGAAGGAAGAGACTTCCAGGGTACCATGAATTTGGTTTTCTCCTGTGTTTTATTCACAGCAGGGGTTTCCACAAATAGACACTTTTCCATTCACACCCCATAAGAAAATAAGCATAGTAATGTTCATTCTTCAACCACCATAACAGACTGGTCCACTGAAAGCATGCAAACCTCATACACCTGCTTTTAACAGAACCACAGTCAACTTAATGCTGAGAAAAACTAGAGTTATTTCACTCACATTCTTTGGGAGGTTTTTTTTTATGTTTTTTTTTTTTTTGCATTCACAAAATTGAACTTCCTGGTTTCTACTTTCTTCTCACCTCCTACCCCTTTATTACATGAGCATTCTAGGAGAGCCATACATAGTCTAAATTATTTTTCTAGTCACTGTAGCGCAGGCCCATGGGCTGAGCTTGTTGTCCATGCAGTGATAAGTAACCCTATAGGTAGAAACAAGATGTTAAAAAGTGCAGCCCCTTCCCCAATTAACTTCCAAGGGTTGCATTTGCTTGCTATACCATTGTCACCTGCATATGCAGTCAATCAGCAATTGACTGGAAAGTAAATACGACCATTCTGAGGGGTTTGCCCCCTACCACAGAGCTACTACTGAGGGACAAACTGCAGAATTGTCTCTTGTCCCACAAATCAGGGTTAGCAGTGACAAAGTTAATATATGCACCAATATACTATGAATTCAATAGTATCCACCAGTAGAATAACTCACCAAATTGAGTAGGTGGCCCAGGTACTCCTGCCCCAGGCCCTCAGCTCAGGGGAGTGGACAAACCGTATATAAGAAAGCAAAAATGTTGGAGCAAGGCACTCAAAAGGTCACGCTGGGATCAGACGAATGTGGAAAAAAATAGAACTCTTTATTGGTATAAACTACTCATGCCTGACGCGTTTCGTGTTGAAGACACTTGGTCATAGACGAAACACGTCAGGCATGAGTAGTTTATACCAATAAAGATTTCTATTTTTTTCCACATTCGTCTGATCCCTGCGTGACCTTTTGAGTGCCTTGCTCCAATATTTTTGCTCCCTTATGGCTTCATTCCCTGCCAGTGCCTCCTTTCCCTGTTGCTGGGTTAAACCCCATGTAACATATTATACATTATTTGCATCCACTTACTATTGGTTCTGGGTAGTGACCGTTGTAACAAAGTGCTTTGCAGGGTGAGGCAATTCCCTCTTTGGCTTGCAGCAGTTGACCTGAGCAGTTGTTCCACTCACCCTGGAGTAAATAAGACCCCAGAAGTGTTAGGCCGCAAAGGGACACCCCCTTGAGTGAAGTCGGAGTACAGGGACCCTGTGAATGAGGTGAAGCCAGTGTATATGATAGCCCTTGTAAGAGCAATCTCTAGAGAGATTGAGTCTGAAAGGCTTAGCTAGTAAGAGCAGCTCAAACTCCACCAAGGAGTATAGAAGGGAGTAGCTCTCCCCCAGGCTCTGCTTGTAGTGAAAGGACCACAGTACTGACAAGGGATTCAGGCTATGTTCTAACCCTGTTCCACATATTCTGTATAGGATCCGGGCCACATGAGTTACTGAAACCCTGGATGGGGATCCTACCAGCTTCCTATGCTATTCCTACTGTGGTGTCCTTCTATGCTGTGTCTGCTACAGCTTTGAATGTACCTGCCATGTACTTTGATTACCTCAGTTGTCAGAGTATTATAACCCTGTGGCACTTTGTACCTGAATAAAGCCTGTTCTATCTGTTTGCAAAGAACCCTGGCGTCCAACATCTGTTATTTCACACCTTTGGCAGTAGTGATTTGTAGTTCTAACAACATCAACACGTGTTCTTTTCATTCTCTCGTGGAGAAAGAGGGTCGTATGTAGCCCATGCTCTACCACACTAGTTGGTATTTGTCTAAATCAGCCAAATAGGGGTACAGTATTATAAAAAAAAAGGGGACAATTAAGTGATGAAAGATTTCGATCTGTAGGGAAGCACCAAATCCAGTATTAGGTTTCTGTATTTGGCCAGGATTCTGCCTTTTTCAGCAGCATTCGGATTTGGCTGAATCCTCTTGCATGGCCAAACCAAATCCAGATCATTGAAGGAGAACTAAACCCCAAACTAATGAAAACCCCTACTCTCCATAGCCCCCCCTCCCCGGTCTCGCCCTGCACAGGTGTTAATACCTATATAAGCCCCTAAGTCTTTAATTACCCTCGGTGCAGAGTCAGCAGAGCGGATCTCACAGGTGCCATCTTCACTGCTTCGGGAGTCTTCAGTAAGTAATCCTTGTATCGGCGCATGCGCAGTTGTAGCAATATTCCTGTCCAGAACAACTGTGCATGCGCCAACAGCCACAGAAATTGCAGAAGGAACCCAAAGATTCCTGAAACGGTGTAGTTGGCACCCTGATTGCAGCCGCCCTTAACTGGTCCACTCTGCTGGACTCTCCAATGCAAACAAATCTCTGTAGGGAAGCACAGGAATGGATACTATGGTGCAGTACCCTATATTAAAGTGCCAAGTGCAACACACTGTGCTGAGTTAATTACTACGTGAAACTTGTTTAAAAAGTGCCATGTGCTGTAGACCCTTCAGGTTAGTTAGAGGAAAGATGGTAAATTAGCCCACCTCTGGTGAAATTGCCTACTCAAAGTATGTACACATCAAGCAAACTGGTGTCCTTGAGTATTCATGCAATGTTCATAAAAAGAAGAAATATATGATTTATTTACAATTGTGCCCTGGCAACTGAGTATGCTCACAAAATAACATGAACTTAAGAACGTTGTACAATTAAAACTGCTCTTCACTTGGCACTTTAATGTACAAATTCAAGAGTACTGCACCACAGTATCCATTCTTGCACTTCCCTAAAGAGATTTGTATTACACTGAAAGTGTTACTCCAGTCTATCCATTGTGAGTAAGCTGTAGGTGTGTGTGCTTCCGCTTGTGTCACCTGTTGCCTCAGACTACCGAATTGCAATTAGCCCTCATGTCACTTCCGGGTACCAAGTGCTTCACCTGTATTGTAAACGGGTAGAGCAGAGTATAGACTTCTCTCTGTGCGCAACAATGTGGGTATTGATCCTACTGCTAGCGGGTGAGTAGTCCCCGACATGGGGAACTGCTGCTTCTCAACTTTACATTTGTTTGCCCCTAATATTGGACTTGTTAGTTACCATGGTGGGGGGGGCTACAAATTGCAGCAGCTAGACTATAAAGGTTGCTACCGTTCACATAAGTTCGCAGACATCGGTCAAATAAAAGAAGTCACTTGACTTAACCACAGGGAGTGGCTGAGGTGGTCATCCTTACTAAGGGGCCGTGCGTTCCACATTGGAATGCATGGGCCTTTACCAGCAGTGGGAGCAGCGGCGGGTGTTCCACGTCCCCTCCTCTCTTGTCCAGGCAGAGCCAGCTGGCATGTCGCGGTCTACCAGGAACATTCCCAGGATCTACTGGTAGACTGCGATCGACGTCCTGGGCACCCATGTCATAAGGGAAATATTTATATCATCAACACTCATGTCTGCATGGGTTAATGACACCAGGAAACTTTTAAATGTTATTTTGATTTTATTTTCAAGACACAAAACAGATACAAATATCTACATGCAAATCATGTCCCTCATCATTAAATAATATTCATGGGGACATATTGATCAACCATAGAACTGTAAGGTTAACTACTTGGCAGGTAGTGAGCCCTCGTCTCCTTTAGTATATCTGAATCAATAATATTCTCTTTTTTCCTAAATAGTATTGAACATTCTCAACAATACTGGGAGCTTGTCTAACTTTGAATTTGCCTAAGGTTATAACCTGTACTTAGACAAGATGTACCTGTAATCAATCAAGCATTCAATTGCATTAATCAGTTAAATTTGTTTCGATTTGGTTATTTCATACACATTTTTTCACCACTTATCTGTGTGAGACCCAGTGATTGATTTTCCCAATCAAATTCCAAACCCTACCCCCCCCACGTATGTATCTTTTCTTGCGGTGACCAGAGCAGAAGAGGGAGGTCAAGGGCAACGGTGATAGATTCGGGCAGGGAGTGGTCCGACCCTGCTCATATTTAAAAAACTAGCCTAACCAAGAATCCCCTTTTTTAAATGTGGGCTTGATCAGGATGCTGGACAAACCCATTGGCTCTGCAATTTGTTAATTGCCAGTGGATAACACACAGTGGGGGTCATTTATCAACACTGGGCAAATTTGCCCATGGGCAGTAACTCATGGCAACCAATCAAATTGCTGCATTCATTGTTCTACTTGCAGCTGGCTTCAAAAAGCTAATCACTGATTGGTTGCTATAGGTAACTGCCCATGGGCAAATTTGCCCAGTGTTGATAAATGAGCCCCAGTATATGTTCCACTCTGACAGCTCATAAAAAAAAGTCAATAACAATTAAAAGAATAATACAGGTATGGGATGTGCTATCCAGAATGCCTGGGATCTGGGGTTTTCTGGATAAGGAATCTTTCCATAATTCCATTCTTTATGTCTGCTAAAAAAATGATTTAAATGTAGAGACCCTGAGGGTTAAGAGTTTACTCAGGCAGTTCCCCTATATAGTTGGACATCTAAGTGGTTCTTTGATCTACCCAGCCAGCAATGTCTCCCTTCCTGGGTCATCTGTAATATGATCTTGGTTCCTGTTGCCTAGTAGGGGACAGAGTTAAAAGTATAAAAGGAAGAGCACACAAGGAATCAGGGTCTTACTTGGGAGGTTGTTACAGGCCCAGGGTTACAGTTGTGGTCAAGATTTAGAAAAGATTTAGTGCTAGATACTGTTGTCATAGTTGCTCAAGAGGAAGGCTCAAGGAAGATAATGAGCAGCTTCTGCTCCAAAGAGGAGGACTAGTGGGGTTAGGACCCCGTGGTGTGTTAACCACTAGTTCAGGGATCTTAGTGGGTGAGTTGAGGACAAGGTAAAGTGCCAAGACACAAGACCCAGGCCGAGAATCCCAAGCCAACTGTTCTGCCCTCAGAGAGGAATTGCTTCTATTGTGTGAATTTGCACACTTCAGTTATTGGACTGTCCTACTGTTAAAAAAATAAGTTATTGCAGTAAGGAAATCTGGTACTGGGAGTTTCTGGGAGTTGTCCCAACTGCAAGTGGGTCAATGGTACAAGACACTATGCACACTATAATTCATACTGCTAAAGCACACTCAGGGGTGGGCTGCAAAAATATTCAATAAACCCAATAGGATTGTTGAGCTTCCAATAAGGATTAGTTATATCATAGTTAGGATTAAAAACAAGGTACAGGTATTTGTTATCCAGAATGCTCATGTAAACATTAAAAAACCCAATAGGCTGGTTTTGCCTCCAATAAGGATTAATTTTAGCTCACTTTGGATCAAGTAGAAAGTACTGATTTATTATTACAGAAAAAGGAAATAGTTATAAAAAAAATTGGATTATTTGGATAAAATGCAGTCTATGGGAGGCCGACTTCCCATAATTCAGAGCTTTCTGAATCCCATACCTAAGAGATAAGATGTTTCCACATAACGAATCCCATATCTGTAAAGGATAATATTGATATCTCTTCCATTTGTACTCGAGTTACTGTACTCATGGTGGTTAATGTCGAGCAATGACTTTTGTGTTTCTCTGCTAGATGAAGGGGATATGACACATGTGACAACTGGCAGCAATTAAAAGTATGAAATCTGCCTGGGAGCTGATGCTGGGTGATTCTTTTTCATACAGATAGTTGAAAGTAAAGAGCAGTTGTATGGAAGTCGCAATGATCTCCATCACAGCAATGGTCCATGTACAAGGAAATATTATACATTGTTCTAAAATAAAAGGTTGTACATAATCATACGCTGCTTTGAGACCACCATAGGTTACGAAAACAAGTTACAAAGAGCGGACAGATGTGCAGGGTTAAAGCTAGTGACAAGAGTGAGATCAAGCATAACATTTCCAACTAGATCATTCTCCCGTAGAGAGAGGTTTTTTTTTTTCCATGAAATAAGTCACTTTCATTTATCCATTGAGGCATTTTTCTATTACCTACGTTAAAAGGCATATCTATGAATTCTATAGGAATGAGAGATTCAAAGATATGTTTCTATAATGTTTTGTTTACTCAGTGGTGTGCTCTTTACACTAAAGCTGGCCATAGATGTTGAGATTTTTAAAAGATCAGATCCTGATCGTGAGACCACGATCTTCTCAGAACGATCGTACAATCGTACAAATTTACCATCATCTAAAAAGACCAATTTGGCAGGAAAACAAAGATCAGATCCTGATCGTGAGACCACGATCTTCTCAGAACGATCGTACAAATTTACCATCATCTAAAAAGACCAATTTGGCAGGAAAACAAAGGGGAGCTGCCTGCTTGTCCCTGCAAACACAGATAGATTGCACTGGGACCGACAACAATTTTTTGACTTGGCCGATCAATTTCCTGACAGATGTCGGCCGAAAAATCGTAAGATGTACGATCGTTCGAATACCACTAACCGCACGATAATTTCAAAGGATTGGTCGGGGTTCCCTAAAATCGGTCGTTCGGCAAGAAGAATCGTCGCGTCTACGGGGAGCTTTACACCTATATTCTGCTAAACATCAAATGTAAAGGAAATTACATTATGTATATCTGTCTCTCTCTCCCTCCCTCCATCATCGATCCTGTGCACATGTATATAAAGTATTTGCTTAGGTTTTAGAATCAAAATGACCTTATTAAATAAAGTACAGTATATGTACCAGAGCTGAAACATCTTCATTTAAATATAGTGGAACCTCAATTTTACATCCTCTGATTTTATGTTTTCCCTGATTTTACATTTTTGTTTTGTGGTCCCACCTATATATTATGCATTATGCATTTCCCTGATTTTACATTTTCCTGGATTTTACACCATTTTTTTCTGGTCCCCTGAATTGTATTGCAAAATGTGCCTTTTGTGCATATTTTTGCACATTTGCTCTCTGTCCTGCATTTGCTCCAAACTGGAGCTCGAAATCCTGCATTTAAATATAGCAATGCCTTGAGATCACAACTAGACCCCAGATCGTCTAGTACTCTAGAGCTGACATCAAGGCACATTACCCTTTGATGCCCATTTATCAACATTCTGATTTTAGTGTTTTTTTGTTGCATTGCATTTTTAATAAAGTAAATTGACATATTACATATCAGCGTCATTCCTTTACATCAGGATTGAATAGTAGGACATTCTGGTTGAACTGAGGTAGCAAAAAACAGTGTAAATGTAAGCGTGGTACATGTCGATTTCCAGAGGAATGCACTGCCGGGTGATGTTGTGATGGCTTTGAATGAAAACTGATTGCCCGTTGTTATGTCTGGGTGATTATTTCTATTTGATTATTTCTATGCATATCCTTTTGTGTATCCTGGTTTTGACCCTTACCTGCCTGCATGACTATTCTGAACTGTGCAATCCTGACCCTAGCCTGCCTGACTATTCTGAACTCTCTAATCCTGATCCTTGCCTGTGTAATAAAATTACCCGACCCTGGTAGTCTAGTGGTGCGGCAGGGACGCCCGCCGCACCACTCCTCTTCCCTCTGTGTGCCGGCTTCCTAGTGTGCTCGCGGCGCACACGTCTGCATTTTATAGGCACATGCGCGCTGGCGCGATTACGTCATGATATGTATTAAAGGGACAGTCTTTTTTGTAATCATTGCCGTGATAGGATTGTTATCCTGGTGCTTCCTAGCCTTGTGCTTTCTGTTCCTGAGCCTTGATCTTGTTTGTTATCCGTGTTTGACCCTGCCTGTATACTGACTACTCTGAATTCTGAATATCAACCCAGCCTGAACTTTGACCACTCTTTGCCTGATCCCTTCTGCCTGTTTGATACCCGGTTTTGACCCTTGCCTGCCTGACGATTCTCTTATCTGCCTGCCTCGACCCAGCCTGTCCGACCATCCGCTTGCCTTGAACTTTGTACCGTGACTTTCAGCCTAAAGACTCTGCTAAACAGCCGTGCCCTTCGCCAGCCAGAACATCTCGCCTTGCACCCCTCGTTAAGTCCAGGTGGCACCCAAGTAAGCTGAGGGCTCCTCCCGAAGTGGTCACACTACTGGTGAAGCTGAGCCGAGACCAGGGTGCTTGGCACTTGTTCTGGTATAGGGTGCCGGCCGTGACAGCCTGTCTGACCTTGCTTGAACTCAGCCTGTACCGACCGGCCTTTCTGACCTTGCTTGAACTGTATAACCATGCTATCCCATTAGTTCCTCCTGAGTTGTGTGGCCTTCCATCCAAAATCGTGCCCCTTTGCTCATCCAGAATTCTTGCTAGGCTCCTCTGGTATTAAGACCTGGTGGCATCCGATTAGTGGAGGGCTCCTCTCGAAGTGAAAGGTGGCTGCTACAGGCAGAAGCGGAGCCGAGACCAGGGAGCCTAGCACTTGTTCTGGATTTAGGGTGCCAATCATGACAGGGTCTTTCCTGGGACCTCACCTCTCTTGGGAGGTTGTTACAGGCCCAGGGTTACAGTTGTGGTCAAGATTTTGAAAAGATAATTTAGCGGTAGTTACTGTTGTCATAGTTGCTCTAGGAGCAAGAGTAAGGCTCAAGGAAAATAGTGATCTCAATGGGTGAGTTAGGGTGCACCCTCTCATGGATTGAGTTCACTCTATTTAACCATTTGTCCCATGTCTTCTTTTCTTCTTTTTTTTTTGGTATACTGTATGGTAATACATATCATAATGTTCAAGAATGAAGGGGTCCCACAGCCCAAAAGGGTGGGTCTTGAGTAGGTAAGGGTGATGAGCATAATGGCCCCACTGAAATGTGCAAGCAACTTTAATGCCAAGCGAATAAAAAAGACACATCATTCTTTCTTACATTTGATCATCTACGATTTAATCAAGATGAGTCAGAATTGAAGAATGACTATACAATGAAGATAGCTAGGAGAAAAGACCCAGTGTGCCAGAACCTTTTGATAAGGACAGATTTTGTGTTGTGTTTTAATCTGTGCATTTAAGCAATGTAATTTATAAAACTATAAAAAGGTTTTAGATTGCCATGTGACATATTGCTGAATAATATCATTGCAAGGGAGCCAAATTTCTGTTAAAAAAAAACAAAGCAATGAGCCAAACACTAGTTTCGAGAACAGTAATTGAAAGGCAAATGTCATTTCACTGCATGAAAACGAGAAATGGGGAAATGTAAAGTACAGGCTGCGCACTTTGGATTTTGCAAACTCTTTAATGACCATCAAATCGTTATCTGACAAGGTCCAAATAACAAAGTATTAAAGAAAAGTCACAACAAGTAGTCATGCCAGTTTTCTAAAACAGATGGCATTGTGGCTAAAAAAAACCAACTCTGTAAACACATGAAAAGTGCCAAATTACATACGTATCTGCGAAATTAAGCAAGGGTCCGTTTATGAAACAAATAACTGTTATCCAGTAAGATCCAAATTACAGAAAGGTTTAGCCCATAGACTCCATTTTGTCCAGATAATCCACATATTTTTTTCTCTGTAACAATAAAACAGTACATTGTACTTGATGCCAACTAAGATATAATTAATCCTTATTGGAAGCAAAGCCAGCCTATTGGGTTTATTTAATGTTTACATGATTTTCACCCCAGGGTCCCAAGCATTATGAATAACAGGTCCTATATACCTGTATACATTTTTTCAACAGAACCTTTTTTGTGCCCACTAATAACATGTCCGTTTTTGGGCATCATCTTATCCATTATCCTCTCACCTATGTTAAGTACAACATTTTAGTTTGATGAAATAAAGGAGTTTTTACATACTATATATAAAAACATATAACATACTGGTATGGGGTCAGTTATCCGGAAACTGGTTATCCAGAAAGCTCTGAATTACGAAATGGACATCTCCCGTAGACCCAATTATAATGAAATAATGCAAATTTCTTGAAATGATTTCCCTTTTCTCTATAATAATAAATCACTACCCGGTACAGGTAGGGGACCTGTTATCCAGAATGCTCAGGACCTGGGGTTTTCCGGATAACGAATCTTTCCGTAATTTGGATCTTCATACCTTAAGTCTATTAGAAAATCTTGTAAACATTAAATAAACCCAATAGGCTGGTTTTGCTTCCAATAAGGATTAATTATATTTTAGTTGGAATCAAGTGCAAGCTACTGTTTTATTATTACAGAAAAAAAGGAAGTCATTTTTAAAAATGTGAATTATTTGGATACAATGGAATCTATGGGAGCCTTTCCATGATTCAGAGTTTTCTGTATAATGGGTTTCCGGATAACAGATCCCCTACCTGTACTATACGAATTGTAGCTCTTGAAATCACTGTAGCCTTGGACTTTAGATTTCATGGAGAAAGACAAACAAACTGAAGACTTTGGAGGGGTGAAAGGCAAAGAGGTCTTTGTAGTTTTATGTATTAACGGGCAGGTCAGATGCAAGGGCTCATTTATGAGTGAGGTAAATAAGGTGGTCTATTTGGAGAGAAAAAAACACGAGGTCCAGTTATTAGGGGGGGGTTCAGTGTTTTCAAAAGAAAACATTGCATTCAGATTATGATTGTTTGGGTCTCTGAATGTTTTACCTGATTTTTCTTTAAGGGGCTGGAGTGTTACATGGTAAATGTCCTTTGAAGCATCACTCATAGAAGTCCCAATACGTTTCCCAAGGTTTCTGGCTCTTCACTAGGGATGTAGCGAACTGTTCGCCGGCGAACTAGTTCGCGCGAACTTCGACTGTTCGCGTCCGCCGAATGTTCGCGAACGTCGCGCGACGTTCGCCAATTGGTGTTCGCGTTCGATTCGAAGTAAAATTTCGTTCGACCATTCGACCATTCGACCGTTCGATCGCTAAAATCGAACGATTTCCATTCGTTCGAACGATTATAAGCATTCGATTGAATTAAAATCATTCGATCGAATAGCTTCGATCGTTCGATTCGAACGAAAATCCTTCGATCGTACGAATAAAATCCTTCGATCGTTCGATCGAACGATTTTATCGAGCGTTCGAAGTTCGCGAACTGTTCGCGAACTGTTCGCTTTTTTGCCGGTGTTCGCGAACGGCGTTCGCGAACACATTAACAGCAGTTCGCTACATCCCTACTCTTCACTGTGTGACTGTACACCACCATCCATTTTAGTGCATTTTAAGCTAAAGGTGTAATGAAGAGACTGGGTACCGACAGGTTGTAGGACTGCATCAACTAGCCAATGTGGTCCTCCATCATAGGAGACACACATGGGCAGATTAGCTGCCAAATATCAACAGTTTCAATATGCCTGTGTATGGCCACCTTAAGTTGGTTTGGAGATTTAGATAATTAATCTCCTGTCTCATCTTCATTCATGTTATGCTGTGTAAAAGTAAGGGACTAGGAACAAGCCACTTCTTTGCAAAAATGGATGGGAGGTAATACCTGAGTGAAATTTGAATGCAGAACAGATACTGGGCTGGAATATGGAATGCTTTAAACAACACAAAGTGCTAAATATTGTGCAGGAGAGGATAATAAAATTAAAAATGAAATAGAAATAAGCAGTACTAAGCAGAAGATAAGAAATAGATGTAATTAAAACCAAGGCAGAAAAAGATAGGGGGGGGGGGAGAGACAGTGAAAGAATAGAAGGGTTAAAGGGGGTGTAAAGCAAGAGTATAAGATACTGTACTATGGTAGGGGAAACATTTTGAAAGAGAAAGAGATATGCTATTCATCATATTATCAGTTGCTAATCTGAACTTTATGTACTTAACCATACTTTACCTGATCCACCTCTATTAATACCTGCTGTCAACTTATCCCCCAAGGTTATACATTATTTTATCACTAGTACAGTACCTGTTAAAAATGTCTCTGCCTTCCCCTACTTCCATCACATCTCACTAATAACTATTACCCTGCCATTTTCATATTAATGTCTCATTTGTTGATCTAACCCCTCCCTGCCAATTAGTACATTGCCCATAGAGTACGGTTATAAATGGTGTCCTTCAGCTATTGCTGATTGAATATCATCATCAAGTCAGATGATGACAGAAACTGCCAAATGAGTGTGGGCATGAACAAAAAAAAGTCTGGTTATTCTGATCTGGTGCTGAGCTGTAAATACTATTCTTGCAATATAAATTGTCCTATAAAATAACTATTGTATATTGCAGCACTTGTGATGAGCGAAATTTACGGGTGAAAAAAATTTGTTGTGCATCAAAAATTTGTGGCGGGCCAAAAAATTTTATTGCCCAACTTCAATGCATTTTGTAAGATTGTAGCCGTTTCGCAGATTGTTGGCAAAGTGAAACGAGTCAGAATCACCCATCACTGTCCTCCACTTCATTCATTTTTACATGTTTTAAAGTCACCGGTGTTGCTTCAAACACGTAACTCAGATGTAGTATTTGCATGCACACTCATGAAATACTCTATCAATAAATTAGGGTCAACGTTCCCATTTTAAGATAAAAAAAGGCACATTTATCCTTCCCTAATGACTTCACTAGCTATTTTTACAAATATAAAAAACCGACAGCTTTACATGGACAGTATTCCTAAAACTATGGGTTTCTTCTTGCCCAGTAACAGCCATCCGACAGCCAATTTTTATTCTTAAAGAATACTGTAGGTGTAAGAATATGCATTTTTATAGCTGCTTTATCTAAAGAAAACCCTCATGTACTATTCAAATGTTCAATGCTAGTACTTCATCTTGTTTTCCTATTGTTCAAAATCAATATAAGATTATAGCAGTGTGTGGGAGGAAAATATGAAAAACCTAAAATATATAATATATATAATACAGATCATCTAAGCAGAGACTCCAGTGGAGTCTGTTGAGTACCAGCAGGTACAAGTAAGTAAAATGAACAGGCTACAGGTAAGGGCAGGCCTCAAGCAAGACTAAGTCCAAAGTTCAGACCAGGGAATTCAACAAGTAAAATAATACCGAGCACAAGACACTCTTTAATCAAGGCTTAGAAAAAGAAACCTGGAACTCAGAATGAAGGAAAAAGGAACCAATAATTTAGGAACAGATAACCAGGAACTCAGAATCAAAAGAGGCAAAATCCAGCATGAATACTGATCAAGGCAGGGACAACAGGTTGGCTTATAAAGGCACATAATATAATTATTATAGGCAGCTCCCCTAAACAAAGTCACAGGTGGATACACAAGGAGGAGATGGAAGAAAAGCTAAAGGCTCAGTAGGGAAGAACACTGGTGAATAACAGTGTAGACTAGAGTTCCTTACAGTTGTTCACTCAGTGACTCCTTTAAGTACTTCCTTCTACTATAAATAATTTCACAAATTATCTCACCTTAGCCATACTATTCTTTTTCAATTTGCTCTTGGTTTGACCGACCTGCTTTTGATTGCTAATTTTATTCCTTCCACTTTGCTAAATTACTCAACTAAATGTCTTATATTTCAGCACTCATGTAAATTACTTACTACCCTTGAGCTACATTTGACTTTCCTCTCCCATAGGAACAGGCCCTAAAGGTTTGAACATGTGGGAAGATTGGGTTCATTTGTGTCATGCATTGGGAACATGATCACCATGGTCTCTTTTCTACAAAAATACATCCTTATCGGTATTCCAAAGTGTAAGCTCTCTATAAACCCTCATTAGAAGCTTAGCTTAAAGGAAAAATGTAACCCCAAAATGAATACTTGAGCAACAGATACTTTATATCAAATTAAGTGGCATATTAAAGAATCTTACAAAACTATATTTAAGTAAATACTTTACATTGCTTACCTTGAACCGCCATTTTGTGATGGTCTGTGTACTGCCTCAGAGATCACCTGACCAGAAAATACTACAACTCTAAGGGGCAAATTCACTAAGATGCGAAGTTGCGCCAGGCGCAACTTCGCCGCACTTCGCCAGGAGTAGTTTCGCCAGCGCTCCGCAAATTCACTAAAATCCGAAGTTGCGCACAGGGGTAGCGTAAGGTTGCGAAGTTGTTCTAGCGTTCATTCGCTATGTAAAGCGAAGTTACGCTAGCGAAGGCTAATTTGCATACGGCGCGAAATTCAAATTTCAATGGAGGAACACGTATTAGCACTACAAATGCCTAGAAAACCTTCAAATCAGCAAATAAAAATTTTATTTTGCCCTACACATGTGCCCACTGTCTAGGTAAGTTGCCATGAGTCAGGAAATGTAGGGGGGAAAGAGGGGAGCCCCAAAAAATTTTTCAATCTTTTTCAGCCTATCACCCATCATGTAGAAAACACGCCAGCGTTTTTTGGGACTTAGAAAAAAATTTGACTTTTTTTGAAACAATCCCTATCTACTCTATTGCGCTTCGCCAGGTCTGAGGTGGCGAAGGAAGTCTAACGTAAAAGGTAGCGTTCAGTACACTGCGCAAGTTAGTGAATTTGCGTAGTTATGTCGCTAGCGAAAATTCGCCTGGCGTAAGGGTGCGAAGTAACACTAGCGAAACTACGCCTGCGTTCATTAGTGAATTTGCGCAGTAACGAAAAATGCCAAACGCTAGCAAATTAACGCTAGTGAATTTGCGCCTAACTGTAACAGGAAGAAGTGTGGAAGCAAAAGACAGAACTCTGTCTTTTAATTGGCCCATGTGACCTAACAAATATGGTTTGTTTGGTTTGTTTGTGTGCACAGTGAATCATATGATCCCAGGAGGCGGCCCTTATTTTTTAAAATGGCAGTTTTCTATTTATGTTTACATAATGGCACATACTAAAAAAGTATATTATATGAAAATGTTTTTTTTACATGAAGCAGGGGTTTACATATGAGCTGTTTTATGCAATATCTTTTTATAGAGACCTACATTGTTCAGGGGGTATAGTTTTCCTTTAAAGATCTCTCTATGAAATCTTATTCTGCTTTTACTGTAATAATGCAAAGTTCTTTTTTTTTTGGCTAAATAACATTTCATGTAATACCCCGGTTCAGAAGGAAAGTCCACCTTCTTTTAAAGAAGTCAAACACAATCCTTCCACTTATACTGTTCTGCCATGTTTCACAGTTGCTGCAGTAAATATATGGGGCACATTTACTAAGCTCGAGTGAAGGATTAGAATAAAAAATACTTAGAATTTCGAAGTATTTTTTTGGCTACTTCGACCATGACTTCGAATCGAACGATTCGAACTAAAAATCTTCGACTATTTGAGGTACAATGTTAGCCTATGGGGAAGGTCCCCATAGGCTTTCCTAATAATTTGGGATCGAAGGATCGATTAATTAAAATCTTTCGAATCGTTTGATTCAAAGGATTTAATCGTTCGATCGAGCGTTTTTTCCTATGATCAAATTGCGGTAAATCCTTCGACTTCGATATTCGAAGTCGAAGGATTTAACTTCCAGGTTCGAATATCAAGGGTTAATTAACCCTCGATATTTGACCAATAGTGAATGTGCCCCTAAGTGTCATCATTTCTAAATGATAGCCAGTCTACCCTTTATGGTGAAAAAGCTTTAATTCAAAATTTCTCCAAGTAAAAGCAGTAGAGCTGATCCTGTTGGACTTTTTTTTTCAGCCATCCAGACTTTTTTTTCACTAGTAATTATCTAAAAAACTCAAACGTTTTAGAGATGTTTGTATTTTTTCGGCACTTTTTTTTGTTCGTATATTTTATATTCAGACCTTTTAATAACTTTCATGGCATTTGAGATTTTAGGGAAATATGGAGAAATGTAATAAAAGTTGGTAATGGAAAAAACATTCACAATGTGAAAAGTTATGCCTTTGCGCAAATTTAACATAGCTTTTGCGCCAATGCACAGCGAATGCAATAAAACGTCTTACTGAAAAAGTTATGTTTGCTCCAAAAAATTACGACCCCTTCAAGCACTTCTTAAAAGTGGACAATTAAAATTTACAGTGTGCAACTAAAATTCGCAATGCAAAAACAGTTTAAGGAAGAATATTACATTGCAAGTTGTGAATTTTTCTTCTTATTGGTGCAAATTGTTTTTTCAAGCTACTTGTATTACATTCCCCAATAGAGTTTAATCATGGTTTCAAAAAGCTCTAATACCACTAAAATTTGACCTTTAATAAATGGGCCTCCCTGTGACAGTCCCAGTTTCCCCATGTTATAAAATGCCATTTACCAACAATCCCAGGCACATCTCAAAAGACAGTCGCTGCAAATTAGAAATAACACTATGGACACTTGAACTAAGAATTGCTTTTATCTAAGAGGACAAGCCCACATAACATTACAATCAATGTGATGAAAGCTGTAGAAATACTCCATTATTGCTCATAATTTTTCCTCAATTCTTCATGTCTTTAATTCCCTCCGTACATTCACACTATTCTTTCCTTTGGTCTCACAAATATAGTCATTTGAGATTATTTACATATAACAGTTAATTGAATAGTCTGAGCTGGGAATAGCATAAGAATGTAAGCACATAAAAATGGCACAGCATACATCTTAAGAATCTCAACAAAATATATTGCTGTTACAATGCCCCTTCTTAGGTATTACAGTATAAATTCACTGCAAAGAGTTAAAACGCATACCACGCTTCACTATGTTTTTACCTTTGAACAGAGACAGATATAATCTCAGTAAGAGTTTACAGCTAACACCAAGACTGGAGATAGTGGATGTTTCACGCATGCTTGATGAAGCTTGAAGAAAGCTCATGTGTAATATTTTCAAAAGTAAGAATATGTAGAATTGGTGCTTTTTAAAAGCTCTCAGCGATGTAAACATATCCACAGTTCTATTTTTAAATTACATTTTTTTTTTATTTTTTAGTCTAATCTACCTGCCCTTACACTGTGGGTAATGATACTTCCTGCATTCAATATTTTACAGATTAGCTAAAATGATCTTGTAAAAATTGTCCATT